>CM057342.1:662525798-663810845 GCA_030015575.1 Agapanthus africanus | reverse complement strand
GAATGTGTAAAGACTAAACCATGGTTATATGAATGGTTAGGGTTTTGTTTACTTATTCATTTATTTATTTTTGATTATTTATTTTGTTCAAGAAAATGGAAATGGTGGCTTTTCTTGTTTCTTTCATGAAGCTTCATGAAGGGTTGAAACATTGACCATTTTTGTTTTCTTCTCTTAACCTAACCATTCACCTAACCCTAGTTTGCTCTCTACACTTGACCATAGTTAGTATATGATAAGTATTCATATTATTTTCATTTTTAATCTAACACTTATCATATTCTATCTTCTTCTTCTACTTCATCTTCAAGAAAAAGCTTGCCACCATTAATGGCATCTTGATAAAAAGAGTGAGAAATCCAATTCTAAAGTGAACCCACCTCCTATTTCTTCATCCTCTACCTCTTGCCAAGTAGTATGGGGTGTTTTCTTCATATGTTTCACGACTTGGTGAAGTTAGAGCTTGATCTTGTGTTGCCTCGACGTAGATCATCTTCGGCATCGTAGCCGACGACTAGTCCGCTCATTTCTCCAATGAAGCCGATGCTAGAGTCCGAGATCCGACATGGACAGCGAGGGGACGTCTATGTGGAGCTAAGGAAGTGGAGAACCGGATCTACAAAGGTTGTAGCTTCTTACTTTTAGTTAAGTCGTTAACTAGTTTTCCTTTTCGCCTAAACTCTAGTCAACGAATCCGTATTAGGGTTTCTCGGCACTTGTAAAAATTGAAATTGGCATGGTTGATACCTTGTGAGACCTCTTTAGTGTGTCTAGGAACCCTACAGTGGTATCAGAGCCTAGCTAGAGCCTTAGGCGATGTGTAGACGACGTTTGAAATCCGAACGAACATCGAAACCCTAACCAAAATTGCTCTCTGGACTTTTTTCAAAAACAGGGTTTTTTCCATATTAAAAATACTTAAAAAATTCAGCAGGGAATTCTAAGAATTACGGTGCAAAAATTACGTGATGATATATCAAATGCGCGGCGGAACCGCGGCAGAAGCCTGGCTTCTGCGGCGGTTCCGCGGCCGATTAATGAGATTAGCCTCCAAATTTTGCACAGTAATTCATGTTTTCAGGTACTGAGTTTTCTGGGAATTTTTAATTTGCACTCAAGAGTTGAGTATTTTGGGTTGTATTGTGAGTTCGTCGATTCGATCGGATTATCAGATTTCGTCTATATGTTTTTCCGGATATTTTAGAATATGTTAAAAGGTTCGACCGGATGTAAATACCCAATCTTTCTCCTGCCGGGAAATTTCCAATTGTTGGACTTTTCCGTTGTTTAATGACGTTCTAAGTAGTGCAAGTAACGCGATGGTCCCTCTAGAAGACAACAAACCTTAACTCGATTATGTGACCGTCTTGAACTGCCCTTTGAACCTTAGGGTTTGGGGCAGTACGGCGTGCCACATGTGAGGCGTTGGCTTGACCCTTCTACGGCTGGACCGTTGGTACTGTCGCATGAAGTGAATGTCTTTGAACTTATTTCATGTGTTGAACGGTTTCGGGAAAACTTGGGTGTTCGAATGTTCGATCGGAAAGTTTAATATTTTCTATTTATCCGGAATGGGATACAATAATTGGAATTCACAAACAGTTATGAGATAACTGAATGAATGTTATAAATCTAGCGGTTTAGTCTCACTTGATATTGGAAAGAGTTTTCGATAATGAGACTAAAATGCGGGGTTTATAATTGTTAAGCATGTGATGTCTAAGTATTTCATTTGATTAGGCATGCGATGTCTAAAGAGGTTGCGGATTCCAACTGTTGTAGTTTTACACTTTCTTTTCTGTGACCGTAAGTGTAGTATGTCGATATCGCCGGTTTCATTGCTATACGTCAAGGACAATTGGGGTATGCATACTTACTTACGTTGATGACATGTGATGTTATGTGTTGCTGGATATGTTATATTTGATCGTCGTGTTCGAATAGCCGGGGGTTTTTATGTGAGATGAGTGTTTTTCATTTTCATTCATGTAAAAACTTGTATGTAATATTCTTTTATTGGGGCACTTCCAGGTTGCGGGAGTTGTCACCGTTGATGTATATTATTTACTTTTCCGCATTAGGATAGACCCAAGGAGGGGAGCACAAGTAACCGGGTTCTAGGGTCCAGTGGGAGACCATCTCGAGGAGTCGAGTCCGGGTCTCCTAACCCTAGAATTGGTAGGGTTGCTTGCCGCTCTCGTAGGGGTCTTGGGGTGTGGGATTGGCTATTCATCACGACCGTGGAATCCGTGTTTTATACTGGCTCGTATTGAAAACACGGACGTCCTAGTATATCCAATATTTCATATGATATTTTCTGCTGCGATATCTGTGATGTGATCATTTGATATGTTCTGATGGATACAGTATATATGATATATGATATATTATATAGACGTTACTTATGTTTTGCACCCGCACTAGCCCTGCCCTGCTCTGTCGTTAGTTACCTAACCTAACGGTGCACGAGGGGACATCGAGGCGAATGCGGATGCCATAAGTGTACGTCGTATTTATCTGTGATGTTTAGGTGACTTAAATGATGGGACTTCATTAATGTGATTAATGAAAGAAAAGAAACCTAAAAGATGTTGTAGAATCAAATTTTAAATAAAATGGGTAGCTACAGTTTTGCTTTGCATAGTGGTATATATGATATACCCTGCACCTTATTCGATGAGGAAAGGGCCGAGATCCCTTCACCGGGAGTGACCCCTTTAGCAATAACTGGCAGATGCTACACACTCGGTTTGACTTTTGATTGCTTTTATAAGTTTCTGCTTTGCATAGCGATATATATGATATATCCCGCACCTCATTCGACGAGGAAAGGGCCGACGATCCCTTCACCGGGAGTGACCCCTTTAGCAAAACTAGAAAAGCCTCAAAATCACTCCATTTCAAAACTTTACTTGATTCTACAACGATATCAAGTTCATTACGCAATAGGTTTTCAGAAAAACCTGTCGCAGCCCTCCGTCATTTCAGATAAGAACTGTTTAGTATTCGTGCTGCGTTTGTTGGCCTTTGTCAAGGCGTAGTGTGCGATAGCTGAATAGTGCTTATCTGCTTGTGCATGTGATGCAGATTGTTTCAGGGTAGTCGTACGACATTGTTGGCCTTTGTCAAGGGTCGTGCGGGTGGGTTTGATTCATTCAAGAAATGACGGGTTGAACTTGACTAGCATACTGTGATTTGTTGGCCTTTGTCAAGGTCATAGGACGCTAGGGGCAAAATATTATCGGGAATTTCAAGTGTTGAAATTTGCAATGAGATTGCATACCTTCTATAAGATAGTTGGATCCCGATACCCACTGCGAGTAAGAGTTACTCCTGGGAGAGTTTTACACATTACAATTAGCCGATCAAGTAGGTGTCTAGAAAGGTGTCAACGGGGTTACGCCTCTGGGAAAACGAGGTTTACTTTAATTAGGTCCGTGCGAAAGCACGGGGAACCTCCCTCAAAGTACCGACACTGGCCTGGCTGAAAGATCAACGAAGTTGTAGGGTGTAATTAATCCCGGCTGGTCTTTCCTTTTAGGGTTTGAAGGAAGATTTGATAAAAACCAGTGGGAGCCATCCTGATTAAATAAGATAATAACCAATCTGATCTTGCAAGAGCATATGCTAAAGTGTTTTCTTCTCTCTCTCTCCAGGTAGAGACCATGTCATGCCTTAATCAAGATAATAATATGGATGTATTGACCGAACCCGCCAGTTATACTGTGCTGGGGAACGTTGGTTCCGTTCTTTCTTATAAGAGTTATAGGAATGAACAGGACATAGGGGAATACCAGGATTCCCATGCCACCCGATTGAAGAAAGTACATGTTGATGCATTTTCTTCGGGTGTGTTCGTTACAGAGAACTGTTTCTCCATTTGCCCTATGTCCTGGGTATTAGATACCGGGTCAGGATCCCATATATGTAATCAGTTACATGGGCTTAGGAAAGGTAGAGAACTTGGAGAAGGTGATAAAGACATTAGAGTTGGAAATGGTGCAATTGTTGCAGCTAAGACTGTCGGGGAATATCACCTTGTATTACCAACTGGTAATACATTGATTCTGAACGAATGCTATTACATGCCGAACCTGATATACAACATTATATCGGTTTCTTTGTTGAGTAAAGAGGGATATAATTTTGTATTACAGGACAATGTTATGAACATTTTCCGTAACCAAAAGTTGGTTGGATCAGGCACGTTGTGCAATGGCATTTATGTTCTAAATCAATCAACAGTTCTGAGCATAACAAACACATACAAGAGGAAGAGTTCTGAACTGAACGAATCCTTCTTATGGCATTGTAGACTGGGTCACATCAATGCGACACGACTAGCTAAGTTGCATAAGGATGGATATTTAAATCCGTTTGAATTTTCATCTTATGACACTTGCCAGTCATGTCTCAAAGGCAAGATGACCAAAACTCCGTTTACGGGACACGGAGAAAGAGTTGCCGAACTCTTGGGACTGATACATAGTGATGTATGCGGTCCTATGTCTACACATGCCAGGGATGGTTCTTCATACTTCATTACATTCACTGACGATCTCTCTAGATTCGGATATGTGTTCCTGATGAAACACAAATCAGAAGCTTTTGAGAAATTTAGGGAATATAAACAAGAAGTTGAAAACCAAACCGGAAAAAGTATTAAAATCCTTCAATCTGATCGAGGAGGTGAATACATGAGCAATTAATTCCTGGACTTTCTAAAAGAGAATGGGATTCTCTCTCAGCTGACTCCTCCATATACACCACAGCACAACGGTGTATCAGAACGGAGGAACCGCACCCTATTAGATATGGTACGCTCTATGATGAGCGCAGCTGAGTTACCTATTTCCTTCTGTGGATATGCGCTGGAAACAGCAGCATACCTATTGAATCAAGTTCCAACTAAATCTGTACCTACCACACCATATGAGATATGGAGTGGGAAGAGACCATGTCTTAAACGAGTTAAGATATGGGGTTGCCCGGCCTATGTCAAGAGACAAAATCCGGACAAACTCGAGGCACGGTCAGTTCTATGCAAGTTTGTGGGATATCCCAAACATTCACATGGATATCTTTTTTACCATGCAGAGGAACAAAAAGTGTTTGTTTCTCGACATGCCACCTTTTTGGAAAAGGAATTTCTTGCAAAAGAAATTAGTGGGGATGAGGTAGAACTGGAAGAAATTCCGGTTACACAAACTCAAACTGAAGATTTAGTGGAACCTGAGGATTCAGTCGCTCCCAATGAACCTCAGCCTCTCCGCCGATCTAGTAGGGTTCCTCACCCACCTGAGAGATACTACGGTTTTCTCATGGATGGTGGGAGCGAGGATTGCATCATGGAGGATGATGACCCAACTAGCTTCGAGCAGGCCATCACGAGTAGGGACTCAGTGAAATGGCTGGATGCTATGCGGTCCGAGATGGAATCCATGTACACCAACAAAGTATGGACTTTGGAAGTTGCTCCTGAAGGGGTAAAACCCATTGGGAGCAAGTGGATCTTCAAGAAAAAACTTGGTGTAGATGGGAAAGTGGAGACTTTCAAAGCTAGACTTGTTGCAAAGGGTTTTCGTCAAAGACCAGGTGTGGACTATGACGAAACCTTTTCTCCAGTGGCTATGCTAAAATCCATCCGGATCATGCTTGCCATCGCTGCATATCATGACTACGAAATCTGGCAAATGGATGTTAAGACCGCCTTTCTAAACGGTGATTTAGAAGAGTGCGTGTACATGACTCAGCCAGAAGGCTTCGTAGACAGTGGGAGCAGCGGGAAGGTGTGCAAGCTGCTTAAATCCATTTATGGATTAAAGCAAGTATCGAGGAGTTGGAACATCTGCTTTGACGTCGTTATCAAAGAGTTTGATTTCGTCAAAAACCCAGATGAACCTTGTATTTACAAGAAGGTGGCAGAGAGTAAGGTTGTCTTCCTCGTATTGTACGTGGACGACATACTCTTGATAGGAAATGATATTCCTATGCTGCAATCGGTCAAGCTCTTCTTATCACAAAGATTCTCAATGAAAGATCTTGGTGATGCCTCCTGCATATTAGGAATTAGGATCTATAGAGATAGATCCAAACGGATATTGGGATTTTCCCAATCCAGGTACATTGACACCATACTAAAGCGGTTTAGTATGGAAGAATCCAAGCGTGGGAACTTGCCCACGATCTCTGGAGTCACTCTCTCCAAAGAGATATCTCCCAAGACTGATTTGGAGAGAGCTCGCATGCAAGGGATACCCTATGCTTCGGCTGTAGGCTCTATCATGTACGCGATGCTATGTACCAGACCCGATGTTGCATACTCACTAAGTGTAGTGAGCAGGTATCAAGTTGATCCTGGAGAGAGTCACTGGACAGCTGTGAAGAGCATTCTCAAGTACTTGCGAAGGACTAAAGAGATGCTCTTGGTGTATGGTAACGGAGAACTCCAAGTGGAGTCCTTTACCGATTCGAGCTTCCAGAGTGATAAGGACGACTCTAAGTCGCAGTCGGGATTTGTCTTTACCCTTTACGGAGGGGCGGTTAGCTGGAAGAGTTCCAAGCAGGAAACCGTGGCAGACTCGACGATGGAGGCTGAATACATCGCTGCCAACGATGCTGCTAAAGAGGCTGTCTGGATCAAGAAGTTCATTACTGAACTTGGAGTGGTTCCATCCATTGAGCATCCAATACCTTTGTATTGCGATAACAATGGAGCGGTGGCTTTGACCAAGGAACCTAGGTCCCATCAGCGATCCAGGCACATTCTGAGGCGGTATCACCTGATCCGGGAGATTGTTGATCGCCGAGAGATCGAGGTAAGGAGGGTTGACACGAAGAACAACACGGCGGATCCACTCACGAAGGCTATTCCCCAGATACAGTTTGAGAGACTCTTCGGGATGCTCAGTATGCGATACTACAGCAGCTGGTCCTAGTGCAAGTGGGAGATTGTTAGTTGTATGTATGCCGTAGAGGCCAGTATTGTACAGATGATGTATATTATATTGGATGCTTGGACATATATAGAGATGACTTTCTTGCTCGATATGATAGTATGCTATCTGGTTGCTCTTTATCTTAACATGTATACTAGTCTCTTTAAACTGTCTTATAGTTACATGTTGGTAAAGCCCTTAGGATGTGTACTTGACTACCAGGACTATGATACAGATCATACTAGTGGGGACATGGTAGTCTATAGGTACATCCTTCAAGGTCCCTAGTCGTGGGTGTATCGAGACGGGGCATCGATATACCAGTATAGACTAGCGTATACGCTTCTTGACCCATGAGATGGGCAATGGATGATCCCATATCCATTGGTGTTTGACATCAGAGATGGTATACGGGTGCTCAGTGGAGACTGGGTACACTGGACGGACTCACCGAGAACTCCCAGATGGTATTATACCTCACGTCAGATAGCAGTTCTCAGGTGACACTTGTGCAGGTTAGTCTGCAGACCCAAGATCGTCATAGAGTCTTGTGTGATTCCCACTGTGCTTTGATCTCCACCTTACCACGTCCATGAGGGCGTGCAAAACGGTGGTTTTTGGGCACAGTCCCGAGTCACATGGAGGCAATGAGCGATAGGAGGGGTTTCGTCTCTCCCGGTATTGGGGGTTGATGTTGCGCTGTGCTCGATTGGCCGTAACAGGGAAGTCCCTGGCCAGGGCTGATCAGAGATTTGCTGGTAAGTGTTACCAGTAGTTTCTTGACCCGTTATGAGCCTCACATCGGCACGACTTATCGGTTATTGGGGTCTGACGTTTACCACCCCTAGACTTGATATGCGACATATCAAACGAACAGACCGGACTGTACGGTAAGTGTTACTGGTTGGATTCACAGGAGTGTGAGCGGACTTGCTCGTCGATCTTCTGATCGCTCAATACCCGGGTGGTCATTACGTTTGGCAGACCGCTTGCGGCTTGTGGGTGCTTGATATGATCATCATCTGCTACCGGCGTATTGACGAGTCTTTAGAGTCCTACACAGAGGTTTCCTGGCTCAAGCGAAACGAAATAGGAGCGCATATGAGATATGTGCGGGACCGAGAATAATGCGTGTATGTGATACCGTATTTCATTCTCGCGATGAATGTTTCGATTAGTTGTATGCGATATAACCTAGTTATCGAATCGAAGATTGATTCGATAAATCGATACATTGAATACTAGTCGGTTATGTGCGACATGACCGGATCATTGAATCAAGTGTTGATTTAATGATTTAATGTATAATTATATATTTGATATATTACTTTGCATTAACTAGTATTGGTTCATTTTAAAAGGATCTTCTCACTTGATGTGCACATTGTATATGTGATATATTTTTGTGTACACTTGATTGTATTATGTTTGATGATACATGTTAACTAGTGAATGTGTAAAGACTAAACCATGGTTATATGAATGGTTAGGGTTTTGTTTACTTATTCATTTATTTATTTTTGATTATTGATTTTGTTCAAGAAAATGGAAAGGGTGGCTTTTCTTGTTTCTTTCATGAAGCTTCATGAAGGGTTGAAACATTGACCATTTTTGTTTTCTTCTTTTAACCTAACCATTCACCTAACCCTAGTTTGCTCTCTACACTTGACCATAGTTAGTATATGATAAGTATTCATATTATTTTCATTTTTAATCTAACACTTATCATATTATATCTTCTTCTTCTACTTCATCTTCAAGAAAAAGCTTGCCACCATTAATGGCATCTTGATAAAAAGAGTGAGAAATCCAATTCTAAAGTGAACCCACCTCCTATTTCTTCATCCTCTACCTCTTGCCAAGTAGTATGGGGTGTTTTCTTCACAAGTTTCACGACTTGGTGAAGTTAGAGCTTGATCTTGTATTGCCTCGACGTAGATCATCTTCGGCATCGTAGCCGACGACTAGTCCGCTCATTTCTCCGATGAAGCCGATGCTAGAGTCCGAGATCTGACATGGACAGCGAGGGGACGTCTATGTGGAGCTAAGGAAGTGGAGAACCGGATCTACAAAGGTTTTAGCTTCTTACTTTTAGTTAAGTCGTTAACTAGTTTTCCTTTTCGCCTAAACTCTAGTCAACGAATCCGTATTAGGGTTTGTCGGCACTTGTAAAATTTGAAATTGGCATGGTTGATGCCTTGTGAGACCTCTTTAGTGTGCCTAGGAACCCTACAGAGTTAATTGACAAACAATTCTCAATTACAAACACACTAGAGGCCAAAGCCACAACATGCTTCATATCCTGGCTACTGGCTTCCAAAGCCCTGCAATCTTTCTGCCAATGCCCAATCCCATAACAATAGGAATGTCCTACTTTTACTAGATCCAGTCCCGAAACATTTGCCCTTCTCTTTCCTTTTACTTCCCTGGTTTCCTTTAAGGCAGAAGGTAGAGACTGTAGAATCAAGTCAGTATCTAACCCGTTCTCCAACGTGGTCTTCAGGTCCTTGAGCTCATTAATATAGCTAGTCATTGTAAGGACGTTGTCCCCTACAGATGACCCGAAAGCCAACCTCGCTTGAAATAATTCGTTCGAGATTTCATATCTTGTGATATGAGATTGCTCTCCATATAAATCTTTGTTATAGAGAAAGATGGAAACTAAGTCCATCTTCTCGTGTTGCTTCTGGTATACACCATCAACTGAAGCCAACACGAGGCACTTGGTTTTCGCTTTATCCTTTTCCCTTGTCTGACGGAAATCCATATCCGCGACGGCAGAAACTGGACCTGGGACGGCGGGATCTTGAGTAGTAATAGGGTGGTCCAGCTTGTCATAGGCAATGGACATCTGGACAGACCTTTGCCAGTCATATAAGCTAGATTCAGTCAATTTGTTATCTAGATGTAACCTAGTCGTGGTCACAAGATCGCTGCAATTAAGAGAGAGAGAAGAAAACATTTTAGCATGATGCTCTTGCAAGTTTAGAGTGGTTTTTAATTTATCTAAACAGGATGGCTCTCACTGTTTCTCGAATCCTTCCTCAAACCATAAAAGAAGAATTAGCCAGGACTATTCTCACCGTACAATACTTGCTTAACCGTTCAGCCAGGCTAGTGTCGATACTTCGAGGGAGGTTTTCCAACGCTTTCGCGAAGTTCCTTAATTAAAGAACCTCTTTTCTCTGGGGGCGTAGCCGCGCTGACACCTTTCTAGGCACCTACTTGGTTTATAGCATTGATTGTTAAGTGACGAATCTCCTGATAAGTAGTATATACTCACAGTAGGATCGTGATCCAAAATATCATCGTATGATAATGTTGAAGGAATCCTACCAACATTCATCAAACTCCAAAATGGTATGCTCTCTCTGCAAATTTCAGTTTCTTTAGAAATTCCCGATATAAATTTTTGCCCCATGCTCTTATGACCTTGGCGTTAGGTCAAAATGTCATAAGTCACATGTCAAGTTCTACCCATCATTATCCTTGTTAATTTGAACCCATCCGTACATATCCTTGACGTTAGGCCAAAATGATAATACGACTGTCCCAAACTAACACATCTATCTATGCAACAAATGAATACCC
Organism: Agapanthus africanus; assembly: GCA_030015575.1. Classification (NCBI taxonomy): domain Eukaryota; kingdom Viridiplantae; phylum Streptophyta; class Magnoliopsida; order Asparagales; family Amaryllidaceae; genus Agapanthus; species Agapanthus africanus. The sequence goes on along the minus strand of CM057342.1, from coordinate 663,800,316 downwards.
AGCAGTTACCAAACACTATGCATTGGCGTTAGGTCAAAATACATAGCTTGAATACTACTGAATACCCAAATGAAATGACGGAGGGCTATGAATGGTTTTGGCAAAACCGTGAACGTAGTGAACTTGATATAACCGAAGGAACCTGATAGCTTTTAAAAGGAGTGGTTAAAGCTCCGCAATTAAAAATTCTGCTCTTTTAAAATAACCGAGTGGTTTCTTTTAAATTTGTTCCAACGATTGAACTTTGGTTTATTTTCTTTGCATTATAATAATGCGTCCCATCAGTTATCCTATCATTGCAGAAAACAATGAAAATACAACGTCCTCTTATGCCATCCGCATTCGCCTCGGGGTCCCGTCATCACCCGTTAGGTTACTTAACTAACGACAGAGCGGGGGCTGGGCTAGCACGGGTGTAAAACATAAGTGACGTCTAATATCTATCATATATAGATATTGTACATTCGTCAGACGCAATAATAGGCATTCCAGATCACAGATGAACTTTATTGGATATATTAGCAATCCGCATTTGCTTTGAGCCTGCAATAAAAGATGGATTACACAGCTGTGATGAATAGCCATTACCCCACCCTAGACCCCTACGGGTACGGCAAACTACCCGCCAAGTACCCGAAGTGAAGCGGTCTCCCTCAACAACGTGAGTAGGCCACTAAACACTTCAAAGTACCTGGTAGTTTGTGCACCCCACCTTGGGTCTATCCTAGGAGCAAAAACAGTAAAAAGAAATAATACAACGGTGGCTACAACCGCAACCTGGATGTGCCCCGCAAAAGAATATTACATCATATTACAATTACATCGAATGAATGAATATAAAACACATCTCAAACCCCGGCTAATCATCACAACATTCCAATCAAGTCCATATACACAAACAGTAAATATTACAGAAATGTGCAACCCCCTGCCAACCGACATACTAGCAGTTAGGGAAGGTTTACGAACACATTAAACATTACAGATAAAAACCCGATTAACAAATAATTTAGAACATCAATCGACAACCTCTTTCCGTGTCTACCCCAAAAGCAAGCCAGCACAGAAGTAACCTGGGCAGAAACAGAATATACTGGAAAAAAAAACACCAAAATATATGAATTACAGAGAAAATCCGAGTCAACTCGGAGTTGACTCGGCGGTAGATCCGCGGCCAAAAGCACTATCTTGCCGTGGATCCGCGGCTATCTAACCGAGTTGCAATCTCGTATTTTCCCAGAATTCTTATATTTCCCTGCTGTGAATTTTAAGGCATATCAAATATTTTTTTCGACACGTTTAAAAATAACAGAAACTGATAGGGGGTTTGGGGTGTTGTTTTCGCGTTTTTCCGTACTACTGTAAGTCCATGTCACGCACCCCACGAACTTGCGGGGAGGCGGAATATATGAAAAACGATTATCAAAGCTTCATAACACAGACTTGAGCGCATGAATCGTATCTAAACCGTTACTAGCATACTACGAGAGGTTTAACTACTCGGATTCGAAGTTATACCTCATGTTACTTGTCCTTCGGGTCTTCATCGTTGTCCTCCACTCCTTGTAGGCTCCTTGGAACGTCGGCACCTCAACGGCCTCCTCGAGTCAAAGACGATCCACCCGAAAGCTCCTACTCCAAGCTTGATCTCTAACTTGAGATAACTAGGTTGCTCAAAGTGCTAATCTAAGCTACCTAGGGGATATAGAGTGAGGTTATGGATGTATTAGTCTAGCTAACCCTTGATCTCAACACATGAGAGGTTAGGGTTAGGGTTTCAAGAATGAGAGAGCTTGAGGAGAGAGAAGGTGATGATAAGAATGATATTGAAAAATGAACTCATTAGAATATAACAACCATAACAATTTATCAAATAAATAATATAAATGATTAATCATCATGGTTGATGCATTCACCTTGTGTGATTCATCACCTTTGTTTAGGAGAGTACACCTATTACGCTTATTGGATAGTCTTCTTCCAAACCATAGGCAGGTGCCGAAAGGTGGGGAATGAAGAAAACCAATTAGCCTAAGTAGGGTGTGCAGAAGGTAATATGTAAAGACAAAATAAAGGGATTAGAAAGAGGGCAAAGTAAATTGCGACTGTTATCATTCACGACCAAAACACGTACTTCATCGCCACTCCTATTTCACCTTTTCTTTTTTCCCCAGTTCGGGAGAAATAGAATAAGGTATTATTCAGTTGTCTTTTATCATCACCTTCTCTCAAGTTGCGAGTACTCCTAGGATTAGGAGAGTACACCCATTATGCTTACTGGATAGTCTTCTTCCAAACCATAGGCTGGTGTCGAACGGTAGGGAAGGAAGAAAACCATTTAGCCTAACGTTGGTGTACAGAAGGTAATGAATAAAGACAAATAAAGGGATTTGGAGAGATAGCAATGAAAAATACGGTTAAAGTCATGAATTGGATTATGGAAGAGGCATTACTAGGAATACCAGAATACCCCTACGAAACATTTTCATGTTTCAGTGCATTGTTAAAGGAAAACTGATTTCCCGATAACATACTTACCCCAGGGTATGTATTTACCAGGTTTCATTCTCATATCTGTACGGTTTTACAGATGATGAGTGGGAGTAAGTCATTGGGAATTAGGAGATCATACTCATTATATCGGAATTCGTTGTAATTGGTGATATTTGAGGAAATCTCCTGGGTACAGTTTTCAACCTACGATGTACAGGTTATGAGTTATTCAACTCAGCGGACTTATACAGGGTATTGTATGTTGTCCATTGTCCGTCAGGACAAAGGGGTAGGTCCTCATACTATGTTCTGTTTACTTATGACTTCTCTAGTTTTTAGACAAGTGTTTCGTAGAAATACAATGTCTAAGTTTTGAGAAGTTGTGGGTATAGGAATAAAGTAGAGAACCAGGTGTCGCAAGTATCAGGATTCTTCAAAGAAATTGAAGATGTAGATTCTTCTGACTGGTATTCAAATGAAAGTAATGGTTTTGAGAAACTTGTTTCTCTTTCAGGTTACTCATAATTGGATAGATTCCTAAGTTGAGTAATGTTGATTAGCCTCTCTCCATTAAAGTTGATATGCACTGGAGACAGCTGCATGATTAGAATCTGGTTCCAATTAAATAAGTGCCAAAGGTTTCTATATTGGATATAGAATGGTTCATATCTTAACGATATTAAGGTACGGTGAGTTTTCCAGCTTATGCTTAAAACCAGACTCTGGATAGCTCAAGGCACGTTTCTGTAATAGCAGTTTGTGGGTTGACCCTGGCTTTGACGAGGGTTGATTTTCTACCATCTGGAAGATCAATAGTGATATTGTTCTTGACTCGCTACAGTTTTAGTAAAATGGATTTTTTCAGAAAACAGCAGTGGGAGTATGGTAGAACTGGAAGTGATTCCAGAACCGCACACGATTACGGAAAATTTAATAGGACCTATCTATTCAATCAGGTTTGACATTCAAATAGCCACTCCGCAGATATGGTGGGTAACCTCAGACACCCGAGAGGTACTCCGGTAGCCTCAAGGATGGTGACAGGGAGGTTCTTGTTTACCCAGACTTGAAACTACTGTTGTTCCAGACTATGAGACCCGGCAGGAAGATATGTATAGCGTCGTTCTAAACTAGCTTTAGAAGTGTACGTATATATTATTCTGCCAGAGGGTTGTCGTAGTCAGTGAGAGCAGCGGAAGCATAGTGGGCAAGTAGCTTATGTCTATTTATAGGCTTGAGCAGATATAGCAGAGGGAGATCATCTAATTTTGATGTGACAGTCATAGGTTTGACTTCATCGGAATAGGGGATGGATCTGTTGAGAAGGTAGTAGGGTGTGATGTCCTGGTATTTGGATGGCATACACAGAGTAGGAAGTAAAATTCCTATACTACGTTCGGTTGTACTTTGGTCGTCACAAGATACGGTCCTGTTGCCCTCCAGAACCTGACTATTCGCCGCACTCGTATGGGGTACAGGTTGACCCAAGGAGGGGTGCTCAAGTTACCGGATTCCGTGAAGTGCCGGGTGGTCCATTCACTATGCTGTAGGGGGCTGCCTCGCTTCAGGTTTTGGCGGGTAACTTGACGCACCCGTAGGGGTCTAGGTTTCATTACACAGGCTATCCATACAGATAACCAGGGGAACGTCGGGTTTCACAGTCATGAATTGGATTATGGAAGAGGCATTACTAGGAATACCAGAATACCCCTATGAAACATTTTTTTCATGGTGTTCCTCTATAGTCACTTTGCCGACACAATAGGGCGTAGCTATCTAGTAGTGTTTCCGGCGACTATTCGTGTACAATACAGGATTGCGACGGAGTTTTGATCCGAATCGAAACTCCGTGGCAACCAATCAAATGAGACTAAAATGCTAGATTTAAAAAACACAAACTAGTTTTCACAAAACTAATTAATGTGGATTCTAAATATTGTATCACATATCATATATATCTAGATGATGTTAAACATTTCGATCGATATCTCAAACACCCACAAATCATAGAGACCTCAACAACTTGAGTCTTATTAAAAACACCCAGAAAGTGCCAAATCACATAATGGAGCAGTACAAGAAGAATGAGTCCCTAACTCACCAATCATGCCGCGGAACCGCGGCTAAACCCAAGGTTATGCCGTGGTTGCGTGGCCAATTGGTTGAGTTGGGCCCTCGTATTTCTTTGGGCTCAATAAAAAACCTTGCATAATGTTTTGCATATTTTTAATCTTTAAAAATTCAACTTTTGAAAATTTGGACAGAAACTATGTTTTTAGGGTTTCGAAAATACCGATCGAACACTTTAACGTCGTTTAGACCAATCCTAAAGCACTAACTTGGCTCTGATACCATGAAAGTGTGTCTTAGCACCTCTACTAGGTTTCCACATACATCAAGTATGCAATTTAAAAAAATCTAGAGGTCTAAGCTACACTAACTTAGAATCGAACTAGAGAATTAGGGTTTGATAGCAAGTAAACAAGTTTTACACTAAGTGAATAGAGAATACAACCTTTGTAGACCGGTCCTTCACTTCTAAAGCTCGAAGTAGTAGTCCCTTAGCTCCAAGTAGTGATCCCTAAAACTCTTTTTAGGCTCCGCTTGGTGAAAGGAACGAGCTTACTTCGTCGTCTTCGAGGCCAAAAATGATCCACCTTGAAGTTACCCTAACTCAAGCTACCTCTTCACTAATCAAGAATTAGTGAAGCAAATAACCTAATCTTATAGGCTAGATGAGAGTAGGTTGATGAAGTAGGAATTTTGCTCACTTTAGAATTGTATTTCTCTTTTTCTTTTCCTCACCTCAAGAAAACCCAGAGAGCTCTTGAGAGGCGGAAGATGAACTAGGCTGAGGAAAAAATCTCAAGTGTGATAATGAGAGAGTTAACCATGGGCTAAAAATAATGGTTGGGTTATAAAATATCTAGGGTAAAACAAAAATTAGTGGGATGAGTCATGGCTTCTATATGCTTCTACAAGTATCTTAAGCCATGCTCATTTCCACCTCATTTTTGATTTAACTCTAAATAAATATTCACCCAAATTATTTTTAGTTTTGGTGTGAGTCTCATATATCCATGTTCTATGTATCATTCACCATAACACAATAAATAAATACATATATCAATATATATTACATATATATAAAATGTATTAAAAGAGAAGAAATTCTTTAGTGAGCACAATATTAGTTAATATATATTAATATATCAAATATAAAAATATATATCAAATTATTAAATCAACACCGATTCAATTATCCGATCATATCATATATAACTGATTAATATCACTTATATGTATATCACATTATCAAATCAACACTTGATTCAATAACCCGAAAAATATTCAATACTGCATTAAATCAACACTTGATTCAATATTACAGTCATATCATATATAACCGGCAGGTATCAAATATATATATACATATAGCATATCATTGAATCAACACATGATTCAATAATCCGGTTATATCACATATAAGCTAACTGATATCACATATCGCAAGATTAGAATACGGTATCACATACCCGTATTTAATCAAGCTCCCGCACATATCACCATATATGCCCTAGTTCGTTTCTCTTGAGCTAGGAAATCTTTGTGTGGGACTCTAAAGACTCGTTAATACGCCATCAGTAGGTAATGATCACATCAGTCACCTACAAGCCGTCAGCGGTACTAGCTGGACGTAAAGGCTATCCAGGTATTGAGCGAATAGTAGATAAACAAGCAAGCTTGTCCAAACTCCCGCAAACCCTATAAGCAACACTTACCGTACAGTCCGGTCTCTTCGTCTGATATGTCGCATATCGAGTCTAGGGGTGGAATCGTCAGACCCCAGTAACTTGATAAGTCATGCCGATCTGTGGTCTATAACCGTTCGAGAAACTACTGATAACACTTACCAGTAAATCTCATCAGCCCTGGCCAGGGGCTTGCTGTTATAGCCAATAGAGCATAGCGCAACATCAACTCCTTATACCGGGAGAGACGAAACCCCTCATATCGCTCATTGCCTCCATGTGACTCGGGGCTGTACCCAAAATCCACCTGTTTGCATGACTCCTTTGAGCCATGGTAGGGAGAAAATCAAAGCACAGTGGAAACCACAAAAGACTCTATGACGATCTCGGGTCTACAAATTAACCTGTACAAGTATCACCAGAGAACTGCTATCTAACGATAGGTATGGTACCAACTAGGAGTTCTCGGCGAGTCATGTTCGGTGTACCCATTCTCTAATGAGCACCTGTGAACAATCTTTGATGTCAAACACCAATGATTGTGGGATCAACCATCGCCCCATATAGGGTCAAGGAACGTACACACTAGTCTACTCTGGAATATCGATGCCTTGTCTCGATACTCCCTCGACTAGGAACAGTTAAAGGATGTGCTTGCGGACTACACAAGCCCCACTAGTATGATCTGTATCGTAGTCCTGATAGTCAAGCTAACATCCAAAGGGCTTTATCAACATGTATCAGAAAGACAGTATAATAATACGAGTGTACATGTTAAGATAAAGAGCAACCAGATAGCACACTATCATGTCAAGAAAGAAAGTCCTATACAACCACTATAATATACAATAATGGCCTCTAGGGCATACATATGACTAACATATTGTTCACTATTCATTTTCCCTCTTGGCTATTCATATTTTTATACGGATATGCGTATATATTTTTCGATACGTATACTGGGTTGCATTTCGTATTTATACGAAATTTATTCTAGAAGATGGACACCTCATTTATGAATATTGATGAAATGTGGTGGAAGGTGTAGTGGCATTGAGCATAGTTGGGGGTATGTAGAGAGGAATGAGTTTCATTTGTTTATTGAAAAATGTTGTGATTATTTTGCCATGGTTGTAAAATTTGTAGCCATTCTTTTCTACATTCATTATTTTATTCCATACACAACACTTGCTCTGTTGGCTATAGTGTCCTCAAGGCAATTATTGTAATCGCAGGCAGGGGATTATGATGATTGAGGGACGATCTATACGGATAGAACAGTCTTACTCAAAATGATAATATGCTATCTGGTTTGTCTTTATCATCATGTACATGAATTATGTGGTATTACAGATCACTATTACATGTAGATAGAGCCCATAGGATTCTTTCTTGACTACCAGCATTATGATGGCGATCATATACGTGAGAGCTGGGTGGTCTATAAGCACGTCCTTAAATGTCCCTAGTCGAGGAAGTATCGAGACTAGGCATCAATACTCCAGAGCAGACTAGTGTGTACTTATCGAGACCCCGACAAGGGGCGGTGGCCGGTCTCACAAGCCTTTGGTGTTAGTTAGTCACCTAAGATAGTATACAGGTGCTCATTGGGTTATGAGTTACATTGGACGGACTCACCGGTTACATGCTAGATGGTATTATACCTATTGTCAGATAGCAGTTCCCAAGTGATATGTGTACAGGTTAGTCTGTCGACCTGAGATCGTTATTTATCTCGTGTGAGTTCCTACTGTGCTTTGATTACTACCCTACCACGGCTCAAAGGAGTCATGCAAATAGGTTTTAGTTGGGTACAGTCCCGAGCCACATGGAGGTAGTGAGCAGATCGTCGGGGATCGTCTCTCCCGGTATTGGGGGTTGATGTCGCGCAGTGCACGGATGGCTATCACTAGAAATCCTTGGCCAAGGTAGACGGAAATTACTGATTTGTTTCAGTAGTTTCTCAGTTGGTGATGGGCTTCATACCGACACGAAATATCGCATTATTAGGGGTCTGACTTTATCCACCCCCAAACTTGATATGAGATACTCTTAGACGTACAGACCGGACAGTATGGAGATTATCACGGACATGCTAAGTAGGGGTTCGGATGAGTTTGCTCGTCGGCCTTCCTTTCGCTCAATACCTGGGTATTCGTTACGTACAGCTAGTGCCGTTGACGTGCTGAAGGTTAAACCCATTGCCAGCGTTTTGATGAGTCTTTAGAATCCCACACAGAGGGTTTCCCTGCTTCGGGCAAAACGATGTAGAGGTCATATGGTTTTACGGCAGGGTTCAAACATATACGTCCACTTGTGCACGTATCATGATTCGGATGGATAATACTAGTGGGCTTTGATTTAAACCGGATTCTAGTATTATATAATTGGATTATTTTCGTCTCTTTGTATTCGTATTTTTCGGAATACGGATATGGGTATGTATATACGGATGAGGGTATTCTTGTAATTTATCACAAGGTGCTTCTAGAAGAAGACACCTCATTTTAGTTTTAACTATTTGTTTAAATGGTTTAATGGGGTGGAGGGATGAGGTGTTATGGCTTTAATATTAAGCATGGCTTTGTGGTGACTCATGGGGTGACTCATGGTGGCACTATTGAAGCATGCTTGATATTTTTGTGTTCTGAGATATTTTCTTTAGTTGAGGCTTCATGATTTATTATCACACAACACTTAGCCATTTTTCTATGGTGGCTTCACACTCCCATCTTCAAGCTTCTTCTTCTACCTCCACCCTTCAAGTCTTATATGTTGAGAAACCTAAGCTGTTTGGAGACAAATTAATCCATCATTAGATTCTACATCCTTTAGGCTATCTAGTTTAGCGAACTAGGTACCCTAGTTACCTCGGTTATGAGGTTGGAGCTCGAACTACAAATCCTCATATGGATCATCTTCGATGGAGGGAGACCGGCGATCAAGCTTGATCATGGTGACCTCTAGGAGCATAGGAAGATGGTAGAAGACCGAAGGACTCGGATCATTCGGTATAACCATTCTAAACTCCTCTTTAGTTTGCTAGCTTTAGGTTTATGGTAAATCCGGGTTATAAGGTTGTTCTAGCGCCAGTTTTGAAAATTTTTGTTCCACAAATGGTCATGGTTGATGGCCAGGGCACTGACATAATCCAACATGGTATCAGAGCCAACCCATAAACGCTAAACTAGCAGTTTAAACGATGTTTAACGTATCGAAACCGAAACAACTCCGAAACAATACACACAATATTCTAGTTTCTATCGAAATTTTTTTGTCTTCTAAAATTTTTTAAACAATTGCAGAAGACTATTCTGTGACAACTAGAACACATTTTAAAAACGAGCCCAAAATTCTTTATGTTGGCCGGTGAGACCGGACTTTTTCCAGGCGCCGCCGGTGGAACTGTGGAGTTGGGTCTTGGATTTTTTTGTGTGTTCTAGGATTTTGAATATTGGTTTTTAGGTATTGTTTGTTTTTGCCCAGATTGCATATTATGTTATCTTTGGTTTGGGGGCAATTCAGAGTATTTCGAAATCGCTATTTTTTTCATCGTTTATCAGTTTTCAATACATACATTACTATCTGCGACCGTGAATATCATTCGAGCGGTACAACCCGAGTAGTTGCTATATGTTCTATTAGATGGGTTTGCGAACATGACATTCACATTGATGTTCTGTGTTGTGCTGAGGTTGTGGTTGGATTGTCGTGGTGGATAGCCATTGGTGCAATGATAGTTGTACAGTTGAGATTCATTTGTACATTTGATATTACAGGGCGAGCGTCCGACATGTGGACTACCGTCTTTGCCGGTTTGTATATTATTTATTTTGGGCACGACCGGGTTGAGGTCGATGTCACCCTTGTACATATTTTTTTTTCATTTTCTGTACTAGGATTACCCTGCGGAGGAGTGCTCGAATAGCCGGATTCTAGAGGGCAACGGGCCCGCATCTTATGGCGTTGAGACGGAGGGGGCCTCATTCTAGAATTGGCAGGCTATTCATCGCACTCGTAGGGAGTATAGGATGACCCACGGACGGGTGCTCAAGTTACTGGATTCCAAGAAGTGCTGGGTGGCCCATTCACTTTGTTGATTGGGGTTGCCTCATTTCTGGGATTGGCGGGTAACTTACCGTGCTCGTAGGGGTCCAGGTTTTCATTGCATAGGCTATCCACACGACAGGGAAAGTCGGGTTTCATTTGCGGTTCAAATGAAACCCGAGACTCCAAGATTATCCACCATTCTGTATTACTTGCTGAGATTATGTGATGTTGCTTATATCATGCCTGGGACGAATGCTATATATATATTTATATATATACTAGTAGATTTTGTATATGTTTTGCATCCGTGCTAGTCCAGCCCCCGCTCTGCCGTTAGTTAAGTAACCTAACGGTGCATGACAGGACCTCATGGCAAATGCGGATGGCATATACGTGCATTGTATTTTCGTTCTTTTCTGGTGTGATATGGATTAATTGATGGGACTGCATTAATTTTGATTAATGCAAGGAAAACAAACCTATATGATGTTGTTGGAACTAAGTTTTTTAAAAACTGACATTACAGACGTTCTCTTTTACTTTGCACAGCGGTATTCGGTTATGAATATCCAGCATCTCATTCGACGAGGCAAGAGCCGAGATCCCTTCATTGGGAGTGACCTCTTGAGCAAAAGTTTGCGTCATCATAATAACTTCACTATAGTCGATTCTTTTGCTTTGTATCGTGGTATTCAGTTTGGAATATCCTGCACCTCATTCGATGAGGAAAGAGCCGAGATCCTTTCACGGGGAGTGACCTCTTTAGCAAAAGTTTGCGCCGCTATATATTTGTAAAACCACTCGGTTCCTTCAACGATATCAAGTTCATTATGTTAAAGGTTTTTTGCCAAAAACCAGCCGTAGCCCTCCGTCATTTCAGATTAGTATTATTTAGTATTCGTGCTGCGTTTGTTGACCCAGTCAAGGCGCAGTGTATAGTATCTAAGTGGTACTTTTCTGTGCATTGTAAATGCGATTGGTTAGGATAGTCGTGCGGCCTTGTTGACCTAGTCAAAGGCGCGTGCGGGTGGATTTAATGCAATCAAGAAAATGACGGGTTGAACTTGACTAGCGGTTTATGGTTTGTTGATCTAGTCAAGGTCATAAACCGTTGGGGGTAAAAACCACATCGGGAGTTTCAAACATACAGGAAACTTTCCAAGCATGCGCATACCTTCTGAAGTGTGGTGACTTGAGTGGATTCCATCAAGTTATCATGCGATGATAGTTGGATCCCAATTCACACTGATGAGTAGGTATTACTCCTCGGGTGATTTTAGATGATCCCGACTAATTCTCCTTTTTGGGTTTGAAGGAGAATTCGAGAAAACAGTGGGACCCATCCTGATTAGATAAAGTGATTAACCACTCTAATCTATGTTAGAGTGCACGCTGAGTATTTCTTTTCTCTCTCTCTTTGGAAGCGACCATGGCCTGACCTTAAAAACTCATGAACCAAGTTAACTGAACCTTCTTAAAAACACTTTAGCTTTTGGATTGTCATTTAGTCGCATATATCATTGCCGCTCCTACATCCCCTTTACATTTCTCCATAACACTCCGTATCACTATGAAGATCCATATTTCTTGGATATGCCATCGTATAGTTACATACGAAGTCGAAGAAACTTGTTCCAGTTTGAGAATGGTTTCTGGTTCTGGAGATATTGAATAAGATTGTTTGGTTGTCTTTTATCTTTACATTCTCTCAGGCTGCGAGGGCTGGTATTAGGAGAGTACACCTATTGCGCTTATTGGATAGTCTTCTTCCAAACCATAGGCAGGTGCCGAAAGGTAGAGAAGGAAGAAAACCAATTAGCCTAAGTGTGGTTTACAGAAGGTAATAAGTAAAAACATAAAAAGGGATTAGATAAAGGGCAAAGAAAATTGCAACTGCTATAATTCATGACAAAACTATGTATACCCCTGCCACTCCTATATCACCTTTGCATTTCTGTGGAACACTCCGTATCACTACGAAGATCCATATTGCTTGGATATTCCATCGTATAGTTACATACGAACTCGAAGGAACTTGTTCCAGTTGGAGGATGGTTTCCGGTTCTGGAAAAATTGAATAGGATTATTCAGTTGTCTTTTCCCTTTACCTTCTCTCAGGTTGCGAGAGCTCCTAGTATTAGGAGAGTACACCTACTGCGCTTATTGGATAGTCTTTTTCCAAACCTTAGGCTGGTGCCGAAGGGTAGGGCAGGAAGAAAATCAATTAGTCTAAGTGTGGTGTACAGAAGCTAATATATAAAGACATATAAAGGGATTGGAGTGAGGGCAAGGAAATATACGATTACAGTCATGAATCTGGATAGTGGAAGAGGCATTGCTAGGAATACCCGCTTACCCCTTCAAAACAATTTCATGTTTCAGTTTTACTGTGCGGTGTTAAGTGAAAACTGTTTTCCCAGTTAGATTCTAACTCCAGGGTATGTATTTACCAGATTTGATTCTCACATCTGTATAGCGTTACGGATGTTGAATGGGAGTAAGATATTGGGAATTGGGTGATTAGATCCTCTATATATCGGAATTCTTTGTAATTGGTGATATTTGAGGAAATCACCTGGGTTTTGCCTGACGATAAATATTTGGTTTTGAATATCCGTTATTATGCACCAATTTCAAACTGATATATCTGTACATTTATTTTATAAAGTGAGATATAAAATTTTGAAATTATATCTATGACATTTACCTATATCAGTTGATGGTTAGGTAAGGTGCATTCAACAACAGTGTAATTCGTCTTAACTATGGTACGGTTTTCAACCTACAACGCACAGTGTTTGAGTTATTGAACTCAGAGGACTTATACAAAGTATTGTATGTTCTCCAAAGTCCGTTAGGACAAAAGGGTTGGTACTCGTACTATATTCTGTTTACTCATGACTTCTCTAGTTTTTGATAAGTATTTCGTTGAACTACAAGGTCCAAATTTCGAGAAGTTATAGGTATAAGAATAAGATAGAGAATCATATGTTGCAAGTATCAGGATTCTTCAAGGTGATCGAAGATGTAGATACTTGTGTTAGGTATTCCGTTGTAAGTAATAGTTTTGAGAACTTGCTTCTTTTTCAGGTTACTCATACGAAGATGTATTCCTGGATGAGTAATGTTGTATGGCCTTCTTCCATTTGGTTGATATGCACTGGAAACGGCTGCATGATTTTTTATCTTGTTCCAATTAAATTAGTGTCTTTGTTTCTATATTGGATATATAAAATGAATTCATATCTTAACGATGTTAACGTATATGGAGTTGTCCGGCTAATTCTTAAAACCAGAATCTGGACAAACTCAAGGCACGTTTCTGAAATGGCAGTTTTTGGGTTATCCCGGGCTTTGACTAGGGATAATATGCTACCATCTGGAAGATCAATAGTTATATTGTTCTTGACTTGCTACAATTTTTGTAAAATAGATTTTTTCAGAAAACATTAGTGGGAGTATGGTAGAACTGGAAGTGATTCCAGAAGTACAAACGATTACTGAAAATTTAGTAGAATCTAAGCATTCAATTGGTTTCGACGTTCCATTAGCCACTCCGCAGATTTGGTGGGTAATCTCAGGCACCCGAGAGGTATTTCAGTCTCCTCAAAGACGGTGACAGGGAGATTTATGATCACCCAAACTTTCCACTATTGCTGTTCTAGACTATGAGATCTGGCAGGAGAATGAGTATAACGTCGTTCTAAATTAGCTTTAGAAGTGTACGTGTATATGACTCTGCCATAGGGTTGTTGTAGTCAGTGGGAGCAGCAGAAGTATGGTGGGCAAGTAGCTTATGTCTATTTATAGACTAAAACAGGTATAGCGGAGATAGATCATCTATTTTTGATGTGACAATCATAATGTTTGACTTTATCAGAATAAGATATGGATCTGGTAAGAAGGTAGTAGGGAGTGATATCCTGGTTTTTGGATGACATGCACTTTATAGGAAGAGATCTTCCTATACTACGATTGGTTATACTGTGGTTGTCATAAGGATTTCTCTACATAGGATATGGATAAAATTTCAGGGATTCTGATGACTAGATCTATGGTTTTAGATCTAGATTTGGGAAGTGTCGTGATATTGGTACTTTGACACTATTCTAAAGTGTTTTAGAATGGATGACTCCTGACATGGTGGTGTACCTGTAGGTGATAGAGTCACCCTCTCTAATGAGATGTCTTTTAGACTGATGAGAATAGGGATTTGCATTATTGGCATATCTCTTACTTTGGCAATTGAGTCAATCATGAGATGTCAAGTACCACACCAGATATTGATTTTGCATAGGCTGCAATAAGCATATATATTAATCCAATCCTGGAGAAACGTTGGGAAGCAGTTATGAACATAAGTGGATGTTCTTAGTATATGGTAACGGCAGCCTCCTTCTGGAGGCGGTTATCATTTCTGACTTCCAAGGTGACCTGGATGACAGAGTGACTTTCAGAGTTATAGTTTTCCTTCTTTTGAGGGACAGTATATTGGACGAGTGGTCCAAGCGGATACTGAGAAAGGCATGGCGCAAGATATGATTAAATTCAGTAGCTGATACAATCTAAGAAGTTTGTCTGGATTTGGAGTTCATTTGTGAACTGGGTCCCATCAGATATTCAGACAAATTCTAAGACAGGTATTGCTCATTTCGGGAGATAGTCTTTCTCCGCGAAGTTGAGATATAGAGAGATAAAGATAGAAACATTGGAGCGGATCCACTCATTGAGGCTATTTCTCGAACACAATAGTTTCACAAACGTGCTTTGCGAGACTGATTAGTAGAGAAGTTGGGTATTCGGTATCACATGGGCTGTGAGTATACGACACCGCAATTATTAGCCTTAAGTGCAACTGGAAGATTGTTGGTTATAGTGCCCTCAAGGCAATTATTGTAATCACAGGCTGGTGATTATGATGATTGAAGGATGACCTATACGGATAGAACAGTCTTACTCAAAATGATAGTATGCTATCTGGTTTGTTTTTATCATCATGTACATGCATTATGTAGTATTACGGATCACTATTACATGTTGATAGAGCCCATAGGATTCTTGCTTGACTACCAGCATTATGATGGCGATCATATATGTGAGAGATGGGTGGTCTATAAGCACATCCTTAAATGTCCCTAATAGAGGGAGTGTCGAGACTGGGCATCAATACTCCAGAGTAGACTAGTGTGTGCTTATCGAGACCCCGACGATAGGCGGTGGCCGGTCTCACAAGCCATTGGTGTCAGTTAGTCACCTAAGACAGTATACAGGTGCTCATTGGGTTATGAATTGCACTGGACGGACTCGCCGGGAGCATAATAAATGGTATTATACCTATTGTCAGATAGCAGTTCCCAAGTGACATGTGTACAGGTTAGTCTGTCGACCTAAAATCTTCATTTGTCTCGTGTGAGTTCCCACTGTGCTTTGTTTACTACCCTACCACGGCTCAAAAGAGTCGTGCAAACAGGTTTTAGTTGGGTACAGTCCCGAGCCATATGGAGGCAGTGAGAGGATCGTCGGGGATTCGTCTCTCTCGGTATTGGGGGTTGATGTCACGTAGTGCACGGGTGGCCATCACCAGAAATCCTTGGCAAAGGTAGACGGGAATTACTGATTTGTATCAGTAGTTTCTCAGTTGGTGATTGGCTTCATACCGACACGAAATGTCGCGTTATTAGGGGTTTGATTTTATTCACCCCCTAAACTCGATATGCGATACTCTTAGACGAACAGACCGGACTGTACAGATATTTTCACGGATAGGCTCACTAGGGGTTCGGATGAGTTTGCTCGTCAGCCTTCCTTTCGCTCAATATCTGGATAGCCGTTACGTACAGCTAGTGCCGCTGACGTGCTGGTGGTTAAACCCACTGCCAGCGTATTGATGAGTCTTTAGAGTCCCACACAGAGGGTTTCCTTACTTCATGCGAAACGATATAGAGGCCGTATGGTTTTACGGTAAGGTTCAATCATATATGTGCACTTGTGCACGTATCATGATTCGGACAGATAATACTAGTGGGCTTTGGTTTAAGCCGGATTCTAGTATTATATTATTAGATTATTTTCGTCTTTTTGTATTCATATTTTTCGGAATACGGATACGGGTATGTATATACGAATGAGGGGTATTTTTGTAATTTATTACAAGATGCTTCTAGAAGAAGACAGCTCATTTTAGTTTTAACCATTTGTTTAAATGGTTTAATGAGGTGGAGGGATGAGGTGTTATGGCTTTAATATTAAGCATGGATTTGTGGCGACTTATGGGGTGATTAATGGTGGCTCTATTGAGGCATGCTTAATATTTTAGTGTTGTGAGATATTTTCTTTAGTTGAGACTTCATGAATTATTATCACATAACACTTAGCCATTTTTCTATGGTGGCTTCACACTCTCATACTCAAGCTTCTTCTTCTACCTCCACCCTTCAAGTCTCATGTGTTGAGAAACCTAAGATATTTAGAGACAAATTAATCCATCATTAGATTCTACATCCTCTAGGCTATCTAGTTTAGCGAACTAGGTACCCTAGTTACCTCGGCTATAAGATTGGAGCTCGAACTACAAATCCTCAGGTGGATCATCTTCGATAGAGGGAGACCGTTGATCAAGATTGATCATGTTGGCCTCTAGGAGTTTAGGAAGATGGTAGAAGACCGAAGGACTCGGATCATTCGGTATAACCATTCTAAACTCCTCTTTAGTTTTCTAGTTTTAGGTTTATGGTAGATCCGTGTTATAGGGTTGTTCTAGCGCCAATTTTAAAAAATTTTGTTCCACAAACGGTTACGGTTGATGGCCAGGGCGCTGGCATAATCCAACATACTTATGGTTAAGTTTTCTTACCTCCTCCTCCTTCTTCTTTAGTTGTTCACTTGAGCTTTAGAATTGAGAGAAAAGGATAGTGGAAAATTCCTACATCCCTACTCTCTATTTTTAACGAGCTTGGAGTGTCGGTTGCTTCACTAGGTGAAGCTGGAACTTGGATTGGTTTTCTCGGGTGGATCATCTTCGGTGAAGGAGGACCGGCTTGCAAGCGCGTTCCGGAGCTGTTGACAGTATGCTAGAGTCCAACTCAATTTGAGCAATTGAAGAAAGCTTAAGCATGTGAGTATTGCTAACATAGTATATTAGCATAGTTCACTAGTTTTTGTTAGCAAGTTCAAGCTCTTTAGTTCTTTTCATGGTTTCGGAACTTTAGAAAACTAGTAATTTTTGAAATCCATATTGTCATCTTCTAAATTTAGCTTACTATAGTGCTTCAGTTCCCTGCAGAAACGAGATGAATTTTATTCGCCTCGTTGTCGACGCGAGCGAGTCAACGAGTTGACTCGCCTCGCCGTGACGTGTTGGACAAGGAGACCCGGTTTCGAAATTACCAGATGTTGCCTCGCTCGAGTTCGCCTCGTCCAACTCGTGAATCGTCTTGCCTCGCCTCGTCGATTTGTGAGTTGACTCGTCCAAAATCACCATGGATCGATGACTTGCCCCGCCGGCTCGTTTCGAATCATTCGCCGAATCGCTTCAAAACCGGCATCCAATGGTCAGATGCTCAACGAATCTCCTCGCATCGCGTCGCCTCACCTCGAATCTGCCGTCCAACAGTCGAAGTTTGCCTTGCCTTGCTTCATCTTGGGATCCGTATCAAACGGTCGGGAGCACATGGATCTAGGCGAGGCGACAATTGCCTCGCTTCGGTTCGTTTTCTCTCCCAAATTAAAAAGAATTTACCATCTCTCACAAAAAAAATACCATATCTCCAAAAATACCATCTCTCAAAAAAAAAAATACCATCTCTAACTTCCAAATTTTTGAAGAATAGAAGCACTGATCCTCCGACACCAAGTTTTCGAAGCTCGAGCCTTTGACTGACTCATTCTATTCTACTGCTGTTATGAAATTCTTCTCTCTTTCTTATTTCTTATTTCCTATTTTTATTTTATTATCTTTCTTTTGTAGTTAAATTAGTATTGCCGATTTTGTTATATTTAGTATTTTTTTAATCAGTTAAAAAATTAATATGGAGCTTTCAACCGATACGCATCAAATCCAAGTTTCTCATCCGGAAGTAGAACCATAAGTAGAAAGATCTGCATTTATATCTAGGGAACTTAAAAAACGTGCAACTAATAGTAATGTTTGGGATCATTATACAACTGAATTTAGTGAAGGTGTCAGATACGCACTTTGAATATATTATGGTAATGCATGTAAATATAAGGAAGGTACCGGTACCGGTACTTTACATAAACATATTAAATAACACATTTATGCCCCGATCGGTTCCTTCTCTACATAATCACAAATTGGTTTCATCGGTCATGATCTTTTTCAATATAACCATGATTTAAATGTTGAAGAAATGACAAGATTTGTTATGGAAGGTGAACAAATTCTCAGATTTGGAGAAAACCAAGATTTTGAACGGTACGTTTAAAGGGCATTGCAACCGGCATACGAAAGGGTTTCGAGGAGTACGCTTAAAAGTCATTGTTTTAGCCTCTATAACGGAGGTAAACATGTATTAATTGCTACTTTTCCTTCTTTGGTTACCAGTATTTTATTAATTTCTAATGTTTGGGCTGATAGATAGAAACTTTCCTGAATTTGTGTTACTGCACATTAGATAGATTCTGACTGGTATTTGCAAAAAAGAATAATTACTTTTAGATAATTTCAATTCCTGCATAGTGCTTTTAATATAACTTCTCAAATTAGATCTATTTTAGAAGAATATCATTGTATAAATAAAAAAAATTCTATTTCTTTCGATAATGCTAGCAACAATAATACTGTTGTTACTGAACTTATTAGGATATGCAAACCAATTTGTAGTGGTCACTTTTTTCATATTCGTTGTACATGTCATATACTTAATCTTGCACTACATGATGCATACATCGTATATAGTTTAAATATTTAAACAATTAAATATGTATGTAGCTTTATTAAAAGTTCTGGAACAAGAAAATCCGAATATAAAGCTAGATACCAGACTCAAAGATTAAGGTCGTCTCTTAGAAAAGATGTGGCCACTAGGTGGAATAGTACATATGACATATTTCGTACTGCATCAAAAACCGCCGAAATTATTAGTAACATGTGGAATGATTAAATGCCAATATAAAACCACTTAACAGATGATCATTTGGCGGTTACAGAACCTTTTAAAGATTTTCCTATGATTTTTAAAATAGCAACCGAACGATTTTATGCTACTTATACCCCCACTTCTGATATTGTTGTCTCTGAATTGTATAATATAGCTGAATGTTTTGCTACTCAGTCTGATAATCCAATACTTCAGACAGTTATACTTGCTATGCTAACTAAGATTTCTAAATATTTCTCTGAAATTCCAATTGTTTACTATTTATGTTGAGTAATGGACCTTAGAATTAAATTAGAAGGTTTGGAGGTTCTTTTAAACGTGTTCCATGAATGCATGGGGCATAATGTAGATATTGATGTTTATGTTAGTACCATTAAAAGTTATTTAGATGAAATGTTTGATTTGTATGTTGCACGATTTTCTGCAGGTAGAACTACTAAGTCACCGGCGGAAACCAGTTCACGTGATTCAACTCCAATTTTTGCACTTATTCAACAGATAAAAAAAGCACGAAGCCTATGGCCTCATCATCGTCATCTTTAAATGATCTAACAATATATTTACAAACCGACTTAGATATAGATTATACTATAAATGAGTTTGATGTTTTAGCCTGGTGGAAAAGCCACAGACATTTGTATCCTGTGTTTTCTACCATGGCACATGAATTACTAACCATTCCAGTGTCCGCAGTAGCGTCGGAACGTGCTTTAATACATTTGGCAGGATATTAAGAAAGAAGAGATGCAATTTGGCGTACGACATAATAGAGTGCATGATTTGCTGGCAAGAGTGTGAAGCAGCGGCTGTCAGGAAACAAAATGCAATCATTTTGGACTCAGATTATCTACCTGATAAGCTTACAGGATCGGACGAGACCAACACCGAAAGAAGAAGCATAACCGGCGCCGATGAGTCGTGAGTAGGACCTGTAAAAGTAAAAAAAGAACTACGTAAACCTGATTCTCTCTCATTGATCTCAATATTTATGAGGGATATATAGACAGCCCGAATGGGTTCGGTCTCTAATGTAAAAAAACAAAATATTGTATTATATAATTGTAATTTATTTATGTTAATAAAAATTTTAGTTTATTTTTCATTTATTATTAATTTTTAAGGTTTTTTTAATTTACAAAAAAGATACCATAGTCAGGCAAGTCGTCTCGCCTCGCCTCACGATTCGTCCAGACGAGACGACAAGACGAGTAGGGTCAGTGCCCGTTACGGTTGAACTCGTCTCGCCTCCACTAGCGGGCAAGGCGAGTCCAACACGCCTCGTTGGGCTCAATGAGTCGGGCGATGCACGAAGCGAATCGTCTCGCCTCGGTTCATTTGCCATGCCTATAGCACGGTAAAATAGGAGGGTTGGTGGGCCTGCCCCCCTTTTTTTCTCTCTATGCATGCCACAATGAGCATGTGGTATGAAACGCTATAAACACTTTAATATGAAACGCTATAAACACTTTGATATATAACCTATGTAGGACATGCAGATTACTGAGGTTATTTACCCTCAGTAATTTGATATGTATTTTTCTTTTTCTTTAGTTGCAACAATTTTCTAAGAAAAAACCCTTGGAAGAGCCGATCCACTGACAGACCGATCTTTCAAACATCCAAGCCATCTTGTTTTTCAGCAATCTGCATTGTAATCTTCATGTCCTAGATAGGTTATATATCAAAATTTAAAATGTTTGGAGGGCTCTAACACACCCATCATATGAACCAAGCATAGATGGTTTTTTGTTATATGAAAAATGTAATCATCTGATCAGTTGTGTCAGTGGTCGCCAAATTTTTTGATTTGTACATCACTATAACGTGTGCGGTGAATAAAATGATGGAGTAGCCATTTGAGGAGTCGAACTCATTTTTAAAAATGAGGCCCGGCCTCAATGGATCTATATCAAAAACGTTAAAATTAAATACTTAATAACATAAAATTATGTGCAATTTTAAGACATGAAAATGACTAAAAACCATACACAACATCGGCTGCTAGACATTACTTTCCAAAAATGCCCTCAGTCAATGCTAGTCCTATAACGTAGACGAAATTCTTCATTGGTTTAATGAGATAGAGACCAAATTAAGCTTAAGGAGGAAAAAAAATGTGAAGAAGATTGGAAGCAATTATTAGATGCCTTTGATGTGTAATATGACTGAGATGATTCTTTCTCACCATTTGCTTTTGTACCCCCATATCTTATCTAAACATTATGGGCATTATGATTACATTCATTTGATTAGCTTTCGTTTGGCTGAAATTTCTTATTTATGTTAGTTGCTAAAATCCCTTTTAATTTGCATTTTCTTGAAAAAGGATTATTGCCATTCCTAGGAATTTTCATAAGGTACTAAATCAGGAAATTAGGATGTGTTAATTAAGCTTGAAATCTATTTAGCACTTGAAATCAGGTTGTTGTTAATCGACCCAGATCAAGAAAAGATTCATCGCAAACATTAATTAACTTGGGAATGGTGGCCTTTTATGTATAAAGGTGTCCATAGGTTACTCTTTGTTTTCAAAGATTTGCGTTCCAATAGCCAACAATCATCAATCGAATATTGGATATTTTGCTTTTCCTGAAAAATACTACCGCAATTTTGAAAGTTCGGACACAACTAGACTCCGGGGTTCATGCACGTTGTGGTCTCGTTGATATCAGGATCTAAATCATATCGTAAGTTAAAATACCATATCTTCTTCATGTCACTTGCCCATACTTTGAAACCGAGATGAACAGCTTGGTGGGAGTTTGCATTTGGGGTTGAACAACGAAGGAAACACCAAACAAGTTTGTTGTTCTATAAAGATCTTCATTTTCATTGGGAGCTGGAATGCGGTGGTGAACGGGCTTGCGAAGAGCACGTGTTGGAGCGAGGTGATGGGGTTGTTTGTGGAGATGAGGAGAGTTGGGTTGGTTATGGGAGAGATTCAAGATAAAGCAAATATGGATGTGAAGCGCATTAACATATGAACGCGGAGCGCTAATGTGTATATAACCGATACACTTAAAAATGAATTTGACATCTTATATAATATGAATACTTCAAAATATTTAATAAAGACGAATATGCGTGCAAATGTGTATCTTATATAAATATATATATGTATGCCTACATTCTTTACATATCACTAGCCTAGTTTGAAACAAATATGACTAAATATTTTGTCAAAAATATTCCTTTAAAGGAATAACATATGGAATGAGCAAAAATGTATGGTTTAAATTAGCATTATCAACCAAATTTTTTTTAAATGATATATTTTCTTGTAATTCTGTGGATAATTATATCCGTATCCGTATCCGAATTCATATATCCATATATCCGTATTCATATCTTTATATTTGCTAAAATAATAATTTTTGTTACTGCGTGTATATATTTTGACAGAAAGAATAAGTATATCCAAACGAATTGTATCCTAGACTTTGGAAAATTGTGCATCCCCGAATCCAACTGCGTCCCTATTCAAATCTTACTTAAACTAAAGTATATTGCTGATCTTCACTTTATTTAACAATCTAGTGCATGGAAAAAAGGTTGAAGTTTATCCATACCCTAAAAGTTAAGGTATCTTGAGAGAACTAACTTCAACCTCTGTGTCAATTCATGTTATAAAATGTTCCACCTTTTCTTCTGCGCTAATTTAGTGTTTCCCCCCAAATTAATATAGATATTTGGCAAAATCGAGAAGGAATTTAGGGTTGAACATAAGGATTTGAGACTTGAATTGATTTACAAGGCAGTTTTAGTGTTGCCTTGTGCCGTAAGTTAAATATGGGTGGATAATTCTAAGGTATTCTAAGTGGGTTATATCGGAAGAACCCTTGACATAATAATTAACACTAGCTGCAATCTAACCAGCATGAACGATACGGTAGTATATATTCTCTTATGTAAAAGGATTCATATTCCCTACACTGTCTATGGTTTAAACTTGTTCTTTCTTCGGAAAGATTCTTGTCCTTGGATTCATATTCCCCACACTGATAAAATTTGATTATATCAGTTTATAACAAGAAAACTTCAGGGGTGGTTTTGATCTTTTGATGAAGAGTTGGACTTGATTTGTGCGCCTATGCACTGATGTTTCTCAGTGCAGAGGTCCTGATTGCTTATCTGGATTTGGATTCTTATCAAGTGTCCTCTTGTTCTTCTGAAGGTGAAGCCTTTACAAAGACTTGACATCATACTGTCCGACTCCTTAATCGACATGTACTGCAAACTCGGACGCACAGACATTCGCTCACAAACTCTTCACCAACACCCCAAACCCCAATGTCTCAACATGGACCGCAATCATTACAGGTTTCGCTACACACGGCCAAGAACGTCTCGCCCTTCGATATTTCCACAAAATGACACAACAAGGAATAGAACCAAACAGCATAACACTGATTATCATCTTAAACGCGGGGTCTAGTAGAACAAGGCATGAAACTCTTCAACGAAATGAAAGAACCAAAAGAAGCACATTTTGGCTGTGTTGTTGATATGTTAGGGAGAGTTGGGAGATTGAGTGAAGCGAGAGAGATAGTAGACTGGATGCCGATGCGGGCGAATGCAGTTGTGTATGGGACTTTGCTTGGGGCGAGCGCGAAGCATGGGGATGTTGAGGTTGGAGAATGGGACGCGAGGAATTTAATGGAGTTAGAGCCTTGGAATGACGGGGTGTATGTTGTGCATTCTAATGTTTATGCTGGAGTTGGGATGTGGGAGGAGGTGGACAAGTTGAGAAGGGCGATGCGGGCCAGGAGAGTGGCGAAAAAGCCTGGGTATAGCACGTTGACGGGGAATCAAACTAAAATACCATCAAGTGTTTCATTGTTTTCATTTGGAAAGATGAGATTAGAAGGAGAGGGGGATGAGTTCTTGAAGAAGCTAGGGAAGATGACAGAAATGTTTTCGAAAAAAAATAGCAGACGGATGATATTTTTGTGAAACAAGCAGGAGTTGTTCTTTCGGACGTTTACCTGGGGGTTGGAATGTGGGAGGAAGTGGAGAGGACGAGAAAGGCGATTGTGGCGAAAAAGCCTAGTCATAGACTCATAGTGCGTCAGCACGGGATTTGCGATGCAGCAGGATGCATTCGTTCCTTGTTTCAGGGTAAATTACGCTAAACTACCGCATTATCCCATTGTGCTTTTAAATTAGAGAAGAGAAGTTGAAGAAGGGGGAGAGGGGATGAGTTCCTGAAGAAAGGTTGAAAGTCACGGGAACGGCTTTGAACAAGCAGTTTGTTCATGGTATTTAAGTGTAATGTATAAATTTTATGGTATATATTGAGAGAAAGGCGAAAGTTCATGGTAGTTTAGAATAAACTTTACATGAAGGTGATGAATTGAAATGGATCCATCATCAACAAAGAAGTTGATTTCTGAGTTGATTTCTGTAACTTTTTAGATTTGAATAGATTCAACAACTCATTTTTTTTGGGTCCTTATGGATTTATGGCATTCTATTATGGGGCTCCAAGCTATTATTGTTCAAGTTGTAACCTTTTAGATTTGAATTGATTGATCAGCTCATTTGTTTGCGTCCTAATGGATTTATGGCCCACTGCTCTGCATTTGTTTTGGGGCTCAAAGCTATTATTGTTCAGCCCAAAGGGTTCTCCTAATGATTTTGCTCATTACACCCCTGTTGAATGCAGAAACTTAAAATTCTTTCAATTCTATCAACTGGGCCATCCCAGATAAGTGCAAGCCTCACCTTTGGCAAGCTTTCTGGGCCTATATTGCTCTTTTTCTATTTTATGTCTGGACATATCTTTTCAATATCTCGAAGTTTCTTTCCATTTCCAATAGATATTAGGATAAAACATCATGATTTATATTTCTCTTTATTCTTTATTGGTATTTTGTATGTGTGATGCATGAGTGGAGGTATAGTAGATGTGTTATGGTTTAAATAAATATTATGTGATTAATATTGATGCTTAGATGTATGTAGATCGAGAAGAAAAGAAAGGGTGTTTCAGTTGTAAGGATTATGTATCTATGCGCAGCGGAAATCTAAGGCTTTTCTTTTAGGGTAGATTGAAAAAAAACTATCCGAAGGATATCAAATCACACGAAAAGAACACACCAACAACACACAAGATTTACCCAGGTTCGGCACAACTAGCACCTAATCCAGCAAACCGTGACGAAAAATTTCACTATGAGAAAGAATTACAAAAGATTATACCGACTACTCACCCTCTTTTACCAAAAAATAATCTCTCTTACAAAACATCTCTCAATCTCACGACCGTGTTTGACCGCCCTCTCCCCCTCTAATCAAACCTTAGCTTATTAGAGAATGATGGATTCATGAAAAAACTAGAGAGAGCCTCATATATATTGGGTATATAAATGCTAAGAGATAAATCTATATTTAAAGTAGAGATAAATATGAATATAATCTAAAGATTAGATTTATTTCTAAACCAAAGAGATTAGATTTAAATCCCAACTAATATGAATTTAAATCAAATTTAATAATCTCCACCTTGATTCAAGCCATAATCTCTTCACTTTCTCAATACCTTGGAACTCCGTTCTCGTCGTCTTGACCCCGAAAGCACCTCAACAATCTACTAGATAAAACTTGAACTTAGACCGGGACCATCTCAAAAATGCATCTGTCGGGTTATCTAGGATACTAACCTCCGTAAGAGACATCACATTCTTCTCGGCCTCCAAGAAGAACACTCTCTTCGCAAATCGATGGCCTCCCTAACCGTCTCCATGACGGTTATCAACCATGTCTCTATCATTGAAACCGCGATACCAGTATGAAGTGTCGATCTACTTGGCACTACATCCGTGCCCAATATGTAACCCGTCGTCGACCTCCATCTGCTCCTATCACCATACCCTGTCATGATGCACCCATTAGCACTGTCTTCGTTGAATGACAAGCCGAACCCTTCACCATCTCTCAAGTTCTCAGGATCCACTCCACAGCCTGCTAATGCTCTCCGCTTGGAATAGCCCAATATCTGCTGACTGCTCCAACTGCCTGTGCAATATCCGTACTCACATATGGCATTATAGAATCATGATTTCTGTCTGTATCCGACCCTAATGATAATATCGCCGAAAGCCTGAAGTGCGCCTCTAAGTGAGAAGACACGGGTCGAGTCTCCTCCATCCCATACTGAGCTAGAACCTATACGATATTTTTTTAATTCTTTATTTGAATAAAGAATTTTGGGTGTATCATTTCCATATAGTGCTGCAGCCGACGCAACTTCTCATCTATGATATTATCCATGCCACAAATCTAACATGCAGACTCTCTGTCGAACTCTCGATCCTCTTGCCCTGGACACTCATCCCTAACCACTCCTGTGCGTCGAACTATCCTTGACTTCTGCACCACTGGCTCTACTGGACTCTCCAACTGAATCGAAGTACTGATCATCTCATCTTTCATAACTTGGACTGGGACTTCGAACTCCACCTCGCTTGGCGTTATACCTGTTCTTCATTCATCATTTGATCGAGTTTGTCTTCTTCGAAGTATACTCAACGAATGTCACTTGGCTGATTACTCCACTCTGGGTCCCACGACACCACGTCCTGTACCCTTTTGCTCCATCTCCAAAGCCGACAAGAAAACGTCTCTTGATCCTCGGCTCTTCAATGCATCGAATTCCACGAAGCCCTGAGTAATTTCCAGCCCATCCAGTTCATAACTCCTCGGGAATTCTCGTATCTACCGCCGTCGATGATGACCGATCGATGAGATACCCGGCAGTAGATAGGGCTTCAGCCTGAAATTCTTTTGGAAAACCAGTCTTAAGCTGTAAAGTTTTGTTATTCCAATCTGTTTGAACCATCCGTCATGCAATGCCATCTAACCGAGGATATCCCAATGTGGTGTACTGATGCACGATCCTCTCCGGCCTGCACAATCCTGTGAACTCCAACGAAGTAAACCCTCTACATAATCCAAACCGAAGAACCTCTACGCGCATCCCGGACTATTTTAGATAGAATCGGTTGGTAAGAGATTTCTTTATATATAAGAACTTCAATTTGTTCCACAATTCTGTCACTGTCGTCTCTTGCGTCACTTCACAAAGAATCTTACCGGCCATTAAAAACTAGATTGAACTGTGAGCTTTGTCCTCCATCTCTACACTTTCCGCTACCGTGGTCGTCTCCGGATTCCTGTCTTTCGCAAAGTTTGTGTACACCTTATTGTTTCAGTAACGCCGTCATCTTCAATCTCCATAGACTAAATTTATTGTGCCCATCGAACTTTTCGATCTCATAATTTGTACATGTCATCTCCCCAATCGACTCCAAAACGCGAGCTTCACGCTCTGATACCACTTATTGTAAGGCTTACATATCTATGCACAGAGGAAATCCAAGCCCTTTGTTGGATATGTATGTCTTAGAGGCCTGTATTGTATAGGATATTAGGGATATATATGTACAAGACAATCTTGCTCAGTTATATAATATACTATTTGAGTTTTTTTTATCTGAATATGTGTATTTGTTTTTTTTGTTGCTTTCTATTGCTTATACATGATGATAAAGACTCGATATAGTAGTATACTATTTTTGTTTGTTTTTATCTTAACTGGTTCATATGTTTTACTTGATATCATATATGGCTGATACATGTTGATAAAACGCGTAGGAATTTTCTTGATTACCAGCGTTATGATGACGATCATACTTGTGGGGGCTAGATTGTCCATAATCACATTCTTAAATGTCCCAAGTCGCAAGAGTATCAAGAACATACATCGATATTCCAGAGTAGACTTGTGTATACGTTTTTAGACCCTGATGAGGGGCGGTGGTTGGTCCCATAGCCATTGGTGTGATCACCTAAGATTGTACAGGTGCTCACTAGGGATGAGTACACTGGACGGTCTCGCCGAGAACTTCTAGATGGTGTTATACCTATCGTCAGATAACGGTTTTCATGTGATATGAGTACAGATTAGTCCTTAGACTTGAGATCGTCATTGTCTCGTGCGAGTTCCCACTATAATTAGATCATTACCCTACCACGGCTCTACGGATTCATTCAAACAGGTTTTGGTTAGGTACAGTCCCGAGCCACATGGAGGCAATGAGCGATTTTCAGGAATTCGTCTCTCCCAGTATTGGGAGTAGATATCGCACTATGTCTGGTTGGCCAGAACCATAAGAACTTGGCCAAGGCAGTTGAGATTTACTGATGGTTAGATCAGTAGTTTCTCGGATCGGCCCTAAGCCACATCGACACGACTTATCGGGTTATTAGGGTCTGACGTTTACCACCCCCTAGACTAGGTATGTGATACTCTTAGACGAAGAGACCGGACTGTATGGAGATTGTCATGGATATGCTCAGTAAGGGTTCGGATGAGCTTGCTCGTCGACCTTTTTTCGACATGTACATGGGTAGCCGTTACGTATAGCTACTGCTGCTAACGCGTTTGTGGTTAAACCCACTGCCAGTGTACTGTCGAGTTTTTAGAGTCCCACAAAAAAGGGTTTCCCTGGTTCAGGCGAAACGATGTAGAGGCCGCATGTTTATACGTGCAAGATTTCGATTAAATACGGGTACCAGTTGCGTGGAATTTAATCGGACAGGTTGTAATACTAGCGAGTTTAGGATTAAATCGTATTATTAAATCAAATATTGATTTAATACTAGTATTATATTAGTAGTATTATTCTATCTCTAGGGTATTCGTATTTTGGTACGAATATGGGTATGTATATATGGTAGAAAATATTTTGTATTTATACAAAATATATTCTAGAAGGACACCTCATTCTTGCATTTTCCATTTATTCATTTATTTGGAAATGAGGTGGAGGGTTATGTGGCAAATGACAATGGTGTAAAGTATGGCCAAATGAATTTTTAATTCATTTTGTATTACTATTCAAGTATGGTAGCCATTTTTAATTGTGAAATTCTTCTCACAAAACAAAATGGTTATGATATTTCTTACAACCTTTCTCTCATTTTCACAAGCTTCTTCTCTCTTTTCTCATCTTTCTTAACCCTAATCTCTCTCATGTATTGAGAACCATAGGGTTTAGAGATAGATAATGTAGGGTTACTAGGCACACTAACAAGGCTCTACAAAGCATCAACCATGCCAAAATTAAATTTTTATGTGCCGAACAACCCTAAGCAAGATCGTATACTAGAGATTAAGCGAATCATATAGCAACTAAACAACTTTACTTCTAAGGGTATGTGAAATACAACCTTTGTAGATCGCTCCTTCACATCTTTAGCTCCTTGTTGAAGTCCCTTCGTTGCGATCGTGGTTCTCCCGGGCTCTTGCATGGCTTCACGAGGCGAAAGAACGTCCTTGCTTGAAGTCTTCGAGGCCGAAGATGATCTACGTCGAGGGGATGCCAGCTCAAGCTTCTACTTCACTAACTTGAGAATTAGTGAAGCAAACACCCTAAACTAAAGTGCTAATCTAGTAGAGGATGGAGAAATAGAAAGTGGGTTCTCTTTAGAATTTTGTTTCTCACAATCTATTTCACTTTGGATCAAACCCTAACAAGCTTTTCTTTTGAACTCAAGAAAGAAGAAGATGAACAAAAGAAAAGAGATGAGGATAATGATCAAGTGTAGTGAGCTAACCATGGTGAGTGAGTATCATATACTAACTCTTGTAGAGACTTAACCTTAGGCTAATTGTTATGGTTGGGTTAATAAATATCCATAGTAAAATACAAACTCAAGTTGAATTAGTCAATGCATCCACAAGCTTCCACAAGCTTCATGCATTTTCTAATCCTCCACTTGATTTTGTATTTACTTTAAATATTAAAACCCAAACTAAAAATTAGCTTAGTGTAAGTCTCACACACCCATGGATGATGTATCATCAACCATGATACAAAAAGATAACACATTTCAATATATATCACATATATGTTAAAGTGTGCACATGTGAGAAAAACCTAAAGTGAACAAGTGTTAGTTAATGTAAACTAGTATATCAAATATACAATTATACAATAAATTATTAAATCAACACTTGACTTAATAATCCGGTCATATCACATATAACCGACTAACATCCAATGTATCGACTTATCGAATCAACACTTGATTCGATAACCCGGCTATATCATATATAACCGACCGATACAGAAAGTCGCGAGAATAGAATACGGTATCACATACACGCATTATTCTCGGTCCCGCACATATTACATATGCGCCCTTATTTCGTTTTGCCTGAGCCAGTAAAACCTCTATGTAGGACTCTAAAAACTTGTCAATACGCCGGCAGTAGGTGATGATTACATCACGGTCCCACAAGCCGTCAGCGGTACTAGCTGGACGTAACGCGTACCCGGGTATTGAGCGATCAGAAGATCAGCAAGCAAGCCCGCTCCAACTCCTGTAAAAGCCTGCCGGTAACACTTCCCGTACAGTTCGGTCTCCTCGTCTGATATGTCGCATATCAAGTCTAGGGGTGGTAAACGTCAGACCCCAATAACCGATAAGTCATGCCGATGTGAGGCTCATAACGGGTCGAGAAACTACTGGTAACACTTACCAGTAAATTTCTAAATCAGCCCTGGCTAGGGACTTCCCTGTTACGGCCAATCGAGCACTGCGCAACATCAACCCCCAATACCGGGAGAGACGAAACCCTTCCTATCGCTCATTGCCTCCATGTGACTCAGGACTGTACCCAAAAACCACCGTTTTGCACGCCCTCATGGACGTGGTAAGGTGGAAATCAAAGCACAGTGGGAATCACACAAGACTCTATGACGATCTCGGGTCTACAGACTAACCTGCACAAGTGTCACCAAAGAACTGCCATCTGACGTGAGGTATAATACCATCTGGGAGTTCTCGGCGAGTCCGTCCAGTGTACCCAGTCTCCATTGAGCACCCGTATACCATCTCTGATGTCAAACACCAGTGGATATGGAATCATCCATCGCCCATCTCATGGGTCGAGAAGCGTATACGCTAGTCTACTCTGGTATATCGATGCCCTGTCTCGATACACCCACGACTAGGAACATTGAAGGATGTACTTATGGACTACCATGGCCCCACTAGTATGATCTACATCACAGTCCAGGTAGTTAAGTACACATCCTAAGGGCTTTATCAACATGTAGCTATAAGACAGTATAAAGAGACAAGTATACATGTTAAGATAAAGAGCAACCAGATAGCATACTATCATATCGAGCAAGAAAGTCCTCTCTATATATGTCCAAGCATCCAATATAATATACATCATCTGTACAATACCGGCCTCTAGGGCATACATACAACTAACAATCTCCTACTTGCACTAGGGCCAGCTGCTGTAGTATCGCATACCGAGCATCCCGAAGAGTCTCTCAAACTGTATATAGGGAATGACCTTCGTGAGTGGATCCGCTGTGTTGTTCTTCGTGTCAACCCTCCTGACCTCGATCTCCCGGCGATCAACTATCTCCCGGATCAGGTGATACCGTCTCAGAATATGCCTGGATCGCTGATGGGACCTGGGTTCCTTGGCCAAAGCCACCGCTCTATTGTTATCGCAATACAAAGGTATTGGATGCTCAATGGATGGAACCACTCCAAGTTCAGTAATGAACTTCTTGATCCAGATAGCCTCTTTGGCAGCATCGTTGGCAGCGATGTATTCAGCCTCTATCGTCGAGTCTGCCACGGTTTCCTGCTTGGAACTCTTCCAGCTAACCGCCCCTCCGTAAAGGGTAAAGACAAATCCTGACTGCTACTTAGAGTCGTCCTTATCACTCTGGAAGCTTGAATCGGTAAAGGACTCCACTTGGAGTTCTCCATTACCATACACCAAGAGCATCTCTTTAGTCCTTCGCAAGTACTTGAGAATGCTCTTCACAGCTGTCCAGTGACACTCTCCAGGATCAGCTTGATACCTACTCACTACACTTAGTGAGTATGCTACATCGGGTCTGGTACATAGCATCGCGTACATGATAGAGCCTACTACCGAAGCATAGGGTATCCCTTGCATGCGAGCTCTCTCCAAATCAGTCTTGGGAGACATCTCTTTGGAGAGAGTGAGCCCTGAGATTGTGGGTAAAAACCCACGTTTGGACTCTTCCATACTAAACCTCTTTAGTATGGTGTCAATGTACCTGGATTGGGACAATCCCAATATCCTTTTAGATCTATCTCTATAGATCATAATTCCCAATATGCAGGAGGCATCACCAAGATCTTTCATTGAGAATCTTTGTGATAAGAAGAGCTTGACCGATTGCAGCATAGGAATATCATTTCCTATCAAGAGTATGTCGTCCACGTACAATACGAGGAAGACAACCTTACTCTCTGCCACCTTCTTGTAGATACAAGGTTCATCTACGTTTTTGACGAAATCAAACTCTTTGATAACGACGTCAAAGCAGATGTTCCAGCTCCGCGATACTTGCTTTAATCCATAAATGGATTTAAGCAGCTTGCACACCTTCCCGCTGCTCCCACTATCTACGAAGCCCTCTGGCTGAGTCATGTATACGTACTCTTCTAAATCACCGTTTAGAAAGGCGGTCTTAACATCCATTTGCCAGATTTCGTAATCATGATATGCAGCGATGGCAAGCATGATCCGGATGGATTTAAGCATAGCCACTGGAGAAAAGGTTTCGTCATAGTCCACACCTGGTCTTTGACGAAAACCCTTTACAACAAGTCTAGCTTTGAAAGTCTCCACTTTCCCATCTACACCAAGTTTTTTCTTGAAGATCCACTTGCTCCCAATGGGTTTTACCCCTTCAGGAGCAACTTCCAAAGTCCATACTTTGTTGGTGTACATGGATTCCATCTCGGACCGCATTGCATCCAGCCATTTCACTGAGTCTCCACTCGTGATGGCCTGCTCGAAGCTAGTTGGGTCATCATCCTCCATGATGCAATCCTCACTCCTACCATCCATGAGAAACTGTAGTATCTCTCAGGTGGGTGAGGAACCCTACTAGATCGGCGGAGTGGCTGGGGTTCATTGGGAACTACCGAATTCTCTGGTTCCACCAAATCTTCTGTTGCAGCTTTTGTAGCTGGAACCTCTTCCAGTTCTACCTCATGACCACTAATCTCTTTTGCAAGAAATTCCTTTTCTAAAAAGGTGGCATGCCGAGAAACAAACACTCTTTGTTCCTCAGTGTGGTAGAAGATATATCCTTGTGAATTCTTGGGATATCCTATAAATTTGCATAGAATAGACCGTGCCTCGAGTTTGTCCGGATTTTGTCGTTTGACATAGGCAGGACAACCCCATATCTTTACATAGTTAAGACATGGTCTCTTCCCTTTCCATATCTCATATGGAGTGGTAGGCACGGATTTGGTGGGGGCCATATTCAATAGATGTATGGCTGTTTCTAGTGCATACCCCCAGAAGGAAATAGGTAACTCAGCTGTGCTCATCATAGAGCGCACCATATCTAATAGGGTGTGGTTCCTCAGTTCTGATACACCGTTGTGCTGTGGTGTATATGGAGGAGTCAGCCGAGAGAGAATCCCATTCTCTTTTAGGAAGTCCACGAATTCATTGCTCAAGTATTCACCTCCTCGATCAGATCGAAGGATTTTAATACTTTTTCCGGTTTGGTTCTCGACTTCTTGTTTATATTCTCTAAATTTCTCAAAAGCTTCAGACTTGTGACTTATCAAGAACACATGTCCGTATCTTGAGAGATCGTCAGTGAATGTAATGAAGTACAAAGAACCATCTCTGGCATGTGTAGACATGGGACCGCATACATCACTATGTATCAGTCCCAAGAGTTCGGTAACTCTTTCTTCATGTCCCGTAAACGGAGTTTTGATCATTTTGCCTTTGAGACATGACTGGCAAGTGTCATAAGATGAAAATTCGAACGGTTTCAAGTATCCATCCTTATGCAACTTAGCTAGCCGTGTCGCATTTATATGACCGAGTCTACAATGCCACAAGAAGGATTCGTTCAGTTCTGAACTCTTCCTCTTGTGTGTGTTTGTTATGCTCAGAACTTGTTGATTGATTTAGAACATAAATGCCATTGCACAACGTGCCTGATCCAACCAACTTTTGGTTAAGGAAAATGTTCATAACATTATCCTTTAATACAAAATTATATCCCTCTTTACTTAGTAAAGAAACCGATATAATGTTGCATATCAGGTTCGGCATGTAATAGCATTCGTTCAGAACCAATGTATTACCAGTTGGCAATACAAGGTGATATTCCCCGACGGTTTTAGCTGCAACAATTGCACCATTTCCAACCCTTATGTCTTTATCACCTTCTCCAAGTTCTCTACCTTTTCTAAGCCCATGTAACTGATTACATATATGGGATCCTGACCCGGTATCTAATACCCAGGACGTAGAGCAAATGGAGAAACAGTTCTCCGTAACGAACACACTCGAAGAAAATGCATCAACATGTACTTTCTTCACACGGGTGGCATAAGAATCCTGATATTCCCCTATATCATGTTCAGTCCTATAACTCTTATAAGAAAGAACGGAACCAACGTTCCCCAGCACAGTATAACATGCGGGTTCGGTCAATACATCCATATTATTATCTTGATTAAGGCATGATATGGTCGCTACCTGGAGAGAGAGAGAGAGAAAAAAACACTTTAGCGTATGCTCTTGCAAGATCAGATTGGTTATTATTTTATCTAATCAGGATGGCTCCCACTGTTTTTATCAAATCTTCTTTCAAACCATAAAAGGAAAGACTAGCCGGAATTAATTACACCCTACAACTTCGCCAATTTGTCAGCCAGGCCAGTGTCGGTACTTTGAGGGAGGTTCCCCGTGCTTTCGCACGGACCTAATTAAAGTAAACCTCGTTTTCCAAGAGGCGTAACCCCGTTGACACCTTTCTAGACACCTACTTGATCGGCTAATTGTCCTGTGTAAAACTCTCCCAGGAGTAACAATTACTCGCAGTGGGTATCGGGATCCAACTATCTCATAGAAGGTATGCAATCTCATTGCAAATTTCAACACTTGAAATTCCCGATAATATTTTGCCCCTAACGTGCTATGACCTTGACGAAAGCCAACAAACCATAGACCGCTAGTCAAGTTCAACCCGTACATTTCTTGATTGAATTAAACCCACCCGCACGACCCTTGACGAAAGCCAACAAAGCCGTACAACTACCCTAATCCAATCGCATCATATGCAGCAGATAAGCAGCATATAGCTACCGCACACTACACCTTGACGAAAGCCAACAAATGCAGCACGAATACTATATACAACTTATCTGAAATGACGGAGGGCTACGACAGGTTTTTATGAAAACCTATTGCGTAATGAACTTGATATCATTGTAGAATCAAGTGAAATTTTGAAATGGAGTGATTTTGAGGCTTTCATTAGTTTTGCTAAAGAGGTCACTCCCGGTGAAGGGATCTCGGCTCTTTCCTCATCGAATAAGGTGCAGGACATATCATATACATCACTATGCAAAGAAAAACTCCAAAAGCAATAAAAAACAAACCGAGTGTTGTAGCATCTGCCAGTTTTGCTAAAGAGGTCACTCCCGGTGAAGGGATCTCAGCTCTTTCCTCATCGAATAAGGTGCAGGGTATATCATATATACCGCTATGCAAAGCAAAACTGTAGCTACCCTTTTTGAAAAATTTGATTTTACAACATCTTTTAGGTTTCTTTTCTTTCATTAATCACATTAATGAAGTCCCATCATTTAAGTCACCTGAACATCACAGATAAATACGACGTACACTTATGCCATCCGCATTCGCCTCGATGTCCCCTCGTGCGCCGTTAGGTTAGGTAACTAACGACAGAGCAGGGCAGGGCTAGCGCGGGTATAAAACATAAGTAACGTCTATATAATATATCATATATACTATATACAGTATTTATCACAGCACATCAAATGATCACATCACAGATATTGCAGCAGAAGAAACATATGAAACATTGGATATAGTAGGACGTCCATGTTTTATTTTGAGCCTCTATAAAACACGGATTCCACGGTCGCGATGAATAGCCAAACCCACACCCCTAGACCCCTACGAGAGAGGCAAGCAACCCTTCTAATTCTAGGGTTAGGAGACCCGGACTCGACTCCTCGAGTTGGTCTCCCACTGGACCCTAGAACCCGGTTACTTGTGCTCCCCTCCTTGGGTCTATCCTAGTGCGGAAAAGTAAATAATATACAAATGGTGACATCAACCTCACCCCGGAAGTGCCCCAATAAAAGAATATTACATACATTTAAATTTACATGAATGAAAATAAAAACTGTCATCTCACATAAAAAAACCCGGCTATTCAGAACGCGACGATCCAATATAACATATCCAGCAACATAGAACATCACATGTCATCAACGTAAGTAAATATGCGTATCCCAATTGTCGTTGACATATAGCAACGAAACCGGTGATATCACATATTACACTTACGGTCGCAGAAAAAAAAGTGTAAAACTACAACATTTGGAATCCACAATCTCTTTAGATATCGTAAATCCGAAATATCACATATTTCGCATTTCATGCCTAACTGTATGAATTCCACATATTGTATCACATTCCAGATAAATAGACAGTATTAAACTTTCCAATCGAATAATCAAATACCCAAGATTTTCATAATAGCTCAATACTTGAGCGGAGTTCAAAAATTCCAGAATACGTCACAGTAGCAACGGTCCAGCCGTAGAAGGGTCAAGCCAACGCCTTATATGTGGCACGCCGTACTGCCCCAAACCCTAAGGTTCAAAAGGCAGTTCAAGACGGTCACATAATCGAGTTAAGGTTTGTTGTCTTCTAGAGGGTCCATCGCGTCACATGCACGTTTTTCCGAAAGATTTAAACCCGAGAAAAATTCAACACTTGAATGTTTTTCGTGCCGGGAAAAATTGAGTTAATGATATCCGTTCGAACATTTTAATACTTTCTAAATTATCCGGAAAACAAAAACGAATTTAAAATTCCCGATCGAATCGACGATTACAAAATAAACCCCTGAATACTCAACACTTGAGTCAAATTTAAAATACCTATAAAATTCCAACAGCAGAATTGAACATTACTGTACAAACAAAAAAGCCCATTGTCACTATACTGCCGCGGTTCCGCGGCACAAGCAGGGATTTGCCGCGGAACCGCGGTGGTCCGTACGATTCAGGTGCTCGTTTTGCACACTAATGCTTATAAAACCCTGCTGAATTTTTGAGTTATTTTTAATTCAGAAAAAAACACAGTTTTGAAAAAATGTCCAGAGAGGGGGTTAAATTTGCGTTTCCGGGTTCGATCGGGGTTTTAACTTCGTTAACACATCTCCTAATGCTCTAGCTAGGCTCTGATACCACTGTAGGGTTACTAGGCATACTAACAAGGCTCTACAAGGCATCGACCATGTCAAAATTAAATTTTTATGTGCCGAACAACCCTAACAAGATCGTATACTAGAGATTAGGCGAATCATATAGCAAGTAAACAACTTTACTTCTAAGGGTATGCGAAATACAACCTTTGTAGATCGCTCCTTCACTTCTTTAGCTCCTTGTTGAAGTCCCTTCGCTGCGATCGTGGTTCTCCCGGGCTCTTGCATGTCTTCACGAGGCGAAAGAACGTCCTTGCTTGAAGTCTTCGAGGCCAAAGATAATCTACGTCGAGGGGATGCCAACTCAAGCTTCTACTTCACTAACTTGAGAATTAGTGAAGCAAACACCCTAAACTAAAGTGCTAGTCTAGTAGAGGATGGAGAAATAGAAAGTGGGTTCTCTTTAGAATTTTGTTTCTCATAATCTATCTCACTTTGGATCAAACTCTAGCAAGCTTTTCTTTTGAACTCAAGAAAGAAGAAGATGAACAAAAGAAAAGAGATGAGGATAATGATCAAGTGTAGTGAGCTAACCATGGTGAGTGAGTATCATATACTAACTCTTGTAGAGACTTAACCTTAGGCTAATTGTTATGGTTGGGTTAATAAATATCCATAGTAAAATACAAACTCAAGTTGAATTAGTCAATACATCCACAAGCTTCCACAAGCTTCATGCATTTTCTAATCCTCCACTTGATTTTGTATTTACTTTAAATATTAAAACCCAAACTAAAAATTAGCTTAGTGTAAGTCTCACACACCCATGGATGATGTATCATCAACCATGATACAAAAAGATAACACATTTCAATATATATCACATATATGTTAAAGTGTGCACATGTGAGAAAAACCTAAAGTGAACAAGTGTTAGTTAATGTAAACTAGTATATCAAATATACAATTTTACAATAAATTATTAAATCAACACTTGACTTAATAATCCGGTCATATCACATATAACCAACTAACATCCAATGTATCGACTTATCGAATCAACACTTGATTCGATAACCCGGCTATATCATATATAACCGACCGATACAGAAAGTCGCGAGAATAGAATACGGTATCACATACACGCATTATTCTCAGTCCCGCACATATCACATATGCGCCCCTATTTCGTTTTGCCTGAGCCAGTAAAACCTGTATGTAGGACTCTAAAGACTCGTCAATACACCGGCAGTAGGTGATGATCACATCACGCACTCACAAGCCGTCAGCGGTACTAGCTGGACGTAACGGCTACCAAGGTATTGAGCGATCAGAAGATTAGTAAGAAAGCCCGCTCCAACTCCTGTAAAAGCCTGCCGGTAACACTTCCCGTACAGTCCGGTATCCTCGTCTGATATGTCGCATATCAAGTCTAGGGGTAGTAAACGTCAGACCCCAATAACCGATAAGTCGTGCCGATGTGAGGCTCATAACGGGTCGAGAAACTACTGGTAACACTTACCAGTAAATCTCTAAATCAGCCCTGGCCAGGGACTTCCCTGTTATGGCCAATCGAGCACTGCGCAACATCAACCCCCAATACCGGGAGAGACGAAACCCTTCCTATCGCTCATTGCCTCCATGTGACTCGGGACTGTACCCAAAAACCACCGTTTTGCACGCCCTCATGGACGTGGTAAAGTGGAAATCAAAGCACAGTGGGATTCACACAAGACTCTATGACGATCTCGGGTCTACAGACTAACCTGCACAAGTGTCACCAGAGAACTGCCATCTGACGTGAGGAATAAAACCATCTGGGAGTTCTCGGCGAGTCCGTCCAGTGTACCCAGTCTCCACTGAGCACCCGTATACCATCTCTGATGTCAAACACCAATGGATATGGGATCATCCATCGCCTATTTCATGGGTCGAGAAGCGTATACGCTAGTCTAGTCTGGTATATCGATGCCCTGTCTCGATACACCCACGACTAGGAACATTGAAGGATGTACTTATGAACTACCATGGCCCCACTAGTATGATCTACATCACAGTCCAGGTAGTCAAGTACACATCCTAAGGGCTTTATCAACATGTAGCTATAAGACAGTATAAAGAGACAAGTATACATATTAGGATAAAGAGCAATCAGATAGCATACTATCATATCGAGCAAGAAAGTCCTCTCTATATATGTCCAAGCATCCAATATAATATACATCATCTGTACAATACTGGCCTATATGGCATACATACAACTAACAGATAAATACTATTAACAATCTCTACATCTCCTAAATGAGCTAGATTAGCAGACTAGTTTGTTTAGTTACTTCACTTATGAAGTGCAAGCTTGAACCATATTCTTTTGGGTGGATCATCTAGGATTGAGAAGGTTTCCAAGAAAGTTTGATTTAGGACCTCAAGGAGCACAAGAAGAAAGAGTTTTGAAGACCGAAGAACACGAATCTATTGGTATAACATTTTTTCATAGTAGTTAAATTCTTCCATGTTGCTAGTTTAGGATTATGGTTTGATCACTTGGGGTTTTGTTGATTGTGCTTGCTCAAAATTTTATTTTTGTTCATTCCGCCTCTCTAGTAGAATTGTAGAGTGCACAATTAGCAAACATGGTATCAGAAGCCCTACATAAGCCTTAACTAGCTAGTTACGGCATTTAAATTCCGCCGTTTTCATCGTGCAAAAACTGTCAACAAAAACAGTCCCGAAATTCTTAGTTTTAAGATATTTGCACTCCTCGCGGGCTCGCAGTTTGGACTGAGAAGCAGCGGGGTGTTGTGTGGATACCCCAGGGATCGCTGAGGGCGCCAAAGATCGGGCCCAACCCCCCGAGATCACCATGAGGTGGTCTTTGGGGATGGCGACCGGAGCCCTACCCCAAAGGGTAGGCTCGGGTCTGCCATCCCTTTAGGGCCACCTCATGGTGGTCTTGGGGGTACCCTCTTAGGCCCCTCGATCGATAGTTAATTTTGGGTACTTCACCCCCGCGAAGGTTCGGACGGGTTTTGAGTTCGTTTTGACTTTCGGATTGGATTAAAACATTGGAATTTTAGTGCACTTGATTTTCAGTTCTGGAAAATTTGATGTGTTTACTAATTGTGCGCGGAATTCTAATGTCGTGGCATTCGTTACTTGCGTATGTGTTGTTGTATATGTGTTGTGAACGTCTTCTAATCGCTATACGTCGATTAGAAGGGGTTACACACATCTTTTTGTTGCGATGTTTATCTTTGTGATGGTTTCGACGGATTGTCGAGTTGGATAGCCTTTTGTGCATTGTTCGTTGTACAATTTTGAGTTCATTTGGATATTCATTATTGCGGGGTGAGCGTCCGACATGTGGACTACCGTTTCTGCCTATTTGTATATTCTTTATTGGGACATGGCCAGGTTGTGGTCGATGTCGCCATTGTATATTATTTCATTTCTGTACAAGGATAAACCCATAGAGAAATGTTTGAATAGCCGGATTCTAGAGTGCGCTAGGTGGTCGTCTCGTAGTGGTGCGTTCAAACCGTCTCGTTCTAGAATTTTCAGGCTATTCGCCGCACTTGTAGGGTTTTAGGATGATCTACGGTAGAGTGCTCAAGTTACCGGATTTCATGAAGTACTGGGTGGCCCACTCATATCGTTGAGTGATGGTTGCCTCACTTTTAGAATTGGCGGGTAACTTGCCGCACTCGTAGGGGTCTTGGTTCTATATTGCGGTTGTCCACATGACCGAAGAACGTCGAGTTTTATTTGCGGCTCAAATGAAACGTGGGGTTCCTAAATTAGCCGCAATTCTATATTGCTTATCGCTTGTCTGTGATGTGATATTGCTTATATCATGTCTGTGACGAATGTTTATATATATATATATATGTTGTATATGTTTTGCATCCATGTTAGCCCTGCCCCTGCTCTGCCGTTAGTTAAGACCTAACGGTGCATGACGGAGCCCCGTGGCGAATGCGGATGGTATTACATTATATTTTTGTTCTTTTCTGGTGTGATAGGAATTAATTGATGGGACCGCATTAATTTTGATTAATGTAAAAAAATAAACCTAATAAGATGTTTTCGGAACCATTTTTCAAAAAAAAAAATAGCCGTATTTTTTTGCTTTGCATAGAGGTATTCGGTCAGGAATATCCCGCACCTCATTCGAGAAAGCAAGAGCCTAGACCCCTTCATGGGAAGTGATCTTTTGAGCAAAAGTTTGTGTTACTATAGATTACTCGTTTTCTTCAAAACCACTCGTTTTAAAAACGGAGCCTAATCCAGTCCTTTTCAAAACTGCTCGGTTCGTTCAATGATATCAAGTTCATTACATTAAAGGTTTTTCGCAAAAAACCAGCCGTAGCCCTCCTTCATTTCTTATAAGTATTACCTAGTATTCATGCTATGTATGTTGGCTTACGTCAAGATATAATGAATGGTAGCTGGGCAATGCTTGTTTGCTGTATAGAGATGCGATTATTTAGGACAGTCGTACAGTTATTTTGGCCTATGTCTAGGACTTGTATGGGTGGGTCTAAATTAATCTAGGATAATGACGGGTTGAACTTGACCAACGACTTATGATATGTTGGCCTATGTCAAGGTCATAAGCGTTAGGGGCAAAAACCACATCGGGAGTTTCAAATATCCAGGAAATTTGCAAGTGTTGCATACTTTCTGGAGTGTGGTGACTAGAGTGGCTTCCATCTAGGTTATCACATGATGATAGTTAGGACTCGATCTCACTGATGAGTAGGATTACTCTTGGAGGATATTTTTCACTTCATAATTAGCTAACCTATTAGATGTCTAGAAAGGTGTTAACGGGGCCACGTCGGAAACTGGGTTTATTTTAATTAGGTCTGTGCGAGAGCACGAGGAACCTTCCTTGGAGTACCAACACCCACTTGGTTGAACGGTTAGCGAACTTATAAAGTGTAAATGATTCCAACTAGTTCCCCTTTTAAGGTTTGAAGGAGAATTCGAGAAAACGGTGAGTGCTATCCTGAGTAGATTAATTAAAAACCAATCTAATTTTGTAAGAGCGCATACTGAGTGTTTCTTTTCTCTCTCTCTCTAGGTAGCAACAATGTCACGTCTTAATTAAGATAATAAAATATATGACCTGACCGAACTAGCTTATTACACTAGGCTGGGGAAAATCGGTTCTGCTCTAACTTGTGACAACTGTCATGAGTATGGGCAAGAGAAAGAGAACTATAAAGAATTCTATATGACCCTAGTGAAGGAGAAGCATTCTAATGTATCTTCTTCAGGTGTATTTGTTATTGAAAACTGTTTTTCGGTCAACCCTACCTCCTAGGTACTAGATATACCGGATCAAGATCTCATATTCGTAATTTATTACAAGAACTGAGAAAAGTAGAATGGTTGGACCAGACGATATATCCCTCAGAGTAGGGAACGGAGCATAAGTTGATGCTACCGTCATCGGCGAATATTACCTTGTGTTGCCAAGTGGCAACACCATGATTTTGAACAATTGCTACTATGTACCTTCCATACTTTGCAACATCATATCGGTTTTTTTACATAATAAAGATAAGTATAATTTTGTTCTAGATAGAAATATCATGAACATTTATCTTAATTAGGTATTGGTTGCAGAAGGTATACTGTGTAATGGTATTTATGTCCTTAATCAAAACACAGTTCTTAATGTACAAAACACACGCAAGAAAAAGAGTTCAGATACGAACGAAGCCTACTTGTTGCATTGTAGACTTGGTCATATCAATGAGCAAAGACTTGCTAAGTTACATAAAGATGAATATTTGAATTCATTTGAATCTATATCTTATGAAACTTGTCAGTCTTGTCTCAAAGCAGATGATCAAAGCTCTGTTTACGCAATACGGAGAAAGAGCTACAGAGCTCTTGGGACTCATAGACAGTAATGTATGTGGTCCAATGTCTGCGCATGCAAGGAGTGGGTTCTCGTACTTCATTACATTCACCGATGATCTCTATGGGTTCGGATATGTATTTCTCATGAAACACAAATCTGAAGCTTTAGAGAAGTTCAAACATTATAAAAGCGAAGTAAAGAACCAGACATGAAAGATCTTTCGATCTGATCAAGGAGGGGAGTACTTGAGTACAGAATTCCGTGACTTTCTAAAAGAAAATGGTATTCTGTAAGTGCACGGCAGCGCCCGGCCGTCTGTCCGAGGCCAAAACGCGGAAACAAAAACTTTTCTAAAACTAGAAACCGGCGCTACCGCGGACTATAAACCCGGATCGGACCATTAACCTACTACTAGCTATCTAGAGAAGGGATAGAATGCTATATCGAGCGATCCGTGTCCTTCGGTTTTCGGCCACCATCCCAAGCTCCTCGCGGCATCACTGATCTCCGGTCTTCTTGTTAGAAAGGCACCACATCGAGAAGTCTTTTTACGGGCTCCCACCTCTGGACCGAGGCAACTCGGACACGAAATTGGCAAGCCGACGTGTCCAAGATTGCTGTAGACTGAGTGTAGAAAACTTTTGTCTCAAGGGGTTAGTGAGGTTGCCATTTGGAAGTGGAGAAGGAGATGCAAGCTTTTTGGATGAACTAAGGGATTTTGTGCAAGCAAGAAGGAACTATTTTGCTACTCCAAAATTTTGGACAGCCCCAAAAACTTATGGCCGGCCTTGCTTATGAGAGGAGGAGGGAGTGGATCAATAATGCAAGAAAGAGAATGATGATAATCATGAAGAATGTCACACCCATTTCCTAATCATATCCCATCATAATCAATCAAGCAATGATGAACAAAAAGAAGTCAAAGGATGGTAGAACCATCATGAAACAACAACTTACAAAAACCACCCTCCACTTTGCTAATTTGCACATTTGCAAATAACCCCTTCCACACCAATTTTCAGCTAAAGAAAGATAGAAAGGAAAATGGCCGAAACGAAATGCAAACTGGCAACTTCAAAAAATGATCCGGTAATAAATTACAGGAAAACCCCGCGACTGTATATACATACCCGCATTTGTTTTCCGACCGAATACAAATGCAATGAGACAAAATCTACACTGTACAATACTAGGATCCGGCTTAAACCAAAGCCCGCTAGTATTATCCGTCCGATCATAATCCGTGCAATACCGCACGTACATGATCGAACCCTGC
Source organism: Agapanthus africanus (assembly GCA_030015575.1). NCBI lineage: Eukaryota > Viridiplantae > Streptophyta > Magnoliopsida > Asparagales > Amaryllidaceae > Agapanthus > Agapanthus africanus. The sequence continues at coordinate 663,755,455 of CM057342.1, read as the reverse complement.
CATATATCCATATGTCCTCTACAGCGTTTCGCTCGAAACTTGAGAAACTGTCTGTGGGGGACTCTAAAGACTCGTCAACACTTTGGCTGTGGATTTAACCACTAGCACGTCAGAGCTATTAGCCATACGTAACGGGCTACCAGGTATTGACCAAAAAGGAAGTCGATGAGCGAACTCATCCTGACACCCTACTGAGCCTGTCGTGACAATATCCGTACAGTCCGGTCCGTTCATTTATGAGCATCGCATGGCGGGCCTAGGGGGTTGGTAAAAGTCAGACCCCCAAAAGCGGTACAAGTCGTGTCGGAGTGTAGCCCAGAACACCCTGAGATACTACTGGAATACCTACCAGTAAATCTCCTTCCTTGGCCAAGGACTTCGTGTAATGGCTCTCCTAGACACAGCGCGACCTCACCCCCAATACCGGGAGAGACGAACCCCTGCCGATCCGCTCACTGCCTCCATGTGGCTCGGGACTGTACCCTACTAAAACCTGTTTGCACGACTCCTTTGAGCCGTGGTAGGGTAGTAATCAAAGTACAGTGGGAACTCACACGAGACAAATGATGATCTCAGGTCGATGAACTAACCTGTACACATGTCACTAGGGAACTGCTATCTGACGTCAGGTATAAGACCAACTAGCATGTTCCTGGCGAGTCCTGTCCGGTGTACTCATAACCCAATGAGTACCTGTATACATCTTAGGTGAACCAACTGACACCAGTGGCTTGTGAGACCGGCCACCGCCCCTCGTCGGGGTCTCGACTGTATACACTAGTTTACTCCGGAGTATCGATGCCCTGTCTCGAAACTCCCACGACTAGGGACCACTTTTAAGGATGTGCTTATGGACTACCCAACTCTCACGTATATGATCGCCATCATACTGTTGGTAGTCAAGCAGGATCCTAAGGGCTCTATCAACGTGTAATAGTGAACATGTCACCTAAAGCTGTACACGACTGATAAAGACAAACCATGGTAGCATACTATTCTCTATCAACGTGTAATAGTGAACTACAATGTCACCTAAAGCATGTACACAATGATAAAGACAAACCAAATAGTATACAAATCTCTCGAATAAGACTGTCCTACCGGTATAGGTCCTCCCTCAATCATTGCAATCATGTGCCTGTGATCCAATAATTGACTCTGAGGGCACTATATCCAACAATCTCCCACTTGCACTCAAGGCTAATTATTGCGATGTCGCATACTCACAGCCCGTGTGATACCGAACACCCAACTTCTTTACTAATCAGTCTCACAAAACCCGTTTGCGAAACTATTATGTTCGAGAAATAGCCTCAGCTAGTGGATCCACCCTGATGTTTCTTTCTATGTCTCTCATAATCTCAAGTTCGCGGAGAAACCTATCTCCCGAAATGAGCAATACCTATCTTAGAATATGTCTGGATATCTGATGGGACCTAGTTCATAAATGAACTCCAAATCCAAACTTCTTAGACTGTAACGTCAACTAAACTTAATCAGTATCCTGCGTAATGCCTCCCTCAGTGTCCTCTTGGATCACATGTCCAAAACACGGCCCCTCGTCGGAGGGAAAACTATAACTCTGACAGTCACTCTGTCATCCAGGTCACCTTGGAAGCCTGGAATGATAACTGTCTCCTAAAAGAAGATGTTGTTATCATATCCCTAGAACATCCACTTATGTTCTAAAACTGCTTCCGAATATTTCTCCAGGATTGGATCAATATCAACTTATTGCATCTACTGCAAAAACAACATCTGGTGTGGTACTTGACATCTCATGATTGACTCAATTGCCTAAGCAAGTGATCTGCCAATCATGCACATCCCTCTCCCCTTTAGCCTGTAAGATACCTTTAGAGAGGGTGACTCCATCACCTGCAGGTACACTACCGTGCCAGGAGTTGTCCATTCTAAAACACCTGTAGAATGCTGTCTAAGTACCCAGATTGGGAAACTACCCAAATCTAGACCTAAAACCATAGATCTAGCAACCAGAATGTTTGATATAATACCCATTTCCTATGAGGAGAAACCACTGTGTGACAACCAAAGTATAACCGATCGTAGTATAGGAATATCACTTCCTACCCTGTGTATGTCATCCAGATACCAGGACATCACACCCTACTACCTTCTTAACAGATTCATCCCCTATTCTGATGAAGTCAAACCTATGACTGTCACATCAGAAATAGATGATCTATCTCCGCTATATCTGCTTTAGTCCATAAATAGACATAAGATACATGTTCACTATGCTTCCGCTACTCCCACTGACTACGACAACTCTCTGGCAGAGTCATATACTCGTACGCTTCTAAAGCCAGTTCAGAACGACGCTATACTCATCCTCCTGCCGGGTCTCATAGTCTGGAACAACAGCAATGGCAAGTCTGGGTAAACAAGAACCTCCCTACCACCGTCCTTGAGGCTACCGGAGTACTTCTCGGGTGCCTGAGGTTACCCACCTTATCTGCGGAGTGGCCAATGAAATTTCAAACCAGATTGAATCTTTAGGTTCTTATCAAATTTTCAGTAATCGTTTGCGGTTCTGGAATCACTTCCAGTTCTACCATACTCCCACTACCGTTTTCTGAAAAAAAAATCCATTTTTGTTAAAACTGTGGCGAGTCTAGAACAATATCACTATTGATCTTCCAGATGGTAGAAAGTCAACCCACGTCATAGCCCGGGTCAACCCACAAACAGCCATTACGGAAACGTGCCTTGAGTTATCCAGAATCTGGTTTTAAGCATAAGCTGGACAACTCCCCGTACCTTAACATCGTTAAGATATGAACTGTTTTATATCCAATACAGAAACAGAGGCACTGATTTAATTGGAACCAGATTCAAATCATGCAACTGTCTCCAGTGCATGTCAACTAAATGGAGAGAAGCCGATCAGCATTACTCAACTTAGGAATACATCCTGATATGAGTAACCTGAAAGAGAAGCATGTTCTCTTAATCATTACTATTAACTGAATACCATACACAAGTATCTACATCTTCGATCACCTTGAAGAATCCTGATACTTGCAATACCTGGTCCTTTACTTTATTCATATACCTATAACTTCTCAAAACTTAGATCTTGCATTTCTATGAAATACATCTTTAAAAACTGGAGAAGTCATAAGCAAACCGAATATAGTACGAAGACCAACCCCTCTGTCCTAATGGATACTGGATAATATACAATACTCTGTATAAGTCCCTTGAGTCTAGTAACTCATTCGCTGTGTGCCGTAAGTTGAAAACTGCACTTATGGTTAAGAAGAATTACATCGCTGTTTAATGCTCCTTACCTAACCATCAACTGATATAGGTAAATGTCATCGACATAATTTCAAAAAGTTATATCTCACTCTATAAAAAAATAGACGTACAGATATATCAATTTGAAATTGGTGCATTATAACGGATATTCAAAACCAAATATTTGCCGTCCGGCAAACAACCCAGGCGATTTCCTCAAATATCACCAATTACAACGAATCCCGATATAATGAGGATGATCACCCAATTCCCAATAACTTACTCCCACTCATCATCTGTAAAACCATACCCTGGAGCAAGTGTCAAATTAGGAAATCAGTTTTCTTTTAACAGTACACAGTGAAACTGAAACATTGAAATGTTTCGTAGGGGTATCCGGGTATTCCTAGTAATGCCTCTTCCATTATCCAGATTCACAACTGTAACCGTATATTACTTCGCCATCTCTCCAAATCCCTTTATATGTCTTTAGTCATTACCTTCTGTACACCCTCTTAGGCTAAATGGTTTTCTTCCTTCCCTACCGTTCGGCACCAGCCTATGGTTTGGAAGAAGACTATCCAATAAGCGTAACAGGTGTACTGTCCTAATCCTAGGAGCACTCGCAATGCGAGAGAAGGTGAAGATAAAAGACAACCGAATAAACCTTATCCATATTTCTCCTGAACCAGAATCTATCCCTAAACTGGAACAAGTTCCTTTCAAGTTCGTATATAACCATACGATGGAGTACCCAAATAACTGTGGATCTTCGTAGTGATACGGAGTGTTCTGGAGAAATACAAAGGTGATATAGGATTGGCGAAGAAATACTTAGTTTGGTCGTGAATAGCGGTCGCCATTTACTTTGCCCTCTTTCTAATCACTTTATTTGTCTTAACTTAATACCTTCTGTACACCATCGTTAGGCTAATTGGTTTTCTTCATTCCCCACCTTTCGGCACCTGTCTATGGTTTGGAAGAAGACTATCCAATTAGCGTAATAGGTGTACTATCCCCTAATCCAAGGGGCACTCGCAACCTGAGAGAAGGTAAAAGGAAAAGACAACTGAATAGTCCTATTTGTTTCTCCAGAACCAGAAACCATCCTCGAATCTGGAACAAGTTCCTTCGAATTCGTATATAACCATACGATGGTTTTATCCAAGGGAAGTGGACGTTCGTAGTAATACGGGGTGTTCTGGAGAAAAGGGTAAAAGTAGGAGTGGCAATGAGGTATGCAACTCTGACAATCCAAAAGCCAGTGTTTAAGAAGGTTCGGTTAATTTTGGTCACTGAGTCATAGTCAAGGGTCGGGCCATGGTCGCTGCCAAAGAGAGAGAGAAAAGAAACACTCAGCGTGCACTTTAACCTAGATCAGAATGGTTATCACTTTATCTAATCAGGAAACCTCCCACTGTAACGTCAAATTCTTCTCCAAACCTGAAAGAAGAATTAGTCGGGATCACCCGAGAAGTAAACCAACTCATCAGTGGGAATCGGGATCCAACTATCATCGCATGATAACGTGATGGAATCCACTCACGTTATCACACTCCAGAAGGTATGCGCATATCTGGCAAGTTTCAGTTTCTTTAGAATCTCCCGATGTGATTTTTGCCCCATGCTCTTATGACCTTGACGAAGGTCAACAAATCATAAGTCACATGTCAAGTTCTACCCGTCATTGTCCAGGTTAATTTGAACCCACCCGTACAAGCCCTTGACGAAGGTCAACAAGGCTATACGACTGTCCCAAATCAACGCATCTATCTATGCAGCAGAAAGGTAACAAGCAGCTACCATTCACTATGCCTTGATGAAGGTCAACAAACATAGCATGAATACTACGTGCTACCCGTCTGAAATGACGGAGGGCTACAAGTGGTTTTTGCCGAAAAACCTTTAACGTAATGAACTTGATATCGTTGAAGGAACTGGATAGCTTTTTATAAAAATATAGTGACGAAAACCTTTGCTAAAGAGGTCACTCCCGGTGAAGGGATCTCGGCTCTTTCCCCGTAGAATGAGGTGCAGGATATTCCAACTGAATACCACGATGCAAAGCAAAAGTAATCGGCTATAGTGAAGTTATTGCCCTGACGCAAAATTCTGTCCAAGGGGTCACTCCCGGTGAAGGGATCTCGGCCCTTGCCTCGTCGACTGAGGTGCTGGTTATTCATAACCGAATACCACTGTGCAAAACAAAAGAGAAAGTCCTTGCAATAACAGCTTTTTGAAAAATATTCCAACAATATCAGAATAGGTTTGTTTAGCTTGCATTGATCCGAATCAATGCAGTCCCATCAATTGATCACACCAATAAAGAACGAAAATAATGATGTACGTATATGCCATCCGCATTCGCCACTGGGTCCCGTCATCACCCGTTAGGTTACTTAACTAACGACAGAGCGGGGACTGGATTAGCACGGATGTAAAATATATACAACATCTACTAGTATATATATCAATATATAATATTCGCTCAAGGCGTGATAAAATGCAACATCACAGAAATGTAACAAGCATCACATAACAATACAGATATCTGGGATCCTAGGGTTTCATAGAGCCGCTACTGAAATCTGACGTTTCCCTGGTCGTGTGGATAGCCTGTGCAATGAAATCCTAGACACCTACGGGTGCGGCAAGTTACCCGCCAAAACCTGAAGCGAGGCAGCCCCCTTCAACAACGTGAATGGACCACCCAGCACTTCACGGAATCCGGTAACTTGAGCACCCCTCCTTGGGTCAACCATACCCCCTACGAGTGCGGCGAACAGCCCGCCAATTCTAGAGTGAAGCCCCCTCTGTCTCAAACCCATGAGATGCGGGCCCGTTGCCCTCTAGAACCCGGCTGTCCGTGTACCCCTCCGTGGGGTAATCCTAGTATAGAAAGTAAAATATACAACGGGTACATCGACCTCAGCCCGGTCGTGTCCCAAAAGAATAATATACAAACAGGCAGTAACGGCAGTCCACATGTCGGATGCTCGCCCCGCAATATCAACTGTACATATACAACCAAACTGTACTACCATTGCATCCAGGCTATCCACCACGACAAATCCGCAACATCACAGCACAACACAGAACATCAACGTGAATGTCACGTTCGCAAATCCGTCTAAAAGGGCTATAGCAGTTAGACAGGATTTACCGATCAAGTGACATTCACGGTCACAGATATAATGTAAATACTGTGAACTAAGATGTTTAAAAAGTTTCGATCGACTAAATCTCCCGAAGTGGGCCCCAAGCACAACTGTAGAACTCAAAATAAATCTGGGCCCAAATAGAATATACCATAAACCCCAATTCCAAGTCAGGGACAAATCTGGAAATTTTAGTGCACTGTTGCCTCAATACTGCGGCGGAACCGCGGCCAGAACAAGGGTACGGCCGTGGTTCCGCGGTGCTACAGGAATATCAGTGAACCAAAATTTCACAGAATTCCTAAAAAACCCTGCACGATTTTTTAACATGCCCAGAAAAATTTTTAGAGCACAAAATAAAATCGACAGAAACTGGACTTGAAAATGCGGATTTTAGAAAATCCGTTCGATCGAACTTGTAAACACGTTAGAGCAAGCCAGTGTAAGTTAATGGCGCAGCTCTGATACCATGTAAGTGCACGGCAGCGCCTCGGCCGTCAGTCCGAGGCCAAAACGCGGAAACAAAAACTTTTCTAAAACTAGAAACCGGCGCTACCGCAGACTATAAACCCGGATCAGACCATTAACCTACTACTAGCTATCTAGAGAAGGGATAGAATGCTATACCGAGCGATCCGTGTCCTTCGGTCTTCGGCCACCATCCCAAGCTCCTCGCGGCATCACTGATATCCGGTCTTCTCGTCAGAAAGGCACCACATCAAGAAGTATTTTTACGGGCTCCCACCTCTGGACCGAGGCAACTCGGACACGAAGTTGGCAAGCCGACGTGTCCAAGATTGCTGTAGACCGAGTGTAGAAAACTTTTGTCTAAAGGGGTTAGTGAGGTTGCCTTTTGGAAGTGGAGAAGGAGATGCAAGCTTTTTGGATGAACTAAGGGATTTTGTGCAAGTAAGAAGGAACTATTTTGCTACTCCAAAATTTTGGACAGCCCCAAAAACTTGTGGCCGGCCTTGCTTATGAGAGGAGGAGGGAGTGGATCAATAATGCAAGAAAGAGAATGATGATAATCATGAAGAATGTCACACCCATTTCCTAATCATATCCCATCACAATCAATCAAGCAATGATGAACAAAAAGAAGTCAAAGGATGGTAGAACCATCATGAAACAACAACTTACAAAAACCACCATCCACTTTGCTAATTTGCACATTTGCAAATAACCCCCTCCATACCAATTTTCAGCCAAAGAAAGATAGAAAGGAAAATGGCCGAAACGAAATGTAAACTGGCAACTTCAAAAAACGATCCGGTAATAAATTACAGGAAAACCCCGCGACTGTATATACATACCCGCATTTGTATTCCGACCGAATACAAATGCAATGAGATAAAATCTACACTCTACAATACTAGGGTCCAGCTTAAACCAAAGCCCGCTAGTATTATCCATCCGATCATGATCCGTGCAATACCGCACGTACATGATCGAACCCTGCCATATATCTATACGGCCTCTACAGCGTTTCGCTCGAAACTTGAGAAACTGTCTGTGGGGGACTCTAAAGACTCGTCAACACTTTGGCTGTGGATTTAACCACTAGCACGTCAGAGCTATTAGCCATACGTAACGGGCTACCAGGTATTGACCGAAAGGGACGTCGATGAGCGAACTCATCCTGACACCCTACTGAGCCTGTCAGTGACAATATCCGTACAGTCCGGTCCGTTCGTCTATGAGCATCGCATGGCGGGCCTAGGGGGTTGGTAAAAGTCAGACCCCCAAAAGCGGTACAAGTCGTGTCGGAGTGTAGCCCAGAACACCCTGAGATACTACTGGAATACCTACCAGTAAATCTCCTTCCTTGGCCAAGGACTTCGTGTAATGGCTCTCCTAGACACAGCGCGACCTCACCCCCAATACCGAGAGAGACGAACCCCTGCCGATCAGCTCACTGCCTCCATGTGGCTCGGGACTGTACCCAACTAAAACCTGTTTGCACGACTCCTTTGAGCCGTGGTAGAGTAGTAATCAAAGTACAGTGGGAACTCACACGAGACAAATGACGATCTCAGGTCGATGAACTAACCTGTACACATGTCACTAGGGAACTGCTATCTGACGTCAGGTATAAGACCAACTAGCATGTTCCCGGCGAGTCCTGTCCGGTGTACTCATAACCCAATGAGCACCTGTATACATCTTAGGTGAACCAACTGACACCAGTGGCTTGTGAGACCGGCCACTGCCCCTCGTCGGGGTCTCGACTGTATACACTAGTTTACTCCGGAGTATCGATGCCCTGTCTCGAAACTCCCACGACTAGGGACCACTTTTAAGGATGTGCTTATGGACTACCCAACTCTCACGTATATGATCGCCATCATACTGTTGGTAGTCAAGCAGGATCCTAAGGGCTCTATCAACGTGTAATAGTGAACATGTCACCTAAAGCTGTACACGACTGATAAAGACAAACCGTGGTAGCATACTATTCTCTATCAACGTGTAATAGTGAACTACAATGTCACCTAAAGCATGTACACGATGATAAAGTCAAACCAAATAATATACAAACCTCTCGAATAAGACTGCCCTACCGGTATAAGTCCTCCCTCAATCATTGCAATCAAGTGCCTGTGATCCAATAATTGACTCTGAGGGCACTATATCCAACATATTCTCTCTCAACTTACTCCTCCGTATACACCACTGCACAACTGTGTATCAGAGCGGAAGAATCATACTCTATTGGATATGGTCTGCTCCATGATGAGTAATTCCGAGTTACCTCTTTTTTTCTGGGGATATGCACTTGAGACAACGACATATCTATTGAATAGGGTTTCTACCAAATATGTGCCTACCACTCCATATGATTTATGGAATGGGAAGAGACCGTATTTTAAGTATTTAAGATATGAGGTTGTCATGCTTTTGTTAAAAAGCAAAATCCAGATAAGCTCGAGACACGATCGGTATTATGTAAGTTTGTGGGATACCCTAAGTATTCACGGGGATATCTGTTCTACCACACCAAGGAACAGAAGGTGTTTTTTGCTCATCACGCCACCTTTTTAGAATGTCAGTTTCTTGCAAAAGAAATAAGTGCGAGCATGGTAGAACTAGAAGAAATTTTGGAACCACAAACTGAATTGGTGGAACTTCAAGATTCAATAATCCCAGATGAACTTCATCCACTCCGCAAATCTAGTAGGATTTCTCGTTCGCCTGAGAGATACTACGATTTTCTTATAGACAAGGATTGAGAGGATTGCATCTTAGAAAAAAATGATCCTACTAGTGTCGAGAAGGCCATTACCAGTAGGGACTCTGTAAATGGCTGGGTGTTATGCGATTCGAAATGGTGTCTATATACACCAACAAATTTAGGACTTTGAAAGTTGCTCCTCCTGAGGTAAAACTCGTTGGATGCAAGTAGATATTCAAAAAGAAGATTGGTATAGATGGACATGTGGAAACTTATAAGGCTAGACTTGTTGCAAAAGGTTTTCGTCAAAGACTAGAAGTGGACTATGACGAAACATTTTCTCCAGTGGCTATACTGAAATCCATTCGATCTTATTTGCCATTACTGCCTTCCATGACTATGATATCTGGCAGATGGACGTAAAAACGGCTTTTCTAAATAGAAGTTTAGAAGAGTGCGTTTATATAGATCAGGCTGAGGGATTCGTACTGTAGGGTGTTTTTCGTCACCCCATTGAGATGGGAAATACGCGTCGCTTGTTAGGCGTATTACAGATTCCCCCTGCCTGGGGTAGGCTGGGATTTATTGATTGTGGGGATCCAAATCTTCGATAGCCACGGACTAAACTGCCGTTAATTACCCCTACCTTTTGGAGGGAGGGAACCTCCGATTGACGGGTAAAACTGGTCATGCGAACTCAAGCTGGGGTTTATTGATTGTGGAGATCCAAATCTCCAACAGCCGCGGACTAAACTGCCTTTAATTACCCCTTCCTTTTGGAGCGAGGGAACCTCTGATTGACGAGTAAAACTGGTCATGCGAACTCAATGTGCAGTGTGCATGTGTTGTGTTTTGAAGGGGATTTAGACGTATCGGGGGCCTTGCAGAGTTTACAGGGGTCTCGCTACCCGGATAGTGGGTATGGGGTCAAGAGGGCTAGCAGCCTCCTGCAGGATGCGGAGCAGCGTCCCGTTAGAAATTTTTTCTAACGGGGACGTGTTTTGAGTGTGGAGCATAATGGAAAAAACGGGATGAGGAGCGTCCTAAGGACGCGTAAGTGGTGCGTGGGCGCTGGGCGCCCATGGGCCACGTGAGTGGCGCGTGGATGCTGGGCGTCCGTGGGTTAAGTGCCCTGCGCATGGGCGCTGGGTGCCAGCAGATCACGTATGCGGCATGCAACCGCTAGGCGCCAGCGGGTCACATGCGCGGCACGCTACAGCTGGAAACACTAGCGGAGAAAGGGTCTTAGCCCCTGGGCTGGGAGTTGAACTCTCGAGGGGCTTTGGAGTTGAACTCCTAAACAGGAATTAGGTACAGATTTGGAGTTAAATTCCCAAAAGATTTGGATTTGGATTTAAACTCATATGTAAGAAATTGAATGTGGATTTGGAATTAAACCCTAAAAGACTTGGATTTGGAGTTAAACTCATACAAGGTCTTGATGTGGAGTTAAACTCCTTTGAGGATTTGTCTCTTGGAGTTATTTCTTCTCCGTGGAGCCTCGGATCCTCCCAAAGTGGGATTTTTGGATGTGGGTATTCTTCTTCCTCCTCTCCTTCTGCTGGATCTTGAAGAAAAAGGGAGGTGAGATTAAAAATCTCCCTTTTAGGGATTTGAAGGGAGATCTGAACTCCCCTTCGAGGGTTTTATGGTGAAAAACTATTTCTTTTTGGAAAAAGAAGAGTTAAACTCTTTATTTAATTGAAAATTAAAAGAAAATGGAGAACTTGAGAGAAAGGAGATGGAGTCATAAACCCAATAATTTTTTTAAGAGAATGAAAAGTTTTCCTTTATTTTCTCATTATGTTTGCCTTTTATAGGCTACACACTTTACATATAGCTCCTTGGGCTTTTCAAAATGACACTTGTGTTGCCCCATGCCTTATGTGCCTATTTGTTTTTGCACATAAGCCATAGGGTTTACAAAATTTTTGGCTTTTGCCCATTTTTCATACATTTATTTCTAAAAAATGCATTTAAACTAATTTATCGTCTCCTTTTTGGCATGGAGCTGGCCCCCTCCATACTCAGTCTTGACTTGGGCTTGGGCCCGCTTGGCTGGGGGTTGATTGATTTTGACTTGGTCAACCGGGGTGTAATTTTTTACCCAAAAAAATTACCTTCATCAATAAATGCACATCGTGTGTATGGGTTGTGTGCTTGAAATTGATGGATTTTGTTCTATATGGAGATTGATTCGGTTTGGTTCCCTGTTGAGGGTCGATACTATCCTCTTAGCGACGTCGACGGTCGATACTGCCATTTTTGCGACTTGGACGGTCGTTGTTGCCTTTTTTGCGACTTGGACGGTTGGTGCTGCCAGTTTTTACGGCATGGACGGTCGATGCTGCCAGTTTTACGGCGTGGACGGTCGATACTCGATTTGACTTGCTCCGCTTCTTGCGGTGTCAGGGTTTGGATTTGACTTGCTCTGTTTTCTGCGGTGTCGGGGTTGAAGTTGACTTGCTACGCTTCTTGCGGTGTCGGGGTTTGATTTGACTTACTCCGCTTCTTGCGGTGTCAGGGTTGATTTGTTTCCGAGGTGGAGCTTGATTCCACCGAGAAGGTCGATAGTGTTGAATTGGTTGATTTGATTGGTTCGATTTGTTTTGAGAGTTCCTTACCCGTTTAGTGGGACTTTTGAGCTTAGATGTGCTGTCGGGTGGGACGTTGATTTGATCTGTTTGATTTCTGCCTTATTTGACGGGACTTTTGAATTTGAGAGGAACTTGGAAATTTGGATTTTTTTTAGCATCAGTATTGCTGCACCGGAATAATGCCCAGAGCAACTCATCATTTGCTCTGGGAGGACTTGGCATTTGGTTTTTGGGTTGGCATTAGTACTGCTAACACTGAAGCGTAGTGCCAGGAGAGACTCATCATTTGTCTTTGGGAAAACTTGGGGTTTAAGCTTTCGGTCGGCATCAACACCGCTAATACTGAAGCGTAGTGCCAGGAATGACTCATCATTTGCCTTTGGGAAAAATTGGGGTTTAAGTTTTGGGTCGGTATCAGTACTGCTAACACTGAAGCATAGTGTCAGGAGCGACTCATTATTTATCGTTACCCGTTGGAGGAGTGATGGCTTAGGAGATAGGTTTAGGTCTCTATCACCTAAGGCTTTCTAATTTTATGAGCCGTAAGGGTCTCATAAAAGCATTTTCTCCCTACGAGTTGAGAAGATCTCGCAGGTGTATGTTCTCTTTAGGAATCGTGAGGATTCCTAAGTGTCTTGCTCCTTTGCGAGTCATAAGGATCTCACGCGGGGATCTTCTCCTCACAAGGTCGAGAGGACTATGCGAGTGTATTTCATCTCTTTTTACGAGTTTGCGCCCTTTCGGGTTTTCACAAACTCGTCGGCAGTCCTGCTGTTTTTACCCATGGAGCCCTTTCGGGTTTTCATCCGTGCCCATTTTTCTTGTGGACATACTGTTTTTTAGCTTCATCGCTGGTAGGACCTCAGATGTAGTCTTGTCGGTAGGACTTAGGAGAGATAGGGGCCATTTATACCCGTAGATTGTATACGGTTTTACAGGATGTATGATCCAGACCGTAGGACCGGTGTGCTCAATTCATCTACGAATTGAAGCATTCACACGTAGTATTTCTTGAGATATCGGCCATTGATGGGTGGCATGGGACTTTCTCCCTCGGCACATATTAGTTCGTAGGATCCTCCGTCGAACACTTTCTCGATGACATATAGCTCTTCCCAATTTGGTTTGAATTTTCCCTTGGCATGTCGATTGGGGATGATCGGTCTTTTGAGGACCAACACCAATTCGCCTTTCTTGAAAGCACGGAGACGGGTCATCTTATCATAGGCCCGTGACATTTGGGCTCGGTACAGCTCCAGATTTTGCTGTACTAGGAGCCTCTTTTCCTCGAGCTCTTCGAGCCGAAGGAGAGCGTTTTCATCTTTCGTCAGATTGTGCCGGACAGCCATCCTTAGGTTTGGAATTTGGACTTCGAGGGGGAGGACTACCTCCACTCCGAAGAGCAGTGAGTATGGAGTGGACTGCGTTTAAGTGCGGTGTGTGGTACGATATGCCCACAACGCCTCGTGGAGCTTCAGATCTCAGTCTCGTTTATTTTCTGAGACATTTTTTTCTCAGGAGCTTGCACAGGGTTTTGTTGAAGGCTTCGGCTAACCCATTCGCCCTTGGATTATAGATGGAAGAATATCTCCAGTCTATCTTGTATTGAGTCGCGAACCTTGAGACTTTGAAGCTCTTGAAAGAAGGCCCATTGTTAGATATGATTCTTCTTGGTGTACCGAAGCGGCATAAAATATTATGCCAGAAGAATGTTAGAATATCTTCCGTCTTGACTTCTTTTAGCGGGACAGCTTCAGCCCATCTGGAGAAGTAGTCAGTTGCGACTAATATGAACCGGTGGCCTTTGGATGACGGAGGATCAATCGGGCCAACTATGTCAGTGCCCCAAACTTCGAAGGTCCATGATGCCACCGTAGGATGCAACGGATTGGAGTGCTTGTGAATGAAGTCACCATGAATTTGGCAGAGATGACATTTTTTTGCATGCTCTTTGCAATCCCTTATCATGGTTGGCTAGTAATACCCAAGCCGCTTGGTTTGAAGCCGCATTTTGGGGCCAGATTGGTGAACTCCGCAGACGCCTGAATGAACTTCTTTCATAACCTTTTGGGTTCGGCCAAGGACATACACCTGAGCCAAAGTTGGTTATATGATCTGCGGTATAGCGAATTATTTACAAACACATATCGGAGGGCTCTTTTCTTCAACTGACCCCTCGCAGATTTTTCTTCAGGCAGCTTATTGTATCGGAAGTACTCTATGAAAAGTTCTCTCCAGTCGGGCTCATCTTGAATGATCAGAGCTTCTTCGACATGATCGTTCTCTTGTTCTACGCTTCCTTCTTCACGCAAAGTAACTGGAGGTAGAATTTGCCGGCTTCTGACCGTTATCAGAATTTCATTCATGTCGGGATCATCCAGCTCTTTGACTAGGCGAGCGAGTACGTCAGCTTTTCCGTTTAATGCCCTAGGGACTTTCATTAGTTCAATGTGAGTGAACTGTTTCATGAGTTCCACCACTCGGCTTCTGTATCGATCTAACTCGGGCTTATATATTTTGTATTCGCCGCTCACTTGGTTGACGATAAGCTGGGAGTCACCGTACACCCGTAGCCGAAGGATTTCCATTTCTATGGCGAGCTCTAGACCAGCTATCAGAACTTCGTACTCAGCCTTCTTCCTTGTGCGAGGCTCGGTAAGAGCGAAAGAATGTCGTAGGGTTCCCATCGATGGTGTGATGAACACCAATCCTATCCCTGCTTTTATCTCCGGGACGCTTGATTTGCTGGAGGTCCTTATTGACGATGCTCCATTGAAGTAGAGCTCCCAGCATGGCTCATTATCTTCGAGATGCAGCACTTGTTCGTCGGGTAACTCACAATTTAGCAGCGACCCTTCAGGTATGGGATGAGCAGCGAGAAAGTTGGCGATGGCTTGTCTCTTTACTGCTTTCTGTTAAATATATACTATGTCGAACTCAAGCAGCATGATAGCCCATCTTGTCATTCTTCCGGCTAGGCTTGCTTTGGTCATTAAGTATTTAAGCGGGTCGACTTTAGAGATCGGCATAACCCGATGAGCGAGCAGATAGAGCCTCAGTTTCTTCACGGTGAATATCAGGGCCAGGCATTGCTTTTCGATCGAGGAATAATTATGTTCCATCCCGACTAAAGTTCGACTGAGGCAGTAGATGGCATTTTCTTTTCCCTCCTCGTTATTTTGGACAAGGAGCGCGTCGAGTGATTCATCCAGCGCGGCGGTATAGAGAATCGGCAATTTGTTTGGAATGGGAGCAGCAAGCACTGGAGGGTGCAACAAGTACTGTTTGATGCTTTCGAACGCTTCTTGACATTCGGCATCCCAGACAAAAGGAGCTCCTTTCTTCATGAGCTTTGAGAAGGGCCTACATCTCCCCGATAAATTTGAGATAAATCTTCGTATATAATCAAGCCTGCCTTTAAAAGATCTCAGCTGCGTTAGATTCTTCGGAGGGGGCATCTCCATGATGACCTTTATCTTTGATGGGTCAACTTTGATCCCTCGATGTCGGATTATGAATCCTAGGAATTTTCCCGATGACACGCCAAAAGCGCACTTCAGAGGATTCATTTTCAGATCGTATTCCCTCAGTCTGGTGAAAACGGTCATGAGATCTTGGATGTGATCAGCCTTGGCTTTAGTCTTGACGACCAAATCATCAACATAACATTCGACGACTTCATGGATCAGGTCATCAAAGATATTGTTCATTGCCCTTTAATAAGTAGCACATGCGTTCTTCAGTCCGAACAGCATCACTTTGTAACAGTATATGCCGATCGAGGTTCGAAATGTTGTATGATTCTTATCCTCAGGTGACATTTTTATCTGATTGTACCCAGAAAAACCATCCATGAAAGTGAACAGCTCATAATTTGAGGTATCGTCGACCATCATTTCCATTATCAGAAGCGGGAAATCATATTTAGGGCATGCCTTATTGAGATCCCTAAAATTGACGCAAACCCGTATATGTCTGTCCATTCTTCTTTTTCACTGGGACGATGCACGCGATCTGGTCCGCGTATTTCTCTTCTCTGATGAAGCAGGCATCGATAAGTTTCTTAGTTTCCTCGATGACATTTTCTTCTAGCTCCCTTCTCATTCTTTTAGGGGCTTATTTGACTGGTTTGGCATCGGGAGATATAGCCAGCTTATGCACAGCCACTTCAGGAAAGAGGCCAGGCATTTCTTTGTAAGTACACGCGAAGCAGTCGACGAACTCATATAGCAGGACGATTATTTGTTCTTTCATTTCCTCTGATAAGAGTGAGCTGATGTAGGTCAGCCTTGGATTATCGGGCGTTCCCAAATCAATCTCGGTTAGCTCGTCGAAGGTCGCTTATCCGCCATCTTCGAGCTCTTAAGGGGCTTCTTCTAGCTCAGCTAGCTTATCTTCATCATTTGATTTCCCGTTAGCTTCATCAACATGAATCATGCAACATACTTTGACGTCAGGGTGAATGAAACCTATGCCCTGTCTATCTTGGATTTGTCCATCGATGAGTGCTAGGACCTGAGGCGGATGCCACAACCCCTTATAAAACCTCGCTTCGGATTTCGTTTGATATAACCGACATTCACACTTTTTAAAATATTCCTGCATCTCAGGCGCATAATATTTGGGATTGAGGATGACTTTTATATCTATCATAGGGAAGGCACGTGGCAAACAAATTGTCCTGGTGCACGACAGGATTTGACCCATAAAACAGGATGCCCTTCTGTCCACTTTTCCTTCCAGAAACATAGAAAGTTTGCAGTTGGTTCACGATAGAGATCGACAAAGTATCTAGCTCCTTGCACATCTGTTTCAGCATCCTTGTGATAGCTAGGGAGCCTTCTGTAGTCTCGAAGGTTTCTCTTAGCTTCGCTTTTTGCATGAGGGCTCAATCTGCATAGCTGTTGCAAGGCGAATCCTCTTCCTCTGACTCTTCAGTGTCGCTGCCAAAATGAGGGCGAATTTTCTGCCGGATGGGCCTTCAGTATTAGACCCATCTGTATCGCTACCGAAACGAGGGCGAGTTTTACGGAAGGATGGACTTCCAGCGTCGGATTCACCAGTGTCACTGCCGAAACGAGGACACACTAGGGGGTTTTACTTTTGAAAGTGACAGCCGGTTCAGATTTGCTTTTGAGTTTCGGAGCCGTTCTGTCTTTGGTCAGTCGTTGCTCAGTATTTTGGGGTTTCACGAAGTACCGAGAATCTTCATATCGGACTTCATGCACACCGAACGGTTGGATGTCTCCATCAATACGACTTTTTTCACCATTTTTGGTATACTTCATGCATTGATGGAGAGTTGACAGAACGATACCGTAATCGTGGAGCCACGACCGGCCCAGGAGAATTTTATAAGATGCGTCGACGTCGATTACATATATCTTGGCTTCGGTTTGTAGGTCCCCGAACCTGATCGGCAGAGCTATAGACCACAGAACTTGCTGGCAATTTTGATTGAATCCTTAAATGACAATCCTTTCCCTTGACAGGTGTCGGACGTCTATTGACAAACTCTTCAGAGTCCGCAAGTTCATGATGTTCATTGAGGACCCCGGATCAATCAATATGCGATTAATCCGATCTCCGTCACTGTACCCGGTCACGTAAAGTGGCCGGTTATGCTCAGCTGTTCCCAGTAGTAGGTCTTCGTCCTTAAACGTAACCGCGGCGGTATGCAGATGAAAGTATGTCTTAGCACCACTACTATGTTTATACAAACATCAAGTATGAAATTTTAAAAAATCTAGTGTGCTAAGCTATACTAACCAAGAATCAAACTAGAGAATTAGGGTTTTTAACAAGAAAACAAGTTCTATACTAAAGTGAAGAAGGTTACAACCTATGCAGACAAAATCCTTCCCTTCTAAAGCTCTAAGTAGTAGTCCCTAGAACTCTTCTTGGCTCCACTTGAAAAAAGATCGAGCTTGCTACGCTGTCTTTGAAGACGAAGATGATCCACCTTGAAGTCTCTCTAACTCAAACTACCTCTTCACTAATCAAGAAATTAGTGAAGCAAACAACCTAAACTAAAGGGCTAGTAAAGTATAGGTTGATGAAGTAGGAATTTTTCTCACTTTATAAATCTATTTCTCTTTTTATTTTCCAACTCAAGAAAAACTAGAGGAGGAAGAAGATGAACTTAGGTGAAGAAAAATATCTCCTAGTAAGAATGAGAAGATTGCCCATGGGCTAAAGATAAGGGTTGGGTGAGAAAATATTTATAGTAAAACAAAATTAGTGAGATTAGTCATGGCTTCTACATGCTTCTACAAGCATCTAAGCCATACTCATTTCCAACTCATTTTTAATTTTCCTCTTAATAAATAATCATCCTAATTATCTTTAGAAAATCATTAGTGAGCTTATATTAGTTAATATATATTAATATATCAAATATAAAAATATATATCAAATTATTAAATCAACACTTGATTCAATAATCCGGTCATATCATATATAACCGACTAATATCACTTATATTTATATCACATTATCAAATCAACACTTGATTCAATAATCCGGTCACATCATATATAGCTGGACAATATCAAATATATACATATACATATAAAAAATCATCGAATCAACGGTTGATTCAATAATCCGATTATATCATATATAACATAACCGATATCAAATATCGCGAGATTAGAATACGGTATCACATACTCGTATTTAATCAAGCTCCCGCACATATCAGCATATGTGCCCTACTTTGTTTCGCTTGAGCTAGAAAACCTCTGTGTGGGACTCTAAAGACTCGTCAATACGCCAGCAGTAAGTATTGATCATATCAGATACCCACAAGCCGTCAGCGGTACTAGCTGGACATAACGGCCATCCATGTATTGGACGAATAGAAGATCAACAAGCAAGCTTGTCTAAACTCTCGTGAAGCTTATAAGCAACACTTACCGTACAGTCCAGTCTCTTCGTCTGATATGTCGCATAACAAGTCTAGAGGAGGAATCGTCAGACCCCAGTAACTTGATAAGTCATGATGATGTGTGGCCTATAACAGTTTGAGAAACTACTGATAACACTAACCAGTAAATCTCATCAGCCCTGGCCAGGGAATTGCTGTTATAACCAATCGAGCATAGTGCAACATCAACTCCCTATACCTAGAGAGAAGAAACCCCTCCTATCGCCCACTGCCTCCATGTGACTCGGGACTGTACACAAAATCCACCTGTTTGCACGACTCCTTTGAGCCGTGGTAGGGAGGAAATCAAAGCACAGTGGGAACCACACAAGACACTATGACGATCTCGGGTCTACAGACTAACCTGTACAAATGTCACCAGAGAACTGTTATCTGACGATAGGTATGGTACCATCTAGGAGTTCTCGGCGAGTCCTTTTCGGTGTACCCATTCTCTAATGAGCACTTGTGTATAATCATTGATGTCAAACACCAAGGGTTATGGGATCTATTAGTTATATGTATGCCCTAGAGGCCATTATTGTACATATGATGAGTATCATAGTGGATGATTGGACATATATAGAGAGGACTTTCTTGCTCGACATGATAGTATGCTATCTGGTTACCTTTATCTTAACATGTAGACTGGTATTTATACTGCCTTGCTCTCACATGTTGATAAAGCCCTTAGGATATGTACTTGACTACCAGGACTATGATGGAGATCATACTAGTGGGGCCAGGGTAGTTCACAAGTACATCCTTTAATTGTTCCTAGTCGAGGGAATATCTAAACAGGGCATCGATATTCCTTAGTAGACTAGCGTATACGCTTCTTGACCCATATGATGGGCGATGGATGATCCCACATCCATTGGTGTTTGACATCAAAAATGGTATACGGGTGCTCAGTGGAGACTAGGTACACTGAACATGACTCGCCGAGGACTCCTATGTGGTAGTATACCTATCGTCAGATAGCAGTCCTCTGGTGACACTGGTACAGCTTAGTCTGTAGACCCGAGATCATCATAGAGTCTTGTGCGGCTCCCACTGTGCTTTGATTTCCTCCCTACCACGCTCAAAGGAGACGTGCAAACAGGTGGATTTTGGGTACAGTCCTGAGTCGTATGGAGGCAATGAGCGATATAAGGGGTTTCCTCTCTCCCGGTGTTGGGGGTTGATGTTGCGCTATGCTCAATTGGCTATAACTGGAAGTCCCTGGCCAGGGCTGCTGCCGAGATTTACTGATAAGTGTTATCAGTAGTTTCTCGAACCGTTATAGGCCAGACATCGGCATGACTTATCACGTTATTGGGGTCTGACGATTTCCACCCCTAGACATGATATGCGACACATCAGACGAAGAGACCAGACTGTACGGTAGTGTTACTGATAGGCTTCATAGATACTATGGACATGCTTACTTATTGATCTTCATATCACTCAATACCCGGGTAGCTGTTACGTTCAGCTAGTACATGTTCTCTGCGAAAGACGCGACCGGGACGTTGGGACGTCTGGCCTGAATATTAGGGGCAGATGCTATTTGGTTTTATCCGTCCACCTCTCCGAAAATACCAAGTTGATTTATGACACCGTATATCGAAGGTTTAGACGGATGCGGCCGATGTAGTAAACTTCGTCAGATTCCCCCTCATTTGAGGGGTTTTTGATTGTGGGGACGCTCTTCCCTGCAAGCGCAAGCCCCTGCAGTTAATTACGCTACCGCATCGCGGTAACCACTTTCTCCTTCTCCAGACGGTCACTTCGTGTCGTGTGTGTTTGTTTTATTTTTGGTTGCCCGTGGATTGTATACGGAGACTAATTTATGTTGTCGCCCATAGGGCGTGGATTAGTCCAAATCCGTATTTTCTTAGATTTGGGTTTGGGTTGGGTTTAAGGATCGTTAATCTTATTTGAGACTAAGATCAACTTAAACATTTGTTAAGGATACGTTGGTCTAATTTTAGACTAAGATCTACTTAACATGATCATTTAGATCCAACAAAAGAGCATTTGGACTCTATTGTTTTAGTTTAGGGACATTGCGGTCCATAAGTTTAAGGACATCATAGTACATGGAGTTTAAAGACATCATATTCTGTAAAGTTTTTAGTTGTCGGGACCCACCACCTCTCTGAAGACGTTGAAGAATTATAAAGACACATATCAGAGGTGTGAAGAGATGTACCCTTGAACCAATGTCGGTTGAGGGATCTGTAGTTGGATTGATTTAAGGATCGTTAATCTCATTTGAGATTAAGATCAACTTAAATGGTTGTTAAGGATACGTTAGCCTAATTTTAGACTAAGATCTACTTAACAGGGTTTTTAGGATCATTTAGATCCAGCGAAAGAGCATTTGGGCTCTATCGTTTTAGTTTAAGAACGTTACGGTCCAGTGGGTTTAAGGACATCATAGTCCATGGAGTTCAGAGACATCATAGTCTGTAAAGTTTAAAGACATCATAGTCTATGAGTTTAAGAACCCCACAGTCCCTGGTATTTTAGAGACATCATAGTCTGTAAAGTGTAAGGACATCATAGTCCATGAGTTTAAGGACCCCACAGTCCGTAAAGTTTAAGGACATCATAGTCCATGAGTTTAAGGACCCCACAGTCCGTAAAGTTTAAGGACATCATAGTTCAGTTTAAAGACGTCGTAGTCTGTGTGGTTTCGGTTCAACCATTTAGGGATGCACCAAAAGTTATTGGTTATTGGGACCCTCCAAAAATAGGGTTTATTCCCTTTCTGCTTTATAAAAGTTAAGCACTGCTTGGGGGTCACGTGGGGTCACGTGAGGCGCCCCAAAAATAGGGTTTATGCCCTTTTCTCTTTTATAAGTGCTGAGCACTTCTCAGGGGCCACGTGGGATCACGTGAGGCGCCCCAAAAATAAGGTTTAATCCCTTTTCTCTTTTATAAGTGTTGAACACTAATGAATCACCAGACTGTTCTTCTATGGTTCCGAGGGATCAAGTTCTCCTTTTGTTCTTTGCAGGGATTAAATTCTTTTTAAAGGGTTAAACCCTAGTTCTAGAGGAATTAAATTCCTATATATTTTATAAGAGTTAAACTCTTTTGGATTCAGTTCTTTCCACTAGAATTTGAATCTGCATGACAGAATCTCCCCGATGAGAATTAAATTCTCAACTTATGGGGAGATCCGCTTCTGCAGATCTTAACCAGAGAAAGAACTAAGTTCTTTTAGAAGAGTTAAACTCTTGGTTTGAGAATTAAATTCTCTTTTTGTGGGAGCTTTTGGGAGGGGTTCCCCTTCATTAGAGAATTAAATTCTCTCTCTATTTTTCTTTCCCTCTCCTTCTGTCTCTTTTATTCTCTCTCCCTTTGCTCCTATTTATATGAGAAGAAAAAGAATAAATTTGTTAAGAGAATCCTCATTGAGAGATCATGATTGATTTCATAATCTTTTAGATCAATCGGTGAATTTTATTCACCGTTGGATTTTTAATCCAAAGGCCCTCCGTTTAACAGAGAAGATCTCATGTTTTTTTAACAAGATTATGAATATCTTGTTAGTTTTAACAAGATTAGAATTTTATTCTATCATATCTTTTTAGTTTAACAAGATCATAAATGTATTTTCTTAATATGGATATCTTGTTAACACAGAATTTTATTCTTGTTATAAAATTAGGAAAATATTTTCCTATGATAGATTTTTATTCTATCAAATGATCACCGCTGGATCTTTGATCAAAGGGTCCTCTGTTTAACAGAGAAGATCTTTCTAATTTAAGAAAGATCAGGAAAATATTTCCCAAAATAGAATTTAATTCTAGAATTTGATAGGAACATTTTAAATTAGGGTGCTCACATACTTTGCATGTGATTAGCAAAAGCACTCACATGTTTAACACGTGACCCATAGTGTGGGTTTTAGCCTGTGTATGTTCAGAGCGCTCACGTGTGTAACACGTGAGGCATATTTGGCCCTTGGTTATTTATGTTCAGTGCTCATATACTTTGCATATGAGCACCCACGTGTTTTACACGTGATGCCTGTTTTTTGAGGATTCTCCCCCTTTTTGTGTAAGAGAATAAGTAGCTCTTGGCCGAAAATTTTGGTGGGAACAAATGCCCCCCACTACTTTGCCCACGTAAACATGTACGTAGGTGAAGTAGTGCAGAGTTATGCATGGCAATAGAATTGACGGCTTAGGGGACAAGTTTAGAGTTCTTGTAGCCTAAGAATTTTTTCATCTTCATGAGCCGTAAGGGTCTCAAGAAGGTATTTTCTCCCTACAAGTCGAGAGGATCTCGTAGGTGTAAATTCTCCCTAGAAATCGTGAGGATCTCTAAGTGTTCATCGCCTCCGTGAGTCGTAAGGATCTCACTCGGATATTTTACCTTACGAATCGTGAGGACCCGTAAGTAGCTTCTTTATTTCATTGGCGAATGTGGCCCGCAGATAGTCTATCTTGACCTCCTAGGAGAGCAGCGATGGCTTATGAAACATGTTCGGATCTGCCGCCTAAGACTTTTCAACTTTATGAGTCATGAGGGTCTCATAAAGACTTTTCTCCCTACGAGTCGAGAGGATCTCGTAGGTGTATTTTCTCTTTAGGAATCATGAGGATTCCTAAGTGTGCTATCTCTTGAGAGCCGTAAGGATCTCACAAGAGAATTTCTCCCCTTACAAGTCGAGAGGACTCGTAAGTGGTTGATGAGTTGACCTACTCCCGAGTTAAAGCATTGCTTCGACGGGGAGGTCGAGGGTTGACTTTGGCCGTTTTCCACGGTGTCATGATTGACTTTCGCCGTGTTCTACGGGGTCGGGGGTTGACTTTGGCCATATTCCATGGGGTTAGGGGTTGAATTTGGCCATTTTCTACAGGGTCAGGATTGACTTTGGCCGTTTTCCATGGGGTCAGGATTGACCTTAGCCGTGTTCTACGGGGTCAGGATTGACTTTGGCCGTGTTTCACGGGGTCAGGATTGACTTTGGCCGTTTTCCATGGGGTCAGGATTGACTTTGGCCGTGTTCCACGGGGTCAGGATTCACTTTGGCCGTGTTCCACAGGGTCAGGATTGACTTTGGCCGTTTTCCACGGGGTCAGGATTGACTTTGGTCGTGTTCCACGGGGTCAGGATTGACTTTGGCCGTGTTCCACGGGGTCAGGATTGACTTTGGCCGTGTTCCACGGGGTCAGGATTGACTTTGGCCATGTTCCACGGGGCCAGGATTGACTTTGGCCATTTTTCATGGGGCCAGGATTGACTTTGGCCGTGTTCTATGGGGTCAGGGGTTGACTCTCGGTTGTTTGTGCATCGCCGAGTCCTGGAACTGGGAACTTTACCGCGGCTCCGCTTTGCTGACGTTGCGTCTACTGTAACGAGACGAATGTCGAGGTGGTCTTTAGGTTGTCTGTGAACCATCGAGATTTGGAACTAGGGAGTTTGCCATGGCTCCGCTTTGTTGACGTTGCGTTTGCATCCAGCTGGAGTTGAGAAGGAACGCCGCTGTTGATCTCTAGGTTTCCTGTGAACCGTCGAGATTTGGAACTAGGGGACTTTGCTGTGGCTCCGTTTTCCTGACGTCGTATATTCCTGCAGAGACACTGATTTCTCTGCTGGTCGACGCGAATTGAGATACTCTCGTCAAGGACGTTGATTTCCCTGAATCGAGGTTTTTGCCAAGGACGCTGATTTCCTCGGAGTTGCGACGAATCGAGAGATTCCTGCAAAGACACTGATTTCCTTGCGGGTCGATGCGAATCGAGATGCTCTCATCAAGGATGTTGATTTCCCTGAATCGAGGTTTTTGCCAAGGACACTGATTTCCTTGGAGTTGAGACGAATCGAGAGATTCCTGCAAAGACACTGATTTCCTTGCGGGTCGACGCGAATCGAGATACTCTCGTCAAGGACGCTGATTTCTTTGAATCGAGGTTTTTGCCAAGGACACTGATTTCCTCGGAGTTGAGACGAATCAAGAGATTCCTGCAAAGACACTGATTTTCTTGCGGGTTAACGCGAATCGAGATGCTCTCGTCAAGGACACTGATTTCCCTGAATCAAGGTTTTTGCCAAGGACACTGATTTCCTTGGAGTTGAGACGAATCGAGATATTCCTGCAAAGACACTAATTTCCTTGCGGGTCAACACGAATCGAGATGCTCTCGTCATGGACGTTGATTTCCCTGAATCGAGGTATTTGCCAAGGACTCCGATTTCCTCGAAATTGAGACGAATCGAGGTATTCCTGCAAAGACACTGATTTCCTTGCGGGTCGACGCGAATCGAGATGCTCTCGTCAAGGACGCTGATTTCCTTGAATCGAGGTTTTTGCCAAGGACACTGATTTCCTCGGAGTTGAGACGAATCGAGGTATTCCTGCAAAGACACTGATTTCCTTGCGGGTTGACGCGAATCGAGATGCTCTCGCCAAGGACGCTGATTTCCGTGAATCGAGGTATTTGCCATGGACACTGATTTCCTCGGAGTTGAGACGAATTGAGGTATTCTTGCAAAGACACTGATTTCCTTGCGGGTCGATGCGCATCGAGATGCTCTCGCCAAGGACGCTGATTTCCCTGAATCGAGGTAGTTTGCCAAGGACACTGATTTCCTCGGAGTTGAGACGAATCGAGGTATTCCTGCAGAGACATTGATTTTCTTGCGGGCCGATGTGAATCGAGATGCTCTCGCCAAGGACGCTGATTTCCCTGAATCGAGGGTTTGCCAAGGACGCTGATTTTCCCGGGGTTGAGACGAATCGAGGTATTCCTGCAAAGACACTGATTTCTCTACGGGTCGACGCGAATCGAGATGCTCTCGCCAAGGACGCTGATTTCCCTGAATCGAGGTATTTTCCAAGGACACTGATTTCCTCGGAGTTGAAATGAATCGAGGTATTCCTGCAAAGACACCGATTTCCTTGCGGGTCGACGCGAATCGAGATGCTCTTGCCAAGGACGCTGATTTCCCTAAATCGAGGTTTTTGCCAAGGACACGGATTTCCTCGGAGTCGAGACGAATCGAGGTATTCCTGCAAAGACACTAATTTCCTTGCGGGTCGACGCGAATCGAGATGCTCTCGTCAAGGACGCTGATTTCCCTGAATTGAGGTTTTTGCCAAGGACACTGATTTCCTTGGAGTTGAGACGAATCGAGAGATTCCTGCAAAGACACTGCTTTTCTTGCGGGTCAACGCGAATCAAGATGCTCTCACCAAGGACGCTGATTTCCTTGAATTGAGGTATTTGCCAAGGAAACTGATTTTCTCGGAGTTGAGACAAATCGAGGTATTCCTGCAAAGACACTGATTTCCTTGTGGGTCAACGCGAATCGAGATGCTCTCGTCAAGGACACTGATTTTCCTGAATCAAGGTATTTTGCCAAGGACATTGATTTCCCTGGGATTGGTTGACTTGTTTCCGAGACGGAGCGTTGATCCGGCGGGGAGGTCATTGGTTGACTCTAGGTTGTCTGTGGACCGTAGAGTCTTGGAACTAGGGACTTTGCCATGGCTCCGTTCGGTGATGTTTCGTCCGAATCCTGTTGGAATGAGGAGGATCATCGTTGCTGATTTTTAGGCTGTATATGTTGCCGTTAAGATTTGGAACTAGGGACTTTGCCATGGCTCCGTTTCGTTGTGTCGCTTCCGTGTCCTTCTGGCATAAGAAGGAACGCCATTGTTGATCTTCTGGGATGCAGATGTTACTGTTGAGATCTGACTTTCCCTTTTGACAGGATCTGGTGGGGGACATGTGGTTCCTTTTTCGTTTATGCCCATGGATTGTATACAGAGGTCAGTATGGACTGCCTGTAGGGCAAAAGTTTCATTCTTTCATTTTTTGATTTGTTTCCGCGATGCTCTATCATTTCAGCTTTTTATATCACGAAAGTCGTGATTGCCCAATCATTTTGGCTATTTTTCGCGGTGCCCAATCATTTTGGCTATTTTTGTTTTTTACTCGCTGCTTTTTTTTGCGAGTTGCTCAATCATTTCGGCTATTTTTTTATGCATATATATTTTTACTTGATGATTTTGTTGCAAGTTGCCCAATCATTTTGGCTATTTCATATGCATTTTTGGCTCACTGATTTTTATCGCGAGTGTGGAATTTGGAATCTGGTGCCAATCTTAGCATCAGCATCGCTGCGACTGGAATATTGTCAGGCGCGAATCATCATTTGCCGTGAAAGGGATTGGAATTTGATACCGATTTAGGTATCAGCATCGCTACCACTGGGGCATTGCCAAGAGCGAATCATCATTTGCCTCTGTCGATGTCGAACAAAGGTGGCTTAGCAAACAGGGTTAGGATCTTGTTGACTAAGGCTTTTTGACTTTACGATCCGTAAGGGTCTCATAAAGGTATTTCTCCCCACGAGTCGTGAGGATCTCGTAGGTGCATTTTCTCCTTAGGAATCGTGAGGATTCCTAAGTGTGTGTTATCTTATAAGTCGTAAGGATCTTACAAGAGTGTTTTCTCCTTATAAGTCGAGAGAATTTACAAGTGTCGTTCGCCATATGAAGATATCACTCGTCAGTGGTGGGACTCTGTTGGGGAAACGTTTATTTATGCCCGTGGATTGTATACAATGGTCGATATTGAGCCGCTTGTAGGGCAATCTGGGAAAGGTGGTGGCTTAAGAACATGTTCAGATCCCTGTAGCTTAAGGCTTTTGAATCTTATGAGCCGTGAGGATCTCATAAGAGGGTTCTCCCTACGAGTCATGAGGATCTCGTAAGCATAATTTCTCCTTAGGAATCGTGAGGATCCCTAAGTGTGTCGCTCCTTTGTGAGTCGTAAGGATCTCACGCAGGTAGTTTTCTCCTTACAAGGTCGAGAGGACCTTGCAAGTGTCTTTTAACGAGATTGCGCCCTTTCGGGTTTTCACAAACTCGCCGGTAGCCTTGCTGTTTTTACTCACGGAGCCCTTTCGGGTTTTCATCCGTGCCCATTTTGCTTATGGACGTTCCGTTTTTTTTGTCAGCCCTAGGATGCTGCAGTTTGTAGTTGTTTAAGGACGTTTCGGTCCGTTGTTCGTAGGTCCCGGATTTTTCCTGGGCAACGTACAATTACGTAGCTAGATGTCCTCGCAAGTCTTCGTATCTTTTGTGTCGGGGGTGGATTTCTTGAAGAGAGGGCTGAGGGCTATTTCTTCATCAGAGTTTCTTCCAAAGGTGAGAACTTACGATCCCTTGGTGTCAACCATGTGACAGTTGCCGGTAGTTCTTTTGCGTTCATCTGTCGTGGTCCTCTGTTCCCGATGAGCCTTGCGCTTCACTCGCTGGACGTGTTGTCGGTGGGCAACATGTCCCTGCCACCAGTTTTTAAAGGCTATGCACTCTTCGGTAGGGTGTGCAATCCTATGATGGTATAAGCAGAAGTTAGGATGTATATCCGCTTCATCAAGATGTATACCGCCAGGAGTATTTCCTCTGAAAGAAGGCAACTTCATTCCCATTGACAGGGCTCTAGCAAATCGTTTCCTTACTTTAAGCTTGCTTTTGCTGGCGACAGGGATGCTTCGATCCGGTTGGGGTATTCTATGGCTTCTCATTACCAGAGCTTTTTTAACTTGACGCCGACGCTTGGCCCTTTCGTATATGGCCGTTTCCCGCTCTCTGTCAGCTTTGCTTTTCTGAAGAGCTTCGCTCAGCAGTCTGTCAATTAATTCATCCGATGGCTCCAGGGATTTTGATTCCGGTTCTGGATCTGCCCCCAGTTTCTCTGCATCAGGAGCTTCTTTATCATCTATTGACGAGTGAGAGATCATGTGACAACCTGCCACGTAATCTTCGGGTTCTTTTGACGCGTCGTCTCCCTCGTCATTGTCATTGCCTCTATTCTCAAGGATATGGTTGAGAAATTCCTGGAGTGTGACTGGGGTCCACGCCTTCTGGTTATATTCCTCCAGCGTGTCAATATGCTTTTGCAGATCCGTGCGCTTGTCGTCAAACTGCGCAGGCTTTTTGGTCTTCTTCTTTTTCTTCGAAGACTTTGATGGCTGGGCCTGGGTGTTTTGCCCATCGCTATTAACTCCCAATGTTGGGAATGGTTTTAGCATCCCCTTAATGATTTCGGGCTCTAGCGGGCTTTTCCACCTGATTGCCGGGCATACATGAAGATCCTTCAGCATTCTTTGCGTTTTTGCCGAAAGAACTACTTCCCATGGAGCTTCCTCTATAAATGAGCATGATGTCCCCGGCGTGTCCACCCTTTTAGGGGTGTGCTGTTGTGGCGGATTTACCTTCCATTTTTTGGACAGCGCGAACTTGCCCTGTTGATACTGGTCTTCAACCCAATTTTTGAAGACGTAGCAGTCTTCGATCGGATGGCCCAATACCTGGTGGTAGGGGTAGTAATTGGGATCATTGATATCGTTCGGTTGTAGTGGGTGTCTCGGCTCTGGTAGAGTGATGAGCCCGTTGCGCACTTCTAGTTTGAACAGTTTCCTTGTTTTATCCCCGGGGAACGAGTAAGTACGTCTCAACTTCTCATCGAGGGATTGCCGCTTGTTACTTTGGCAAACAACCGGTCTCGGGCCACTCGGTTGTTATTGGGCATTGGCGACGAAGGTTGCTTTCCCTTTGCCCTTCTCATTCTGAGGATCCGTCTTTGAGGAGGACGGTCTATGGCCCATCTGGTCCATTTGGGCCAGCTTGTCGATCAAGGCCTGGAAGGTTGTCGGCTTGAAAAACATCATGAATTGTGATATGGTCGCCTGCGGATCAAGGGTTCCCACAAACATGCCTACTGCAGAAGCTTCCTCTATGCGTTGTTCGCACTTCGACCATATATTCCTCCACCGTATCGCGTACTGAACCCATGTTTTGCCTGGTTTCACTCTGGCGTTAATTAATGCCGTGATTGGGGTGCGCTCGCTAGCGCTTGCAAATCTCTATGTAAACAGTAGCTCCATTTCTGCAAATGTCTTAACGGAGTCATTCGGAAGCTCAGAATACTATTCAAACGCTATCTCCGACAAGCTGCCAACAAACTGGCGAAGCAGTAGCTTATCGTCACCTCCGGTGTTGCTGCACAGAGCCCTAAATTGAGCTACGTGTTGGTGTGGATTTCCCGTCCCCTTATATACGTGGAATTTAGGGGTCGTATATCCTGGTGGGTTCTTTATTTGATCGTACCAACCCGGATAGGGTCGTCCAGTTTTAACGATTTGGTTAGTCACTTCGCTCGCCTGATGAGCTCGTATCTATTGAGCTATATAGTCATCCAGGGCGGCTTTGGAGACCGTATCCTCTTTGGCCATTGATAGAGCCGGAAGATGGTTCGATGTCTCCCCTCTATCGTCTTCAAGAACAATCGAAGGGTCTTCAGCTGAAGGATCCGGCTGTATCATCATCCGGACCATATCTTGGAATAAAAGTGTCATTCGTTTTATGTTGGCCGCTTGTTCCGCGGCTTCTCTGTCTTTCTTTCCGAGGATTCTGCGGAGGAACTCAGCATCGGTTTCTTGTTCATGATGCTTCTCTGACGATGTCTCCGGGCTTCCTTTTGGCTCAGTGAGTGCGACCATCTGTGTTAACATTTCCTGGAGCTTCTGTTGTTGCTCCTGGGCCTTTGTTACGGATCTGGTGAGTGGTCGATGACCTGTGGAGATACGTCTATCCTCTTTCCCGGATGCCATATAAACAGTGTGCACCACCATGCCCCCAAACTTAAGGCATTTGGATTCAGTGCCTTTGAGATTCGTCGCAGACACAGAAATATTCTCCGGCCTTCCCTTTTTGTGAGCGGTCGAAGTTGAGGGAGCCGTTGTAGCGGGCATCCAAGTAGACGACACCTTCTGTGGTACAACAGGATGTTCCTTCTCTTGCCGAACTTTCATCTTCTTCAGTTGGCGGAAGTAGTCTTGGTTGATCACCGAGTCTTGGACCCTTCGCCAGATCTTGTGAATTTTGGAGGACAGCCGTTGAGGGGGCTGCTCTAGCTTCACCTTTGTAACGTTCTCAGTAGGTGAAGGAGATCTTTTCAGCACGGCAGTCGGAGAGTTCTTGCGAACCCTCCTGAGTGGTCCAAAGCTATTCCCAGTTGGAACAGCAGCGTCGACTTCCACTGTTGGAGCTGGTGGAGTCAGTCCAGAAGGGGAAATGCCCCCAGCTTTTCTCACTCGGCGCCAGTGGCGATATCGAGCGTGTCGAGCATACGGGATCACCTCTGCTATGTAGGGTTCCTGGGCACTCTCAAGAGGTCTCACAAGGCATCAACCATGCCAATTTCAAAAATTATGGTGCCGAGAAACCCTAGTGTACGGATCGTTGGCTAGAAATCTAGGCGAAAACGAAATCTAGTTAACACTTAACTAAAAGTTTAACGGAAATACAACCTTTGTAGATTCGGTGCTCCACCTCCATAGCTCCGCAACGAAGTCCCTTCGCTGTCCAAAAGAATTCCCGGGCTCTAGCGTCGGCTTCGTCGGAGAAATGGCGAGCTAGGTCGTCGATGTCCATGCCGAAGATGATCTACGTCGAAGCATCGCTAGATCAAGCTCCACCTTCACCAAGCCATGAAACTTGTGAAGAAAACACACTCTACTACTTGGCAAGCGGTAGAGGATGAAGAAATAGGAAGTGGGTTCAATTTAGAATTGGATTTCTCACTCTTTATCATCAATCACCATTGATGACCTCAAGATTTTCTTCTTGAGTTCAAGGAAGAAGAAGAAGAAAAATGATATGATAAGTTCATTTAGAAAATAGAAAATAAAAGAATACTTATCATAATCAACCATGGTCAAGTGTAGAGAATTAACTAAGGTTAGATTAATGGTTAGGGTTAAAGATGAAGACAAGAATGGTTACAAAGTCAAAGCTTCATGAAGCTTCAACTAAACTACAAATAAAGCCACCATTCTTTTCTCTTCTCATTTATTTTCCAAAATGAAATGGATAAATAAATAAGTGAATAAAACAAAACCCTAACCATAATCATGTAACCATGGTTTGATCTTTACACAAACCCTAGTGAGCATGTATCATCAAACATGATACAATCAAGTGCACAAAAAGTATATCACATATACAATGTGCACATCCGAGTGAGAAAATCCATTTAAAGTGAACCAATACTAGTTAATGCAAAGTAATACATCTAATATATAATTATGCATTAAATCATTAAATCAACACTTGATTCAATGATCCGGTCATATCGTATATAACCGACTAGTATCCAATGTATCGGCTTATCGAATCAACCCTTGATTCGATAACTAGGTTATATCGCATACAACCAATTGATACATTCATCGCGAGAATGAAATACGGTATCACATACACGCATTATTCTCGGTCCCGCACATATCTCATATGCGCTCCTATTTTGTTTCGCTTGAGCCAGGAAACCTCTGTGTAGGACTCTAAAGACTCGTCAATACGCCGGCAGCAGGTGATGATCATATCAAACACCCACAAGCCGCAAGCGGTCTGCTAAACGTAACGGCCACCCGGGTATTGAGCGTTCTGAAGATCGACGAGCAATCCCGCTCACACTCCAGTGAATCCAACCAGTAACACTACCGTACAGTCCGGTCTGATCGTCTGATATGTCACATATCTCGCCTAGGGGTGGTAAACGTCAGACCCCAATAGCTCAATAAGTCGTGTCGATATGAGGTCTATAACAATTCGAGAAACTACTGGTAACATTTACCAGTAAATCTCAGCAACCCTGGCCAGGGATTTCCTGTTATAGCCAATCGAACACAGCGCAACATCAACTCCCTATACCGGGAGAGACGAATCCCCTCCTATCGCTCATTGCCTCCATGTGACTCAGGACTGTACCCAAAAACTACCGTTTTGCACGCCCACTTGGACGTGGTAAGATGGAAATCAAAGCACAGTGGGAACCACACAAGACTCTATGACGATCTCGGGTCAACAGACTACTCTGTACCAGTGTCACCAGAGAACTGCCATCTGACGTGAGGTATAATACCATCTGGGAGTTCTCGGCGAGTCCGTCCAGTGTACCCAGTCTCCACTGAGCACCCGTATATCATCTCTGATGTCAAACACCAATGGATATGGGATCATCCATCGCCCATCTGTATGGGTCGAGAAGGTATGCGCTAGTCTACACTGGTATATCGATGCCCCGTCTCGATACACCCACGACTAGGGACTTTGAAGGATGTACTTATGGACTACCATGTCCCCACTAGTATGATCCGCATCATAGTCCAGGTAGTCAAGTACAGATCCTAAGGGCTTTACCAACATGTAACAGAGAGACAATCAGCATACACGTTAAGGTAAAGGGTAACCAGATAGCATACTATCATGTCGAGCAAGAAAGTCCTCCCTATATATGTCCCAGCATCCACTACAATATACATCCTATGTACAGTAATGGCCTCTAGGGCATACATATAACTAACATGCTATTGGATGAGCTTCTTCATGCCCCCCGCTTTGATAAGGGGCTATTTTCGTCGTTAGCCTGTCGAAAACCGACATCCGCTGAGAGGGGATGGCCAACCTGTCGAAGGCAGACTTTCGGACAGGGGTAGCAGCCTTGGTGACTTCGTCCGGAGCGGGAGTTGGAGCAGCCAGTCTTGCAAAGACTGATCTTTTAGCAGGAGAAGCCGCTTTGACGACTTTTTTCACTGGAGCAGGGATGGCTATCTGTTTCGGGATAAACCCTTCAGGTATCGCGGGCTTCTTCACAGGCCCATTGAAGTTTTAGCTTAGCCTATCAAATATTGAGGTGCTGGACTTGGACGACCCAATGAGAGGGGCCGTGGTAGGCGTAAGCCGATCAAAGACCGATTTCTTCGAAGCTTCTTGCAACGACATTGGGGCATTGAAGCTCATGGGTAGGAGCATGGTCCCAAAGAACAACCCAGTGGTGGCTTGTGTCACCTGTTCCACTGGCATCATGAAAACGGAGGCCGCTTGAGGCCAATAAGTCACTCCTCCTGCAAGGACAGAGTCGGAGCTATTACAATTGTTGAAGTTGGTGCAGTTGGAAGCCATTGATCTGCACGGGAGCAAGACACCAAATCTTAGTACCTCGAATTCAGGGGCAACCATAGCAAACCGCGATTTGTTCGCGAAACACGACACACGAAGTGTGGAGTGGAAAACGGAAAAGGTCCCATCGGGCGTGCCAGAATCTGTTCTCCGCCGAAAGACGCGACCGGGACGTTAGGACGTCTAGCCTGAATTTTGGGGGCAGATGCTATTTGGTTTTATCCGTCCACCTCTCCAAAAATACCAAGTTGATTTATGGCACCGTATATCAGAGGTTTAGACGGATGCGGCCGATGTAGCAGACTTCGTCAGATTCCCCCTCGTTTGAGGGGTTTTTGATTGTGGGGACGCTCTTCCCTATAGGCGTAAGCCACTGCAGTTAATTACGCTACCGCATCGCGGTAACCACTTTCTCCTTCTCCAGATGGTCACTTCGTGTCGTGTGTGTTTGTTTTATTTTTGGTTGCCCATGGATTGTATACGGAGACTAGTCTATGTTCTCGCCCATAGGGCGAGGATTAGTCCAAATCTGTATTTTCTTATATTTGGGTTTGGGTTAGGTTTAAGGATCGTTAATCTTATTTGAGACTAAGATCAACTTAAACTTTTGTTAAGGATACGTTAGTCTAATTTTAGACTAAGATCTACTTAACATGATCATTTAGATCCAACAAAAAAGCATTTGGACTCTATTGTTTTAGGGACATTGCGGTCCATAAGTTTAAGGACATCATAGTCCATGGAGTTTAAAGACATCATAGTCTGTAAAGTTTTTGGTTGTCAGGACCCACCACCTCTCTGAAGACGTTGAAGAATTACAACGACACATATCAGAGGTGTGAAGAGATGTACCCTTGAACCAATGTCAGTTGAGGGATCTGTAGTTGGATTGATTTAAGGATCGTTAATCTCATTTGAGATTAAGATTAACTTAAATGGTTGTTAAGGATACGTTAGCCTAATTTTAGACTAAGATCTACTTAACAGGGTTTTTAGGATCATTTAGATCCAGCGAAAGAGCATTTGGGCTCTATCGTTTTAGTTTAAGAACGTTACGGTCCAGTGGGTTTAAGGACATCACAGTCCATGGAGTTTAGAGACATCATAGTCTGTAAAGTTTAAAGACATCATAGTCTATGAGTTTAAGGACCCCACAGTCCCTGGTAGTTTAGAGACATCATAGTCTGTAAAGTGTAAGGACATCATAGTCTATGAGCTTAAGGACCCCACAGTCCGTAAAGTTTAAGGACATCATAGTCTATGAGTTTAAAGACCCCACGGTCCGTAAAATTTAAGGACATCATAGTTCAGTTTAAAGACGTCGTAGTCTGTGTGGTTTTGGTTCAACCATTTGGGGATGCACCAAAAGTTATTGGTTATTGGGACCCTCCAAAAATAGGGTTTATTCCCTTTCTGCTTTATAAAAGTTAAGCACTGCTTGGGGGTCACGTGGGGTCACGTGAGGCGCCCCAAAAATAGGGTTTATTCTCTTTTCTCTTTTATAAGTGCTGAGCACTTCTCAGGGGTCACGCGGGATAACGTGAGGCGCCCCAAAAATAAGGTTTAATCCCTTTTCTCTTTTATAAGTGTTGAACACTAATCAATCACCAGGTTGTTTTTCTATGGTTCCGAGGGATCAAGTTCTCCTTTTGTTCTTTGCAAGGATTAAATTCTTTTCAAAGGGTTAAACCCTAGTTCCAGAGGAATTAAATTCCTATATGTTTTGTAAGAGTTAAACTCTTTTAGATTCAGTTCTTTCCCATAGGTTTTGAATCTGCATAACAGAATCTCCCCGATGAGAATTAAATTCTCAACTTGTGGGGAGATCCTCTTCTGCAGATCTTAACCAGAGAAAGAACTAAGTTCTTTTAGAAGAGTTAAACTCTTAGTTTGAAAATTAAATTCTCTTTTTGTGGGAGCTTTTGGGAGGGGTTTCCCTTCTTTAGAGAATTAAATTCTCTCTCTATTTTTCTTCCCCTCTCCCTCTGTCTCTTTTATTCTCTCTCCCCTTGCTCCTATTTATATGAGAAGAAAAAGAATAAATTTGTTAAGAGAATCCTCATTGAGAGATCATGATTGATTTCATAATCTTTTAGATCAATCGGTGAATTTTATTCACCGTTGGATTTTTAATCCAAAGGCCCTCCGTTTAACAGAGAAGATCTCTTGTTTTTTTAACAAGATTATGAATATCTTGTTAGTTTTAACAAGATTAGAATTTTATTCTATCATATCTTTTTAGTTTAACAAGATCATAAATGTATTTTCTTAATATGGATATCTTGTTAACACAGAATTTTATTCTTGTTATAAGATTAGGAAAATATTTTCCTATGATAGATTTTTATTCTATCAAATGATCACCGCTGGATCTTTGATCCAAGGGTCCTCTGTTTAACAGAGAAGATCTTTCTAATTTGAGAAAGATTAGGAAAATATTTCCCAAAATAGAATTTAATTCTAGAATTTGATAGGAACATTTTAAATTAGGGTGCTCACATACTTTGCATGTGATTGGCAAAAGCACTCACGCGTTTAACACGTGACTCATAGTATGGGTTTTAGCCTGTGTATGTTCAGAGCGCTCACGTGTGTAACACGCGAGGCATGTTTGGCCCTTGGTTATTTATGTTCAGCGCTCATATATTTTGCATATGAGCGCCTACGTGTTTTACACGTGATGCCTGTTTTTTAAGGATTCTCCCCCTTTTTTTGTAAGAGAACAAGTAGCACTTGGCCGAAAATTTTGGCGGGAACAGTACCGCTGATGGCTTGTACCTGACTGATGTGATCATCACCTGCTGCTGGCATATTGACGAGTCTT
The DNA here is from genome assembly GCA_030015575.1 of Agapanthus africanus. Classification (NCBI taxonomy): domain Eukaryota; kingdom Viridiplantae; phylum Streptophyta; class Magnoliopsida; order Asparagales; family Amaryllidaceae; genus Agapanthus; species Agapanthus africanus. Next base: position 663,718,532 of record CM057342.1, on the reverse strand, counting down.
TAGAGTCCTACATAGAAGTTCCTTGGTTCAAGCGAAACGAAGTAGGACACATATGTGATATGTGTGTGGGCCTGATTAAATACGAGTATGTGATACCGTATTGTAATCTGGCAGTCATCTGTTATCGGTTCGGTTATATGTGATATAACCAGTCTGTCGAATCAAGTGTTGATTCGATAATGTGATATACAGATAAATGATATTAGTCGGTCATATATGATATAACCAGATTATTAGACCAAGTGTTGATTTAATAATGTGATATAAATTATATGTGATATAATTATATATTGACTAATATCATTAGCTCACTAATTATTCTTCATTAAGTATATATTAATATATATATGATATATATATATATAATGAAGCATGGCATTTATATTTCTATTTTGTGAAAATGGAAATGAGGTGGAAAATGAAGCATGGTTGCAAGCATTAGATTTTCTTTAGTTTATTCTTCTTGACTCACTATTCAAGTATGGTTGCAATTTTATATTGCATAATTCCATACTTGAATGAGTGAGGGGTCAAGAGTTATTATTCATTCTTGCTCATTCTCAACACTTAGCCATTTTTGTTGAGTTTTCTCCCATGGTTGCTTTCTAGCTTCTTTTTCCTCCTCTTGTCATGCCTCAAGCTTCAACCCTCACATGTGATGTGAATCATGAAGCTTGAACACAAACTAGTGAGCTCTTAATATCCCCTACTTCATCATCCTACACTTGACTAGCGATCAAGCGTAGCGTGTTTCATACGCTAAAGAGTTTAGTGTAAAGATAGCTTGAGTTGGAGGGATTTCAAGTGGATCATCTTCGGCACGAAGTTCATCGAAGGAAGCTCGTTCAAATTCTCAAGAGGAGTCTAGTGGAGTCGCGGGACTACTATACGGAGCAAGTGAAGAGAAGGACCGTCTACAAAGGTTGTATTCTTGTTCTCTTAATGTAAAAGTAGTTTACATTTGCTTTTGTCTAAATCTCTAGTTAAAGATTCTTAGTTTAGGGTTGCTTAGCATGGCAATTTTTTGAAAATGGCATGGACGATGCTTCCCGAAACCAGACTGTCGTGCTAGGGAACCTTACAGTCGAATCAGAGCCAAGCTAAAGATCTAGACAATGTTTGTTAGATTACAAAACCGAAACTGCTCCGAAACTTAGAAACACTAAATCACAGTTTCTGTCGATTTTTAAAGTCATCAAATTTTTTTTAAACAACTGTTGAATGTTATATGAGATGTAACATGAACACTGGAGAAATACGAACACTTTTGGCCGGTTTTTGGCCGAGCACATAGCCCCAAAATCCGAGCAGGCCGGCCCAATTATGTCTTCTGGAGTCCGTATTTTTTTGGTGTTCAGGTCTCTGGGTTTTGGTGTTCCAGGTGTTGTTTGTTTTTGCTAAAAATTTCATGAGATGTTAATTTTCTATAAAGGCAATTCGGAGTGTTTCGTGGTCATAAATCTAACTATATTTTGGGTTATTTAGACGGTGTTAAAATGTTCGAACGGATATCAAATACCCACTTTAACCCTTGACGGAAAATTTTCAAAGAGTTGATTTTTTTCCAAATTTAAGAACATTCAAAGATCGTGCAAGTAATGCGATGGACCCTCTAGAAGAACAAAACCTTAACTCGATTCTGTGATCGTCAAAACCGCCACTAAACCCTAGAGTTTTTGGTAGTTCAGCGGTGCTACAGGTGAGGCATTGGTTGGCCCTTCTACGGCTGGTTCATTAGTACTGTGGCATGTGATGGATACTTTTAAACTACGCTCAAGTGTTGAGCTTTTTGGGTAATTTTGGGTGTTTGTTGATTCGATCAGAATGTTTAACATCGTCTAGCTATTTGATTACATGTGATGTTATGTGTTGCTTGGATATGTTATATTGGATCGTCGTGTTTTGAATAGCCGGGGGGTTTTATGTGAGATGAGAGTTTTTATTTTCATTCATGTAAAATTCATTGTATATAATATTCTTTTATTGGGGCACTTCCGGGTTGAGGATGATGTCACCGTTGTTGTGTATTATTTACTTTTCCGCATTAGGCTAGACCCAAGGAGGGGAGCATAAGTAACCGGGTTCTAGAGTCCAGTGGGAGACCATCTCGAGGAGTCGAGTCCGAGTCTATTAACTCTAGAATTGGTAGGGTTGCTTGCCGCTCTCATAGGGGTCTAGAGATGTGGGTTTGTCTATTCATCACGACCGTGGAATCCGTGTTTTATACTGGCTTAACTTAAAATATGGAATTCCTAGTATATCCAATATTTCATATGTTATTTTCTACAGCTGATATTATGTGATGTGATCACTTTATATGCGTGAGACAAATGCTTTATTATTGTATATATGATATATAATAAACGTTGCTTATGTTTTGCACCCGCGCTAGTCCCGCCCCGCTATGCCGTTAGTTAAGTAACCTAACGGTGCATTACGGGACACTGTGGCGAATGCGGATGGCATAAGCGTACGTTGCATTTTCGTTTCTTTTGTGATGCTTAGGAAGCTTAATTGATGGGACTTCATTAATAAGATTAATGAAAGAAAAGACACCAAAATGATGTTGTAGAATTAAATTTTCAAAAAAGGGTAGCTCTAGTTTTTGCTTTGCATAGCGGTATTCCTTGTAGAATATCCAGCACCTTATTCCATAAAGAAAGAGCCAAGATCCCTTCACGAGGAGTGACCTCTTTAGCGAAACTAGCAGATGATACAACCCATTCAGTTTTGTTTTTGATTGCCTTTTTAGTTCTTGCTTTGCATAGCGGTATACCTTGTAGAATATCCAACACCTTATTCGATAAGAAAAGAGACGAGATCCCTTCACCTGGAGTGATCTCTTTAGCGGAACTAGTAAAAGCCTAAAAAACAGCCCTTTTCAAAATCACTCGATTATGCAACGATATCAAGTTCAATACGCAAAAGGTTTTCTTAAAAACCTGACGTAACCCTCCGTCATTTCAGATAAGTGCTATTTTAGTATTCGTGCTATGGTAATTTGGCCTCTGTCAAGTCGTAGTGTATGGTAGCTGATTAGTACTAATCTGTAGCATGAGATGTGATTGGATTAGGGTATTCGTACGGCGTTATTTGGCCTTCATCAAGGGTCGTGCGGGTGGGTCTAATTCAATCAGGAAATGATGGGTTGAACTTGACTAGCGCCCTATGGGTAGTTTGGCCTCTGTCAAGGTCATAGGACGCTTGGAGCAAAAGTATTATCGGGAATTTCAAGTGTTGAAATTTGCAATGAGATTGCATACCTTCTATGAGATTGATGGATCCCAATACCCACCGCGAGTAAGAGTTACTCCTGAGAGAGTTTTACACATCACAATCAGCCAATCAAGAAAGGTGTTAACGGGGTCACGCCCCTGGGAAAACGAGGTTTATTTTAATTAGGTCCGTGCGAAAGCACGGGGAACCTCCCTCAAAGTACCGGCACTGTCCTGGCTGAAAGATTAGCGAACTTGTAATGTGTAATTAATCCCGGCCAGTCTTACCTTTTAAGGTTTGAAGGAAGATTTGATAAAAATAGTGGGAGATGTCCTGATTAAATAAGATAATAACCAATCTAATCTTGCAAAGAGCGCACACAAAGTGATTATCCTTCTCTCTCTCCTAGTAGAGACCAATACTCCGTTTACTGGAAACAGAGAAAGAGTTATTGAACTCTTGGGACGGATACATGATGATGCACACGGTCCTATGTCTACAAATACCAAGGTTGGTTCTTCGTACTTCATTATATTCACTGATCTTCTCTCAGGATTCAGACATATGTTCCTGTTGAAATACAAGTCTGAAACTTTTGAGAAATTCAAGGAATATAAGTTTGAAGTTAAGAACCAGACAGGTTGAAGTATTAAGTCTTTCGATGTGATTGAGGAGAAGAATACTTGGGCATGGAGTTCCTGGATTATTTAAAGGAGAATGTGATTCTCTCTCATCTTACTCCTTCGAATACACCACAACACAACGGTGTATCGGGGCGGAGGTATCGCACCCTATGAGATATGGCGCGCTCTATGATGAGTATTGCTGAGTTACCTATTTCCTTTTGGAGTTATGCACTTGAGAAGCTGTATACCTATTGAATGGGGTTCCAACCAAATCAGTGCCTACCACTACATATGAGATATGGAATGGAAAGAGACCATGTCTTAAATGAGTTAAGATATGGGGTTGTCCGGCCTATGTTGAAAAGCAAGATCCGGACAAGCTCGAGGCAAGGTCAGTTCTGTAAGTTTGTTAAGATATCCCAAACGTTTGCGAGGGTATATCTTCTACCTAACTGAGGAGTAAAAGGTGTTTTGTTTCTCAGCATGCCACCTTTTTAGAAAAAGAATTTCTTGTGAAGAAATTTATGGACATGACGTAGAACTGGAAGTTATTCTAGCTTGACAAACTAACAGCTGATGATTTGGTGAAACCAAAGGATTCAATAGTCTCCAATGAACCTCAGTCTCTCCGCGAACATGGTAGGGTTCATCATCCACTTGAGAGATACTACGGTCTTCTCGGTGATAGTGGGAGCGAGGATTGCATCATGGTAGATGATGGCCCAACTAGGTTCAGTCAGGCCATCACGAGTAGAGACTTTGTGAAATGGCTGGATGCTATGCGATCAAAGATGGAATCCATGTACACTAACAAAGTATGACTTTGAATGTTCCACTTGAAGGAGTAAAACCCATAGGGAACAAATAGATCTTGAGAAGATCCTTGGTGTAAATGGAAAAGTTGAGACTTTCAAAGCTATGCTTAAGTCCATTAGGATCAATACAAGCATCATGGAGCTGGAACATCTATTTTGATGTGGCAGTCAAAGAGTTTGACTTCATCAAAATGGTAGATGAACATTGTATACACAAGAAGGTTGTAGAGAGTAAGGCGGTTTTCCATGTTTAATACGTAGATGACATACTCTTGATAGGAAATGGTTTCCTATGCTACACTCGGTCAAGCTCCTCTTATCACGATGATTCTCCATAGAAGATCTGGATGGTACCTACTACATCTTGTGGATTATAATCTATGGTGATAGATCTAAGTGGATGTTGGGAGTGTCCCAAATCCAGGTACATTAACACCATACTAAAAGGGTTTAGTATGGAGGATTTTAAGCGTGGTGGTTCGCCCACTCACTCAGGAATCACTCTCTCCAAAAAGATATCTCCCGAGACTGATTTGAAGAGAGCTTGCGTGCAAGGGATACCCTATGCTTCGGCGATAGGCTCTATCATGTATGCGAAGATGTAGCTGACTCACTAGAAGTAGTGATCAGAAATCAATTGGATCTTGGCAGAATCATTGGACAGCTGTGGAGGACATTCTTAAGTACTTGAGAAGCACTAAAAGAATGTTCTTGGTTCGAGCTTCCAGAGTGATAAGGTAGACTGAAAGTCAGTCACAGGTATTGTCTTTACCCTTAGTAGATGGACAATATGTTGGAAGAGTTCCAAGCTAGATACCGTGACATACTAGACGATAAAGGCCAATTATATCGCTACCAAAGATGCTACCAAAGAGGTTGTCTGGATGAATAGGGTTCATATGATGAACCTGGTTCCTACCATTGAGCATCCAATACCTGTGTATTGGGATGACAATGGAGCTGTGGCTTTGGCCTAGGAACCCTGATCCCGTCAGCGATCCAGACATATTCTTGGACAGTATCACCTGATCAGGGAGATAGTTGATCTCGGGGAGAACGAGGTCAGGAAAGTTGATACAGAGGATAACACAGCGGATCCACTCACCGAGGTAATTCCCCAGATACTATTCGAGAGACTTTTGGGACGTTGGGTATGATATACTACAACAACTGTCCTTAGTGCAAGTGGGAGATTGTTAGTTATATGTATGCCCTAGAGGCCATTATTGTACATATGATGTGTATCATAGTGGATGCTTGGACATATATAGAGAGGACTTTCTTGCTTGATATGATAGTATGCTATCTGGCTACCTTTATCTTAACATGTAGACTGGTATTTATACTGTCTTGCTCTCACATGTTGATAAAGCCCTTAGGATATGTACTTGACTACCAGGACTATGATGGAGATCATACTAGTGGGGCCAGGGTAATTCACAAGTACATCCTTTAATTGTTCCTAGTCGAGAGAATATCGAGACAGGGCATCGATATTCCTGAGTAGACTAGCGTATACGCTTCTTGACCCATATGATGGGCGATGGATGATCCCACATCCATTGGTGTTTGACATCAAAGATGGTATACGGGTGCTCATTAGAGACTGGGTACACTGAACAGGACTCGCCGAGGAATCCTATGTGGTAGTATACCTATCGTCAGATAGCAGTCCTCTGGTGACACTGGTACAGGTTAGTCTGTAGACCCGAGACCGTCACAGAGTCTTGTGCGGCTCCCACTGTGCTTTGATTTCCTCCCTACCATGCTCAAAGGAGACGTGCTAACAGGTGGATTTTGGGTACAATCCTGAGTCGTATGGAGGCAATGAGCTATACGAGGGGTTTCGTCTCTCCCGGTATTGGGGGTTGATGTTGTGCTATGCTCAATTGGCTATAACTGGAAGTCCCTGGCCAGGGCTGCTGCCGAGATTTAATGATAAGTGTTATCAGTAGTTTCTCGAACCGCTATAGGCCGGACATCGGCATGACTTATCACGTTACTGGGTCTGAAGATTTCCACCCCTAGACATGATATGCGACATATCAGACGAAGAGACCGAACTGTACGGTAGTGTTACTGATAGGCTTCATGGAGACTATGGACAGACTTGCTTGTTGATCTTCATATCGCTCAATACCCGGATAGCCGTTATGTCCAGCTAGTACCGCTGACGGCTTGTAGGTGACTAATATGATCATCACCTGCTGCTGGCGTATTGAAGAGTCTTTAGAGTCCCACACAGAAGTTCCCGGGTTCAAGCGAAACGAAATAGGACACATATGTGATATATGTGTGGGCCTGATAAAATATGAGTATGTGATACCTGTTCCCCTCCGAACAACGAAGACGCGACCGCGCAGGTCCGTCTTGCCTGAAATTCGGGGCAGATACTAATTGGTGCTATCCGTCCACCTCTCCAAAGATGCCAAGTTGATTTATGGCACCATATATCGAAGGTTTAAACGGATGCGTCCGATGTAGCAGACTTCGTCAGATTCCCCCTCAATTGAGGGTTTTTGATTATGGGGACGCTCTTCCCTGCAGGCGCAAGCCCCTGCAGTTAATTACGCTACCGCATCGCGGTAACAACTTTCTCCTTCTCCATGTGTTCACTTCGTGTCGTGGGTGTTTGTTTTGTGTTCGGTTGCCCGTGGATTGTATACGGAGACTAAGTTATGTTGTCGCCTGTAGGACGTGGATTAGTCCAAATCCGTACTTTCTTAGATTTGGGTTTGGGGTGTGTGTTTAAGGATACGTTAGCCTTATTTAAGGCTAAGATCAACTCAAACATTCGTTAAGGACACGTTAGTCTAATTTTAGACTAAGATCGACTTAATGGGATCATTAAGATCCGACAAGAGAGCAATTGGGCTCTATTGTTTAGTTTAGTGACATTGTGGTCGATAAGTAGTTTAAGGAAATTGCAGTCCAGGTTAAGGACATCATAGTCCGCGAGTTTAAGGACCTCACAGTCTGGTGTTAGTTTTAAGACATCATGGTCAAGATTAAGGACATCATAGTCCGTGGATTTAAGGACTCCACAGTCCAATGTTAGTTTTAAGACATCACGGTCGAGGTTAAGGACATCATAGTCCATGAGCTTAAGGACCTCACAGTCCGGAATTAGTTTTAAGACATCACGGTCGAGGTTAAGGACGTCATAGTCCATGAGTTTAAGGACCCCATAGTCCGTAGCAGTGTGTGGTTGTTAGGACCCGTTACCTCTCTGACGACGTTGAGGAATTACAACGACAGATATCAGAGGAGTAAAAAGATATACCCTTGAACCGGGTGTAAATTGATTAGAAGAGCGGATGAGCTCAGTTCAATTTAAATTGAGGACTTATGGCCAAAATTGGGCTAAGTCCAGTTAAAAATGTTTGACATTTTATTCATGTTCTGCCTATTAGGCTTTTACTTGGGCTCTCCCCTTTTATAATGCAAAGCATTGGGCTCTAAAAATGCATAGCATTTATCAGAAGCAAAATAGTAGTCTGATAGTGCGCCACGTGGCTTGTCAGGCGCTTTGCGCCAATCAAAGAGAGCAATGCGCTAGCGCATGCGAAGGTGACACGTGTCACGCTCTGTGCTAAGCGCAAGTCTATTAGCGCACTGCGCTTTCTGAGTGCGCTGCGCCAGTGAATGACACGTAGCGTGCTCTGGCGCTATGCGCCAGTCCAAGAGCGCAATGCGCTATTTTTAGAAGCGCATAGCACAACTGTTCTGTGGTTGACACGTGGCGCGTTTTGGCGCAGTGCGCTAGTCCAATAAGCGCAAAGGCGCAATTCAAGAGTGCAAGGCACTGTCCAATAGCGCAAAGCGCATTTTGATCAAATTAAGATCAAAGAACAAGTTTTTTGTTCTTCAAAAGAGGCATTGCCTCAAGATTCAAGAACCAAGGTTCTTATTCTCATCAAAAGGCTGTGCCTTTATAGATCAAATGATCTGTGAATGAAGTAAATTATTTCTTTAAATCTTTTATGATTAGATCTTTTTTTGATCTTTTTCTTTTTATTGAAGATCTTGATCTTGTTCTTAGATCTTTGATCTTTTTAAAAGAGGATTCTTCTTTTTGTGAGATGTTTTCATCTCTGTTCTTCAAGAATTAAATTCTTTACCTTTAAAGATGAAGAAAATGATCTTCTTTCTTCAAAGGCTTGCCTTTCTTTCTCTTTAAGTTTTTTTCTCAAAGTTTGCAGGGTGTTCTCTCTATATGAGACTTGAAGTCTTGGGGCCTTTATATAGGGCCAAATGATTTGTTAAGTTAGTTATAGAGATCTTTCTCTGATTGATATAAGGATATTTCCCCACCGTTGGATCTTTGATCCTAAGGCCTCTGTTTTACAGAAGATAATCTTCTTATTTCAATAAGATTGGAAAGATCTTTCTAGAATAGAATTTTAATTCTGATTAATTAATAATTTATTATTTAAATTCCAGTGCTGGCGCAATTGGCGCGAGCGCTCCTGCGTTTGACACGTGGCGCGCAGCGCAACTGCGCTAGCGCGCCTGTGTTTGACACGTGGCGCGCAGCGCAGCGCAACTGCGCTAGCGTGCCTGCGTTTGACACGTGGCGTGCAGCGCAGAGCGCAGCGCAACTGCGCCAGCGCCCCTATGTTTGACACGTGGCGTGCAGCGCAGAGCGTAAGGGATTTGAAGCATTGCTTCATTTTAAAATTTGAATTTTGAAACAGAGCTTTGCTCTGATTGGGGGTGCGCTGCGTTGGGCGCAGCGCTCCTCACGCTGGCGTGTCTGCTTTTGACATGTGGCGCGCAGCGCAAGGAATCTGAAGCGTTGCTTCAATTTTTAAATTTTTAAATTCAAACAGTGCTTTGCTCTGATTGGGGGAAACAAATGCCCCCCACCGTTGCGCTCACGTGGCGCACATGTGAGTGCAGCGGTGGCAACATCTGAGCCCTTGGATCAACTCAGAAGTTGAGGAGGTGCTTCAGCGCCTATAAATAGGACTCTTGGTTCTCAGATGATTATCATCTTCAAGAATTTTTATCTCAGAGCCTTGCTCTCATTTCCAAGAACTTCAAGAGTTAAAACTTTAGAAAATTTTAGGTAAAAAATTAAATTAGATTAAATTAATTTTAATTAATAGAGCCTTGCTCTCATAGATCTTTTGATCTAAAGAAAACCCCTTTGGGGTTTCATAAATAGAGCCTTGCTCTCAAGAACCCATAGATCTAAATAGATCTTTGCTTAGGGTTTCTTAGCCCATGGGTCAGAGCTCTGCTCTTTTGACAATGTATAGATCTTTTGATCTTTTGTTGAAGAACTCTTAAGAGTTTTTTCATGGATCTTTAAGATCCCAGCACTTTAATTCTTAGGAATTATTTTTCATTAACTTTTGATGGATTTTCCATCATCATTACAGAGCTAGGCTCTTTAAGGAATTTTATTCCCTCGTGACCAGGGTTGACAAGTGTCACTCTGTTATAGAGCTTTGCTCTGAAAGGGAGATTTTCTCCTTGTCTCGAGGGATTTCTCATTTAATGAGAATATTCTTTAAGGATTTCCTCATTAATTGACAGTCTCATCTAATGATGAGGCTATCTTATTAATTGATGCATTGTCATCTGGATTTTGTGGGTCCCCCTTTGGTCCCCCTCTCCATTGCATTGCAATGTGGTACAAATTTTAAAGTACCGAGCATCGGGATTTTAAAATTAAATTATAATACTGATAATTGGGTTTCACTTTTTCTTGCAGGCAACATGTCTTCTGATCTCTCGTTCCCGTTTTTCCGTTCAGAGGGAGGATTCCCTGAAGCACCGGTGGACCAGGAGGTTCTTGCGCTTATTAAAGATTATGACCCGGAATACAAAAACCTTCACCTGTGGGGTACGTGGTACAACGAAATTATCAAAGGTCGCCGAAGCTTCTCTTGTACGACGCCGTCAGAGCCGATCTCATCGATCTCATATGCAGATGTACCCCCGGTGAACTATGCCGTGGAGGTCGTAAATTGGAATTCGGAGGGTCTTCTTCAACCTTCGATTGCTGCCATACCCATACAGCTGCCGGCAGCCGTGGATATTTTGGGATGGCGCATATGCCAGGGTGAGTCGCGTCCTTGGGGACAACCCTACAATATCGGATTGACCCCTCGACACTCGGCAGGGTATTTGCAATGGGCCAGGTATATTTTGTCAGCGAAGAAGACGCACCTGTTGAAGATCGGTCTATACCCCGCAGTTTACGCCTCGCTGTTCGAGTACTCTGCTCCTCCAACATGGTGGATTAAGGCGTTCGTGGAGCAATAGAACATCCCCACCCATACCTTTCTTCTAATGGACAGGGAAGTTTCCATCTCTTTAGAAGAATTTGCTGAAATTTCCGGCCTGCCGGTGAGGGGAGAGCACTATGAGGAGCTGCTTCCTCTTGATGAATATGCCTTCGCCACTAAGCCGTTGGTGATGGACCTAACGCTGGAGAATGCTATTCAGCACCAGTTTCCGAGTCTGGTAAAGGTGCTGAATATGTATGAAAATCTTTACTTGGAATCGGGAGGCCGGGGAGTTAGTTTCGCAGACTTCATCGCCCGCTTTCTTCGACCGGAGATTCTATCGCAACGGGGCGAAAAATTTGCCAAGCTTGACGACCCCTTCGGCCTTGGCTTAGAGCGTCGACCAGCACTGGAATCAACAAGGTTTTTACTTCCCCGATGCTGCAACCATCACTTTGTCGGAGACCGCTGCTCCGGGCATCGACGAGGAGACTTTCTTTCTCGGGTTTCTGGGGCTATGGTTGTGCTGGTTCGCGCTCCCCATGCACCCTCGCTACATGAGGCCGTCCTTCTTCTACCCAGCACATCGAATGGTGGCTGGTATACAATTGTCCATTGGAATTGCCGGGTTGGCCCACCTGTACCATGATCTCAGCGTGACGGCGGACGCAACTGAACCCGAGGTGCAACCCGCTAATTTCCCGATGCACTACTTTACTTCGTGGATGGAAATGCACGTGCTCGGGGTATTTGGTATTCATAAAAGACCCTCGTTTTACGAGAAGTGCAGACTCCCGAGAGTTATGCGGCTGATCGGGGCTTCTATCGTGAATCCGCCTCCGCGGGAGGCTAGGGGGCTGCTTCTTCGTCCATGCACGGTCGGAGCGGGTATTTCTTTCACAGACAAGGTCCTGACAATCGTCCCGGAGACCTCCAAGGTGGTGTTGGCGTTGCGCGATAATTTCAAAGATGGGGCCTCCGTATTGAAAGCCCGGGAGATTCTACATATATACTCCATCCGGCCGGGCTTCCTCGTGTTCAGGCAGAACGAGACGGCGCTTTTTATGAGGTACAACCCCCATCGTTTCGCCCTACAACTAAGTTATAATCAGGGGGTCCCACTGGAGGCGTTTTTGGAAGAGCCTGCGGCCACCAGAGAGGGGATACGGAGTGCACTTCATCACTTTATGCGGCTAAATACGGGCTCCCATTTCTTCATTAGCGAGCCGAGTTGCATTCCACGGGCCCTCAACGTATACGGGGCTTGGTATCAGCACGCGATGGGCGCCGTCATCAAGGAAGAGAAGCGGTTACTGCTTGATCGCAAGGGTGCACCCCCCGCCAGCGATCGCAACGTTCCCTTAAGGCGAAGGACCCCTGTCCCTCCTCCACTAAGAGGAGATGCTGGAGTTGAGCCTTCACGCATGCTAAGCCCCCCGCATGGATTGCCCCATGATCCTGTGGACGTGTCCTCAGCGCCCCGTGCTCCTGTGGAGACGGTGAACGTGGTTTCGCCCGAATCCGGCGTGGGCTTGGACATCGGGACCCGCCGTCCCAAGGTGCCCACGAAGCGTAAGCTGATTTTGGGTGCGACCGGGGTTCGCGCGCAGAAGAGGAAGAAGAAGTCGATCCTCTCTGCCGACGTCGTATTTGGCCAGGAACCTCATACTCCTTATAGCGAGGGCTTGAGTGAGTACGGGACCAATGATGGCCTATTCACGCCGCCAGACGACACTGATCTGGCGGCTGCAATCGCAGCTTCCGAGCGATTGGCAAGGCGCGACGCGTGGTTAGCTAAACTCGCGCAATTAGGTAATCATTATTTGTATTTTCTTTTGTCATTGCGTCGTACCTCTATCGTTGTGTTTGACTAACGCTTCTCCTTCTTTAACAGGCATTTCTACCGAAGAACCCATCGCTATTTCTCTTAAGACTTTCGAGGAGGAGGAATGACTTAGAGCGTCCTTAGGCCTTGGTACATTTCGGTTCGCTATTTTTCTCCTTCCATTTCTTACGAGTAATCTGACCCTCTCTTTGTCTTGTCGCAGAGACCACAAGACCTACCTCGCAAGCCGATGCGGGAACTCCCTCTGGGCCAGCTACCGAAGTTCCAGCCTTTTTGGGATTGCCGCAAGAGGCCCTACTTAAAAAACCGATGATGGAAGCCTTAACGGCTCTGGAGGCAACCCTGAATGCGGACGACGACGCCTTGCTGAAGGAGGCTTCTAAAAGGTTTGTCGTGACGGCTCGGGAAGAAATAAAACGCGTGAGGCGCGCAGCGAGGGAGCGTAGCGCTGCTCTGGCTGCGGGAGCGGGCTCAAGCGCCGTTACTCCCGCTGCTACTTCTTCAGAGGAGCTCCCGGTCACCTTGTCTACTGCTCATAGACGGGCGGCACGTGCAGCTCGGGAAGCCAATGGTAAATCCACCTCAGGTAATGTGTTTTTGAGGCTTTGTTGTCAAAGTTTTAAAACTATCGGTTCTTATATATCTTGTCCTGCAGGACCGAGCCTTACTGAAGGAGTGGGGGCAACTGCCGAGCCTGAGGGGACGGTGGAGGAGGTAGCGGCTGAACCCGAGGCGACGGTAGGCGATGTAGCCGGGGTTTCCAGGCCCGATGTAGTGGCTGACGAGACAGTCACAACTGCTATGCCTGAGAAGGCTGCCGATGCCGAGCCCAAGGGGGCGGCGGGTGAGACGGTTGCTACGGCCGAGCCTGAGGCAGCAGGGGATGAAATGGCTGCTACGGACGAGCCTATGGCAGCGGTGGACGAGACGGCTGTGACCGCTGAGCCTGAGGTGGTAGCGGGTGAGACGGCTGCTACGGCCGAGCCTGAGGCAGCAGTGGATGAAGCGGCTGCGACCACTGAGCCCGATGTGGGTGAAACGGGCATGATCGCTGAGCACGAGATGGCTGCTCTTTCTCAAGAGTCGGGCACTGCTTCGATCATCGCTCTCCTTGCTTACAGTTCCTTGTCGTCTCCTGGCCTCGCGAGCATGACGACGGCTCCTGTAGAGTCGGGCGATGAGGCAACGGGAGGTGAAACCATGCCAATGGAGGAGGGAGACGCCACCGTTGCATCAAGTGATGCCCTCGTCACGGCTCCGGTTGGCGACTCATCAGGTAAATTTTGGGTTACCGTCCTTTTTTTTATTCTGCAATCCTTCCTGACAAGGTTTATCTTGTTTCTAACGCAGGTGCGGCTAGTGCTGATGCCGCGTTACCCGAGGGAGCGCCGTCAGTTACCGCTCTGACTGTGACCACTTCTCTTCCTTCTTTCGCACCGTCACAAATGCTGGAAGGTATGGATTTATGACCCACCAGTCTTATCTTGGCTGCATAATTTATGTACTGACGTTGTACTATTGCGTCTTTGCAGGAGTCCTTTTTGACCACCTGTACCAGGTGCTGCATCCCCACTTCTCCTTCCCGTCGGAGATGGATTCATCTAACGACGCTGGTGAATATAGCTTCCAATTAGTGCTCTTTCTTTTACTGATAATGAACTTATTTCTGATTCTTCTTTTCCCTGATTGCAGTGCTACAGATTGAAGGAGGAGATGTGAGATCAGTTGCGCTACCGGTCCTCCCGGCTTTGCCACCTGCTGCAGCCGGTATAGTAAATTCCATTGTCCATGAATCTCTTATATTTCTAGATCCATCATCTGATTGTGATTTGTTTTGCAGCTGCCGCTTCGACTCCGGTCTCTTTCGAGTCTCGCATTATGATGCCGGCAGGCCCCTTCTCCAGACGTCCATCCTCAAAGGGTGCTGTGACAAGTCTGCGTATGCTGAGCGAATGCATCGAGGAGTTTGACGCGGACGCTCCTACATCTGCTGCATATTTTGCTGCTGAGGTCAATCCGATGCTGGCGACGCTTGTAAATTACCATAATGAGAGCGTTGTCGAGTCTTGGGTTGATTACTGCAGGAAGATCGAGGCATGTTTATATCGGCTTGAACTCATGCGTCTTGCCCCTGAGACTCAGGCTTTGAACTCCCAGCGGGCCGCTTGGGTTGAGCAGAGTGTTCCGTTCCTTCGCCATTTCGAACGAGAGTCGACTCTTAAGCGAAAAGAACGTGAGGCGACTGCTGCTGAATCTGTCCAACTGCGTGCTGAGGTTGCAGCTAATGCTGCCCAACTGAACGCCATTTTTGAAAGCCTTCAACGGTGTATCTCTGACGGGCTGGTGTTGAGGAAGAAGCTTGATCTCAGTGAGCAGATCGCGCAGAGTCAGGAGGCTTCCCAGCAAGAAGCTGATCAGAAACTCTCATCTTGTTTGCAGCAGTGGGCCCGCATTGAAGCAGAGTTGGCTGTAGCGGCTGATCATGAGAAGGCACTGAAAGAAGTGCGAGAGCAGCTCACAGACTTGTTGAAAACGCATCCTTCCCAATGAAAATTTTGTATCATTTGTAATTGTTAATAAAATGTATTTGTTTCTTTTATTCTTTAATACGATATATTTTGTACTCAATCAAATTCATGAATAAAAGATACACGTTCTTCATAATATCTTGTGTCATTTCTCTACTTTCTTCTTTCTTGCTGTGTTGTTTATCATGTGATTTTAGCAAGTGCGGTCTGTACATAGCGTATAGCTGTCAGTCTTAGGCTCTTTGTAGAATGGTGATGGCTTAGAAAACAGGGTTAAGGTCTGCCGCCTAAGACTTTTCAACTTTATGAGCCGTGAGGGTCTCATAAAGAATTTTCTCCCTACGGGTCGAGAGGATCCCGTAGGTGTAATTTTCTTCTTAAGAATCGTGAGGATTCCTAAGTGTATTTTCTCTTGAGAGTCGTAAGGATCTCACAAGAGAATTTACTCCCTTACGAGTCGTGAGGACCCGCAAGTGATGGGTGAAGTTACCCTTATCCGCATTTCACGGAGTCAGGGGTTGCTCTGGATGCTTCCCACGGTTTCACTGCCGTGTTTGGCGAGGACCAGGCTCCGCTCTGGACATTTTCCAGGATACCGTAGTTTAAAGACATCGCGGTCGAGGTTAAGGACATCATAGTCCGTGGATTTAAGGACTCTACAGTCTGTTGTTAGTTTTAAGACATTACGGTCGAGGTTAAGGACACATAGTCCATGAGTTTAAGGACCTCACAGTCCAATGTTAGTTTTAAGACATCACGGTCGAGGTTAAGGACATCATAGTCCGTGGATTTAAGGACTCCACAGTCCGATGTTAGTTTTAAGACATCACGGTCGAGGTTAAGGACATCATAGTTCGTGGATTTAAGGACTCCACAGTCCGATGTTAGTTTTAAGACATCACGGTCGAGATTAAGGACATCATAGTCCGTGAATTTAAGGACTCCACAGTCCGATGTTAGTTTAAAGACATCACGGTTGAGGTTAAGGACGTCATAGTCCATGGATTTAAGGACTCCATAGCTCGATGTTAGTTTTAAGATATCACGGTCGAGGTTAAGGACATCATAGTCCGTGAATTTAAGGACTCCATTGTCCGATGTTAGTTTAAAGACATCACGGTCGAGGTTAAAGACATCATAGTCCGTGGATTTAAGGACTCCACAGCCCAATGTTAGTTTTAAGACATCACGGTCGAGGTTAAGGACATCATAGTCCGTGAGTTTAAGGACCTCACAGTCCGCGAAATGTATGGTTATTAGGACCCGTCACCTCTTTGAAGACGTTGAGGAATTTCAACGACAAATATCAAAGGAGTGAAGAGATGTACCCTTGAACCAAGGTAAAATTAGTGTAAAATCATTGGGGTTGATTGTTAGTTTTAAGACATCACGGTCGAGGTTAAGGACATCATAATCCATGAGTTTAAGGACCTTACAATCCGATGTTAGTTTTAAGACATCACGGTCAAGGTTAAGGACATCATAATCTGTGGATTTAAGGACTCCACAGTCCGATGTTTGCTCTGGATGCTTCCCACGGGTTCACTGCCCTGTTCGGCGAGGACCAGGCTCCGCTCTGGGTGCTTCACACGGGTTCACTGGCGTGCTCTGCGAGGACCAGGATCCGCTCTGGATGTTTTCCACGGGGTCAGAAGTGACGTTATCCGTGTTCTACATGACCATGAATTTTGCTCTAGATGCTTCCTACGGGTTCACTGTCGTGTTCAGCGAGGACTAGGCTCCGCTCTGGATGCTTCACATAGGTTCACTGCCATGCTCTGCGAGGACCAGGATCCACTCTGGACGTTTTCCACGGGGTCAAAAGTGACGTTATCCGTGTTCCACGTAAGCAGGAATTTTGCTCTAGATGCTTCCCACAGGTTCACTGCCGTGTTCGGCGAGGACTAGGCTCCGCTCTGGATGCTTCACACGGGTTCACTGTCGTGCTCTGCGAGGACCATGATCCGCTCTGGACGTTTTCCACGAGGTCAGAAGTGACGTTATCCGTGTTCCACGTAACCAGGAATTTTGCTCTAGATGCTTCCCCCCGGTTCACTGCCGTGTTCGGCGAGGACTAGGCTCCGCTCTGGATGCTTCACACGGGTTCACTGCCGTGCTCTGCGAGGACCAGGATCCGCTCCGGACGTTTTCCACAGGGTCAGAAGTGACGTTATCCGTGTTCCACGTAACCAGGAATTTTGCTCTAGATGCTTCCTACGGGTTCACTGCCGTGTTCGGCGAGGACTAGGCTCCACTCTGGATGCTTCACACGGGTTCACTACCATGCTCTGCGAGGACCAGGATCTGCTCTGGACGTTTTCCATGGGGTCAGAAGTGACGTTATCCGTGTTCCACGTAACCAGGAATTTTGCTGATTATATCCGTATTTCACGGACTTGGGATTTGACTCTCGTTTATCTGTACACCGTCGAGTCATGGAACTGGGAGTTGCCACTGTTCCGTGTTTGATGTTGTGTCTGCTGAGACAAATGTTGAGATGATTTCCAGGCTATCTGTGACTCATCGAGATTTGGCTTCTTCTTCCGATGAAACCTGGGGGAGGAAGAATGTGATTCCTTCTTTGTTTGCGCCCTTGGATTGTATACAGGGATTGATGTGATATCACCTGTAGGGCATAAAATTCATTTTATATATTTTTTATTTTATTTCTTTCTGTGATGCTTTATCATTTCAGCTTTTTATATCGCGAAGGTCGCGATTGCCCAATCATTTCGGCTATTTTTCGCGGTGCCCAATCATTTCGGCTATTTATTTTATTTTTACTCGCTGCTTTTTATTGCGAGTTGCCCAATCATTTCGGCTATTTTGCATGCATACCTTTTTTACTTGCTGATTTTTATTTGCAAGTTGCCCCATCATTTCGGCTATTTCGTATGCATGTGTGGCTTGTTGGCCTTTCACTGTAAGCTTGGAATTAGACACCGATTTCGGCATCAGTACCGCTACAACTGGGATATTGCCAGGAGCGAATCATCTTTTGCCTCTGTCGATATCGAACAAAGGTGGCTTAGTAAACAGGGTTAGGATTCTGTCGACTAAGGCTTTGGACTTCATGAGCCGTAAGGGTCTCATAAAGGTATTTCTCCCTGCAAGTCGTGAGGATCTCGTAGATGTGTTTTCTCCTTAGGAATCATGAGGATTCCTAAGTGTATGGCTCCTTGTAAGTCGTAAGGATCTTACAAGAGAGTTTTCTCCTTATGAGTCGAGGGGACTCACAAGGGTTGCTCACCGTACGAACATATCCCTAGTCACGGATGGGACTCGGTTAGGGAAATGTTTATTCGAGCCCATGGATTGTATACAAGGGTCAACATTGAGCCGCTTGTAGGGCTGTATTGGAGGTTGTGGGGGCTGCTTAAGAACAGGTTCAGATCTCTGTAACTTAAGACTTTTGAATCTTATGAGCCATGATGGTCTCATAAGAGGCTTCTCCTTACGAGTCATGAGGATCTCGCAAGTGTAATTTCTCCTTAAGAATCATGAGGATTCCTAAGTGTGTTGCTCCCTTGTGAGTCGTAAGGATCTCACGCGGGTGATTTCTCCTTACAAGGTCGAGAGGACCTCGCAAGTGTCTTTTAATGAGGTTGCGCCCTTTCGGGTTTTCACAAACACTCGTCGGTAGCCCTGCTGTTTTTACTCACGGAGCCCTTACGGGTTTTCATTTGTGCCCATTTTGGTTATGGACATACCGTTTTCTTTTTTTTTTTTAACGAGGTTGCACCCTTTCGGGTTTTCACAAAACTCGCCGGTAGCCCTGCTGTTTTTACTCACGAAGCCCTTTCGGGTTTTCATCCATGCCCATTTTGCTTATGGACATACCGTTTTCTTTCTTTTTATTATTATTATTATTATTTTTATATCAGCTTTGGGATGCTGCAATCCACCGTAGTTTATCGACATCTCGGTCAACAGCTAGTTTTAGGACATAGTGGTCCGTTGTTAGTTTAAGGACGTTTCGGTCCGCCGTTAGTTTAAGGACGTTTCGGTCCGCTGTTAGTTTAAGGAAGTTTCGGTCCACTGTTAGTTTAAGGACGTTTCGGTCCGTTGTTAGTTTAAGGACGTTTCGGTCCGCTGTAAAGTGAGCCGGTTACTACTTAGAGTTTGGGCTTAGGAAGATAGCGAGCGGACATAGTCGTCGTCATCTATCACTGACCTAGGCCCTGACTTGTCAAGCGTAGTACTTCTTCAGGAAGCGACCGTTTATTGGCCTGAAAGGTCTTTCACCATGCATGTCCATGAGTAGGTAGGCTCCACCCTGGTAGACCTTGTCTATGACGTACGGGCCTTCATAGTTCGGCTCGAATTTTCCCCGCTTGGCACGATTGGGGATCATAGGTCTTTTGACCACTAGCACGAGTTCACCTCGGCGGAATGTCCTCGGCCTAGTCAATCTTTCGTATGAGCGCATCATCTTTGCTTTATAAGCCTCCAGATTTTGTTGCGCTATTAGCCGGGTTTCATCAAGGGCATCGAGCTCCTCGAGCCAAAGGTGAGCATTCTCTTCGTTCGTTAGCTCATAATGAACTGCTACTCGTAGAGAGGGTAACTCTATCTCGAGGGGGAGTACCGCTTCTGTACCGAATACCAACGCGTACGGCGTTGTGTTCGTGGCCGTCTTGAACGTAGTTCAATATGCCCAGAGAGCTTCATGCAATCTCTCGTGCCAGTCCTTCTTATTTCGGGACACCGTCTTCTTCACGATCTTTGTCAGGGTCTTGTTAAAAGCTTCAGCTAAACCGTTGGCTCGGGGGTTATAAACTGAAGAGTATCTCCAGTCTATGTTGTGCTGTTGTGCGAAGCGGCTGATCTTATGGCTTCTGTAGGCTGGCCCGTTATCGGAGATGATCCACCACGGAGTTCCAAACCGATAAATGACGTGCGTCTTGAAAAAATGGAGGATATTCTCCGTCTTCACTTCCCTCAGCGGTACCGCTTCTGCCCATTTGGAGAAGTAATCAGTCATCGCCAAAATGAATCGATGTCCCCTGGACGATGCTGGTTCGATGGGGCCGATTATGTCAGTTCCCCACATTTCGAATGGCCAGCTAGCCACCGTTGGATGTAGTGGATTTGGATGCTAGTGGATGAAGTCCCCATGGATCTGGCATGAGTGGCATTGCTTCGCATATTTGAGGCAGTCCTGAATCATCGTGGGCCAATAATAACCCATCCGTTTGATCTTCAACTTCATCTTCGGGCCTGCTTGGTGAGAACCGCAGAGTCCGTCGTGAGTTTCCTGAACGACTCTTTTCGCCTCTTCAGGTCCCAGGCATCTCAACCACAGAGAATCAAACGACCTCTTGTACAGAGTATCATTGACGAAGGCGAAAGATAGGGCTCGCTTCATGAGCTGATGTCTTGAGGACGCATTTTCAGGCGTTCGACGGGATTTAAAGTAGTCTATAAACACTTCTCTCCAATCCTCAGCCTTTTCCTGGTCTTTTACTTGTAGAGCCACTTGCTCGGTCGCTCTCTTTTCCTCGGACGACTCTGGAGATATTTCTGCCGGAGCAAGGACCCGACGGCTTTGCACGATAATCTTTACGTCATCGAGGTTCTCGTCGGCCAGTTCTTTAGCGAGCTTGGCTAATGCATCCGCTTTGCTATTCTCCGCACACGGTATGCTTTCCAAGGTGTAGGAAGGTATTTGGGTTAGCAGTTGCTATACTCTCTCGCCGTACTTCACCAGTTCTGGTTTGCATGTTTGATAGTCACCGTTTACTTGACTGACGACCAGCTGGGAGTCTCCATATATGAGGAGGTTTTCAATTCCCATATCGATGGCAATCTCGAGACCTGCTATCAAAGCTTCATACTCGGCTTCATTGTTTGTCCTCGGTTCTGTCAAGGAGAAGGCGAAGCGCATTATCCCTCCCTGTGGGGTCACGAAGATAAGGCATATCCCTGATTTGATTATAGGGGTGCTTTGTTTGTGCTTCTTCATGGAAGATGCTCCGTCAAAATAAAGTTCCCATCGGGTATCACCATTGTCAATCGCATCAAACGCATGTTCGTCTGTAGTTCGCAATTCAAAGGAGAATCGACAGGTATCGGATGTTCTGCGAGGAAATCGGCGATGGCCTGACCTTTCACTGCCTTAAGAGGCTGATAGGTTATTGAGAACTCCATCAAAAGCAGGGCCTATTTAGCGAGTCGCCCTGTTAATATGGCCTTCGACATCAAGTATTTGAGAGGATCCACCTTCGATATGAGACGTACTTTATGCGCCAATGCATAGTGCCGGAGTTTCGTTATTGCGAAGACTAACGCCAGGAAGTGTTTTTCGATGGGAGAGTAATTGCTTTCTGCCCCCAGGAGAACTCGACTCAAGTAATAGAGAGCTCTTTCTTTCCCTTGGTCGTTCTCTTGTGCCCATAATGCGCCTAAGGAACCTTCGAGGGCGGTTGTATAAAGAACGAGAGGCTTTCCCTTGACCGGAGCAGCCAGCACTGGCGGGTTTTGCAGATACTGCTTGATTTCGTCCAGTGCGCCTTGGCATTTGTGATCCCAGACGAACGGGGTTCCCTTCTTCATCAGGTGACTGTAAGGGCGGCACTTGCCTGAAAGATTGGCTATAAATCGCCGGATATACGCGAGCTTCCATTGGAGAGACCGCAATTGCTTGAGAGTCCTTGGCGGAGGCATTTCCATAATCGCCTTGATCTTTGAGGATCTATCTCGATACCTCGGTGTCGGATGATGAACCCCAGGAATTTTCCCGAGGACACCCCGAACGCGCATTTGAGAGGGTTCATCTTCAAGTTGTATTGTCAAAGGCGTTGAAATACGATCTTCAGATGTTCGAGATGTTCCTCGTATGATTTGGTTTTCACTATGAGGCCATCGATATAGCATTCGACGATTTCATGTATGAGGTCATCGAAGATCTTCGTCATGGCTCTCTGATAGGTGGCACCGGCGTTCTTTAGACCGAAGGGCATCACCTTGTAGCAGAATATACCCAAAGGGGTCCGGAAAGCGGTGTGCTTCTGGTCTTCGGGATGCATCTTTATCTGATTATATCCTGATGATTCGTCCATAAAGGAGAAGACTTCATGAGTGGACGTATTGTCTATCATCAGCTCGGAGACCGGTACTGGGAAGTCGTCCTTCGGGCAAGCTTTATTGAGATCCCGAAAGTCTATGCAGACACGCACCGTCCCATTTTTCTTCATTACCGGGACGATGTTGGCGATCCAGTCAGGGTACTGAACCTCTTGGATGAATCCGGAGTCAATTAGCATCTTGACCTTGGCGTTAATACTCATCTCAAGCTTAAGTCGCATTCTTCTCGGTGCTTGTTTGATTGGCTTAACATCCGGGGATATCGCCAATTTTTGGACAGCAATATCTGGATCTAGTCCTGGCATCTCGGAATAGTTCCATGCGAAGCAATCTCTATGCTGCATAAGCATGTCTTTTAGCGCAGCCACCCTTTCTTCAGATAACAGCTCACTAACGAATGTCGGTCGCGGGTCGGTCGCCGTCCCCAAATATATTTTTTCTTGAGGTTATCTGTAGTGGTGTGTATTCCATCTTCCAGCTCTTTTGGCGCTGGTGGAAATTCTGAGATTACCTCGTCGTCATTGTTTTTGAAGCACCAGGGGAGGTCATCCATATTTTCGGGTTCTTCTTTTGATATCGTTATCATATGAAAAGTACGAGCCCGCTTCCAAGACCGATGTGGATCTGGTTCTACTCTCATGGCTTTGGGTTCATGCTTCTGCGGCGGTATTACCCTCCAACTGCTGGATAGAGCGAATTTGCCAAGCTGATATTGATCTTCGACCCAGTTCTTGAAGGTGAAGCAGTCTTCGAGAGGGTGTCCTATTGCTCGGTGATAAGAGCAATAGTCTGGATGAGAGACCTCGTTGGCTTGCTCGGGGTGTTTGGACTCCGGGAGGATAATCATTTGATGTTTTATAGCGAGGTCAAGTATCTTCTTTGTCTTGTCTTGAGGAAAAGAGTATGCTCGACTCATCTTCTTTATAAGGGACGAATCCGGACCGCTCGATTCCCACTCGCGTGACTTCTTGGTCCCGCTTTGTCGTTGTTGAATGCCTTTTCCGCTTTTTGACTTGTTTCTGCCTCTGCGTCGGGCCTTTTTTACAACCGGTTGACAGGGAGGGGCATTTTCATCTTTCGCAGCCTGTTGAAGAAGGCGTTGCATCCTGGCTTTCTCATAGAGGGCTATTTCGCGAATATGGTCGTCTTAAACATTTTGACCAGCTTCCCTTATAAGCTTGTCCATTTGTTCTTCGAACGACGGACTAGGCATTTTTGCGTCGGGGACTTTTTCTGGTTCGGGATTAGCACTCTCCCATTGAGCATCTCCTTCTTCATCAAAGTCATGTACAACATAGCAGTCGCGGAGTAGCTCCTGTTTCTTGGACCGAACGTATCCAAGCCCGATTGCTTCCATTCTCCCATTGGGCAACTTCCGCTGAGTTCCGGGAACGTTCCAGACCCTATCATAGAACTTGGCTTTTCGAACGGTCTGTTTGCAGGGTATCCCTTGACGCTTCAACAGCCTTTTCAACCCTTCTGTATAATATCTAGGCAGACGGATGGGCTGAAGCCTGTCAAGTGTAGGATCCGCGCCGTGCCAGATTTCTTTCTCCACTTTAGTTTCCCCGGAGCGGTAGAATAGGATTGCCTTTTCGCCTTCTCGCCTGGGAGGGGATATAGAACGTCTGCAGCTCTTCCCACACTGTAGGTATCAAGCGTGTCTAGTTCTTTATGATGTTTGGGCGGAACTATGGCAACTTGCAAACTTTGCTCTTCATCAATGAATGTTTGTATTGAAGGCCGAGCGGAAAATATAGCATGGACCTCATCTTCCGAGTCGCTGCCAAAGATCAACATAGGAGCAGACGGTCCTGGCTTGTTGTGCTGGGGTGGACCTGAATAAACTATCGCTTCCTCTTCTTCAGTATCACTCCCGAAGACTGGAATGGTGGTGATAGCTTTGTTCTCCGGTTTGCGACATCTCTCCGTGTCCTCGAAATCTGGCAAAAAGTATTTTGCATCTTCGTACTTGCGGACTTCGTTCATGGAGAACGGGTTCAACTCTCCTGTTACGGTATACTCGAGACCATTCTTAAAGTATTTCATACACTGATGTTGTACTCGTGTAACCAAGGCCGGCCGAGCAAAGCGTTATAGCATGTCTTGGCGTCAATGACATGAAATTTAATATCCGTGACAAGTAACCCGAATCGCAGCGTCAATATGACAGACCCGAGAGTACGCGATGATTGGGAGTCAAAACCGGATATAGTGATTTTATCACGAGCGAGATGCTGGACGCTCATGTAGATTTCCTTTAACACCCGCACGTTAAGGAGATTAACGGAAGACCCATTGTCGACCAGGATTTTGCCTATCTTTATATCGTGGCAATACCCTAAGACATAGAGGGGACGGTTGTGCTCGCATGTCCCAAGGAGGAGGTCTTCATCGCCGAAGGTGATATCGGCTGTGTGTACTTCCTCCAGCTCGTCCTTCATCTTTTCTTCGGAGAGAAAAGTTTGGAATTGCTCTGGTTCTTGTAGCGCCTTGATCAGTGAATCTCTCGCTTCTTTGGATAGTAAAAGGGCGTCGAGAATACTGAGCTGCGAGGGTAACTTCCTCAAGTGTGCCAGAACATTATAGTCCACCTTATTTTTCTTTGGAGGTTCCTTGACTGTTAGCTCTTTCATGACTTGGTCGTCCAGGGTGATATCCTCGGAGACCTTTTTTTTTCCCTTATCTTTTTTAATCGTGGATCCGAGATTCTTTTCCAGAAGCGTGCGATTGCGCAGCTGAATATTTTCGCAGGCCTTCGGTTCTTCCTCCTTCCCCAATGCGGATTCTCTAAAGAGGGGGTCAAGAGCCATTTCTTCGTCAGAGTCACTTCCGAAAGTGAGAATTTGAGATCCCCCGGTGTTGACCATGCGACAGTTACCGGTATTTGTTTTATGCTCCTCAGTCGCACTTCTTTGCTCCCGCTGAGTTTTGCGTTTCATCCCCTTAAAATGTTGCCGGTGAGCAACATATCCCTGCCACCATCTTTTAAAAGCATTGCACTCTTCTGTGGGGTGCGAAATCTTTTGATGATATGAGCAGTAGCTAGGATGCATCTTTGCTTCACCGGGAGTGTTTCCTTCGGAGGGTGGTAGCTTCATTCCCATTGATATGGCTTTAGTAAACCTTTTCCTTGTCTTGAACTTGTTTTTTTCCGTGACGGATGTTCCTTGATTCGGCGGGAGTATCTCAACTCTTTCGTCTAGTCGCCGGTGTTTGGCTCTTTCAAATATGGCCATCTCACGCTCCCGATTGGCTTTACTTTTCAGATGAATTTCACTCAGGAAGGCGTCGATCATTTCGTCTGACGACCATAGAAGTTCCGGTTCGGGACCTGCCCCCGGTCTCTCTGTGCAAGGAGTTTCTTTATCGTCTATCGACAAGTGAGAGATCACATGGCAACTTACCATGTACTCTTCAGATCCATCCGATGAGTCTTCTCCATCATCTTCATCCTCAAGGACGTGGCTGAGGAACTCTTGGAGCATGATGGGAGTCCGCACCTTCTGGTTATACTCTTCCAGCGCGTTGATCTATTTTTGCAGGTCCGTGCGCTTGTCGCCAGGCTTCACGGGCTTCTTGGATTTCTTATTCTTTTTCGAAGATTTCGACGGCTGGGTGTGAGCACTTTGGCTATCACCACCAATCTTTGGAGTTGGACGCGGCTTCAGCATCCCTTCGATGATCTGGGGTTCTAGCGGGTTCTTCCACCTGATCGCCGAGCATGTCTGGATATCATTCAGCATCCTTTTGGTTTTGGCTGAAAGCACGACCTCCCATGGGGCTTCTTCAACAAAAGAGCATGTTGCCCCCGGTGTGTCCATCTTCTTAGAAGTGTGCGGTTGTGGCGGGTTTACCTTCCACTTCTCGGACAGCGCAAACTTGCCTTGTAGGTATTGATCCTCGATCCATCCTTTAAAGACGAAGCAATCCTTGATCGGATGGCTTACCGTTTGGTGGTAAGGGCAGTAATTGGGATTATTCACTTCGCTGGGTTGTGGTGGTCGCATTGGATCTGGCAAGCTGATAAGCCTGTTGCGCACCGCCAACTCGAACAAGCTCTTCGTTTTGTCACGCGGGAATGAGTAAGGACGCTTCATTTTCTCATTGTAATAGCGCCGTCTCTCTTCCAACTGATCCGCTAGCTTTGGGGCACTGGGCTGCTGTTGGGTGTTCACAACGAAGGTCGCCTTCCCTTTACCTTTGTTGTTTCGCGGTTCCGGCTTCGGGGGAGACGGTCTGTGACCCATTTGATCCATCTGGGCTAACTTATCGATTAAAGCCTGGAACGTGGTCGGTTTAAAGAACATGATGAACTATGAAATAGTTGCATGAGGGTCTAAGGTGCCCACGAACATGCCCACCGCCGGTGCCTCTTCGATGCGCTGTTCGCACTTTGACCACAGGTTCCGCTATCGGATTGCATATTGGACCCAAGTTTCGCCTGGCTTCACCCTTGCATTGATCAACGCCGTTATTGAGATGCGTTCGCTGGTGCTCGCGAATCGCTGAGTGAATAGCAACTCCATCTCTGCGAAAGTTTTGACGGAGTCATTTGGAAGCTCGGAGTACCACTCAAACGCCGTTTCCGATAAGCTGCAGACGAATTGGCGAAGCAAGAGCTTATCATCGCCGCCGGTGTTGCCACAAAGAGCCCTGAACTAGGCGACATGTTGATGGGGATTCCATGTCCCCTTATAGACATGGATTTTCGGGTTTGTGTAGCCCGGCGAGTACTTTATCTGATCATACCAGCTCGGATATGGTCGCCCCGTTTTGACGACCTGGCCAGCTGCTTCATTTGCTTGGTGAACTCGTATTTGTTCAGCAATATAATCATCCAGGGCGGCCCTAGAGATTGTTTCCTCTTTGGCTGTTGAAAGAGCCGGAGGTGGATTTGATGTTTCTCCTCTGTCGTATTCAAGGATAATCGGAGGATCTTCGGCTGGAGGATCCGGCTGTATCATCATCCCGACCATGTCTTAGAACAGAAGAGCCATCTACTTTATATTGGCCGCTTATTCTGCAGCCTCCTTGTCCTTCTTTTCAAGCATTCTATGAAGGAATTCAGCATCGGTCTCGTGTTCGCGACGTTATTCCGATGACGCCTCCGGGCTTTCTTTTGGCCCGGTGAGTGCGGCCATCGCAGTCAGCATCTCCTAGAGCTTCTACTGCTGCTGTTCTTGGGCTCTTGTGATGGATCGGATGAGTGGTCGGTGCCCCTAGAAGCACGGCTATCTTCCTTCCCGGATGCCATGTAGACAGTATGCACCACCATGGCCCCAGACTTAGGGCGTTTAGGCTCAGTGCCTTTGACATTTGTCGCAGGCACGGGGATCTTCTCCTGCCTTCTCTTTTTATGAGCGGTCGAAGTTGAGGGGGCCGTCGCGGTGGTCACCCATACAGCTTTTTGTGGCTTAGCAGGATGGCTTTCTTCTTGTTGAACCTTCCCCTTTTTTGTCGGCGAGGGTAATCTTGATCAACCACTGAGTTCCGGACCTGCCACCAGACTTTGTAGATCTTGGAGGATAGCCGCTGAGGGGACTGTTCTGACTTTGCTTCCGCAACATTCTCCACCGGAGGAGGAGATCTTTTTAGTACGACGGTAGGAGAATTCCTACACACCTTATTCAGCAGCTCGAAGCTGTTCTCGGTTGGGACAGCAGTATTAATTTCCACCATTGGAGCTGGTGGAGTTAGCCCAGAAGGGGAGTTGCCCCCGGCCTTCCTTACTCAGCGCCAGTGGAGACGTCGAGCATGTCGAGCTGTTGGGGCTGGTTCAGTGAAGGGGATGGCTTTGTCGTGCCCCCTGTTCAAGTAAGGGGTTGTTGCTGATGTCAGACTCTTAAAGACTGATGTCCTTTGAGTAGCAGGAGCCGGAGTGGAAGTTGGGGCAGTCAGTCTTGTAAAGACCGACCCCTTGGCAGGAGAAGCCGCCTTGACGACTTCAGGAGCAGGGTTGGTTACTCTCTTCGGAATAACCTTCTCTGGGATCGCAGGCTTCATTGTGGGCCCACAGGAATTTTGGCCCAATCTGGAAAAGACCGCGGCGCTGGTGCTGGACGACCCGTTGAGAGGAGCCGCAGTAGGTGTAAGTCGATCGAAAACCGACTTCTTGGGAGCTTCTGGTACGGGCACGGGAGTGGTGAAGCTCGTTGGCGGGAGCATGGTCCCGAAAAACAACCCTGTGGTGGCTTGAGTAATCTGCTCCACGGGCATCGTGAAGAGAGATGCCGCTTGGGGCCCGTAGGTTATGCCCCCAGTTGAGGCAGGACGCGAGTTGCAGCTGCAGTTGGAGCAATTCGAGCAGGTGAATGCCATTGCTGTTTTGCTTTCTGCGCCAAGCAAGACACCAAATCTTAGTAACTTGAAACCCAAGGACAACCATTAACAAACCGCGATTCGTTCGCGAATACGACACACGAAGTATGGAGTGGAAAGAGGAAAATGTCCCATCGGGTGTGCCAGAATCTGTTCCCCTCCGAACAACGGAGACGCGACCGCGCAGGTCCGTCTTGCCTGAAATTCGGAGCAGAAACTAATTGGAGCTATCCGTCCACCTCTCTGAAGATGCCAAGTTGATTTATGGCACCATGTATCGAAGATTTAAATGGATGCGTCCGATGTAGCAGACTTCGTCAGATTCCCCCTCGTTTGAGGGGTTTTTGATTATGGGGACGTTCTTCCCTGCAGGCGCAAGCCCCTGCAGTTAATTACGCTACCGCATCGCGGTAACAACTTTCTCCTTCTCCATGTGTTCATTTCGTGTCGTGGGTGTTTATTTTGTTTTCGGTTGCCCGTGGATTGAATACGGAGACTAAGTTATGTTGTCGCCTGTAGGACGTGGATTAGTCCAAATCCGTACTTTCTTAGATTTGGGTTTGGGGGTGTGTGTTTAAGGATACGTTAGTCTTATTTGAGGCTAAGATCAACTTAAACATTCATTAAGGACACGTTAGTCTAATTTTAGACTAAGATCGACTTAACGGGATCGTTTAGATCCGACAAGAGAGCAATTGGGCTCTATTGTTTTGTTTAGTGACATTGCGGTCGATAAGTAGTTTAAGGACATTGCGGTCCAGGTTAAGGACATCATAGTCCGCGAGTTTAAGGACCTCACAGTCTGGTGTTAGTTTTAAGACATCACGGTCAAGGTTAAGGACATCATAGTCCGTGGATTTAAGGACTCCACAGTCCGATATTAGTTTTAAGACATCACGGTCGAGGTTAAGGACATCATAGTCCATGAGCTTAACGACCTCACAGTCCGGTACTAGTTTTAAGACATCACGGTCGAGATTAAGGACATCATAGTCTATGAGTTTAAGGACCCCACAGTCCGTAGCAGTGTGTGGTTGTTGGGACCCGTTACCTCTCTGACGACGTTGAGGAATTACAACGACAGATATCAGAGGAGTAAAAAGATGTACCCTTGAACCGGGTGTAAATTGATTGGAAGAGCGGATAAGCTCAGTTCAATTTAAATTGAGGACTTATGGCCAAAATTGGGCTAAGTCCAGTTAAAAATGTTTGACATTTTATTCATGTTCTGCCTATTAGGCTTTTACTTGGGCTCTCCCCTTTTATAATGCAAAGCATTGGGCTCTGAAAATGCATAGCATTTATCAGGAGCAAAATAGTGGTCTGATAGTGCGCCACGTGGCTTGTCAGGCGCTTTGCGCCAATCAAAGAGCGCAATGCGCTAGAGCATGCGAAGGTGACACGTGTCACGCTCTGCGCTAAGCGCAAGTCTATTAGCACACTGCGCTTTCTGAGTGCGCTGCACCAGTGAATGACACGTGGTGCGCTCTGGCGCTATGCGCCAGTCCAAGAGCGCAATGCGCTATTTTTAGAAGCGCAAAGCGCAACTGTTCTGTGGTTGACACGTGGCGCGTTTTGGCGCAGTGCGCTAGTCCAATCAGCGCAAAGGCGCAATTCAAGAGTGCAAGGCACTGTCCAATAGCGCAGAGCGCATTTTGTTCAAATTAAGATCAAAGAACAAGTTTTTTGTTCTTCAAAAGAGGCATTGCCTCAAGATTCAAGAACCAAGGTTCTTATTCTCATCAAAAGGCTGTGCCTTTATAGATCAAATGATCTGTGAATGAAGTAAATTACTTCATTAAATCTTTTATGATTAGATCTTTCTTTGATCTTTTTCTTTTTTATTGAAGATCTTGATCTTGTTCTTAGATCTTTCATCTTTTTAGAAGAGAATTCTTCTTTTTGTGAGATGTTTTCATCTCTGTTCTTCAAGAATTAAATTCTTTACCTTTAAAGATGAAGAAAATGATCTTCTTTCTTCAAAGGCTTGCATTTATTTCTTTTTGAGTTTTTTTCTCAAAGTTTGCAGGGGGTTCTCTCTATATGAGACTTGAAGTCTTGGGGCCTTTATATAGGGCTAATTGATTTGTTAAGTTAGTTATAGAGATCTTTTTCTGATTGATCTGGGGATATTTCCCCACCGTTGGATCTTTTGATCCTAAGGCATCTGTTTTACAGAAGATAATTTTCTTATTTTAATAAGATTGGAAAGATCTTTCTAGAACAGAATTTTAATTCTGATTAATTAATAATTT
The DNA here is from genome assembly GCA_030015575.1 of Agapanthus africanus. Lineage (NCBI taxonomy): Eukaryota > Viridiplantae > Streptophyta > Magnoliopsida > Asparagales > Amaryllidaceae > Agapanthus > Agapanthus africanus. Next base: position 663,687,600 of record CM057342.1, on the reverse strand, counting down.
ATTATTTAAATTCCAGTGCTGGCGCAACACAACTGCGCTAGCGCGCCTGCGTTTGACACGTGGCGCGCAGCGCAGAGCGCAGCCCAACTGCGCTAGCGCGTCTGCGTTTGACACGTGGCGCGCAGCGCAGAGCGCAAGAGATCTGAAACGTTGCTTCATTTTAAAATTTGAATTTTGAAACAGAGCTTTGCTCTGATTGGGGGTGCGCTGCCTTGGGCGCAGAGCTCCTGGCGCTGGCGTGTCTGCTTTTGACACGTGGCGCGCAGCACGCAGCACAAGGAATCTGAAGCGTTGCTTCAATTTTTAAATTTTGAAATTCAAACAGAGCTTTGCTCTGATTGGGGGAAACAATACCGTACTGTAATCTGGCAGTCATCTATTATCGGTTCGGTTATATGTGATATAACCAGTCTGTCGAATCAAGTGTTGATTCGATAATGTGATATACAGATAAATGATATTAGTCGGTCATATATGATATAACCGGATTGTTAGATCAAGTGTTGATTTAATAACGTGATATAAATTATATGTGATATAATTATATATTAACTAATATCATTAGCTCACTAATTATTCTTCATTAAGTATATATTAATATATATATATATATATGATATATATATATATATAATAATGAAGCATGTCATTTATATTTCTATTTTGTGAAAATGGAAATGAGGTGGAAAATGAAGCATGGTTGCAAGCATGAGATTTTCTTTAGTTTATTCTTCTTGACTCTATTCAAGCATGGTTGCAATTTTATATTGCATAATTCCATACTTTAATGAGTGAGGGGTCAAGAGTTGCCATTCATTCTTGTTCATTCTCAACACTTAGCCATTTTTGTTGAGTTTTCTCCCATGGTTTCTCTCCAGCTTCTTCTTCCTCCTCTTATCATGCCTCAACCTTCAACCCTCACATGTGATGTGAATCATGAAGCTTGAACACAAACTAGTGAGCTCTTAATATCCCCTATTTCATCATCCTACACTTGACTAGCGATCAAGTGGAGCGTGTTTCATACGCTAAAGAGTTTAGTGTAAAGATAGCTTGAGTTGGAGGGATTTTAAGTGGATCATCTTCGGCACGAAGTTCATCGGAGGAAACTCGTTCAAAGTCTCAAGAGAAGTCTAGTGGAGTCGCGGGACTACTACACGGAGCAAGTGAAGAGAAGGACCGTCTACAAAGGTTGTATTCTTGTTCTCTTAATGTAAAAGTAGTTTACATTTGCTTTTTTCTAAATCTCTAGTTAAAGATTCTTAGTTTAGGGTTGATTAGCATGGCAATTTTTTGAAAATGGCAAGGACGATGCCTCCCGAAACCTTGTTGTCGTGCTAGGGAACCTTACAGCATCAACCATCGCCCCATAAAGGGTCAAGAAACGTACACACTAGTCTACTCTGGAATATCGATACCCTGTTTCGATATTCCCTCGACTAGGAACGATTAAAGGATATGCTTGCGGACTACACAAGCCCCACTAGTATGATCTGCATTATAGTCCTGGTAGTCAAGCCAACATCCTAAGGGCTTTATCAACATGTATCAGAGAGACATAATAATAATAATAAGTATACATATTAAGATAAGGTGCAACCAGATAGCATACTATCATGTCGAGCAAGAAAGTCCTATGTGTGTGTGTGTGTGTATATGTGTGTGTGTGTGTGTGTCCAAGCATCCACTATAATATACAATAATGGCCTCTAGGGCATACATATCACTAACAATCTCCCACTTGCACTAAGGCCAGTTGTTGTAGTACCTCATACCCAACATCACAAAAAGTCTCTCAAACTACGTCTGGGGGAGGGCCTTCGTGAGTGGATCCGCCGCGTTGTCCTTTGTATCAATTCTCCTGGCCTCGATCTTCCGGCGATCAACTATCTCCCGGATCAGGTGATACCGTCTAAGAATATGTCTGGATCACTGATGGGACCGGGGTTTCTTGGCCAAAGCCACAGCTCCATTGTTATCACAATACAAGGGTTTTGGATCCTCAATGGATGGAACCACACCAAGTTCTGCAATGAACTTCATCCAGACAGCTTCTTTGGCAGCATCGTTGGCAGCGATGTATTCAGTCTCCATCGTCGAGTCTGCTACGGTATCTTGCTTAGAACTCTTCCAACATACCGCCCCTCCATTGAGGGTGAAGACAAAACTCGAGACCGACTTACTGTCGTCCTTATCACTCTGGAAGCTTGAATCGGTAAAGGACTTTACCTGGAGTTCTCCGTTACCATACACCAAGAACATTTCTTTAGTCCTTCTCAAGTACTTAAGAATGTTCTTCACAGTTGTTCAGTGCTTCTCCTCAGGATTTGATTGATACCTGCTTACCACACTAAGTGCGTAAGCTACATCCGGTCTGATACATAACATTGCGTACATGATAGACCCAACTGTAGAAGCATAGGGTATCACGGTCATGCGATCCCTCTTCAAATCAGTCTTGGGAGACATCTCTTTGGAGAGAGTGATTCCTGAGCAAGCGGGTAAATTACCACGCTTAGAATCTTCCATATTAAAGCTCTTTATTATGGTGTCAATGTACCTGGATTGGGACAATCCCAATATCCTTTTAGATCTATCTCTATAGATCTTTATCCCCAGAATGTAGGATGCGTCACCTAGATCTTTCATGGAGAACTTTTGTGATAAGAATAGCTTGACCGAGTGTAGCATAGGAACATCATTTCCTCTCAAGAATATGTCATCCACGTACAATACGAGGAAGACAACCTTACTCTCCACAACCTTTTTATATATACAAGGTTCATCTACGTTTTTGATGAAGTCAAACTCTTTGACTGCCGCATCAAAACAGATATTTAGCTCCACGATGCCTGCTTTAATCCGTAGATAGATTTAAGCAGCTTGCACACCTTTCCGTTGCTCCCACTGTCTACGAAGCCTTCTCGCTGTGTCATCTACACGCTTTCTTCTAAATCACCATTTAGAAAAGGGGTCTTGACGTCCATCTGCCAGATTTCATAGTCATGGTATACAGCAATTGCAAGTAGGATCCTGATGGACTTAAGCATAACCACTGGAGAAAATGTTTCATCATAGTCGACTCCTGGTCGTTGACGAAAACCTTTTGCTACAAGTCTTGCTTTGAAGGTCTCAACCTTTCCATCTACACCAAGTTTCTTCTTAAAGATCCACTTGCTCCCAATGGGTTTTACCCCTTCAGGAGCAACTTTTAAAGTCCATACTTTGTTGGTGTACGTAGATTCCATTTAGATCGCATAGCATCCAGCCATTTCACAGAGTCCCAACTTGTGATAGCCTGCTCGAAACTAGTTGGGTCATCATCTTCCATGATGCAATCCTCGATCCCACCGTCTATGAGAAAACCGTAGTATCTTTCAGGTGGATGAGTAAGCCTACTAGATCTGCGAAGTGTCTGAGGTTCGTCAGGGACTATCGAATCCTCCGGTTATACCAAATCATTTATCACAGTTTGTGAAGCTAGAAATTCCTTTTCTAAAGGTGGCATGTCGAGAAACAAACACCTTTTATTCCTTGGTGTGGTAGGAGATATACCGTCGCGAATGTTTGGGATATCCAACAAACTTACACAGAACAGACCTTGTCTCGAGCTTGTCCGGATTTTGCGTTTTAACATAAGCCGGACAACCCCATATCTTAATAAAATTAAGACATGGTCTCTTCCACTTCAATATCTCATATGGAGTGGTAGGCACAGATTAGGTAGGAACTATATTCAATAGGTATGTAGCTGTCTCAAGTGCATAACCCCAAAAGGAAATAGGTAACTCAACAATACTCATCATAGAGCGCACCATATCTAATAGGGTGCGATTTCTCCGCTCCGAAACACCAATGTGTTGTGGTGTATACGGAGGAGTAAGCTGAGAGAGAATCCCATTCTCTTTTAAATAGTCTTGGAATTCCATGCTCAAGTATTCTCCTCCTCGATCAGATCGAAGGACTTTAATACTTTTACCCGTCTGGTTCTCAACTTCGTACTTATATTCCTTGAATTTCTCAAAAGCTTCAGATTTGTGTTTCAACAGGAACACATGTCCGAATGTTGAGAGATTATCGGTGAATGTAATAAAGTATAAAGAATCATTCCTGGCATGTGTAGACATAGGACCGCATACATCAATATGTATCAGTCCCATAAGTTCAGTAGCTCTTTCTCCGTGTCCAGTAAACGGAGTTTTGGTCATCTTACCTTTGAGACATGACCGACAAGTTTCATAAGATGTAAATTCAAATGGATTCAAATATCCATCTTTATGCAACTTAGCTAGTCTTGTCGCATTGATATGACCAAGTCTACAATGCTACAAGAAGGATTCGTTCATTTCTGAACTTTTTCTCTTATTTGTGTTCTGTATATTAAGAACTGTACTTTGATTTAGAACGTATATACCGTTACATAACGTACCAAACCCAATCAACACTTGAATCAGGAAAATGTTCATAACATTTTTCTCTAGTGCAAAGCTATATCCTTCTTTATCTAATAAAGAAATGGATATTATATTGCACGTCATTGATGGTACGTAATAACAGTCGTTCAAAATCAATGTATTACTGTTTGGCAATACGAGATGATATTCGCCGACAGTTTCGGCAGCAACAATTGCTCCGTTCCCTACTCTAAGAGACATGTCACCCTTTCCCAGTTCTGTACTTCTTCTTAACCCTTGTAACATATTGCAAATATGGGATCCTGATCGTGTATCTAATACCCAGGACGTAAAGCAAACTGAGAAACAGTTCTCAATAATGAACACACCCGGAGAAGATTCATCAGCATGGTCTTTCTTCGTTCGGGTTGCGATGTCGCATACTCACAGCCAGTGTGATACCGAACATCCAACTTCTCTATTAATCAGTTTCACAAAGCTAGTTTGTAAAACTCTTGTGTTCGAGAAATAGCCTCAGTGAGTGGATCCGCCCTGATGTTTCTTTCTATATCTCTCTAAATCTCAAGTTTGCGGAGAAAGCCATCTCCCGAATCGAGTAATACCTGTCTTAGAATATGTCTGGATATCTGATGGGACCTAGTTCATAAATGAACTTCAAATCCAAACTTCTTAGACTGTATCGATAACTGAACCTAATCAGTATCCAGCACCATGCCTCCCACAGTATCCTCTTGGACCACCTGTCCATAATACTGTCCCTCGTCAGAGGAAAAACTATAACTCTGACAATCACTCTGTCATCTATGTCACCCTGGAAGCCTGGAATGATAACCGTCTTCCGAAGGAGGCTGCCGTCATCAAATCCGTAGAACATGCACTTATGTTCTATAACTGCTTCCTTATGTTTCTTCAGGATTGGATTAATATAAACTTATCGCATCAAGTGCAAAAACAACATCTGGTGTGGTACTTGTCATCTCATGATTGACTCAATTGCCTAAGCAAGTGATCTGCCAATCATGCACTTCTCTCTCTCCTTTAGTCTCTAAGACACCTTTAGAGAGGGTGACTCCATCACCTGCAGGTACTCCACCATACCAGGAGTCATCTATTCTAAATACTATTAGAATACTGTCAAAGTACCCACATTGGGAAACTATCCAAATCTTGATCTAAAACCATAGATCTAGAAACCAGAATGTCTGATATTATGTCCATATCCTTTGTGGAGAAACAACTGTGTGACGACCAAAGTACAACCGATCGTAGTATAGGAATTTTACTTCCTACTCTATGTATGTCATCCAAATACCAGGACATCACACCCTACTACCTTTTTAACAGATCCATCCTCTATTCTGATGAAGTCAAAGCCATGACCGTTACATCCAAAATTAGATGATCTATCTCCGCTATATTTGCTTTAGTCTATAAATAGACATAAGCTACTTGCCCACTATGTTTCCGCTGTTCCCACTGACCACAACAACCCTCTAACAGAATAATATATACGTGTACTTCTAAAGCTAGTTTAGAACGACGCTATACTTAACCTCCTGCCGGGTCTCATAGCCTGGAACAACAGTAGTGTCAAGTCTGGGTAAACAAGAACCTCCCTGTCACCGTCCTTGAGGCTACCGGAGTACCTCTCGGGTGTCTGAGGTTACCCACCATATCTGCGGAGTGGTTATTGGAATGTCAAACCTGATTGAATATATAAATCATATTAAATTTTCCGTAATCGTTTGCGGTTCTGGAATCTCTTCCAGTTCTACCATACTCCCACTATTGTTTTATGAAAAAATCCATTTTACTAAAACTGTGGCGAGTCAAGAACAATATCACTATTGATCTTCCAAATGGTAGAAAAATCAACCCTCGACATAGCCCGGGTCAACCCACAAACTGCCATTACAGAAACGTGCCTTGAGTTATCCAGTGTCTGGTTTTAAGCATAAGCTGGACAACTCCCCTTACCTTAACATCGTTAAGATATGAACCATTCTATATCCAATATAGAAACAGAGGCACTAATTTAATTGGAACCAGATTCAAATCATGCAGCTGTCTCCAGTGCATATCTACTTAATGGAGAGAGGTTAATCAGCATTATTCAACTTAGGAATCCATCCAATTATGAGTAACCCGAAAGAGAAACAAGTTTCTCAAAACCATTACTATCAACTGAATACCAACCACAAGAATCTACATCTTCGATCTCTTTGAAGAATCCCGATACTTGCGATATCTGGTTCTCTACTTTTTTCTTATACCCACAACTTCTCAAAACTTAGACATTGTATTTCTACGAAACACTTGTCTAAAACCTAGAGAAGTTACAAGTAAACAGAACATAGTACGAGGACCTGCCCCTTTGTCCTGACGGACACTGGACAACATACAATACTCTGTATAAGTCCGCTGAGTTGAATAACTCAAAACCTGTGCATCATAGGTTGAAAACTGTACCCAGGCGATTTCCTCAAATTTCACCAATTATAACGAATTCCGATATAATGAGGATAATCACCTAATTCCCAATAACTTACTCCCACTCATCATCTATAAAACCATACAGATATGAGAATGAAACCTGGTAAATACATACCCTGGAGTAAGTATCTAATCGGGAAATCAGTTTTCCTTTAACAATGTACTGAAACATGAAAATGTTTTGTAGGGGTATTCTGGTATTCTTAGTAATGCCTCTTCCATAATCCAATTCATGACTTTAACCATATATTTCATTGCCATCTCTCCAAATCCCTTTATTTGTCTTTATTCATTTCCTTCTGTACACCAACGTTAGGCTAATAGGTTTTCTTCCTTCCCTACCATTCGGCACCAGCCTATGGTTTGGAAGAAGAATATCCAGTAAGCATAATGGGTGTACTCTCCTAATCCTAGGAGTACTCGCAACTTGAGAGAATGTGATGATAAAAGACAACTGAATAATACCTTATTCTATTTCTCCCGAACTGGGAAAAAGCAAAGGTGAAATAGGAGTGGCGATGAAGTACGCGGTTTGGTCGTGAATGATAGCAGTCGTAATTTATTTTGCTCTCTTTTTAATCCCTTTATTTTGTCTTTACTTATTACCTTCTGCACACCCTATTTAGGCTAATTGGTTTTCTTCATTCCCTACCTTTCGGCACCTGCCTATGGTTTGGAATAAGACTATCCAATAAGCGTAATAGGTGTACCCTCCTAAACTAAGGAGCCCTCTGCAACCTGAGAGAAGGTGATAATAAAAGACAACTGAATAAACCAATTCTTTTTCTCCTGAACCTGGATCCATCCTCGAAGAAGTCCCTTCGAGTTCGTATATAACCATACGATGGATCTATCCAATGGAAGTGGATATCCGTAGTAATACGGGGTGTTCTGAGAAATTCAAAGGGTAAAAGAAGGAGTGGTAATGACTTATGCAACTCGGACAATCCAAAAGCCAGTATTTTAATAAGGTTCGGTTAACTTGGTCACTGAGTCATAGTCTAGGGTCGGTCAAAAGTCGCTGCCAAAGAGAGAGAGAAAAGAAAACACTCTGCGTGCACTCTAACCTAGATCTAATGGTTATCACTTTATCTAATCAGGAAACCTCCCACTGTAATCTCAAATTCTCCTCCAAACCTAAAAGAAGAATTAGTCGGGATCACCCAAAGAGTAAACTAACTCATCAGTGAGAATCGGGATCCAACTATCATCGCATGATAACTTGATGGAAGCCACTCAAGTTATCACACTCCAGAAGGTATGCGCATGCCTGGTAAGTTTCAGTTTCTTTAGAAACTCCCGATGTGATTTTTGCCTCATGCTCTTATGACATTGACGAAGGTCAACAAATCATAAGTCACATGTCAAGTTCTACCCGTCATTATCCAGGTTAATTTGAACTCACCCGTACAAGCCCTTGACGAAGGTCAACAAGGCTATACGACTGTCCCAAACCAACACATCTATCTATGCTATAAATGAATACCCCAGCAGCTACCAAGCACTATGCCTTGACGAAGGTCAACAAACATAGCTTGAATACTGACCATCCATAAGAAATGACGGAGGGCTACGGCTGGTTTTTGGCGAAAAAACCTTTAACGTAATGAACTTGATCTTGTTGAAGGAACCTGATAGCTTTTTATAAAAATATAGTGATGAAAACCTTTTGCTAAAGAGGTCACTCCCGGTGAAGGGATCTCGGCTCTTTCCTCGTGGAATAAGGTGCAGGATATTCTAAACTGAATATCGCTATGCAAAACAACTTGTAATCGACTATAGTAAAGTTACTACCCTGACGTAAACTTCTGCCCAAGGGGTCACTCCCGGTGAAGGGATCTCGGCCCTTGCCTCGTGGAATGAGGTGCAGGATATTCCAACTGAATACCGCTATGCATAACAAAAGGAAACATTTTGTAATAACACCTTTTAAAATTTGTTCCAACAACATCAAATATAGGTTTGTTTTACTTTGTATTGATTAGAATCAACGCAGTTCCATCAATCAATCACACCAGAAAAGAACGAAAATAAAATGTACGTATATGCCATCCGCATTCGTCACTGGGTCCCGTCATCACCCGTTAGGTTACTTAACTAACGACAGAGCGGGGCTGGACTAGCGCGGGTGTAAAACATATACAACATCTAATAGTATATATACCAATATACAATAATCGCTCCAGGCGTGATAATATGCAACATTACAGAAAAGTAATAAGCATCACAGAACAATACAGATAATCTGGGATCCCCGGGTTTCACAGAGCCGCTACTGAAACCCGACGTTCCCCTGGTCGTGTGGATAGCATGTGCAATGAAACCTAGACCCCTACGGGTGCGGCAAGTTACCCGCCAAAACCTGAAGCGAGGTAGTCCCCCACAGCATAGTGAATGGAACACCCGGTACTTCACGGAATTCGGTAAATTGAGCACCCCTCCTTGGGTCAAACTGTACCCCTTACGAGTGCGGCGAATAGTCTGCTAATTCTGGAGTGAGGTCCCTCTGCCTCTCAATGCCATGAGATACGGACCCGTTGCCCTCCAAAACCCGGCTATCCGTGCACTCCTTCGCGGGATAAACCTAATACAGAAATAAAAATATGTACAACGGGTATATCGACCTCAACCTGGTCGTGCCCTAAAAGAATATTATACAAACAGGCAGTGACGGCAGTCCACTTGTTGGACGCTCGCCCCGCAATATCAAATGTACAAATAAATCCAAACAGCACTATCATTGCACCCTGCTATCCACTAAGAAATATCCGCAACATTACAGCACAACACAGAACATCAACGTGAATGTCACGTTCGCAAACCCGTCTAAAAGAACTATAGCAGTTAGACGCGGTTTACCGCTCGAATGACATTCCCGGTCGGAGATATAATGTAAATACTGTATACTAATAAGTTTAAAATTTCGATCGACTAAATTTCCCGAAGTGGGCCCCATGTACATCTGCTGTACAGTAACAAAATCTGGGCCCAAAAGAACTATACCAAAAACCATAATTTCCAAAAAGAAGCTCTCTGGAAAAAGTTGGTGCACTGTTCCCACTAAAGCGCCGCGGTTCCGCGGTCAAACCCTAGGTTTGACCACGGATCCGCGGTGGTCTTGTGGGATCACGTGCCCAAATTTTTCCAGAATACTAAGAAAAGCCTGCTTAGTTTTCTGTGATATGTAAAATAATTTTTAGACACCATTTAAAATCGACAGAAACTTTAACCCTGGAATTTGCGGTTTTCGAAAATCCGTTCGATCGATGTTTTAAACGCGTTAGCACAAGTTAATATAGCTTAATGGTGAGGCTCTGATACCACTGTAAGTCCACGGTAGCGCCCCGGCCGTCTAACAGACGCCAAATGCTGAACAAAAACCTTTTACAACTGGCGCTATCGCGTACTATAACCCGGATCTGCCATTAAAGCTAAACTAACAAACTACAAAGTGGGTAGAAATGTTATACCGAACGATCCGAGTCCTTCGGTCTTCAACCATCATCCCACTCTTTGTTGCGGCTGCTCCGATCTCCTGAATCTCCAGTCTTCTCGTCCAGGTGGCACCACGTCGACGGATCTTTAAACGGGCTCCCGCCTCTGAACCGAGGCAACTCGGTCGTCAAGTTTGCCAAAAGAAACGACCAAGATGATGTAGAGAATGAGTAGAACACTTTGTCTCGTTACATCCAAGGCTATGGACGAACGGTTAATGAAGTTGCCTTTTGGATCGGGTGGAAATATGAAATGAATATATGAAATTTCCATGAACCAAAACCATAGTCTTTTTCAAATGAACAACCATGCTCATCTCTCAAGAAAGGGCCGGCCATAAATAGAGGAGGGGGTGAGTGTAGGAGCAAGGGGGTGAGTGTAAGCAAAGCATATCATGAAGAAAATATCTTAGCACAAACAAAATGCATTAATGTAAAGGATGACTCATCTAAACCTAGTCACCATTCAATTAATGCATCCAATGAATTAAGAACACCTCACTAACTCCAGAAGCTTCCACACACATCTCCTCATGACTCACCCAAAAAGATAAATCCGTATTTAACCGAATGTTAAATACGGCCGATAGAAAACTGAAAACTGGCAACTTCCAAAAGCGATCCCGAAACGAATTTCAGGATAACCTCGTATCAGTATAAACATACCCGCATTTGTATTACGACCGAATACAAATGCAACTGAGACAAAGATATTATATCTACACAGTATAATACTCGGATCCGGCTTAAACCAAAGCCGACCAGTATTATCTGCCCGAAAAATGACACATGCGAAAACGCACGTGCATTTTCCGAACCTTGCCATAAAACCATACGGCCTCTACAACGTTTCGCCCGAATTTGGGAAACTGTCTGTGGGGGACTCTAATGACTCATCAACACACTGGCACTGGATATAACCACTAGCACGTCAGAGGTATGAGCTGTACGTAACGGTTGCCTATGTATTGATTGGAAGGGAAGCTGGCGAGCGAACTCACCCAGAAACCCTACTGAGCCTAACAGTGACAATATACATACAGTCCGGTCCGTTCGTCTATGAGTATCGCATATCGGCCTAGGGGCTGGTAACGTCAGACCCCGAATAGCGGTATAAGTCGTGTCAGAGAGTAGCCCAGAACACCCTGAGATACTACTGGAGTACCTACCAGTAAATCTCCTGCCTCGGCCGAGGGCTTTGTGTAATGGCTCTCCTAGACACAGCGCGATCTCACCCCCAATACCGGGAGAGACGAATCCCCTGCCGATCCGCTCACTTGCCTCCATGTGGCTCGGGACTGTACCTAAAAAAGACCTGTTTGCACGACTCCTTTGAGCCGTGGTAGGGTAGAAATCAAAGCACAGTGGGAACTCACACGAGACAAATGACGACCTCAGGTCGATGAACTAACCTGTACACATGTCACCAGGGAATTGCTATCTGACGCTAGGTATAATACCAACTAGCAGATTCCCGGCGAGTCCTGTCCGGTGTACTCATAACCCAATGAGCACCTGTATACATCTTAGGTGAACCAACTAACACCAATGGCTTGTGAGACCGGCCATTGCCTCTCGTCGGGGTCTCGACTGTATACACTAGTCTACTCTGGAGTATCGATGCCCTGTCTCGAAACTCCCACGACTAGGGACACTTTAAGGATGTGCTTACAGACCCCAGCTCCCACGTATATGATCGCCATCATATTACTGGTAGTCAAGCAAGAATCCTATGGGCTCTATTATCATGCAATAGTGAACTAAAGCATGTATACGATGATAAAGACAAACCAGATAGCATACTATCATCTCGAGCAAGACTGTCATATCGGTATAGGTTATGCCTCAATCATTGCAATCACGTACCTGCGATCCAATAATTGACTTTGATGGCACTATCTCCAACAACGGCTACCCAGGTATTGGACGAATAGAAGATCAACAAGCAAGCTTGTCCAAACTCTCGTGAAGTCTATAAGCAACACTTACCGTATAGTCCGGTCTCTTCGTCTGATATGTCGCATATCAAGTCTAGAGGTGGAATCATCAGACCCCAGTAACTTGATAAGTCATGCCGATGTGTGGCCTATAACTGTTCGAGAAACTACTGATAACACTTACCAGTAAATCTCATCAGCCCTGGCTAGGGACTTTCTGTTATAGCCAATCGAGCATAGCGCAACATCAACTCCCTATACCGGGAGAGACGAAACCCTTCCTATTGCTCACTGCCTCCATGTGACTCGGGACTGTACCCAAAATCCACCTGTTTGCATGCCTCCTTTGAGCCGTGGTAGGGAGGAAATCAAATCACAGTGGGAACCACACAAGACACTATGACGATCTCGGGTCTACAGACTAACTTGTACAAGTGTCACCAGAGAACTGCTATCTGACGATAGGTTTGGTACCATCTAGGAGTTCTCAGCGAGTCCTGTTTGTGTACCCATTCTCTAATGAGCACCTGTGTACAATCTTTGATGTCAAACACAAATGGTTATGGGACCAACCATCACCCTATACAGGGTCAAGAAACGTACACACTAGTCTACTCTGGAATATCGATGCCCTGTCTCGATATTTTCTCGACTAGGAATGGTTAAAGGATGTGCTTGCGGACTACACAAGCCCCACTAGTATGATCTACATCATAGTCCTGGTAGTCACGCCAACATCCTAAGGGCTTTATCAACATGTATCAGAGAGACATAATAATAACAATAATAAGTGTACATGTTAAGATAAAGTGCAACTAGATAGCATACTATCATGTCGAGCAAGAAAGACCTATGTGTGTGTGTGTGTGTCCAAGCATCCACTATAATATACAATAATGGCCTCTAGGGCATACATATCACTAACAACAGAGTGTATTGGGTTTCTTTCATATTAATTTCCGCAAAACGAGCCTAGTACCGATCGGGGTTTTGCAAAGCAGGAATGAGAACATCTCTAGGCTCCTTAGATAGGACCAAGGCATCGTAGATGCTCAGGAGAGATGGAAGCTTACGGAGATGGGCCAAGACATTATAGTCCACTGACGAAGGACTTGAGTTTTCATGAGCCGGCTCTCCGCCATCTTCTTCATTAGCGACTTGTTTTTCCTTTCCTTTTGGGGCGTTGCCCTTATTTGGCGGTAGAGCTCTGCCACTTCTGAGCTAGATTTGGTTGGCCTTTGTGGCGAGCTCCTCGTCCTCTTCAGAAAAACATAGCTCTTCCTCAGAGTTTCTACCAAGGTGGACGACATAGCATATCACTATAGGGATCTCGTTATTGGAGTCATCTTCTAGCTCTTCCAGAATCTCAGCCGCTTATACGGAAAAGAACTCCTTCAATTGAATCAGAGTTCTGTCCTTTTGTTCATAGTTTTCGAGAGAATCGATGTACTTTTGGATGGTCGATCTCCCCATAGACTCTTTTTCGCGTCAAGTAGCACTTTTCTTCTTCTTAAGCTTTTGGAATTTGGGCCTGATTGAGCTGAATTGGCAGCTGGAATGGTGGGCTTCTTCTGCCCTTCCCATTCAGTTCTGGGCTCTTTCTGAAGCAATTTTAACATCTTCTTCATCTTTTTGTACATGTGCATTCTCCATGGAGGTTGCGGCGAATCAGTTTCATTCCTCAGGGCAGCGGGTTCAGCTGTCTGCTCCCAGAAGGCTTCAGCTTATGTCTGTATAAAATTGTTGGTTGCAGCTTGATTGTTCATCAACACACTCTTGGACAACTCAATCTCCCCAGTCTTGTACTACTTCTCGACCCAGTCTTTGAAAATATAGCAATTCTCGATTGCATGGCTCATTACTCGGTGGTACAGGCAATATAGAGGATTGTCGGTCATTTTTGCTTCGTGAGGTCTTTTCGACTCTGGCAATTGTAGACCGTTGTTCAAGACATCTTTGAATATCTTGCGGACCTTGTCCCCTCTGAAAGAGTAAACTTTTTTCTTTTTCTCCTCTTAGAAAAGCCCTTCTCCTCCCAGCACTGGCTTTCGAGACTGGTTGGTTTTGGATTCGCCTTCCTTTCACTTGTCTTCATTGTCGGACGCATTGAAAACATTGGTATTGCTGGAATTCCCGCTGTTAGTTATATGTATGCCCTAGAGGCCATTACTATACATAGGATGTATATTGTAGTGGATGCTTGGACATATATAGGGAGGACTTTCTTGCTCGACATGATAGTATGCTATCTGGTTGATCTTTACCTTAACGTGTACACTGATTGTCTCCCTGTTACATGTTGGTAAAGCCCTTAGGATCTGTGCTTGACTACCTGGACTATGATGCGGATCATACTAGTGGGGACATGGTAGTCCATAAGTACATCCTTCAAAGTCCCTAGTCGAGGGTGTATCGAGACGGGGCATCGATATACCAGAGTAGACTAGCGTATACCTTCTCGACCCATACAGATGGGCGATGGATGATCCCATATCCATTGGTGTTTGACATCAGAGATGATATACGGGTGCTCAGTGGAGACTGGGTACACTGGACGGACTCGCCGAGAACTCCCAGATGGTATTATACCATACGTCAGATGGCAGTTCTCTGGTGACACTGGTACAGAGTAGTCTGTTGACCCGAGATCGTCATAGAGTCTTGTGTGGTTCCCACTGTGCTTTGATTTCCATCTTACCACATCCAAGAGGGCGTGCAAAACGGTGGTTTTTGGGTACAGTCCCGAGTCACATGGAGGCAATGAGCGATAGGAGGGGATTCGTCTCTCCCGGTATAGGGAGTTGATGTTGCGCTGTATTCGATTGGCTATAACAGGAAATCCCTGGCCAGGGTTGCTGAGATTTACTGGTAAGTGTTACCAGTAGTTTCTCGAATTGTTATAGACCTCATATCGACACGACTTATCGAGCTATTGGGGTCTGACGTTTACCACCCCTAGGCGAGATATGCGACATATCAGACGATCAGACCGGACTGTACGGTAGTGTTACTGGTTGGATTCACTGGAGTGTGAGCGGGCTTGCTCGTCGATCTTTAGATCGCTCAATACCCGGGTGGCCGTTACGTTTAGCAGACCGCTTGCGGCTTGTGGGTGCTTGATATGATCATCACCTGCTGCCGGCGTATTGACGAGTCTGTAGAGTCCTACACAGAGGTTTCCTGGCTCAAGCGAAACGAAATAGGAGCGCATATGAGATATGTGCGGGACCGAGAATAATGCGTGTATGTGATACCGTATTCTATTCTCGCGATGAATGTATCGATTGGTTGTATGCGATATGACCTAGTTATCGAATCAAGGGTTGATTCGATAAGCCGATACATTGGATACTAGTCGGTTATATGCGATATGACCGGATCGTTAAATCAAGTGTTGATTTAATAATTTATTGCGTAATTATATATTTGATATATTAGTTTGCATTAACTAGTATCGGTTTACTTAAGATGGATTTTCTCACTTGGATGTACACATTGTATATGTGATATACTTTTGTGCACTTGATTGTATCATGATTGATGATACATGTTTGCTAGGGTTTTTGTGTAAAGATCAAACCATGGTTACATGATAATGGTTAGGGTTTTGTTTTATTCTTTTATCTTTTTTAATTATTCATTTTGGAATATGATAAGCATAAAAAGGAAAATGGTTGCTAATTTTGGATTCTAGTTGAAGTTTCTTGAACTTTTGACTATGTGACCATTTTTGTCTCATGCTTAACCCTAACCACTTCATTTAACCTTAGTTTAGTCTCTACACTTTACCATGGTTGATTATGATAAGTATTCTATTATTTTCTATTTTCTAAATTAACTTATCATAACAATTTCTATCTTCTTCTTCCTTTCTTCACTTGAAGAAAGGAAGCCTCATCAATGGTGGATTGATGAAACAAGTGAGAAATCCAATTCTAAAGTCTACCCACTTCCTATTTCTTCATCCTCTACCTCTTGCCTAGTAGTAGAGTGTGTTTTCTTCACAAGTTTCATAACTTGGTGAAGTGAGAGCTTGATCTTGCGATGCCTCGACGTAGATCATCTTCAGAATGGACATCGACGACCTAGCTCGCCATTTCTCCGACGAAGCCGACGCTAGAGCCCGGGAACTCATTTGGACAGTGAGGGGACTTCGTTGCGGAGCTATGGAGGTGGTGCACCGGATCTACAAAGGTTGTATTTCCGTATTCCCTTAGTTAAGTGTTAACTAGTTTACTTTTCGCCTAGATATCTAGCCAACGATCCGTTCTAGAGTTTCTCGACACCTAGAATTTTTGAAATTGGCATGGTTGATGCCTTGTGAAACCTCATTAGGGTGCCTAGGAACCCTACAGTGGTATCAGAGCCTAGCTAGAGCCTTAGGCGAAGTCTAGACGGAATTTGAAACCCGAACGAACCCGAAACCCAACTCAAAAATGCTCTCTGTCCTTTTTCTAAAATCTGGGATTTTTCAACATTAAAAATATGCAGAAAAATCAGCAGGCAATTCTAAGGGATGCTGTAAAATTCGTGTGCCTAATTCCTTCAATGCGCCGCGGTTCCGCGGCACGAGCTTGGCTCGTGCGGCGGATCCGCGGCCGTTTTGTCTTTTGTGGCATCCAAATTTGCACAGTAATTCATAATATGCAGTGCTGGTTTTCCTGGGAATTTTTAATTTTTTTTCAAGAGTTGAATTTTCTGAGTTGTTTTGGGGATTCGAATGTTCGATCGGATTATCAAATTTTGTCTATGTGGCTTTCCGGATAAATTTTTGAATATGTTAAAAAGTTCGACCGGATATAAATACCCAATTTTTCCCCTGTCAGGAAATTTCCAAGTGTTGGATTTTTCCGTAGTTTAACGACGTTCTAAGTAGTGCAAGTAACGTGATGGTCCCTCTAGAAGAAAACAAACCTTAACTCGATTATGTGACCGTCTTGAACTGCCCTTTGAACCTTCGGGTTTGGGGCAGTACGGCGTGCCACATGTGAGGCGTTGGCTTGACCCTTCTACGGCTGGACCGTTGGTACTGAGGCACGAACTGAATGTTTTTAAGACTTGTTTCATGTGATGAGCTGTATCGGGAAAACTTGGATGTTCGACTGTTCGATCGGAAAGTTTAACATTTTCTGTTTATCTGGAATGTGATACAATAATTGGAATTCACAAGTAGTTATGAGATAACTAAATGAATGTTATAAACATAGCAGTTTAGTCTCACTTGATCGGTTGCCACGGAATTTTGATGTGATCAAAAGTCCGTCGCAATCACGTAGTGTACGCGGATACTCGCCGGGTAAACTTAATAGACAGCCTCACTTCATTGCCCCGACCAAGTGACTGTAGGAGAACCCCGTCGCCGAAAGCATCCGTTCGGGTGCTCGCGGTAGCGGTGTTCCGCCTTGGTGCACTTCGTCGACGGTGTCAGGGGTGCAGCCGTCTATTGAAGTTTGCGACGAGCATTCGATCTGGATGTCGGGAATCTTGTTGAATTACCCGACTTCATATTGAAAAGTGTTTTCGATAATGAGACTAAAATGCGGGGTTTATAATTGTTAGGCATGCGATGTCTAAAGAATTCATTTGGTCAGGCATGCGATGTCTGAGGAGGTTGCGGATTCCAACTGTTGTAGTTTTACACTTTCTTTTCTGTGACCGTAAGTGTAATATGTGATATCGCCGGTTTCGTTGCTATATGTCAACGACAATTGGGATACGCATGTTTACTTACGTTGATGACATGTGATGTTATGTGTTGCTGGATATGTTGTTGGAGATAGTGCCCTCATAGTCAATTATTGGATCGCAGGTACGTGATTGCAATGATTGCGGAGGACCTATCCCGGTAGAACAGTCTTACTCGAGATGATAGTATGCTATCTGGTTTGCCTTTATCAGTCGTGTACATGTTCAGGTGACTGATTGCATGTTACACTTTGATAGAGCCCTTAGGATCTTGCTTTACTACCAACAGTATGATGGCGATCATATACGTGAGAGTTGGGTAGTTTATATGCATATCCTTAATTGTGGTCCCTAGTCGTGGGAGTTTCGAGACAGGGCATCGATACTCCGGAGTAGACTAGTGTATACAGTCGAGACCCCGACGAGGGGCGGTGGCCGGTCTCACAAGCCACTGGTGTCAGTTGGATCACCTAAGATGTATACAGGTGCTCATTGGGTTATGAGTACACCGGACAGGACTCGCCGGGAATCTGCTAGTTAGTACTATACCTATCGTCAGATAGCAGTTCCCTGGTGACATGTGTACAGGTTAGTTCATCGACCTGAGGTCGTCATTTGTCTCGTGTGAGTTCCCACTGTGCTTTGATTTCTACCCTACCACGGCTCAAAGGAGTCGTGCAAACAGGTAGCTTTTGGGTACAGTCCCGAGCCATATGGAGGCACGTGAGCGGATCGGCAGGGGTTTCGTCTCTCCCGGTATTGGGGGCGAGGTCGTGCTGTGTCTAGGAGAGCCATTACACATAGTCCATGGCCATGGCAGGAGATTTACTGGTAGGTACTCCAGTAGTATCTCAGGGTGTTATTGGGCTACACTCCGACACGACTTATACTGCTATTGGGGGTCTGACGTTACTAGCCCCCTAGGCGGATATGCGATACTCATTGACAAACGGATCGGACTGTATATACATTGTCGCTGTTAGGCTCAGTAGGGTTTCTGGATGAGTTCGCTCATCGGCCTCCCTTGAGTTCGCTCATCAGCCTCCCTTGAGGTCAGTCCATGGGCAGCCGTTACGCATAGCTAGTGCCGCTGACGGTTTGTGGTTAAACCCACTGCCAGGGTACTGACGAGTCATTAGAGTCCCCCACAGACAGTTTCTCAAGTTCGGGCGAAACGTTGTAGAGGCCGTATGGTTTTATGGCAGGGTTCGGAAAATGCACGTGCGTTTACGCACGTGTCAGTTTTCGGGCAGATGATACTGGTCGGCTTTGGTTTAAGCCGGATCCGAGTATCATATTGAGTAGGTATAATATCTTTGTCTCAGTTGCATTTGTATTCGGTCGTAATACAAATGCGGGTATATTTATACAGTTACGGGGTTATCCTGAAAGTCGTTTCAGGATCACTTTTGGAAGTTGCCAGTTTCCAGTTTTCTATCAGCCGTCTTTTAACATTCGGTTAAAGACGGATTTATCTTTTCTTGGATGAGAGTGAGTCATGCTTCTAGAAGGTTCTAGAAGGTTCTAGATTTGGTGAGGTGTCTTGTGACTCATGCTTTGATTTCTAAACATTCTTGTTTTGCTTAAGATCTTTATGCTTGATATTTGTTCTAATGGTCACCCCCCTCTCCTACGGTCACCTCCCTCTTTGCTATAAGAGGCCGGCCCCCCTCCTCTCTCTCACTTGATGTTTTCATTTGCTAGAAAAGATTATGATAGGTTTTATCGGTGTATGGAATTTCACAGTCCATTTCATTCCATCACCCGATTCCCTCGGTAACTTCATTAACCGATCGTCCACGGATTTGGACGAAGCGAGACAAAGTCATCTACTCATTCTCTACATCATTCTTGGTCGTCTCTTCTAGCAAACTTAACGACCGAGTTGCCTCGAGTCAGAGGCGGGAGCCCGTTTAATGAATCAGTGATGTGGTGCCACCTGGACGAGCAGATCGGAGATCGAAGAGATCGGAGCAGCCGCAACGGAGCGTGGGATGATGGTTAAAGAACGAAGGACTCGGATCGTTCGGTATAACCTTTCTACACTCTTTACAGTTTGTTAGTTTAGCAATAATGGAAGATCCGGGTTAAAGTATACGATAGCGCCAGTTAAAAAGTTTTTGTTCCGCATTTGGCGTCTGTAGACGGCCGGGACGCTAGCGTAGACTTACAGTGGTATCAGAGCCTCACCATTTTGCTATACTAACTTGTGCTAACGCGTTTAAAATATCGATCGAACCGGAAATCAAAAACTGCAAAATACAAGCTTGACAGTTTCTGTTGTTTTTAAACGGTGTCCTAAAAATATTTCACACATCTCAGAAAACTGTGCAGGGATTTCTAAGACCTCCGTACAAATTTGAGCACGTCAGTCGACAAGACAGCCGCGGAAACGCGGCCAAACCCATGGTTTGGCCGCGTATCCGCGGCCGTTCTGGGCGATCATGCCCCCAAATTTATACAGTGTGTTCTCCTCTGGAAATTGGGGTTTTTGGTATATATCGTTTGGGCCCAGGTTTTGTTACTGTTCTACAGATTTGCGTGGGGCCCACTTTATGATATTTAGTCGATCGAAATTTAAACATGTTAGTTTACAGTGCTTACATTATATCTCCGACCGGGAATGTCATTTGATCGGTAAACCGCGTCCGATTGCTATAGTTCTTTTAGACGGGTTTGCGAACGTGACATTCGCGTTGATGTTCTGTGTTGTGCTGTGATGTTGCGGATTTGTCGTGGTGGATAGCAGTGTGCAATGATAGTGCAGTTTGAGTTTATTTGTACATTTGATATTGCGGGGCGAGCGTCCAACATGTGGACTGCCGTCACTGCCTGTTGTATAATATTCTTTTGGGGCACGACCAGGTTGCGGTCGATGTACCTGTTGTACTATTTTTCATTACTGTACTAGGTTTTACCCCGCGACGGAGTGCACGGATAGCCGGGTTCTGGAGGGCAACGGGTCCGCATCTCATGGCTTTGGGAGGCAGAGGGGCCCCACTCTAAAATTGGCAGACTATTCGCCGCACTCGTAGGGGGTACAGGTTGACCCAAGGAGGGGTGCTCAATTTACCGGATTCCGTGAAGTGCCGGGTGTTCCATTCACTATGCTGTGGGGACTACCTCGCTTCAGGTTTTGGCGGGTAACTTGCCGCACCCGTAGGGGTCTAGGTTTCATTGCACAGGCTATCCACACGACAGGGGAACGTCGGGTTTCAGCAGCAGCTCTGTGAAACCCGGGGATCCCAGATTATCTGTATTGTTCTGTGATGCTTATTACTTTTCTGTAATGTTGCATATTATCACGCCTGGAGCGATTATTGTATATTGGTTTATATACTATTAGATGTTGTATATGTTTTACACCGGCGCTAGTCCAGTCCCCGCTCTGTCGTTAGTTAAGTAACCTAACGGGTGATGACGGGACCCAGTGACGAATGCGGATGGCATATACGTACATTTTATTTTCGTTCTTTTCTGGTGTGATAGATTGATGGGACTGCGTTGATTCTGATCAATGCAGAAAGTTAAACAAACCTGTTTACAGTTGTTGGAACAAATTTAAAAAGTGTTATTGCAAAGAAGTTTTCTTTTGTTTTGCATAGCGGTATTCAGTGGAATATCCTGCACCTCATTCGACGGGGCAAGGGCCGATATCCCTTCACCGGGACTGACCACTTGGGCAGAAGTTTGCGTCAGGGTAATAACTTCACTATAGTCGATTACAAGTTGCTTTGCATAGCGGTATTCAGTGGAATATCCTGCACCTCATTCCACGAGGAAAGAGCCGAGATCCCTTCACCGGGAGTGACCTCTTTAGCAAAAGGTTTTCGCCACTATATTTTAAAAAGCTATCAGGTTCCTTCAGCGATATCAAGTTCACTACGTTAAAGGTTTTTCGCCAAAAACCAGCCGTAGCCCTCCGTCACTTCTTTTGAGTATTCAGTAGTATTCAAGCTATGTATTTTAGCCAAAGTTAAGGCATAGTGTTTGGTAGCTGCTGGGTATTTCAATTGTTGCATAGATAGATGAGTTGGTTTGGGACAGTCGTTCTGCCGATTGGCCAAAGTCAGGGGCATGTGCGGGTGGGTTCAAATTGACAAGATAGTGACGGGTAGAACTTGGCATGTGACTTATGACATTTTGACCAAAGCCAAGGTTATAAGAGCATGGGGCAAAAATCAGATCGGGAGTTTCTAAAGAAACTAAAACTTGCCAAGTGTGCGCATACCTTCTGGAGTATGAGTAACGTGGATGCATTCCATCACGTTATCATGCTATGAGAGTTGGATCCTGATTCCCACTGATGAGTTGGTTTACTCTTCGGGTGATCCCGATTGATTCTTCTTTAGGTTTGGAGGAGAATTTGACAGGACAGTGGGAGGTTTCTGGATTAGATAAAGTGATAACCATTCTGATCTAGGTTAGAGAGTGTTTCTTTTCTCTCTCTCTTTGGCAGCGACCTTTGACCAACCCTAGACTATGACTCAGTGACCAAATTGACCGAACCTTCTTAAAACACTGGCTTTTGGATTGTCTATGTTGCATAAGTCATTGCCACTCCTTCTTTTACCCTTTGCATTTCTCAGAACACCCGTATTACTACGGATATCCACTTCCATTGGATAGATCCATCGTATGGTTATATACGAACTCGAAGGGACTTCTTCGAGGATGGATCCAGGTTCAGGAGAAATAGAATTGGTTTATTCAGTTGTCTTTTATTATCACCTTCTCTCAGGTTGCGAGAGCTCCTTGGTTTAGGAGAGTACACCTATTACGCTTATTGGATAGTCTTATTCCAAACCATAGGCAGGTGCCGAAAGGTAGGGAATGAAGAAAACCAATTAGCCTAAGTAGGGTGTGCAGAAGGTAATATGTAAAGACAAAACAAAGGGATTAGAAAGAGGGCAAAGTAAATTGCGACCGATATCATTCACGACCAAAACCGCGTACTTCATCACCACTCCTATTTCACCTTTAAAGGAATAAGGTATTATTTAGTTGTCTTTTATCATCACCTTCTCTCAAGATACGAGTACTCCTTGGTTTAGGAGGGTACACCTATTATGCTTACTGGATAGTCTTCTTCCAAACCATAGGCTGGTGCCGAACGGTAGGGAAGGAAGAAAACCATTTAGCCTAACGATGGTATACAGAAGGTAACGACTAAAGACAAATAAAGGGATTTGGAGAGATGGCAAAGAGATATACGGTTGAAGTCATGAATTGGATTATGGAAGAGGCATTGCTATGAATACCAGGATACCCCTACGAAACATTTTCATGTTTCAGTGCATTGTTAAACAAAAACTGTTTTCCCGATTAGACACTTACTCCAAGGGTATGTATTTACCAGGTTTCATTCTCATATCTGTATGGTTTTACAGATGATGAGTGGGAGTAAGTTATTGGGAATTAGGTGATTATCCTCATTATATCGGAATTCGTTGTAATTGGTGATATTTGAGGAAATCGCCAGGGTACAGTCTTCAACCTACGACGCACAGATTTTGAGTTGTTTAACTCAGCGGACTTATACAGAGTATTGTATGTTGTCCAGTGTCCTTCAGGACAAAGGGTAGGTCATCGTACTATGTTCTGTTTACTTATAACTTCTCTAGTTTTTAGACAAGTGTTTCGCAGAAATACAAGGTCTAAGTTTTGAGAAGTTGTGGGTATAAGAATAAAGTAGAGAACCAGGTATCACAAGTATCGTGATTCTTCAAAGAGATCGAAGATGTAGATTCTTGTGATTGGTATTCAGATGATAGTGATGGTTTTGAGAAATGTGTTTCTCTTTCAGGTTACTCATAATTGGATGGATTCCTAAGCTGAGTAATGCTGATTAGCCTCTTTCCATTAAGTTGATATGCACTGGAGACAGCTGCATGATTTGAATATGGTTCCAATTAAATAAGTGCCAAAGTTTCTATATTGGATATAGAATGGATCATACCTTAAAAGATATTAAGGTACGGGGAGTTGTCCAGCTTATGCTTAAAACCAGACACTGGATAACTCAGGGCACGTTTCTGTAATGGCTGTTTGTGGGTTGACCCTGGCTATGACGAGGGTTGATATTCTACCATTTGCAAGATCAATAGTGATATTTTTCTTGACTCGCCACAGTTTTTAGTAAAATGGATTTTTTCAGAAAACAGTAGTGGGAGTATGGTAGAACTGGAAGTGATTCCAGAACCGCGAACGATTACGGAAAATTTGATAGGACCTATATATTCAATCAGGTTTGACATTCCAATAGCCACTCCGCAGATATGATGTGTAACCTCAGACACCCGAGAGGTACTTCGGTAGCCTCAAGGACGGTGACAGGGAGGTTCTTATCTACCCAGACTTAACACTACTGTTGTTCCAGGATATGAGACCCGGTAGGAGGGTTTTTCGTAGTCAGTGGGAGCAGCGGAAGCATAGTGGGCAAGATGCTTATATCTATTTATAGACTTAAGCAATTATAGCGGAGATAGATCATCTAATTTTGATGTGACAGTCATAGGTTTGACTTCAATCAGAATAGGGGATGGATCTGTTAAGAAGGTAGTAGGGTGTGATGTCATGGTATTTGGATGACATACATAGAATAGGAAGTAAAATTCCTATACTACGATCGGTTGTACTTTGGTCGTCACACAGTTGTTTCTCCAGACAGGATATGGATATAATATTTGACATTCTGGTTTCTGGATCTATGGTTTTAGATCTGGATTTGGGTAGTTTCCCAATGTGGGTACTTTGACAGATATTCTAATGGTATTTAGAATAGTTGACTCCTAGCATGGTGGTGTACCTACAGGTGATGGAGTCACCCTCTCTAAAGGTGTCTTACAGACTAAAGGGGAGAGGGATGTGCATGATTGGCAGATCACTTGCTTAGGCAATTGAGTCAATCGTGAGATGTCAAGTACCACACCAGATGTTGTTTTTGCACTAGATGCGATAAGTTTGTATTAATCCAATCCTGGAGAAACATAAGGAAGCAGTTTTAGAACATAAGTGGATGTTCTACGGATTTGATGACGGCAGCCTCTTTCGGGAGACGGTTATCATTCCAGGCTTCAAAGGTGACATGGTTGACAGAGTGATTGTCAGAGTTATAGTTTTTCCCTCTGATGAAGTGGGACAGTATTATGGACAGGTGGTCCAAGAGGATACTGTGGGTGGCATGGTGCCGGATACTGATTAGGTTCAGTGATCGATACAGTCTACGAAATTTGGATTTGCAGTTCATTTATGAACTAGGTCCCATCAGATATCCAGACATATTCTAAGACAGGTATTACTCGATTCGGGAGATGGCTTTCTCAGCGAACTTGAGATTTAGAGAGATATTGAAAGAAACATCTAGGCGGATCCACTCACTGAGGCTATTTCTCGAACACAATAGTTTTACAAACGGGCTTTGTGAAACTGATTAGTATAGGAGTTGGATGTTCGGTTTCACACGGGCTGTGAGTAGTCGACATCTCAATAATTAGCCTTGAGTGCAAGTGGGAGATTGTTGGAGATAGTGCCCTCATAGTCAATTATTGGATCGCAGGTACGTGATTGCAATGATTGCGGAGGACCTATCCCGGTAGAACAGTCTTACTCGAGATAATAGTATGCTATCTGGTTTGCCTTTATCAGTCGTGTACATGTTCAGGTGACTGATTGCATGTTACACTTTGATAGAGCCCTTAGGATCTTGCTTTACTACCAACAGTATGATGGCGATCATATACGTGAGAGTTGGGTAGTTTATATGCATATCCTTAATTGTGGTCCCTAGTCGTGGGAGTTTCGAGACAGGGCATCGATACTCCGGAGTAGACTAGTGTATACAGTCGAGACCCCGACGAGGGGCGGTGGCCGGTCTCACAAGCCACTGGTGTCAGTTGGATCACCTAAGATGTATACAGGTGCTCATTGGGTTATGAGTACACCGGACAGGACTCGCCGGGAATCTGCTAGTTAGTACTATACCTATCGTCAGATAGCAGTTCCCTGGTGACATGTGTACAGGTTAGTTCATCGACCTGAGGTCGTCATTTGTCTCGTGTGAGTTCCCACTGTGCTTTGATTTCTACCCTACCACGGCTCAAAGGAGTCTTGCAAACAGGTAGCTTTTGGGTACAGTCCCGAGCCATATGGAGGCACGTGAGCGGATCGGCAGGGGTTTCGTCTCTCCCGGTATTGGGGGCGAGGTCGTGCTGTGTCTAGGAGAGCCATTACACATAGTCCATGGCCATGGCAGGAGATTTACTGGTAGGTACTCCAGTAGTATCTCAGGGTGTTATTGGGCTACACTCCGACACGACTTATACTGCTATTGGGGGTCTGACGTTACTAGCCCCCTAGGCGGATATGCGATACTCATTGACGAACGGACCGGACTGTATATACATTGTCGCTGTTAGGCTCAGTAGGGTTTCTGGATGAGTTCGCTCATCGGCCTCCCTTGAGTTCGCTCATCAGCCTCCCTTGAGGTCAGTCCATGGGCAGCCGTTACGCATAGCTAGTGTCGCTGACGGTTTGTGGTTAAACCCACTGCCAGGGTACTGACGAGTCATTAGAGTCCCCCACAGACAGTTTCCCAAGTTCGGACGAAACGTTGTAGAGGCCGTATGGTTTTATGGCAGGGTTCGGAAAATGCACGTGCGTTTACGCACGTGTCAGTTTTCGGGCAGATGATACTGGTCGGCTTTGGTTTAAGCCGGATCCGAGTATCATATTGAGTAGGTATAATATCTTTGTCTCAGTTGCATTTGTATTCGGTCGTAATACAAATGCGGGTATATTTATACAGTTACGGGGTTATCCTGAAAGTCGTTTCAGGATCACTTTTGGAAGTTGCCAATTTCCAGTTTTCTATCAGCCGTCTTTTAACATTCGGTTAAAGACGGATTTATCTTTTCTTGGATGAGAGTGAGTCATGCTTCTAGAAGGTTCTAGAACGTTCTAGATTTGGTGAGGTGTCTTGTGACTCATGCTTTGATTTCTAAACATTCTTGTTTTGCTTAAGATCTTTATGCTTGATATTTGTTCTAATGGTCACCCCCCTCTCCTACGGTCACCTCCCTCTTTGCTATAAGAGGCCGGCCCCCCTCCTCTCTCTCACTTGATGTTTTCATTTGCTAGAAAAGATTATGATAGGTTTTATCGGTGTATGGAATTTCACAGTCCATTTCATTCCATCACCCGATTCCCTCGGCAACTTCATTAACCGATCGTCCACGGATTTGGACGAAGCGAGACAAAGTCATCTACTCATTCTCTACATCATTCTTGGTCGTCTCTTCTAGCAAACTTGACGACCGAGTTGCCTCGAGTCAGAGGCGGGAGCCCGTTTAAAGAATCAGTGATGTGGTGCCACCTGGACGAGCAGATCGGAGATCGAAGAGATCGGAGCAGCCGCAACGGAGCGTGGGATGATGGTTAAAGAACGAAGGACTCGGATCGTTCGGTATAACCTTTCTACACTCTTTACAGTTTGTTAGTTTAGCAATAATGGAAGATCCGGGTTAAAGTATACGATAGCGCCAGTTAAAAAGTTTTTGTTCTGCATTTGGCGTCTGTAGACGGCCGGGGCGCTAGCGTAGACTTACATATGTTATATTGGATCGTCGTGTTTGAATAGCCGGGGGTTTTTATGTGAGATGAGTGTTTTTCATTTTCATTCATGTAAAAACTTGTATGTAATATTCTTTTATTGGGGCACTTCCAGGTTGCGGAAGATGTCACCTTTTGTATATTATTTACTTTTCCGCACTAGGATAGACCCAAGGAGGAGGGCACAAGTAACCGGGTTCTGGAGTCCAGTGGGAGACCAACTCGAGGAGTCGAGTCCGGGTCTCCTAACTCTAGAATTGGTAGGGTTGCTTGCCGCTCTCGTAGGGGTCTAGGGGTGTGGGTTTGGCTATTCTTCACGACCGTGGAATCCGTGTTTTATACTGGCTCGTATTGAAAACACGGACGTCCTAGTATATCCAATATTTCATATGATATTCTTCTGCTGCGATATCTGTGATGTGATCATGTGATGTTCTGTGATAGATACTTTATATAGTATATATGATATATTATATAGACGTTACTTATGTTTTACACCCGCGCTAGCCCTGCCCCGCTCTTCCGTTAGTTACCTAACCTAACGGTGCATGAGGGGACATCGAGGCGAATGCGGATGGCATAAGTGTACGTCGTATTTATCTGTGATGTTTAGGTACTTGAATGATGGGACTTCATTAATGTGATTAATGAAATAAAAGAAACCTAAGATGTTGTAGAATCAAATTTCAAAATAAAATAGGTAGCTACAGTTCTTGCTTTGCACAGCGGTATATATGATATATCCTGCACCTTATTCGATAAGGAAAGGACCGAGATCCCTTCACCGGGAGTGACTCCTTTAGCAATAACTGGCAGATGCTACACACTCGGTTTGTCTTTTGATTGCTTTTAAGTGTTTTTGCTTTGCACAGTGATATATATGATATATCCCGCACCTCATTCGACGAGGAAAGGACCGACGATCCCTTCACCGGGAGTGACTCCTTTAGCAAAACTAGAAAAGCCTAAAAAACACTCCATTTCAAAATTCATTTGATCCTACAACGATATCAAGTTCATTACGCAATAGGTTTTCAGAAAAACCTGTCGTAGCCCTCCGTCATTTCAGATAAGTACTAGTTAGTATTCGTGCTGCGGTTGTTTGGCATGCGTCAAGGCGTAGTGTACGGTAGCTAACTAGTGCTTATCTGCTAGCATATGATGCGATTGGATTAGGGTATTCGTACGGCGTTGTTTGGCATGCATCAAGGGTCGTGCGGGTGGGTTTAATTCAATCAAGAAATGTACGGGTTGAACTTGACTAGCAGACTATGGGTTGTTTGGCATGCGTCAAGGTCATAGCGAGCTAGGGGCAAAATATTATCGGAAATTTCAAGTGTTGAAATTTGCAATGAGATTGCATACCTTCTATGAGATAGTTGGATCCCGATACCCGCTGCGAGTAAGAGTTACTCCTGGGAGAGTTTTACACATTACAATTAGCCGATCAAGTAGGTGTCTAGAAAGGTGTTAACGAGGTTACGCCTCTGGGAAAACGAGGTTTACATTAATTAGGTTCGTGCGAAAGCACGGGGGACCTCCCTCAAAGTACCGACACTGGCCTGGCTGAAAGATTGGCGAACTTGTAGTGTGTAATTAATCCCGGCTAGTCTTTCCTTTTAGGGTTTGAATGAAGATTTGATAAAAAGCAGTGGGAGCCATCCTGATTAGATAAAATAATAACCAATCTATTCTTGCAAGAGCGCACGCTGAGTGTTTTCTTCTCTCTCTCTCCAGGTAGCGACCATATCACGCCTTAATCAAGATAATAATACAGAATAATTGACCGAACCCGCTTGTTATACTGAGCTGGGGAACGTTGGTCCCGCTCCAACTTATAATTGTTATAAGACAGAGCAGGAAATTGGGAATACCAGAATTCCCGTGCCGCCCAAACGAAGAGAGTGCATGCTGATGCATCATCTTCGGGTGTGTTCATTACAGAGAACTGTTTCTCAGTGTCCTTTACGTCCTGGGTATATGATACCGGATCAGGATCCCGCATATGTAATATGTTACATGGGCTACAGATAGGTAAAGAACTGAGAACCGGTGATAAGTTTCATGAGGCAGAAAACGGGGCAAGAGTTGCAGCCAAGTCTGTTGGTCACTGTCACCCTGTATTACCAATACATTGATTCTGAACGAATATTATTAGATACCGAACCTGATATACAAAATCATATCAGTCTCTTTATTAGTAAAGAAAGGATATAATTTTGTATTGTTGGATAATGTTTTGAACATTTTCTATATCAAAAGTTGATCGGTTCAGGCACGTTATCTAAAAGCATTAATGTTCTAAATCAAACTACAGTTCTTAATATACGGAACACACACAAGAGGAAGAGTTCAGAAATGAACGAATCCTTCTTGAGGCATTGTAGACTAGGTCATATCAATGTGACCCGACTAGCTGAAGTTACATTTAGATGCATATTTAAATCAGTTTGAATTTACATCTTGTGAAACTCGCTAGTCATGTCACAAAGATAAGATGACCAAAGCTCTGTTTATTGGAAACAGAGAAAGAGTTAGTAAACTCTTGGGAAGATACATGTTGATGTATGTAGGTCCCCTGTCTACGCATGCCAAGACTGGTTCTTTGTACTTCATTACATTCTCTGATGATCTTTCGAGATTCAGACCTATGTTCCTGTTGAAACATGAGTCCGAACCTTTTAAGATATTCACGGAATATAAGTTAGAAGTAGAGAACCAAAATACGGGTATAAGTATTATGTCCTATGATGAGTTCAAGGAGGAGAATACTTGTGCATGGAATTCATGGACTATTCTAAAGGAGAATGAGATTCTCTCTCAGCATTACTCCTCTGTATACACCATAGCACGATGGTATATCGGGGCGGAGCAGATACACCCTATATGATAAGGTGTGCTCTATGATGAGTACTACTGAGTCACCTATTTCCTTTAGGGAGTTATGCGCTTGAGAAGCTGCATACCTATTGAATAGGGTTCGAATCAAATCAGTTGCCTACCACTTCATATTTGATATGATAAGGGAAGAGCCCATCTCTCAAGTTAGTTGAGATTTAGGGTTATCCAGCCTATGTCTGAAAAGCAAAATCCGGACAAGCTCGAGGCAAGATCTGTTATGTACAACTGGAAAGGTTCCAGCTATACAAACAACAGCAGATGATTTAGTAGAACCAAAGGATTCAGTAGATTCCAACGAACCTCAGCCTCTCCGCCGATCTAGTAGGCTTCCTCACCCACCTGAGAGATACTTCGGTTTCTCTATGACAGTGGGACCGAGGATTGCATCATGAGATGATGACCCAACTAGTTTCGAGCTGGCCATCAGGAGTGGGACTCTGTAAGAAAGGCTGGATGTTTAGCGATCTGAGATGGAATCCTTATACACCAACAAAGTATGGACTTTGGTTGCTATATCTGAAGGGTTAAATCCCCATCAGGAGCAAGTATATCTTGAGAAGATTACTTGGTGTAGATGGAAAAGTTGAGACTTTCAAAGCTAGACTTGTTAAAGGTTTTCTTCATTAACCAGGCGTGGATAATGATGAAACCTTTTCCAGTGGCTATGCTTAAGTCCATCCAGATCCTACTTACCACGGCTGCATACCATGACTACGATCTCTGGTGGTTGGGTGTCTTGACTGTTTTTCTAAATGATGATTTAGAAGAGTGCGTCTATAAGTACACAGCCAGAGGGCCTCGTAGACAGTGGGAGCAGCGGAAACGTGTGCAAGATGCTTTATAGGATAAAGCAGGCATCGCGGAGTTGGAACATCTATTTTGATGGATTAGTCAAAGAAGTTGACATCATCAAAATGGTAGATGAACCTTGTATAAACAAAAAGGTAGTAGGGAGTATGGTGACGATCCTCGTAGAGTACGTGGATGACATACTCTTGATAGGGAAGTAGTTTCCTATGCTACGTTCGGTCAATCTCCGCTTATCACCATAATTCTCCATATAGGATCAAAGTGATACCTCCTAAATCCTGGGTTTTGGATCTATGAGATAGATCTAAATGGATGTTAGGATACTCACTAGTTGTAGTGAGATGATATCAATCGATCCTGGGGAGAATCGCTGGAAGGGTTCCAGGGT
This sequence comes from Agapanthus africanus, assembly GCA_030015575.1. Taxonomy (NCBI): domain Eukaryota; kingdom Viridiplantae; phylum Streptophyta; class Magnoliopsida; order Asparagales; family Amaryllidaceae; genus Agapanthus; species Agapanthus africanus. Next base: position 663,655,868 of record CM057342.1, on the reverse strand, counting down.
GATAAAGACGACTGAATGTCAGTCGCAGGCATTGTCTTTACCCTCAGTACAGGGACGGTATGTTGGAAGAGTTCCAAGCTAGATACCGTGACATACTAGACGATAAAGGCAAGATACATCGCTACTTAAGATGCTACCAAAGAGGCTGTTTGGGTGTATATTGGTTCATGAGATGAACTACGTTCCAACCATTGTGAGACAATGGAGTTGTGGCTTATGCCAAGGAACGTCCGTCCCATCAGTGATCCAGACATATTCTAAGGCAGTATCACCTGATCATGGAGATGGTTGATCTCCAGGGGATCGAGGTTAGGAGAGTAGACTCAGAGGACAACACAGCGGATCCACTCACAAAGGCCTGTTCCCAGAGAGAGATTTTTATGGGATGGTTGAGTATGAGATACTGCAACCACTGCTATCAGATGGCCCTAGTGCAAGTGGGAGATTGTTAGTTATATGTATGCCCTAGAGGCCATTACTATACATAGGATGTATATTGTAGTGGATGCTTGGACATATATAGGGAGGACTTTCTTGCTCGACATGATAGTATGCTATCTGGTTGATCTTTACCTTAACGTGTACACTGATTGTCTCCCTGTTATATGTTGGTAAAGCCCTTAGGATCTGTGCTTGACTACCTGGACTATGATGCGGATCATACTAGTGGGGACTTGGTAGTCCATAAGTACATCCTTCAAAGTCCCTAGTCGAGGGTGTATCGAGACGGGGCATCGATATACCAGAGTAGACTAGCGTATACCTTCTCGACCCATACAGATGGGCGATGGATGATCCCATATCCATTGGTGTTTGACATCAGAGATGATATACGGGTGCTCAGTGGAGACTGGGTACACTGGACGGACTCGCCGAGAACTCCCAGATGGTATTATACCATACGTCAGATGGCAGTTCTCTGGTGACACTGGTACAGAGTAGTCTGTTGACCCGAGATCGTCATAGAGTCTTGTGTGGTTCCCACTGTGCTTTGATTTCCATCTTACCACATCCAAGAGGGCGTGCAAAACGGTGGTTTTTGGGTACAGTCCCGAGTCACATGGAGGCAATGAGCGATAGGAGGGGATTCGTCTCTCCCGGTATAGGGAGTTGATGTTGCGCTGTGTTCGATTGGCTATAACAGGAAATCCCTGGCCAGGGTTGCTGAGATTTACTGGTAAGTGTTACCAGTAGTTTCTCGAATTGTTATAGACCTCATATCGACACGACTTATCGAGCTATTGGGGTCTGACGTTTACCACCCCTAGGCGAGATATGCGACATATCAGATGATCAGACCAGACTGTACGGTAGTGTTACTGGTTGGATTCACTGGAGTGTGAGCGGGCTTGCTTGTCGATCTTCAGATCGCTCAATACCCGGGTGGCCGTTACGTTTAGCATACCGCTTGCGGCTTGTGGGTGCTTGATATGATCATCACCTGCTGCCGGCGTATTGACGAGTCTTTAGAGTCCTACACAGAGGTTTCCTGGCTCAAGCGAAACGAAATAGGAGCGCATATGAGATATGTGCGGGACCGAGAATAATGCGTGTATGTGATACCGTATTCTATTCTCGCGATGAATGTATCGATTGGTTGTATGCGATATGACCTAGTTATCGAATCAAGGGTTGATTCGATAAGCCGATACATTGGATACTAGTCGGTTATATGCGATATGACCGGATCGTTAAATCAAGTGTTGATTTAATGATTTATTGCGTAATTATATATTTGATATATTAGTTTGCATTAACTAGTATCGGTTTACTTAAGATGGATTTTCTCACTTGGATGTACACATTGTATATGTGATATACTTTTGTGCACTTGATTGTATCATGATTGATGATACATGTTTGCTAGGGTTTTTGTGTAAAGATCAAACCATGGTTACATGATAATGGTTAGGGTTTTGTTTTATTCTTTTATCTTTTTTAATTATTCATTTTGGAATATGATAAGCATAAAAAGGAAAATGGTTGCTAATTTTGGATTCTAGTTGAAGCTTCTTGAACTTTTGACTATGTGACCATTTTTGTCTCATGCTTAACCCTAACCACTTCATTTAACCTTAGTTTAGTCTCTACACTTTACCATGGTTGATTATGATAAGTATTCTATTATTTTCTATTTTCTAAATTAACTTATCATAACAATTTCTATCTTCTTCTTCCTTTCTTCACTTGAAGAAAGCAAGCCTCATCAATGGTGGATTGATGAAACAAGTGAGAAATCCAATTCTAAAGTCTACCCACTTCCTATTTCTTCATCCTCTACCTCTTGCCTAGTAGTAGAGTGTGTTTTCTTCACAAGTTTCATGACTTGGTGAAGTGAGAGCTTGATCTTGCGATGCCTCGACGTAGATCATCTTCGGCATGGACATCGACGACCTAGCTCGCCATTTCTCCGACGAAGCCGACGCTAGAGCCCGGGAACTCATTTGGACAGTGAGGGGACTTCGTTGCGGAGCTATGGAGGTGGTGCACCGGATCTACAAAGGTTGTATTTCCGTATTCCCTTAGTTAAGTGTTAACTAGTTTACTTTTCGCCTAGATATCTAGCCAACGATCCGTTCTAGAGTTTCTCGGCACCTAGAATTTTTGAAATTGGCATGGTTGATGCCTTGTGAGACCTCATTAGGGTGCCTAGGAACCCTACACCCGCTTCTACAGTTGCCGTCCCTCTTGCTCTTTCAAATCTTGTCTCTTTGAGAGTCCGGGGTAAATTCTTGCTTCGAGCGTTCCAGCATTTGGATTTTCTTGGTCAGCTCCTGAAACGTCTTGAGGCCTGCTGTACACAAGAATGGGACTATCCAATTGCTGAGGTTCTCAATAAGGAGGCTGACGGACTGGTCCTTCTTTAGCGGCGGTTCGCACTTGACAGTGAGGTTGTACCATCGGGCAATAAAGTCCGTGTTGGTTTCGTTGTTTCCGGCTTGGTTCTCATGAGGTCAGCAGTGGAGATTTTATCACTAACATTCATGAATCTTTGCCGAAACAGAGACTCCATTTGGACGAAATTAGTGATGGACCTGTCCGGTATGCTTGCGTACCAGTCGAAAGAGACACCAGTCAGGTAGTTGACAAATTGACGAAGAAGGAGCGTATCATTACCCATTGTATTTCCGCGCGACGCTTTAAAGTGGCCGACGTGTTGATTCGCGTTTCCCATCCCGTCAAATCTTCCGAACTTAGGAATGACGTAGCCGCTGGAGAACTCAATCAGATCGTACTTTGCGGGATATGGCCTCCCACTATTGCCAATGTCCTTCTGAGTCTCAGCTTCGGCCACCAATGTTTAACCTTGTTGGTGAACAAGTCCATTATTCGATCTTTTGTTAGCGGGATAGTTCATCTGGGGCCAAGGCGTCCCCAGAAGTGGAATGTGGTCGGCTTTCGTGCGGCTCGCGCATACTTGGACCTAAAGGTGCATGCATCGGTTGCTTCGGGTAGTTATCGCCCGGCTCATGAGTAGAGACATGAGCTTGATTGTAAGGTGCCCGGGCAATTTGAGCTGTGAGCTGTATCACAACATTCGTCAGGTCATCAATTTTTTAGTAGAGCTTGGCCATCTCTTTATCTTTGCTCCTGAGCTATTTTCGAAGCTTTTGAAACAGCTCTTGCTCTGCGGTCCTGGGGCGGAAAGTCGGCTCTTCTTCTCTGTCCGAGATTGATTCCACATGGACTGAGGGTCCTTCTGCCTATTGGCCTCATCGAGAGGGTTTTCATCATCTAGCGGAGGTAGCTGATCTTGGGAAACGACAACCACATTCAAGCCAGATTGGGCTTGGGATGTGGTGGCCCCATCCTTGCTTTTGCAGCGCAAGTTGTCGCTGGGATGCACGCCCGCCATATAGACCGTATGGACAACATATCCGGCCGTCTTTTCATCCTTGGCAGCTGATTTTGCAGACTGATGTCGTGGCCCTTCTTTTTCGGTAACGGGCAATCGATTAAAGGCGGCTGGCCCGACCGAGTTCATGAATGGTGCCGGCGCTTCCTTTTTGGTTTTGCCCCGCTGCTTTCGCGCGGTACAAAGTGTCTGATAGACTCTTGAAGAGACGGTGTCATGTTTTCGATGTTGGGGCTGAGGCACGCCACTTTGGAGCATCGTCCGGTTTGATGTCTTCTTGATTCTGCCGGTCATGGCGTTTTTCTGAACCTACTTCATGGGTTCGAAGGAGTTGCTGACTTTTACGGCCAACTCGGCTGTCGTCACGGGGTTAACCCTGTCCTTGGAATCTCACAAAATTCCACTTGGCCGGAGTCCTAGCCTTCTTGTTGGCTTTATATCTGAGCCGCTTCTGCCTTAACTTTTCTGTTTTGAGCACTTGGCAAGCTTCGGCCCTTCGGGAAGACGCCATAGACCGATTGACAGAGAGTCCAGAGAAGACGCCCGCTCGTGCGATTGTCATGGTCACCGTCTGAGCTTGCTGGAGATGGTTCATAGCTTCGTTGGTGTTGACGGCCTTGCCCCCAACCGGAATAGCGGAGAGCCGTTCATATATGGATTTGCATTTAGGGTGGGATGCTTTGGCGATCACAACATTCGTCCTCTTTCCCCTTGAGGTCGGTTTGGTCACTTGGTTTGCCGGGGCCTCCGCCAAATGAGAGCTTCTGGCCGGGTAGATGGTGATGGAACCAAATTAACGGGGTTGTTCCTTCCATTGCTGGCTGAGACTCGCGGGGAGAACCACGCGGGCATTAATCTTGACAACGTACGAGATCGGAGTTGCCTCAGAGATCGAACTGGTCCTTGGAGACATTCTCATTGAATTTGAAGATTGTGATCAGAAAGCTATTATCCTGCACAAAGAAACATGATTTCAGTACAGGCAATCTACATATATGTCGATTGAGTTCGCATGAATGTTTAACCCGAAATATGGGAGGAGAGAAATGGTCCCACCAGGCGTGCCAGAATCTGCAGGGTGTTTTTCATCACCCTATTGAGATGGAAAATACGCGTCGCTTGTCAGGCGTATTACAGATTCCCCCTACCTGGGGTAGGCTGGGGTTTATTGATTGTGGAAATCCAAATCTTCAACAGCCGCGGACTAAACTGTCATTAATTACTCCTTACTTTTGGAGTGAGAGAACCTCTGATTGACGGGTAAAACTGGCCATGCAAACTTAATGTGCAGTGTGCATGTGTTTTGTTTTGAAGAGGACTTAGACGTATCGGGGGCCTTATAGAGTTTACAGGGGTCTCGCTACCTGGATAGCGGGTTAGGGGTCAAGGGGGCTAGCAGCCCCCTACGGGATGCGAGGCAGCGTCCCGTTAGAAATTTTTTCTAACGGGAACATATTTTGAGTGTGGAGCATGAGGGAAAAAGAGGGGTGGGGAGCATCCTAAGGACGCGTAAGTGGAGCGCGGGCGCTGGGCGTCCGCGGGTCACATGCCAGGCGCATAGGTGCCAGCGGGTCACATGCCCTGTGCGTGGGCGTCAGCGGGTCACGTGGGCACACAACCGCTGGACGCTAGCTGGTCATGTTCGCAGCACGCGACCGCTGGAAACACCAGCGGAGAAATGGGCTTAGCTCCTGGGCTGGGAGTTGAACTCCTGAGAGGATTTGGAGTTGAACTCCTAAACAGGAATTAGGTGCAGATTTGGAGTTAAACTCCCAAAAAAATTGGATTTGGAGTTGAACTCCTATATAAAAAATTGAATGTGGATTTGGAGTTAAACTCCTAAAAGGCTTGGATTTGGAGTTAAACTCCTAAAAGGTCTAGATGTGGAGTTAAACTCGTTTGAGGATTTGGATCTTGGAGTTGAACTCTACGAAAATCTTGGGAGATGATCAAATGGAACCCATTTCTTCTCCCTGGAGCCTCGGATCCTCCCAAAGTGGGATTTTTGGAGGTGAGTCTTCTTCCTCCTCCTCTCCTTCTGCTGGATCTTGGAGAAAAAGGGAGGTGGGATTAAAAATCTCCCTTTTAGGGATTTGATGGGAGATCTGAACTCCCCTTCGAGGGTTTATGGTGAAAACTATTTCTTTTTAGAAAAAGAAGAGTTAAACCCTTTATTTAATTGGAAATGAAAAGAAAAAAGAGAATTTGAGAGAAAGGAGATGGTGGCACAAACCCTAGAATTTTTTTGAGAGAATGAAAAGTTGTCTTTTATTTTCTCATCGTGTTTGCCTTTTATAGATTACACACTTTACATATAGCCCATTGGGCTTTTCAAAATGGCACTTGTGCCACCCTATATCTTATGTGCTTATATCTTTTTGCACATAAGCCATGGGGTTTACAAAATTTTTAACTTTTGCCCATTTTTTATAGATTTATTTCTAAAAAATGCATTTAAACTAATTTATCGCCTCCTTTTTGGTATGGAGCCGACCCCCTCCATACTTAGTCTTGACTTGGGCTTTGGCCCGCTTGACTCGGGGTTGATTGACTTTGACTTCATCAACCTGGGTGTAATTTTTGTCCCTAACAGTAAACAGTGGCAGCAGCGGGAAGGTGTGCAAGTTACTTAAATCTATTTATCGATTAAAGCAGGCATCGCGGAGCTGGAATATCTATTTTGATGAGATAGTCAAAGAATTTGACTTCATAAAAAACGAAGATGAGTCATGTATCTACAAGAAAATTGTAGGGAGAACTGTCGTATATCTCGTCTTGTACGTCGATGACATTCTCTTGATAGAAAATGGCATTCCTATGCTGCAATCTGTCAGGTTGTTTTTGTCACAAAAGTTTTCCATGAAAGACCTGGGTGACGCCTCCTACATTCTGGGGATTAAGATCTACAGAGATAGATCCAAAAGATTGTTGGGACTATCACAGTCCAGGTACATAGATACCATACTAAAGAGGTTTAGTATGGAAGATTCCAAGCGCGGTAATATACCCGCTTTGCACGGAATCACCCTCTCCAAAGAGATGTCTCTCAAGACTGATGAGGAGAAGGCCTGCATGAGCATTATACTCTACGATTCGACGGTAAGATCTATAATGTATGCAATGCTGTGTACCAGACCAGATGTAGTTTACACACTTAGCGTGGTGAGCCGGTATCAGTCGAACCCAGATGAGAATCATTGGATAGCTGTAAAGAACATTCTCAAGTACCTGAGAAAGACGAAGTAGATGTTCTTGGTTTACGGTAATGGAGACCTCCAGGTCGAGTCCTTTACCGACTCAAGCTTCCAAAGTGACAAGGATGACAACAAGTCTGTCTCGGGTTATGTGTTTACCCTCTACGGAGGGGCGGTCTGTTGGAAGAGCTCCAAACAGTACACCGTCACAGACTCGGCGATAGAGGTTGAATACATTGCTGCCAACGATGCCGCAAAAGAAGCAGTCTGGATGAAGAAGTTCATTATTGAACTTGGGGTGGTTCCGTTTATTGTCGATCCAATACTTTTGTATTGCGATTACAATAGGGATATGGTTTTAGCGAAGGAACTACGGTCCCATCAGAAATCCAGACACATCTTGAGACAGTATCATCTGGTCAGGGAGATCGTAAATCACCGGGAGATCGAGGTCCGGAGAGTAGATACGAAAGACAACACGGTGGATCCATTTACCAAGGCCCTCCCTCAAGTGTAGTTTGAGCGACTTTTTGAAATGTTGGGTATGCGATACGCTAATAACTGGCCCTTGAGCAGACATTGGGTATTCGGTACGCCAATTACAGGCCTTAGTGCAAGTGGGAGATTGTTGGATATGTATGCCCCAGAGGCCTGTACTGTATATGATATTAAGGATATGTATGTACATGACAATCTTGCTCAGCTATATAATATATTATTTGAGTTGTCTTTATCTGAACATGTGTATTTGTTTTTCTTGCTGCTTTCTATTGCTTATATATGTTGATAAAGACTCGATACAGTAGTATATTATTTTGGTTTGTCTTTATCTTAACATGTGTATATGTTTTACTTGATATCACATATGGCTGATACATGTTGATAAAGCCCGTAGGATTTTTCTTGACTACCACCGTTATGATGACGATCATAGTTATGAGGGCTAGATACTCCATAAGCACATCCTTAAATGTCCCATGTCGCAGGAGTATCGAGACCGGATATCGATATTCCATATTAGACTTGTGTATATGTTTCTAAACCCCGACGCGGTGGTTGGTCGTACAGCCATTGGTGTGATCACCTAAGATTGTATACAGGTGCTCACTAGGGGTGAGTACACTGGACGGACTCGCCGAGAAATTCTAGATGGCATTATACCTATCGTCAGATAGCGGTTCTAAGGTGACATGAGTACAAGTTAGTCATTAGACCTGAGTTTGTCATTTGTCTCATGCGAGTTCCCACTGTACTTAGATCACTACTCTACCACGGCTCTACGGATTCATGCAAACAGGTTTTGGTTGGGTACAGTCCCGAGCCACATGAAGGCAGTGAGCGATTGTCATGAATTTGTCTCTCTCGGTATTGGGTGTCGATATCGCACTGTGTCTGGTTGGCCAAAACCATAAGACCTTGGCCAAGACAGTTGAGATTTACTGATAGTTAGATCAGTAGTTTCTCGAATCGGTCTTGAGCCATATCAAGACGACTTATCGGGTTATTAGGGGTCTGACGTTTACCACCCCTTAGACCCGGTATGCGATACTCTTAGATGAAGAGACCAGACTATATGGAGATTGTCACGGACAGGCTCAGTAGGGGTTCGGATGTGCATGCTCGTCGGCCTTTTTCTCGACAGGTATCTCAGTAGCCATTACGTACAGCTAGTCCTGCTGACGCGATTGTGGTTAAACCCACTGCCAGTGTACTGTCGAGTGTTCAGAGTCCCACAAAGAGGGTTTTCCTGGTTCAGGCAAAACGATATGGAGACCGTATGTTTATACGTGCAGGGTTCCGATTAAATACGTGTACCAGTTGCGCGGAATTTAATTGGACGGGTTGTAATACTGGCGGGTTTAGGATTAAGATAGATTATTAAATCAAATATTGATTTAATACTAGTATTTTTATTAGTATTATTATTCTATCTCTAGGGTATTTGTATTTTGGTACGAATACGGGTATGCATTTACGGTAGAAAATATTTTATATTTATACAAAATACATTCTAGAAGAAGAACACCCCATTCTTGCATTTTCCATTTATTCATTTATTTAGAAATGGATGGAGGGTTATGTGGAAAATGAGAATGGTGTAAGGTATTGTTAGGTTACGATAGCGCCCTTACCATCTACCGTGGCCGATGCGGAACAAAAATGACGTTTAAAAACTTGACGCTAACGAACCCGTCATAGAAACGAACCATAAACCTAAACTAGCTAACCAACAAAGAGCTAAACTACTATGATAGAAGCATTATAACGAATGATCCATGTCCTTCGGTCTTCCACCATCATCCCTAGCTCCTTGAGGTGTCCACGATTGAGCTTGGCCTCCGGTCTTCCTCCGTCGAAGATGATCCACCCGAGAGAGATGATGCAGGCTCCAGCTTTGCCTAGCGAAGCAACCGACGCTCCAAGGTTGCTAGCAATGGAGAGTGGGGTGTGTAGGAATATCTCACTATCTTTTTCTCTTATGTCTCATGCTCAAGTGAGCAATCAAAGAAGAAGAAGGAGGAGGTGAGGAAAACCATGGGCATGAGCAACTCAATAATATGGCTAAGTCTCCATGAGAGTGAATAATGAATGAGAGTCTATGGTTGAATGTCATGTAGAGATTATGGCTTCTCATATTTCAACCATGGAAAAATATCTCACATTATATTTTCAATAAACAATCAAGACCATACTTCTCTACATACCTCCAACCATGCTCATGCCACCTCACCCTCCACCTCAATTCAAAATGATTTTCTAAAAAGAAAATCATATAATGAGGTGTCCATCTTCTAAAAGATATTCCGTATAAATACGGAATAAAACCTGGTATACGTATCGAAATACATATACGCGTATTCGTATAAAAATATGAATAGCCAACAGAGAAAATGAATAGTGAACAATAATACTAGAATACACACACACACACACACACACACATAAATTATTAAATCAAAACTTGATTTAATAATCCGGCTCAATCCTAAGCCGCTAGTATTATCAAACGTCCGATAAAAATCTGTGTAGCCTATACACATATTTAATCGAACACCTGTATGTACCAACATACGTCATCTACATCATATCGCCTGAACCGTGAAAATCCTCTGTGTGGGACTTTAAAGAATCGTCAATATGCTAGCAGTGGGTTTAACCACATGCACGTCAGCGACACTAGCTGTACGTAACAGCTACCCAGGTATTGAGCGAAAGGAAGGCCGACGAGCAAACTCATCCGAACCCCTACTAAGCCTGTCAGTGACAATCTCCGTACAATCCGGTCTATTCGTCTACGAGTATCACATATCGAGTCTATAGGGTGGATAAAGTCAGATCCCTAATAACGCGATATTTCGTGTCGGTATGAAGCCCATCACCCACTGAGAAACTACTGATCCAAAACAGTAATTCTCGTCTACCTTGGCCAAGGATTTCTGGTGATTGCCACCCGTGCACCTCGCGACATCAACCCCAATACCTGGAGAGATGAATCCCCAACGATCTGCTCACTGCCTCCGTGTGGCTTGGGACTGTACCCAACTAAAACCTGTTTGCACGACTCTTTTGAGCCGTGATAGGGTAGTAATCAAAGCACAGTGGGAACTCACACGAGACAAATGACGATCTCAGGTCGACAGACTAACCTATACCCATGTGACCTGGGAACTGCTATCTGACAATAGGTATAATACCAACTAGCATGTTCCCGGCGAGTCCGTCCGGTGTACTCATAACCCAATGAGCACCTGTATACTATCTTAAGTGACTGACTGATACCAATGGCTTGTGAGACCGACCACCGCCCCTCGTCAGGGTCTCGATAAGTATACACTAGTCTACTCCGGAGAATCGATGCCCAGTCTCGATACTCCCTTGATTAGGGACATTTAAGGATGTGCTTATAGACTACCCAGCTTCCACGTATATAATCGCCATCATAATGCTGGTAGTCAAGCAAGAATCATATAGGCTCTATCAACATGTAATAGTGATTTATAATACCACATAATGCATGTACATGATGATAAGGACAAACCAGATAGCATACTATCATTTTGAGTAAGACCATTATACCCGTATAGGTCCTCCCTCAATCATCACAATCACGTGTCTATGATTACAATAATTGACTTGAGGGCGCTATAGCCAACAATCTCCCACTTGCACTTAAGGTTAATTATTGCGGTGTCGCATACTCACAGCCCGTGTGATATCGAACACCCAACTTCTCTACTAATCAATCTCGCAAAGCCCGTTTATGAAACTATTGCGTTCGAGAAATAGCCTCAGTGAGTGGATCGCTCCTGTGTTTCTATATTTATCTCTCTATATCTCAACTTCGTGGAGAAAGACTATCTCCCGAAATGAGCAATACCTGTCTTAGAATTTGTCCGGATATCTGATGGGACCCAGTTCACAAATGAACTCTAAATCCAACAAACCTCTTAGACTGTATCATCCACTGAATTTAATCAGTATCCCGTGACATGCCTTCCTCGGTATCCTTTTGGACCACCTACCCAACATAATGCCTCTTAAAAAGAGAAAAAACTATAACTATGACAGTCACTCTGTCATCCAGGTCACCTTGGAAGCCAGAAATGATAACCGCCTCCTGAAGGAGGCTGCAGCTATCCTATACCAAGAACATCCATTTATGTTCATAACTGCTTCCCAATGTTTCTCCAGAATTGGATTAATATATACTTATTTCAGCCAGTGCAAAAGCAATATCTGGTGTGGTACTTGACATCACATGATTGACGCAATTGCCTATGCAAGAGATATGCCAATCATGCATATCCCTCTTCTCATTAGTCTAAAAGATATCTCTTTAAAGAGGGTGACTCCATCACTTGCGGGTACACCACCACGCCAGGAGTCGTCCATTCTAAAACAGAATAGTGTCAAAGTACCCAAATTGGGACACTTCCCAAATCTAGATCTAAAACTATAAATTTAGTGACCAGAATCCCTGATATTTTATCCAGATCCTGTGTGGAGAAACAACTTGTGACAACCACAGTATAATCGATCATAGTATAGGAAGATCACTTCCTATCAAGAGCATGTCATCCAAATACCAGAACATCACTCCTTATTACCTTCTTACCAGGTCCATCTATTGTTCTGATGAAGTCAAACTTTATCACTGCCACATCAAAACTAGATAATCTATCTCCGTTGTACTTGCTCTAGTCTATAAATAGACATAAGCTACTTCCCACTATGCTTCCGCTGCTCCTACTGACTACAACAACCCTCCGGCAGAGCCATATACACGTGTACTTCTAAAGCTAATTTAGAACGGCATTATACTCATCCTCCCGCCAGATCTTATAGTCTAGAACAGCAGTAATATCAAGTTTGGATCATCAAAAACCTCCCTGTCACCGTCTTTGAGGAGACCGAAGTACCTCTCGGATGCCTGAGGTTACCCACCAAATCTGCGGAGTGGCTAATGGATTGTCGAATCTAATTGAATCTTTAGGTTCAATTAAATTTTCAGTAATCGTTTGTGGTTCTAGAATCAATTCCAGTTCTACCATACTTCCACTAATGTTTTCTGAAAAGAATCCATTTTACTAAAACTGTGGTGAGTCAAGAATGATATAATTATTGATCTTCCAGATAGTAGAATGTTAACCCTCGTCAAAGCCCGGAAAAACCCACAAACTGCCATTACTGAAACGTGCCTAAAGTTTATCCGGAATTTGGTTTTAAGCATAAGCCGGACAACTCCATATACCTTAACATCGTTAAGATATGAATCCATTCTATATCCAATATAGAAACAAAGGCAATAATTTAGTTGGAACCAGATTCAAAATACATGCAGCCATTCCCAGTACATATCAACTAAATGGAAGGAGGCCAAGCAGCATTACTCATCAAGGAATGCACCCATGCATGAGTAACCTGAAAAAGAAGCAAGTTCTCAAAACCATTACTTACAACGGAATACCTAACATAAGTATCTACATCTTCGATCATCTTGAAGAATCCTGATACTTGCAATATATGGTTCTCTACTTTATTCTCATATATATATCTTCTCAAAATCTGGACCTTATATTTCAACAAAATACTTGTCTAAAACTAGAGAAGTCATGAGTAAATATAATATAGTATGAGTACCAACCCCTTTGTCCTAACGGACATCGGAAAACATACAATACTTTGTATAAGTCCACTGGGTTCAATAACTCAAACCCTATGCGTCGTAGGTTGAAAACTATACTATGGTTAAGAAGAATTACACCGCTGTTGTGAAAGTGTTTCCTAGTACCATCACAAGGTTTATACCGGCATCAAGCATGCAATTTAAAAATTTTTAGGTTGCTAAACTACACTAACCTAGAATCTAACTAGATTATTAGGGTTTAACATATGATAAAACAATATCTATGCTAAGAGAAAGAGATTACAACCTTTGTAGACCAAGTCCTTCTCTTCTAAAGCTCCGGACAGTAGTCCCTACGACTCCTCTTGGCTCCACTTGAAGAAATGCACGAACTTACTTTGCGATCTTCGTGTCGAAAATTATCCACCTTGAAGCTTCTCTAGTTCAAAATACCTCTTCACTAATCTATCATTAGTGAAGGAAACACCCTAATCTAAATGGCTAATCTAGATTAGGATGATAAAGTAGGTGTTATGGCTCACTTAGAATTCTCACAAGCCCTTGGATTCACAACTCATGTGAGGGTTAGGGCTTGGAGGAGGAAGAAGAAGATAAATGAAGAGGGTGTAGGAAATGTGCTAAGGAAAAAACTCAAGTGAAGAATGGCTCATCTACAACCTCATTTATTGAATCATAGATTTATTTCAAATACATAAATGCAACCATACTTCAATAGAGAAAGTAAACTAATAAACAAATAATTTGTGTCATGCTTCACCCATTCCTCAAATATCTCCCCATTTTCCACCTCATTTTCTATTTTCACAAAATAAAAAATCCATACACACACACACATATATCACACACACACACACACACACACACACACACATAAATGAGAAGAAAATAATTAGTGAGCATACTATTAGTTAATATAATTATATCAAATATAAATATATATCAAATTATTAAATCAACACTTGATTTAATAATCTGGTTATATCACATATAACCGACTAATATCATTTATCTGTATACCATATTATCAAATCAACACTTGATTCAATAATTCGGTTATATCACATATAACTTAATCGATATCAAATGTCGCCAGATTAGAATACGGTATCACATACTCGTATTTAATCAGGCTCCCGCACATATCAGCATATGTGCCTTACTTCGTTTCGCTTGAACTATGAAATCTCTGTGTGAGACTCTAAAGACTCGTCAATATGCCAGCAGTAGGTAATGATCACATCAGTTACCCACAAGCCGTCAACGGTACTAGCTGTACGTAACGGCTACATAGGTATTGAGTGATTAGAAGATCAACAAGCAAGCTTGTCCAAACTCCCATGAAGCCTATAAGTAACACTTACTGTATAGTCCAGTCTCTTCGTCTGATATGTCACATATCGAGTCGGAATCGTCAGACTCCAGTAACTTGATAAGTCATGCTGATGTGTGGCTCATAACGGTTCAAGAAACTATTGATAACACTTACCAGTAAATCTCATCAGCCCTGCCAGGGACTTACTGTTATATCCAATCGAGCATAGCGCAACATCAACTCCCAATACCAGGAGAGACGAAACCCTTCCTATTGCTCATTGCCTCCATGTGACTCGGGACTGTATCCAAAATCCACTTGTTTGCACGACTCCTTTGAGCCACGGTAGGGAGGAAATCAAAGCACGGTTGGAACCACACAAGACACTATGACGATCTCGAGTCTACAGACTAACCTGTACCAGTGTCACCAGACAACTTCTATCTGACGATAGGTATAGTACCATCTAGGGGTTCTCAGCGAGTCCTGTTCGGTGTACCCATTTTCTAATGAGCACCTGTGTGCAATCTTTGATGTTAAACACCAATGGTTATGGGATCAACCATCGCCCCCTACAAGGTCAAGAAATGTACACACTGGTCTACTCTGGAATATCGATGCCCTGTCTCGATACTCCCTCGACTAGGAAAATTTAAAGGATGTGCTTGTGGACTACACAAGTCCCAGTAGTATGATTCGCATCATAGTCCTGGTAGTCAAGCAAACATCCTAAGCGCTTTATCAACATGTATCAGAGAGACGGTATAATAATACAAGTGTACATGTTAAGATAAAGAGTAACTAGATAGCATACTATCATGTCGAGCAAGAAATTCCTCTATATATATTTCCAAACATCCACTATATCATACAATAATGGCCTCTAGAGCATACATATTCCTAACAATCCCCCACTTGCACTAAAGCCAGTTGTTGTAGTATCTCATACCCAACGTCCCAAAAAGTCTCTCAAACTGCGTCTGGGGGAGGGCCTTCATGAGTGTTTCCGCTGTGTTATCCTACGTATCAACTCTCCTGACCTTGATCTTTCGGCGATCTACTATCTCGCGGATCATGTGATACCGCCTAAGAATATGTCTGAATCTCTGATAGGACCGGGGTTCCTTGGCCAAAGCCACTGCTCCATTGTTATCATAAATAAAGGTATGGGATGCTCAATGGATAGGACCACACCAAATTCAGCAATAAACTTCTTCATCCAGACAGTCTCTTTGGCAGCATCGTTGGTAGCGATGTATTCAGCCTCCATTGCCGAGTCTGCTACGGTATCTTGCTTGGAACTCTTCGAACATACCGCCCCTCTATTGAAGGTGAAGACAAAACCCGAGACCGACTTACTGTCGTCCTTATCACTTTGGAAGCTCAAATCGGTAAAGGACTCCACCTGAAATTCTCCGTTACCATACACCAAGAACATTTCTTTAGTCCTTCTCAAGTACTTAAGAATGTTCTCCACAGCTGTCCAGTGCTTTTCCCCAGGATTTGATTGATACCTACTCACTACACCTAGTGCGTAAGCTGCATCCAGTCTGGTACATAACATCGCATACATAATAGAACCAACTGCAGAAGTATAGGGTATCACTGTCATGCGAGCCCTATCCAAATCAGTCTTGGGAGATATCTCTTTGGAGAGAGTGATTCCTGAACAAGCGGGTAAATTACCACGCTTAGAATCTTCCATACTAAACCTTTTTAGCATGGTGTCTGTGTACCTGGATTGGGACAATCCCAACATCCGCTTAGATCTATCTCTATAGATATTTATCCCCAGGATGTAAGAGACATCACCTAGATCTTTCATGGAGAACTTTTGTGATAAGAAGAGCTTGACCGAGTGTAGCATAGGAACATCATTTCCTATCAAGAGTATGTCATCCACGTACAATACGAGAAAGACAACTTTACTCTCTACAACCTTTTTGTATATACAAGGTCTATCTACATTTTTTATGAAGTCAAACTCTTTGACCGCCACATCAAAACAGATGTTTCAGCTCCGCGATACCGGCTTTAATCTGTAGATTGATTTAAGCAGCTTGCACACCTTTCCGCTACTCCCACTGTCTACGAAGCCATCTGTCTGTGTCATATACATGCTCTCTTCTAAATCACCATTTAGAAAAGCGGTCTTGACGTCCATCTGCCAGATTTCGTAGTCATGGTATGCAGCAATGGCAAGTAGGATCCTGATGGACTTAAGCATAGCTACTGGAGAAATGGTTTCATCATAATCGATACCTAGTCGTTGACGAAAACCTTTTGCTACAAGTCTAGCTTTGAAGGTCTCAATCTTTCTATCTACACCAATTTTCTTCTTAAAGATTCACTTGCTCCCAATGGGTTTTACCCCTTCAGGAACAACTTCCAAAGTCCATACTTTGTTGGTGTATATGGATTCCATCTCAGATCGCATAGCATCCAGCCATTTCACAGGGTCTCCACTTGTGATGGCCTGCTCGAAACTAGTTGGGTCATCATCTTCCATGATGCAATCCTCGCTCCCACCGTCTATGAGAAAACCATAGTATCTCTCAGGTGGATGAGGAACCCTACTAGATCTGCGAAGTGGCTGAGGTTCGTCGGAGACTATTGGATCCTCCGGTTCTATCAAATCATCAGTTATAGTTTGTGTAGCTGGAACTTCTTCCAACTCTACCTCTTTACCACTAATTTCTTTCACAAGAAATTCCTTTTCTAAAAAGGTGGCATATTGAGAAACAAACACCTTTTTTTCCTCCGTGTGGTAGAAGATATATCCATGTGAATTTTTAGGATATCCTACAAACTTGCAATGAACCGATTGTGTCTCGAGTTTTTCCGAATTCTGTTTTTAACATAGGCCGAAAACCCCATATCTTAACTCGTTTAAGATATGGTCTTTTTCCACTCCATATCTCATATGGTGTTTTAGGCACTGATTTTGATGGAACTTGATTCAATAGGTATGCAGCTGTCTCAAGTGCATAACCCCAAAGGAAAATAGGTAACTCAGCAGTACTCATCATAGAGCGCACCATATCTAATAGGGGGCGATTCCTCAACTTTGATACCCCGTTGTGCTGTGGTGTATACGGAGGAGTAAGCTGAGAGAGAATCCCATTCTCTTTTAAATAGTCTCGGAATTTTGTGCTCAAGTATTCTCCTCCCCGATCAGATTGTAGGATTTTAATACTTTTACCCGTCTGGTTCTATACTTCGCACTTATATTCCTTGAATTTCTCAAAAGATTCAGAATTGTGTTTCATCAGGAACACATGTCCGTATCTTGAGAGATCATCGGTGAATGTAATGAAGTACGAGGAACCATTCCTGGCATGTGTAGACATAGGACCGCATACATCACTATGTATCAGTCCCAAGGGTTCAGTAGCTCTTTCTCCGTGTCCCGTAAACTGAGGTTTGGTCATCTTGCCTTTGAGACATAACTGGCAAGTTTCATAAGATGTAAATTCAAACGGATTTAAATATCTATCTTTATGCAACTTAACTAGTCTTGTCACATTGATATGACCTAGTCTACAATACCACAAGAAGGCTTCGTTCATTTCTGAACTTTTCTTCTTGTGTGTGTTCTGTATGTTTAGAACTGTAGTTTGATTTAGAACGTAAATACCATTACATAACGTACCAAACCCAATCAACACTTGATTTAGGAAAATATTCATAACATTATCCTCTAATGCAAAATTATATCCTTCTTTATGCAACAAAGAAACTGATTTAATATTGCACATCATATTTGGTATGTAATAACAGTCGTTCAGAATCAATGTATTACCATTTGGTAATATTAGGTGATATTCGCCAACTGCTTTGGCTGCAACAATTGCTCCATTCTCTACTTTGATAGACATATCACCATTTCCCAGTTCTCTACATTTCCTTAACCCATGTAACAAATTATACATGTGGGATCCTAATCCGGTATCCAATACCCATGACGTAGAGTATACTGAGAAACAGTTCTCGGTAACGAACACACCCGAAGAAGATGCATCATCATGCTCTTTCTTCATTCGGGTTGCGTGGGAATCCTGATATTTCCCTATTCCTTGCTCAAACTTATGACAATCATATGAAAAAGCGGAACCAGCGTTCCCCATCTCAGTATAATAAGCGGATTCGGTCAATACATCCATATTATTATCTTGATTAAGGCGTGTCATGGTCGCTATCTGGAGAGAGAGAGAGAGAGAGAGAGAGAAGGAAATGCTTCAGCTTGCGCTCTTTGCAAGATTAGATTGGTTATTATCTTATCTAATCAGGATGGTTCCCACTGTTTTTATCAAATCTTCCTTCAAACCCTAAAAGGTAAGATTAGCTGGGATTAATTACACCCTACAAGTTCGCCAATCGGTCCACCAGGCGGATATTGGTAATCCGAGGGAGTCTCCCCATGCTTTCGCATGGAACTAATTAAATAACCTCGTTTTCGCAGGGGCATAACCCCGTTAACACCTTTCTTAGACACCTAATTGATCAGCTAAATGTAAAGTGGAAAACTTTCTCAGGAGTAACACTTACTCACAGTGGGTATCGGGATCCAACTATCATATAGAAGGTATGCAATCTCATTGCAAATTTCAATACTTGAAATTCCCAATATCTGTTTTTACCCCTAGCAACTTATGACCTTAACAAGGTTAACAAATTATAAGCGCTAATCAAATTCAACCCGTCATTTCATGATTGAATTAAACCTACCCGTACGACCCTTAACAAGGTCAACAAACCCGTACGACTACCTTAATTCAATCGCATCATATGCTGCAGATAAGCACTAATCAGCTACCGCACACTACTCCATTATAAGGTCAACAAACGCAGCACGAATAATAAATAGTCCTTATCTAAAATGACGGAGGGCTAGATTTGGTTTTGAAGAAAATGTTTAGCGTAATGAACTTGATATCGTTATAGAATCTAGTGATTTGAAAAGGAGTGGTTTAAGCTCCTCTTTTAAAATCGATTAGTTTTCAAAACAAATCACGTGGGTTGTAGCATTTGCTAGTTTTACTAAAGAGGTCACTCCCGGTGAAGGGATCACTGCTTTTTCCTAATCGAATGAGTTGCTGGATATTCATCAAGGAATACCACTATACAAAGCAAGAACTAGAGCTACCTTTTTGAAACAAATCGACTGGATTGTAGCATTTGCTATTCTTTGCTAAAGAGGTCACTCCCGGTGAAGGGATCTCGACTTTTTCCTCATCGAATGAGGTGCTGGATATTCATCAAGGAATACCACTATGCAAAGCAAGAACTAGAGCTACCTTTTTGAAAAATTTGATTCTACAACATCTTTAGGTTTCTTATCTTTTCATTAATCTCATTAATGACGTCCCATCATTTATGCTTCCTAAATATCACAGAAGAAACCAAAATAGAACGTACGCTTATACCATCCGCATTCGCCACGGGGCCCCGTCATGCACCGTTAGGTTACTTAACTAACGGCAGAGCGGGGGCTGGACTAGCACGGGTGCAAAACTTAAGCAACGTTTATATATATATATATATAATATTCGTCTCACGCAGTTATATGATCACATCACAGAACTCAAGCGGCAGAAGTCAACATATATTGGATATACTAGGAGGTTCGTGCTTTAAATTAAGCCAGTAATGAAAAACACGTATTCCATGGTCGTGATGAATAGCCAAACTCACATCCCTAGACCCCTACGAGAGCGGCAAGCAACCCTGCCAATTCTAGAGTTAGGAGACCCGGTCTCGACTCCTCGAGATGGTCTCCCACTGGACTCTAGAACTCGGTTACTTGTGCACCTCGCCTTGGGTCTACCCTAATGCAGAAAAGTAAATAATATACATCAATGGTGACATCATCCTCAACCCGGATGTGTCCCAATAAAAGAATATTACATATATTTTACATGAATAAAAATTAAAAAACTCTCATCTTACTCAAAAAACCCCGGCTATTCAATCACGACGATCCAATATAACATATCACAGCAACACATAACATCACATGTCATCAACGTAAGTAAATATGCGTATCCCGAATTCCTTTAACATTTAGTAACGAGATCGGGGATACACCACATATTACACTTACGGTCGTAGAAAAGAAATGAAAAACTATAATAATTAGAATCCGCATATTCCTTAGACATCATAAACCCAGAATATCACATATCTCGAATTTCATGCCTAACCAATAAACCTTGCATTTTAGTCTCAAATCGAAAACACTTTCCAATAACTTAGTCGGCTAATTCAATAAGATTCCCGACTACCTGATCGAATGCTCGTCGGGAACTTTAGTAGATGGTCGCACCCCCGATACCATCGACAAAGTGCACTTAGGCGGAACATTGTAGCCCCGATCACCCGAGTGGATGTTTTTGGCAACGGGGTTCTCCTACAGTCACTTGGTCGGAGCTATGGGGCGTGGCTATCTAGTAGTGTTTCCCGGCGAGTGTTTGCATACTATGCGCGATTGCGACAGAATTTTGATCCGAATTGAAACTCCGTGGAAATCGATGAACCGGGACTAAAACGCTAGATTTACCAATTATAAACTAGTTTTCATAAAACTAATTTAATGTGGATTTCAACTATTGTATCACATATCATTATAATCTAGACGATATTAAACATTTCGATCGAATTATCAAACACCCACAAATCATAGAGACCTCAACAACTTGAGTCTCACTAAAAATACCCAGAAAGTGCCAAATATCACAATGGGGTAGCACAAGAAGAAAGAACCCTCAACTCCATAAACTTGCGGCGGAACCGCGGCCAAAACATGGGTTAGGCCGTGGTTCCGCGGCAGTTTAGTGGAGATGGGGTCTTGTTTTTCTTGGGGCTCCATTAAATACCCTGCACAATTTTCTGCATATTTTTAATCTCGAAAATTTCAACTTTTGAAAAATGGACAGAAACTCGGTCAAAACCGGGTTTTCGAAGTTCGATCGAACACTTTAACGTCGTTTAGATATGTCTAATGTTCTAGCTTGGCTCTGATACCATGAAAGTGTTTCCTAGCACCACCACAAGATTTATACCAGCATCAAGCATGCAATTTTAAAATTTTGGGGGTGCTAAACTACACTAACCTAGAATCTAACTAAAGTATTAGGGTTTAACATATGATAAAACAATATCTATGCTAAGAGAAAGAGACTACAACCTTTGTAGAACAAGTCTTTCTCTTCTAAAACTCCGGGTGGTAGTCCCTACGACTCCTCTTGGCTCCACTTGAAGAAATGCACGAAAATACTTCGCGATCTTCGTGTCGAAGATGATCCACCTTGAAGCTTCTCTAGTTCAAGCTACCTCATCACTAATCTATCATTCGTGAAGGAAACACCTTAATCTAAATGGCTAATCTAGATTAGGATGATGAAGTAGTTGTTATGGCTCACTTAGAATTCTCACAAGCCCTAGGATTCACAACTCATGTGAGGGTTGGGGCTTGGAGGATGAAGAAGAAGATAAATGAAGTGGGTGTAGGAAATGAGCTAAGGAAAAAACTCAAGTGAAGGATGGCTCATCTACAACTTCCGTTATTGAAGCATGGATTTATTTCAAATAAATAAATCCAACCATGCTTCAATAGTGAAAGCAAACTAATAAACAAATAATTTGGGCCATGCTTCGCCTATTCCTCAAATATCTCCCCATTTTCCACCTCATTTTCTATTTCTCAAAATAGAAAATCCATATATATATATATATATATCACACACACACATATATATAAATATATATATAAATGAGAAGAAAACAATTAGCGAGCATAATATTAGTTAATATAATTATATCAAATATAAATATATATCCGGTTATATCACATATAACCGACTAATATCATTTATATGTATATCACATTATCAAATCAACACTTGATTCAATAATCCGGTTATATCACATATAACTTAACCGATATCAAATGTCGCCAGATTAGAATACGGTATCACATACTCGTATTTAATCAGACTCCCGCATATATCAACATATGTGCTCTACTTCATTTTGCTTGAACTATGAAACCTCTGTGCGGGACTCTAAAGACTCGTCAATACGCCAACGGTAGGTAATGAACACATTAGTTACCCATAAGCCGTCGGCGGTATTAGCTGGACGTAACAGCTACCCAGGTATTGAGCGATTAGAAGATCAACAAGCAAGCTTGTCCAAACTCCCATGAATCCTATAAGTAACATTTACCGTACAGTCCCGTCTCTTCGTCTGATATGTCGTATATCGAGTCTAGGGGTAGAATCGTCAGACCCCAGTAACTTGATAAGTCATGCCGATGTGTGGCTCATAACGGTTCGAGAAACTACTGATAACACTTAGCCCTGGCCAGGGACTTGCTGTTATAGCCAATCGAGCATAGCGCAATATCAACTCTCAATACCGGGAGAGATGAAACCCCTCCTATCGCTCACTGGCCCCATGTGGCTCGGGACTGTACCCAAAATCCACCTGTTTGCACGACTCCTTTGAGCCAATTACAAAGAATTCTAATATATAGAGGATCTAATCACCAAATTCCCAATATCTTACTCCCACTTAGCATCCGTAACGCCATACAGATGTGAGTCTTGGTAAATACATACTCTGGAGTTAGAATCTAATTGGGAAAACAGTTTTCAATTAACACCGCATAGTATAACTGAAACATGAAAATATTTCGAAAGGGTAGCCGGGTATTCCTAGTAATACCTCTTCCACTATCCAGATTCATGACAGTAACCGTATATTTCCTTGCCCTCACTCTAATCCCTTTATATGTCTTTACTTCTTACCTTCTGTACACCACACTTAAGCTAATTGGTTTTCTTTCTTCCCTACCTTTTGGCACCTGCCTATGGGTTGGAAGAAGACTATCTAATAAGCATAATGGGTGTACTCTCCTAACACCAGGAGCCCTCGTAATCTGAGAGAAGATAAAGAGAAAAAACAACTGAATAATCCTTATTCTATTTCTCCAGAACCAGAATCCATCGTCGATTAGAAATAAGTTTCTTCAAGTTCGTATGTAACTATACAATGGCATATCCAATCAATATGGATCTTCATAATGATACGGAGTGTTCTGGAGAAATGCAAAGGGGAAGTAGGAGTGGCAGGGGTATGCACATCTTTGTCGTGAATGATAGTAGTCGTAATTTCCTTTGCCCTCACTCTAATCCCTTTATATGTCTTTATTTATTACCTTCTGTACACCACACTTAGGCTAATTGGTTTTCTTCCTTCCCTACCTTTCGACACCTGCCTATGGTTTGGAAGAAGACTGTCCAATAAGCACAATATATGTACTCTCTTAATACTAGGAGCTCTCGCAACCTGAGAGGAGGTAAAGAGAAAAGACAACAGAATAGTCCATTCAATTTTTCCAGAACCGGAAACCATTCTCGAACTGAAAGAAGTTTCTTCGAGTTCATATGTAACTATACGATGGCATACCCAATAAATATGGATCTTCATAGTGGTAAGGAGTGTTCTGGAAAAATGCCAAGGGAAAATAGGAGCGGCAAGGATATATGCGACTTAATGACAATCCAAAAGACAAAGTATTTTAAGAAGGTTCGGTTAACTTGGTTCATGAGTTTTAAGGTCAGGCCATGGTCGCTGCCAGAGAGAGAGAAAAGAAACACTCAGCGTGCACTCTAATCTAGATTAGATTGGTTAATCATTTTATCTAATCAGGATGGCTCCCACTGTTTTCTCGAATTTTCCTTTAAACCCTAAAAGGAGAATTAGTCGGGATCATTTAGAATCACCCAAGGAGTAACACCTACTCATCAGTGGGAATCGGGATCCAACTATCATCGCATGATAACTTGATGGAAGCCACTTAAGTTACCACTCTCCAGAAGGTATGCGCATGCCTGGCAAGTTTCATATATATTTGAAACTCCCGATGTGGTTTTTACCCCTAACGGTTTATGACCTTGACTAGGTCAACAAACCATAAACCGCTAGTCAAGTTCAACCCGTCATTTTCTTGATTGCATTAAACCCACCCGCACGTGCCCTTGACTAAGTCAACAAGGTCGCACGACTGTCCTAACCAATCACATTTACAATGCACAGAAAAGTACCACTTAGCTACTGTACACTACGCCTTGACTAGGTCAACAAATATAGCACAAATACTAAATATTACTATTCTGAAATGACAGAGGGCTATGACTGGGATTTTGGCGAAAACCCTTTAACATAATGAACTTGATATCGTTGAAGGAACCTGAGCAGTTTTACAAATATACAGTGACGTAAACTTTTGCTAAAGAGGTCACTCCTTGTGAAGGGATCTCGGCTCTTTCTTCATCGAATGAAGTGCAGGATATTCCTAACTGAATACCATGATGCAAAACAAAAGAATTGACTATAGTGAAGTTATTACACCGACGCAAACTTTTGCCCAAGATGTCACTCCCTATGAAGGGATCTCCGCTCTTGCCTCATCGAATGAGGTGCTGGATATTCAGAACCGAATACCGCTGTGCAAAGCAAAACGAAACGTCTGTAATAACAATTTTCAAAAATTTGTTCCAACAATATCATTTAGGTTTGTTTTTCCTTGCATTAATCAAAGTTAACGCAGTCCCATCAATTAATCCATATCACACCAGAAAAAGGAACGAAAATACAATGTACGTACATACCATCCGCATTCGCCACGGGGCCCCGTCATGCACCGTTAGGCTACTTAACTAATGGCAGAGCGGGGGCTGGACTAGTACGGATGCAAAACATATACAACATCTACTAGTGTGTGTGTGTGTGTGTAACATTCGTCCTACATATGATATAAGCAACATCACAGAACATCAACAAGCAACACAGAATGGTGGATAATCTTGGAGTCTCGGGTTTCATTTGAGCTGCAAATGAGACCCGACGTTCCCGGTCGTGTGGATAGCCCGTGCAATGAAAACCTGGACCCTTACGAGCGCGGCAAGTTACCCGCCAATCCCAGAAGTGAGGCAACCCCAATCAACAAAGTGAATGGGCGACCCAGCACTTCACGGAATCCGGTAACTTGAGCACTCTACCGTGGGTCGTCTTATACCCTCTACGAGTACGGTGAATAGCCCACCAATTCTAAAGTAAGGCCCCCTCCATCTCAACGCCATGAGATGTGGGCCCGTTGCCCTCTAGAACCGGCTATTCGAGCACTCCACCGCGGGGTAATCCTAGTACAGAAAAGAAATATATATACAATGGCGACATCGACCTCAACCCGGTCGTGCCCCAATAAAAGAATATTCAATCTGACAGAGACGGCTGTCCACATGTCTGACGCTCGCCTCGTAATAACAAATATACAAATGAATCCGAACTGTACTACTACCATTGCACTATATGCTATTAACTACGACAATCCAACCACAATATCATCACAACTCAGAACATCAACGTGAATATCACGATCGCAAACCCATCTAATTGAACATATAACAACTAGTCGGGTTATACCGCCCAATGATATTCACGGTCACAGATATATTCACATGCACTAATAAACACATACACAAAATTTCGATCGACTAAACTTTTCCAAATTGGCCCCAAATGCAATCCAGCACTCAAACAGATCTGGGCCAAAACCAAATATCCCAAAAATCATATTTCCAAGTATTAAAGTGCCAGAAGAAATTTAGCACAGAGAAGCCACATATAGACCGCGGGACCGCCGCCAATGGGCATAATATGCGTCGGTTCCGCGGCCAAATTATTGGCTCACGTGCTGAAATTTCTTGTGGTGTTCTAATATTCCCTGCATGAATTTTTAAGATACCCAGAATGATTTTTTGAACAAATTTGAAAATCGACAGCAAGCGTGGCATATTGGAAAAACGATTCGGAAAAAAGGGTCGATCGAGATTTTAACCTAGTGCAAACTAGCTTGAAATGGTTTATGGGGTGGCTCTGATACCATGTTGGGTTACGATAGCGTCCTGCCCATCTACCATGGCCGATGCGGAAAAAAATGACGTTTAAAAACTTGGCTCTAACGAACCCATCGTAGAAACGAACCATAAACCTAAACTAGCTAACTAACAAAGAGCTAAACTACTATGATAGAAGCATTATACCGAATGATCTGTGTCCTTCGGTCTTCCACCATCATCTTTAGCTCCTTAAGGTGTCCACGATTGAGCTTGGCCTCCGGTCTTCCTCTGTCGAAGATGATCCACTCGAGGGAGACGATGCAGACTCCAGCTTCGCCTAGCGAAGCAACCGACGCTCCAAGGTTGCTAGTAATGGAGAGTGGGGTGTGTAGGAATATCTCACTATTTTTTCTCTGATGTCTCATGCTCAAGTGAGCAATAGAAGAAGAAGGAGGAGGAGGTGAGGAAAACCATGGGCATGAGCAACTCAAGAATATGGCTAAGTCTCCAAGAGAGTGAATAATGAATGAAAGTCTATGGTTGAATGTCATATAGAGATTATGGCTTCTCATATTTCAACCATGAAAAAATATCTCACATTATATTTTCAATAAACAATCAAGACCATACTTCTCTACATACCTCCAACCATGCTCATGGCATCTCACCTTCCACCTCATTTCCAAATGATTTTCTAAAAATAAAATCATATAATGAGGTGTCCATCTTCTAGAAGATATTCCGTATGAATACGGAATACAATCCGGTATACGTATCGAAATACATATACGCGTATTCGTATAAAAATACGAATAGCCAAGAGAGAAAATGAATAATGAATAATATTACTAGAATACATATATAAATATAAATATATATATATATATATAAATTATTAAATCAAAACTTGATTTAAAAATCCGGTTCAATCCTAAGCCGCTAGTATTATCAACCGTCCGATAAAAGTCTGTGTAGCCTGTGCACATATTTAATCAGACATCTGTATGTACCAATATACATCATCTACATCATATCGCCTGAACTATGAAAACCCTATGTGTGGGACTTCAAAGATTCGTCAATACACTGGCAGTGGGTTTAACCATAAGCACGTCAGCGACACTAGCTGTACGTAACGGCTACCCAGGTATTGAGCGAAAGGAAGGCCGGCGAGCAAACTCATCCAAACCCCTACTGAGTCTGTCAGTGACAATCTCCATACAGTCCGGTCTGTTCGTCTAAGAGTATCGCATATCGAGTTTAGAGGGTGGATAAAGTCAGACCCCTAATAACGCGATATTTCGTTAAAGTATGAAGCCCATCACCCACTGAGAAACTACTAATCCAAATCAGTAATTCTTGTCTATCTTGGCCAAAGATTTCTGGTGATGGACACCCGTGCACCTCGCGACATCAACCCCAATACCGGGAGAGACGAATCCCCGACGATCCGCTCACTGCCTCCATGTGGCTCGGGACTATACCCAACTAAAACTTATTTGCACGACTCCTTTGAGCCGTGATAAGGTAGTAATTAAAGCACAGTAAGAACTCACACAAGACAAATGACGATCTCAGATCGACAGACTAACATTAACATGCACCCATATCACCTGGGAACTGCTATCTGACAATAGGTATAATACTAACTAACTTGTTCCCGGCGAGTCCGTCCAGTGCACTCATAACCCAATAAGCACTTGTATACTATCTTAGGTGACTGACTGACACCAATGGCTTGTGAGACCGGCCACTGCCCCTCGTCGGGGTCTCGATAAGTATACACCAGTATACTCCGGAGTATCGATGCCCAGTCTCGATACTCTCTTGACTAGGGACATTTAAGGATGTGCTTATAGACCATCCAGATCCCACGTATATAATCGCCATCATAATGCTGGTAGACAAGCAATAATCCTATGGGCTCTATCAACATGTAATAGTAATATGTAATACCACATAATATATGTACATGATGATAAAGACAAACCAGAGAGTATACTATCATTTTGAGTAAGACTGTTCTACCCGTATATGTTCTCCCTCAATCATCACAATTGTGTGCTTGCGATTTCAATAATTGACTTGAGAGTACTATAGCCAACAGGTATGGCCAATTCATTTGGTATTACTATTCAAGTATAGTAGCCATTTTTAATTGTGAAATTCTTTTCACAAAACAAAATGGTTATGATTTTTTTCACAAACTTGCTCTCATTTTCATAAGCTACTTCTCTCTCTTCTCTTCTTCCTCAAGTCTAATCTCTCTCATGTGTTGAGAACCATAAGCTTTAGAGATAGATAAATACTATTAACAATCTCTACATCTTCTAAATGGGCTAGATTAGCAAACTAGTTTGTTTAGTTACTTCATTTATAAAGTGCAAACTTGAACCATATTCCTTCGGGTGAATCATCTAGGATTGAGATGGCTTCCAAGTAAATTTGATTTAGGACCTCAAGAAGCATAAGAAGGAAGAGTCTTGAAGACCGAAGGATACGAATTTATTGGTATAACATCTTTTCATAGTAGTTAAAGTCTTCCATGTTGTTAGTTTAAGGTTATGGTTTGATCATTTAGGGTTTTGTTGATTGTGATTGCTCAAAATTTGATTTTTGTGCTTTCCACCTCTCTACTAGAATTGTCGAATGAGCACAATTAGCTAACAACCTTTATTTTAGGATAGATTGAAAAAGAACTATCCGAAAGATATCAAATCATACGAAAAGAGCACACTAACAATAACACACAAGATTTACCCAAGTGCGGCATAACTAGCAGCTAATCCTGCAAACTACGACGAAAACTTCCACTATGAGAAAGAATTATAAGAGATTACACTGACTACACATCCTTCTTTATAAAGAAATAACCTCTTTTACAAAACCCCACTCCATCTTACGACCGTGTTTGGCCGCCCTCTCCTACTCTAATCAAATCCTAAGTTATCAGAGAATTATGAATTGATGAAAAAACCTAGAGAAAGCCACACACACATACACACAGAGGGAGATAAATCCATATTTAAATTAAAGATATGAATATAATCTAGAGATTAGGTTTAAATCTACACTAAAAAGATTAGATTTAAATCCTAACTAATCCCAAACTAATCCAAATTTAAATCAAATTTAACAGTTTTATGTGTGAAATTTAAATTTAAATAAATGAATTAAATGATTTAAATAGGTTGATGATGTAGATAGTTTCACATGAGAAATATATCGAAAGATTTTTACCTGTTCTTCAATTTTTCTACAAACAAGAAGAGATCCTATCAATTGATAATATTTGAGAATCTTCTATGTATTATCCATCATTTGCTAGATCTAATTGCAAGGGAGCAGTACTCTTCCTTTGCTTCACCTATTTTTTATGTTGGCGTGTAAGCCCTAATCTATGCACATCCATGTACACAACACAACCAAACATATCATACCCAACCACACAACACACACATCCAGAGACCCACGAATTTGCCATGTAAGCGTTAATTTGTGGCCACTTTCCCTTTTGAGATTCCTAGTGTTTGAATCCCGCACTCTCCCCAAGAGGGAAAGTGCTCATACCAACCGAGCTATTGCTCATTGGTTGTTTGCTTCATTAATGTTTAATTTGCAACCGTGTCAGTTTTAACTCAAGTTAGCTAATATGTCCCCCTCATTTTGAATTTCATCTTTAAATCAATAAAATTCTAGGGTCCAGTCCGGGACTGGAAGGAAGTTTGGATTAAAAAAATAAAAAAATAAATTGATGATATCACCTACATATTTAGAGTTTGTATTACAAGAGTACAAAGATTCCTTAAAAAAGATTGGTTCACAGTTGTGTGTGAGAGGAAATTATTCCATACTTCAGCAGCTGTATATCAGGACAAGAGAGAAGAAATATGAGTGCGGGCCACATATGTTGTTTAAGGTTGTTCAGAATCCCCTCTTTTTTATCCGGATGTATTACATATGGTATCTGTTCGGATGAATTACACATGGCACATAGAATAATTACTGATGAGTGAGTGAGTGTGAGAGAGCGCACGCGCCTGCGTGTTCAACATTTATGATAACAATCCAATATCTTCACACAACCCCAACAAACACCTCATTGGCCAAAAGACAAAACAACACACCACAATCAAATTACATCACAAACAAGCAAAAAAACAACAAAAACAAAATCAAAAGCCACAAGCAACAACTTCACCAAAATCTCATTTTCCATCACCATTACCAACACTGATCACACCCAATAAACCCTCTCCAACTCTCTTGGCCATCTCCTTCACCCCATTCTCCATATACCCCACAAACTCATCCTTACCCCAACCAACAATGGGCTCACACTCAAACTCCCACTCTATCTTACACCCCTCATTTCCATTTCCACCCTCGACTACCCTCAATATTGCAAAGTACTCCCCAAATCCCATATTGCTCTCCACAATCTCATAACTATAGCTCCTTTTGCTCACATCACTTGCAACCAACTTCTCCTTGACCCAAAACACTTGGCCCGTGGGGTCCGGTGCAGCCGTGCAGTATCGGACGCACCCGTCGGAGCCGTCGGCCTTCCGACATGTGGCAAGTGAGGGGAGGAACTTGTGGAGGTTGAAGAAATCTCCCAATAGTGACCATGCTTGCTCTGCTTTGATTGAATGAAGGTTGTAAGAGACTTGGCCTTGCCATTTCTCCATTGTGTTTGTTGTTGTTGGAAATTTTTGATTTGGTTGGGGTTTTATATGATAAATGTGGAGAATATAATATTGTGGTGGAGGTTTAAAGAAAGGTGATTATATAAGAAGTGAGAATATTTTGATACATGGGATCAAAGTGCTAATTATAATTTCTTTTTCCTTTTTGTATTTTGGATTTACATTGGTTTTCTGTCCAAATGAGACGTACTTAAAAATTTTCTTCGTTTTGAGAATAAATTGGAGATAAGCATTGAATTGTATTCTGAGAATATTTTCCAAGTTAAAAGTTCTTTTCTTTTAATAGACGTGTTTAACTTTTGGCCGAGACAGATAGAATCTATACCACATAGGTCAGATGCATGTATATTGCATGGCTGGATATGTTTATTCTGGGTAACACCATGTATTTATAATGTCTGTCTTCTGAAACTCAAATTTTTAGGTATCGATATAAAACATATCATACTAATTTTGTAAGGCTGCATTTTGGGTTTAGTGCTAAGAATTCAAATCGGTTATAAGATTTAAGAAACCCACAAACCAGACCCTTTGGCAAGCAAATATAAAAGCAACTGATAACTTGGATATTAAAAGAAGGAAAAAAGAAGGAAAAAAAAACAAGCAAAAGAACTTCATTCACACAAACAAAAGTAGTTGAGTTTGACGTCTTCAAAGGAGAGTTCTCTCTTAGAGATCAATTCCTCAATCAATTAATTGAACTGGTTTTTTGCACATGGGGTATATGTAAGTGAGAACATAGAATATAAAAACATAGATAAAATGTTTTTGGTGGAGAATGAGAGATAATGTAAGTTTCAAAGTTTAAAATAAGGAAGGTTGGTAGGATGTGAGATATATATAGAGAGAGTACTTTATAAAATATTTAAAAAAATTGGTTTAGATTTATGGGAAGGTGGGAAATTCTTAAGATTTTTTTTTGTTGTTGTTTAAGAGAACTTTGAAAAAAGAAAGAAAAAAAGGAAAAGGAAAAGATAAGTGACCATGAGCTTGATGTAGACGGGAGCGTTCCACAAAAGTTGGAATTTTCATAGCAGACATTGGATATATGCAGAAAGCCTGTTACTTCGTCAAATGATAAGCAACTCAACGACCATCACCATCTACGGAGGATCTTTCGCTACTTGGTTTTTATTTAAAATTTTCCATCAAATAGATTTCTAATTCAAACAAAACGAAGGAAAAATAAAAGAAAATGAGAATGGGGATTTGAGTAGCTCTAAGGGACCTATACCGATTGCCTTTTGCTCTCACGGTGCCTACCGACAATTTTCTCTATATTTTTTAAAAACAGATAGCTCTTATAATTATAAACCATGAGAATCGGTGCGCTTGGTAGGAAGTAATCCTATATTCCCATGATTTGGTGTAAAAAATATTCAAGGAATATGGGATAACCGTATTAATCATCAGATGACTCCATTTCATAGAAATCCTATTCCTTCCAAACTTAGTATCTATCCTAAATTACGATGAAATATTCTCACCGAACACAAGATGAGCAATGATCGTATGCCAATCGCCTCCGACCCTCCGCCGGTGGGCCTCCCACCCGCCATCAGTCGTTCGCCCGCCCTTTCGCCGATCGTCCGTCCACCGGCAAATGTCCTTCTGCCCGCCACCCTTCATCCGTCGGCTGCTAGGCTATTCTCCACCGATGGACCACTTGCCCGCCCGTCGGTTGCCGGCCGTCGTTCGACCGCCCGCCGCCAGTCGATGATTGCACATACATATATTACTGAGAATTATTAGAATATACCAACACGTTAATACAAAATTCCTTAAAATTAGATGTCCCGTCATCATATTCCCAGAAACATGAGGATTCTCAGTAATCTTCCATTTCGTGTACCGAACGCAACCTTAAGTCCGGAACATAATGAAAAAGGAATCGGTAATGAAGAAGGTACTGCCGACACTTGGCAATTCATTTTCACTTTCTTAAAAATAATTATGATACGATATTATCATATTATGATCCAAAAATAAAAACGAACAGCTACATGTAACATGCATAAGGTGCAACATCTCATTTTCCATCACCATTTCCACTTGCAGCAACAGCAGCATCTTCCAGTCTCTTAGCTATATGCCTTCGCTGAATCCTCCACAAAACTCACAAAGTCATCCTTAGCCCACCCCACAATTGGCTCACATTCAAACTCCCACTCAATCTTTACTACTACACCCAACATCATCATCACCATCAACCACCCTCAATGTTGCAAAATACTCTCCAAACCCCATATTGCTCTCCAAAGTCTCATAACTATAACTCCTTCCGCTCATATCAATTGCTACCAACTTCTCAATTGCCCAGTCAAATCGACCGTCCGACTGCGGTGCTGACGTACAGTACCAGACACATACTTGTACAAAAATGACTTGCTTCTACGATTCAGAAAAACTGTAGAAGCAATTTTATGTTGCTTCTACGGTTACAACCATACGGTGGTAACCGTAGGTGTATTTCTACAGAAAAATTAACTTTTATAGTTATCCTTACGGTGTCGGCAGAAAAACCCTACTGTGGAAACCATAAGGACATTGTCGAGAACTTTTTTACATGAAAAATAAAACAGAAAATTTCCCCTTCCCCTTCCCCTTCGCCTTCCCCATGCCCCAATCCCCAAAAATGAAATAATTATCTCCTTACCCCCAAGAAAATTTCCTCTCTTTCCTAACCCTAACCAATGACAGCACCCTAGCCACGGCCGCCTCCACCACCATTTCCAGCACCTTTGCTGCCACCGCCACCACCAATTGCCTCCACCGTCGATTTCACCATCGCCATCACCGCCTCCACCATCACACGTCTTCCCAAAATTCTAGCAGCCATCGCCACCACTGCCATCTCCCCAAAATCCTAGCGCGCCATCCCCAAAAATCCCTCTGTCCCTTAAGCTCGTCGTCGCCCTAGGGCTAGGGCAGAGATCATCGATGGCGTTTGAAGAATCATCGAGCCCCGCGAGCGCACCGTCGGTGGATTCGTACATCGGCAGTGTGATCAGCCTCACGTTCAAGAGCGAGATCCGATACGAAGGCATCCTCGTCTCCATCAACACCCAAGAATCGACCACCGCTCTTCAGAACGGTACTCAATTTGATTCTGGTGAAGGATCGATTGTGTGTTTTTCTTAGGAGATTTTGAGATCTAATTTGTGTTTTTTTGTTGATTTTTTGCAGTGAAGTCCTATGAGACTGAAGGAAGAAAGTAGGATTTTTGGGGATCTAGGTTTTTTTTTAAAGGTCGAGCTCTCCATCTCTTTTGAGCTCGAGCTCTCCATTATTGTTGTTGTTGTTATATTGCCTTCTTCATTTTCGTTCTCTTTCAGTGAAATTTGAAGTTTTTATTTTGGATTTGAAATTTGGGGATTCAACGTTGTTTGTTTGGGTATGAAAATGATGGAGGATGGAATGATCGTGGCGCAGAATGAGTGGTTGTTCAAGGAGGGTGAAGAGGAAGACGAAGGAAGAGGAAGTTTTTCTAATTTTTTTTAAAAATGTAAATAATCGTAGGAGCAAATTTGTAACCGTGGTGGCGCTTATCTGCCCCTATGTATTTTGCAAATTTTATATCTATGGTGGCAACCGTAGGTACAGTG
Organism: Agapanthus africanus; assembly: GCA_030015575.1. Classification (NCBI taxonomy): domain Eukaryota; kingdom Viridiplantae; phylum Streptophyta; class Magnoliopsida; order Asparagales; family Amaryllidaceae; genus Agapanthus; species Agapanthus africanus. Next base: position 663,621,138 of record CM057342.1, on the reverse strand, counting down.
ATTTGTCCTTACGGTTCCAACCGTAGGGACAGACCATATTCTTAGCAGTGGCAGCTGATCACGCCGTCGGAGCGCTCGACCTTACAGCACGTGGCGACACAAGGGGAGAAGTTATGGATGTTGCAGTAGTCTCCAAGTAGTGACCAGGCCTGGTTTGGGTTGACTGCATGGATGTTGGAGGACACTAGGGTTTGCCATTTCTCCATTGTAGATCAAGGTGGCAAACGAGCCGGGCCGGGCCGAAGCCCGTTGAGCTTGGCCAGTCAACGGGCCGGGTCAAGCCTGGTTGACCGAGCTTCAGGCTGGGCTGAGACCCGGGTGGCCTAAACCTGAGCCCAACTCAGTCCCGTTCTAGGCCCGGTTTAGGTCGGGCCGGTCCAAACGTAATTTAAATATTATTTTTTAAAAAAAGTTGGTTTTTTGGGTGTTTTTTAGGATTTTTTTTCTGCTGATAAACATGTAATTACAGTATAAAATAAATGTTCATTAATAATTTTACCAATATAAAACAATTTTTCTACTGATAAATATATAGTTGAGTAATAAATATCAGATAAAGTTTAAGTTACAGTATAAAATATTTCTAAAAATTCCATAACATATCCACAAACAAATCAATCAAACTCCTTTAAATCATTACCCGTCATTTGAAATTTCGAAATCCCCCCGCTCCCATTACATCACTGTTCAGTCGAAAATATTGCACTTTTAATATAACGTTTTCCTTATTTTTCTTAAATATTTAATGGTGTTTATTATAAATATAGAATATATTTGGATTTATCTGCAAAATGCTATTTACCATATGTTTATATATTATAATTAACATTATAAAGGAAAATATATGCATTTTATATTTATATAATATTTTAGTAATTAAAAGATACATGGCATATCAAATATTCTTAATCAAGTTTCTTAAAAATTTATTACCATATAAAGTGATTAAGATACTCTCTCTAATTTAATAAATAGTACCAATATTATTCATGGAGATATTGTGCAAGATTTATCTTGTAGGGTGTTTTTCGTCCCCCCATTGAGATGGGAATACGCATGCGCTTGTCAGGCGTACTACAGATTCTCTCTGTCTAAGGCAGACGGGGATTTATTTATTGTGGGGATTCGAATCTTACTAAGCTGCCGTTAATTACTCATCGCCTTTGAAGAGAGAGAACCTCCGGTTGACGGGTCAAACTGGTCATGCGAACTCGATGTGCAGTGTACGTATGTTTTGAAAGGATTTTGGATATATCGGGGGGCCCACAGAGTTTGGGGTCCCGCAACCCGGATAGCGGGCTGGGGGTCAAGGGGGCTAGCAAACCCTTGCGGGATGCAGGACAGCGTCCCGTTAGAAAAATTTTCCTAACGGGGGACGTGTTTCTGAGATGGAGTGTATGGAAAATGAGCGGTGAGGGGCGTCTTAAAGATGCGTGCATGGTGCGTAGGCGCTGGGCGCCCGCGGGTCACGTGCCTGGAGCGTGAGCGCTTGGCGTCCGCGGGTCACGTGCCTGGCGCGTGAGCGCTTGGCTTCCGCGGGTCACGTGCTTGGCATGTGGGCGTTGGGCACCACCGGGTCACGTGTGCTGCATGCGCCCGTTGGGCGCTGAGCGCCCGCGGATCGCGTGAACCGCTGGGCGTCCGCAGGTCACGCCCGCGTGCGTTGCACGTGACCGCTGGGCGCTGAGCGCCTACGGGTCGCGTGGGGCGCTTGTGGGCTCTTAGCACCCGCGGGTCACGTGCCCTGCACGCGACCGCTGGGCTCCCGCGGGGCACGCGACCGTTGGGCTCCCGCCGGGCGCGCGATCGCTGGAAACACCAGCGAAAAAGGGGCTTAGCCCCTGAGTTAGGAGTTAAACTCCCAATGGGGCTTTGGAATTGAACTCCTAACAGGGATTATGTATAGAATTGGAGTTAAACTCCTAAAAAGGGGTTTGATTTATGGAATTAAACTCCAACAGATCTTGAATGGGGTTAAACTCCTAGAGATCTTTGGATTTTCTTTTGAGCCTTGAATCTTCCCGGAATGGGATTTTTAGAGACGGGACTCCTTCATCCTCCTCTTTGTTGGCTGGAGCTTGGGGGAAAAAGGGGAGGTGGGACTTAAATATCCTCTTTTAAGGATTTGATGGCACATCCGAGCTCCCCTTCAAGGGTTTTATGATGAAAAGTTATTTATTTTTGGAAAAGAAAGAGTTAAACTCTTGATTTAATTCAAAATAAAAGAAGAAGGTTTAGAACCTTGAGGAAGGAGGAGGAGGTACAAACCCTAGTTTTTGGGGAGAATGAATTGTTATGCTTTATTTCATTATCATGTTCCCTTTTATATGCATACCAATTTATGTATAGCCCTTTGAGCTTTACAAAATGGCATTTTGCCCATCCCATGCCTCATGTGCTCATTTCTTTTGCACATGAGCTTTACAAAAATTCGGCTTTATGCCCATTTTTCATACATTCTTGTATAAAAAAAATTACATCAAAATTATTTATTACATGATTTCATTTTGGCATAGAGGAGGCCGGCCATGGGGCTCGACTTGAGCATGGGCCCACTTGATCTGGGCTTGGGCCCGCTTATTTGGGGTTGACTTTGATTTTGACTTTGACTTGGTCAACCGGAGTGCAATTTTTGACCCCAACATAGCTCAGATCAAGAGATCAAGATTTTCAAGATGCCAGGATAAAAAATCTGCTACTAGAATCAATACTAGCAGAAACTCAGAAAATATTTCCAAATTCCAGATATCTAGATGATCTCCACGTGTCAACATGAGGCCACAGAAGAAATCCCAAACCCTAACTCCTCCAGAGCGCGGCGCTTCTACGGCCAAAGTGTCCTAATTGCGTCTGATCCGCGGCTTCATCATAGCCGTAGAATCTGAAAACTTGGAAAGTGGATTTTTATAGCAAGTCTAAACTTATGAGATCTAGGGTTTCTGATTTGAGGGCTATATAAAGGATCGATGGCTAAAATTAAAACTCATCACCTTTAACATGAAGCAAATCACCGTCAAAGAACAAGAGATCCACGACAGGTCCGCGATTCGATATGATAGAGCAACGTGAATATCGACGGAGCAAATACTTCCTGCGAGGCAAAGATCGAGAGCAAATTCTTCTTCTTGTAATCAAAACTCGAAGGATTTGTACTTGTAACGTTGATTAATAAAAGTAGATCATTAGGTTAATTATTTCGTATTTATTTTCTGCATTTATATTATGATTTCCTTCTCTATCTCTTCTTCTTCTTCTCAAAACATGCGTGAGTAATTCCTATCTTGCTAGGGTTCGCAAGATCAGGATAGAACAATAGATGAGAAAATATTTTAATTTCTTTTATATCTTATGAAGTTTATAAATTTTAGAAAAAGAATTATTAACATCCTCATCGGGCGCGCTATCAATTTATTGATAGTCTTGACCGCGATTTGATATTAGATTAACAATTGTTTTGTTAAGGGCTAAACATGAATAGAGATCAATGAAAGGACAAGAGTCAATAGTGGGGAAACCCTAATTTCTTCTAAGAACCCTAATTCTCATTCATCACTATCAATCTAGTTTTAAATCTATCAAAAGATAAAAGGGCTCATCTTTACTAGTCATCCATCAACTACTAAATATTATGAACCCTTCGAGCATTTTCCTTATAAAATCTATATTCGTATTTAAAATAGATTTTACAACCAATCTCCTTTTTTTTCAATCAACTCGTCTAAACCAAGATTAAAAGTTCCACGCATTCCTGAGAACGATCTGTACTCATCTCGGCTATCTACAAGCGACACCGTTATTGATTGTGGTTAACTTTATTTACTACAAACACTTTTTCACATCAATCAAATGGCGCCGTTGCCGGGGATATGTGCATAATTTTTTTTCTTGCTATTCGGGTTGAATTCTTATTCAATCCATATCATAAAAATAAACCAAAACCGCATATTACATATTTAACGATTACTGTGCGACTTTTTGCGAGAGAATCTGGAGTCACTAGAGCGAGAAAATCGAGATTCAGAGATTTTCTATGAAACCCAGAGGAGCAAAGAAATCTACTGAAGAAAAATCAGCAGACAAAACCACCATAGTGCGGCAGAACCGCGGCATAAGAAAGCTTATTTCGGCAGAACCGCGGCGGCTTTGTTGACCTAGATCGCCAAACTCCTCTGATATCTTCCTTATATCTTTCTCTCTCCTCTAGAAATCCAAAAAAAATATTTTCTGCAGGATTCTTTGCAAAATATCGCCACCAAAAATCTTTTGCATGTTTGTAATTGGTTTGTTTTTGCATATTTTTAAACGGACTTTAAGGGGCAAGACCAAAATTCAGATTAGATGGGGATTTCATAACCCTTCTTAGGTCCCACAAATGACAAAACAAGCATCCACATAACCTATATTAATAAAAAATATCTATACCAAGCCTTAAGGAATGTCGCACTCATTAGGACAGAGGAGGGTCGTAGGTAATCTATCGCTTATCCGCATTTCTTTTATGGTGTCTAAGGCAAGTGTAACTACGAAAAATGGTTACTTAATTAGGCCCGCTATTTCGGTGATTCGTATAGCGGATACCTTCCGCTTACCTGGTATTTACCTGGCCACAAGAGCGATAAAGAGATGGTAGAGGATTGATCTTATGACGTGTCCTTCGGAAGTCTAGGAGCGGTCTAGTGCTTGACCTAGGTGGACTTAGTTCTAGGTTTGTTTGTGCGTTTTGTGATTTGTTGAGTCAGCCCTCAAGTCCTTCTTTCAAAACAAACCAATCCAAATAGAGCTTAAATCATTACCATTTCACCCTCTCTTTTTTCACCTTCTTATAATGGGTAACCCAAACAGACGAACTCTTGCCGAACTTTGCTATCCAGAACCAAATATTTCTTGTTTTCGTAATTGTTTCGGTCAAAAATCAGACTCTACCATGTCTTTAAGAGATAGGATAGAGCAAGCGGAAAGAAACAGTTAGACACCTCACTCCAGATCCTATCAACTGCATATCATCTTATGATGATAATCTGTTAAAAGCGGGTGAGGGAACTTCTAAACGCGTGTCCATCGCTAAGCATATTGCGAGGGCTGAAAGTCAAAGTTGCAATCCCGTCAAACCGTTAAGACAACAAACACCATCATTTCCTGATGATTGTATTGCTACTAGTTTTGCGGCATATATGACATCTGTAGCCATTCGCCAACCAACCAACCAATCTCAATATTTTTCTTATCACAATGTTGATCCTACGCCTGTCCATTTTTTACAACCATTCGATTCCTATCAATCTTATCCGACTTTTACACCTTCTCGAGACATTTCTTCTGAACAGTCATTTGGGAGTTTCACCTATCCACAAGAATTTCAATCTTCTCCTGAAACCCTCTTACAACCCATGTCTGGTCTTGAACGGTCATTAGAAGAATTTCGGGCAGCGTCATGCCGCCGATAGAGGAATTAAATGCATCCATGGCCGCCCTCATACAGCCCAACGAACGAACAACTAGTTTCCAACTAGCTCAAAATTTTCCAATGTATGATACGGCAATAGGATGAATTTAGAATTTGAGTAGTGAGAGAGAGCAGTACACCCTTTCAAATCAAACCTCCCCATCCCAAATTGAAATCCACAACTCCATTTTTACAAATCTATCGAGTACATCAAATGATTCACCAATTGAAGATAGAATGTTTGATTAGTTGAGCGACTTTGTAGTGTTTGATTTACGTAATTGTGAAGGGTCCATTTCAAGTGAAACCACACCTAATTCTTTTGATCTCTACACTTCCACTCTAGAACCAAAATTGATTGAAAACCATGCTTTTGATGGGGTGTCTAAGAATTTTAACTTTCACTTGATTAATGATATTGACGCTGGGAATATTTTGGATGATGAACCCACAGTTTTGGATGAGTTTTTCTCACCAATTCATCATGTCCTTTCACTTTCGTGTGGACATTATCTCGAACCATTAACTTTTTTTCCCGAACCCCATACGCGTCTGGAAATTGATGATAAATGCATGACCGAAAAGCAGAACGATATTCAGCCTTCATTTCCTAAATCTGGTTCAGCAGTGCTCGACACCCAAATTTGTTTGCCCATTTCATCACCCACTTTCTTTGGTTCTTCTTCTAATCTTCTTTTAACTCTACCGAGTTTTGATGAATCACACTCCGATATTTCGAGTTCTATGATTCTTGAAAAACCACTTGATTTAGACTCCTTTGATAATAAAGTAGATGAGCTTTTCGAGTCTCCTACCGCCATAATTTCTGACAAATCAAGTATGTTGAATTTAGGCGCGTAACAGATTGACATTGAAACGTTCACTCGGACCATCGATGAAAGTTTCGAAGATATTTTCGCCGACGAACTCACATTCCTAAATGACAAGGATTTTGTGATAAATCAACATTCACCCGAAGAAGTTGAACCACTACTATTTCTTCTTATCCATACGAGAATGTGACTATTCTACCTATTTCTAATCATTCACATTCTCGTTTTCTTTCACCATCACTGTTCCGTCTATACCAACCGAGACGTAAACCCGATCAACTCCACCTCCTATCTCCCCACTTCTTCAAATCTCTGATCTTCCACCAACTATATTGTTATATTGATAAAATCTTTGAATGATTGGTGTTGACTTTTGGTCTTTGTAAAATTTTATATTGACCAATAATTTTACCCCATCTCTTTAAAATTTTAAATACTTAATACGGTTTCAATCAAGTTTGGGGGGGGGGGGGAGAAATATTTTGGCTCTTGAAAGAAAATAAGATTTTACAAAATTATGAGCCAAAAATAAGTTTGGGGGAGGATTTCACTGTCATTAATTCATGTCCCCGTTACTAACTTTTCCTTCCAAGTCTACAGTTTTTTTTAAGCTTAACAGATGACATCAGTGAGGACACTGCTGCAAAAAGGTTTGGGGGAGGTTTGTGCTTATTCACGCATTATTTTGCATTATCATAAATGTAAGCACAATTTTTTTTATTGATAATGAAAATTTGAAAGTGAAATATTACATATGAAAGATAGGAATAGTTTGAGAAAAGTAAGAAAGTTAGATATTTTCTTAAACGAAACTAGTAATAAATAGTCATGAGCCGTTGTCCTAAGTGTCAGTAAGATGATGGAAATTACTAATCTGGGGATAAAAATAAGTCTGAAAAATAGTCTCTATTTTTTAGGCCAAACATTTGAACGTTGATGCTCTACTATACGCACTTGCACACATCATGAAATTTGGGATAGTAAAGGATACCTTGAAATGCTCTTGTCTAAAAGCCTTGGTATGAAGAAAAAAAATATAATATATATATATATATATATATATATATATATATATATATATATATATATATATAACGGTGAAGAAAAACGAACACTGGTTTTGTAATTGCTTAAGACAGCATAAAAAATATATAGCGATGGTGCTTTTCACCTGGTGCTTTAGACTAACTGGTTTGGGAGCCACTGCTAAGCCTTAGGTATTGCACGACGAGAAAATTGCTAATTACGCCTTAATAAGTGAGTACATTTAGTAATCGGTCCGTTAGTATCTCAAGAAATATTAACTGTCGCATGAAAAATGTGTGAGCAATTCCATCTAAAATATTCACCAACTAAAAAGTATTAAGAAAGATAGACAAGAGTATAACAGCTTGAATTGAATTCTTTAAGTGTAGGGATGTCTTTTATACACACGTATGTGTATATGATCGATGTTTGGAAGAAAGGTAGGGAGGAAAACTAAAGGCGATATTTTATTGAGAGATGATGTGATTTCTAATATCTTTTCACGACCATTAAGACAGGGCTCATAGCAACTAAAAAACTGGTGTAGTTGGAAACTCTTATTTTCAAGTTCTTTCTTTTATAGTTCTTATCTTTGTATGTAACTTTCATCGTCTTTTTTTTATTATGGGATTTTGTGGGTGTAATCCGCTGAAAACCCTCAGAAGAAAACACTCCTCCTAGTAGGGACACCTAAAAATTTAACGGCTTGTTGCACGTGCTCAGTGCAATCGTGATTGCTTACGAAAGTGTGCTCCTTAGGTTTTTCTTTTCTCCCTTTCTTGAATAACTAGTTTGCTCGGGACGATCAAAATTAAGTTTGGGAGTATTTGTTCAATCGAAAGTATTGCACATTTGATATAACATTTTCCTTACTTTTAAAAAAATATTTAATGGTGTTTATTATAAATATTGAAAATATTTGGGTTTATCTGCAAATTACTATTTATCATATATTTATATACTATAATTAACATTAGGAAGGAAAATATATGCATTTTATATTTATATAATATTTTAGTTTTTTAAAATATTTAATGGTGTTTATTATAAATATTGAACATATTTGGGTTTATCTGCAAAATACTATTTATCATATGTTTATATATTATAATTAACATTAGGAAGGAAAATATATGCATTTTATATTTATATAATATTTTAGTAATTAAAAGATGCATAGCATATCAAATATTGTTAATCAAGTTTCTTAAAGATTTATTACCATATAAAGTGATTAAGATACTCTCTCTGATTTAATAAATAGTACTAATATTATTCATGGAGATATTGTGCAAGATTTAGCTCAGGTCAGGAGATCAAGATTTTCAAGATGTCAGGATAAAAAATCTACTAAAATCGTATAATCAATACTAGCAAAAACTCAGGAAATATTTCCAAAATCCAGATATCTAGAGAATCTCCACGTGTCACGCCCCGCTTTCCAGTATACTGGCAGAGGACGCGACTGGGCGCTACGTATTTACACCAAAGTAAATATGCTAAGTGTATCTAAGTAATATAAATAAAAATACACAAGAGACAAAAGACAATAGGTATAACTGAACATCAATTTTATTTATTAACATTCTTTTGTACAATGCATAGAAAAGTAAATACATCTGGATGAAAGTAATGCCTAAACAGTGGCATAACAGAAAGGAAAAGTACTGAAATAAAATGTGTACAATGAAGCTAGAGCTCTAGGTCGTAGGCAAGCTGATCCAAGTCCTCACTGGTAGGCTCGATCTCCTGAGTGTCCATATCACCTGACAACATTCCAAGAAAGAAAGAGAAGGAATGTCGTCAGCGAACAATCGCTCGGTAAGTCCCAAAGATAAGGGAGAAATAGAATAGACAGAGAGAGAAAATAGCTTTTAAAGTTGTATTATATGATTAACGTTGTTGTTTGTATCTTGGTACAGAATGATGCCAGTGTATACGAGAGGAGTCTCTATATGCCAAAGACTAGAGGCACATGTAGTACAAGGAACCGTTTATGCCTTGGTACAACAACAACGGAAATACAGCTTAGATGTCTTAAATCTTACGGTCTCATTCCACTTCTAACACCTTCCGTACCAATCTACCCCTTAAAAACCCCGCGATGTCTTGATTATGTTGATGTATTATTTGAATTGTATATTGTATATAGATGGATGATTTGCCGAAACCATGATATCAGTAATTGGATGTAACTGGAGAATCATGGATGTAACTGAAGAATCATGTAAATGGAAGTATATCCATGGTTCGGTTCAGTCAATACATGTTGAATAGATTGAATATATGCATTCATGGAATCATATTGAATTGCAGTATTATAGATTGTACTTGAATCATATTCAAGTCAGATTATTAAATGAGACTCAGTCCGAATCAGAACAATTAGAGAAGAAATTGAAGTCCTGAATTAGGTTTTAGTGTTATCGGTAACTGCTGCACATGGGCGACAGGATTTGTGTATTTTTCAAAGACGATTACCGTGTTGATAGCACCGTTTGTTAAGTTTTCTACCTTAAAATAGGCAAACACTCACTTCTCCGGCTCTCTAAGGCTCAATACACTGGTCCCGCTTAAACCAATATTTACTAGGGTCCTTAGAATAATTTATAGAACTTGAGGGGTTATATGTAAAAATACTTTTGTATAATTTTCAAAATATACCCCAAGTATTTAATTATCGTCTTTAGAGTGTTATAGATGTAGATTTTATATTTGTGATATTTCTAGTGGAAATAACCTAATTTCATAATATAAGATATTTAATTGTAATATTGAACTTGTATGGAAATTCATGGTATTTTCATGTAAAATGATTCTTGTGATTTAGAAGAGTTAGAATATTTGATATTATAACAAAAATAGATATTTTGATAATACATATATATTTATATATTTTAAAAAAATAATTTTAATTTGTTATTTTCTAAAAATCTCATTTTCTTAAGATATTTGTATTTTAAATCTTTCGAGACCGCATGCTCCTTGCGGAGATCTGCGTCTCGCACTACTAAGTCCAGGGATGTGCGATAATCCGCACCATCCCAGTCGGGTTCCCTAAAATGGGTTGTAGCGGCGCTTTGCAAAGATTTATAAAAATACGCAATCTTGTAGAAAACGGTTTTAAATAGTATGTGGTATTTATATGTCAAGTTTCATTTTTCTGTATTGTATGTTCCCGAAAGGTATTGTGCTATGTTGCATATGAGTGTTGTGAGGAGGTAGGTCATTATCTCGTGATCTAATTAAAGGTATAGCAAAATTGATGATGTTTTAAGGTAGAAAGTAAACTATATGGTATTTTACTGAAAAAGAGTGGGAAAAGTTACAAAATGAAATATTTTACTATGGAACTTGTTCAACATGTTTTGTTAATGATTAATAGTCAAGATGTAAGAGGTTAGTATGGTTGTATTTGAGGAAAGTTGATCTTTTTAAAGAAAACCGAATCGGAAGTCGGATTAACTCCGCTTCCGTCGGGTTTTATTAAAAGGGGTTTTAAGACTAGAGAATAGAAGAGAGAGGTGGGACTTATGGGTTTAGATTTAAGAGAAGAGGGAGAGGAAGCGGTAGGAGGCACCGGTGCATCGTTTCGTGGCCGGGAGCTCCTACGGTCATTGTCGGAAAATTGCCGGAGTTTCGCCCTTCGCTAACTCCAATTGCACACTAAAATTCTATAGAGTTTTCTTGAGAGTTTGGACAGAATTGTGAGTGAGGGTGTGTGTGTTTGGGGTTGATATTTATAGGGAAAGATTAGGGTTAGGGTATGTGAAAGGTTGAATTGAAAATGTAATAAAAATTGTATTAAAAATATGGTTTAATGGGGTTTTAATTGGATTTAAAAGGCTCTGAAAATGTGCAGGTGTTTTAAAGTGTGCAGGAGTTATAAGAATGCCAAAAGACAGAGAGTTGAAGAAGGGACTCGGCCGATCCGGCTCAACTCGGCCGCCGGCGGCGGGCCGAGTCGACCGAGTCAGGCCGGGACTCGCTGCCGTGGGTCTGTCGTCGGTTGGTCTACTCCCTGTGACAGTTTGTTTGTGACGTGGGGATTTTACGAGTTATGCACGTGTAGACCCTTGGACTTCTAAAAATTTAAAAGAAAATAATATTAAAAATAATGTGGGGGATGAGATTTGAACTCTGGTGCTTTGTTTCAGCAGTGCAAGGTCTTACCAATGAGCTACAAGCTCTTGCTTGCTATTAAAAAGCAAAACAATTACTTATAGTAATCACAGTAAATGCAAATACCCTAAGTATACATTAACTTTTAAATAAATTTTTGTACACCAAAATTGGAGTTGTTACGGTCTACCCTCCTTATAAAAATTTCGTCCTCGAAATTTATAAATTTTATTTTAAGGACTAGTTTACAAAGAGGTGAGGATATCTTGCACGCATCTCATCTTCTCTTTCCCATGTTGATTCTCATGAAGTGTCTTTTCTCCACATCACTCGAACCAAGTTGACTTCCTTGTTCCGAAATGACTTCACTTTTCTATCCAGGATCTCCATAGGTTGTTGCTCATAAGATAAGTCGGGCTGTACGGTGAGCTCGGAATGATCGAGTATATGGCTTGGGTCACTCACATACCTTCTGAGTTGGGATATGTGGAATACATTATGCACTCCTTCCAATGAAGGTGGAAGTGCCAAGCGGTATGCCACTTCACTGACTCGTTTGAGTATGTCGAACGGTCCAATGTACCTCGTACTTAGCTTTCCCCGTCTTCCAAATCGGATCACTCCGCGGTTCAGAGATATCTTTAAGAATACGTGATCCCCTGGTTGAAACTCCAAGTGACGTCGCTTTGCATCAGCCCAATGCTTCTGTCGATCTTGGGCTATGCGCATCTTTTCTCTGATAGTTCGAATCACATCAACAGTTGCTACTATCAACTCAGGTCCTAGGAGTTCTCTATCTCCGATGTCGTCCCAACATAATGGCGATCGACACTTCCTTTTATATAGCGCTGCAAAAGGTGCCATTCCTATGCTTGCTTGGTAGCTGTTGTTGTATGAAAACTCCACAAGATGTACGCGATCTTCCCACGATCCTTTGAAGTCCAACATACACGCTCTGAGCAGATCTTCTAAGATCTGAATAGTTCGCTCAGACTGACCATCTATTTGTGGATGATAAGCTGGGCTGAAGTTCAGACTTGTTCCCAAGCTCGCTTGCAGATTTTGCCAAAATTGCGATCGGAACCTGGTGTCACGATCGGAGACAATGCAAACCGGTACTCCATGAAGTCTCATAATTTCCTGTATGAGTTCATAGGTATCAGAGATAGTATATTATGAAGAGTTTTAATCTTAAATAGATTCTTACCTCCATGTACTTCTTTACTAGTGTCTCAGTTGATTGGCCAACTCGAAATGGGATGAAGTGAGCCGACTTTGTGAGTCGATCCACAATGACCCATACCGCATCGTTACCCTTTGTGCTGCGAGGAAGTGCAGTCACAAAATCCATTGTGATGTGTTGCCACTTCCATTCCGGGATAGGTAACGGTTGAAGTAATCCAGCAGTCCTGTGATGTTCAGCCTTTACTTGCTGACACACCAAACATTTTGCGACGCTTCTGGCTACTTCACGCTTCATTCCATGCCACCAGTAATTATGACGTAGATCTTTATACATCTTTGTACCTTCAGGGTGTACTGAGTAGGGAGAGCTGTGAGCTTCTTTCATTAACTCTTCCCGAATAGGACCTTTTGGTACACATAATCTGCTGCCGTATCTCAAAGATCCGTCTTCATGGATGATGAAGTCTATTCTGAGTCCATTCTCTACTTGTTCTCTGATCTTTTGCAACTTAGCATCACTTGCTCGAGCTTCTTTGATCTGGTTGACAATGGTAGATTGAACTTGTAAATTCATTAAACTTGAAACATTACCTGACATGACTACTTCAATCTCCATCTGATGCAAATCTTGTTGAAGCTTCCACTGAGCGGTGAGATGCATTGTTAATGGTTGGCGACTAAGAGCATCTAGAACCACATTCACCTTTCCTAGGTGATATTGCAGGTTGATGTCAAAGTCCACTATGAGTTCTAACTATCGTCTCTGCCGCATATTCAACTCTTTTTGAGTAAACACATATTCCAGGCTCTTGTGATCTGTCTATATGTTTACTCGTTCACCAAGAAGATAATAGCACCAAATCTTGAGAGCAAAGATTACGGCTACCAACTCTAAATCATGCGTCGAATAATTGCGCTCATGAGTCTTCAGCTGTCTTGAAGCATAAGCCACAACCTTACCGTGCTGATGTAGAACACATCCTAATCCCTTACTGGATGCATCACAATGCACTTCGAAACCTCCAGACTGGTTCGGTATAACGAGAATAGGCGCTGATGTCAACCTTAACTTTAGTTCTACGAAAGCCTGTTCACATGCTTCTGACCACACAAATTCTGCATCTTTACGTGTGATCTTGGTCAGGGGTGTTCTATCTTTGAAAAGCCTTCAATGAACCTTCTGTAATATCTAGCTAAACCCAGGAAACTTCGAATGTCCTTCACTGACTTTGGTGTCGGCCATTCGCTTACTGCTGAAACTTTCACTGAATCCACAGAGATTCCTTCACCTGATACGATATGTCCAAGAAAACCAACTTGATTTAGCCAAAACTCGCACTTGCTGTACTTGGCATAGAGCTGATGTTGTCGTAGAGTTTCTAGGACAATTCGTTGGTGTTCCGCATGCTCTTTCCGACTCTTGGAATACACCAGGATGTCGTCGATGAAGATGACAACGAACCTGTCTAAGTACTCCCGGAAAACTTGATTCATCAGGTTCATGAATATTGATGGTGCGTTGGTCACTCCAAATGGCATAACTAGAATTCGTAATGACCATAGCGAGTTCTGAAAGCCGTTTTATGAATATCAGCTTTCTTGACCTTCAACTGATGATAACCTGAACGAAGATCTAATTTGGAGAAAACACAAGATCCACTTAGCCGATCGAATAAATTGTCGATGCGCGGAAGTGGATACTTGTTTTTTATAGTGACTTCGTTCAAGTCTCTATAATCGATGCACATTCTGTATGAACCTTCCTTCTTCTTCACAAGTAGTACAGGTGATCCCCAACTTGAAGTGCTGGGACGAATCCATCCTTTCGCCAATAATTCGTCCAACTGAGTTCGGACTTCCTTCAAACCTTCCGGACTTAATCGATAAGGTGCTTTGATCACTGGTTGTGCTCCTGGTACTAAATCAATGCTGAATTCAAGAGCTCGATCGGGAGGCAAACCTGATATATCGTCAGGAAATACACCGTCGAACTCTCGAACCACTTCTGGCCTTGATTCTTCCTCTGCTTGAGTTGCTGCAATCACTGCTTCCCTTGGCTTCGCTTTGTATGTACTTGGATCTAGGGTACTGTCTCCACTTTTGAAATAGAAGACCGGATAGTCTGGAATCTCGAATACTACCCTCCTTTGACGACAGTCGATGGTAGCATAGAAGGTTTCGAGCCAATCCATACCTAGAACCACATCGAATTTCGGTATATCCAGCACCTTAAAGTCAGCATAGAATTCTCTGCTGCAGACGACTACTGGACACAAGCGATATCCCATTGTTGCCTTTAGAACACCATTTTCTGAACTGACATTCCAGCTGGATACAAGCGGTGTGACTGGAATTGCGTGAGTTCGGACGAACCGTTGCGACATAAAGCAGTGAGATACTCCAGTATCGAAAAGTGCTAGTGCATGGAGTGAGGCTACTAAGATTGTACCTAAGGTATGTGGGATATGATTTAGGTATAGGTAAAATTATGTAGATAGGTAGCAATACTGAAAGGAAATTTGAGAAGGAAAGAGTTACCGGTGATAACTTGGCCAGTGGCCTCAGCTTCTTCCACGGTCATCGTGAAAGCCTGTCGCCGTGGTACATTCCTCTTGGCCGGAGGAGCATTCCTCAGAACGTTCCTTTGAGCTTGATGGAACTGACAAGGAGGAGGTGCAGCTTGTGCTCCTCTAGATGGTGGAGCAGGGAGAGCGAGTCTTGGAGCAGGTGCCTGAAGGCTGGTCTTTGCTGATACGTGATCGCTGGCCTGGGTGCAACATATGGATTTTGTCTTTTGGAACAAGACTCAATACCATGAGTAGCTGAGCCGCAGACTAAGCAAAGACGGTTGGCTCGCCGGCAGTCTTGTAACATATGCCGATTTCTCTTGCAGTAGTTACAAAAGGCTGGGCTAGGACGGTTGTTCGGTACTCCCGATCTCCTTGGCACAAAAGGTGGCCTTGACGAGGCTCCTCCTGTCATCTGGTTGACATGGCGTTTAACTCCTGTAGATTGATGTCTGCCCCTCGCCTTTACCACTGCCTCATAACGGCAGGCAGCTTTCAGAGCCGATTCATGAGTCAGAAAATCTCATGTGGCCAGTGCAGCCTAGATCTCCGAATCCAAACCTTATTGAAATCGACGGGCTCTGATCTCATCCGTCGGTATCAGGTGTGCCGTAAATCTGTTAAAGGATTGTGTTAGCTGTGTAGTATGTGATATTTAAAAATTCGAATTATTGAGACATATCTTACCGACTGAACATGGTGAACTCAGCGTCATACTCATCTACTGACTTGGTCCACATCGAACCTTGCTGCAGATGGATGAACTGCTGTTCCATGTCGAACCTGGCAGTCTCAGGGAAGTACTTTTCGTCGAACATGTCTGGGAAATTCTTCCATTCGATGGGTTGATAAAGACGGCTTTCTTCCGCCTTCCACCAATTTCGTGCATTGTCCGTGAGCTGCAGTTTCGCAACATGGACCCAAGCTCCCTCTGGCACTTGTGCCGCTGCCAGATCATCTTCGATACTCTGAGCCCATTCCTCAACTTCCAGTAGACTCTCTTTTCCTGAGAACTGTTTGGGGTGTAAAGCCCTGAATTGCTTTACTCCAGGTGCTTCTGCCTCGGGACGGTTCATTAAAAGAGCAGTCTGCTACTGCTGCTCTTCTAGGAGGCTGCAGATCGCCTCAAGCAGAACCGTCTGCTCATTGAGCAGAGCAGGGACTGCAAGTGTGATTGGTAGTGGAGGTGGAGTGTTGTTGAAGTTGGTGCTGGTGTTGTTTGGGGAATCCATAACCTTGAAAGAAAAATTTGGATTAGGACAAATTCAAATTATAAGATTCAAGTAATATGAATTGTAAAGAATGTTTTAGTTGCTGGTTCTTATGTTATATTGCTTAGGTTGTTCACGCAGAACAGAACTGCATGATAGGGTTTCATACAGCTCTTACCTGCATGGGCCACTAACAAAACCTGTCATGCCCTGCTTCCCAGTATACGGGCAGAGGACGCGACTGGCCTCTACGTATTTACTCCAAAGTAAATACGCTAAGCGTATCTAAGCAATATAAATAAAAATGCACAAGAGACAAAAGACAGTAGGTATAACTGAACATCAACTTTATTTATTAACATTCTTTTGTACAATGCATGGAAAAGTAAATACATCTGGATGAAAGCAATGCCTAAACAATGGTATAACAGAAAGGAAAAGTACAGAAATAAAATGTGTACAATGAAGCTAGAGCTCTGGGTCATAGGCAAGCTGATCCAAGTCCTCGCTGGTAGGCTCGATCTCCTAAGTGTCCAGATCACCTGACAACATTCCAAGGAAGAAAGAGAAGGAATGTCGTCAGCGAACAATCGCTCGGTAAGTCCCAAAGATAAGGGAGAAATAGAATAGACAGAGAGAGAAAATAGCTTTTAAAGTTGTATTATATGCTTTAAAGTTGTATTATATGCTTAACGTTGTTGTTTGTAGGTTGGTACAGAAGGATGCCAGTGTATACGAGAGGAGTCTCTATATGCCAGAGACTAGAGGCACGTGTAGTATAATGAATCGTTTATGCCTTGGTACAACAGCAACGAAAATACAGGTTAGGTGTCTTAAATCATACAGTCTCGTGCCACTTATAACACCTTCCGTACCAATCTACCCCTTAAAAACCCCGCGATGTCTTGATTGTGTTGATGTATTGTTTGAATTGTATATTGTATATAGATAGATGACTTGCCGAAATCATGATATCAGTAATTGGATGTAACTGGAGAATCATGTATGTTGGAGTCAAAAATTGCACCCCGATTGACCAAGTCAAAGTCAAGGTCAACCCCAAGCCAAGTGGGCCCAAGCCCGGATCAAGTGGGCCCACGCCTAGGTGGAGTCCGAACATGAAGCGGTCGGCCCTCCTCCATGCCCAAAATGAAATCATGTAATAAATAATTTTTATGTAATTTTTTATGCATGAATGGACATAGAGCCAAATTTTTGTAAAGCCCATGGTTTATGTGCAAAAAGAAATGGCACATGAGCCATGGGATGGCAAAATGCCATTTTTGTAAAGCCCAAGGGCTATATGTAAAGTGTATAGCCTATAAAGGCCAAGATAATGAAAATATCTCAACAATTTTCTCTCTCTCCCAAAAAGCATCAAGATCTGTGATCTTCTCCTTTCTCAAGGTTCTAAAATCTTCTTCTTTCTTTTGAATTAAATCAAGAGTTTTACTCTTCCTTTTATAAAACTAAATAGTTTTTCACCACAAAAGCCATAAAGGGGAACTCAGATCTTCCATTAGATCTCAAAAAAGGGAGATCTTTAAATCTCACCCCCTTTCTCCAAGATCCGGCCAAACGACAGGAAGAAGAAGGAGACCCATCTCCAGAAACCCCACTTTGGGGAAGATCCAGGGCTCAAGGAGAGAAGCCCCTTCATCAGCTTCAAAATATCCTAATATATACACACACATACACAAAATAATAGGTGTTCCTTTCTGGGAGTACAACTCCCGTTGCAGGGACCAAGCCTTTGCCTCCCGAGCGCCAGCGCCCTTGTGCTCGAAGTGCTAGCGCCCGAGCGCCCACGTGCCTGGCATGTGGGGCGCTAGCGCCCTTGCACTCAAAGCGCTAGCGCTCTTGCGCTCAAAGTGCTAGCACCTAAAGCGCTAGAGCCCGAGCGCCCACGTGCCTGGCACGTGAGGCGCTAGCGCCCAGAGCGCTAGCTCCCAAAGCGCTAGCGCCCGAGCGCCTACGTACCTAGCATGTGAGGCGCTAGCGCCCGAGCGCCCACGTGCCTAGCATGACCGCTTTCTCCCTTGCATCCTTTGGATGCCCTTTTCCTTTATGTACATATATATGTATATATGTATATATGTATATATACAAACACACACATACTCCATGACACTGTCCCTGTTAGAAAAAAATTACTAACGGGGTGCTACCCCACTCCCCGCAAGGGGGCTGCTAGCCCCCTTGACCCCCAGCCCGCTATCCGGGTAGCGAGACCCCCGTAAAAACTCTGCGGGTCCCCCGATATATCCAAAAACCCGCCAAAACACAACACTGAATATTGAGTTCGCATGACCAGTTTAACCCGTCAATCGGAGGTTCCCTCGCTCCAAAGGCGAGGGGTAATTAACGGCAGCTTAGTCCGCGGCTGCCGGAGATTCGGATCCCCACAATCAATAAACTTCGGCCTACCCTAGGCAGGGGAAATCTGTAGTACGCCTGACAAGCGCGCGCGCATTCCTATCTCAATGGGGTGACGAAAAACACCCTACAGATTCTGGCACGCCTGGTGAGAACGATCTCTCCTCCCATATTTCGGGTTAAACGTTCATGCGAACTCAATCAATATACATATCTATATTTATACTAAAATAATGCTCTTTCATGCAGGTTTTCAAGCAATCGCTTTTCAATAATGTCTCCAAAGATGAACCCGGCTCTCAGCACGGCTCCCATCTCCTACACGATGAAGATGGACGCCTGGACGGTCCTTCCGGCCAGTCTCGGGCGACAGTGGGAGGAGCCGCCGCTAGCATTTGGCTCTATTCTGTTCGTGTCAGCTAACGCCATCCCAGCTCCTCAAGCCCCAGTGACAGACAAACCGGTCTCAAAAGGCAAAAGGCCAAATGTGGTGGTCTCGAAGGCGCCCCAACTCAAACGCAAGTCGATATTTGAACAATTCTCCTTGGCCCCAGCTAGGGGCAAGGCCATCAACACCAACAAAGCAGTAGGGCGTCTCGAGCAAGCTCAGGCGATGCCCCTGACAACTGCTCGATCGGGTGTCTTCTCTAAACTCCCCGCTAATCGACTCACGGTGGCTTCCCAGGAAACAGATGCCCGCCAAGCCCTTAAAATTGAGAAGCTAAGGCAGAAAAGGCTCAGATATAGAGCCAACAAAAGGGCTAGGGCTCCTACTGGGCTGAACCTCATGAGGTTCGAAGATCAGGACTTCCCCGCCAAAGATGAGGAAATGGCTGGATATGTGGTCCACACTGTCTATATGGTGGGCACACGCAGCAAGAGTAAGGACGGGGCCACCACATCTTAAATCCAATCTGGCTTGAATGTGGTTGCCGCTTCCCAAGAACAGCCGCCTCCGTTGGTTGATGAAAACCCTCTCGATGAGGATGCTAGGCAGAAAGACCCCTCAGTGCATGTAGAGTTAAGCTCGGACAGCGAAGAAGAGCCGACTTTCCGCCCCAGGACCGCGGAGCAAGAGCTGCTTCAAGAGATTCGAAAGCAGCTCAGAAACAAAGACAAGGAGATGACCAAACTCTACTCCAAAATTGACGACTTGACGAATGTCGTGATGCAGCTCACGGCCCGACTTGCCTCTCAGCTGCCCAATCAAGCGCATGGTTCTACCCATGGACCGGGAAATGGTGTCCCGAGACAGCCGACGCCTATTCCCTCAAATCCAAAGACGGGCGGACCGCATGAAGGCCAGTTGCATCCTATCTCGGGAAATGTCTTGGCGGCCGATGACAGCAACCTACAACTCAAGATCAAATCATGGATTTAGTTGCCAACAAAGTCAAAACATTGGTAGCCGAAGCCGGAGAGCAAAAAGACGTCAGCAGTAGCGGGAGACCATATCCTGCTCGGTAAGAACTTGTGGAGTTTACCACTGGCTATGTCATTCCTAAATTTGAAAGGTTTGATGGGACGGAAAATGAGAACCGGAACATTGCCCAATTTAAAGCATCATGCGCAAATACTGGGGGCAATGATGCGCTCCTTCTCTATCAGTTTATTAATAGCTTGACAGATGTTGCTTTCGATTGGTATGCAAGCATACCAGATGACTCGATCATGACGTTCGCTCAAATAGAATCCATGTTCAAGCAAAGGTTCATGAGTGTCAGCGATAAAATCACTATTGCCGACCTCGTAAAGACAGAGCCAAAGAACAACGAAAGCAACATGGATTTTATAGTCCGATGGCGCAATCTCTCTGTCAAATGTGAACCGCCGTTGGAGCAAGACCAATCCATCAGTCTTCTTATAGAAAATCTGAAGGACTGGATGAAACCTTTCCTGTGCACCGCAGGCCTTAAAGCATTCCAAGAGCTGACCAAAAAGGTCCAAACGCTGGAACGCTCAAAGCCCAAGTCCGCTCAGGATCTTCAGTTCACAAACAGACCGAAACCTTGGAGGGACGACAACTGAAAAGGAGAAAGTTCTAACAGCACCGATTCTCTAAATAAGCAAAGAGCGGGAGGAGTAAAAACTAACAAATCTCGAGATCCAACTTTGGAGGAAAGAAGAAATAACGTCTACTCATTCCGAAGGGACAAGGTCCACAAAATTTTTAAAGATGCACTGAAGAATGGCCTGCGGCTACCAGAAGCAAAAAGGCTAAGTGAAGCGAACAGGACTGATCATCCCAACTTTTGCCCATACCACCGAGTGCTGGGACACACTATTGAAGACTGTTGCATCTTCAAGGATTGGGTCGAGAAACAATACAAGGCGGGAGAAATATCATTGTCCCCTGGCGTGTTAACAAATAATCAAGCTGCAACCGCCAATTTCATACAAACAGAGACCGAAGTCCTTCAGGGACCTGATTCTCTCACACATCCGCCTTTCTCTAAAAAGAGCGGACCAAGGCAATAAGCTAAGTGCCAACCGAGCAACATTACTAATGAAAAAGCAATAGACGGGTACACAACCCATACGGTCTATATGATGGAGCTCAGAGGAACAAGTCCTCCTACGCCTTATAACCATGACAATGAAGCGGTTGTTGCCATCCAATATCGGCCCGATCCAAATGATGAAGAGCTCGCTCAGGCCATTGAGCCAAAGGAACCCGTGGTTCATGCTGAATCAAGTTCTGGCGGTAGGGATGACCCCGTTGTCATACCCGGAACTAAAGAACAACCATTATTCCAGTGGTTTCAAAGGCAACTTCAGGACAGGGATGAGAAGATGGCCAAGGTCCATTCTAAAGTCGACGAGCTGGCAAATGTTGTGGCGGATCTCACGACCCAAGTCGCCCGATTGCAATTACAGCAAAATCAAATTTTGGTTCATGAGCTGGGGATTGATATCCGGAAGTAGCCGACCGATGCTCCCTCCAGCCCGAGAGCGGAACACCTTTGTGAAAAATGGACGCGATCAGCCTCCAGTCCCTCCGATATGTACACTGAACGTGGTAAGCGGACAATAGGCGAACCGAAGACTGATCGTCCTCAGGGTCCAGCATCAGTAAGGGCACCTACTCTAATGGAGAGAAAGAAGAAAGTATACTCCTTCAGGAGGGATAAAGTTCGCGAAATATTCGTGGACGCCTTGAACAACGGTCTTCAACTGCCTATTCCAAATAGGCCACATGAGATGAACATGACCGACAATCCCATATACTGCCTATATCATAGAATGGTGAGTCATACCATTGAAGACTGCTATGTTTTTAAAGATTGGGTGGAGAACCAATAAAAACTTGGGAAAGCCTCACAGTCGTCAGATGAACCGACAAGCCACAGAGCTACGATCATCAACACAGCCCCGCCAAGATCAAAGTTCGAGGAGCTGGGATAAAAAAGCCCCAGACCACCAAGTCTTTAAACTGGGAATAAATGACCACCACGTCGTTAAACTGGGAACAATCGACCTCTAAGTCGTTAAACTGGGAATGTAAAAATGCGTAAATAAAATAAAAGTAACAAAAGCCGAAATGATAGGGCAACTCGCAATAAAAATCAGCGAGTAAAAATAAAGATGAAAATAAACAGCCGAAATGATAGAGCAGCCGCGAATAAATAGCCGAAATGATGGGAAATCGCGACCTTCGCGATAAGAAAGGCTGAAATGATAGAGCAATCGCGGTGATAAAAAAAAGCTCCGAATGATGAGTCGCTCCTGGTACCATATTCCAGTGCAGCGATGCAGACGCCAACCAAAATCTAATTTTCTAAAATTCTTCCAGCCCTACGGGTGGTCCCCCAAATTGACTACCGTATACAATCCATGGGCTCAAATAATTCTCGTCATACCCATGCCCCACTGCAACCACCAGTTACGCGGCTGGTCTCTGCCCTTGGAATTATGGTCCATTGGAAAGACCCACTCATGTGTCCTCACGATACATGAGGAGAACAAACCTTCGTGGGATCCTTACGGCTCACGAAGGAAAAACACACTTGGGAGTCCCCACGACTCCTAAGGAGAAAGTACACCTACAAGATCCTTACGACTCACGGGGAGAAAATGCTTTTATGGGACCCTTACGGCCCATAAAATTGAAAAGCCTTGGGTGATAGGGATTTAAACCCGTCTCCTAAGCCATCGCTTCCCAATAGGAAATGGCGAATGATGAGTCGCTCCTGATACCATATTCCAGTGCAGCGATGCAGACTCCAACCAAATTCTAAATCCTATACCCCAATGGCGAATGATGAGTCTCTCCTGGTACCATGTTCCAGTGCAGTGATGCAGACGGCCACAAAGTCCCGAAATTTTTCCGGCCCTACGGTCGGGATCATACATCCTGCAAAACCGTATACAATCCACCGGCGTAAAATGATCCCAAGTTCTACCGGCGAGACCACATTCAAAATCCCATCGGCGATGAAGATTTAAAAAAAGGGGTATGTCCACAAGCAAAATGGGCACGGATGAAAACCCGAAAGGGCTCCGTGAGTAAAAACAGCAGGACTACCGGCGAGTTTGTGAAAACTCGAAAGGGCGCAAACTCGTGAAAAAGAGATGAAATGCACTCGCAAAGTCCTCTCGACTTTGTGAGGAGAAAATTCCCGCGTGAGATTCTTACGACTCACAAAGGAGCAACACACTTAGGAGTCCCCACGACTCCTAAGGAGAAAATACACCTACGAGATCTTTTCGACTTGTAGGGAGAAAATGCTTTTATGGGACCCTTACGACCCATAAAATTGAAAAGCCTTAGTTGATAGGGATCTAAACCTGTCTCCTAAGCCACCAATTCCTAAATCCTTCCGGGGCAAATGATGAGTTGCTCCTGGCATTATTCCAGTGCAGCAATGCAGATGCCGACAGAAAACCAATCCCTAAATTCTCTCATGACAGATGATGATTAGCTCCCGGTACCATATTCCAGTGTAGCGATGCTGATGTCAACCCAAAACAAATCAAACCAACCAATTCCAACATTGACCTCTGCGTCAAACAACAGACACTCCGTGCCGGGGAAACGTCACCTACAGACACTCCGTACCAGGAAAACGTTCAACATCGACACTCCGTCTCGGGGAAACGTCCAACACAGACACTCCGTACCGGGGAAACGTCCAACAGTGACACTCCGTTTCGGGGAAACGTCCAACACAGACACTCCGTACCAAGGAAATGTCACAAACAGACACTCCATGCTGGGGAAACGTTACATACAGATACTCCGTCTCGGGAAAACGTCGAACACAGACACTCCGTGCTGGGGACACGTCAACCAGCGACACTCCGTCTCGGGAAAACGTCCAACACAGACACTCCATGCCGGGGAAACGTCAACCAGCGACACACCGTGCCGGGGATACGTCCAATATAGACACTCAATGCCAGGGAAACGTCGACCAGTGACACTCCGTAATGGGGAAACGTCAAGAAGACACTCCGTTTCGGGGACACGTCAACCAGCGACATTCCGTCTCGGGGAAACGTCCAATATAGACACTCCGTACCGGGGAAACGTCGACCAGCGACACTCTGCATCGGGGAAACGTCCGACACAGACACTCCGTGCCGGGGACACGTCGACCAACGACGTTCCGTACCGCGGAAACGTCGACCAGCGACACTCCGTAACGAGGAAACGTCAAGCAGACACTCCGTCTCGGGGACACGTCAACCAGCGACATTCCGTCTCGGGGACACGTCAACCAGCCGATACTCCGCCTTGGAGAAATGTCGACCAGCGACACTCCGTGCCGGGGACACGTCTAATAAATCACTCCGGGCTAGGGAAACGTCTACCACGGACACTCCATCCCGGAGACGCGTTAAGCTTCGAATGTCCATGTCGTAAAAAGGGCAGTGCATCCCAAAAAATGGGAACTAAAGCAAGACGCCTCCACGCGAAAGAAGATCTATCAATTTCATGCACACGACCCACATATGTGGTGTGAATTTATTGATGGGGGGTACTTTGTTGGGGTCGAAAATTGCACCCCGATTGACCAAGTCAAAGTCAAGGTCAACCCCAAGCCAAGTGGGCCCAAGCCCGGATCAAGTAGGCATATGCCCAGGTCGAGTCCGAATATGAAGCGGCCGGCCCTCCTCCATGTCCAAAATGAAATCATGTAATAATAATTTTTATGTAATTTTTTATGCATGAATGGGCATAGAGCAAAATTTTTGTAAAGCCCATGGTTTATGTGTAAAAAGAAATGGCACATGAGCCATGAGATGGGAAAAATGCCATTTTTGTAAAGCCCAAGGGGCTATATGTAAAGTGTATAGCCTATAAAGGCCAAGATAATGAAAATATCTCAACAACTTTCTCTCTCTCCCAAAAAGCATCAAGATCTGTGATATTCTCCTTCCTCAAGGGTCTAAAACCTTTTTCTTTCTTTTGAATTAAATCAAGAGTTTTACTCTTCCTTTTATAAAACTAAATAGTTTTTCACTACAAAACCCATAAAGGGGAACTCAGATCTTCCATTAGATCTCAAAAAGGGGAGATCTTTAAATCTCACCCCCTTTCTCTAAGATCCGGCCAAACGACAGGAAGAAGAAGGAGACCCATCTCTAGAAACCCCACTTTGGGAAAGATCCAGGGCTTAATAGGAGACGCCCCTTCATCAGCTTTAAAATATCCTAGGAGTTTAACTCCTCATATACACACACACAAAAAAAATAAAAAATAATAGGTGTTCCTTTCTGGGAGTACAACTCCCGTTGCAGAGACCAAGTCCCTTTGCCTCGCGACCGCCAGCGCCCTTGCGCTCGAAGCGCTAGCTGTTAGTGTATATGCCCTAAGCGCCATTATTATATCATACTAGCTTGTATATTACTTAATGGAAGCTTGGGATATTCACAGTTGTATTAACAGTCATGCTCAACATAATAGTATGCTACTTGGTTTATATCTATCTTAATATGTGTATATGTTTCATTTAGCATATCGTGAATACATATTGATAAAGTCCTTAGGATCTTGCTTGACTACCAGCGTTGTGATGGCAGTCACACTAGTGGGGTTGGGTAGTCTACAAGCACATCCTTTTTCAGGTCCCTAGTCGTAGGATTATCGAGACAGGGCATCGATACTCCAGAGTAGACTAGTGTATACGCTTCTCGTCTCAGCAGGGGAGATGGTCTGTCCCACAGCCATTAGTACGTTGTGCTGGAGATAGTATGCAGGTGCTCATTGGGTTACGGGTACACCGGACAGGACTCGCAGGGAACTATTGGTTGGTATTATACCCGTCGTCAGTTAACAGCTCCCAGGTGACATGAGTACAGCATAGTCCGTAGACTTGACACTGCTGCTTCGCCTCGAGTGTGTTTCTACTGTTCTTAGTTTGCTACCCTACCACGGCTAGACTGAGTCGTGCAAACAGGTAGCAGTTGGGTGCAGTCCCGAAGCACTTGGAGGCAGTGGCGGTTAGATAGGATTCGTCTCTCCCGATATTGGGGGTTGATATCGCGCTGTGTTTGGAGAGCCATTACGCAAGATCCCTGGCCAGGGCAAGAGAGATTTACTGGTAGGCATTCCAGTAGTTTCTCAAGGTGTAATGGGCTTCACTCCGACATGACTTATACCGCTATTAGGGGACTGACGCTTGCCGCACCCTAGGCCTGATATGCGATAGTCTTAGACGAACAGACCGGACTGTACGGAGATTGTCACATCAGGCTCAGTAGGAGTTCGAATGGGTTTCCTCATCGGCCTTCTTATCGACATCTACCTGGGGACCGTAACGTACAGCTAGTACCACTTGCGGCCTGTGGTTAAACCCACTGCCAGCGTAGTGTCGAGTCTTTAGAGTCCCACACAGAGGGTTTTCATGCTTCAGGCGAAACGATATAGAGGTCGTTGGTTTTACGACAGGGTTCGGACATATACATGTACTTGTGCACGTATGATGTTCGGACAGATTATACTAGCAGGCTTTGGTTTAAGCCAGATTCTAGTATTGGATTATTGGATTTATGCAGTCTCAGTATATCCGTGTTTTTCGTAAATACGAATGGGAGGGGAATTCTCGTAATTAGTTGAGAAGTTTCTATAAGAAAGGTGACTCATTTAGTTTTAATTCATTTGTGAATTAAACTTAATGAGGTGGAAAGGTGATGTGTAATTTTCATTAATTGCACCATGAGTCATGAGGTGATTCACCTCAAGGTAATTAATGAAGCATGGTTGTTGATTTTATATATTATTGTTTAGATATTTTGTTATGCTTCATTATTTATCCAAATGACTTAAGATTCAATTCATTATCACATACACATTCTCTCTCCTCAAGCTCTCATCTTCTTCATCCTAACCCTAATCCTCTCATGTGTTGGGAACCCTAGGGTTAGCAAGATTAATAGATCCTTAATCTATCTCTATATCCTCTAGGTCACTTGGATTAGCAATCCTGGCCACTTTGTTACCTCAAGTTAGAGGTTAAAGCTTGAAGAAGGAACTCTTGGGTGGATCTTCTATTACATCGAGGAGGTCGATGAGGAGCTGAACAATAAGAATAAGAAGGACCAGTATCTTGAGGTATAATCATCTATCATAGTAATTAACTACTTCTAGATAGTTTGTTAGTTAGGGTTTAGTAAAGATCCGTTTGATAATCGATGTTACTTTGAACAAAATGATTGGTTTACCTATTCCGCCTCCCCGCATCTTGTGGGGTGTGTAACGTTGACTAACAGTGGTATCAGAGACTAGCTAAACCATAACTAACATCTTAGCAAAGTCTTTAGAAATTCGATCGCGATTTAATCCCGAAAAAACGACATTTTCACCAAGTTTCTGCCGATTTTAAATTGGGGTCTAAAATTTTTTCAGGGACCCTTAAAAATACAAGCAGGGATTTTTAAGAATTGTGAAGAAATTTGGTATCGTGACTCATCCAAACTGCCGCGGATCCGCGGCCGAGTTGACACCGAGTCAACCCAAATTTGCTCAGTTATTCTTCTGTGTTGATATTGGGTTTTCTGGGATATTTTGTTTCTGCTCAGGTTTTATGTGAAAAGAGAATCTTTTGGAGTAGATTCATATGTGGTGCTTGATCGAAATTCTAAAAACTTTGGCTAACTGGATTATATCTGTGTTGTGTTTAATGTGTTCGTAAACCTCCCCTAATTGCTAGTATGTCGGTTAGCAGGGGATTGCATATTTCTGTAATGGTTACTTTATATTTTTGGATATGAACTTGTTGGATTGTCGTGAATGGATAGCCGGGGATGTGAGACGAGTGTTTCTTTCATTCATTTGTAAATTGTAAATTGTTCTAATATTCTTTTGCGGGGGACATCCGGGTTGAGCTTGTAGCCACCGTTGTATTATGTCATTTACTGTTTTCTGCTCTTAGGATAGACCCAAGGTGGGGTGCACAAACTACCGGGTACTTTGAAGTTCTTAGTGGCCTACTCACGTCATTGAGGGAGACCGCTTCACTTCGGGTACTTGACGGGTAGTTTGCTGTACCCGTAGGGGTCTAGGGTGGGGTTGGCTAATCATCACGACTATGTAATCCGTCTTTCATTGCAGGCTTACAAGAAATGCGGATTCCTATAATATCCAATATTTTCATCTGTGATCTGGAATGCCTATTATTGCATCTGACGAATGTACAATATCTATATATGATATCTAGTAGGCGTTGCTTATGTTTTGGATCCGCGCTAGCCCAGCCCCCGCTCTGTCGTTAGTTAAGTAACCTAACGGGTGAATGACGGGGTCCAGTGGCGAATGCAGATGGCATAAGCGGACGTTGTATTTTCGTTGTTTTCTGCAATGATAGGTTAAAAGATGGGACACATTATATTAATGCAAAGAAAATAAATCAAAGTTGAATCGTTGGAACAGTTTAAAAGAAACCACTTGGTTATTTTAAAACAGCAGATTTTTTTAATTGCGGAGCTTAAACCACTCCTTTTAAAAAAGCTTTCAGGTTCCTTCGATTATATCAAGTTCACTACGTTCACGGTTTCGCCAAAACCATTCGTAGCCCTCCGTCATTTCATTTGGATATTCAGTAGTATTCAAGCTATGCATTTTGACCAACGCCAAGGTATAGTGTTTGGTAGCTGCTGGGTATTCATCTGTTGCATAGAAAGATGAGTTGGTTTGGGACAATCGTACTGCCATTTGGCCAACGTCAGGGGTATGTACGGGTGGGTTCAAATTAACAAGATAAAGATGGGTAGAACTTGACATGTGACTTATGATATTTTGGCCAACGTCAAGGTCATAAGAGCATGGGGCAAAAATCAATATCGGGAGTTTCTAAAGAAACTGAAACTTACTAGAGTTGAATACCATTTGGAGTATGATAATTTTGGTAGGATTCCTTCAGCTTTATCACACGATGATATTTGGATCCCGATCCTACTGTGAGTATATGCTACTCATCGGGAGATTCTTTCACTTAACGATCAATGCTATAAACCAAGTAGGTGTCGAGAAAGGTGTCAGCAGGGCTATGCCCCAGGGAAAAGAGGTTATTTAATTAAGGAACTGCGCGAAAGCATCGTAAAACCTCCCTCGAAGTACCGACACCGGTCTGGCTGAACGGTTAAGCAAGTATTATACGGTGAGAATAGTCCTGACTAGTTCTTCTTTTATGGGTTGAGAAAGGATTCGAGAAACAGCGGGAGCCATCCTGTTTAGATAAACTAAAGACCACTCTAAATTTGCAAGATCATCATGCTAAAATGTTTTCTTCTCTCTCTCCTAAATTGCAGCGACCAAGAACATGACGGGCCTTAAGTTATTATTAGATAAAAATATTTTTACAGGGCCAAACTATAAAGATTGGTTCCGGAATGTCAAGATGGCAATCACTTATGACAAATTGGGGCATGTCCTTACTATTAAAGCCTCTGCCGTCCCAGGTCCAGAATCCAGTGTCGCGGATAAGGAAATCCGTAAGACCTGGGATTTAGACTGCGCGAAAGCCAAATGCATCGTGCTTACCTCTATGGATAATGAACATCAGAGGAGGCACGAGAATATGGACCTTGAATCCATATTTCTCCACACCAAGGAACTGTATGGAGAGCAATCTCGTATAGTTAGATAAGAGACCTCGAAGAACTTGTTTCAGTCGAGGCTAGCCGTCGGATCATCTGTAGGGGAACATGTCCTTAAGATGATTGGCTGCATAGAGAAGCTCGCGGACCTCGGGACAACATTAGAGAACGAGATGTATACAGACTTGATTCTCCAGTCCCTTCCTTCCACCTACGCCCAGTTTATCTTGAATTTCAACATTGAAGGTAAAGAAGTTGAACTTCCAGAACTCCTCAACATGTTAAGGAGTGTAGAGGGCACCTTGCAGAAAGAAAGGGAAACACCCGCTCTGTTTGTTCGTGGTGCTTCCTCTTTCAGATCCAAGGCGAAAGCCAAAGGAAGGAAGAAGAAGGCCCCTACCAAACCGAGAGGAGGTGTTGGTAAGGTGGAAGCCAGGGAAAGGCAAAGGTTGCAGTGCCGGTAGTAGCAAAGGACGAGTGCTTCCACTGTCGTAGGAAAGGCCATTGGAAGAAGGATTGCAAAGCTTGGAATGCCAAGAACCAGGACCCGAGGCAAGTTGTGGCTTCGGTTTCAGGTGTGTTTGTAATTGAAAATTGTCTGTCAATCAACTCTATTTCCTGGGTATTAGATACCGGATCAGAATCTCATAATACAATTCATTGCAGGCACTGAGAAGCCGTAGAGTACTGAAGGTTGGTGATATGACCCTCCAGGTTGCTAACGGAGCGAGCGTGGATGCTGTGTCCGTAGGGGATTATCACCTTGGATTGACGAGTGGACATATTTTGGTTTTGCACAACTATTTTTGTGTACCTAGTTTAACGTGTAATATCATATCAGTATCGTTGTTATCAAAAGAAGGTTATGATTTCACGTTTGTAAGCGATGTTGTTAACATCCACCTTAATCATGGTTTGATTGGGTCCGGTACACTAGATAACGGTATATACGTGCTAAACCAATTGCAGATTTTCAATGTCCAGAACACACTAAAAAGAAAGTCTCCAGATATAAATCAGGCTTTTTTATGGTATTGTAGACCGGGTCACATCAGTGAGACAAGGTTAACTAAGTTACATAGAGAAGGATATTTGGATCCGTTCGAATATCAATCTTATGTCACTTGTCAATCATGTCTCAAAGGAAAGATGACAAAGACTCCATTCACTGGATATGGAGTAAGAGCGAGCGAGCTCTTAGGACTCATACACATCGATGTATGTGGTCCAATGTCTTCACATGCAAGAAGTGGTTTTTCTTATTTCATTACTTTTACGGATGATTTCTCTAGGTATGGATTCATTTTCTTGATGAAACATAAATCCGAGGCCTTTGAGAAATTCTGAGAATATAAGAATGAAGTAGAAAACCAAACCGGCAAAAGTATTAAGACACTGAGATCTGATCGAGATGGTGAATACTTAAGTGCCGAGTTCCTGGGTTACCTAAAAGAGAAAGGAATTCTCTCTCAGCTTACTCCTCCATACACTCCACAACACAATGGTGTATCGGAGAGATGGAACCGAACCCTATTGGATATGGTACGTTCCATGATGAGTAATGCTGAGTTACCGCAATTTTTCTGGGTTACGCACTAGAATCAGCTGCATATCTTTTGAACAGAGTTCCTACCAAGACTGTGCCTACCACACCATATCAGATGTGGAGTGGGAAGAAACCCTATCTTCAGTATCTCAAGATATGGGGATGCCCAGCTTTTGTTAAAAAGCAGCATGTGGACAAACTCGAGGCACGCTCAGTACAATGTAAGTTTGTGGGATATCCAAAGAACTCCAAGGGGTATTTTTTCTATTACGCAGAGGAACGAAAGGTTTTTGTTTCTCGCAATGCCCATTTTCTAAAACAGCAGTTTTTAGAAAAGGAAACAAGTGGGAGCACAATAGAACTGGAAGAAATTCCAGAACCATAATCTACCACTGAAAGCTTGGTAGAAACAGAAGTTCCAGAAGAACAAGACATTCCCGCACCCCTCCACAGGAGTAGTAGGCCGTCTCATTCTCTTGAGAGATACTACGGTTTTCTCATAGACGGGGATAGAGAGGATTGCGTCATTGATAATGATGAACTTACTAGCTTCCAGCAGGCCATCCAGAGCGGCGACTCAGTAAAATGGCTGGATGCAATGCGGACCGAAATGGAGTCTATGTACACCAACAAAGTATGGACTTTGAACTTTGCTCCAGATGGGGTAAAACCCATAGGATGCAAGTGGATCTTCAGAAATAAGATTGGTGTAGATGAACAGGTGGAAACCTATAAGGCTAGATTTGTTGCAAAGGGTTTTCGTCATAGGCCTGGTTTGGACTATGACGAAACCTTTTCTCCAGTGGATATGCTCAAATCCATTCGGATCCTTCTTGCTATTGATGCCTTCCACGATTATGAGATCTGGCAGATGGACGTAAAGACGGCTTTTCTAAATGGAAATTTGGACGAGTGCGTTTATATGGATCAGCCAGAAGGTTTCAATCAGAGTGGGAGCGGCAGGAAAGTGTGCAGGTTGCTTAAGTCCATTTATGGACTAAAGCAAGAATCGCAGAGTTGGAACATATGTTTTGATGAAACAGTCAAAGAATATGACTTTATTAAAAATATAGATGAGCCATGTATATATAGTAAGATTGTAGCACGAACTGTCATATTTCTCATCTTGTACATGGATGACATTCTCTTGATAGGAAATGACATTCCTATGCTACAATCTGTCAAAGGATTCTTGTCACACAGGTTCTCCATGAAAGACCTGGGTGATGCCTCTAACATTCTAGGGATCCAGATCTATCGTGATAGATCTAAGAGGATGTTGGGACTTTCACAGTCCAGATATATCAACACTATACTGAAAAGATTCAGTATGGAAGATTCTAAGCGCAGTAATTTACCGTCTTGTCACGGAATCACCCTCTCCAAAGAGATGTCTCCCAAGACTGATTTGGAAAGAGATCGCATGTCGATTATACCATACGCTTCTGCGGTAGGCTCTATAATGTATGCGATGTTGTGCACCAGATCAGATGTAGCTTACGCACTAAGCGTGGTAAGCCGGTATCAGTCAGACCCAGGGGAGAAGCACTGGATAGCAGTAAAGAACATTCTTAAGTACCTGAGAAGGACTAAGGATATGTTCTTGGTTTAGGGTGGAAAAAACCTCCAGATCGAACCTTTTGCTGACTCCAGCTTCCAAAGTGACAAGGATGACTCTAAGTCCATATCAGGTTATGTCTTTACCCTCAATGGAGGGGCGGTGTGTTGGAAAAGTTCCAACCAGGACACTGTTGCTGACTCGACGATGGAAGCGGAGTATATCACAGCTTCTGATGCCGCAAAAGAAGCAGTCTGGGTAAAGAAGTTCTTAACAGAACTTCAGGTGGTTCCATCCATTGTTGATCCAATACCTCTGTATTGTGACAACAATGGGGCTATAGGTTTAGCGAAGGAACGCAGGTCCAATCAAAATTCCAGACACATCGTGAGGCGGTATCACCTGATCAGGGAGCTCATAGATCGCCGGGAGATCGAGGTCCGGAGAGTTGCTACAGAGGAGAACACTGCAGATCCATTCACAAAGGCCTTACATCAGACGCAGTTCGAGAGGCTATTCGAGACGATAGGTCTTCGATACGCCAGTACATGGCCCTAATGCAAGTGGGAGATTGTTAGTGTATATGTCTTAAGGGCCATTATTGTATCATACTAGCTTGTATATTATTTAATGGAAGCTTAGGATATTCACAGTTGTATTAACAGTCTTGCTTAACATAGAAGTATGCTACTTGGTTTATATCTATCTTAATATGTGTATATGTTTCTTTTAGCATATCGCGAATACATATTGATAGAGCCCTTAGGATCTTGCTTGACTACCAGCGTTGTGAAGGCAGTCACACTAGTGGGGCTGGGTAGTCTACAAGCACATCATTTTTCAGGTCCCTAGTTGTAGGATTATCGAGACAGGGCATCGATACTCCGGAGTAGACTAGTGTATACGCTTCTCGTCCCAGCAGGGAAGATGGTCTGTCCCACAGCCATTAGTACGTTGTGCTGGAGATAGTATGCAGGTGCTCATTGGGTTACGGGTACACCGGACAGGACTCGCAGGGAACTGTTGATTAGTATTATACCCGTCGTCAGTTAACAGTTCCCAGGTGACATGAGTACATCATAGTCCATAGACTTGACACTGTTGCTTCGCCTCGAGTGTGTTCCCACTGTTCTTAGATTGCTACCCTACCACGGCTCGACTGAGTCATGCAAACAGGTAGCAGTTGGGTGCAGTCCCGAAGCACTTGGAGGCAGTGGCGGTTAGATAGGATTCGTCTCTCCCGGTATTGGGGGTTGATATCGCGTTGTGTTTGGAGAGCCATTACACAAGGTCTCTGGCCAGGGAAAGCGAGATTTACTGGTAGATGTTCCAGTAGTTTCTCAAGGTGTAATGAGCTTCACTTCGACACGACTTATACCGCTATTAGGGGACTGACACTTGTCGCACCCTAGGCCTGATATGCGATAGTCTTAGACGAACAGACCGGACTGTACGGAGATTGTCACATCAGGCTCAGTAGGAGTTCGGATGGGTTTCCTCATCGGCCTTCTTATCGACATCTACCTGAGGACCGTTACGTACAGCTAGTTCCGCTTGCGGCCTGTGGTTAAACCCACTGCCAGCGTAGTGTCAAGTCTTTAGAGTCCCACACAGAGGGTTTCCCTGCTTCTGGAAAAACGATATAGAGGTCGTATGGTTTTACGACAGGGTTCGGACATATACATGTACTTGTGCACGTATGATGTTCGGACATATTATACTAGCAGGCTTTGGTTTAAGCCAGATTCTAGTATTAGATTATTGGATTTATGCAGTCTCAGTATATCCATGTTTTTCGTAAATACGGATAGGAGGGGCATTCTCGTACTTAGTCGAGAAGCTTCTAGAAGAAAGGTGACTCATTTAGTTTTAATTCATTTGTGAATTAAACTTAATGAGGTGGAGAGGTGATGTGTAATTTTCATTAATTGCACCATGAGTCATGAGGTGATTCACCTAAAGGTGATTAATGAAGCATGGTTGTTGATTTTATATATTATTGTTTAGATATTTTGTTATGCTTCATTATTTATCCAAATGGTTTAAGATTCAATTCATTATCACATACACATTCTCTCTCCTCAAGCTCTCATCTTCTTCATCCTAACCCTAATCCTCTCATGTGTTGAGAACCCTAGGGTTAGCAAGACTAATAGATCCTTAATTTATCTCTATATCCTCTAGGTCACTTGGATTAGCAATCCTAACCACTTATTTACCTTAAGTTAGAGGTTAAAACTTGAAGAAGGAACTCTTGGGTGGATCTTCTATTATATCGAGGAGGCCGACAAGGAGGTGAACAACAAGAACAAGAAGGACAAGTATCTTGATGTATAATTATCTATCATAGTAGTTAACTACTTCTAGATAATTTGTTACTTAGGGTTTAGCAAAGATCCGTTTGATAATCGATGTTACTTTGAACAAAATGATTGTTTTACCTATTCCGCCTTCCCGCATCTTGTGGGGTGTGTAACGCTGACTAACACTAGCGCCTGAGCGCCCACGTCCCTGGCACGTGGGGCGCTAGCGCCCTTGCGCTCAAAGCGCTAGCACCCAAAGCGCTAGCGTCCAAGCGCCCACGTGCCTGGCACGTGAGATGCTAGCGCCCTGGCGCTCAAAGCGCGAGCGCCCAAAGGTGCTAGCGCTCGAGCGCTTTCTCCCATGCATCCTTTGGATGCCCTTTTCCCTTATGTGTGTGTGTGTGTGTGTGTGTGTATACAAACACACATACATACTCCATGACACTGTCCCTGTTAGAAAAAAATTTCTTACGGGGCGCTGCCTCACACCCCGTAAGGGGGCTGCTAGCCGTCTTGACCCCTAGCCCGCTATCCGGTTAGCGGGACCCCTGTAAAAACTCCGCGGGTCCCCCGATATATCCAAAACCCCGCCAAAACACAATACTGCACATTGAGTTCGCATGACCAGTTTAACCCGTCAATCGGAGGTTCTCTCGCTCCAAAGACGAGAGATGATTAACGGCAGCTTAGTCCGCGGCTGCCGGAGTTTCGGATCCCCACAATCAATAAACCCCGGCCTACCCTAGGCAGGGGGAATCTGTAGTACGCCTGACAAGCACGCACGCATTCCCATCTCAATGGGGTGACAGAAAACACCCTACAATGTAAATGGAAGTATATCCATGGCTCGGTTCGGTCAATACATGTTGAATAGATTGAATATATGGATTCATGGAATCATATTGAATTGTAGTATTGTAGATTGTACTTGAATCATATTCAAGTCAGATTATTAAATGAGACCCGGTCTGAGTCAGAACAATTAGATAAGAAATTGAAGTCCTGAATTAGGTTTTGGTGTTATCGGTAACTGCTGCACATGGGCGGCAGGATTTGTGTCTTTTTCAAAGACGATTACCGTGTTGATAACACCGTTTGTTAAGTTGTCTACCTTAAAATAGGCAAGCACCCACTTCTCCGGCTCCCTGAGGCTCAGGAGATTGGTCCCGCTTAAACCTATATTTACTAGGGTCATTAGGGTAATTTATAGAACTTGAGGGGGTTATATGTAAAATTACTTTTGTATAATTTTCAAAATACACCCAAGTATTTAACTATCGTCTTTAGAGTTGTCATAGATGTAGATTTTATATTTGTGATATTTCTAGTGGAAATAATCTAATTTCATAATATATGGTATTTAATTGTAATATTGAACTTGTATGGAAATTCATGGTGTTTTCATGTAAAGTGATTCTTGTAATTTAGAAAAGTTGAAATATCATATATATTTATATATTTTAAAAAAATAATTTTAATTTGTTATTTTCTAGAAATCTCATTTTCTTAAGATATTTGTATTTTAAATCTTTCGAGACCGTATGCTCCTTGCGGAGGTCTGCATCTCGCAATATTAAACCCAGAGATGTGCGATAATCTGCACCATCCTAGTCGGGTTTCCCAAAATGGGTTGTAGCGGCGCTTTGAACAGATTTATAAAAATATGTAATCTTTTAGAAAACGGTTTTAAATAGTATATGGTATTTATATGTCAAGTTTCGTTTTTCCGTATTCTATATTCCCGAAAAGTATTGTGCTATGTTGCATATGATTGTTGTGAGGAGGTAGGTTATTACCTCATGATCTAATTAAAGTTATAGCAAAATTGATGATGTTTTAAGGTAGAAAATAAACTACATGATATTTTACTGAAAAAGAGCGGTAAAAATTACAAAATGAAAATTTTACTATGGAACTTATTCAACATATTTTGTTAATGATTAATAGTCAAGATGTAAGAGTTTAGCATGGTTGTATTTGAGGAAAGTTTATCTTTTTAAAGAAAACCGAATCGGAAGTCGGATTAACTCCGCTTCCGTCGGGTTTTATTAAAAGGGGTTTTAAGACTAGAGAATAGAAGAGAGAGGTGAGACTTATGGGTTTAGATTCAAGAGAAGAGGAAGATGAAGCGGTAGGAGGCGCCGGTGCATTGTTTCGTCGCCGGGAGCTCCTAGGGTCGTCGTCAGAAAATTGCCGGAGCTTCGCCCTTCGCTAACTCCAATTGCACTCTAAAATTCTATAGAGTTTTCTGGAGAGTTTAGACAGAATTGTGAGTGAGGGTGTGTGTGTTTGGGGTTGATATTTATAGGGAAAGATTAGGGTTAGGGTGGGTGAAAGGTTGAATTGAAAATGTAATAAAAATTGTATTAAAAATATGGTTTAATGGGGTTTTAATTGGATTTAAAAGGCTCTGGAAATGTGCAGGCGTTTTAAAGTGTGTAGGAGTTATAAGAATGCCAAAAGATAGAGAGTTAAAGAAGGGACCCGGCCGATCCGGCTCAACTCGGCCGGCGGCGGCGGGCCGAGACGCCGGCCGAGTCACGGCGAGTCAGGACGGGGCTCGCTGCCGTGGGTCCATCGTCGGTTGGTCTACTCCCTGGGACAGTTTGTTTTTAGTGTGACGTGGGGTTTTTACGAGTTATGCACGTGTAGACCCTTGGACTTCTAAAAATTTAAAAGAAAATAATATTAAAAATAATGTGGGGGATATGATTTGAACTCTGGTGTTTTGTTTCAGCAGTGCAAGGTCTTACCAATGAGCTAAAAGCTCTTGCTTGCTATTAAAAAGCAAAACAATTACTTATAGTAATCACAGTAAATGCAAATACCCCAAATATACATTAACTTTTAAACAAATTTTTGTACGCTAAAATTGGAGTTGTTACACCACGTGTCAACATGAGGCCACAAAAGAAAACCAAAACCCTAACTTCTCCAGAGCGCGGCGCTTCCGCGGCCAAAGTGCCCTGATTGCGGCGGATCTGCGGCTTCATCATAGCCGTAGGATCTGAAAACTTGGAAAGTGGATTTTTATGGCAAGTCTAAACCTATGATGTCTAGGGTTTCTGATTTGAGGACTATATAAAGGATTGAGGGCTAAAATTAAAACCCATCACCTTTAACATGAAGCAAATCACCGTCAATGAACAAGAGATCCATGACAGGTCCGTGATTCAACGTGATAGAGTGACGTGAATATCGACGGAGCAAATACTTCCTACGAAAGAGAGATCGAGAGCAACTTCTTTTTCTTGTAATCTAAACTCGAAGGATTTGTACTTATAACGTTGATTAATAAAAATAGATCATTAGGCTAATTATTTCGCATTTATTTTCTGCATTTATAATATGATTTCCTTCTTTATCCCTTCTTTTTCTTCTCAAAACATGCGTGAGTAATTCCTAACTTGTTAGGGTTCGCAAGATTAGGGTAGAATAATGGATGAGAAAATATTTTAACTTCTTTTATATCTTATGAAGTTTATAAATTTTAGCAAAAGAATTGTTAACATCCTAGTCAGGCGTACTATCAATTTATTGATAGTCTTGACCTCGATTTAAGATTAGATTAACTATTGTTTTGTTAAGGGCTAGACATGAATATAGATCAATAAAGGGACAAGGGTCAATAGTGGGGAAACGCTAGTTTCTTCTAAGAACCCTAATTCTCATTCATCACTATCAATATAGTTTTAAATCTATCAAAAGATAAAAGGAGTTATCTTTATTAGTCATCCATCAACTACTGAATCCTATAAACCCTACGAGCATTTTCCTTATAAAATTTATCTCCGTATTTAAAATAGATCTTACAACCAATCTCCCCTTTTTTCAATCAACTTGTCTAAAGCAAGATTAAAAGTTCCACGCATTCCCGAGGACGACCTATACTCATCTCGGCTAGTTACAAGCGACACCGTTATTGATTGCGGTTAACTTTATTTACTACAAACACTTTTTCACATCAATCAATCACACAATTATCTCTATGAATTCAAGTGAATTTCTTCTTTCAAATTAACTTTCCTTATTTTCTTCCAAAGCCTACACTTACATTAACCATGTCAAAGAGAACCTTGTCAACAAGGAGCACCCCTATTGTCGAGAGAGGATCATCTTCATCAAAGAAACTTGATATCAAGGAAGAGCCCCTTTCTCCTGTACGACTGATACCGAATCCCTCACGGATTCTGCCGTTCACTCTGCCTCATTTTCCTTCGAGTCCATCTACTGAGGACCTTTTGGAGGATCCATCGGAAGAAACTTTTGAGGAGTATACTTTTCATGCACCCCCGGCAGAAGAAATCCCTGTAGAAAAGCCCCCTCATACCGATTCCCTCGATCAAGGACTACCATTAAACGGGAATAACGACACTCGGTATTACTTTGATTCCACCGAACACGGAACCGACGCAAATGATCCTTTCTATGTTCATCTTTTTCCTAATCAACGATTCATATTTATCGCACGGTATGAAGTGAACGACGTTCATACCTAAATATTCGACCGGGTCAAGAGGATTTTCGTCAAGGAACGGGAGACGAAGACAACGAAATGCTGGAAGAATCTTCCAAGCCTCTAGAAATCCGTTCTTTCTATCAATTTGTCGTGGGGTGTCTTTAGTATTTTTTCGTATGTATGCTCTTTGTTTGTTTGTTGTTATGTTTGTATTTTTATATTTTTATGTTTCTATCGGTATCATGTTATGCTTGTACTATGAATGTTAAGTTATTTTCTATATTGGGACCCCCTCCGTAATTTTTTTTTGAAAATACCCTCCACCCTAGAAATTCCCACCCCTTTATGGAAACTTCCCCCAATTGGGATTCCTCCCAAATCAAACCCTCCCAGGCTAAACACCCTCTCTAAGAATCCAAAGTTCAAACACCCCAATTCAAAATTTTTTTAATTATGTTGACCAGGTCCGGGACAGCCTGAACCGGGCTCATGCCGGGGCTCAAGCCAGGCCGACTGTATGTAATTAGCCGAGCCCGGTTTAGCCCTAGGTCGGGCCTAGCAATTAGCCGAGCCCGGTTTGGCCTTGGGCCGGGCCTAGCAATTAGCTGGGCCGGCCGCGGCCCACCACATGATAGCTGGGCCGTGCAACGGGTCGGGCAGGACATCGGGTCTCTCGGCCCATTTGCCACCTTGAATTGTGGATGGCTTAAGGTGTGGAGATAACATGGTGATGATTTGATTGGTTTGGATTTATGTTAGCCTATTACGCACATAGAGGAATAAAATATGAGGTGGGAATCTTTTTCGGAGAAGGAGCCAAAGAGATAATTGATTTAAAAAATGCTTGATGGCTTAGGCCTGCACTGCGTTTGTCTGGTTTTATTAAATATGGAAGTTTTAACGAAACTAATATAAACATAATTAAAAAAAATTATATTTCGAGTACAAAATGTTTGAGTTTCAAACATAAAGCAAGAGTTTTATATTAATAAATAACCTTTGTGGAAAGTTGGAGGTATGACAATAAACAACTAATAAGTTAGGTAGCTATTTACATAAAATAACTTATGGATGTTCTTATAAATCATTTGCGTAACTTTGAGCTTGCATTTAATGTGTAGGCTTAAATATATTTGTAACTTTTGATGTACCTAGAGTTTATATATGAAGCCTCTATTTGTGAATGAAAATATAAACAAAATTTTTGGAGAAGTTCTCTTCTCTAAAATAAAGCCACAACTTTAATTTGTGTGTAGTATATGTGTGAGAGTAAAATTATTTTGCAAGAGAGAAAGATTTTGAGTTGGAAAACTTCAATATTAATACCACCGTATCCATCCTACAAATACAAATTGGTATAAGATCTTGAACGATCCTTCACTCAAATGGCTTACACTAGAAAATATCAAACATAAGTTCCAAAATTATGCAAAGATAATTTTGATAAGTGGTGTATCTAGATGAAGGCGTTACTAGACTCGATAGATGTGTGCGAGGTTGTACAAAGTGGTAATGAGCCCGAGTTTGCAAAAGCAGAAGCTGAGATGTCAAAAGAGTTGAGACAACTCAAAAGTTCCCGAAAAAAGAATAACAAAGCCCTCTTCACCATCTCAAGATGATCACACAACAACAACATCAAAAGAAGTGTGGAAGCTCTAAATACATAAAGGTAAAGAATATTCGCCTCCAAAATTTACAAGATGGGTTCGAATCTTTACAAATAAATGAATCTGAGTTTATCTATAACTATTTTTCTGGAATTATGATAGTTGTAAATCAACTTAGATTCACTATTTAAAAAATTAACAAACAAAAGAAATTGAACTTGATGTCTTCAAAGAAGAATCCGCTCTTGGATACCCAATCCTCAATCAATTAATTTAACTAGTTTTTTTGCTAGTGGGGTATATATTCAATAAGAATATTGAATATGAGAACAACGGAGGTAAGAGAAGAGGCTATAGGTGGAATTTTCTTTTCGCTCTCATCATTTTTTTTTCCATAGATCTGCGTCCATTATCTTCATCTTTATTATCTAAGATGTGGATACACAAAACTTTATGTGATTCTACCAATTTTTTACCGATGATTTAGTGGATGCAAATTAATGGATTACCGATAATAGAACTTTTTACATTGCTAAATCAACGGTGGAAAAAATGGTAGAATCACATGAAATTTGAAGTATCCACATCTTAGATGATAAAAATGAAGATGATGGGTGCTGATCGTCAAATAAAATGATGAATAATTGATTTTTATTGAAGCCATAAGAAGAAATTCCCTCCTATGGCCTCTTTACTATGTTATTCACACACACACACAAAAACACTAGTATTATGCTCGTGTGATGCATGTTTTATACAATCTAAAGTATATTAAACATTTCATTGGTTCATTTACATACAAAAATATATACTGAACTTTTATACAAAGAAAATCACGTGACATCTCTCTTTGAGAATGTACTTATCGTCAAAATTATTAAATAATTTATAAAATCTATAAGATTGGAATGTGAAAAATATGTGAATATTCACGTTATATTCCTTCTTTTAATTTTCTTTTCTTTCTTCTTTTTCTTTCATTTACTTGTGTCAAAAAATATCTATGCAAAGATTACCACCATCCTTATATGAAACCAATGCATATTAAAAATTAAAAGCATTGAGTTGAGAAATAGAGAGAAATCACCAACCTTTTTCTTCTTCCAATTGATACAACCTCCGGAAAAACAAAACAATATCTATACATTAATAACTTCAAACTAATATATTATTCTTTTTTCT
The DNA here is from genome assembly GCA_030015575.1 of Agapanthus africanus. Lineage (NCBI taxonomy): Eukaryota > Viridiplantae > Streptophyta > Magnoliopsida > Asparagales > Amaryllidaceae > Agapanthus > Agapanthus africanus. The sequence continues at coordinate 663,578,680 of CM057342.1, read as the reverse complement.
TTGCAGGAGAGAGGGATACCTTACATCCTTCTTCTTAGTCATCTCATCTTTGTTCAAACGAACAATTGACTTTCTATTATTTAGTTTTATATTTCCACCATTAACTATATTTTGAAATTTACAATATTTTGAAAGATGCATGTGGGTTTTCTTCTTTTTATTTTTCTGTATCAGTAAAGCCTACAATTCTCTAATTTCTTATTTTAATTTTAGTTTAATTTAAAATAAAATTTCTCATATATTTTGACACATCAACATTGCTGACATGACAAAAAATTAGAGGGTTTTTTTTGCACGTTTTTCGTACACACCTTCTTTACCCTCCTTTGGCATTAATATAGGTTAGCTAATTCGAGCAAATACATAAATAAAATTCTATTGAATCTAAAATTCTCAATAAATGAACTATGCTTTTAAATTTTATCTTTAACCTAACAATATTCAAATTAACATGAATCTAAAAAAAACCAGTTTTACACAAAATAATATTCAAATAAAAAATTTACTGAATAATTTAAGATTTTTAATTACTAATTGCTTGAATCAGAAAATGGCTTCTTAGCCTATGCAACAAGTGGCTTTCTATCTTCTGCAAACATTTCAATAAAATAAAAACATATAAAAAATATTATTAGTTTTATAGAAATTACAAATTCAAACAAAACATTATTAAGTAAAATAATATTTTTAATTATTATTTACCGGAATAAGTCGAGGGTGATCCTCCTTGCCATGTGCAACAATATGATTTCTATTTTCTGTAAATAAAAAATAAAAATTTAATTAGTAATTACCGGAATCAGATGAGAGTAATCTTCATTGGCTTATTCTGTTAGTTATATATATGGCCTAGAGGCCATTATTGTACATGAGATGTATATTATAATGGATACTTGGACATATATAGGGAGAACTTTCTTGCTCGACATGATAGTCTGCTATCTGGTTGCTCTTTATCTTAACATGTTGACTTGTATAAGTGATGATGTCTTGCTCTCACATGTTGATAAAGCCCTTAGCATGTGTACTTGACTACCAGGACTATGATGTAGATCATACTAGTGAGGCCAAGGGTAGTCCACAAGTACACCCTATAATTGTTCCTAGTCGTGGGAGTATCGAGACAGGGCGTCGATACTCTAGAGTAGACTAGCGTATACGCTTCTCGACCCATATGATGGGCGATGGATGATCCCATATCCATTGGTGTTTGATATCAGAGAAGGTATACATGTGCTCAGTGGAGACTGGATACACTGGACGGACTCGCCGAGAACTCCTAGATAGTATTATACCTATCGTCAGATAGCAGTTCTCTGGTGACACTGGTACAGGTTAGTCTATCGACCCAAGATCGTCATAGAGTCTTGTGTGATTCCCACTGTACTTTGATTTCCACCATACAACGGTCAAGAGATCATACAAAAAGGTGGTTTTTGGGTACAGTCCCGAATCAAATGGAGGCAATGAGTGATAGGAGGGGATTCGTCTCTCTCGGTATTGGGAGTTGATGTTGCGCAATACTCGATTGGCCTTAACAGGAAATCCCTGGCCCGGGTTGCTGATATTTACTGGTAAGTGTTATCAGTAGTTTCTCGAACCGTTATGGATCTTGCATCGGCATGACTTATCAGGCTATTGGGGTCTGACGTTATACCACCCCCAGGCTGCGATATGTGACATATCTGACGAAGAGACCGGACTGTACGGTAGTGTTACTGATTGGATTCGCAGGAGTATAAGCAGGCTTGCTTGTTGATTTTCTGATCGATCAATACCCGGGTGGCCGTTACGTTTAGCAGACCGCTTGCGGCTTGTGGGTGTTTGATATGATCATCACCTACTGCCGGCGTATTGACGAGTCTTTAGAGTCATACACAGAGATTTCCTGGTTCATGCGAAACGAAGTAGGAGAACATATATGATATGTGCGGGACCGAGATTAATGCGCGTATGTGATACCACATTCTATTCTCGCGATATGTGATATCGGTCGGTTATATGTGATATAGCCGGGTTATCGGATCAAGTGTTGATTCGATAGATTGTTACATTTGATATTACTCGGTTGCATGTGATATAGACGGATTATTAAATAAAGTGTTGATTTAATAATTTAATGTATAATTATATATGTGATATATTAATTTACATTAACTAATATTAACTCACTTAAGTTTTCTTTTTCTCACTAATGTACACTTAGTATAAATGTGATATATATTAATGTACATCTTTTATGTCATGCTAGATGTCACATGCTACATGGGTGTATGAGACTCACACCATGCTAATAATAATGTGAGGTTTTATTTATTTAAAGTAATTCAATATTAGTTGGAAATTGTCATGCTTGGAAGCTTGAAGAAGTTTGAAGTATCTTTGACTTATTCCACTAATTTTGTTTTACTTGTAGATATTTATTAACCTAACCATTATTGTTAATTATGGTTTATTCTCTACATGAGTTAGTGTTGTCAGTGTGTATGCCCTAGGGGCCATTATTGTATCATATTAATTTGTATATTATTTAATGGAAGCTTGGGATATTCACAGTTGTATTAACAGTCTTGTTCAACATAGTAGTATGCTACTTGGTTTATATCTATCTTAATATGTGTATATATTTCTTTTAGCATATCGCGAATACATATTGATAGAGCCCATAGGATCTTGCTTGACTACCAGCGTTGTGATGGCAGTCACACTAGTGGGGGTTGGGTAGTCTACAAGCACATCCTTTTTCAGGTCCCTAGTCGTAGGATTATTGAGACATGGCATCGATACTCCGGAATAGACTAGTGTATACGCTTCTCGTCCCTGCAGGGGAGATGGTCTGTCCCACAACCATCAGTACGTTGTACTGGAGATAGTATGCAGGTGCTCGTTGGGTTACGGGTACACCGGACAGGACTCGCAGGGAACTGTTGGTTGGTATTATACCCGTCGTCAGTTAACAGTTCCCAGGTGACATGAGTACAACATAGTCCGTAGACTTGACACTGCTGCTTTGCCTCGAGTGTGTTCCCACTGTTCTTAGATTGTTACCCTACCACGGCTCGACTGAGTCGTGCAAACAGGTAGCAGTTGGGTGCAGTCCCGAAGCACTTGGAGGCAGTGGCGGTTAGATAGGATTCGTCGCTCTTAGTGTTGGGGGTTGATATCGCGCTGTGTTTAGAAAGCCATTACGCAAGATCCTTGGTCAGGGAAAGCGAGATTTACTGGTAGGTTTTCCAGTAGCTTCTCAAGGTGTGATGGGCTTCACTCCGACACAACTTATACCGCTTTTAGGAGACTGACGCTTGCCGCCCCTAGGCCCGATATGTGATAGTCTTAGACGAACAGATCGGACTGTACGGAGATTGTCACATCAGGCTCAGTAGGAGTTCGGATGGGTTTCCTCATCGGCCTTCTTATCGACATCTACCTGGGGACCGTTACGTACAGCTAGTACCGCTTGCGGCCTGTAGTTAAACCCACTGCCAGCGTAGTATCGAGTCTTTAGAGTCCCACACAGAGGGTTTCCCTGCTTCAGGCGAAACGATATAGAGGTCGTATGGTTTTACGACAGGGTTCAGACATATACGTGTACTTGTGCACGTGTGATGTTCGGACAGATTATACTAGCGGGCTTTGGTTTAAGCCAGATTCTAGTATTAGATTATTGGATTTATGCAGTCTCAGTATATCCGTGTTTTTTGTAAATACGGATGGGAGGGGCATTCTCGTAATTACTCGAGAAGTTTCTAGAAGAAAGGTGACTCATTTAGTTTTAATTCATTTGTGAATTAAACTTAATGAGGTGGAGAGGTGATGTGTAATTTTCATTAATTGCACCATGAGTCATAAGGTGATTCACCTCAAAGTAATTAATGAAGCATGGTTGATAATTTATTGCTTAGATATTTTCATGCTTCATGATATTATCCAAATGACTCAAGTTCAATTCATTATCACAAATACATTCTCTCTCCTCAAGCTCTCATCTTCTTCATCCTAACTCTAATCCTCTCATGTGTTGAGAACCCTAGGGTTAGTAAGACTGATAGATCCTTAATCTATCTCTATATTCTCTAAGTCACTTGGATTAGCAATCCTAGCCACTTAGTTACCTCAAGTTAGAGGTTAAAACTTGGAGAAGGAACTCTCGGGTAGATCTTCTATCACATCAAGGAGGCCGACGAGGAGGTGAACAACAAGAACAAGAATGACTAGTATCTTGAGGTATAATCATCTATCATAGTAGTTAACTACTTCTAGATAGTTTGTTAGTTAGGGTTTAGCAAAGATCCGTTTGATAGTCGATGTTACTTTGAACAAAATGATTGTTTTACCTATTCCGCCTCCCCGCATCTTGTGGGGTGTGTAAAGTTGACTTACAGTGGTATCAGAGCCTAGCTAAACCATAACTAACATGTTAGCAAAGTCTTTAGAAATTCAATCACAATTTAATCCCGAAAAAACGACATTTTCACCAAGTTTCTGCCGATTTTAAATTGGGGTCTAAAAATTTTTCAGGGTCCTTTAAAAATACAAGCAGGGTTTTTTAAGAATTGTGAAGAAATTTGGGATCGTGACTCATCCAAACCGCCGCGGAACCGCGGCCGATCCAAGCGATCCGCGGCTGAGTTGACACCGAGTCAACCCAAATTTGCTCAGTTATTCTTCTGTGTTGATGTTGGGTTTTCTGGGATATTTTGTTTCTGCTCAGGTTTTATGTGCACAGAGAATTATTTGGAGTAGATTCATATGTGGTGCTTGATCGAAATTCTAAGAACTTTGGCTAACTAGATTATATCTGTGTTGTGATTAATGTATTCGTAAACCTCCTCTAATTGCTAGTATGTCGGTTAGCAGGGGGTTGCACATTTCTGTAATGGTTACTTTATGTTTGTGAATATGAACTTATTGGATTGTCGTGAATGGATAGCCGGGGATATGAGACGAGTATTTCTTTCATTCAAATGTAAATTGTAATTTATTGTAATATTCTTTTGCGGGGCACATCCGGGTTGAGGTTGAGCCACAGTGTATAATTTCATTTACTGTTTTCTGCTTCTAGGATAGACCCAAGGTGGGGTGCACAATCTACCAAGTACTTTGAAGTGCTTTGTGGCCTACTCACGTCGTTGAGGGAGACCGCTTCACTTCGGGTACTTGACGGGTAGTTTGCCGTACCCGTAGGGGTCTAGGGTGGGGCTGGCTATTCATCACGATTATATAATCCGTCTTTCATTGCAGGCTCAAAGGAAATACAGATTCCTAGAATATCCAATATGTTCATCTGTGATCTGGAATGCCTATTATTGCGTCTGACGAATGTACAATATATATATATATATATATATATATATGATATCTAGTAGACGTTGCTTATGTTTTGCATCCGCGCTATCCCAGCCCCCGCTCTGTCGTTAGTTAAGTAACCTAACGGGTGTGAATGACGGAGCCCAGTGGCAAATGCGGATGGCATAAGCGGACGTTGTATTTTCGTTGTTTTCTGCAATGATAGGTTAAATGATGGGACGCATTATATTAATGCAAAGAAATAAACCAAAGTCGAATCGTTGGAACAATTTAAAAGAAACCACTCGGTTATTTTAAAAACAGTAGATTTTTAATTGCGGAGCTTAAACCACTCCTTTTAAAAGCTATGAGGTTCATTCGATCATATCAAGTTCACTACGTTCACGGTTTCGCCAAAACCATTCGTAGCCCTCCGTCATTTCATTTGGGTATTTAGTAGTATTCAAGCTATGTATTTTGACCAACGCCAAGGCATAGTGTTTGGTAGCTGCTGGGTATTTGTCACGTCCCGAAAGTACGGAACATGACCGGCACTTAAACTACGAGACGTCTTGAGACGTACGTAATCTAAGTAAGCCGAAAACCCAGAAATCCAAACCAAGAAAAAATAGTAGAGTGAAGGAAAACCAATTTAAAACAAGTAGTTTTAATAGCATAAGCCGAATTATGCGATTTTTAAAAACATCAAGTATTTTCTGAAAATTTCGGCAGAGTCTCCCTTGTAAATACTGCCCCCCCCAAACGGGATACAATATGAATAGTATACGAAATCAAAAAAAGGCATCCCCAAGCGGGAGCTAGCTCTTCGTCAATCGACGGCCACAACCACACAAGCAATATAATATACAACGCCAAGGGCGAGGATCAAAACTCAAATAGAAACTCAAAACAACAAGAAAACCACAGAAAAACAACGCGTGACTCTAAGGTCGAAAGAATAAACATCACTGGCCTCTATTTCAAATAAATACATGTTGGGTTGATGGAACTTCTAGATACAACAGAATAATAATATACAAGGTATATAATGGGGGTACGATACAAGTAAACCCACCCACTAGCGAATCACCCGAAGGAAACTATGCCCGCAAAGCCGTAATGAAACCTGTACGGCAAACCTGCAAGAAACTGGGGCACAACGGGGGTGAGTTGCCAACTCGTGAATAGAAAAACATCTACAAAAAGAAATTGCATAAATAACGCAATCCTAGGTCAATGATCATAATATATCCTCAAATATAAGAATAACATGCAACCTATAACAAGGCTAGGGTAGATATCTAACCCGAGTGTAAACTCATGTGCCCGTGCCAGTGTCTCAGGTAGCAATATATCATATGAATGAGGTATGAATGCATGAAAATAGAATACATGTAAATGAAGAACTGTTTTCATAGTTTAGTGAGATTTCCTTATTTTAAATAGGAGGTACCATAAATGAAACCAGCATAAAACAGTGCCCAGCATCGATACAAAACAAGTATCCAAATATCTCGATATCTCTGTGTCGTAATCTCTGTACCTCAAAATCTCAAAAAAATCTCAATGTCTCAATCACAATATCTAGGGCGCCGTCAGTCCAGACCGGCCCCTACCATCTATCTCAAGACCACGACGGTATCCTCCGGATATCCGACGCGTCGGGTAAAATCACCGGTCGGTAGTGCTCCCCTGCCAGGCTCAACGTCATCAACACATTCCTTTTGTCCCGGGGTACCGCACCGGACCCACCATGTACCCGAAACGGTTCCTCCACTGCTCGAATCGGGTCTCGAAATCCATCAGCAAACTCATGGTGAACGACTCATACATCATGGGAAAACCGCACTTTTTATTTTAAAAGAGAGAAAAGGTTTATTTATGTTTTTGCGGTTTTCCTCCAAATCCAAGAAATCTCATGAAATCCGAATCCAAGTCATCAATAGCATGTAAACAGTGAATATAGGCATGAGAATCCATAAATGCGACACAACAGTGAATAATAACATGCATGAAGTAGTAGGCAATAACTACAATGTCTAACTAGCATATAAGGCAAGTACACTAATATCATGTCTAAACTATTAGCTAACAACCTATGTCAAATGAAATAGTACTTTCTAAAGTGTTCGTGACATGGCAATTACCGATGAAGATGTGTGTGAGCCGGCAAGTAAGTGTACGTGGTACATACGCGTCATCGGTAATGGTGCTGGTGTCCTAACAGCATGATATTAGTAATGCAATAAGAAATTATAATATAAGTATGCGATGCAAAGCGAACCACAAAAATGAGCGGGAGCTGAATACTAGACGCAACTATAACTAATCTGCATTAATCTAATATAAGTCCTACAAATGGTGCCTTTTGAAATAACACAAATCATGAGGTTTTGAAAATAGGGGCTACGGTGTTTTTATGAAAAGATACGTCTTTTGAAATATCCGTAGGATCCCTTGGGCTGTCTTTTAAGATACCCACGATTCGTTAGTTTTTGAAATAGGTAAGAATCGAATCTAATCTAACAGCTAAACTAAACTAAAGGTCTAAGCTAACCAGCTGGACTACAGGTAAGGAAACCGCCTAACATCTGAGTCATACATATACATACCTGTATATATATTAGTCGGTGATCCCGCCTCAATAATATCATATCCGATACCATATCTATAATCAGACATCCCAAGTCAAGAGTGCGGATCAATCATCAAAATATAGCTCGTACGTAAATCCGTTGTACGGCATCCCCAAATCTGGGTACGGGTTAATATCATATTCATCACACTATTCATCTGGTATCCTCTTTATCCAAGATCATAGTCCAGGGTACTGACCTATGTCTAGTACAATACTAATATCATCAATATAGTCATGATCTGACTACTGATCGACAGTCTCGTACAAACCGATATCACAACCACAAAACAAAACTCATCGACTCAGCTCAATCCCAAGTATCGTCCTCATATCCGTATGTGAACACATAGTCCCATACCCATGTGAACACATAACTATCAAGAATCCCATGAGCACATATAAATAGGAATGTATGCAAGTATGTATGTGTGTATGTATGTGTGTATGTGTAGTGCAACACTACCCTAGGGTTCGCAACAATAAGGTAATCCAACACACCAATATCCATCCTAAACATCGTTATTAATCCTAAATAACATATAACAATTGTTGGTGTGTATACGCATCCGTATACACCACCACGGACCGCGGGGGTGCTATACGCCATCCACCCGACTTCTCCCCGTAGATATAAATTTACTCACCTGGTCCTCGTTCGCCGGTGCCGACGTTGCCACGCGCTTGCTTGTCGTCTCGAAGTCCACATGGGGTACCTACATATCATAACGCACCGTATCGTATTAAAATCCGACTCATGACCAAAACGACGCACGAATCCCACATAGGTCAAAACCTATGGTTGCTTTCACAAATCGACCCAAAAACCCTCGACGTCGGCGTACAAACGCCAAACTATCGAGAAAAACTCAAACGCACCATTCGCGGTTTCACAACACCTAATTATATATATAAAATAGGGTTTAAATTATCAAAACTTCAAATTCACTTTAAAAGCTATTTTTCCGAAACGTAGTAAGTAAAACTAACCGTTTTAATATAGATCTTTATGTTTTAGCAAAACCAGCGGTCACAATATTACCTAAATAGCTTAAATAGGCCACATAAACATTTACTAGAATTTTAATCTTGCTAAATTTCCTTAAACCAAAATCTAGTTAGCACAATTACCCTTTTTGTTCAAAACTTGATGTTTTAACCAATAAAAACATTTTAACAAATTTTAGTGGCCATAATGGTCACTAATTAACTCAACTAATTCACATAAACCATTTCTAATTTCATCTCTCTTCTAATTATATTAATTATAAAAACCTAGTTAACAAAATTTATGAAATTGGACAAATTTTGAAGCAACAATTAGTAAACTAACTACTAGCTTACATTCTCCAAAACATAAGATGTTAAACTACCCATTACAACAAAAAAAAACAAACAAGTGATACAACATTCACTTGAATTCCAAAACCCCCTCTATAAATCTTAAACTTGAAATCTAAACCATAATACTAACTAATTATGTCTTGATTTGAAGTATTAATACAACAATTTAACTAAAGGTTTAGAATTTATACCTCATTGCTTGAAGATCAAACATGAATCTTAGCCTCCTAAACTCTCTTCCATCCCCCAAGATCTATGCTAAATTGGCTAAGGGAAAATGGGTAAAGCATGGATTTGGAGTTTGTAAGGTTTTTCTCTTGAATTTGTTGAAATTGTGTGAAATTTTATGCTAGAAAAGAAGTGGGGAGAATTGGGGGCTGATTGGGGAGGGCTCGGCTGCAGGTATTTAGGAGGGGGAGAGAGAATATGGAGTGGGTGAATGTATATGGACACATGTAAAAGCATTCCCATCATCTTATATTTTAATCCCCTTATTAAATTTCTTTTATTAATTAAAGTAGAAAGAAAAGAGTGGGAAGTGGGGGACAAAATAGGGGCTGTCATAAGAGGGCTCGGCCAAGGAGGGGTGAGGGTGTGTGTGAGTGATTACAAAAAGAATTCCATGCAAAAAGACCCCCACAATACCATATTTGCAAGTTTTAGCTTAAATTAATTATTTTTTTGTTCTCCATAATAAAAATCCATTAAAACTTGAAATAAATTACTAAAAATTTATATTACAACTAGATTTTAATTAACATGATTTTAAAGATTAAAATTAGCCCATTTAAATTTGTATTTATCGCTAATTTAATGTATTTTCTTACCGGCTTAAAATAATATTAAAATAATATTTTTTTCAGAAAATTTGAAATTTCACCAATGGCTCAATAAACACCAAATACTAGTAATTACATAGCTAGAATATGTATATTTAATTTTATAATAAAGATATTTGTATTTTGACTTTTTACAGAAACCCTCCTTATTTTACCGTTTTTTCGAAATTTCACCGAAACGATTTTCAAAACGTTACAGTATTCATCTATTGCATAGATAGATGAGTTGGTTTGGGACAGTCGTACTACCATTTGGCCAACATCAGGGGTATGTACGGGTGGGTTCAAATTAAAAAGATAATGATGGGTAGAACTTGACATGTGACTTATGACATTTTGACCAACGCCAAGGTCATAAGAGCATGGGGCAAAAATCCATATCGGGAGTTTCTAAAAAAACTGAAACTTGCTAGAGTTGCATACCATTTGAAGTGTGATAATTTTTGTAGGATACCTTCAGCTTTATCACGCAATGATATTTGGATCCCGATCCTACTGTGAGTATATGCTACTCATCAGGAGATTCTTTCACTTAACGATCAATGCTGTAAACCAAGTAGGTGTCGAGAAAGGTGTCAGCGGGGCTATGTCCCCAAGGAAAAGAGGTTATTTAATTATGGAACTTCGCGAAAGTGTCGTAAAACCTCCCTCGAAGTACCGACACCGGCCTGGATTAACGGTTAAGCAAGTATTGTACAGTAAGAATAGTCCTGACTAGTTCTTCCTTTTTGGTTTGAGGAAGGATTCGAGAAACAGTGGGAGCCATCCTGTTTAGATAAACTAAAAACCACTCTAAACTTGCAAGAGCATCATGCTAAAGTGTTTTCTTCTCTCTCTCCTAATTGCAGCGACCAATAACATGACGGGCCTTAAGTTATTATTAGATAAAAATATTTTGACAGGGCCAAACTATAAAGATTGGTTCCGGAATGTCAAGATGTCAATAATTTATGACAAATTGGGGTATGTCCTTACTACAAAAGCCCCTGCCGTCCCAGGTCCAGAATCCAGTGTCGCGGATAAGGAAATCCGCAAGATCTGGGAGTTAGACCGCGCGAAGGCCAAATGCATCGTGCTTGCCTCTATGGATAATGAACATCAGAGGAGGCACGAGAATATGGATATTGAAGCCATATTTCTCCACACCAAGGAACTGTATGGAGAGCAATCTCGTATAGCTAGATACGATACCTCGAAGAACTTGTTTCAGTCGAGGCTGGCCGTCGGATCATCTGTAGGGGAACATGTCCTTAAGATGATTGGCTATATTGAGGAGCTCGCGGACCTCGGGACAACATTAGAGAACGAGCTGTATAAAGACTTGGTTCTACAGTCCCTTCCTTCCACCTATGCCCAGTTTATCTTGAATTTCAATATTCAAGGTAAAGAAGTTGAACTTTCAGAACTCCTTAACATGTTGAGGAGTGCAGAGGGCACCTTACAGAAAGCAATGGAAACACCCACTATGTTTGTTCGTGGTGCTTCCTCTTCCAGGTCCAAGGTAAGGGCCAAAGGAAGGAAGAAGAAGGCCGCTACCAAACCGAGAGGTGGTGTTGTAAGGTGGGAGTCAAGGGAAAGGCAAAGGTTGCGGTGCTGGTAGTAGCAAAGGATGAGTGCTTCCACTGTCGTAGGAAAGGCCATTGGAAGAAGGATTGCAAAACTTGGATTGCCAAGAACCAGGACCCGAGGCAAGTTGTGGCTTCGGCTTCAGGTGTGTTTGTAATTGAAAATTGTCTGTCAATCAACTCTACTTTCTGGGTATTGGATACCGGATCAGGATCTCATATATGCAATTCATTGCAGGCACTGAGAAGCCATAGAGTGCTGAAGACTGGTGATATGACCCTGAGATTTGCGAACGGAGCGAGCGTGGATGCTGTGTCCGTAGGGGATTATCACCTTGGATTGACGAGTGGACATATTTTGGTTTTGCGCAACTGTTTTTGTGTACCTAGTTTAACATGTAATATCATATCGGTATCGTTGTTATCGAAAGAAGGTTATGATTGCACGTTTGTAAGTGATGTTGTTAACATCCACCTTAATCATGGTTTGATTGAGTCCGGTACACTAGATAACGGTATATACGTGTTAAACCAATTGCAGATTTTCAATGTCCAGAACACACTAAAAAGAAAGTCTCCAGATATAAATCAGGCTTTCTTATGGTATTGTAGACTCGGTCACATCAATGAGACAAGGTTAACTAAGTTACATAAAGAAGGATACTTGGATCCGTTCGAATATCAATCTTATGCCACTTGTCAATCATGTCTCAAAGGAAAGATGACAAAGACTCCATTCACTGGACATGGAGTAAGAGCGAGCGAACTCTTAGGACTCATACACAGCGTTGTATGTGGTCCAATGTCTACACATGCAAGAAGCGGTTTTTCATATTTCATTACTTTTACTGATGATTTTTCTTGGTATGGATTCATTTTCTTGATGAAACATAAATCCGAGGCCTTTGAGAAATTCCAAGAATATAAGAATGAAGTAAAAAACCAAACCGGCAAAAGTATCTAGACACTGAGATCTGATCGAGGTGGTGAATACTTAAGTGCCGAGTTCCTGGGTTACCTAAAAGAGAAAGGAATTCTCTCTCAGCTTACTCCTTCATACACTCTACAACACAACGGTGTATCGGAGAGACGGAACCGAACCCTATTGGATATGGTACGTTTCATGATGAGTAATGCTGAGTTACCGCGATCTTTCTGGGGTTATGCACTAGAATCAGCTGCATATCTTTTGAACAGGGTTCCTACCAAGACTATGCCTACCACACCATATCAGATGTGGAGTGGGAAGAAACCCTATCTTCAGTATCTCAAGATATGGGGATGTCCAGCTTTTGTTAAAAAGCAGCATGCGGAAAAACTCGAGGCACACTCAGTACAGTGTAAGTTTGTGGGATATCCAAAGAACTCCAAGGGGTATTTTTTCTATTACGCAGAGGAACAAAAGCTTTTTGTTTCTCGTAATGCCCATTTTCTAGAACATCAGTTTTTAGAAAAGGAAACAAGTGGGAGTACAATAGAAATGGAAGAAATTCCAGAACCACAAGCTATTACTGAAAGCTTGGTAGAACCAGAAGTTCCAGAAGAACAGGACATTCCCGTACCCCTCCGCAGAAGTAGTAGGCCGTCTCATCCGCCTGAGAGATACTACGGTTTTCTCATAGACGGGGACAGAGAGGATTGCGTCATTGATAATGATAAACCCACTAGCTTCCAGCAGGCCATCCAAAGCGGCGACTCAGTAAGATGGCTGGATGCAATACAGACCGAAATGGAGTCCATGTACACTAACAAAGTTTGGAATTTGGACTTTGCTCCAGATAGGGTAAAACCCATAGGATGCAAGTGGATCTTCAGGAAGAAGATTGGTGTAGATGGAAAGGTGGAAAGCTATAAGGCTAGACTTGTTGCAAAGGGTTTTCGTCAAAGGCCTGGCTTGGACTATGACGAAACTTTTTCTCCAGTGGCTATGCTCAAATCCATTCGGACCCTTCTTGCCATTGCTGCCTTCCATGATTATGAGATCTGGAAGATGGACGTAAAGACGGTTTTCTAAATGGAAATTTAGACGAGTGCGTCTATATGGATCAGCCAGAAGGTTTCAATCAGAGTGGGAGCAGCGGGAAAGTGTGCAAGTTGCTTAAGTCCATTTATGGACTAAAGCAGGTATCGCGGAGTTAGAACATCTGTTTTGATGAAACGGTCAAAGAATATGACTTTATCAAAAATCCAGATGAACCATGTATATATAGTAAGATTGTACCACGAACTGTCGTATTCCTCGTCTTGTACGTGTATGACATTCTCTTGATAGGAAATAATATTCCTATGCTACAATCTGTCAAAGGATGTTAGGACTTTCACAGTCCAGGTATATCAACACTATACTGAAAAGATTCAGTATGGAAGATTCTAAGCGCGGTAATTTACCGGCTTGTCACGGAATCACCCTCTCCAAAGAGATGTCTCCCAAGACTGATTTGGAAAGGGTTCGCATGTCGATTATACCTTATGCTTATGCGGTAGGCTCTATAATGTATGCGATGTTGTGCACCAGACCAGATGTAGCTTACGCACTAAGCGTGGTAAGCCGCTATCAGTTAGACCCAGGGGAGAAGCACTGGATAGCAGTAAAGAACATTCTTAAGTATATGAGAAGGACTAAGGATATGTTCTTGGTTTACGGCGGAAAGACCTCCAGATCGAGACTTTTGCTGACTCCAGCTTCCAGAGTGACAAGGATGACTCCAAGTCCATGTCTGGTTATGTTTTTACCCTCAATGGAGGGGCGGTGTGCTGGAAGAGTTCCAAGCAGGACATCGTTGCTGACTCGACGATGGAAGCGGAGTATATCGCAGCTTCTGATGCCGCAAAAGAAGCAGTCTGGGTAAAGAAGTTCTTAACAGAACTTCAGGCGGTTCCATCCATTGTTGATCCAATACCTTTGTATTGTGGCAACAACGGGGCTATAGCTTTAGCGAAGGAACCCAGGTCCTATCAAAAGTCCAGACACATCTTGAGGCGGTATCACCTGATCAGGGAGATCGAGGTCCGGAGAGTTGCTCCAGAGGAGAACACTGCAGATCCATTCACAAAGGCCTTACCTCTGACATAGTTCGAGAGGCTATTCGAGATGATAGGTCTTCGATACGCCAGTACATGGCCCTAGTGCAAGTGGGATATTGTTAGTGTATATGCCCTAAGGGTCATTATTGTATCATACTAGCTTGTATATTACTTAATGGAAGCTTGGGATATTCACAGTTGTATTAACAGTCTTGCTCAATATAGTAGTATGCTACTTGGTTTATATCTATCTTAATATGTGTATATGTTTCTTTTAGCATATCGCGAATACATATTGATAGAGCCTATAGGATCTTTCTTAACTACCAGCGTTGTGATGGCAGTCACACTAGTGGGGTCTGGGTTGTCTACAAGCACATCCTTTTTCAGGTCCTTAGTCGTAGGATTATCGAGACAGAGCATCGATACTCCGGAGTAGACTAGTGTATATGCTTCTCGTCCCAGCAGGGGAGATGGTCTGTCCCACAGCCATTAGTACGTTGTACTGGAGATAGTATGCAAGTGCTCGTTGGGTTATGAGTACACCGGACAGGACTCGCAGGGAACTGTTGGTTGGTATTGTACCCGTCGTCAGTTAACAGTTCTCTGGTGACATGAGTACAGCATAGTCCGTAGACTTGACACTACTGCTTCGCCTCGAGTGTGTTCCCACTGTTCTTAGATTGTTACCCTACCACGGCTCGACTGAGTCCTGCAAACAGGTAGCAGTTGGGTGCAGTCCCGAAGCACTTGGAGGCAGTGGCGGTTAGATAGGATTCGTCTCTCTCAGTGCTGGGGGTTGATATCGCGTTGTGTTTGGAGAGCCATTACGCAAGGTCCCTGGCCAGGGCAAGCGAGATTTACTGGTAGGTTTTCCAGTAGCTTCTTAAGGTGTGATGGGCTTCACTCCAACACGACTTATACCGCTTTTAGGGGACTGACGCTTGCCGCCTCCCTAGGCCCGATATGTGATAGTCTTAGACGAACAGACCGTACTGTACGGAGATTGTCACATCAGGCTCAGTAGGAGTACGGATGGGTTTCCTTATCAGCCTTCTTATCGACATCTACCTTGGGACCGTTACGTACAGCTAGTACCGCTTGCGACCTGTGGTTAAACCCACTGCCAGCATAGTATCGAGTCTTTAGAATCCCACATAGAGGGTTTCCCTGCTTCAGACGAAACGATATAGAGGTCGTATGGTTTTACGACAGGGTTCGGACATATACGTGTACTTGTGCACGTGTGATGTTCGGACAGATTATACTAGCGGGCTTTGGTTTAAGCCAGATTCTAGTATTAGATTATTAGATTTATGCAGTCTCAGTATATCCGTGTTTTTCGTAAATACGGATGGGAGGGGCATTCTCGTAATTACTCGAGAAGCTTCTAGAAGAAAGGTGACTCATTTAGTTTTAATTCATTTGTGAATTAAACTTAATGAGGTGGAGAGGTGATGTGTAATTTTCATTAATTGCACCATGAGTCATGAGGTGATTCACCTCAAAGTAATTAATGAAGTATGGTTGATAATTTATTGCTTAGATATTTTCATGCTTCATGATATTATCCAAATGACTCAAGTTCAATTCATTATCACAAATACATTCTTTCTCATCAAGCTCTCATTTTATTCATCCAAACCCTAATCCTCTCATGTGCTGAGAACCCTAGGGTTAGCAAGACTGATAGATCCTTAATCTTTCTCTATATCCTCTAGGTCACTTGGATTAGCAATCTTAGCCACTTAGTTACCTCAAGTTAGAGGTTAAAGCTTGGAGAAGGAACTCTCGGGTGGATCTTCTATCCTATCAAGGAGGCCGACGAGGAGGTGAACAACAAGAATAAGAAGGATTAGTATCTTGAGATATAATCATCTATCATAGTAGTTAACTACTTCTAGATAGTTTGTTAGTTAGGGTTTAGCAAAGATCCGTTTGATAGTCGATGTTATTTTGAACAAAATGATTGTTTTACCTATTCCGCCTCCCTGCATCTTGTGGGGTGTGTAACGTTGACTTATAAGTGTATGACACTAACTCACCCATGGTTTCTATTCTCACCTCATAGTTTTCATTTCTCATCTTCATCACTTCATCTTCTTCTTCATGAGAAAAAGCTTGCCAGATTTTTTCTAAATGAGAACATATTGTGAGAAAATTAAATCTAAAGTGAGCCCATTTCCTACTTCATCATCCTCTACTATATTAGCCATTTAGTTTAGGGTGTTTGTTTCACTAATCCACCATTAGTGAAGAGGTAGCATGAGCTAGAGTCTCCTCGACGTAGATCATCTTCGGCCTCGAAGACTTCGAGCAAGCTTGTTCATTTCTTCATGTGAATCCTTATTAGAGTTCGGGTGTTCACTATTTGGAGCGAATGGACTACTACACGGTGCATTAGAAGTGAAGGACCGGTCTACAAAGGTTGTATTCCTTATTCACTTTGTATGTAATGTTGTTTGCATGTTAGTTCGTCTAAATCTCTAGTTAAGATTCAAGGTTAGGGTTCTTTAGAACGACAATTTTTGAAATTGGCATGGACGATACTTCCCGAAACCTTGCTGCCGCGCTGTGGAACCCAACAGTGGTATCAGAGCCAAGCTAGATATTTAAACGATGTTTGTTAGATTACGAAACCGAAACTACTCCGAAACTTAAAACCCTAAAATCCAGTTTCTGTCGAATTTTAAATGGCCTCTAAAAATTTTTTTAGCAACTGCACAATATTGTATGATATATAACATGAACACTGTGAAAATTTGAAGCAATTTGGGCATGATATGGCCGGCCACATAGGCTCCAAAACCGGCCTGCTCGGTTCCATTTGGGCTTTTTGGCTTCAAATTTTTAGGGTGTTCCAGGGTCTGGGTTTTGGTATTTCATGTGTTTCTAGTTTATACTAAATTTGCATGTGATGTCAACTTTCTGCAAAGGCGATTCCGAGTGTTTCGTAATCGTAATTCTAACATCTATTCGGGTTATTTAGACGACGTTAAAAAGTTCGAACAGATATCAATAACTCATATTTTCCCTTGCTGGATATTTTCCAAGAGTTGGATTTTTTCCAAGTTTAAAATTTTCAGAAAATCATGCAACCGATTCTGTGAGCCCTCTAGAAGAACGATACCCAAACTCGACTTTTTGGATCACGGAACCGCTGTCATATCCTAGGGTTTGCCGTAGTTCCGTGGCGACATGAGTGAGGCATGGGTCGGCCCTTGTACGGATGGTTCATAGGTGCTGTGGCATGTTCTGGGTATATTTTAAACTTCGCTCAAGTGTTGAGCTCTTTGGAAAATTTTGGGTATTTGTTTATTCGATCGAAAAGTTTAACATCGTCTAGCTATCTGTGATTATAATACAATATTTGGAATCCACAAATTTAGTTATGTGATAACTAGTTTGAATTTTATAAATCTAGCAAGTTAGTCTCATTTGAGCGGTTGCCACGGAATTTTGATATTGATCAAAAGTCTGTCGCAATTACATAGTGTACGCGGATACTCGCCGGGTAACCTTACTAGATAGCCATGCCCCATAGCCCCGAACAACTGATTGCAGGAGAACCCCGTCGCCAAAATTATCCGTTCGGGTGCTCGCGGCTATGGTGTTCCGCCTTAGTGCACTTTGTTGACGGCATCGGGGGTGCGACCGTCTACTAAAGTTTTCGACGAGTATTCGATCAGGTTATCGGGAATTTTATTGAATTACCCCATAGGTTATTGGAAAGTGTTTTCAATATCGAGACTAAAATGCAGGGTTTATAATTGTTAGGCATGTGATGTCTAATGAATTCATTTGGTTAGGCATGAAATCCAAAGTATGTGATACATTGGGTTTATGATGTCTAAGGTGGTTGCGGATTCCAATTGTTGTAGTTTTTCACTTTCTTTTCTGCGACCGTAAGTGTAATATGTGGTGTATCGCCGGTTTTGGTGCTATATGTCAACGAAAATTGGGATACACATATTTACTTACGTTGATGACATGTGATGTTATGTGTTACTGTGATTTGTTATATTGGATCGTCGTGTTTTGAATAGCCGTTTTTTTTATGTGAGATGAGAGCTTTTCATTTTCATTCATGTAAAAGCTTGTATGTAATATTCTTTTATTGGGGCACTTCCGGGTTGAGGATGATGTCACCATTGATGTATATTATTTACTTTTCCGCATTAGGATAGATCCAAAGAGGAGAGCACAAGTAACCGGGTTCTAGGGTCTAGTGGGAGACCATCTCAAGGAGTCAAGATCGGGTCTCCTAACTCTAGAATTGGTAGGGTTACTTGACGCTCTCGTAGGGGTCTAAGGATGTGGTATTTGGCTATCCATCACGACCGTGGAATCCGTGTTTTATACTGGCTTAATTTAAAACACGGAATTCCTAATATATCCAATATTTCATATATATTCTTCCGCTGTTGATATTCTGTGATGTGATCACTTGATATTCTGAGACGAATGCTTATATTATATATATATGATATATAATAAATATTGATGCTTTCGTTTCTTTTGTGTACTTAGGAAGCATAATTTGATGGGACTTCATTAATGAGATTAATGAAATAAAAGAAACCTAAAAATGTTGTAGAAACTTGTTTTAAAAACTGGTAGCTCTAGTTCTTGCTTTGCATAGCGGTATTCCTTGAAGAATATCCAGTACTTTATTCGATAAGGAAAGAACCGAGATCCCTTCACCGGGAGTGACCACTTTAGCGAAACTGGCAGATACTACAACCCACACGGTTTGTCTTTTGATTGCTTCTATAGTTTTTGTTTTGCATAGTGGTATTTATGAAATATCTAGCACCTCATTCGATGAGGAAAGAGCCGAGATCCCTTCACCGGGAGTGACCTCTTTATCAAAACTAGTAAAAGCCTAAAAAACACTCATTTTAAAAAATCACTCGATTCTGCGACGATATCAAGTTCATTACGCTAATGATTTTCTTAAAAACCTGTCGTAACCCTCCGTCATTTTAGGAAGTAGAGTACTTAGTATTCGTGCTACGTTTATTGACCATAGTTAAGGCGTAGTGTGCGGTAGCTAAGTGATGTCTTCCTACATAGCATATGATGCGATTAATTAGGACAGTCATGTGACTTTGTTGACCATAGTTAAGGATCATATGGGTGGGTCTAATTAATCACGAAATGACGAGTAGAACTTGACTAGTGCTTATGATTTGTTGACCATAATTAAGGTCATAAGTCACTAGGGGTAAAATATTATCGGGAATTTCAAGTGATGAAATTTGCAATGAGATTGCATACTTTCTATGAGATAGTTGGATCCCGATACCCACTGCGAGTAAGAGTTACTCCTGGGAGAGTTTTGCACATTACAATTAGCTGATCAAGTAGGTGTCTAGAAAGGTGTTAACGGGGTTACGTCCCTGGAAAAACGAGATTTATTTTAATTAGGTCCGTGCTAAAGCACAGGGAACCTCCCTCAAAATACCGACACTGGCCTGACCGAAAGATTGACGAACTTGTAGGGTGTAATTAATCCCGGCTAGTCTCACCTTTTAGCGTTTGAAGGAAGATTTGATAAAAACAGTGGGAGCCATCCTGATTAGATAAAATAATAACCAATCTAATCTTGCAAGAGCATATGCTGAGTGTTTTCTTCTCTCTCTCTCCTGGTAGCGACCATGTCACGCCTTAATCAAGATAATAATATGGATGCATTGACCGAATCTGCTTAGTATAACTGTGTTAGGGAACGTTGGTTCTGCTTTATCTTATAATTGTTATAAGTCTGAGCAGGAAATAGGGGAATATCCGGATTCCCATGCCACCCAATCGAAGAAAGTGCATGTTGATGCATCTTCTTCGGGTGTGTTCGTTACTAAGAACTGTTTTCTCAGTATCCTCTACGTCCTAGGTATGAGATACCGGATTAGGATCCCACATATGTAATCTGTTATATGTGCTACGAAAGGTAGAGAACTGGGATATGGTGATATGTCTATAAGTGTTAGAGAATGGTACAATTGTTGCAGCCAAATCAGTTGACAAATATCACCTTGTATTAATACATTGATTCTGAACGAATGTTATTACATACCGAACCTGATATACAACATTACATCGGTTTCTTTATTCAGTTAAAGAAGGATATAATTCTGTATAGGAGGATCATGTTATGAACATTTTCCTTAATCAAAAGTTGATTGGATCAGGCACGTTATGTAATAGCATATACGTTCTAAATCAAACCACAGTTCAAAGTATATAGAACACACACAAGAGGAGTAATTCAGAAATGAACGAATCTTTCTTGTGGCATTGTAGACTATGTCATATCAATGCGACACGACCAACTAAGTTACATAAGAATGAATATTAGAATCTGTTCGAATTTTCATCTTATGAATACTTGCCAGTCTTTTCTCAAAGGTAAAATGACCAATACTCCGTTTACAGAAAATAGAAAAAGAGTTACTGAACTCTTGGGACAGATACATGATGATGTATACGGTCCTATGTCTACAAATGCCAAGGTTGGTTCTTCGTACTTCATTATATTCACTGATCTTCTCTCAGGATTCGGACATATGTTCCTGTTGAAACACAAGTCTGAAACTTTTGAAAAATTCAAGGAATATAAGCTTGAAGTTAAGAACCAGATGGGCAGAAGTATTAAGTCTTTCGATTTGATCGGAGAAGCGAATACTTACGCATGGAGTTTCTAAAAGGAGAATGCGATTCTTTCTCAGCTTATTCCTTCGTATACAACACAACACAAAAGGTGTATCGGGGTGGAGGTATCGCATCCTATGAGATATGGTGCGCTCTATGATGAGTATTGCTGAGTTGCCTGTTTCCTTTTGGTGTTATGCACTTGAGAAGCTGCATACCTATTGAATGAGGTTACATCCAAATCAGTGCCTACCACTCCATATGAGATATGGTATGGGAAGAGACCATGTCTTAAATGAGTTAAGATATGAGGTTGTCCGGTCTATGTTGAAAAGCAGAATCCGGACAAGCTCGAGGCAAGGTTAGATCTGTATAAGTTTGTTAGGATATCCCAAACATTTGCAAGGGAATATCTTCTACCATACTGAGAAGCAAAAGGTGTTTTGTTTCTCAGCATGCCACCATTTTAGAAAAGGAATTTCTTATGAAGAAATTAGTGGTCATGAGGTAGAACTAGAAGGAGTTTCAGCTAGACAAATTAACAGCTGATGATTTGGTAAAACTAAAGAATTCAATAGTCTACAACGAACCTCAGCTACTCCGCAAATCTGGTAAGGTTTCTCATCCACTTGAGAGATACTACGGTCTTCTCGGTGACAGTGGGAGCGAGGATTGCATCATGGTAGATGATGACCCAACCAGGTTCAGAAAGGTCATCATGAGTGGGGGCTCTGTGAAATGGCTGGATGCTATGCGATCAAAGATGGAATCCATATATACCGACAAAGTATGATTTTGAATGTTGCACCTGAATGGGTAAAACCCATTGGGAGCAAATGGATCTTGAGAAGATTCTTGGTGTAGATGGAAAAGTTGAGACTTTCAAAGCTATGCTTAAGTCAATCAGTATTAAAGCAAGTATCGCGGAGTTGGAACATTTGTTTTGATGTGGCAGTCAAAAAGTTTGACTTCATCAAAATGGTAGATGAACCTTGTATATACATGATGGTTGTAGAGAATGAAGTTGTTTTACACGTATTGTACGTAGATGACATACTCTTGATAGGAAATGGTTTCCTATGCTACACTCGGTCAAGCTCCTCTTATCACGAGGATTCTCAATAAAAGATCTGGATGATTGTTAGTATATATGCCTTAGAGGCCATTATTGTATCATGCTAGATTGTATATTACGTAATGGAAGCTTGGGATATTCACAGTTATATTGAGAGTCTTGCTCGATATAGTAGTATGCTACTTGGTTTGTATCTATCTTAATATGCGTATATGTTTCTTTTAACATATCGCTAGTACATATTGATAGAGCCCTTAGGATTTTTGCTTTACTATCAGCGTTGTGATGGCAGTCACACTTGTGGGGGTTGGGTAGTTTACAAGCGCATACTTATACGGGTCCCTAGTCGTAGGATTATCGAGACGGGGCATCGATACTCCGGAGTAGACTAGTGTATACGTTTTTCATCCCAGCAGGGGAGATGGTCTGTCCCACAGCCATTAGTACGTCGTACTGGAGATAGTATGCAGGTGCTCGTTAGGTTACAAGTACACTGGACAGGACTCGTCGGGAACTGTTGGTTGGTATTATACCTATCGTCAGTTAGCAGTTCCCAGGTGACATGAGTACAGCTTGGTCCGTTGACTTGACACTGCTACTTCGCCTCAAGTGTGTTCCCACTGTTCTTAGATTGCTACCCTACCTTGGCTAAAAGGAGTCGTGTAAACAGGTAGTAGTTGGGTGCAGTCCCGAAGCACTTGGAGGCAGTGGTGGTTAGATAGGATTCGTCTCTCCCGGTATTGGGGGTTGATATCGCGCTGTGTTTGGAGAGCCATTACACAAAGTCCCTGACCAGGGAAAGTGAGATTTACTGGTAGGTGTTCTAGTAGTTTCTCAGGGTGTTCTGAGCTACACTCCGACACGACTTATACCGCTATTAGGGGTCTGATGTTTACCGCCCCCTAGGCCTGATATGCGATACTCTTAGACGAACAAACCGGACTGTACAGAGACTGTCATAGATAGGCTCAATAGGAGTTTGGATGAGCTTGCTCGTCAGCCTTCTTATTGACATCTACCTGGGGACCATTACGTACAGCTAGTACCACTTGCGGCCTGTGGTTAAACCCACTGCCAGCGTAGTGTCGAGACTTTAGAGTCCTACACAGAGGGTTTCCCAGTTTCGGGCGAAACGAGTAGAGGTCATATGGTTTTACGACAGGGTTCAATCACATACGTGTACTTGTGCGCATGTGATGTTCGAGCGGACAATACTAGTGGGCTTTGGTTTAAGCCGGATCCTAGTATTTGATTATTGGATTAGTTTCGTCTCATAGTATTCGTGTTTCTCGGAACACGGATGCGGGTATGTATATACGGATGAGAGGGGGTAAAGAAGGAGATATCTCATTAGGGTTTTGACCATTGACTTGGTCAAAACAAATATGAGAAAAGGAAAAGTATTTGTTATTTTTGATAAATGATTTTTGTGGCATAGCTAGTTATGTTGACCACTTGACTTGGATTGACTTGTTGACCATAGACATTTTGTGAGATATTTTTGACCTTAGATATTTTGTGAGATATTTTGGTGAGATATTTTCCATGCCATGTGGTCATATATAAGTTAGCCATTCTATTTTTTAATGATTATCAAAAATACATCCTCTCTCCTAAAACTTGCTCTCTTCTTCTTCCTCTCAAAACCTTAGTGTCTTATGAGTTGAGAATCAAGGGTTAGTGAGACTAAGCTACTCTAAATCATACTCTACACATTCTAGGTTATTTAGTTCAGCACACCGAGTGATCTAGTTGCCTCATCTTGGAGGTTTAGCTCAAAGTTGGAACTCTCGGGTGGATCTTCTACTACTTCGAGAAGCCGATGAGGAGGTGCTTTCCATTTCTACTCCAAAGAGCTTGCGAGGTGAAAGGGGACAGTGGAAAGAAGAGAAGGACTTGGAACTTTAGGTATAATCTCTTTATATAGTAGATAATACCTCTAGTTAGTTTGTTAGTTATGGTTTAGCAAAGATCTTGTGTTAAAGTCGATGTTATCTTGTTTGTAAAAATCGTTTTTTACCCGTTCCGCCTCCCCGCAAACTAGTGGGGTGTGTAACGTCGACTTATAGTGGTATCAGAGCCGACTAAACCATAGCTAACAGTTTAAACGAAAAGTAAAACTATGAAACCGAAACAACCCGAAAACATCAAAGGTTAGGTCCAAGTTTCTGTCGATTTTTAATGAGACTCTAAAAATTATTTTAACAACTGCAGAGTACTCTTTGAACTGTAAAATTGACACATAACAAAAACGAGACAATTCCCTCCAAACTGGGCCGGCCCCATTGCTCCAAAATCCGGCGAGCTCGGTCCAAGTTTAGGGGATTGCTTTGTATTTTTGTGTGTGGCTTTGTGACTTGGATCTAGGGCTTCAGGAGTTGTTTGTTTTTGCAAATTTTGATTTTACTGTAAATTCTTTACCGTGGCAAATACCGGGTGTTTCGAAGTCGCAGTTTAATGTCGTTTAATGTTTCAAATTCTGTTAAATGTGTTTGTAAACTTCCGCTAATTGCTATATGTCGGTTAGTTGGGGGTTGCATATTTCTGTGATGATTATATTGGTTTGTATATATGAACTTGTTGGATTGTCGTGATTAATAGCTAGGGATGTGAGATGAGGGTTTTCATTCTTTCATTCGATGTAAAATTTGTAAAGTGATGTAATATTATTTTTGCGGGGCACATCCGGGTTGAGCTTGTAGCCACCGTTGTATTATTTGTTTTACTGTTTTTGCTCCTCGGATAGACCCAAGGTGGGGTGCACAAACTACCGGGTACTTTGAAGTGCCGAGTGGCCTACTCACTTTTTTGAGGGAGGTTGCTTCACTTCGGGTATTTGGCGGGTAGTTTGCCGCACCCGTAGGGGTCTACGGTGGGCGTTGGCTATTCATCCCGACCGTGGAATCTGTCTTTCGTTACAGGCTCAAACGAAACGCGGATTCCTAGTATATCCAATGTGTTCGTCTGTGATCTGGAATGCCTATCATTGCATCTTACGAATGTATATATATCTATATATGATATATAGTAGACATTGCTTATGTTTTGCATCCGCGCTAGTCCAGCGCCCGCTCTGTCGTTAGTTAAGTAACCTAACGGGTGATGACGGGGCCCAGCGGCGAATACGGATGGCATAAGCGTACGCTATATTTTCGTTGTTTTCTGCAATGGTAGGATTAATTGATGGAACACATTATATTAATGCAAAGAAAACAAACCAAAGCTGAATCGTTGGAACAAATTCAAAACCACTCGGTTTTTTCAAAACAGCAAAACTTTTAAAATGTGAAGCTTAAACCACTCCTTTTAAAAGCTATCATGTTCCTTCGATTATATCAAGTTCACTACGTTCACGGTTTCGCCAAAACCATTCGTAGCCCTCCGTCATTTCATATGAATATTCAATAGTTTCAAGCTATGTTTGTTGACCTTCGTCAAGTCATAGTGATTGGTAGCTGCTGGGTATTCATATGTAGCATAGATAGACGCGTTAGTTTGGGACAGTCGTATTACCTTGTTGACCTTCGTCAAGGGTATATACGGGTGGGTTCAAATTAACCTGGACAATGATGGGTAGAACTTGACATGTGCCTTATGATTTGTTGACCTTCGTCAAGATCATAAGAGCATGGGGCAAAAATCCACATCGGGAGTTTCTAAAGAAACTGAAACTTGCTAGTGTTGCATACCATTTGGAGTTTGATAATGTTGGTAGGATTCCTTCAGGATTATCACACAATGATATTTGGATCCCGATCCTATTGTGAGTATCCGCTATTCCTCGGGAGATTTTTTTCACTTAATGATCAGTGCTATAAACCAAGTAGGTATCTAGAATGGTGTTAGCGGGGCTACGCCTCCAGGGAAAAGAGGTTATTTAATTAAGGAACTTCGCGAAAGCGTCGTAAAACCTTCCTCGAAGTACCGACACTAGCCTGGCTGAATGGTTAAGCAAGAATTGTACGGTGAGATTAATCCTGACTAATTCTTCTTTTATGGTTTGAGGAAGGATTCGAGAAACAGTGGGAGCCATTATGTTTAGATAAATTAAAAACCAATCTAAACTTGCAAGAGTATCTTACTAAGTGTTTTCTTCTCTCTCTCCTGCAGCGACCCCATGACCAGACATAGGTTACATCTAGATAATAAAATGACTGAATTTGACTATATTGACCGGAAAAGGTCTGTCTAGATGTCCATTACTAATGACAAGATGGGACAACTATTTACTACTCAAGACCCCGCCGTCTCAGGTGCAGTTTCCACTGTCGCGGATATTAATATTCATAACACATCGGAAAAGGATAGTGCGAATGCCAAGTGCCTCGTGTTTGCCTCAGTGGATGGTGTAAACTAGAGGCAGCGTGAGAAGATGGACTTAGCTTCCATCTTCCTCCATAACAAAAATTTATAAGGAGAGCAATCTCGTATTGCAAGATATGAGACCTCGAAGGAATTGCTTCAAGCGAGGTTGGTTGTCGGGTCATCTGTAGGGGACAACGTCCTTACGATGACTCGCTATATTGGTGAGCTCATGGACTTGAAGACCACGTTAGAGAACGAGTCACATGCTGGCTTGTTTCTACAGTCCCTACCATCTACTTTTCCCCAGGGGAAGAAAGTTATACTTCCAGTTGAGGGCACCCTGAAGGAAACAAGGGTGACACCCACTCAGCTTATTGGGGAATCTTCTTCTTCTACATCCAAGGCGAAAGCAAAGGATGAGAAAAAGAAGACCTCCACAAAGCCGATATGTAGTGTCAGTAAGGTAGAAGGACAAGGAAGGACAGAAGTTTCTAGGCTAACAGTAGGGAAGGAGGGACGTTCCTAATGTTACAGGAAAGGACATTGGCAAAGGGATTGCAGGGCTTGAAAAGCCAGTAGCCAGGATTCGAAACATGTTGTGGCTTCGGCTTCGGGTGTGTTTGTAATAGAAAACTGTATGTCAATTAACTCTACTTCCTGGGTACTAGATACCGGATCAGGACCTCATATCTGTAATTCATTACAGGCTTGGAGAAACCGTAGAGTTATCATGGTAGGTGATATGACTCTCAGAGATGCGAACGGAATGAGCGTGGACGCTGAATATATAGGGGAATATCATCTAGGATTAACAAGTGAACAGATATTGATTCTACGTAACTGTTTGTATGTACCTAGTCTAGCTTGTAATATCATATCTGTATCCTTACTTTCTAAGGAAGGATATGATTTTACATTTATAAGCGATGAGGTCCACATCCACCTAAATCATGTTCTGATTGTGTCAGGTACATTAGAAAACGGAATATACATATTAAATCAAGCTCAGGTTTTCAGTGTCCAGAACACACTTAAAAGAAAGTCTCCGGAAACAAATCAGGCTTTTTTTATGGCATTGTAGACCGGTTCACATCAATGAAACACGGTTGACAGAGTTACATAGAGAGGGATATTTGAATCCGTTCGAATATCAGTCTTATGCTACTTGTGAATCTTGTCTCATGGGAAAGATGACAAAGACTCCGTTCACTGGACACGGAGTAAGAGCGAGCGAGCTTTTGGGACTCATACACAGTGATGTATGTGGTCCAATGTCTACACATACGCGAGGTGGTTATTCATATTTCATTACTTTCACGGATGATTTCTCTAGGTATGGACATATTTTCTTGATAAAGCATAAATCCGAGGACTTTGAGAAATTCCGGGAATACAAGAATGAAGTGGAAAAACAAATAGGCAAAAGTATCAATACACTGAGATCTGATCGAGTTGGTGAATACTGAAGTGCTGAGTTCCTGGGCTACTTAAAAGAGAATGGAATTCTCTCTCAGCTTACCCCTCCATACACACCACAACACAACGGTTTATCGGAAAGGCGGAATCGAACCCTATTGGATATGGTTCGTTCCATGATGAGTAAGGCTGAGTTACCGCGATCCTTCTGGGGTTATGCACTAGAAACAGCTGCATATCTTTTGAACAAGATTCGAACAAAGACTGTGCCTACCATATCAGATGTGGAGTGGAAAGAAACCCTATCTTAAGTAACTTAAGACATGGGGATGTCCAGCTTCTTTAAGAAAGCAACATGCGGATAAGCTCGAGGCACGCTCAGTACTATGCAAGTTTGTGGGATACCCTAAGAACTCCAAGGGGCATCTTTTCTATTACGCAGTGAAACAAAAGGTTTTTGTTTCTCAACATCCCCACTTCTTGGAAGCTGAATATTTAGAAAATCAGAAAAGTGGGAGCATAATAGAACTGGAAGAAATTCCAGAACCACAAGCTATTACTGAAAGCTTGGTAGAACCAGAGGTTTCAGAAGAACCGGACATCCCAGCACCACTCCGCAGGAGTAGTAGGCAGTCTCATCCGTCCGAGAGATACTACTGTTTTCTTATAGACGGGGATCAAGAGGATTGCATCATTGAAAATGATGAGCCTACTAGCTTCCAGCAATCCATTCAGAGCGGCGACTCGGTAAAATGGCTGGATGCAATGCGGACCGAAATAGAGTCCATGTACACCAACAAAGTTTGGTCTTTGGACATTGCTCCAGAAGGGGTAAAACCCGTAGGCTGCAATTGGATCTTCAGAAAAAAGATTGGTGTAGATGGACAGGTTGAAACCTATAAGGCTAGACTTGTTGCAAAGGGTTTTCGTCAAAGACCTGGTTTGGACTATGACGAAACCTTTTCTCCAGTGGCTATGCTCAAATCCATTCGGATCCTTCTTGCCATTGCTGCCTTCCACGATTATGAGATCTGGCAGATGGACGTAAAGACGGCTTTTATAAATAGAAATTCGGAAGAGTGCGTCTATATGGATCAGTCAGAAGGTTTCATTCAGAGTGGGAGCAGCGGGAAAGTGTGCAAGTTTCTTAAGTCCATTTATAGACTAAAGAAGGCATCGCGGAGTTGGAACATCTGTTTTGATGATACAGTCAAAGAATTCGACTTTATCAAAAATCCAGATGAACAATGCATATATAGTAAGATTGTAGGGAAAACTGTGGTATTCCTCATCTTGTACGTGGATGGCATTCTCTTGATAGGAAATGGCATCCCTACCCTACAGTCAGTCAAAGGATTCTTGTCACAGAGGTTCTCCATGAAAGACCTGGGTGATGCCAACTACATTCTGGGGATCCAGATCTATCGTGATAGATCTAGGAGGATGTTAAGACTTTCGCAGTCCAGGTACATCGACACCATACTGAAAAGATTCAGTATGGAAGATTCAAAGCGCGGTAACCTACCGGCTTGTCACGGAATCACCCTCTCCAAAGAGATGTCTCCCAAGACTGATTTGGAAAGGGCCCGCATGTCATCTATACCCTACGCATCTTCGGTAGGCTCTATAATGTATGCGATGTTATGTACCAGATCAGATGTAGTATACGCATTGAGCGTTGTAAGCAGGTATCAGTCAAACCCAGGGAAGAATCACTAGATAGCAGTAAAGAACATTCTCAAGTATCTGAGAAGGACTAAGGAGATGTTCTTGGTGTATGGCAGAAAAGACCTCCAGATCGAGGCCTTTGCTGACTCTAGCTTCCAGAGTGACAAGGATGATTCCAAGTCCATGTCGGGTTATGTCTTTACCCTCAATGGAGTAGAGTAGTGTATACGCTTCTCATCCCAGCAGGGGAGATAGTCTGTCCCACAGCCATTAGTACGTCGTACTGGAGATAGTATGCAGGTGCTCGTTAGGTTACGAGTACACTGGACATGACTCATCGGGAACTGTTAGTTGGTATTATACCTATCGTCAGTTAGCAGTTCCCAGGTGACATGAGTACAGCTTAGACCGTTGACTTGACACTGCTACTTCGCCTCAAGTGTGTTTCCACTGTTCTTAGATTGCTACCCTACCACGACTCAAACTAGTCGTGCAAACAGGTAGTAGTTGGGTGCAACCCCGAAGCACTTGGAGGCAGTGACGGTTAGATAGGATTCGTCTCTCCCGGTATTGGGGGTTGATATCGCGTTGTGTTTGGAGAGCCATTACACAAAGTCCCTGGCCAGGGCAAGTGAGATTTACTGGTAGGTGTTCCAGTAGTTTCTCAGGGTGTTCTGGGCTACACTCTGACACGACTTATACCGCTATTAGGGGTCTGACGTTTACCGCCCTTAGGCCCGATATGCGATACTCTTAGACGAACAGACCAGACTGTACGGAGATTGTCACAGATAGGCTCAGTAGGAGTTTGGATGAGCTTGCTCGTCGGCCTTCTTATCGACATCTACCTGGGGACCATTACATACAGCTAGTGCCACTTGCGGCCTGTGGTTAAACCCACTTCCAGCGTAGTGTCGAGTCTTTAGAGTCCCACATAGAGGGTTTCCCAGCTTCGGGCGAAACGAGTAGAGGTCGTATGGTTTTACGACAGGGTTCGATCAAATACGTGTACTTGTACGCGTGTGATGTTCGAGCGGAAAATACTAGTGGGTTTTGGTTTAAGAAGGATCCTGGTATTTGATTATTGTATTAGCTTTGTCTCATAGTATTCGTGTTTTTCGGAACACGGATACGGGTATGTATATACGGATGAGAGGGGGTAAAGAAAGAGACATCTCATTACAGTTTTGACCATTGACTTGGTCAAAACAAATATGAGAAAAGGAAAAGTATTTGTTATTTTTGATAAATGATTTTTGTGGCATGGCTACTTATATTGACCACTTGAGTTGGATTGACTTGTTGACCATAGATATTTTGTGAGATATTTTTGACCTTAGATATTTTGTGAGATATTTTGGTGAGATATTTTTCATGCCATGTGGTCATATATAAGTTAGCCATTCTATTTTTTTAATGATTATCAAAAATACATTCTCTCTCCTAAACCTTGCTCTCTTCTTCTTCCTCTCAAAACCCTAGTGTCTCATGAGTTGAGAATCAAGGGTTAGTGAGACTAAGCTACTCTAAATCATACTCTACTCATTCTAGGTTACTTAGTTTAGCACACCAAGTGATCTAGTTGCCTCATCTTGGAGGTTTAGCTCAAAGTTAGAACTCTCGGGTGGATCTTCTACTACTTCGAGAAGCCGATGAGGAGGTGCTTTCCATTTCTACTCCAAGGAGCTTGCGAGGTGAAAGGGGACAGCGGAAAGAAGTGAAGGACTTGAAACTTTAGGTATAATCTCTTTACATAGTAGATAATACCTCTAGTTAGTTTGTTAGTTTTGGCAAAGATCTTGTGTTAAAGTCGATGTTACCTTGTTTGTAAAAATCGTTTTTTACCCGTTCCGCCTCCCCGCAAACTAGTGGGGTGTGTAACGTCGACTTACAATGATATCTACTTGTGGATATTGATCTATGATGATAGATCTATGTGGATGTTGGGAGTGTCCCAAATCCATGTACATTAACACCGTACCAAAGGGGTTTAGTAAGGAAGATTCTAAGCGTGGTGGTTCGTCCACTTAGTCAGGAATCACTCTCTCCAAAAAATGTCTTTCAAGACTGATTTGGAGAGAGCTCGCATGCAAGGGATACCCTATACTTCGGCAGTAGGCTCTATCATGTATGTGATGTTATGTACCAGACCAGATGTAGCTGACTCACTAGGAGTAGTGATCAGGAATCAATCGGATCTTGGGAGAATCACTGGAAAGCTGTGAAGGACATTCTTAAGTACTTGAGAAGCACTAAATTAATGTTCTTGGTTCGAGCTTCCAGAGTGATAAGGTCGACTGAAAGTCAGTCATAGGCTTTGTCTTTACCCTCGGTGGAGGGACGGTATGTTGGAAGAGTTCCAAGTTAGATACCGTGGCATACTAGACGATAAAGGCTGAATGCATCGCTACCAACGATGCTGCCAAAGTGGCTGTCTGGGTATTTCTTGTTCATGAGATGAACAAGGTTCCTACCTTTGAGCGTCCAATAACTGTTATTGTGACTACAATGGAGTTGTGTCTTTGGCCTAGGAACACCGGTCCCATCAGCGATCCAGACATATTCTGAAACAAGTATCACCTGATCATGAAGATGGTTGATCTCCAAGGGATCGAGATAAGGAGAGTAGATTTTGAGGTTAACACGGCGGATCCACTCACCAAGGCATGCTTCCCCAAATACTATTTCAGAGATTTTGGGATGGTTGAGTACGGGATACTGCAACCACTACTATATTGTTGGGTATTGGATACTTCAACAGATGGTTTTAGTGCATGCGGGAGATTGTTAGTTATATGTATGCCCTAGAGGCCATTATTGTACATGAGATGTATATTATAATGGATGCTTGGACATATATAGGGAGGACTTTCTTGCTCTACATGATAGTATGCTATCTGGTTGCTCTTTGTCTTAACATGTTGACTTGTATAAGTGATGCTGTTTTGCTCTCACATGTTGATAAAGCCCTTAGGATGTGTACTTGACTACCAGGACTATGATGTAGATCATACTAGTGGGGCCAAGGGTAGTCCACAAGTACACCCTATAATTGTTCCTAGTCGTGGGAGTATCGAGACAGGGCATCGATCCTCCAGAGTAAACTAGCGTATGCGCTTCTCGACCCATATGATGGGCGATGGATGATCCCATATCCATTGGTGTTTGACATTAGAGAAGGTATACGGGTGCTCAGTAGAGACTGGGTACACTGGACGGACTCGCCGAGAACTCCTAGATGGTATTATACCTATCGTCAAATAGAAGTTCTCTGGTGACACTGGTACATGTTAGTCTGTCGACCCGAGATCGTCATAGAGTCTTGTGTGATTCCCACTGTGATTTGATTTCCACCATACCACGGTCAAGAGATCGTGCAAAAAGATGGTTTTTGGGTACAGTCCCGAGTCAGATGGAGGCAATGAGCGATAGGAGGGGATTCATCTCTCCCGGTATTGGGAGTTGATGTTGCACAATGCTCGATTGGCCATATCAGGAAATCCCTGGCCAGGGTTGCTGAGATTTACAGGTAAGTGTTATCAGTAGTTTCTCGAACCGTCATGGACCTTGCATCGGCATGACTTATCAGAATATTGGGGTCTGACGTTATACCACCCCAGGCTGCGATATGCGACATATCTGACGAAGAGACCGGACCGTACGGTAGTGTTACTGATTGGATTCGCAGGAGTATGAGCATGCTTTCTTGTTGATCTTCTGATTGCTCAATACCCGGGTAGCCATTACGTTTAGCAGACCGCTTGCGGCTTGTGGGTGTTTGATATGAACATTACCTTTTGCCGGCGTATTGACGAGTCTTTAGAGTCCTACACAGGAGTTTCCTGGTTCATGCGAAACGAAGTAGGAGCACATATGTGATATGTGCGGGACCGAGATTAATGCGTGTATGTGATAACGCATTCTATTGTCGCGACACGTGATATCGGTCTGTTATATGTGATATACCTGGGTTATCGGATCAAATGTTGATTCGATAGACTGTTGCATTTTATATTAATCGGTTGTATGTGATATAGCCGGATTATTAAATCAAGTGTTGATTTAATAATTTAATGTATATATAATTATATATGTGATATATTAATTTACATTAACTAATATTAGCTCACTTAAGTTTTCTTTTTCTCACTAGTGAACACTTAGTATATATGTGATATATATTAATTTACATCTTTTGTGTCATGCTAGATGTCACATGCTACATAGGTGTATGAGACTCACACCATGCTAATAATAATGTGAGATTTTATTTATTTAAAGTAATTCAATATTAGTTGGAAATTATCATGCTTGGAAGCTTGGAGAAGCTTGAAGCATTTTTGACTTAGTCCACTAGTTTTGTTTTACTTGGAGATATTTATTAACATAACCATTATTGTTAGCCATGGTTTATTCTCTACATGAGTTAGTGTATGACACTAACTCACTCATGGTTGCTATTCTCACCTCATAGTTTTCATTTCTCATCTTCATCACTTTATCTTCTTCTTCATGAGAAAAAACTTGCTAGCTTTTTTCTATGGGAGAAAATATTGGGAGAAAATTAGATCTAAAGTGAGCCCATTTCCTACTTCATCATCCTCTACTATATTAGCCATTTAGTTTAGGGTGTTTGCTTCACTAATCCACCATTAGTGAAGAGGTAGCATGAGCTTGAGTCTCCTTGACGTAGATCATCTTTGGCCTCGAAGATTTTGAGCAAGCTTGTTCATTTCTTCATGTGAATCCTTACTAGAGTTTGGGTGTTCACTACTTGGAGCGAAAGGACTACTACACGGAGTTTTAGAAGTGAAGGACCGGTCTACAAAGGTTGTATTCCTTATTCACTTTGTATGTAAAGTTGTTTGTATGTTGGTTCGTCTAAATCTCTAGTTAAGATTCTAGGTTAGGCTTCTTTAGAACGATAATTTTTGAAATTGGTATGGACGATACATTCCGAAACCTTACCTCCGCGCTGTAGAACCTAACATATCCAACAACATGCTTTCTATTTATTGGAAAAAAATATTAAAATTCATATCATATTTAAGTAAAAGATGCAAAGTTTTGCATTAAAGTAAAATAAACAACAAATATTTTTTTTGAAGCAAAAAATTAAATAGGGAAATCCCTACTCTCAATATGTTATAGATAAAATATGTAGAATAAAAAAAGAACACTATCAAAATAGTGACGAGCGAGGAAAAAAAAATACTTGTTGGTAATCCTGCTTGGTATAGGCAAATGGGTTTGTTGGTATAAGAAATAGCATAGGATAAAATTTTAAGTTGAGAAAAATTGAACTTATAAGAGCAGTATATATAGATATAGATATAGATATGAGGATAGTATTTATGAGGTGGCACCTCTTTCTTAGAAATGAGATGTCGCTTTAAAATTTGACTATTCAACCAATTTTTGGATGATCGACACAGTTCATCTGGTTCTCCATGGTGTAAAATATGGGCACACCAAGTTTCATGTGATTTCGATAATATTTGCTCATTGGTCTAGGTTTGTCAAATATTCTATTGTCGGAAAACCGTTAATTTTGCAACTATCCGATGCGAGGGTAAACATTATAAAAAAACATATGAAATTTTGTATACCTATTATCTAGATTATGGAGATAAAGTTGAATGGTACCGATCATTGAAAAATATGGTGTAAAGCTAAATTTTAAGACGAAAACTCATTTCTTAGAATGAGGTACCACCTCACAAACACTTCTCTGTGTGTGTGGGGGGAAAGAGAGAGAAAGTTTGAAAGCTTAAAATTAGAAAGGTTGGTATATGGATGTGTGTGTGTGTGTGTGTGAGAGAGAGAGAGAGAGAGAGTAGTTTTTAAAATAATAGAACTATAAAAAATTGGTTAGGATTTATGAGAAGATGGAAAATTCTTTATGAATAATTTTTTTTGTTTTTTATAATTTCTTAAGAAAAGAATTATCTATTTGTTTAAAGACCATGGCTATGATGTAGAACAGTGGTTACATATAAGTTTGTATTATAAGAGTGGAGATTGGCTGAATGTAGAAGGTACATCACTTCGTCAAATGATGGACACCTCAACCACCATCGGAGGACCATTGGCAGTGTTTTTTGTTTAATCTTTCCATCCAAGGGATTTCTATTCAAACAAAAAGTCTTATAAATTTGATTTAAATTCAGGTTTAGCATAAGAATTCAGTCCAACAGATGAAGCCCATACGGAGCAGGTCACGGGGGTGCATGGCCCATGAGAGTGCATGCCCAGCACGAGGCTGCCCAGACATGGGCAGCTCGCAGCTCAGGCGCAAGCGAGGGAAGCCC
This sequence comes from Agapanthus africanus, assembly GCA_030015575.1. Taxonomy (NCBI): domain Eukaryota; kingdom Viridiplantae; phylum Streptophyta; class Magnoliopsida; order Asparagales; family Amaryllidaceae; genus Agapanthus; species Agapanthus africanus. The sequence goes on along the minus strand of CM057342.1, from coordinate 663,542,561 downwards.
CGCACAAGCGGCGTTCAAGTGCCTCACACGTGGGTGAGCGCATAAGCAGGTGGGCCGGGCGAGTGCAAGTGTGGGCTCTGATGAAGTTCCTAACGTCCTTGCCACTAACCCGTGGCCTTTGCGGAATGAAAAACTTTAAATTTTAAAAAATGAAGCTAGAAACTTAAACCCTAGAATCCATCCAAACACTAAAACTAGCTAACTAGAGGGTTTTATACTACTCGGTTGGAACAACAACCTTTGTAATTGTGTCCTTCGTCTTCAAATCCTCTTCTTTAGCTCCTTCGAACTCTGGGATCGAGTTTGTAGGCCGGTCTTCCTTAGTCCTAGATGATCCATTCGAGTTATATGGTTCAAGGCTCTAACTTCACACAAAAAACTAGTGAAGCAACTACAAATTCTAGATTGCTAATCTAAAATACTTAAAGATGTAGTGACGTGATCAAGTATTTTTCTATCTCTTCTTCTTTTTGATTCTCAACTCTTGAGAGGGAAAGAGAAGAAGAAGGAGGAACTCAAGTGAGGAGAAAGAAAGGAAACGGTGAAATGAAAAATTCTTGGTGAGAGAAAATAGCTAGCATGGTTTTGATAAAAAACATTTTCCTAATAGAAAATGGCCACCATATTTGAATAGTAGAAGCAAATGTAATAAACAAATACAAAACCATTTCTCTCACCATTCTTCTTTTACACCTCACCCCTCCACCCCATTTCCAATTTCCATAAATAGAAATTTTCACAAATGATGTGTACTCCTTCTAGAATGTATTTTTTATAAGAATATAAAAATACTTCTCCACAAATACATGCTCGCATTCATATAAATACGAATACTTAAAAGATAGAAAAAATACATTGAACATAATACTAGAATACACACACATATATAAATTATTAAATAATTACTTGATTTAATAATTCGGCTTAATTCTAAACCGACTAGTATTATTATACATCCGATTAAAGTCCGTGTAGCTAGTATATGTATTTAATCGGAACTCTGCACATATCAAAATATGACCACTGCATCAATTCGCCTGAACCAGGGAAACACTCTGTGTGAGACTCTAAAATCTCGACAGTATGCTGGCAGTGAGTTACTGGATAAATTCATAACCACAAGCGTGTCAGCGGCACTAGCTGTACGTAACGGCTACTTAGGTAGCAGTCGAAAGGAAGGCCGACGAGCGAACTCACCTGAACTCTTACTAAGCCTATCTGTGACAATCTCCGTACAGTTCGGTCTCTTCGTCTAAGAATATCGCATACCGAGTCTAGGGGGTGGTATACGTTATGCCCTAATAACCCGATAATTCGTGCCGATGTGCCCATGGCCAATCCGAGAAACTACTGATCTAACTATCAGTAAATCTCATCTGCCTTGGCCAAGGTCTTATGGTGCTGGACAACCGAATACAATGTGACATCGACTCCCTATACTGGGAGAGAAGAATCCCTAACAATCGCTCACTGCCTCTATGTGGCTCGGGACTGTACCCAACTAAAACCTGTTTGCATGATTCAGTATAGCCGTGGTAGGGTAGTAATCTAAGTACACTGGAAACTCACACGAGACAGATAACGATATCAGGTCTAAAGACTAGTATGTACTCATGTCACCTGAGAACTGCTATATGACGATAGGTATAATACCATCTAAAAATTCTCGGCGAGTCCGTCCAGTATACTCACCCCCAGTGAGCACATATATACGATCTTAGGTGCCACACACCAATGGCTGTGGGACCAACCATCGCCTCTCGTCGTGGTCTAGAAACTTATATACTGGTCTACTCCGGAATATCGATGCCCAGTCTCTATACTCCCACAAATAGAACATTTAAGGATGTGCTTATGGACTATCCAGCTCCCACATGTATGATCACCATCATAATGCTGGTAGGCAAGCAATAATCCTATGGGCTTTATCAACATCTATTAACGATACGTAATAACAAGTAAAATATATACACATATTAAGGTAAAGACAAACCAAATAACATACTATCGAGAAAGATTGTCCTGTACATACATATGTCCAAACATCCACTATATATATACAATAATGGCCTCTAGGGCATACATATCCAATAATCTCCTACTTGCACTAAGGTCAGTTATTGGCATATCGAGTACCCAACGTCTGCTCTAGGGCCAGTTGTTGGCGTATTGTATACCCAGCATCTCAAATAGTCTTGAATTGTTCTTGAGGGAGGGCATTTATGAATGTATTTGCCGTGTTTTCTTTTGTATCTACTCTCTGGATCTCGATCTCCCGGCGATCTACGATCTTCCTGATCAGGTGACACCGCCTCAAGATGTGTCTGGATCTCCGATGGGACCGTGGTTCCTTCGCTAAAACCATATCCCCATTGTTATCGCAATACAAAGGTATTGGATAAAAAATGAACGGAACCACCTCAGTAATGAACTTCTTCATCCAGACCGCTTCTTTTGCGGCATCGTTGGCAGCAATGTACTCAGCCTCCATCGTTGAGTCTGCGACGGTGTATTGTTTGGATCTCTTCTAAAAGACTGCCCCTCAGTTGAGGATAAATACATAACCCGAGACAGACTTGCTATCATCCTTTTCATTTTGAAAGAATGAATCGGTAAAGGACTACACCTTGATGTCTCCATTACCGTACACAAAGTTATATGTATTCCCTAGAGGCCATTACTGTACATACGATGTATATTGTAGTGGATGCTTGGACATATATAGGGAGGATTTTCTTGCTCGACATGATAGTATGCTATCTGGTTGCCCTTTATCTTAACATGTACAATGATTGTCTCTATGTTACATGTTGGTAAAGCCCTTAGGATGAGTACTTGACTACCAGGACTATGATGCAGATCATACTAGTGGGGACGGAGTAGTCGTTAATTACATCCTTCAAATGTTCCTAGTCGTAGGTGTATCGAGACAGGGCATCGATATACCAGCATAAACTAGCATATAGCTTCTCGACCCATGAAGATGGGGGATGGATGATCCCATATTCATTGGTGTTTGACATCAAAGACAGTATACGGGTGCTCAGTGGAGACTGGGTACACTGAATGGACTCGCCGAGAACTCCCAGATGGTATTATACTTAACGTCAGATGGCAGTTCTCTGGTAACACTGGTACAGGTTAGTCTGTAGACCCGAGATCGTCATAGATTCTTGTGTGATTCCCACTGTGCTTTGATTTCCACCTTACCAAGTTCAAGAGAACGTGCAAAACGGTGGCTTTTGGGTACAGTCCCGAGTCACATGGAGGAAACGAGCGATAAGAGAGGTTTCGTCTCTCCCGGTATTGGGAGTTGATGTTGCGCAGTGCTCGATTGGCTATAATAGGAAGTCCTTGGCCAAGGCTGCTTCAGAGATATACTGATAAGTGTTATCAGTAGTTTCTCGACCCATTATGAGCCTCATATCGACACGACTTATCGAGTTACTGGGGTCTGACATTTTCCATCCCTAGACGAGATATGCGACATATCAGACGAAGAGACCGGACTGTACGGTAGTGTTACTGATTGAATTCGCAGGAGTGTGAGCAGGCTTGCTTGTTGATCTTCTGATCGCTTAATACCCGGGTGGACATTACGTTTAGCAGACCGCTTGCGGCTTGTGGGTGTTTGATATGATCATCACCTACTTCCGGTGTATTGACGAGTCTTTAGAGTCCTACACAGGGGTTTCCTGGCTCAAGAGAAACGGAGTAGGAGAACATATGTGATATGTGCGGGACCGAGATTGATACGATACAAGATACCATATTCTATTCTCGCGAATTGTGACATTGGTCGGTTATATGCGATATAGCCGGGTTATCGGATCAAGTGTTGATTCGATAAGTTGTTACACATGATATTAGTCAGTTATATGTGATATAGCCGGATTATTAAATCTAGAGTTGATTTGATAATCTAATGTATAATTATATATTAGATATATTACATTACATTAATTAGTATTAGCTCACTTATGATTCTTTTCTCACTTGGTTTGTGCACATTGTATATATGAGATATGTATATTTGTGTACATGAATTGTTTCATGCTTGATGATACATGCAAGATAGGTGTATGAGACTTAAACCATGCTAGGGTTAAGTTAGGGTTTTTATTTTAATTTCTTAAGTTATAACAAAAGAGAGAAGACTTGGTCAATGTTGTCAAGCTTGGATGAAGCTTGTAGAAATATTGACAAAGTCCACTCTTTTGTCTAGCTTAGGATATTTTGTTAACCCAACCCTTAACCTTAACCCTTGTTTAATTCTATACATGAGTTAGGCATGAGGGCTTAACTCACCCATGGTTACAATAATTCATTTGGATTAACTCATATAATGAGTTCTTGCTTCTTCTTCTTCTTCCTCAAAAGCTTTCTAGCTTCAATGGAGATATGAGAAAAAGTGTGAGAAAATGAAATCTAAAGTGAGCCCACTTCCTACTTCATCATTCTCTACTACTTGCCATTTAGTATAGGGTGTTTGCTTCACTAATTGTATGATTAGTGAAGAGATAGCTTGGGTTAATGTCTTCTCGACGTAGATCATCTTCGGCCTCGAAGTCTTCGAAGCAAGCATGTTTGTTTCTACAAGGGAGCCTTTCTAGAGTCCGGAGTTCACAGTCGCAGCGAAAGGGACTACTACACGGAGCTATCGAAGTGAAGGACCGGTCTACAAATGTTGTATTTCTTACTCACTAGACTTGCAAAGTGTTTGCATTAATATTTCCATCGATTTCTAGTTAACGATTCTAAGTTAGGGTTAGCTAGAACGGCAAATTTTTGAATTTGGTATGAACGATGCCTCCCGAAACTTGCTGCCGTGCTAGGTAACCCTGCAGTGGTATCAGAGCCATGCTAGAAATTTATATGGATTTTGTTAAGATTACGAAACCGAAATATTGTGAAACTTGAAACGCCTAAACCTGCTCTCCGTCGATTTTAAAATGTTGTCAAAATTTTTTTCAAACAAGTACAGAGTGCTATATATGATATAACATGAACACTGACAAAATTTGAGGCTGTTTGGAGAAAATTTGGCCGAGCCCCATACCCTACATCTCGGCCAAAATCCGAGCTCCCCCCCGATTTTTTGCCTGTGTTCATTTGACTGGGTTTTGGTGTTTCAGGTGTTGTTTGTTTTTGCTAATTTTGCATGTGATGTAATATTACACTATAAACAATTCGGAGTGTTTCGTATTCGTAGTTTTAACATTGTTTCGGGTTATTCACATATAGTCTAGGCGAAGTTAAAAAGTTCGATCGAATGTCAAAAACCCATTTTTCCAAGTTTAACGTATTCGGAAAAATATGCAAGTGATTCTATGGACCCTCTAGAAGAACGAAACCTTAACTCGATTATGTGGCCGTCAGAACTGCCACTAAACCCTAGGGTTTATGGTAGTTCGGCGTTGTCACATATGAGGCGTTGGTTTGACCCTTATACGGCTGGTTCATGTGTACTGTGGCATCTTCTGGGTATTATTAAAACTGTGCTCAAGTGTTGAGCTGTCGGGAAATTGTGGGACTTTGATGAATCGATCGAAAATTTAATATCGTCCGGATATCATGTGATGGGATACAATATTTGGAATCCACATGTAGTTATGAGATAACTAATTTGAATGTTATAAATCTAGCAGTTTAGTCTCAGATTATCGGTTGCTACGGGATTTTGATGAGATCAAAAGTCCGCCGTAATCACGTAGCGTACGCGGATACTCGCCGGGTAAACTTAACAGATAGCCACGCTCCATAGTCCCGACCAAGTGACTGTAGGAGAACCCCGTCGCCAAAACCATCCGTTCGGGTGCTCGCGGCAGCGGTGTTCCGCCTTAGTTCACTTCGTCGACGGCATTGGAGGGTGCGACCGTCTACTAAAGTTTCCGACGAGTATTCGATCAGGATGTCGGGAATCTTGTTGAATTGCCCGACTAGATATTGAAAAGTGTTTTCGAGATCGAGACTAAAATGCGGGGTTTATAATTGTTAGGCATGTGATGTCTAAGGAATTCATTTGGTTAGGCATGAAATCCAAAGTATATGATACGTTGGGTTTATGATGTCTAAGGTGGTTGCGGATTCCAACTGTTGTAGTTTTTCACTTTCTTTTCTGCGACCGTAAGTGTAATATGTGGTGTATCACCGGTTTCGGTGCTATATGTCAACGACAACTGGGATACGCATATTTACTTACGTTGATGACATGTGATGTTATGTATTGCTGTGATATGTTATATTGGATCGTCGTGTTTTAAATAGCCGGGGGTTTTATGTGAGATGAGAGTTTTTCATTTTCATTCATGTAAAATTCATTGTATGTAATATTCTTTTATTGGGGCACTTCCGGTTTGAGGATGATATCACCATTGTATATTATTTACTTTTCCGCATTAGGATAGACCCAAGGCCGGGAGCACAAGTAATCGGGTTTTAGGGTCTAGTGGGAGACCATCTTGAGGAGTCGGGACCGAGTCTCCTAACTCTAGAATTGGTAGGATTGCTTGCCTCTCTCGTAGGGGTCTAGGGGTGTGGGATTGGCTATTCATCACGATCGTGCAATCCGTGTTTTATACAGGCTTAATTTAAAACACGGAAATCCTAATATATCCAATAATTCATATGTTATCTTCTGCTGCAATGTTCTGTGATGAGATCATATTACTGTTCTGAGACAAATGCTTATATATTATATATATGAGATATAATTAATTTTGCTGCTTTCGTTTCATATCTGATGCTTGGGAAGCATAATAAATGGGATTTCATTAATGAGATTAATGAAATAAAAGAAACCTAAAAGATGTTATAGAAACTTGTCTCAAAAACTGGTAGCTCTATTTCTTGCTTTGAATAGCGGTATTTCTTATAGAATATCCAGCATCTTATTCGATAAGGAAAGAACCGAGATCCCTTCACCGGCAGTTGTCTCTTTAGCGAAACTAGAAGATGCTACAAACTCGGTTTGTCTTTTGATTGCTTTTATAGTTTTTGCTTTGCATAGTGGTATTTGTGAAATATCTTGCACCTTATTCGATAAGGAAAGAGCTGAGATCCCTTCACCGAGAGTGACCTCTTTAGCAAAACTAGTAAAAGCCTCAAAAACACTCCTTTTCAAAATCACTCGATTCTACGACGATATCAAGTTTATTACGCTCATGGTTTTCTTAAAAACCTGCGTAGCCCTCCGTCATTTCAGATAAGTACTTCGTAGTATTCGTGCTACGTTTGTTGGCTTTCGTCAAGGCGTAGTGTGCGGTAGCTATTTATGCTTATCTGCATAAGCATATGATGCGATTGAGTTAGGGTAGTCGTGGGAATTTGTTGGCTTTTGTCAAGGGTCGTGCTGGTGGGTTTAATTCAATCAAGAAATGTACGGGTTGAACTTGACTAGCAGCCTATGGTTTGTTGGCTTTCGTCAAGGTCATAGGATGCTAGGGGTAAAACACTATTGAGAATTTCAAGTGTTGAAATTTGCAATGAGATTGCATACCTCCTATGAGATAGTTGGATCCTGATACCCACTGCGAGTAAGAGTTACTCCTGGGAGAGTTTTACACATCACAATTAGCCGATCAAGTAGGTGTCTAGAAAGGTGTTAACGGGGGTTACGCCCTTGGGAAAACGAGGTTTATTTTAATTAGGCCTGTGCGAAAGCACGGGGAACCTCCCTCAAAGTACCGACACTGGCCTGGCTGAAAGATTGGCGAACTTGTAGGGTGTAATTAATCCCGGCTAGTCTTTCTTTTTAGGGTTTGAAGGAAGATTTGACTAAAACAGTGGGAGCTATTCTGATTAGATAAATTAATAACCAATCTAATCTTGCAAGAGCATACGTTGAGTGTTTTCTTCTCTCTTTCTCCTGGTAGCGACCATGTCATGCCTTAATCAAGATAATAATATGGATGTATTGACCGAACCCACTTGTTATACTGAGCTGGGGAACGTTTGTCCTGCACCAACTTATAATTGTTATAAGATCGAGCAGGAAATAGGGGATTACCGGGATTCCCGTGTCGCCCAAACGAAGAAAGTACATGTTGATGCATCTTCTTCGGGTGTGTTCATTACAGAGAACTGTTTTCTCAGTATCCTTTACGTCATGGGTATGGTGATACCGGATCAGGATCCTACATATGTAATAAGTTACATGGGCTACAGATAGGTAGAGAACTGAGAATGGGTGATAAGTTTCAAAAGTTGGAAACGGTGTAAGTGTTGCAGCCAAATATGTTGACACTTATCACCCTGTATTACTAAATATATTGATTCTGAATAAATGTTATTAGATACCGAACCTGATATACAACATCATATCAGTCTCTTTATTTAGTAAAGAAGGATATAATTTTGTATTGTTGGATAATGTTTTGAACATTTCCTATATCAAGAGTTGATAGGTTCAGGCACGTTATCTAAAAGCATATACGTTCTAAATCAAACTACAGTTCCTAATGTACAGAACACACACAAAGGGAAGAGTTCAGAAATGAACGAATCCTTCTTGAGGCATTGTTGACTAGGTCATATCAATGCGACCCGACTAGGTAAGTTACATTTAGATGCATATTTAAATCAGTTTGAATTTACATCTTGTGAAACTTGCCAGTCGTGTCACAAAGATAACATGACCATAGCTTCGTTTATTAGAAATAGAGAAAGAGTTAGTGAACTCTTGGGATTGATACATGATGATATATGTAAGTCCTCTGTCTACACATGCCAGGACTGGTTCTTTGTACTTCATTACATTCACTGATGATCTCTCAAGATTCGCACATGTGTTCTTGTTGAAACACAAGTCTGAAGCTTTTGAGAAATTCAAAGAATATAAGTCAGAAGTAGAGAACCGAAATGGGTATAAGTATTATGTCCTTTGATGTGATCAGGGAGGAGAATACTTGAGCATGGAATTCCTGGACTATTCTAAAGGAGAATGAGATTCTCTCTCAGCATTACTCCTCCGTATACACCACAGTACGTTGGTATATTGGGGCGGAGCAAACGCACCCTATGTGATATGGTGTGCTCTATGATGAGTACTACCGAGTTGCCTATTTCCTTTTGGGGGTTATGCACTTGTGAAGCTGCATACCTATTGAATAGGGTTCCAACCAAATCAGGTGCCTACCACTCCATATGTGATATGGTATGGGAAGAGCCCATCTCTTAAGGATGTTAAGATTTGGGGTTCTACGACCTATGTCTAAAAGCAAAATCCGGACAAGCTCGAGGTAAGGTCAGTTCTGTGGATGTTTGTTGGATATCCCAAGCATTCGCAAGAGAATATCTTCTACCACACCGAGGAGCAAAAAGTGTTTTGTTTCTCAGCATGCCAACTTTTGGAAAGGGAATTTATTGTGAAGAAATTAGTGGTCATGACGCAGGACTGGAAGGAGTTCCAGCTATACAAACTGCAGCTGATGATTTGGTAGAACCGGAAGATTCAATAGATCCCAATGAACCTCAGCCTCTCCGCCGATCTAGAAGGGTTCCTCACCCGCCTGAGAGATACTTCGGTTTTCTCTATGACAGTGGAAGCGAGGATTGCATCATGAGATGATGACCCAACTAGTTTTGAGCAGGACATCAGGGGTGGGGACTCTGTGAGAATGGCTGGATGCTAAGTGATCTGAGATAGAATCCATATACACCAACAAAGTATGGACTTTAGTTGCTTTATCTCAAGGGTTAAATCCCCATCAGGAGCAAGTATATCTTGAGAAGATTACTTGGTGTACATAGAAAAGTTGAGACTTTCAACGCTAAGACTTGTCACAAAAGGTTCTCATCATCGACCAGGTGTGGATAATGATGAAACCTTTTCTAGTCCCTATGCTTAAGTCCATCCGGATCCTACTTTCCATTGCTACATACCATGACTACGATATCTGGCAGTTGGGTGTCATGACTGCTTTTCTAAATGGTGATTTAGAAGAGATCGTCTATAAGTACACAGCCAGAGGTCTTCGTAGACAGTGGGAGTAGCGGAAATGTGTGCAAGTTGTTTTATGGGATAAAACAGGCATCGCGAAGTTGGAACATCTGTTTTGATGTGGTAGTCAAAGAGTTTGACTTCATCAAAAGAGTAGATGAACCTTGTATATACAAAAAGGTAGTAGGGAGTATGGTGGTGATCCTCGTATTGTACGTGGATGACATACTCTTGATAGGAAAGGAGTTTCCTATGCTACACTCGGTCAATCTCCTCTTATCACAAGGATTCTTCATATAGGATCAATGTGATACATCCTAAATCTTGGGTTTTGGATCTATGAGATAGATCTAAGTGGATGTTAGGATTCTCACTAGGTATAGTGAGATGGTATCAATCGATCATGGGGAGAATCACTGGATAGCTTCAAGGGTGGTAAGGTCGACTGAATGTCAGTCATAGGCATTGTCTTACCCTCACTGGAGGGACGGTATGTTGGAAGAGTTCCAAGCTAGATGCCGTGGCAAACTAGACGATAAAGACTAGATACATGGCTACCAACGATACTACCAAAGATGTAGTCTGGATGTATATTAGTTCATTAGACGAACTTCGTTCCTACCATTGTGTGACAATGGAATTGTGGCTTAGGCCCAGAAACCCCCGTCCCATCAGTGATCCAGACATATTCTTAGGCAGTATCACCTGATCATAGAAATGGTTGATCTCCAGGGAGATCGAGGTTAGGTGAGTAGACACAGAGGACAACATGGCGGATCCACTCACAAAGGCCTATTTCCCAGTAGAGACTTTTATGGGATGGTTGAGTATGAGAGACTTTAGCCACTGCTGATTGTTGGGTATGAGATACTACAACAGATGGCCCTAGTGCAAGTGGGAGATTGTTAGTTATATGTATGCCCTAGAGGCCATTACTATACATACGATGTATATTGTAGTGGATGTTTGGACATATATAGGGAGGACTTTCTTGCTCGATATGATAATATGCTATCTGGTTGCCCTTTATCTTAACATGTACAATGATTGTCTCTATGTTACATGTTGATAAAGCCCTTAGGATGAGTACTTGACTACCAGGACTATGATGCAGATCATACTAGTGGGGACAGAGTAGTCGTTAAGTACATCCTTCAAATGTTCCTAGTCGTAGGTGTATCGAGACAGAGCATCGATATACCAGCGTAAACTAGCGTATAGCTTCTCGACCCATGAAGATGGGCGATGGATGATCCCATATCCATTGGTGTTTGACATCAGAGACAGTATACGGGTGTTCAGTGGAGACTGGGTACACTGAACAGACTCACCGAGAACTCCCAGATGGTATTATACCTAACGTCAGATGGCAGTTCTCTGGTGACACCGGTACAGGTTTGTCTGTAGACCCGAGATCGCCATAGAGTCTTGTGTGATTCCCACTGTGCTTTAATTTCCACCTTACCACGTTCAAGAGAACGTGCAAAATGGTGGCTTTTAGGTACAGTCCCGAGTCACATGGGGGCAATGAGTGTTAGGAAGGGTTTCGTCTCTCCCGGTATTGGGAGTTGATGTTGCGCAGTGCTCGATTGGCTATAACAGGAAGTCCTTGGCCAAGGCTGCTTCAGAGATATACTGATAAGTGATATCAGTAGTTTCTCGACCCGTTATGAGCCTCATATCGACACGACTTATCGAGTTACTAGGGTCTGACGTTTGCCACCCCTAGACGAGATATGCGACATATCAGACGAAGAGACCGGACTGTGCGATAATGTTACTGATTGGATTCGCAGGAGTGTGAGCAGGCTTGCTTGTTGATCTTCTGATCGCTCAATACCCGGGTGGCCGTTACGTTTAGCAGACCGCTTGTGCCTTGTGGGTGTTTGATATAATCATCATCTACTGCTGGCGTATTGATGAGTCTTTAGAGTCTTACACAGGGGTTTCCTGGCTCAAGAGAAACGGAGTAGTAGCATATATGTGATATGTGCGGGACCGAGATTGATACGATACAAGATACCGTATTCTATTCTCGCGAATTGTGACATTGGTCGGTTATATACGATATAGCCGGGTTATCGGATCAAGTGTTGATTCGATAAGTTGTTACACATGATATTAGTCGGTTATATGTGATATAGACGGATTATTAAATCAAGAGTTGATTTGATAATCTAATGTATAATTACATATTAGATATATTACATTACATTAACTAGTATTAGCTCACTGATGATTCTTTTCTCACTTGGTTTGTGCACATTGTATATATGAGATATGTATATTTGTGTACATGAATTGTGTCATGCTTGATGATACATGCAAGATGGGTGTATGAGACTTAAACCATGCTAGGGTTAAGTTAGGATTTTTATTTTAATTTCTTAAGTTATAACGAAAGAGAGAAGACTTGGTCAATGTTTTCAAGCTTGGATGAAGCTTGTAGAAACATTGACAAAGTCCACTATTTTGTCTAGCTTAGTATATTTTGTTAACCCAATCCTTAACCTTAGCCCTTGGTTAATTCTCTGCATGAGTTAGGCATGAGGGCTTAACTCACCCATGGTTGCAATAATTCATTTGGATTAACTCATATAATGAGTTCTTGCTTCTTCTTCTTTTTCCTCAAAAGCTTTCTAGAGTCAATGGAGATATGAGAAAAAGTGTGAGAAAATGAAATCTAAAGTGAGCCCACTTCCTACTTCATCATTCTCTACTACTTGCCATTTAGTATAGGGTGTTTTCTTCACTAATTGTATGATTAGTGAAGAGATAGCTTGGGTTAGTGTCTCCTCGACGTAGATCATCTTCGGCCTCGAAGTCTTCGAAGCAAGCATGTTCGTTTCTTCAAGGGAGCCTTTCTAGAGTCAGGAGTTCACGATCGCAGCGAAGGGGACTACTACACGGAGCTATCGAAGTGAAGGACCGGTCTACAAAGGTTGTATTCCTTGCTCAATAGACTTGCAAAGTGTTCGCATTTATATTTCCGTCGATTTCTAGTTAACGATTCTAAGTTAGGGTTAGCTAGAACGACAATTTTTTGAATTTGGCATGGATGATGCCTCCCGAAACATTGCTGCCGTGCTAGCTAACCCTGCACAAATAACATCTCTTTAGTCCTTCCCAGGTACTTGAGAATGTTCTTCACGGCTATCCAGTGGTTCTCAGCTGGGTTTTACTGATACCGGCTTACCATGCTAAGTGCGTAAGCTACATCTGGTCCGGTACATAACATCGCATACATTATAGATCCTATCATCAAAGCATAGAGTATAATGCTCATGCGAGACCTTTCTTTATCAGTCTTGGGAGACATCTCTTTGGGGAGGGTGATTCCATGCAAAGAGGGTATATTACTGTGCTTGGAATATTCCATACTAAATCTCTTTAGTATGACGTCTATGTACCTGGACTGTGATAGTCCCAATAATCTCTTGGATCTATCCCTGTAGATCTTAATGCCACGCCCCGCTTCTTAGTAGACGGAAACTGTGACGTGGCAGGCCGCAACGTATTTACTAAGAAATAAATACGTTAAGCGTAATTAAGCAATATATATATATATATATATAAATGTATAAGAATGACAAGAGATAAAAAATAAACAGCAACTTTATTTACATTTTTCTTTACATACAACTGTTTGAAAAGAAAAGATACAATGAGTAAACCAGTGCCTAAACAATGGCATACAAAATGAAAGTGCAGGTGAACTAGTAGTTAGTCTGAGTGGTAAGCAGGTCCGAGTCCTCCTGGTTAGGCTCGATCTCCTGAGAGTCCGGTCCTCTTGACAAACATTCCAAAGAAAGAAATAGAAAGGAATATCATCAGCGAACTAACGCTCGGTAAGTCCCAAAAGATGAAAGAGAATATAACAAGTAATGTGAAATGAACAGGTAAGTTATGTATGATTGGTTACTGGTATATGATAGTTGTTATAACGTGGTTGTTTGTAGTTTGGTAAAGAAGGTATTCATGTATACGAGAGGAGTCCTTCTTACCCCGTGGACTATGGTAACATGTAGTACAAGGCCCCGTCATAACCCACGGGACAACGACATAAGAAATCATGTAGGTGTCTTTTAAGTGACCTCTCGTGCCACGATATATGTTCCGTACCAATATACCCCTTTATTCTCGCATAATGTATTGTATCGATTATATTTACAAGTCTTGCCAAAACCATGGATACAAAATGTTCAAGTAGTCATGTTCAGGATATAATCAAGTATTCAAGTAGTGAAGTCAAGTTATAACTATGGTTCGGTCAAGTCAAGTCAAGTATACCTATTTGGTATTGATGTTTGGATTCAAGTATTCATGTTCATGTTCAAGTATTCATGTTTGATTTTGGAGTCAGGTTTGAGATTGGACTCAGACTGAGTCAGACGCTCGTAGACTAATTTAAATCTTGAATTAGGTCCGGGAGTCATCGGTAACTGCTGCACATGGACTGTAGGATTTGTATCTTTTTTCAAGATAATTACCATTGAGAACTGTGTTAAGTTGTCTATCTTAAATATGTAAGCACTCACTTTCTCCGGCTTTCTGCGGCTCAAGAGAATTGATCCCGCTAAAACCTATAGTTACAAAAGTCCTTAAATATTGTTTTTATATAACACGAGGGGGTTTTATGAAAAAATATATTAATTGTAACACCCGAGCCCAATAATACTATTTCTATTGCTAGTTGAGTGTTATACATTGCTCATTTCGTTTATCCTGATGGTTTGGTGCGTATTGCTAAATTTTAACCGGTTAAGTCATTTTGGCACATAACAAATTTTAACACCTAAAATGAAATTAAAAATATCCATGTTGGCCTACTCGTCGCCACTAGTCGCGTGGTAGCGTCCGCGTGTCGAGGTTTCTTCCCGTTCGGCTAAACGGGCAAGTTTGGACGGCTACGCGCGCGTGCAAGTGTCCGACTTGGGGGTATGCAATTTTATCATTAAACACCTCTTTTCAAAATTTGGAACCCGCTTAAAATCCTATAATTTGAATTTGAAACATTTGGGCGCAAACCGGGCGCGATTTGGAAATGTTTCATTTAGCGCCGAAAATGCCCATTTAATTAAATATATTAAAATATATATATATTCTTTACGGTTACCTAAATCAACGTTAAATCTTTCTTTAGATTTTCTTTAACCCATAATTTTTCCCCTCTGGCCAATCACGAGGGGCTAAAACCCTCGTGGGCCCCACCTTTTCCCACTCTCTCTCTATCTCTCTCTTCACTGCCTCTCTCTCTCTTCCTCTAAATCTCCCTCTCTCTCTTCATCAGATCTCTCTCTCTCTCCCTCTATATATTCTTCTACTGTTCCTCGTGAAGAAACCACCACGTAAAAGCTCTCGCGACGAAACCCTACCGAACCCTAACCCTAGTTTCGTCGAGCCCTCGCCGTCGACCTCCCTGCGACCTCGCCGTCGCCGACCTCGCCTCCACGGCCTGACCGCACACCCCTACCTCCTTCCTCCCTCCTTCCCAGGCCTGTAACCCAACCCCGACGCCACACCAGCACGCAGGGTGCGCCGTCGCCGCCGCCGACACCAGAATCCTCCTCCCTTCACCCTCGTCCCGACCTCGTCGTCGTCTTCCTCCTCCCCTCGCCGGACCACCACCAACCCGAGCCCAAAACCCCATCACCTACCCTCTGGTTCGCCGGAAAAGGGTCGCCGTCGGTCCCCTCGTCGTCGCAAGAACACCGACAGCCACCTCCTCTTCCTCCTGCAACTCAGACCAGGCCAGTACCTCCCCATCATCGCTGCATCACCCGATCCCTCCAAGTCAGCCCTTGTCGCACCCACTGTTCATGGCCGCCGGCGTCCCATCGCCGTCGAGCCCGTCGTGGTTGCCCTGGTGTCTCCCTGTAAGCATCCCTTTACTTTCCATTGGTGCAAAAACCCCCTCGCTGGTCGTTTGCCCACATGTATCGTGTTTGCTAACTTCGTTGCTTTTGACTTTTGCCGGATTCCGACCGTGCCGTCGTTAGAACCCGACGCTCCAGCGGAGTACTCTGGTCCGTGTGGTCCCGCTGTTCGCTGTTAGGACTCGATCCGTGGCCCGTGCATCCGTCTCGTGTTTTCCGCCGACGTGGCATTCGTGTTTTCCGGTTTGCGAAACCGTCGAGGCAAGATTTCTTGCTACATGCTACGTTAAACTAATTAAATGTTTGACTCACAAACTTGCTATATTAACTAAGTATTGCTACTTGTCTCATTGGACGAAATATGATGTACTTTATAATACTGCCATCTAAATCGTATTTTGCCACCGTAACCTTAATAACAACTACCTGCTAATCATTTTACTATTTAGAGGATAATAGTCGCACACTTATATCTTTATTGCCTGCTGTTATTAATATTGCGCTACACTGTGATTATTGCACCCCAAGGGTGCGTGAACCTGTTAATAAGAGAATACAAAGCATCACTGTGTTTACATGGAATAATATTGTTATTTACTGTTCCTGCTGTTGTTCCTTATTCGTTACTATACCTGTTATCAGCATACATTTGATTGCATTACATATTGACCGATCTTGATACACCTGACACATGTACTGATACACCGGACATGACACCCTATACATACTGACTCAACCTATTGGACTACAACCTGACTTGGGGTCCTCATGGACCATTCCTGCTGTCTATCCAGACATACCTGTTTTTACCTGATTCTGGGTTGACATTAATCCTGGACTACTGAATACCTGACCTGATATACATAACTTGGGGGTATGGGGAAATCAAAGGTGAAACCGACTTGCAACTCAACAGTTCGATACTTGTTCTGATCAGTCTTACGGGCTTGGCCTGCCCCGGAGTGATGATGCTGACATCACTCATCCATCCTACTACCTATTACTGCTTAGCGGCACGTCTCGGATTCAGCCCCGAGAACCTTGACCGTGGTCCCGGGCATGCACGGGATACTATTGAGTTACATCGACGATTCATCAATTGATTTCAAAGACTATAGAGTAGAAACCCGATAGGACAGTTTAGTCACCATTGCACATTACCCTGCTCTGTTATTTCTTAGTACTGCTTTATTCATGTTCATACCTGCATTTCTTATTACCATGTTTATATTATACTATTTGGTTGACATGACGCGCTGACGTCTGGGTTTTGCATGGCCCAGATTCCTTACCACTATCGACGACCGAGCAGGAGTACTTCAGCCAGCAGGCTGAACTGTGAGTTCCTTAGGGTTTAGTTTATTTATTTCATTTCATTTCCAGATGTGAGCCCGCATTATGGGACGTACTGTTTATTTATTGTATTGGATCATTTGCTTCCGCACTTATTGTTTATTGATTCTTGTTATTATGGATTTGGACATGTATTATATTAGTTTATTATTTATTTCTTGATATCTCTACAACCGTAATGTGACTGTGGATGGATATTTCCTACCCACAGGTAGCATGGTTGGCTATGTCACGTGCCCAATCTTGCGTACTCTGGGAAGCGGGTCGTGACATGGTTCTTTTGGTATCAGAGCCATAGGTTAGTTGGGTTGATTCTTTTGTAGTTGGGTATTGTACCCGATACACGAATCAGAATACCCGTAATTAGGAAACATGTCCTGCCACCTTGACCGTTTTACCATCCTTGAATCATTCTTCCGGATTATGTCGACATGCAAACTTACTTTGCGTTTGTCAACTCGAAAACCTAATTTCTTGTTATCTCTAGGACTTAGGCGACTTGGGTGGAGTTAAGTAATTGCGGCTATGATACCGCGGCATAGCTACAATGCTGTACTCTATTTAAGTATCTTGGAGTTCTAGCCTTGATCTATACTCAGAATCTATCATCATGCTAATGTTGGGTACTTTGATTTTCAGGGATATGGCCGGTAAGAATTTGAAGATGGACCAAAGACGTGCGGTCATAGCCGCCAGGCGTAGAGTGATAAGGGGATTGCTGGAGAATCTAAAGGAACAGACCGAGCTGGAACCGGCATTTGCACTGAACCAAACGTCTGTACGTAGAAGTATTCCGGTGAACAGGCGCAGCGTAGCACCAATGAAGAAAACAATTGTGGGTGATCGGAAAGGGAGCGTGATTTGTAACTACTGCCATGTACCCGGACATGTGCGAAAGGAGTGTCGTAAGAGGCTGGGACTCTGTTTTAGATATGGAGCGGCAGATCACGCCGTTAATGCTTGTCCGTCGAAGCTTCGCACGAAAGATGATATACAGAAGCCTCCGCAGAGATCGTTCCAAGGGCAGAAACAGCTGACTCAAGGACCAAAGCAGGCTCGAGCTTTCACGTTGACAGCTGAGGAAGCCAAGGCATCAGGAGAAGTGGTTTCAGGTACTTTGCTCGTTCATGGTTTTCCCGCATTGGCATTATTTGATTCCGGAGCATCCCACTGTTTTATGTCATCCAAATTTATAACTACACACTCGATTACCTGCACGACCCTGTCTAGTTTCTGGGACATACACACTGGGAATGGGAAAATCATAGCTAGGAAGGAATGTAGAGATTGTACAGTTGTTGTTTGCGGACGGGAGCTTTTTGCAGATTTCTTGGTGATAGATACGGGCAGTTATGAAGTAGTCTTGGAAATGGATTTTCTTGGCACTTTCCACGCACACATTGACTGTAGGGCAAGGAAAGTAATTTTTCCAGATTCCCGGACACCCTGAGTTTACTTTCATTAGAGGAAGCAACTCTGTCGGGCCAGTCGAGTTTAGGGCTAGGCCGACAAACAGTGTTCTTGCGACAATGGAAGCGGATAGTAATGAAGAGCCGGCAGTTGTTCGTGACTTTATGGATGTGTTTGAAGATATATCAGGCTTACCGCCGAAGCGAGATGTAGAGTTTGCGATTGACCTTATTCCTGGTGCAGCGCCAGTATCAAAGTCTTATTATCCGATGGCACCGGTGGAATTGGAGGAAGTTAAGAAACAAGTTGGTGAACTACTCGAGAAAGGTTGGATTCGAAGCAGCAACTCACCATGGGGAGCTCTAATTCTTTTAGTAAAGAAGAAGGATGGCACGAGAAGGATGTGCCTTGATTATCGAGAATTGAACCGGGTGACTATTAAGAACAAGTACCCGATCCCTCGCATTGGAGAACTTTTTGAGCAGCTTAGTGGCGCGAGGGTATTCTCGAAATTGGATTTGCGATCAGGATATCATCAGGTCCGAGTAAAAGCAGAAGACATTTGCAAAACGGCGTTTCGAACTCGATATGGACATTTCGAGTATTTGGTAATGCCCTTCGGAGTGACTAATGCGCCGGCAATATTCATGGATTTGATGAACCGGGTCTTTTCACCGTTCTTAGACCAGTTTATTGTGGTATTCATTGACGATATTCTGGTATACTCGAAGAGTCCGGAGGAGCATGCTGAGCACTTAAGGATCGCACTGCAGACGCTGAGACAAGAGAAATTATTCGCGAAGATGAGTAAGTGCGAATTCTGGCTGGAAGAAGTGAAGTTTCTGGGGTATGTCGTGTCGGGCGATGGAATCGCCGTTGATCCCAAAAAGATTGCAGCTGTTCGAGATTGGCCTATTCCAAAGAATGTTGCGGAGATAAGAAGTTTTCTTGGACTCGCCGGATACTACAGAAGGTTTGTGGAGAACTTCGCTCGTTTAGCTGAGCCGTTAACCAAGCTCACGCGCAAGGAGGTACCGTTTGTTTGGACGAAGGGATGTGCATTAGCCTTCGAGACGTTGAAGCAGAAGTTGATAACCGCCCCTATCCTAACCGTACCGGATGATTCAGGAGGACTGGTGATTCACAGCGACGCATCTGGAAAAGGATTGGGATGTGTTTTGATGCAGAATGGGAAGGTCGTCGCTTACGCATCGAGACAACTGAAGACTCATGAGAAGAATTAGCCGACTCATGACTTGGAGCTTGCAGCCGTGATCTTCGCCTTGAAAATTTGGAGACACTACCTTTTGGGCGAGAGAGTCGAAGTCTTTACAGATCACAAGAGTTTAAAGTATGTGTTCACTCAGAAGGAGTTGAACATGAGGCAACGCAGATGGTTGGAGCTGATGGCCGACTATGACCTTGATCTTAAGTACCATCCGGGAAAAGTCAACGTCGTGCCAGATGCGCTTAGTCGGTTACCAGCGATTCAGGTATTGACCGCACAAAGGGAGATCATTGCGGATTTTCGGAGATTCGATTTGGAGGTTGTGCTACCACATGCTACGGGACAGTTGATGCAGTTGCAAGTACAGTCGTCCTTAGTTGAGAAGATTAAAGCGGCACAATTGCAGGATCCTAGACTGCAAAAGTTTCGAGAGCAGGTTGAAGCCGGACTACGAACCGATTTACTGATCCATGAAGACGGTTCGTTGAGTTATGGTAGCCGTGTGTGTGTGCCAAAAGGAGATGTGCGTGAATAGCTTATGAAGGATGCACATAGTTCAGCTTACTCTGTACATCCAGGAGGGACAAAGATGTACCGAGATATTCGACAGCACTTCTGGTGGGAAGGTATGAAACGGGAAATTGCTCGCTTCGTGGCTAAGTGCTTGGTGTGTCAGCAAGTCAAGGCTGAACACCAAAGGGTTGCTGGTTTGTTGCAACTACTTCTGATCCCTCAGTGGAAGTGGGAAGATATAACCATGGATTTCGTGACGGCTTTACCGCGGAGTCCAAAAGGCAACAATGCCGTATGGGTGATTGTCGATCGGTTGACCAAGGCAGCTTACTTTATTCCTTTTCGGGTTGGTCAATCGACGGAGACTTTGGCAGAGCGATACATGCAGGAGATTGTCAGATTGCATGGAGTGCCGGTAAGCATCGTGTCCGATCGGGACACTCGATTCTTGTCGCACTTTTGGAGGAGTTTACAAGAAAGTTTGGGGACTCGATTGAAGTTTAGCACAGCTTATCATCCTCAGACTGATGGACAATCGGAGAGAACGATCCGGACCCTTGAAGATATGTTGAGGGCTTGCATGTTGGACTTCAAAGGTTCTTGGGAGGATCATCTACACCTGGTGGAGTTTTCGTACAACAATAGCTTCCAAGCGACTATTCAGATGGCTCCGTTTGAAGCGTTGTATGGTCGTAAGTGCCGTTCACCCGTTTGTTGGGATGATGTTGGTGAACGAAGGTTGCTAGGACCAGATTTGGTGGTACAGACAGTCGAGAAGGTGAATACAATCAGGAAGCACATGAAAGCAGCTCAAGAAAGACAGAAAAGTTGGGCAGACACGTCAAGAAGACCTCTAGAGTTCGCCGTGGGTGATTTGGTATTCCTGAAGATATCACCGACTAGAGGGGTGATTCGCTTTGGGAGTCGGGGAAAGCTTAGCCCTCGATTCGTTGGACCCTTCGTGATATTGGAGCGTGTTGGAGAGGTAGCGTACCGTTTGGCGTTACCACAGTCTTTGGCAGGAGTGCACGATGTGTTTCATGTGTCTCAACTACGGCGGTATGTTCGTGATGAAACTCACGTCTTGGATCATTCGGAGTTGACTGTACGCGAGGACCTAACTTTTGAGGAGCGACCAGTTGAAATCAAGGACCGAAGAGAAAAGGCTCTTAAGAACAAGGTTATCCCTCTTGTGCTAGTTTCTTGGGGTAATCGATTGCATGGAGAATCCACTTGGGAGCGAGAAGACGAGATCCGGCAGAAATCTCCTCATCTTTTACTGTAGTTAGCTATCTTGTATTCTTGGAATTTCGAGGACGAAATTCTTTTTGTAGTTGGGTATGATGTAACACCCGAGCCCAATAATACTATTTCTATTGCTAGTTGAGTGTTATACATTGCTCATTTCGTTTATCCTGATGGTTTGGTGCGTATTGCTAAATTTTAACCGGTTAAGTCATTTTGGCACATAACAAATTTTAACACCTAAAATGAAATTAAAAATATCCATGTTGGCCTATTCGTCGCCACTAGTCGCGTGGTAGCGTCCGCGTGTCGAGGTTTCTTCCCGTTCGGCTAAACGGGCAAGTTTGGACGGCTACGCGCGCGTGCAAGTGTCCGACTTGGGGGCATGCAATTTTATCATTAAACACCTCTTTTCAAAATTTGGAACCCGCTTAAAATCCTATAATTTGAATTTGAAACATTTGGGCGCAAACCGGGCGCGATTTGGAAATGTTTCATTTAGCGCCGAAAATGCCCATTTAATTAAATATATTAAACTATATATATATTCTTTACGGTTACCTAAATCAACGTTAAATCTTTCTTTAGATTTTCTTTAACCCACAATTTTTCCCCTCTGGCCAATTACGAGGGGCTAAAACCCTCGTGGGCCCCACCTTTTCCCACTCTCTCTCTATCTCTCTCTTCACTGCCTCTCTCTCTTTTCCTCTAAATCTCCCTCTCTCTCTTCATCAAATCTCTCTCTCTCTCCCTCTATATATTCTTCTACTGTTCCTCGTGAAGAAACCACCACGTAAAAGCTCTCGCGACGAAACCCCACCGAACCCTAACCCTAGTTTCGTCGAGCCCTCGCCGTCGACCTCCCTGCGACCTCGCCGTCGCCGACCTCGCCTCCACGGCCTGACCGCACACCCCTACCTCCTTCCTCCCTCCTTCCCGGGCCTGCAACCCAACCCCGACGCCACACCAGCACGCAGGGTGCGCCGTCGCCGCCGCCTCTCACCGCCGCCGACACCAGAATCCTCCTCCCTTCACCCTCGTCCCGACCTCGTCGTCGTCTTCCTCCTCCCCTCTCCGGACCACCACCAACCCGAGCCCAAAACCCCATCACCTACCCTCTGGTTCGCCGGAAAAGGGTCGCCGTCGGTCCCCTCGTCGTCGCAAGAACACCGACAGCCACCTCCTCTTCCTCCTGCAACTCAGACCAGGCCAGTACCTCCCCATCATCGCTGCATCACCCGATCCCTCCAAGTCAGCCCTTGTCGCACCCACTGTTCATCGCCGCCGGCGTCCCATCGCCGTCGAGCCCGTCGTGGTTGCCCTGGTGTCTCCCTGTAAGCATCCCTTTACTTTCCATTGGTGCAAAAACCCCCTCGCTGGTCGTTTGCCCACATGTATCGTGTTTGCTAACTTCGTTGCTTTTGACTTTTGCCGGATTCCGACCGTGCCGTCGTTAGAACCCGACGCTCCAGCGGAGTACTCTGGTCCGTGTGGTCCCGCTGTTCGCTGTTAGGACTCGATCCGTGGCCCGTGCATCCGTCTCGTGTTTTCCGCCGACGTGGCATTCGTGTTTTCCGGTTTGCGAAACCGTCGAGGCAAGATTTCTTGCTACATGCTACGTTAAACTAATTAAATGTTTGACTCACAAACTTGCTATATTAACTAAGTATTGCTACTTGTCTCATTGGACGAAATATGATGTACTTTATAATACTGCCATCTAAATCGTATTTTGCCACCGTAACCTTAATAACAACTACCTGCTAATCATTTTACTATTTAGAGGATAATAGTCGCACACTTATATCTTTATTGCCTGCTGTTATTAATATTGCGCTACACTGTGATTATTGCACCCCAAGGGTGCATGAACCTGTTAATAAGAGAATACAAAGTATCACTGTGTTTACATGGAATAATATTGTTATTTACTGTTCCTGCTGTTGTTCCTTATTCGTTACTATACCTGTTATCAGCATACATTTGATTGCATTACATATTAACCGATCTTGATACACCTGACACATGTACTGATACACCGGACATGACACCCTATACATACTGACTCAACCTATTGGACTACAACCTGACTTGGGGTCCTCATGGACCATTCCTGCTGTCTATCCAGACATACCTGTTTTTACCTGATTCTGGGTTGACATTAATCCTGGACTACTGAATACCTGACCTGACATACATAACTTGGGGGTATGGGGAAATCAAAGGTGAAACCGACTTGTAACTCAACAGTTCGATACTTGTTCTGATCAGTCTTACGGGCTTGGCCTGCCCCGAAGTGATGATGCTGACATCACTCATCCATCCTACTACCTATTACTGCTTAGCGGCACGTCTCGGATTCAGCCCCGAGAACCTTGACCGTGGTCCCGGGCACGCACGGGATACTATTGAGTTACATCAACGATTCATCAATTGATTTCAAAGACTATAGAGTAGAAACCCGATAGGACAGTTTAGTCACCATTGCACATTACCCTGCTCTGTTATTTCTTAGTACTGCTTTATTCATGTTCATACCTGCATTTCTTATTACCATGTTTATATTATACTATTTGGTTGACATGACGCGCTGACGTCTGGGTTTTGCATGGCCCAGATTCCTTACCACTATCGACGACCGAGCAGGAGTACTTCAGCCAGCAGGCTGAACTGTGAGTTCCTTAGGGTTTAGTTTATTTATTTCATTTCATTTCCAGATGTGAGCCCGCATTATGGGACGTACTGTTTATTTATTGTATTGGATCATTTGCTTCCGCACTTATTGTTTATTGATTCTTGTTATTATGGATTTGGACATGTATTAGATTAGTTTATTATTTATTTCTTGATATCTCTACAACCGTAATGTGACTGTGGATGGATATTTCCTACCCACAGGTAGCAAGGTTGGCTATGTCACGTGCCCAATCTTGCGTACTCTGGGAAGCGGGGCGTGACATTAATATAGATTAAAATAAATCTTGAGGGTGATTAGTATTACTTAGGGTTTTTATGAGTATGGATTTTAAGTATTTGGGGTATTTTAGTGATATACACTTAACTTGGAAAGTTCATGATATTTTATTGAAAAAACTTGTCCCTTTTGGTATCTTGATGGTATATTATTGGCAAACTTGTTAATATTTCATTTTGAGAAAAATTATAGATTTATTATATTTGAAAATATGGCTTTATAATTTGTAAAAATTAATTTTATTTTATTTAGAAAATTCGTATTTCTTAAAAACGTATTTAAATCCTTTCGAGATCGAATGCTCCGTGAGGAGGTCTGCATCTCACTCTACTAGTCCAAGAATATGCGATAATCCACACCATCTATTAGCGGATCCCCTAAAGAGGGTTGTAGATGTGTAATCACAAAGGAAATGAAATACTTCTTTAAAAGAAATCCGGTTTTAGAATTATGTGGTATTTTATTGTAAGATTTTCTTCGTAACAAATATTCATACCAAAAAAGTCATCGTGCTATGGAACCAAGTGTGTATATAGGGTAGGTCGTTACCCTGTGAAATTTTCCTAAAGGTATTGTTAAGCATGTTTTGTCGAAAAGATATGATAACAAAGTTCAAGGTATTTTAATGTAAAAGTTAAATTATGATTGTTTTACATGAGATTCTTGGCTAAAATTTATTCTAGACATTAGTATTAAGATTAAAAGTGAAGTGGTAAAATTAGATTGTCCAAATGATAAAGGAGAATGAAGTTATCGGTTTTAGAAAAGATGATATCGGTAATAACTCCACTTTTACTGATTTTGTTTAAAAAAGAAATTCATTGAAGAGAAAGAGAGTTTGAGAGGGACTTAATGTTTAGAAAACTCAAAGAAAGGGTTAGGAAGGAAATGGCGTCGTCGTGGCGTCGCGGGAGCTCCGGAATTCGCTTCGATCTTCGCCGGAACCAGCTTGCTTACTAACTCCACTTTAATTCACTTGCACTAGAAACTTTTTAGAGAGTTTTGGCTAGAATTTTCAGAATGGTGCTGAGCCAAGGCAGGGGGTGGTATTTATAGTGGGGAATTAGGGTTTGGGAATTAAAATTGTGGATTAAAAAGCATTAAAATTGTGTTTAATTGTGAAATAAAGGGTCTCTGTTTGATTGCAGGGAAATCAAACAATGCAGGGGTGTTAGGGGTAGGTGAAGAGACGAGTGTGCAAAGCCCGGGCTTCATTGGGCTTCATCCAACCATCCCCGCCGGTTTTATTGAGCATTTGGCCGGTCGATCTCGAGGCAATTGCCTCAAGATTCATGCCACTTGATCAATCCTTTGTTTAAACCATTTTCCACATGTTTGATTTTTCTGAACTTTTCATTTCCACATGTATTGCACGTGAAATCTTTGCTTCCAAAAAGTTTTAAAAAATTCAGAAAAAATCATTGTATCTGATGGGAATCAAACACAGGGGCTACATCACAGCAGTGCAAGACTTTACCAGTGAGCTACAAGTTGTTTCTTGCTGTTATTTAAAAAAATTGACTTATAACTCAAACTCAGACTATAAAACTCATTTCTTGTGTATTAATAGTAAAGTTTCCGTACAAGATTTTAGAGTCGTTATATTCTACCCTACTTATAAAAATTTCGTCCTCGAAATTTATATTTGCATAGGGACTAATTTTCAAATAGGTAAGAGTATTTTGCACGCATGCTATTTTCTCGTTCCCATGTTGATTCTCTTAGCGAATCTTTTCTCCACATTAGTCGGACCAAGTTTACTTCCTTATTCCGTAATTTCTTCACCTTTTTGTCCAGGATCTCAACCTGTTGTTGCTCGCAGGTTAGATCTGTCTATACTATGAGCTCTGAGTAAAGTGTTGTGAATGGTGTCATTCCAATACTTGCCTGTAGCTGTTATTGTATGAAAACTCCATAAGGTGTAGGTGATCTTCCCACGAACCTCTGAAGTCTAACATACAGGCTCTTAGCATGTCCTCCAGAATCTGAATTGTTCGCTCGGATTGTCCATCTGTTTGTGGATGATAAGCCATACTGAAATTCAGACTCGTTCCCAGGCTAGCTTACAAACTCTTCAAAAATTGTGATCGGAATCTTATATCACGATCGGAGGCGATACAAACAGGTACTCCATATAATCTCACGATTTCGTACATGAGTTTATGGATATCAAATATGATATATCTTGAAGGTTTAAATCTTACTTTAGATTTATGCTTACCTTCATGTACTTCATTGCTAATGTCTCGGTTGACTGGCCAACTCTGAATGGAATAAAGTGAGCAGACTTGGTGAGTCGATCCACAATAACCCATATTGCGTCGTTACCCTTCGTGCTACGAGAAAAGGCAGTCACGAAGTCCATGGTAATATGCTGCCATTTTTATTCTAGGATCGGTAACGGCTGAAGTAGACCAGCAGTTCTGTGATGTTCAGCCTTCACTTGCTGACACACCAAACACTTTGCTACGCTTGCAAAATAAAAACATGTAGCAAGCGAAGCCAAAAGGATCACGCTTCATTCCATGCTACTAGTAGTGTTGCCGTAGATCCTTGTATATTTTTGTACCGCCGGGGTGTACAGAATACGGAGAGCTGTGAGTTTCTTTCATCAACTCTTCTCGAACTGGGCCGTTTGGTACATATAATCGACTTCCATATCTCAAAGATCCATCTTCGTGGATGATGAAATCAGTTCGAAGTCCACTTTCTACTTGTTCTCGGATCATTTGTAGCTTGGCATCATTTACTTGAGCTATCTTGATCTGATTGACAAGAGTGGACTGAACTTGTAAATTCATCAAATATGAAGCATTACCTGGTATAACTACTTCGATCACTAATCCGTGCAATTCTTGCTGTAGTTTTCACTGATCGGTGAGTTTTATTGCTAATGGCCGGCGACTAAGTGCATCAGGAACTACATTCACCTTCCCGGGATGATACTGTAAGTTGATGTTGAAGTCCGCCATGAGTTCTAGCCATCTTGTCTGCCGCATGTTTAACTCCTTCTGAGTAAATACATACTTCAGACTCTTGTGGTCAGTGTATATATCCACTCATTCTCCCAGAAGATAATGGTGTCAAATCTTAAGTGCGAAGATAATAGCTTCCAACTCCAAATCATGTGTTGGATAGTTGAGCTCAAGAACTTTTAGCTATCTTAATGCAAAAGCTACAACCTTTCCATGCTTGTGTAGAACACATCCTAATCTTTTACCGGACGCATCACAATGCACAACGAACCCTCCAGATTGATCCGGTATTATAAGGACAGGAGCAGAAGTTAATCTTGATTTGAGTTCTACAAAAGCTTTTTCATATGCTTCTGACCACACGAATGCTTCATCTTTACGTGTGAGCCTGGTCAAGGGTGCTGCAACCATTGAGAAGCTTTCAATAAATCGTCGGTAGTATCTTGCTAATCCCAAGAAACTTAGTATATCTTTTACCGTCTTTGGTGTCAGCCACTCACTGACAGCTGACACCTTAGCTGGATTTACCGAGATTCCTTTGCCTGAAACGATATGTCCGAGAGATCCGACTTGATCTAGCCAAAATTCACACTTGCTGTACTTGGCGTAGAGTTGATGTTGTCGCAATGTCTCCAGGACAATTCGTAAGTGCTTGGCATGTTCTTTCTGATTCTTTGAATACACCAGGATGTCGTCGATGAAGATAACAACAAATCTGTCTATGTACTCTCGGAAAACTTAGTTCATCAGGTTCATAAAGACAGCAAGTGCATTGGTCACTCCAAATGGCATTACGAGATATTCATAATAACCATAGCGAGTCGTAAATGCGTCTTCGGAATATCGGACTCTTTAACCTTCACTAGATGATAACCCGAACGAAGATCTAGCTTCGAAAATACACAAGACCCACTTAACTAATCAAACAGATCATCGATGCGCGGCAGTGGATACTTGTTCTTAATCGTCACTTCGTTCAGAGCTCGATAATCTATACACATCCTGTAAGAACCTTCTTTCTGTTAGTTATATGTATGCCCTAGAGGCCATTACTGTACATAGGATGTATATTGTAGTGGATGCTGGGACATATATAGGGAGGACTTTCTTGCTCGACATGATAGTATGCTATCTGGTTACTCTTTACCTTAACGTGTATGCTGATTGTCTCTCTGTTACATGTTGGTAAAGCCCTTAGGATGTGTACTTGCCTACCTGGACTATGATGCGGATCATACTAGTGGGGACTTGGTAGTCCATAAGTACATCCTTCAAGGTCCCTAGTCGTGGGTATATCGAGACGGGGCATCGATATACCAGAGTAGACTAGCGTATACCTTCTCGACCCATACAGATGGGCGATGGATGATCCCATATCCATTGGTCTTTGACATCAGAGATGATATACGGGTGCTCAGTGGAGACTGGATACACTGGACGGACTCGCCGAGAACTCCCAGATGGTATTATACCTTACGTCAGATGGCAGTTCTCTGGTGACACTGGTACAGAGTAGTCTGTTGACCCGAGATCGTCATAGAGTCTTGTGTGGTTCCCACTGTGCTTTATTTCCACCTTACCACGTCCAAGAGGGCATGCAAAACGGTGGCTTTTGGGTACAGCCCCGAATCACATGGCGGCAATGAGCAATAGGAGGGGATTCGTCTCTCCCGGTATAGGGAGTAGATGTTGCACTGTGTTCGATTGGCTATAACCGGAAATCCCTGGCCAGGGTTGCTGAGATATACTGGTAAGTGTTACCAGTAGTTTCTCGAACTGTTATAGACCTCATATCGACACGACTTATCGAGCTATTGGGGTCTGACGTTTACCACCCCTAGGCGAGATATGCGACATATCAGACGATCAGACCGGACTGTACGGTAAGTGTTACTGGTTGGATTCACAGGAGTGTGAGCGGGCTTGCTCGTCGATCTTCTCATCGCTCAATACCCGGGTGGCCGTTACGTTTAGCAGACCGCTTGCGGCTTGTGGGTGTTTGATATGATCATCACCTGCTGCCGGCGTATTGACGAGTCTTTAGAGTCCTACACAGAGGTTTCCTGGCTCAAGCGAAACGAAATAGGAGCGCATATGAGATATGTGCGGGACCGAGAATAATGCGTGTATGTGATACCGTATTCTATTCTCGCGATGAATGTATCGATTGGTTGTATGCGATATAACCTAGTTATCGAATCAAGTATTGATTCGATAAGCCGATACATAGGATACTAGTCGGTTATATGCGATATGACCGGATCGTTAAATCAAGTGTTGATTTAATGATTTAATGTATAATTATATATTTGATATATTACTTTGCATTAACTAGTATTGGTTCACTTTAAATGGATTTTCTCACTTGGATGTACAAGTTGTATATGTGATATACTTTTTGTGCAAATGATTGTATCATGTTTGATGATACATGTTTACTTGGTTAAGTGTAAAGAATTAAACCATGGTTAAACTAATGATTAGGGTTTTGTTTTTCCATTACTTATTTATTCATTTATTTATTTGTTTATTCATTTTGGAAAATAAATGGCATAAAGAGAAAATGGTGGCTTTCTTTGTTTGCATCTTGAAGCTTCATGAAGCTTTAACCAAGTGACCATTTTGTCTTCATGTTTAACCCTAACCATTCATCTAACCTTAGTCAATTCTCTACACTTGACCATGGTTGGTTTATGATAAGTATTCTTTTATTTTCTATTTTCTAATTAACTTATCATAATATCTTCATCTTCTTCTTCTTCTTCTTCAAGAAAAGAAACCTTGCCTTTCAACAATGGCAAAGTGAGAAAAAGAGTGAGAAATCCAATTCTAAAGTGAACCCACCTCCTATTTCTTCATCCTCTACCTCTTGCCAAGTAGTATAGGGTGTTTTCTTCACAAGTTTCACGACTTGGTGAAGTGGGAGCTTGATCTTGTGATGCCTCGACGTAGATCATCTTCGGCATCGTTGTCGATGACCTAGCCTGCCCATTCTCCGATGAAGCCGATGCTAGAGTCCGGGATCCGATATGGACAGCGAGGGGACTTCATCACGGAGCCTAGGAGGTGGAGAAACGGATCTACAAAGGTTGTATGTTCGTTCACTTAGTTAAAATGTTAACTAGTTTCTTTTGTCGCCTAAATATCTAGTTAACGATCCGTGTTAGGGTTTGTCGGCACTTGTAATTTTTGAAATTGGCATGGTTGATGCCTTGTGAGACCTCACTTGTGTGCCTAGGAACCCTACACTTTCTTCTTCACAAGTAACACTCGAGATCCTCAACTTAAAGTACTGGGACGAATTCAACTGTTCTTCAGGAGTTTGTCTAACTGAATGCGGATCTCCTTCAATCCTTCTGGACTTAGCCGGTACGGAGCTTTGATTACAGGTTTCACACTAGGTAGCAAATCGATACTAAACTCAAGAGCTCGATCAGGAGGCAAACCTGATATATATTTAGGGAAAACATCCTCGAACTCTCGAACCACTTCGGGCTTTTCTTCTTCTGCCGGGAGAGAAAACACTTCTGCATCCTTCGGTTTAGCATAGTATCTTCCTGGCTCCAAAGTCCTATCTCCCCTCTTCAAATAGAAGAATGAGTGATTTGGTATCTCAAATACTATCCTCCTTTGACGGCAGTCAATAGTAGCATAGAATACTCCCAGCCAATCCATTCCCAACACAACATCGAAATTTGGGATGTCCAGTACTTTGAAATTCGTATAGAATTCTCGTCCGCAAACTTCAACTGGACACGCCTGCGGGGAGGATGGCACTACTGGCAAAGACCGTCTGGCAAAAACGCCGCAGGCGCGAAGCATGGTAGGCCTGCACCGGGCGCCTATCGGCGCGGAGGACTCTATTGCCTGCCGGTTAGCGAAACCTATCAAACCCCATAGTTGATTTCAGATCTCCATTCCCGGAACTGACATTCCAGCTTGAAATGAGCGGCTTCATGGGAATCGCATGCGTTCTCACGAATCGTTGGGACATGAAGCAGTGTGATGCTCCAGTATCGAAAAGTGTGAGTGCAAGAAGGGTGGCTACTAGTATAGTACCTAAGTTGTGTGAGGTTGGGTTTAGATATAGGAAAAATATATTAATATACAAGGATTGAAAAGATTTGAAAGGATTTGGAATTACTAGTGATGACTTGGCCTGTGGCTTCGGTCTCTTCGACCGTCATCGTAAAATCCTGATGTCGTGGTATATTCCTCCTTGCTGGAGGCACATTCCTCTGTCCTTAGGGTATGTTTCTATGCCCTTGAGGCACGTTTCTCTATGCCTGATTGAACTGACGTTGAGGCTGTGCAGGAGGTCCATGTGGAGCTGGTGCAAGGAGAGCTAGTCGAGGTGTAGGAGCCTGAATGGCTGGCCACTGCGGAACTGTGATTGTAGGTCTGGATGCTGGAGCTGGGTTAAAATGATAAGGACATGCTCCTATGGCCTGAGTGGAAGTGCCGCAAACTAAATATAGGCCATTTGCATGCCTGCAGTCCTTAACCAGGTGTCCCGTCCTCTTGCAGTAGAAACAAAAGTCCGGACTGGACCGGTTAAATGATCCTCCTGGTGTCTTGTGTGCAAAAGTTGGCCTAGAAGAGGCTCTGTTCCCCGCCGGAAGACGCGACCATGACGTTGGGACGTCAGGCCTAAACTTCGAGGGCAGATGCTATTTGGTGCTATCCATCCACCTCTCCAAAGATGCCAAGTTGATTTATGGAACCATGTATCGGAGGTTTAATCAGATGCGGCCGATGTAGCAGACTTCGTCAGATTCTCCCTCATTGAGGGGTTTTTGATTGTGGGGACGCTCTTCTCTGCAGGCACAAGCCCCCGCAGTTAATTACGCCACCGCACCGCGGTAACGACTTTCTCCTTCTTCAGATGGTCACTTCGTGTCGTGTGTGTTTGTTTTGTTTTTGGTTGCCCGTGGATTGTATACGGAGACTAATTTATGTTGTCGCCTGTAGGGTGTGGATTAGTCCAAATCCGTATTTTCTTAGATTTGGGTTTTTGGTTTGGGTTTAAGGATACATTAGTCTCATTTGAAACTAAGATCAACTTAAACGTATGTTAAGGATACATTAGTTTAATTTTTAGACTAAGATCAACTTAACCATTTGTTAAGGATACGTTAGTCTAATTTTAGACTAAGATCTACTTAACAGGATCATTTAGATCCAGCAAAAGAGCATTTGAACTCTATTGTTTTAGTTTAGGGACTTTGCGGTCGATTAGTTTAGGGACATTACGGTCCAAGGTTAAGGACATCATAGTCCATGGGTTTAAGGACCCTACAGTGCAAGGTTAAGGACATCATAGTCCATGGGTTTAAGGACTCCACAGTCCAAGGTTAAGGACATCATAGTCTATGGGTTTAAGGACTCCACAGTCCAAGGTTAAGGACATCATAGTTCATGAGTTTAAGGACCCCACAGTCCTTGGAATGTCTGGTTGTCGGGACCCGTCACCTCTCTGAAGACGTTGAAAGATTACAACGACAAATATCAGAGGAGTAAAGAGATGTACTCTTGAACCAATATTGGTTGGGGGAATCTGTAGTTGGATTGATTTAAGGATCGTTAATCTCGTTTGGGATTAAGATCAACTTAAATGTTTTTAAGGATACGTTAGTCTAATTTTATACTAAGATCTACTTAACATGATCATTTAGATCCAACAAAAGAGCATTTGGGCTCTGTTGTTTAGTTTAGGGACATTGCGGTCCAAGTTCAGATGCCAACATGGGTTTGGAAATGCACCGGATAGTTATTGGTCATTGGGACCCACCACCTCTCTGAAGACATTGAAGAATTACAACGACATGTATCAGAGGTGTGAAGAGATGTACCCTTGAACAAAAGTTGATTGAAAGGCTCTGGGGTTTTGCTTTGAATGTCATATGAGATGACCAATTTTGGAAGACAAAAGTGTATTTGAGGTTCAGTCAAAAGAAAGGGGTACCGTCTCTGGAAAACTTGACTATCTCAAGCTAAGATTGATTGACTTGGATATAGTGTTAAACACTAGAGTACACTCAGCTATCACGTGCTACCACGTGATGCGCTCAGAATAGTGTTAAACACTAGGGATGCAGCGCCCAAAATAGTGTTAAACACTAAAAAAGAAACACTCATGTTGTCACGACCCGAAAAGTACGGAACATGACCGGCACTTAAATTACAAAACGTCTCAAAGCGTACGTAATCTAAGTAAGCCAAAACCCAGAAAATCAAAACCAAAGAAGAGTAGAGTGAAGGAAAAACCAAACTAAAGCAAGTAGTTTTAATCAACATAGGCCGAAGTATGTATTTTTAAAATCTCAAGTATTTTCTGAAAATTTCGGCAGAGTCTCCTTTGTAAATACTGGCCCTCAAACGGGATACAACATGAATAGTATACGAAATAAGTAAAAAGGCATCCCCAAGCGGGAGCTAGCTTTTCGTCAATCGACGGTCACAACCACGCAAGCAATATAATATACAACGCCGAAGGGCGAGGATCAAAACTCAAAAGAAAACTCAAATCAGCATGAAAACCATAATAATACAACGTGCGACCCTAAGGTCGAAAGAATAACAGTCCTGGTTTTATATCTGTCTCAAATATACAATCTGGTTGATGGAGTTTCTAGATACAACTGAAATAATAATAAACAATGGTGGTCCTGATGCAAAGAACCCACCTGCCAAAGCAATCACCCGGAAAGAACAGTGTGCCAACAAACCCGCAAAGAACCTGTACGGCAAAACCTGCAAGGAACTGTGGCACAACGGGGGTGAGCTGCCAACTCGTGAGTAGAAAACCTTTACGAGTAGAAATCACATGCATAACGCTATCCTAGGTGATATCAGGTAATATCCTCAATAAAATCCTGGTCCAGCTATGTATAGTGTAATACTACATGCTCGTGTCAGTGCCTCAGATAGCAACATATCAGATATATGATGTATGAATGCATTACGAATTTAAACAGAATATATCATGAGTGAGACAACTGTTTTCTTTAATCAATGAGATTTCTATATGTATGTCAATCGCTTATCATCAATGAACGCAACAGAGAAATCAGTGTCAAGCATCGACACAAAACATAAGTCTCAATATCTCAATATCAAATCATCAATATCTCAAATCTCAATCTCAATTTTCAATTTTCAATATCTCAGGCATCCGTATCATCTGCGGGATCGGCCCTCGGGCTCCGGCAGAACGGATCAGCCCATAACATAAATCTCACAGCCATGAACGGTATCCACCGGTTATCCTCCGTGCCAGGTAAAATCACCGGTAGGTACTCTGTCCCTGCCAGGCTCATCGTCTACTCCTCGAACTTCTTGCCCCGGGGTACCATACCGGGTCCACCATGTACCCGTTGATGGTTCATCCAACTCCTCGAATCGGGTCTCGAAAACCATCTCAGAACCGAGAAAACATCTTGGTGGACACTCATACATCACGAGAAAACCGCAATTTGCATTTTTAAAATGATTATACCAAGCTTTTATTAAATTCTTGCGGTTTTCCCCCAAATCCAGAAATCTCATGTAAATCCGAAATTATCAAAATCATGATACCAATAAACAGTGAATACCGGCATAAATCTCCATAATACTGCATAACCAATGACTATATGGATGCATCTGATATCATGCAATGAATGCAATAATTAAACTAGCATATGGAAACTATAACATATTACAACTATCAGCTAACAAGCTATGTCACTGAAATAGTATTTTCTAAAGTGTACGTGACATGGCAATTACCGATGAAGATGTGTGTGAGCCGGCAAGCAAGTGTACGTGGAGCATACGCGTCATCGGTAATGGTGCTGGTGTCCTAACAGTATGGTTTCATAATTACTACGTACACAATAACATGCACTGTGGTGATAACAACATAATAAGGAAAATGAACAGAAAATACAACAATAATATGCGAAACATTAATAATAACGTAACAACAAGGAATCTATCTTACTATACATGTGTTATACTATTTTGCCGTTTGAAATAGTACGAATCGTGGTGTTTTGAAAATAAGAAGTACGGTGTTTTAAAGAAAAGATACGCCTTTTAATATATCCATAGCACCCCTTGGTATATCTTTAAAATTCTCACGATTCGTCAGTTTTGGAAATAGGTATGACTCGGGTCGAGTCTAACATCTACCAGGTAAACTACAGGTCTAACTAACACCCAATTGAAAGGGGTATGAAAACCACCTAAATCTGAGTCGATATATATATACATGCATAATAGTCGGTGATCCCGCCTCAATAATATCATGTACGATACAACATATCAAATGACATCCTCGAATCAAGAGTGCGGATCTATCCTCAATATATAGCTCGTACGGTAAATCCGTCGTACGGCCTCCCAAATCTGGGTACGGGTCAAATGTACATCTATCACATTAATCATCTGGTATCCTCTTTATCAAATATCATGATCGGGGTATTGATCTACGTCTAGTACAATACTGATACCATCTATGAAATGCATGCGTGTGTGTGAAAACACCACGCCGAAAGAACCCGCTAAAATATCATGCCGTATCTCAAATACGGACCATATCACATCACCGATCTCCTGGCCTCAAGCTCAATCTCATCGACTCATCTCCAAATATCATACAATATCCTCAACATTCATGCATGTGTATATGAATGTATATATGCATAGTACCATACCCATGCATATATACATATATACACATTCCCATATATGCACAAGAAGATGATATATGCAAGTGTATATGTGTGCGTGTATGCAAATCCTTACTTTAGGGTTTCGTGACTAAGAAATTCGCTAAAATCCTTTCTTCAATTCTCGCTAACCCTAAACCCATAAGCTCCTAAGGCTTCTCTTACTCGGTGTTCATATCTCCTATTAACATATAAAAGTATATCGTTACCACATCACCTCATTCCTCATAATTTTGCGGGGTTACTATACGCCATCCACCCGACTTCTCCCCGTAGATATAAATCTACTTACCTGATCTTCGCTCGCCGGTGCCGACGTCGCCACGTTCTTGCTTATCGTCTCGAGGTCCACCTGGGGTACCTACATGTCACCACGTTTCGTAACGCATAAAAACCAAATTCGAAATTGAAACGGTATACGAAAACCAATTCGGTACGCGTATCACGCATAGGTCAAAACCTATCGTCTACGCATGCAAGAATAGCCAAACCAACCCTCGATGTCGACGTACAAACGTCAAACCATCGAGAAAAACCCAAACACACTCATTTGAACATTCACAAACACTAATTATAATATGAAATAGGTTAAAATTCACAAAAACCCCAAACTCATTTTAAAAGCTATTTTTCCGAAAACCTAGCAAGCAAGGTTTACCGTTTCTGTACAAAACTTGATGTTTTAACAATTATAGTGACCAAGATGATAACTTAATATCTTAATTATGCCATAGAAACCATTAATTAAATTTTAATCCAACAATTTAATTCAATTTCTAAAACCTAATCAGCACTTTAGCATAATTATCACAATTTTAAACTAACAAATTAGCAACTAGTGATCAAATTAGATTTTTCATTCAATTACAAGTTAATCTACCCATTAAAACCATGAATAATTGATAAAAACCAACACTACAATTTTATCTCACATATAAAAATATTTTCCAAAAATCTAGTTTGGATAAAAGCTTATTTTGGACATTGTAAATGTTACAATTAGGAATTTTAGCAATTAGATTAGTTTTGCATAGCACTAACTAGTTAAATATATCACACAACTATAATCTCATACCCAAATCCCTAACTAAATTTTCACAAACCCTAACCTTGAACTTGAACTTGCAATTCAAAACCTAATTTAAACCACTCATTAACTTAATTTGAAGAAATAATCAAACAATTTAACAAAAAGCCAAGATTCATTATACCTCAAGAACCATGGATCAAACATAGAACTTGACCTCCAAATTGAAATCTTTGCACCAAGATCCATGCTATAGGGGCTAAGGAAAAATGGGTAGGAGCTTGATTTTGATTTTGTAGGATTTTTGCTGCATTTTTGAAGGGTTTTTGAGGTGGAAGGAGAGGGGAAATGAGAGGGGGCTGCTGCTGTTGATGGGCTCGGCTGGATGGGGAGATGGAGAGAGAGGGAGGTGGGGAAAAAGTCTAGGTTATACCCAAAAGTCAAAGCTCAAACTTATATATTCATTTCATTTCAATTCCTTTGTTTTATTTCTCTTGATTTTCTTTTCTCTTGCAAACCAAGTGGGGAAAATTGAGGAGGCAGCCATGTCATGTGTGGGTGTGTGTATGGTTTGGGTAGGAGTTCTCAAGTCAAGGGAAACCCACTTAGCTCAATGATGTAGCATGCAACGAATTCTATTTAGCTATTTCCTACCATTTAATCATTTTTCTTCGATATTTTTTAAAACTGTTATACAACTTCATTTCATTTCAAAAATGACATGCTAAAATTTTGTTTAATGAGTTATGATACACAAAATTTGTTTCAACTCATTCCAATTTGTAATTTCCCCTAATAAAATGTATTAGCGACGGCTTAAAATAATATTAAAATAATTAATTTCGGAAAATTTTTCAGAAAAATTAGAAATTTTACCTGTGGCTTAATAAACACCAAATACTAGCAATCATATAGCTAGAATATGTATATTTAATTTTATATTAAAAGATATTTATATTTTTACTTTTTACGGAAAACACCCGTATTTTACCGATTTTCCGAAACTACACCTAAACTATTTTCAACACGTTACAATCTTCCCCCCTTAAAGAAATTCGGTCTCCGAATTTAAATTAAAACTTCCCTAAAATACTGAAATATTTCAGCAAAACCATCAAGTCGTCGGGGATCCGAAATCATAAATGCATAAAACATATCGCAGCGCAATACATGCGCATGAAAAACAAATATATATACCAAAATCAAAAATCCGTCAAGCATCCCGCAATCATCGGAGTTATGGTGAAAATACAATGTCTAAATCCAAAACGAAAATCAATATGATATATTTCATTAAAACATCTGGAAGCAATGCATGCCAAATCCTTTTTCAAATCACTGTGTGATGTGTGTATCACTGCACAGTGGCGGTCGTCCATTGTGAGAATATATATATATATATATATATATATATATATATATATATATATATATATATATATATACATCCTTTGTTTAACATACACATCCCGCCGTTTTAAAACAAATTTTTAGAAGGGTTCCCTTGTAAAAAGTTTCGTGTCATCTCCGACACGTAGGTAAATACTGAGACTATAGCTCCACATTGGAAATCCCTTCGATAACTATCGATGCATGCAGAAATATACTTAGGAACTATCCTCTAACTAGTCCTGCTCAGTACTAAACTAAATAGTAAGCATCATAAAGTATACTTCTCCAAAAGAAATCAATCCCACACACACACACACACACACACACACACACACACACACACACACACATATATATATATATATATATATATATATATATATATATATGAAAGCCACGTGCGTCTGGTGCGCACGGAAATCGAAATCCATGAATGTGCCATACATGTGCACAAAACCAAATCAAAGTACAACGGGTGTGCACAAAAACACCTGTCAAGGACAACGTGTGTGCCTGACAGCAAAACTAGGTGCATCTGATATGCACGAAGAATCTCGATTTAGTGCATCTGGTGTGCACCTAAATCGCATCAAGCGTTTTAAGTATGCGCAAAATCCAAATCAAGTGCACAATGTGCACGAAAACGAATATCGAGTATCAAAATCAAAATCAAAATCGACGGTATACAGCATATCTCAACCCAAATCCAAATCAGGTATACCGTGGTATATAATCTCACAACTATGTGCATCAGCACGCACAAAATCGAATCGAAATACTAAAAGTGCATGAAAACTGTGCCGAAAGCATAAGTCAAGTCATATACATGCCCTAGGCATGAAATCAAATATCATGAAACTCGGTCATCAAAACTAAATCATGAAATAAATCACCCAAAATACTGAAATCCAATGTGACGGATACGTGATAGTCAACTCACGAAATCACAAATCCTAAATACTGTCGTCGATATGTCCGTCCTTCAGGGTCAAGAAGATGCCAGTGCATCAAATGTTAGCAGAGCAAGATATCTACTTGCCTTCTGATCATGTCTTATCACCTAGTGCCCTTAGACTCTCGTCTCTCACTGCAGATTGTTATGTACATAGCTCCTCGGCTCAACAGTCCAATATAGAAACGATAACGGAAGTAGTCCGCTCTGGCACATCCTCTAAAGATCTCTGGCCAACTATCATGGTTACTCATAACATGTCTCGTTGATGATGCCGAACTCTGGCCTACTGGGTGTGCGTCATATGACCGCTCCTGGGTCTAGGTCTTCTCGTTTAGCATTTCCAGAAAGATCTTGTCGGGGTTTCTCCCAAATCTCGTTCCTGCCGAACTGCCCGGAAGTTATTATCTCTTACTAAATCTATATCTGGTTCCGGAATGGCTGCATACTCATCACGACTCCTTCTGGAAGATATATTCATATACAACACCTCTGCATGCGTATCACATCTCTGATGTCGGCGGAGTGGAACGTCATCTCATCAAGATCTCATACGAACCTCTTACTCCACTTTTCTCTAATGTCGACTGCTTCGGACTCGTCTCTTCGTGGCTGCATGGACTGCGCTCCAACGGTTATACTCGTATCTGGAGTCTCCCAAGCAATGCATCTCATCACCTGATATCCGAATGAAGTCAAATCATCCGATCGATTTGTCAAAACCTCATAACCCCCAAGAGCTCAACAACTTGGGTACAGTTTAATAGCATCGAATATATGCCACAGCACCTATGTGAAAGGTTCCTAGGCACTCTTGTGAAGGTTCATAAGGCATCAAACATGCCCGGATAAAAATTTAGATGTGCCAAACAACCCAAAGCCGGGATCTTTGCTAGATTATTAGGGTTTAACATGCAAGATGATAACTTTTATCTAAGTGTGAGGGATTACAACCTTTGTAGTCCGCTCCTTCGCTTCACAAGCTCCGAGTAGAAGTCCCTTTGCCGCGATCCACAATCTCCCGGACTCATGAGAGGCTCCACGACTCGAACGATCCATGCTAGTTTGAAGTGTTCCAAATCTCCGATGATCTACGTCGAAATTGCAAAGACTCAAGCTTTCTCACTCTAAAGAGATGAACACACTAATCTCATGGGCTAGATGAGATGAGGATGAGAGAGTAGTATTTTTGCTTTCTTTTTAAATCATTTTCTCATATTTATTCATCACATAAAGAAAATCAAGTGAGCTTTTTTCAAGAGAGAAGAAGATGATAATGGAAAAGATAATGATAAAACCTTTTGTGATGAATAGAAAGAAAGTATATGATTGATGTATAAACCATGGTCAAGGATGAGTGGCTAAGAATGTGTAGAGAATAAACTAGAGTTAGGGTTTGGTTGGGTTAGAAATGTGTCATCCAAAAATATCTTAACCATGACAAAAGAAATTGCTTCTAGAAGGTTCAAGAAGCAACTAACCCTAATCAAACCCTAACCTCATTTAATCATCCTTGAACATGTTTAACAATAAATCATATCATGTCACAATAATATATATCACATATATATTATATATTTGCAACAAAAGAAAATAATACAATTAACATATATCGCATATATATATCAATGTATCATCCAGTGAGAAAATGAAATAATAAAGCGAGCCAATATTAGATAATGTAATACAATATATCATATATATTATTATACATTAAATCATCGAATCAACACTTGATTCGATGATCCGGCTATATCGAATATTACCGACTAATATATCATGTACCGATTCATCGAATCAACACTTGATCCGATGACCTGGTTCATATCCAAATATCGCGAGAATATAATACGGTATCTCATATCGCATTATCCTCGGTCCTGCGCATATCACATATGTGCCTCTACTCCGTTTTGCCTGAGCCAAGAAACCTCTGTGTAGGACTCTAAAGAATCGTCAATACGCCGGTAGCAGGTGATGATCATATCAAACACCCACAAGCTGCAAGCGGTCAGCTAAACATAACAGCCACCCAGGTATTGAGCGATCAGAAGATCAAAAATCTAGCCTGTGCGTTCTCCTGTGAATCCAATCAGTAACACTCCCGTACAGTCCGGTCTGTTCGTCTGATATGTCGCTTATCAAGTCTAGGGGTGGTATACGTCAGACCCCAGTAACCGATAAGTCGTGTCGATGTGTGGCTCATAACGGGTCGAGAAACTACTAGTAACACTTACCAGTAAATCTCAATATCAGCCCTGGCCAGGGACTTCCAGTTATAGCCAATCGAACACAGCACAACATCAACTCCCTATACCGGGAGAGACGAATCCCCTCCTATCGCTCATTGCCTCCATGTGATTCGGGACTGTACCCAAAAGCCACCGTTTTGCACGCCCTCTTGGACGTGGTAAGATGGAAATCAAAGCACAGTGGGAATCACACAAGACTCTATGGCGATCTCGGGTCTACAGACTACCCTGTACCAGTGTCACCGGAGAACTGCCATCCGACGTGTGGTATATCACCATCCGGGAGTTCTCGGCGAGTCCGTCCAGTGTACCCAGTCTCCACTGAGCACCCGTACACCATCTCTGATGTCAAACACCGATGGATATGGGATCATCCATCGCCCATCATATGGGTCAAGATGCGTATACGCTAGTCTCCTCTGGTGTATCGATGCCCTGTATCGATATACCCTTGACTAGGAACTGTTATAGGATGTACTCATCGACTACCACGTCCCCACTAGTATGATCTCATCATAGTCCCAGTAGTCGAGTACAGATCCTAAGGGCTTTATCAACATGTGAGAGAAAAATAGTAAACCAATACAAGTCAACATGTTAAGATAAAGTGAAACCAAATAGCATACTATCATGACGAGCAAGAAAGTCATCTCTATATATATCCAAGCATCCATTATAATATACATCATATGTACAACAATGGCCTCTAGGGCATATACATAACTAACAATCTCCCACTTGCACTAAGGCCAGCTGCTGTAGTATCTCATACCTAGCATCCCGAATAATCTCTCAAACTGTATCTGGAGAATAGCCTTCGTGAATGGATCCGCAGTGTTGTCCTTCGTATCTACTCTCCTGACCTCGATCTCCCGGCGATCAACTATCTCCCTGATCAGGTGATACCGCCTCAGAATATGTCTGGACTTTTGATGGGACCTGGGTTCCTTGGCTAACGCCACAGCTCCATTGTTATCGCAATACAGAGGTATTGGATGCTCAATGGATGGAACCACACCAAGTTCACTAATGAACTTCTTTATCCAGACAGCCTCCTTGGCAGCATCGTTGGCAGCGATGTATTCAGCCTCCATCGTTGAGTCTGCAACGGTATCTTGTTTGGAACTCTTCCAACATACCGCCCCTCCATTGAGGGTAAAGACAAAACCCGAATGCGACTTAGAGTCGTCCTTATCACTTTGGAAGCTGGAATCGGTAAAGGACTCCACCTGGAGTTCTCCGTTACCATACACCAAGAACATCTCCTTAGTCCTTCGTAAGTACTTGAGAATGTTCTTCACTGCTGTCCAATGACTCTCTCCAGGATCTGCTTGATACCGACTCACTACACTTAGTGAGTATGCTACATCGGGTCTGGTACATAGCATCGCATACATGATAGAGCCTACTGCCGAAGCATAGGGTATCCCTTGCATGCGAGCTCTCTCCAAATCAGTCTTGGGAGACATCTCTTTGGAGAGAGTGAGTCCAGAGATCGTGGGTTGGTTCCCACGCTTGGATTCTTCCATACTAAACCTCTTTAGTATGGTGTCAATGTACCTGGATTGGGACAATCCCAGTATCCGTTTAGATCTATCTCTATAGATCATGATTCCCAATACGCAGGAGGCATCACCTAGATCTTTCATTGAGAATCTCTGTGATAAGAAGAGCTTGACTGATTGCAGCATAGGAATATCATTTCCTATCAAGAGTATGTCATCCACGTATAATACGAGGAAGACAACCTTACCCTCTGCTACCTTCTTTTAGATACAAGGTTCATCTATATTTTTGATGAAGTCAAACTCTTTGACTACAACATCAAAACAGATGTTCCAACTCCGCGATGCTTGCTTTAACCCATAAATGGATTTAAGCAGCCTGCACACCTTTCCGCTGCTCCCACTATCTCCGAAGCCCTCTGGCTGAGTCATGTACACGCACTCTTCTAAATCACCGTTTAGAAAGGCGGTCTTAACATCCATTTGCCAGATTTTGTAGTCATGGTATGCAACAATGGCAAGTAAGATCCGGATGGACTTAAGCATAGCCACTGGAGAAAAGGTTTCGTCATAATCCACACCTGGTCGTTGACGAAAACCCTTTGCTACAAGTCTAGCTTTGAAAGTCTCAACTTTTCCATCTACACCAAATTTCCTTTTAAAAATCCACTTGCTCCCAATGGGTTTTACCCCTTCAGGAGCATTTTCTAAAATCTATACTTTATTGGTGTACATGGATTCCATCTCAGATCGCATTGCATCCAGCCATTTCACAGAGTCACCACTCGTGATGGCCTGCTCGAAACTAGTCGGGTCATCATCATCCATGATGCAATCCTTGCTTCCACCATCAATGAGAAAACCGTAGTATCTCTCAGGTGGATGAGAAACCCTACTAGATCGGCGGAGAGGCTGGGGTTCGTCGGGTACTACTGAATCCTCTGGTTCCACTAAATCATCTGTTGTAGTTTGTTCTGCTGGAACTTCTTCCAGTTCTACCTCAGAGCCACTAATCTCTTTTGCAAGAAATTCCTTTTCTAAAAAGGTGGCGTGTTGAGCAACAAACACTCTTTGTTCCTCACTGTGGTAGAAAATATACCCTCGCGAATGCTTGGGATATCCAATAAACTTACATAAAACAGATCTTGCCTCGAGTTTGTCCGGGTTTCGTCTTTTGACATAAGCCGG
The DNA here is from genome assembly GCA_030015575.1 of Agapanthus africanus. Classification (NCBI taxonomy): domain Eukaryota; kingdom Viridiplantae; phylum Streptophyta; class Magnoliopsida; order Asparagales; family Amaryllidaceae; genus Agapanthus; species Agapanthus africanus. Next base: position 663,498,017 of record CM057342.1, on the reverse strand, counting down.
ACAACCCCATATCTTAACAAAATTAAGATATGGTCTCTTCCCTTCCCATATCTCATATAGGGTGGTACACACAGATTTGGTAGGAACTTTATTCAGTATGTATGCCGCTGTCTCAAGTACATACCCCCAGAAGGAAATAGGTAACTCAGCTGTACTCATCATAGAGCGCACCATATCTAATAGGGTGCGATTCCTTCGCACCGATACACCGTTGTGCTGTGGTGTATAAGGAGGAGTAAGCTGAGAGAGAATCCCATTCTCTTTTAGATAATCTAGGAACTCACTGCTTAAGTATTCACCTCCTCGATCAGATCGAAGAATCTTAATACTTTTGCCCGTTTGGTTCTCTACTTCGTGCTTATATTCTCTGAATTTCTCAAAAGCTTCAGACTTGTGTTTCATCAGAAACACATGTCCGTATCTAGAGAGATCATCAGTGAATGTAATGAAGTAGGAAGAACCGTTCCTGGCATGTGTAGACATGGGACCACAAACATCACTATGTATTAGTCCTAAGAGTTCAATAACTCTTTCTCCGTGTCCACTAAACGGAGCTTTGGTCTTTTTTCCTTTGAGACATGAATGGCAAGTATCATAAGATGATAATTCGAACGGATTCAAATAACCATCCTTATGTAACTTAGCCAGTCGTGTCGCATTGATATGACCAAGTCTACAATGCCACAAGAAGGATTCGTTCATGTCTGAACTCTTCCTCTTGTGTGTGTTTTGTATATTGAGGACTGTATTTTGATTCAGAATGAATATGCCATTATGTAACGAGCCTGATGCAATCAACTTTTGATCTAGGAATATGTTCATAACATTATCCTTTACTACAAAATTATATCATTCTTTACTTAATAAAGAAACCGATATAATATTGCACATCATGTTCGGTATATAATAGCACTCATTTAGAATCAGTGTATTACGACTCGGCAATACAAGGTGATATTCGCCAACTACTTTGGCTATAATACTTGCACCGTTCCCTACTTGAACGGAATGATCACCTTTTCCCAGTTCTCTACCTTTACGTAGCCTATGTAACTGTTTACATATGTGGGATCCTGATCCGGTATCTAACACCCAGGACGTAGGGTGAACTGAGAAACAGTTCTCAATAACTAACACACCCGAAGAAGATGCATCAACATGCATGTTCTTTTGGGCGGCGTGAGAATCCAGATATTCTCCTGTTTCCTGTTCAGTCTTATAACTCTTATAAGAAAGAACGGGTCCAACGTTCCCTTGCTCAGTACAATAATCGGGTTCAGTCAATACATCCATATTATTATCTTGATTATGGCCTGACATGGTCGCTACCTGGAGAGAGAGAGAAGAAAACAGTTTAGCGTACGCTCTTGCAAGATTAGATTGGTTATTATCTTATCTAATCAGGATGTCTCCCACTGTTTTTATCAAATCTACCTTAAAACCCTAAAAGGTAAGATTAGCCGGGATTAATTACACCCTACAATTTCGTCAATCTTTCAGCCAGATCAGTGTCGGTACTTTGAGGGAGGTTCCCTGTGCTTTCGCACGGACCTAATTAAAGTAAACCTCGTTTTCCCAGAGGCGTAACCCCGTTAACACTTTTCTAGACACCTACTTGAATGACTAATTGTCCTGTGTAAAACTCTCCCAGGAGTAACTCTTACTCGCAGTGGGTATCGGGATCCAACTATCTCATAGAAGGTATGCAATCTCATTGCAAATTTCAACACTTGAAATTCCCGATAATATTTTGCCCCTAGTGTCCTATGACCTTGACGGAGGTCAACAAACCATAGGCTACTAGTCAAGTTCAACCCGTCATTTCTTGATTGAATTAAACCCACCCGCACGACCTTTGACGGAGGTCAACAAGGCTGTATGACTATCCTAATCCAATCTGCATCAAATGCATAAGCAGATAAAAAACTAGTCAGCTACCGTACACTACGCCTTGACGGAGGTCAACAAACGTAGCACGAATACTAAATAGGATTTATCTGAAATAACGGAGGGCTACGTCAGGTTTTTTCTAAAAAACCTATTGCGTAACGAACTTGATATCGTCGTAGAATCGAGTAAAGTTTTGAAAAGGAGTGTTTTTGAGGCTTTTCTTAGTTTCGCTAAAGGGGTCACTCCCGGTGAAGGGATCGTCGGCCCTTTCCTCATCGAATAAGGTGCAGGATATATCATATATATCACTGTGCAAAGAAAAACTTTAAAAGCAATCAAAAAACAAACCGAGTTTTGTAGCATCTGTCAGTTTCGCTAAAGAGGTCACTCCCGGTGAAGGGATCGTCGGCTCTTTCCCCATCGAATAAGGTGCAGGATATATCATATATATCACTGTGCAAAGCAAAACTGTAGCTACCCTTTTTATAAAGTTTTGATTCTACAACATCTTTAGGTTTCTTTTTCTTTTATTAATCTCATTAATAAAAATCCCATCAACTTATGCTTCCTAAGCATCACAGAAGAAACGAAAGCAGTAATATTTATATATCAACATATATATATAGTATAAGCATTCGTCTCAGGCAGTAATATGATCTCATCACAGAACATTGCAGCAGAAGAACATATATGAAATATTGGATATACTAGGACGTCCGTGTTTTCAATACGAGCCTGTATAAAACACGGATTCCACGGTCGCGACGAATAGCCAAACCCACATCCCAAGACCCCTACGAGAGCGGCAAGTAACACTGCCAATTCTAGGGTTAGGAGACCCGGTCTCGACTCCTCGAGATGGCCTCCCACTGGACCCTAGAACCCGGTTACTTGTGCTCCCCTCCTTGGGTCTACCTAATGTGGAAAAGTAAATAATATACACTGGTGACATCAACCTCAACCTGGAAGTGCCCCAAATAAAAGAATATTACATTACAAATGAATTTTACATGAATGAAAATAAAAACCCTCATCTCACATAAAACCCCCGGCTATTCAGAACGCGACGATCCAATATAACATATCACAGCAACACATAATATCTCATATCATCAACGTAAGTAAATATGCGCATCCCAATTGTCGTTGACATATAGCAACGAAACCAGCGATAGTACATATTACACTTACGGTCACAGAAAAGAAAGTGTAAAACTACAATATTTGGAATTCACAATTACTTTAGACATCATAAATTCGAAATATCACATACTCCGCATTTCATGCCTAACTCTATGAATTCCACATATTGTATCACATTCCAGATAAATAGACAGTATTAAACTTTCCGAACAGATAATCAAATACCCAAAATTTCCTAAATTGCTCAACACTTGAGCGGAGTTCAAATAATCCTAGAATATGTCACAGTACCGGTGATCCAGCCGTAGAAAGGTCAAGCCAACGCCTCACATGTGGCACGCCGTACTGCCCCAAACCCGAAGGTTCAAAAGGCAGTTCAAGACGGTCACATAATCGAGTTAAGGTTTGTTGTCTTCTAGAGGGTCCACCGCTTAACTTGTACAATTTTTCTGAAAGATTTAAACCCGATAAAAATTCAACACTTGAAAGTTTTACGTGTCGGGAAAAAGTGAGTTAATGATATCCGTTCGAACTTTTTAACAATCTCTAAATATCCGGAAAGAAATACGAATTTAAATATTCCGATCGAATCTACGATTACAAAATAAACCCCAGAATACTCAACACTTGAGTCAGATTAAAAATATCCATAAAATAGTAAACACAGAGACGAGAATTACTGTGCGAAAAACCGTGGCTAATTCCCTTATACTGCCGCGGAACCGCCGCTAATGGGGGGTCTTTGCCGCGGTTCCGCGGCCACGTGGTCGAATCAGAGGCACGAATTTCATAGTAATTCTTATCTTTTGTTGCTGTATTTTTCAGGTATTTTTAATTCAGAAAAATCCCAAATTTTAAAAAATTTCCAGAGAAGGGGTATATTTTGTCGGTTCGGGTTCGATCGGAGTTTTAACTTCGTAAACACATCGCCTAATGCTCTAGCTAGGCTCTGATACCACTGAAAGGTTCCTAGGCACTCTTGTGAAGGTTCATAAGGCATCAAACATGCCCGGATAAAAATTTAGACGTGTCGAACAACCCAAAGCCGGGATCTTTGCTAGATTATTAGGGTTTAACATGCAAGATGATAACTTTTATCTAAGTGTGAGGGATTACAACCTTTGTAGTCCGCTCCTTCGCTTCACAAGCTCTGAGTAGAAGTCCCTTTGCCGCGATCCACGATCTCCCGGACTCATGAGAGGCTCCACGACTCGAACGATCCATGCTAGCTTGATGTGTTCCAAATCTCCGATGATCTACGTCGAAATTGCAAAGACTCAAGCTTTCTCACTCTAAAGAGATGAACACACTAATCTCATGGGCTAGATGAGATGAGGATGAGAGAGTAGTATTTTTGCTTTCTTTTTAAATCATTTTCTCATATTTATTCATCACATAAAGAAAATCAAGTGAGCTTTTTTCAAGAGAGAAGAAGATGATAATGGAAAAGATAATGATAAAAACCTTTTGTGATGAATAGAAAGAAAGTATATGATCGATGTATAAACTATGGTCAAGGATGAGTGGCTAAGAATGTGTAGAGAATAAACTAGAGTTAGGGTTTGGTTGGGTTAGAAATGTGTCATCCAAAAATATCTTAACCATGACAAAAGAAATTGCTTCTAGAAGGTTCAAGAAGCAACTAACCCTAATCAAACCCTAACCTCATTTAATCATCCTTAAACATGTTTAACAATAAATCATGTCATGTCACAATAATATATATCACATATATATTATATATTTGCAACAAAAGAAAATAATACAATTAACATATATCGCATATATATCAATGTATCATCCAGTGAGAAAATGAAATAATAAAGCGAGCCAATATTAGATAATGTAATACAATATATCATATATATTATTATACATTAAATCATCGAATCAACACTTGATTCGATGATCCGGCTATATCGAATATTACCGACTAATATATCATGTACCGATTCATCGAATCAACACTTGATCCGATGACCTGGTTCATATCCAAATATCGCGAGAATATAATACGGTATCTCATATCGCATTATCCTCGGTCCTGCGCATATCACATATGTGCCTCTACTCCGTTTTGCCTGAGCCAAGAAACCTCTGTGTAGGACTCTAAAGAATCGTCAATACGCCGGTAGCAGGTGATGATCATATCAAACACCCACAAGCTGCAAGCGGTCAGCTAAACATAACAGCCACCCAGGTATTGAGCGATCAGAAGATCAAAAATCTAGCCTGTGCGTTCTCCTGTGAATCCAATCAGTAACACTCCCGTACAGTCCGGTCTGTTCGTCTGATATGTCGCTTATCAAGTCTAGGGGTGGTATACGTCAGACCCCAGTAACCGATAAGTCGTGTCGATGTGTGGCTCATAACGGGTCGAGAAACTACTAGTAACACTTACCAGTAAATCTCAATATCAGCCCTGGTCAGGGACTTCCAGTTATAGCCAATCGAACACAGCACAACATCAACTCCCTATACCGGGAGAGACGAATCCCCTCCTATCGCTCATTGCCTCCATGTGATTCGGGACTGTACCCAAAAGCCACCGTTTTGCACGCCCTCTTGGACGTGGTAAGATGGAAATCAAAGCACAGTGGGAATCACACAAGACTCTATGACGATCTCGGGTCTACAGACTACCCTGTACCAGTGTCACCGGAGAACTGCCATCCGACGTGTGGTATATCACCATCTGGGAGTTCTCGGCGAGTCCGTCCAGTGTACCCAGTCTCCACTGAGCACCCGTACACCATCTCTGATGTCAAACACCGATGGATATAGGATCATCCATTGCCTATCATATGGGTCAAGATGCGTATACGCTAGTCTCCTCTGGTGTATCGATGCCCTGTCTCGATATACCCTCGACTAGGAACTGTTATAGGATGTACTCATCGACTACCATGGCCCCACTAGTATGATCTCATCATAGTCCCAGTAGTCGAGTACAGATCCTAATGGCTTTATCAACATGTGAGAGAAAAACAGTAAACCAATACAAGTCAACATGTTAAGATAAAGTGAAACCAAATAGCATACTATCATGACGAGCAAGAAAGTCATCTCTATATATATCCAAGCATCCATTATAATATACATCATATGTACAACAATGGCCTCTAGGGCATATACATAACTAACACTATGGACCAACCGTAGAAGGGCAGACCCAAGCCTTACTAATGGCACCGCTAAACTGCCGCAAACCCTAAGGTTCACCGGCGTTCCATGGTCATTAAATCGAGTTAGGGTTTAATACTTCTAGAGGGTCCGTAGAATTGCTTGCATTGTTTTCTGAATACTTTAAACTTGGAAAATGGGTTCCTGACATTCGATCGTCTCTATCGACTCTCAACGTATCAGCGTGACGTCTCCTCTAGCTGGAATCAATCCATCTGATGACCTCGCATCGGGGTAGGCAATAAATCTTATGTCCTAGTCTTTCATCTCTGGTGACTAGCGATCTCTTATCATATCTCGAAGTATAACTCGTGCGGCGTTAGCTTCAAACATCTGGGGCGATATCTTTTCATTCGCCAAAATCACTGGCTCATTCGTCCGCATGGTGAACAGTGCCTCAATCATCAAAATAATATGTGCTCTGACGGTCATCTCAATCTGGCTGGCTTCTTGAAGTGGCCCAATCCTCTGGTGCTGATCTTCACGTCCGAGAAATCTCGTAAAAGCGATCCATCAAACTCTCATGGCACGAAACACACTAAAACAACGCCTCTATGCAACCATATGCCCCTGGAATCACACTCTAGTCAGTCCTCGTCCATGACGAGCTCATGCTGACCGCAACTCTAGCCATAGCTCTCCACATCCGTACAACCATGATAACAAAACCATAAATTGGTACTGATGAGGCTAGATCATAGGAATGAATATAATACTGGGCAAGGAAATGTACAACCTAAGGCTTCTTAACTGGAGTATCGTATCGTAAGTATGCCGCGGAACATACACACAGTACGTCACTCTACTTGAGTCACCTACTCCATCAACCAAGGGTCATCATACACTCCAAAGGTAAAACCTAACGCTTTGATACCAACTTTGTCACGACCCGAAAAGTACGAAACACGACCGGCACTTAAATTACGAAACGTCTCGAGGCGTACGTAATCTAAGTAAGCCAAAACCCAGAAAATCAAAACCAAAGAAGAGTAGAGTGATGGAAAAACCAAAGTAAAGCAAGTAGTTTTAATCAACATAGGCCGAAGTATGTATTTTTAAAATCTCAAGTATTTTCTGAAAATTTCGGCAGAGTCTCCTTTGTAAATACTGGCCCCCAAACGGGATATAACATGAATAGTATACGAAATAAGTAAAAAGGCATCCCCAAGCGGGAGCTAGCTCTTCGTCAATCGACGGTCACAACCACGCAAGCAATATAATATACAACGCCGAAGGGCGATGATCAAAACTCAAAAGAAAACTCAAATCAGCATGAAAACATAATAATACAACGCACGACCCTAAGGTCGAAAGAATAACAGGCTTGGTTTTCTATCTCTCTCAAATATACAATCTGGTTGAAGGAGTTTCTAGATACAACTGAAATAATAATAAACAATGATTGTCCTGATGCAAAGAACCCACCTGCCAAAGCAATCACTCGGAAATAACAGTGTGCCAGCAAAGCCGCAAAGAACCTGTACGGCAAAACCTGCAAGGAACTGTGGCACAACGGGGGTGAGTTGCCAACTCGTGAGTAGAAAATATCTACGAGTAGAAATCGCATGCATAACGTTATCCTAGGTCATATCAGGTAATATCCTTAATAAAATCCTGGTCCAGCTATGTATAGTGTAATACTACATGCTCGTGTCAGTGCCTCAGATAGCAACATATCAGATATATGATGTATGAATGCATTATGAATTTAAATAGAATATATCATGAGTGAGACAACTGTTTTCTTCAATCAATGAGATTTCTATATGTATGTCAATCGCGTATCATCAATGAACGCAACAGAGAAATCAGTGTCAAGCATCGACACAAAACATAAGTCTCAATATCTCAATATCAAATCATCAATATCTCAAATCTCAATCTCAATTTTCAATATCTCAGGCATTCGTATCATCAACGGGATCGGCCTTCGGGCTCCGGCAGAACGGATCAGCCCATAACATCAATCTCACGGCCACGAACGGTATCCTCCGGATATCCACCGCGCCAGGTAAAATCACCGGTAGGTAGTCTGCCCATGCAGGCTCATCGTCTACTCCTCGAACTTCTTGCCCCGGGGTACCATACCGGGTCCACCATATACCCGCAGACAGTTCATCCAACTCCTCGAATCGGGTCTCGAAAACCATCTCAGAACCGAGAAAACATCATGGTGGACACTCATACATCACGAGAAAACCGTAATTTGCATTTTTAAAATGATGATACCAAGCTTTTATTAAATTCTTGCGGTTTTCTCCCAAATCCAGAAATCTCATGTAAATCCGAAATCATCAAAATCATGATACCAATAAACAGTGAATACCGGCATAAATCTCCATAATACTGCATAACCAATGACCATATGGATGCATCTGATATCATGCGATGAATGCAATAATTAAACTAGCATATGGGAACTATAACATATTACAACTATCTGCTAACAAGCTATTTCACTGAAATAGTATTTTCTAAAGTGTACGTGACATGTCAATTACCTATCAAGATGTGTGTGAGCCGGCAAGCAAGTGTACGTAGAGCATACGCGTCATCGGTAATGGTGCTGGTGTCCTAACAACATGGTTTCATAATTACTACGTACACAATAACATGCAATGAGGCGATAACAACATAATAAGGAAAATGAATACTAAATACAATAATAATATGCGGAATTTTAATAATAACGTAACAACAAGGAATCTATCTTACTATACATGTGTTATACTATTTTGCCGTTTGAAATAGTACGAATCGTGGTGTTTTGAAAATAAGGACTACGGTGTTTTTAAGAAAAGATACGTCTTTTTAAATATCCGTAGCATCCCTTGGTATGTCTTTAAAATTCTCATGATTCGTCAGTTTTGGAAATAGGTATGACTCGGGTCCAGTCTAACATCTACTAGGTAAACTACAGGTCTAACTAACACCCAATTGAAAGGGGTCTGAAAACCACCTAAATCTGAGTCGATATATATATACATGCATAATAGTCGGTGATCCCGCCTCAATAATATCATGTTCGATACTACATATCATATGGCATCCTTGAATCAAGAGTGCAGATCTATCGTCAATATATAGCTCGTACGGTAAATCCGTCGTACGGCCTCCCAAATCTGGGTACGGGTCAAATGTCACATCTATCACATTAATAATCTGGTATCCTCTTTATCAAATATCATGATTGGGGTACTGATCTACGTCTAGTACAACCCTTATATCATCTATGAAATGCATGCGTGTGTGTGAAAACACCACGCCTAAAGAACCCGCTAAAATATCATATCGTATCTCAAATACGGACCATATCACATCACCGATCTCCTGGCCTCAAGCCCAATCTCATCGACTCATCTCCAAATATCATATAATATCCTCAACATTCATGCATGTGTATATGAATCTATATATGCATAGTCCCATACCCATGCGTATATTCATATATACACATTCCCATATACGCACAAGAAGATGATATATGCAAGTGTATATGTGTGTGTGTATGCAAATCCTTACTCTAGGGTTTCGTGACTAAGAAATCCGCTAAAGTCTTTTCTTCAATACTCGCTAACCCTAAACCCATAAGCTCCTAAGGCTTCTCTTACTCGGTGTTCATATCTCCTATTAACATATAAAAGTATATCGTTACCACATCACCTCATTCCTCATAATTTTGCGGGGGTGCTATACGCCTTCCACCCGACTTCTCCCCGTAGATATAAATCTACTCACCTGTTCTTCGCTCGCCGGTGCCGACGTCGCCACGCGCTTGCTTATCATCTCATAGTCCACCTGGGGTACCTACATGTCACCACGTATCGTAACGCATAAAAACCAAATCCGAAATTGAAACGGTATACGAAAACCAATTCGGCACGCGTATCACGCATATGTCAAAACCTATCGTCTACGCATGCAAGAATAGCTAAACCAACCCTCGATGTCGATGTACAAACGTCAAACCATCGAGAAAAACCCAAACACACTCATTTGCACATTCACAAACACTAGTTATAATATGAAATAGGTTAAAATTCACAAAAACCCCAAACTCACTTTAAAAGCTATTTTTCCGAAAACCTAGCAAGCAAGGTTTACCGTTTTTGTACAAAACTTGATATTTTAACAATTCTAGTGACCAAGATGATAACTTAATATCTTAATTATGCCATAGAAACCATTACATAAATTTTAATCCCACAATTTAATTCAATTTCTAAAACCTAGTTAGCACTTTAGCATAATTATCATAATTTTAAACTAACAAATTAGCAACTAGTGACCAAATTAGATTTTTCATTCAATTACAATTTAATCTACCCACTAAAACCATGAATAATTGATAAAAACCATCACTACAATTTTATCTCACATATAAAAATATTTTACAAAAACCTAGTTTGGATAAAAGCTTATTTTGGAAATTGTAAATGTTACAATTAGGAATTTTAGCAATTAGATTAGTTTTGCATAGCACTAACTAGTTAAATACATCACACAACTATAATCTCATACCCAAAACCCTAACTAAATTTTCACAAACCCTAACCTTGAACTTGAACTTGCAATTCAAAACCTAATTTAAACCACTCATTAACTTAATTTGAAGAAATAATCAAACAATTTAACAAAAAGCCAAGATTCATTATATCTCAAGAACCATGGATCAAACATAGAACTTGACCTCCAAATTAAAATCTTTGCACCAAGATCCATGCTATAGGGGCTAAGGAAAAATGGGTAGGAACTTGATTTTGATTTTGTAGGATTTTTGATGCATTTTTGAAGGGTTTTTGAAGGGGAAGGAGAGGGGGAAATGGGGAAAATGAGAGGGGGATGCTGCTGTTGATGGGCTCGGCTGGATGGGGAGAGGGAGAGAGAGGGAGGTGGGGAAAAAGTCTAGGTTATACCCAAAAGTCAAAGCTCAAACTTATATATTCATTTCATTTCAATTCCTTTGTTTTATTTCTCTTGATTTTCTTTTCTCTTGCAAACCAAGTGGGGAAAATTGAGGGGCCAGCCATGTCATGTGTGTGTGTGTGTGTGGTTTGGGTAGGAGTTCTCAAGTCAAGGGAAACCCACTTAGCTCAATGGTGTAGCATGCAACGAATTCTATTTAGCTATTTCCCACCATTTAAGTATTTTTCTTCGATATTTTCTAAAACCGTTATACAACTTCATTTCATTTCAAAAACGACATGTTAAAATTTTGTTTATTGAGTTATGATGCACAATTTTTTTTTCAACTCATTGCAATTTGTAAGTTCCCCTAATAAAATGTATTAGTGACGGCTTAAAATAATATTAAAATAATTAATTTCGGAAAAATTTTCAGAAAAATTAGAAATTTTACCGGTGACTCAATAAACACCAAATACTAGCAATTATATAGCTAAAATATGTATATTTAATTTTATATTAAAAGATATTTATATTTTGACTTTTTACGGAAAACACACGTATTTTTTCGATTTTCCGAAATTACACCTAAACGATTTTCAACACGTTACACATGTGGGGTCACGTGAGACGCTTGAGTATTGGGCCCAAACTTTCTTTATTTTGTTCTCAGAATATGCAATTAAGTGTTAAACACTTAGTCTTCACGGCCATCACGTGTGGGCACGTGATGTGTACCCATGCATTGGATATTAAAAGGATTTGCTAGGGGTCACGTGGGAATACGTGAGAGCGCCCATGCATTGGATTTTAATCCTTCAGTTCTTTCCACCTTCTCTTTTCTAAAGAGGTGTTTTGTGAGGGGTCACGTGGGAACACGTGAGGCACCCAAAATCTGTTCTGCCCTTCTTTATTTTGAGAAGTCTGTTCAAGGGTCACGTGTTGTCACGTGATCAGGTTGGGTACTTGATATTTTTACGTGCATGGAGAGATGAATCCTATGTTTAAGAATTAAATTCTTTTGTAGGATTAAACCCTAATTTCATTTAAAGGAATTAAATTCCTATGTGCTTTGTGGGAGAATAAAATTCTCTGAACTTAGGTCCTCTCTTAGACTTTAGATCTGCATGGCAGAATCCCCCCGATGAGAATTAAATTCTAAACTTATAGGGAGATCTGCTTCTGCAGATCTTCGACCAAAGGAAGAACTAAGTTCTTATTCAGAAGAGTTAAACTCTTAGTTTGAGAATTAAATTCTCTTTTTATTTTGTGGGAGCTTATAGGATGATCTCTCACCTAGGATTTCTTTCTTTTCTCAAGAGACCTTCTTTTCTCTTTGGAGAATTAAATTCTCTTTTTTTTTGTATTCTCTCTCTGTTGTTGTTTCTCTCTTTCTTTTTTTTTCTTCTCTTCTTCGCTCCTATTTATAGGAGAAAGAAAAGAATCAGTTTGTTTAGCCAATCTTTGATTGAAAGATTTTGGTTGATTTTGTAACCAACATGATCTTTTAGATCACTCAGTGGATTTTATTCACCATTGGATTTTTAATCCAAAAGATATTTTTTCTGTTATTCCTGTCAAATTTTAGGGAAATATCTCCTTGTATAGAATCTTTCTATAAATTGGTGATTTTTAATCATCATTGAATTTTTAATCCAACGGTGCTCCACTTTACAAAGAGCAATCTTTTTGTTTGGAAAGATCTAGGGAAATATTAGTGTTTTTGATTTCCCTTAATTAGAATTTAATTCTATTAGTTCAGAAGGTTTAAGAGCCTATCACGTATTAGCACGTGACCCCACTGATTGTCCATTTAATTAGAATTTAATTCTATTAGTCCAGAGATCTTAGGAACTCATCACGTGTCGGCACATGATCCCCTGTCACGTGGGGGCACGTGATGCCCCGTTTAGGGTTTTCCTTCCATTAACTCAGAAAGTTATTAGACCCTATCACGTAGAGGCACCTGACCCACTGATTAAGCATTTAACCAGAATTTAATTCTGTTATTTTGAAGAACTCAGGAACTTATCACGTGTCAGCACGTGACCCTTGGTCACGTGTGAGCATGTGATGCCCCATTAGGGTTTTTCCTTGCTGTTTTATTATACTTCAGTGGGCTTAAAGGCCTATCATGTGTGGGCACGTGACCCCATTTGATTAGGATTCAATTCTTATCATTTCAGAGCTTTCAGGAAGCCATCACGTGTCGGCTCGTGAACCCAGATCACGTGTGTGCACATGATGCACCCTTGGGGTTTTTCCTTGTATTTTATGAGGGAACAAATACCCCCACAGCGTTGTTCTCACGTATTTGCACGTGAGTGCAATGCTGTAACTTTTGTGGCCGTTGGATCTACCTTGGGAAGGGGGTAGATGAACCGTTTCCCATCACATCCTATAAATGCAGGGGTCTCTTCAGAAGTGCCTTCACTCTTTTATCTTCTTCCTTGTTCATTTTCTTTTAAGAATTTAATTCTCTTTCTCAGAGCTCAGTTCTCTATTCCAAATTTTTTTATAGTTTAACTCTATCAACAAAAGATTTCCCTTTTGAGGTAAGGATCTTGAACGACCGAGGAACTTCTTGTAGAAATTTTCTTAGGATTTTAAATCCACACCAAGGGTTTTTCCCTTTAACAAAAACCCATCTTTGCAAGTTCTTTTTAAAAAAATGTCCAATCTTTAAATAATAAACTCCTTTTGCTAGGGTTTCTCCGATCTTAAGGGATTGATGATGATACTTGTCCTCCCTTTGGAATTTAATTCCATTTCAAAGAGCTTAGCTCTAAAAAATTTCTGTGAATTTAATTCCTCTGTTCAAAAGGATTTTAATTCCTCTAAAGAACTTAGTTCTTAAAAGAAGACTTCTTAGGGTTTTTCATCCTGAGTTGTTCTTGCAGAGATCCTTCTCGATTCTTACAGAGTTTTTGTAATGGATTTTCTCCTTTGGGGAATGTGTAGAGTTATTTGAATTTATTGATAATCTTCCTTTTGTCCTCATGATGATTGCTCAGCCACATCATTAGTGAGCCGCCATATTGATTTTGTGGGGCCCACGTGTCTTGTAACCCATGGTCCCATGAAATAAGTTGTTTATCGTTTTCTTTCATCGTCTTCTTATATATATATATATATATGTATATGTATACACACACACACGTGTGGGCTTACTAACAGTTTCCCCTTCCTTTATTTCAGGAACAATGGCTTCTCTTCCATACTTCCCTTTCACCCGCTCGAATGCTGCCTTTCCACAGTTACCATCTGACGAAGAGGCGATGGCGTTGATTAGAGCCCATGAACCGGATCGCACCAGTTTGCTTTTGTGGGGAACCTGGTACGGTCATATCATCCGGGGTCGCTGGAGTTTTATTTGCGGGGTGCCGATGGAACCTCTTCGTCCTATATTGCCGATGGAACGCCCACAGACTGCTTATGCAGTAGAAGTGACCAATTGGACTCTTTCGGGCCGACTAGAGCCCTCTACTACTGGGATACCTAACCAGCCCTTTCCAGCTATAGACATCTTGGGGCATCGGATTTTCCAAGGTGAAGCTCGACCTTGGGGGAAGGTTTATAAAGTGGGTATCACCCCCGGCACCCAGTGGGCTACCTTATTTGGGATAGCTATATTCTTTCTGCCCACCGTTCAAGACTGCAGAAGGTTAGACTATATCAGGCGGTGTATGCATCGCTCTTTCATTACCATGCTCCCCATGTCTGGTGGATCAAAGCTTTCTTGAACCAGTGGAATCTGTCCACCAACACCTTTCTGCTAGGGGATCGAGAGGTGTCTATCTCATTAGATGAATTCTGTGAGATTTCAGGACTGCCCATTATGGGGGAGCATTACGAGGAACTGTTGCCTCCAGATGAATACGTTTTCTTTACCATGCCAGCTATGCTCGATGGTCTGACAGCCGAAACCGCCGTTCGTCATAGGTATCCCAGTCTGATCAAGGCCCTGGGAATTTTCGACAGATTATTTGCGAAGTCAGAAGGGCAAGGTGTCACTTTCGAGAGCTTTATCGCCTGTTTCATTCGGGGGATATTTTATCCAAGGAGGCCCTGATGTTTGCGAGCATTGACGACCCTTTTGGGTTCGGGTTGAATAAACTGCCGGCCAAAGAAGAAGATCTACCGCAGTTCTACGTTCCGATCATGTCGGCCATGTCTTTTGATGCAACTGCGGCCCCTGGCATAGACGAAGAGACCATCTTCTTCGGCTTTATTAGCCTTTGGCTCAGCTGGTTTGTGATACCGTCACACCGACGCTTCATGAGAGCTTCCGTCTTCTATCCCGCCCATCGTGTAGCTGAAGGGGCAAAGTTGGCCGTCGGCATCGCAGGACTATCGCATCTTTATCACGGGTTAAGTGTTGCGGCCAACACTTCGGCTGCAGGTGTAGATGTTGTGAATCTCCCCTTCATTACTTCACATTTTGGATTGAAATGCACGTGCTGGGGGCATTCGCGGCACATCAACGGCCGAGCTTCTATGATTACTACACTTTCCCCCGAGTTATGAGATTGGTGGATGCCTCCGCTCCCGATTCGACTCAATTAGGGGCCCTCCGTGTTCTGCTCAATACATATACCCATGAGGGAGGAATGATGTTTATTGATCGCGTTCTTTCTGCTCCGTCGGGGCCTATACAGCAGTTGCTCTACTTGTCGAAAGGGGAACACCCTCTTTAAAGCCTAGGGAGATCATGCATCTGTACTCGATCAGGCCGGGCTATTTGGTGTTTCACCAGAATGATACGGCTCTCCTTATGCGGTATAATCAGCACTGCTTTGCCCGGCAACTGGGCTATGATCAGGGCGCCCCCTTTGAAGCGTTCTTGGTTGAGCCTACTTCATCGTTAGGAGTTATTCACGACGTTATTCATCATTTTATGCGGCTGAATACTGGCTCCGTGTTCATGATCCCAGAACATGACTATCTCCCCAGGTCTGTGGGCTCCTTTGTAGGCTGGTATCGCCACCGGGTTGGTCCTATCATTGCTGAGAAAAGGCAGGTGCTCTTTGAATATAAAACTCCTGCCCCAACTCAAGTTGCTCATGTTCCATTGTGACCGTATTCAGTCATTCGCCCTCTTTTGAGGGATGGTGGTGCGGTCATCATCTCGCAGGCCGCAGAAACCGAGTTAATTCCTCCCACTGCAGGGATACCGATGCGTACTAGAACCCGAGCAAAGGCTTCCGCCGAGGCGCCAACGGCAGTTCCATCAGTTGCAGCGTCATTGATGGCAGTGTCATCATCAGTAGCACCGCCAAAAGAGGATACTGGAGGCGAGGTTGGGGAACGTCGCACCAAAGCACCGAAGGGAAGGAAGCGATCGTCTTCTGGTGTTAGTTCTGGGTCAAAGAGGCGAAAGAAGACGGTCACCAATCTGCTCGACTTTTTAGTGGAATCAGAGCCTATCTTTCAAGATGAACCACTAGCTATGCAAGAGCCGGATGGTGGTCTTCTTTTTCCAGGTTCATCTGCCGAGGAAGCCGCACAATTGGCCGAGGCTATAAGACGCTCCCACGATGAGACTGAAAATGTAAGGGTCCCGAAGAGGCCTTATCCATCCGTCATCTTCTACGAAGATCCTCCATCGATACGGTGGATATTTATAGGTCCTTTAGAAGAGGGAGGCGAGATAGCCCTTAAGCGGCCTATCTCGGCCGATGCCGAAGACACGCCGTCGTTGTGGACTGGTGGCCACGAGTCTACCCTCGAACCCCGGCGAGCATACCTCCTTAGGAAAGAGCGTTGGCTTGAAAAAGCCATACTAGAAGCTCCTTGGTGCATTGGTATACTTACATATCTTTTTATAGTATTTTGCAATGCTTATATATATATATATATCCTTATCTTCGTGAAAACTTTATAGGGACTTCGGTAATGGCAGAGGATCTGAGTTCGAGCCACACATTGACTATGGATTCTGTAAATATCCCCGATGAGACACCAGTAAGTGTGTAGGGGGTCGATACACCTGTTCATCCTGCCACGGAGCTCCCATTGGTGATTTCCATTCCCCCGGTGCTTGCTCTCCCGGAAGAGGCATTTTCCTTGGCCGCGGATTCAATGGATCTTTTTGGGGACGGCCTGGAGACTATAGGATAGGTAGTCGAGGCCACTGTCCTTTCATTGGAGCCCACAGCGGTGGCCACTGCTCCTCAAGTGGAAGTTGTTATACCGGCCCATGTCCCTGATGATGTGTCTGGGGGCATGGAGGAGGCCGCCGAAGCTGCTATCCCTCCAGTTCAGAGCGGGAGGAGCATCGAAGGTATCCCTCTATATTTTATTTTAATAATCTCTCCATTATCTGAACCTTTCTGTCTTTTCAGAATTACGTGGGTTGGCGGCGTCTATCGCTGATCTGTCTCCCAGAAAATCCTTTCAGCGTTTGCTAGAGATGGCCGCTCCGCAGGCAATATCCCCTCAACACATCGTCCTCTCTTCCGGGCAAGGTTAGTGTTGTTCGCCTTCTTCATGGAATTATCATTATTTTGTATAACGATACTGATGACTTCTGCAGTTCTAGAAGCCGATGACGAAGTTGAGATTCTTGACAGGCCTGGGGACCTTTTGTACCCTTCTTTCATGACTGTGGGTAAGTAAAGTTTTGACGTTGTTCCATCTGCTCTTTGCTTACAAGTCTCGCTGATTGTTTATAAATTTTAACAGCTTTGCCAGTTCTTACAACGCTGGAATCTCGCATCGCCATGCCACCCGTCCCCTATGCTCTACGTGCCTCTGAACGGATGGCAAAGCTAAGCCTTCACTCTTTGTCAGCTCTGATTGAAGACCTTCGTGCTGGTAGTTTGATCACGACCAAAGAATTTGCCGACGAATCCAACAGTTCTCTCTCCTTTCTTGCTGCTTACCACAGCGAAACATTGGTGCAAGTCTGGGTTGAGTTTTGTCGTCGGGTTTAGGCTTGTTTGCATAGTCTTGAATGTACGCGCCTTCTTTCGGAGGTTGTGGCTGCAAAGACGATCTTGCGGGGGCTAATCGAACAGTGCGCCACAAATATGCTGTTATGCGAGAAGAGGCTCAGCCGAAAATTTTCAGAGAGGAAGCTGGCTTCAACTGCGCTGGGGGAACTTCAAGCTAATCTTACGGCCAAGACCACTCGGGCGTATGAACTTTGGCGGGTGTTTCAAGAAGCTATCAGGGTGGTGGTTGCCATTGATAAAGCTATCATTTTTACTCGTGAAATGGTTGAAGCTCATAATGTTACCGAAAAGGAGCTTGAAAGTCGGCTTGCCTCATACCAGGTTCAACAGTCTCAAGCGTAGGCCCGTCTCTTAGCGATAATGAATCATGAAGCCGAGGCCCAGCGGAAAAAGGATGAACTGGCAAACCTATTAAATCTTCCTCCGGCTTGAAGAATTGTATATTTTTTCTATTTTTTCTTCTTTTGTACATACTCCTGAATGAGAGTATTTTTTTGATTCTTTCATAAATTTTACTTTGTATTCATTTTGATTCATGAATAAATGACATATTTTGCTTCATGGTGGTGTGTCTCTTTTAGTAAATGCATTTTGTGGATAATCTATTTTGATCTCCTTGTAGGACAGCGATGGATTAGGAGTGAGGTTCAGTTCTGCCTCCTAAGGCATTCCAACTTTATGAGCCATGAGGGTCTCATAAAGGTATTTCTCCTTACGAGTCGTGAGGATCTCGTAAGTGTAATTTCTCCTTAAGAATCATGAGGATTCCTAAGTGTATTTTCTCTTGAGAGGTATAAGAATCTCATAAGAGAGTTTTTCTTGCTTACGAGTCGAGGGGACTCATAAGTGATTGTTTCCTTTCTTGTCGGAGAGTGTGGTCCGTAGAAAATCTACCTTGACCTCTCTGTGAGGCAAAGATAGCTTGGGAGACAGGGTTAGGATCTGCCACCTAAGACTTTTCAACTTTATAAGCCGTGAGGGTCTCATAAAGGTATTTCTCCTTACGAGTCGTGAGGATCTCGTAAGTGTAATTTTCTCCTTAGGAATCGTGAGGATTTCTAAGTGTGTTTTCTCTTGAGAGTCGTAAGGATCTCACAAGAGAATTTTCTTCTTACAAATCGATAGGACCCGTAAGTGATTGATGAGTTAACTTGCTCCTGAATCAAAGAATTGCTTTGACGGGGAAGTCGAGGGTTAACCTTATCCGCATTTCACGGAGTCAGGGGTTGACTTTATCCGCATTTCACGGAGTTAGGGATTGACTTTATCCGCATTTCACGGGGTCAGGGGGTTGACTTTATCCGCATTTCACGGATCAGGGGTTGACCTTATCCGCATTTCACGGATCAGGGGTTGACTTTATCCGCATTTCGTGGAGTCAGGGGTTGACTTTATCCGCATTTCACGGGGTCAGGGGTTGACTTTATCCGCATTTCGCGGAGTCAGGGATTGACCTTATCCGCATTTCACGGGGCCAGGGGTTGACTTTATTCGCAATTCATAGAGTCAGGGGTTGCTCTGGACGTATCCCACGAGGTCAGGATTGACATTAGCCGTGTTCTTCAGGACCAGGATTTGCTCTGGGCATTTCCCACATCAGGATTGACATTAGCCGTGTTCTACGGGCCCGGATTTGCTCTGGGCGTTTCCCACAGGGTGACATTAGCCATGTTCTACGGGACCAGTATTTGCTCTGGACGTTTCCCATGGGGTTAGGATTGACATTAGCCGTGTTCTATCGGACCAGGATTTGCTCTGGACATTTCCCACGGGGTCAGGATTGATATTAGCCGTGTTATATCGGACCAGGATTTGCTCTGGGCGTTTCCCACGGGGTCAGGATTGACATTAGCCATGTTCTATCGGACCAGGATTTGCTCTGGGCGTTTTCCACGGGGTTATGATTGACATTAGCCGTGTTCTACGGGACCAGAAGGTGCTCTCTCGGTTGTCTGTGAACCGTTGAGGTTTGGAACAGGGACTTTGCCATGACTCCAAGGTTGATCGTCGCGTCTGAATCCCGCTGGAATGGGGAGGAACGCTGTTGTGGGTCTCTAGGCTGTCTGTGAACCATCGAGATTTGGAACAGGGATTTTGCCATGGCTCCAAGGTTGATTGTCGTGTCTGAATCCTGCTGGACTGAGGAGGAACGCTGTTGCGGGTCTCTAGGCTGCAGATGTGGCCGTCGAGATTTGGAACATGGATTTTGCCATGTCTCCAAGGTTGATTGTCGCGTCTGAATTCTGCTAGACTGAGGAGGAACGCTGTTGTGGGTCTCTAGGCTGTAGATGTGGCCGTCGAGACTTGGCTCTCTTTCTGATAGAGCCTGGTGGGAAGGTATGGTTCCCTTTTTGTTTGTGCCCCTGGATTGTATACAGGGATCGATGTGATCTCACCTGTAGGGCAAAAAGTTTCATTATATATTTTTCTTTCCGCGATGCTCTATCATTTCAGCTTTTATATCGAGAAAGTCGCGATTGCCCAATCATTTCGGCTATTTTTCGCGGTGCCCAATCATTTCGGCTATTTGTTTTATTTACTCGCTGCTTTTTATTGCGAGTTGCCCAACTATTTCGGCTATTTTTTATGCATACATTTTTACTTGCTGATTTTGTTGCAAGTTTCCCCATCATTTCGGCTATGTCATATGCATTTGTGGCTCGCTCGCTTTTCGTTGCGAGTCTGGGATTTGATACCGATTTAGGCATCAGCATCGCTACAACTGGGATATTGCCAGGAGCGAATCATCATTTGCCTTTGTCGATGTCGAACAAAATTGGTTTAGCGAACAGGATTTGGATCCTGTCGACTAAGGATTTTAACTTCATGAGCCATAAGGGTCTCATAAAGGTACTTCTCCCTACGAGTCGTGAGGATCTCGTAGGTGC
Source organism: Agapanthus africanus (assembly GCA_030015575.1). Lineage (NCBI taxonomy): Eukaryota > Viridiplantae > Streptophyta > Magnoliopsida > Asparagales > Amaryllidaceae > Agapanthus > Agapanthus africanus. Next base: position 663,477,052 of record CM057342.1, on the reverse strand, counting down.
TTTTTCTCCTTAGGAATCGTGAGGATTCCTACGTGTGTGTTCTCTTATAAGTCGTAAGGATCTTACAAGAGTGTTTTCTCCTTATAAGTCGAGAGGACTTACAAGGGCTGTTCACTATGTAAATATATTCCTAGTCGCGGGTGCGACTTTGTTAGGGAAAATGTTTATTCGCGTCCGTAGATTGTATACAAGGGTCAGCATTGAACCGCTTGTAGGGCAAAATCGGGGGGTATGACTGCTTAAGAACAGGTTCAGATCCCTTTAGCTTAAGGCTTTTAAATCTTATGAGCCGTGAGGGTTTAATAAGAGGGTTCTCCTTACGAGTCGTGAGGATCCCGCAAGTGTAATTTCTCCTTAGGAATCGTGGGGATGCCAAAATGTGTTTCTCCTTTGTGAGTCATAAGGATCTCACGCAGGTGGTTTCTCCTTATAGGGTCGAGAGGACCTTGCAAGTGTCTTTTAACGAGATTGCACCCTTTCGGGTTTCCACAAAACTCGCCGGTAGTCCTGCTGTTTTTACTCACGGAGCCCTTTTGGGTTTCGTCCGTGCCCATTTTGCTTATGGACGTACCGTTTTTTTGTCAGCCTTGGGATGCTGAGGTCCATAGTAGTTTATAGTCGTCTCGGTCAACAGCCAGTTTTAGGACATAGTGGTCCATCGTTAGTTTAAGGACGTTTCGGTCTGTTTGCCGGCTACTACTTATAGAGTTTGGGCTTAGGAAGATAGCGAGTGGACATAGGCATTGTCATCTATCGTTGACCTAGGTCGTGACTCGTCAGGCATAGTATTTTTTTAGGAAGCGACCGTTTATTGGCCTGAAAGGTCTTTCACCATGCATGTCCATGAGTAGATAGGCTCCACCCTGGTAAACTTTGTCTATGATATACGGGCCTTCGTAGTTCGGCTCGAATTTCTCCCGTTTGGCACGATTGGGGATCATAGGTCTCTTAACTACTAGCACGAATTCGCCTTTGCGGAATGTTCTCGGCCTAGTCAATTTCTCATACGAGCGCGTCATCTTTGCTTTGTACGCTTCAAAGTTTTGCTGGGCCATGAGCCGAGATTCGTCGAGGGCATCAAGCTCCTCAAGCCGAAGATGAGCATTCTCCTCATCTGTTAGCTCGTAACGAACCGCCACTCGTAGAGAGGGTAACTCTATCTCGAGGGGGAGTACTGCTTCTGTGCCGAATACCAATGCATACAGCGTTGTGTTTGTGGCCGTTTTGAACGTAGTTCGATATGCCCAGAGAGCTTCATGCAATCTCTCGTGCCAGTCCTTCTTATTTTCGGACACCATCTTTTTCACGATCTTCATCAAGGTCTTGTTGAAAGTCTCAGCTAGACCATTAGCTCGGGGATTATAGACCGAAGAGTATCTCCAGTCTATATTATGCTGTTGTGCGAAGCGGCGGATCTTGTGGCTTCTGTAGGCTGGCCCGTTATCGGAGATAATCCGTCGCGGAGTGCCGAACCGATAGATGACATGTGTCTTAAAAAATGGAGAATATTCTCCGTCTTCACTTCCCTTAGCGGTACTGCTTCTGCCCATTTGGAGAAGTAATCAGTTGTCGCCAAAATGAATCGATGTCCTCTGGACGATACTGGTTCGATGGGGCCGATTATGTCAGTTCCCCACATTTCGAACGGCCAGCTAGCCACTGTTGGATATAGTGGATTTGGATGCTGGTGGATAAAGTCCTCGTGAATCTGGCACGAGTGGCATTGCTTTGCGTATTCGAGGCAGTCTTGGATCATTGTGGGTCAATAATAGCCCATCCTTTTGATCTTCAGCTTCATCTTCGGCCCGACTTGGTGAGAACCGCAGAGTCCATCATGAGTTTCTTGGACAACTCTCTTTGCCTCTTCAGGTCCCATGCATCTTAGCCACAGGGAGTCGAACGATCTTTTATACAGAGTATCATTGACAAAGGCGAAGGATAGAGCTCGTTTTATGAGCTGATGTCTTGAGGACGCGTCTTCAGGTGTTCGACGGGATTTGAAGTAGTCTATAAAGACTTCTTTCCAATCCATAGCCTTTTCCTGATCTTTTACTTGTAGGGTTTCTTGCTCTGTCGTTCCCTTTTCTTTGGACGACTCTGGAGATATTTCTGCTGGTGCAAGAACCCAACGGCTTTGCACAACGATCCTCACGTCATCGAGATTCTCGTCGGCCAGTTCTTTAGCGAGCTTGGCTAACGCATCCGATTTACTATTTTCCACACGCGGTATACTTTGCAGGGTGTAGGAAGGAATTTGAGTCAGCAGTTGCTGCACTCTCTTGCCGTACTTCACCAACTCAGGCTTGCACGTTTGATAGTCGCCGTTTACTTGACTAACGATTAGTTGGGAATCTCCGTATATGAGGAGGCTTTCGACTCCCATGTCGACAGCGATCTCAAGACCTGCTATTAAAGCTTCGTATTCGGCTTCATTGTTTATCCTCGGCTCTGTTAAGGAGAAGGCAAAGCGCATTATCCCTCCTTGTGGAGTCACGAAAATGAGGCCTACCCCTGATTTGATTATAGGGGTGCTTTGTTTGTGCTTTTTCATGGAAGATGCTCCATCGAAATAGAGTTCCCACCGGGTATCATTCTCTCTTCTCTCCCGGTCGATCGTGTCAAACGCGTGCTCGTCGGGCAATTCGCGGTTCAAGGGGGAGTCGGCAAGTATAGGATGCTCGACGATAGCCTGGCCTTTTACCGCCTTGAGGGGACGATAAGTTATCGAGAACTCTATCAAGAGCATGGCCCATTTAGCGAGTCGTCCTGTTAGTATAGCTTTTGACATCAAATATTTGAGAGGATCTACTTTCGATATGAGATGTACCTCATGTGCCAATGCATAGTTTCTGAGCTTCGTTATCGCGAAGATCAACGCTAGGCAGTGTTTTTCAATGGGAGAGTAATTGTTTTCTGCCCCTAGGAGAACTCGACTCAAGTAGTAGAGGGCTCTCTCTTTTCCTTGATCGTTTTCTTGTGCCCATAATGCGCCCAGAGAACCCTCGAGGGCGGTTGTATACAGAATGAGAGGCTTTCCTTTGACCGGAGCGGTCAGTACTGGCGGATTCTGCAGGTATTGCTTAATTTCGTCCAGTGCGCTTTGGCATTTGCGATCCCAGACGAAAGGAGTCCCTTTCTTCATTAGGTGACTGTAAGTACGACATTTATCGGAGAGATTGGCTATGAATCGCCGGATATATCCGAGCTTTCCTTGGAGAGACCGCAGTTGCTTGAGAGTTCTTGGCGGCGACATTTCCATGATCGCCTTTATCTTTGACGGGTCTATCTCGATGCCTCGATGTCGTACGATGAATCCTAAGAACTTGCCCGAGGAAACTCCGAACGCGCATTTGAGAGGGCTCATCTTCAAATTGTATTTCCGAAGACACTGAAACACGGTCTTCAGATGCTCTAAATTTTCCTCGTATGATTTGCTTTTAACTACGAGGTCGTCAATATAGCATTCGACGATTTCATGAATGAGGTCATCGAAAATCTTCGTCATGGCCCTCTGATAGGTGGCACCGGTGTTCTTTAGACCGAAGGGCATCACCTTGTAGCAGAATATGCCCAAAGGAGTTCGGAAAGCGGTATGCTTCTGGTCCTCGGGATGCATCTTTATCTGATTGTATCCTGATGAGCCGTCCATGAAGGAGAAAACTTCGTGAGTGGACGTATTATCTATCTTCAGTTCAGTAATCGGTACAGGAAAATCTTCCTTCGGGCAAGCTTTATTGAGGTCCTGAAAATCCACGCTGATGCGCACCGTCCTATTCTTCTTCATGACTGGGACAATGTTGGCAATCCAATCGGGGTACTGAACCTCTTGGATGAAGCCGGAGTCGATTAGCTTCTTGACTTTGGCGTTGATGCTCATTTCCAGCTTGAGCCGCATTCTTCTCGGCGCTTGTTTGATTGGTTTGACGTCCAGAGAAATCGCCAATTTGTGGACGGCTATTTCTGGATCTAATCCTGGTATCTCGGAATAGTTCCATGCAAAGCAGTCTTTATACTGCATGAGCACGTCTTTGAGCATAGCCACCTTTTCTTCAGACAACAATTCACTGACGAACGTCGGCCGTAGGTCATTTGTCGTCCCCAAGTTGATTTTTCTGAGGTTATCTGCAGTAGTATGTATTCTATCTTCTAGTTCTTTTGGCGCCGGCGGAAACTCTGAGATCACCTCGTTATCATCGTTTTTGAAGCACTAGGGGAGGTCGTCCATATCCTCGCGTACTCTTCCTCCTGACAGCGTTATCACGTGACAAGTACGAGATCGCTTCCAAGACCGATATTGATCCGGCTCTACTCTCGCTACATGTGTAGCTTTCGGTTCATGCTTCTGTGGTGGGGTTACCCTCCAACTGCTGGATAAAGCAAACCTGCCTTGCTGATACTGGTCTTCTACCCATTCTTTGAATGTGAAGCAGTCTTCGAGAGGATGTCTTATTGCTCGTTGATAGGAGTAATAATCTGGGTGAGAGACTTTATCTATTTGTTCGGGGTGCTTGGACTCCGGGAGCGTCATCATCTGATGTTTTATGACAAGATCGAATATCTTCTTTGTATTATCTTGGGGAAAAGAGTATACTTGGCCCATCTTCTTTACAAGAGACGAATCCAGGCCGCCCAATTCTCGATCGCGGGGCTTCTTGGACCCGCTTTGCCGCTGTCTAGCGTTTTTTCCGTTCTTGGGTTTATTTCTGCCTCTGCGTCGGGTCTTTTGTATGACGGGCTGGCGACGAAGGGCATCGTCATTTTCCGTAGCCTATTGAAGGAGGCGCTGCGTTTTGGCTTTCTCAAAGATGGCCATTTCGCGGCTATGATCATCCCAGACCTTTTGACCCGCTTACCTTATTAGTTTGTCCATCTGTTCTTCGAATGACGGACTTGGTATTTTCATGGCGGGAGCTCGTTTTGGTTCAGGGTTAGCATCTTCTCACAGAGCATCTCCTTCTTCTTCGAAGTCATGTATGATGTAGCAGCCGTGAAATCTCTCCCGTTTCTTGGATTGAACATATCCAAGCCCGATCGTTTCCATTCTCCCGTTGAGCAACTTTCACTGAGTTCCGGGGACGTTCCAGATCCTGTTGTAGAACTGAGTTTGTCGAGCAGTCTGTTTGAAGGGTACGCCTTGGCGCCTCAACAGCCTTTTTAATCCTTCTGTGTAGTATCTGGGCAGATGGATGGGCTAGAGCCTGTCAAGTATAGAATTGACACCATGCCAAATTTCTTTCTCCACTTTGGTTTCCGTGGATTGATAAAAGATGATCGCCTTTTCATCTCTTCACCTGGGAGGGATGTAGAATGTCTACAGTTCCTGCACACCATAGGTATCAAGTGCGTCTAGCTCTTTGTAATGCTCTTGCGGAACCATGGCGATTTGCAAACTCCGATCATTGCCAGTGAAGGCTTGTATTGATTGCCGAATAGAAAATACGGCATTGACCTCATCTTTCGAGTCGCTGCCGAAGACCAGAATAGGGGTGGACGGTCCAGCTTGTTGCATTGGGGAGGCCCTGAATAAACTGTTTCTTCTTCCTCCTCAGTGTTACTCCCGAAGACTAGAATAGTGGTGATAGCTTTGTTCCTCGGTTTATGGAATCTTTCCATGTCTTCGAAATATGGTAAGAAGTATTTTGTATCTTCGTACTTTCGGACTTCATTCACGGAGAATAGGTTTAGTTCCCTTGTCACAGTATACTCGAGACCATCCTTGAAGTACTTTATACACTGATGTTGTGTAGAAGGGATGATATTGTACTCGTGTAACCAAAGCATGCCGAGCAAAGCGTTGTAGCAAGTCTTGGCGTCAATGACATGAAACTTGATGTTCGTGACGAGCAACCCAAAGCGTAATGTCAATATCACAACCCGAGAGTCCGTGATGACTGGGAGTCAAACCCGGAGATGGTGATTTTATCATGAGCGAGGTGTTGAACGCTCATGCATATCTCCTTCAATACTCTTACATTGAGGAGGTTAACGGAGGACCCATTGTCAACCAGGATTTTGCCTATCTTGATATCATGACAATATCCGGAGACATAAAAGGGACGGTTATGCTCGCACGTTCCAAGGAGGAGATCTTCGTCGCTGAAGGTGATGTCGGCAGTGTGAACTTCTTCCAACTCGTCCTTCATCTTTTCTTCGGCGAGGAAAGCTTGGAACTATTCGGGCTCTTGCAGTGCCTTGATCTGGGAATCTTTCGCCTCTTTAGATAGCAGCAGGGCGTCGAGAATGCCCAGCTGTGAGGTATCTTCCTCAGGTGTGCTAGAACGTTGTAATCCACCTTGTTTTTCTTGGGCCGGTCCTTGGCTGCAAGCTCTTCGACGACTCGATCATTGAGGGCAATATCCTCAGGGACTTTTTCCTTCCCTTTATCCTTTTTGTTTGATCCCTGTTTTGCGGGTCCGAGATTCTTTTCAGGTAATGTGCGATTGCGCAGCTGAATGTTCTCGCAGCTCTTCGGTTCTTCCTCTTTTCCTGAGGTGGATTCTTTGAAGAGAAGGCCAAGAGCCATTTCTTCTTCAGAATCACTCCCGAAGGTGAGAACTTGTGATCCCCTGCTATCAACCATGCGACAGTTGCCAGCATCTTTTCCACGTTTGTCTGTCGCATTTTTCTGCTGTCGAAGAGCTTCACGCTTCATCCTCTTGAAGTGCTGCCTATGAGCAACATACCCTTGCCACAAATTTTTAAAGGCGTTGCACTCTTTGGTTGGGTGCGCAATCCTTTGATGATATAAACAGTAATTAGGATGCACATCCTCTTCATTAAGGCGTATACCGCCAGGAGAATTTTCTCTAAAAGAGGGCAGCTTCATTTCCATTGATATGGCTTTGGCGAACCTCTTCCTTGTCTTGAACCTGCTTTTATTTGCGGCGGATGCGCTCTGATCTGGTGGAAGTGTTTCAACTCTTTCGTCCAGTCGCCGGCGTTTGGCCTTTTCAAATATGGCCATCTCGCGCTCTTGATCAGCTTTGCTTTTCAGAAGAGCTTCGTTCAGGAATGCGTCGATCATTTCGTCCGATGGTCCTAGAAGTTCTGGTTCAAGATCTGCCCTCAGTTTCTATCCATCCATAGCTTCTTCACCGTTTATTAATGAGTGAAAGATCACATGGCAGCTTGCCACATAATCCTCAGGTTCATCCGACGAGTCTTCTCCATTGTCATCATCTCCGTCCTCAAGGACGTGGCTGAGAAATTCTTGGGGTGTGACTGGGGTCCGCGTCTTTTGGTTATATTCTTCTAGCGCGTCAATATGTTTTTGCAGGTCCATGCGCCTGTCATCAGGCTTTACGGGCTTTTTTGTCTTTTTCTTCTTCTTCGAAGACTTTAACGGCTGGGTGTAGGCGCTTTGACTATCACCACCAATCTTTGGAGTTGGGCGCGGCTTCAGCATTCCCTTGATGACTTCGGGTTCCAGCGGACTTTTCCATTTGATCGCCGGGCATGTTTGGAGATCCTTCAGCCTTCGTTTCGTTTTGGCTGAAAGAACGACCTCCCTTGGAGCTTCTTCTATGAAAGAGCACGATGCCCCTGGTGTGTCCGCCTTTTTGAGAGCGTGCAGCTGGGGCAGGTTTACTTTCCAATTCTCGGATAGTGCAAATTTGCCCTGTTGGTATTGGTTCTCAATCCACCCTTTGAAGAAGAAGCAATCTTCGATTGGATGGCTTACGCTTGGTGATAGGGGAAATAATTGGGATTATTAGCCTCACCGGGTTGCAATGGGCATTTTGGATCCGGCAGGTTGATGAGCCTGTTGTGCACCGCCAGCTCGAACAATCTCCTCGTTTTTTCCCGGAGGAACGAATAAGGACGCTTCATTTTCTCATTAATGAATCTCCGTCTCTCGTCTAGGCGATCGGTTAGTTTTGGGCCACTGGGCTGCTGTTGAGCATTGGCGACAAAGGTCGCTTTCCCTTTCCCTTTTTCATTTCGAGATTCCAATTTTGAAGAAGATGGTCTGTGACCCATCTGGTCCATTTGGGCCAATTTGTTGATCAAGGCCTGGAAAGTGGTCGGCTTGAAAAACATCATGAATTGGGAAATGGTCGCTTGAGGGTCAAGGGTCCCTACGAACATGCCTACCGTAGGCGCCTCCTCGATGCGCTGCTCGCACTTTGACCATAAATTCCGCCACCGTATCGCGTACTGAACCCATGTTTCTCCATGCTTCACCTTGGCATTGATCAATACCGTGATTGGGGTGCGTTCCCTAGCACTTGCGAAACGCTGGGTGAATAGCAACTCTATCTCTGCAAATGTCTTGACAGAATCATTTGGGAGTTCCGAATACCATTCGAAGGCCACCTCCGCCAAGCTGCCAATGAATTGGCGAAGCAGCAACTTATCATCACCTCCGGTGTTGCCGCACAGAGCCCTAAATTGAGCAACGTGCTGCTGTGGATTCCCCGTCCCCTTATATACATAGAATTTAGGGATCGTATATCCCGGCGGGTACTTTATTTGGTCGTACCAACCTGGATATGGTCGCCCAGTTCTGACGACTTGGCCAGTTGCTTCGTTCGCTTGATGAGCCTGTATTTGCTGAGCTATATAATCATCGAGCATGGCTTTAGAGATGGTCTCCTTCTTGGCTGCTGACAGAGCCGGCAGAGGATTTGATGTCTCTCCTCTATCATCTTCAATTATTACTGGAGGATCTTTGGCTGGAGGGTCTGGCTGGATCATCATGCCCACCATATCTTGGAATAGGAGGGCCATTTGTTTTATGTTGGCTGCTTGTTCCACAGCCTCTTTGTCCTTCTTCTCAAGCATTCTTCAAAGGAATTCGGCATCAGTTTCCTGCTCATGACGTTGCTCCGAGAATATCTCCGGGCTTGCTTTTGGTCCCGTAAGTGCAGCCATGGCCGTCAGCATTTCTTGGAGCTTTTGTTGTTATTGCTCCTGAGCCTTAGTCACTGATCATGTAAGCGGTCGATGACCTGTGGAGATACGGCTATCCTCTTTTCTGGATGCCATATAGATAGTATGCACCACTATGCCCCAAGACTTAGGGCGTTTAGGTTCAGTACCCTTGACATTTGTCGCAAACACGGGAATTTTCTCCGGCCTTCTCCTCTTGTGGGTGGTCGAAGCTGAGGGAGCCGTCGGAGCGGGCACCCAAACAGATGACACATATTGTGGCTTGATAGGATGGTCCTCTTCTCGCCGAACTTTCATCTTTTTCTGTCGGTGGGGGTAGTCTTGATTAATTACGGAGTCTTGGACCTGTCACCAGACCTTGTAAATTTTAGAAGACAGCCGCGGAGGGGGCTGTTCAAGCTTCGCTTTTGTGGTATTCTCCACAGGTGGAGGAGATCTTTTCAGCACAGCAGTGGGAGAATTCCTGCGCACCCTGTTAAGTAGTTCAAAGCTGTTCCCAGTTGGAACAGCAGCATCAATTTCCACCATTGGAGCTGGCGGAGTCATTCCAGAAGGGAAATTGCCTCCAGCTTTCCTCACCCGGTGCCAGTGGGGACGTCGAGCATGTCGTGCGGCTGGGATCACCTCCGCTGTTGGATCAATTTTTCCACGCCCCCTGTTCTGATGAGAGTCTGCCGTTGGCACCAGCCTGTCAAAGACAGATGCTCGCTGGGAGGGAATAGCCAATCTTTAAAAGGCCGATTTTTGTGCAGGGGAAACGACCTTGGTTACTTCGCCCGGAGTGGAAGCTGAAACGACCAATTTTGTGAAGACCGACCCCTTAGCCGGAGAAGCCGCCTTGGAGACTTCAGGAGTACGGATGGCTATCCGCTTCGGGATAACGCCTTCTGGTATTGCGGGCTTCTTCACGAGCCCATTTGAGCTTCGGCCCAGTCTGCTGGAAACTGAGGCACTTGGTTTGGGCGACCCATTAAGAGGGGTCGCATTAGTAGTAAGCCGATCAAAGACTGACTTCTTCTGAGTTTCTTGCAATGGTACAGGGGCGTTAAAGCTCATCGGTGGGAGCATGGTCCCGAAGAATAGCCCAGTGATGACTTGAGTCACCTGGTCCACAGGCATTGTAAAAACGGAGGCCGCCTGAGGCCCGTAGGTTACTCCTCCAGATGAAGCGGAACGGGAGTTGCAGCTGGAGCAGTTAGAGGCCATTGATGTTCTCTTTTCTGCACGGGAGCAAAACCAAATCTTAGTACCTCGAACCCAAAGGCAACCATATCAAACTGCGATTCGTTCGCGAACACGACACACGAAGTGTGGAGTGGAAAGAGGAAAAGGTCTCACCGGGTGTGCCAGAATCTGTTCCGCGCCGGAAGACGCGACCGTGACGTTGAGATGTCAGGCCTGAACTTCGAGGGCAGATGCTATTTGGTGCTATCCTTCCACCTCTCCGAAGATGCCAAGTTGATTTATGGCACCATGTATCGGAGGTTTAAACGGATGTGGCCGATGTAGCAGACTTCGTCAGATTCCCCCTCGTTGATGGGTTTTTTTATTGTGGGGACGCTCTTCCCTGAAGGCGCAAGCCCCTGCAGTTAATTACACTACCACATTGCCTTAACCACTTTCTCCTTCTCCAGATGGTCACTTCGTGTCGTGTGTGTTTGTTTTGTTTTTGGTTGCCCGTGGATTGTATACGGAGACTAATTTATGTTGTCGCCCATAGGGCGTGGATTAGTCCAAATCCGTATTTTCTTAGATTTGGGTTTTTGGTTTGGGTTTAAGGATACGTTAGTCTCATTTGAGATTAAGATCAACTTAAACGTATGTTAAGGATACGTTAGTCTAATTTTTAGACTAAGATCAACTTAACCATTTGTTAAGGATACGTTTGTCTAATTTTAGACTAAGATCTACTTAACAGGATCATTTAGATCCAACAAAAGAGTATTTGAACTCTATTTTTTTAGTTTAGGGACTTTGCGGTCGATTAGTTTAGGGACATTACGGTCCAAGGTTAAGGACATCATAGTCCATGGGTTTAAGGACCCCACAGTCCAAGGTTAAGGACATGATAGTCCATGAGTTTAAGGACCCCACAGTCCATGGAATGTGTAGTTGTCAGGACCCGTAACCTATCTGAATATGTTGAAGGATTACAACGACAAATATCAGAGGAGTAAATAGATGTATTTTTGAACCAATATTGGTTGGGGGAATCTGTAGTTGGATTGATTTAAGGATCGTTAATCTCGTTTGGGATTAAGATCAACTTAAATGTTTGTTAAGGATACGTTAGTCTAATTTAAACTAAGATCTACTTAACAGGATCATTTAGATCCAACAAAAGAGCATTTGGGATCTGTTGTTTAGTTTAGGGACATTGCGGTCCAAGTTCAGATGCCGACATGGGTTTGGAAATACACCAGATAGTTATTGGTCATTGGGACCCACCAGCTTTCTGAAGACGTTGAAGAATTACAACGACATGTATCAGAGGTGTGAAGAGATGTACCCTTGAACCAAAGTTGATTGAAAGGCTCTGGGGTTTTGCTTTGAATGTCATATGAGATGACTAATTTTGGAAGACAAAAGTGTATTTGAGGTTCATTCAAAAGAAAGGGGTACTGCCTCAGGAAAACATGACTAGCTCAAGCTAAGATTGACTTGGATATAGTGTTAAACACTAGGGTACACTCAGCTATCACGTGCTACTACGTGATACGCTCAGAATAGTGTTAAACACTAGGGATGCAGTGCCCAAAATAGTGTTAAACACTAAAAAAGAAACGCTCACGTGGGGTCACGTGAGACGCTTGAGTATTGGGCCCAAACTTCCTTTATTTTGTTCTCAGAATATGCAAGTAAGTGTTAAACACTTGGTCTTCACGGCCATCACGTGTGGTCACATGATGGGTACCCATGCACTGGATATTAAAAGCATTTGCTAGGGGTCACGTGGGAACACGTGAGAGTGACCATGCATTGGATTTTAATCCTTTAGTTCTTTCCACTTTCCCATTTTTAAAAAGGTGTTTTGTGAGGGGTCACGTGGGAACACGTGAGGCACCCAAAATCTGTTCTGCCCTTCTTTATTTTGAGAAGTCTGTTCAAGGGTCACGTGTTGCCACGTGATCAGGTTGGGTACTTGATCTTTTTACGTGCATGGAGAGATGAATCCTTTGTTTAAGAATTAAATTCTTTTATAGAGTTAAACCCTAATTTCATTTAGAGGAATTAAATTCCTATATGCTTTTTGGGAGAATAAAATTCTCTGAACTTAGGTCCTCTCTTAGGTTGTAGATCAGCATGGCAGAATCCCCCGATGAGAATTAAATTCTCAACTTATGGGGAGATCTGCTTCTGCAGATCTTCGACCAAAGGTAGAACTAAGTTCTTATTCAGAAGAGTTAAACTCTTAGTTTGAAAATTAAATTCTCTTTTTATTTTGTGGGAGCTTATAGGATGATCTCTCACCTAGGATTTCTTTCTTTTCTCAAGAGACCTTCTTTTCTCTCTAGAGAATTAAATTCTTTTTTTTTGTATTCTCTCTCTGTTGTTGTTTCTCTCTTTCTTTTTTTCTCTTCTCTTCTTAGCTTCTATTTATAGAAGAAAGAAAAGAATCAGTTTGTTTAGCCAATCTTTGATTGAAAGATTTTGGTTGATTTTGTAACCAACATGATCTTTTAGATCACTCAGTGGATTTTATTCACCATTGGATTTTTTATCCAAAAGATATTTTGTCTGTTATTCCTGGCAAATTTCAGGGAAATATCTCCTTGTATAGAATCTTTCTATAAATTGGTGATTTTTAATCACCATTGGATTTTTAATCCAATGGTGCTCTATTTTACAAAGCGCAATCTTTTTGTTTTGAAAGATCTAGGGAAATATTAGGGTTTTTGATTTCTCTTAATTAGAATTTAATTCTATTAGTTCAGAAGGTTTAAGAGCCTATCACGTGTTAGCACGTAACCCCACTGATTGACCATTTAATTAGAATTTAATTCTATTAATCCAGAGATCTTAGGAACTCATCACGTGTCGCCACGTGACCCCCTGTCACGTGTGGGCACGTGATGCCCCATTTAGGGTTTTCCTTCCATTAACTCAGAGAGTTATAAGACCCTATCACGTGGTGGCACGTGACCCACTGATTAAGAATTTAACCAGAATTTAATTCTGTTATTTTGAAGGACTCAAGAACTTATCACGTGTCAGCACGTGACCCTTGGTCACGTGTGAGCACGTGATGCCCCATTGGGGTTTTTCCTTACTGTTTTATTATACTTCAGTGGGCTTAAAGGCCTATCACATGTGGGCACATGACCCCATTTGATTAGAATTCAATTCTTATCATTTCAGAGCTTTCAGGAAGCCATCACGTGTCGGCACGTGACCCCCGATCACGTGTGCGCATGTGATGCCCCCTTTGGGTTTTTCCTTGTATTTTATGATGGAACAGGCTCCTCCTATCATCTGTGTGACAGTGCGTTTGACACCGACAGTCTGCGGTCTTCCCCTCTTCTTCACAACTGCCTCATAGCGTCGAGCAGCCTTCAGAGCAAGTTCATGGGTTGGGAAATCCCCTGTAGCGAGTGCAACTTAGATTTCCAGGTCCAACCCTTGTTGAAATCGTCGTGCCCGGATCTCAGCAGTAGGAATCAGGTATACAGCTAACCTGTTACGACCTTGTGTTAGCAGTGTAATGAGTAAGATTAGGAATTTGATTTTTAGACAATATCTTACCTGCTAAGCATGGTAAACTCAGCATCGTATTCATCCACAGGCTTAACCCACATCGAGCCTTGTTGTAGATGGATGAACTGCCGCTCCATGTCAAAACGGGCAGTCTCAGAGAAGTAATTCGCATCGAACAGATCGTGAAATTTCTTCCACTCTATTGTTTGGGTGAGACGACTTTCTTCTGCCTTCCACCAGACTCTTGCATTGTCTGTTAGTTGCAACTTAGCAACTCTCACCCGGCAATCTCTGGCACTTGTGCTGCTGCCAGATCATCTTCTATCGATTGAGCCCATTCTTCTGCCTCCAGTGGGCTCTCTTTCCTAGATAAATGTTTTGGTGCAGTGCCCGGAATTGCTTGACTCTGGGTCCTCGGCTTTGGGACGGTGCGTGAGGATGGCAGTCTGCTGCTACTAACCCTATAGTAGGCTCTTTATAGCCTCAAGCAGTACCGTTTGCTCATTGATAGGAGCTGCAATGGTAGGTGGTGGTGGTAGAGTATGTGGTGGGGTATTGCCATTGACATTCATGCTGGTGTTGTTGGGAGAATCTATGATCTTGATAGAAAAGGAATGGTTAGAATAGATTCAAGAAATTTGAAATGTAAGGAATGTATAGTTGCTGATTTTTATAATTCTTGTTATATATTGCTTAAGAATGCATGCAGAACTGACCTGCATAGGCGGCCAACAAAACCTGTCACGCCCTACTTCCCAGTAGACGAAAACAGTGACGTGGCAGGCCGCAACGTATTTATGAAGAAATAAATACGTTAAGCGTAATTAAGCAATATATATATATATATATATGTGTGTGTGTGTGTGTGTGTGTGTGTGTACAAGAATGACAAGAGATATAAAATAAACAGCAACTTTATTTACATTCTTCTTTATATACAACTGTTTGAAAAGAAAAAAATATAATGAGTAAAGAAGTGCCTAAACAATGACATACAAAATGAAAGTGCATGTGAACTAGTAGTCAGGCTGAGTGGTGAGCTGGTCCAAGTCCTCCTGGCTAGGCTCGATCTCCTGAGAGTCTGGTCCTCTTAACGAACATTTCAAAGAAAGAAATAGAAAGGAATGTCGTCAGCGAACTAAAGCTCGGAAAGTCGCAAAAGAAGAAAGAGAATATAACAAGTAATGTGAAATGAACAGGTAAGTTGTGTATGATTGGTTACTGGTATATGATAGTTATTATAACGTGGCTATTTGTAGTTTGGTAAAGAAGGTATTCATACATACGAGAGGAGTCCATCTTACCCGTAACATGTAGTATAAGGCCCCGTCATAACCCACGGGACAACGGCACGAGAATTTATGTAGGTGTCTTTTAAGTGACATCTCGTACCACGATATACATTCCGTACTATTCTACCCCTTTATCCCCGCGTAATGTATTGTATCGATTATATTTACAAGTCTTGCCGAAACCATAGATACAAAACGTTCAAGTTGTCATGTTCAGGATGTAATCAAGTATTCAAGTAGTCAAGTTAAGTTATAACCATGGTTCGGTCAAGTCAAGTCAATTATACATGCTTAATATTGATGTTTGGATTCAAGTATTCATGTTCATGTTCAAGTATTCATGTTTGATTTTGGAGTCAGGTTTGTGATTGGACTCAGACTGGGTCAGACGCTCGTAGACTAATTTAAATCTTGAATTAGGTTCGGGAGTCATCGGTAACTGCTGCACATGGACGGAAGGATTTGTGTCTTTTTCCAAGACAATTACCATTGATAACTCCGTTAAGGTGTCTACCTTAAATAGGCAAGCACTCACTTTCTCTGGCTCTCTGGGGCTCAAGAGAATTGATCCCGCTTAAACCTATATTTACTAAAGTCCTTAAATATTGTTTTTATATAACTCGATGAGGTTTTATGAAAAAAAATATATTAATATAGATTAAAATAAACCTTGAGGGTGATTAGTATTACATAGGGTTTTCATGAGTATGGATTTTAAGTATTTGGGGGTATTTTAGTGATATGCACTTAACTTGGAAAGTTCATGGTATTTTATTGAAAAAACTTGTCCTTGTTGATATCTTGATGGTATTTTATTGGCAAACTTGTTAATCTTTCATTTTGAGAAAAATTATAGATTTATTATATTTGAAAATATGGCTTTATAATTTTTATATAATTTTTAAAAATTAATTTTATTTTATTTAAAAAATTCGTATTTCTTATAAACGTATTTAAATTCTTTCGAGATCGAATGGTTCGTGAGGAGGTCGGCATCTCACTCTACTAGCCCAAGAATGTGCGATAATCTGTACCATCTATTAGCGGGTCCCCTAAAGAGGGTTGTAGATACATAATCGCAAAGGAAATGAAATATCGCTTTAAAAGAAATCCCGTTTTAGAATTATGTGGTATTTTATTGTAAGATTTTCTTCGTAAAAAATATTCATACCAAAAGAGTTAGCGTGCAATAGAACCAAGTGTGCATATGGGGTAGGTCATTACCCCATGAAATTTTCCTAAAATTATTGTTAAGCATGTTTTGTCGAAAAAATGTGATAACAAAGTTCAAGATATTTTAATGTAAAAGTTAAATTATGATTGTTTTACCTGAGATTCTTAGAGAAAATTTATTCTAGACATTAGTATTAAGATTATAAATGAAGTGGTAAAATTAGATTGTCTAAATGATAAAGGAGAATGGAGTTATCGGTTTTAGAAAAGATGATATCGGTAATAACTCCATTTTTTACCGATTTTGTTTAAAAAAGAAATTCATTGAAGAGAAAGGGAGTTTGGGAGGGACTTACTATTTAGAAAGCTCAAAGAAAGGGTTAGGAAGGAAAAGGTGTCGTCGTGGCATCGCAGGAGCTCCGAAATTTGCTTCGATTTTCGCTGGAACCAACTTACTTGCTAACTCTACTTTACTTCACTTGCATTAGGAACTTTTCAGAGAGCTTTGGCTAGAATTTTCAGAATGGTGCTGAGCCAAGGTAGGGGTGGTATTTATAGTGGAGAATTAGGGTTTGGGAATTAAAATTATGGATTAAAAAATATTAAAATTGTGTTTAATTGTGAAATGAAGGGTCTCTGTTTGATTGCAGAGAAACAGTGCAGGGGTGTTAGGGTTAGGTGAAGAGACGAGTGTGCAAAGCCCGGGCTTCATTGGGCTTCATCTAATTGTCCCGGCCGGTTTTATTGAGCATTTGGCCGGTCGATCTCGAGGCAATTGCCTCGAGATTAGTGCTACTTGATCAATCCATTGTTTAAAGCATTTTCCACATGTTTGATTTTTCTGAACTTTTCATTTTCCCGTGTATTGCACGTGAAATCTTTTGGGCTTCCAAAAAGTTAAAAAAATTCAGAAAAAATAATTGTGTCTGATGGGAATCAAACACAGGGGCTATGTCACAGCAGTGCAAGGCTTTACCAGTGAGCCACAAGTTATTTCTTGCTGTTATTTAAAAAAATTGACTTATAACTCAAACTCATACTGTAAAACTCAATTCTTATATATTAACAGTAAAATTTTCGTACAAGATTTTAGAGTCGTTACACTTAATTCCCAGAATGTAGGAGGTATCACCCAGGAATTTTATAAAGAACTTTTGTGACAAGAACAACTTAACCGATTGCAGCTTAGGAATATTATTTCCTATCAGGAGAATGCCATCGATGTTCAAGATGAAGAACACGAAAGCTCTCCCTGCAATCTTCTTGTAGATACATGACTCATTCTCATTCTTGATGAAGTCAAATTTCTTGTCCGTCTCATCAAAATAGATTGTTGAGAACTCACCAGCGCGCGCAAACGCGTATGTTTTGGAAACAGATATGATTTTAAGAAAATGAAATGCGCACGCGAGATCTTTCTTGTTTTAAAATTTATAAAACGCAAGTGCACGGCGCATTGTAGCAAGCCGGCAGGTACGGTTCGATCAGTAGGGAATTGTGTATTAGGTCTTGTGATTTAAGGTTCAACAAATAACGAATGGGTTGGTTTTATCAGTAAAAATGATAGAATACGAAAACAAGAAAAGCAAGCAAAGAAGAAATTGGCCATGGCTTTGGTTCGGAAGGTCGAATCGTGACGATTCTTTCGACGCTCCCTTGATCATGAGTTGTTCGTCCTTACGTCGATCCCGGCATGAAGCATGACTTTGTCAAAGCGGCTGCGAAGCACAAATTATTAAATTCCGATATTCGATGTAAATACGAAACGATTCCGTTACGTTCACTTACCATTTGTATGTCCAAGCTTGAGGTATCAACACTAAACACAAGGGTTAGCAAGTATACCACAACATCAAAAACACAAATTAGTGAGTGAGACCAAATGATTTCAGTGTTAAGTGTGCTAAGTGTTTGTGATGGTATATGATATATGAAACTAAGATATTTGTCAAGTAACTTAATCACAAAATACCACATCCAAACTTAGCAAACTTAACACCCAATTGATTCTAACCTTAGACTTGCAAGATGGGGTTTGTGGGGAGAATATGGTATGTGATGAGGTTACAAAGTAACCATGGAATGAACATACCATATCAACCCATCCAAGTTAATACTAAGTTTATAATCACAATAAAGCACATTAAACATTAACAAGAGGAGGAGGAGGCAAAGCCTTTCATCTCACTTTCTTACCATTACCACAACCAAAGAAGATCAGTTACACATCATAAAAAGAAATGAAAGTAAAGAGAAAGCAAGTAAATAAAGAAACACAAATATTATTAACACTTGATGTTGAGGTATAAATCATTGGTAACTTGTTCAACCTCTATAATGAAGCTTTCAAGAGAATGCATCAATAGGGAAGAAAAAGAAGAGACCAAGTTAAATCCCACTCACTTTCAAGCCTAAACCATAAAATAAACAAAAATGGAAAATGGGTATATATTATCCATTTCCCTTGCTCAAATCTGTTCTGGTATTTATAGGCTTAACATCAGAATAAATAAACAATATAAATAAGATGATGTGACCTAAAGAATTGACCAGAAGAAAAATGGGGAAGTTTGGAGCTAGGGGGGCCGGCGGTGCTGGATTTCCATTGGGTCTTGCCGGTTGGGATCCGAGCACATGGGTTCGTATTGCTGTGGTGATCATTAGTTCACTCCACAATCTCACTGGTGCTGTTTTAATTTTTTTTAATAACCTGGTTTGCACTAAGGATTTTGGAGGGAAACATGAAGTATTACATCACATCACAACTTTATACATTAACACACATCACCTCATATATGCCCACCACTTGTACAATTCATCATTTGTGTGTGCCAAGGCAGCCCCACCATGGTCCAAGCCATCAAAGAGTCATGTGCACACTTGTATGTGTTGGACCAAAATTGTGTGCACACATTTATTTTGCAAAAGCTCTTTGAATATCGGTTGGTTTCCTATTCTGTTTGCAGTGTCGGCTCCCAAATGCTATATCCGTGATATTGAGTTTGTTTCCAGTATTTTAATCATGAACACATGTAATGTGTAATTACTGAGCAGACACTGATTAATATCACCGATAAATAACAAAATACATAATGAATGAGCGGTATTAAAATGCAGTTTTCTGTGATGAACAAATACTCCCAGACTTATCTTTTGCTCGTCCCAAGCATAACAAAATCCTAGCCTCACTTTCGTAGGGAACGCGATTGCACTGAGCACGTACAACAAGCCGTTAAACCTCTAGGTGTCCCTAGTAGGAGGAGTGTTGTCTCATGAGGGTTTTCAGCGGATTACACCCACAAAATCCAGTCAAGTTAGCGTCGTGGAGAAACTGTTGATTCTAATCTTAAGTTAGAAGTTCTATTACCCAAATCAGAAATGTTAAACCCTATTTTTTTACTCCTCACAATTTGTTTAACATAAGCTCATACGCGTCTTTACGTGATTGTGCGAATAATGTCTATAAGGTTTTAAGAACTTTGATTAGGGTCATCATGTCATAATTACAGACTAGGATAAACTTCTGAAGGATCACACGAGTTTGAAAGGAGTTAAGATTTTCTCAAGTTTTTTTTCTTAAGTTAGGTTTCAAGTCAGAATTTCAATCGTTTTTAACAGAGAACCTAAGTCTTATTCTTCACTCCTACCTTTCACCTGTTTTTGTTCATACCCACCATTCATTATCGTGCAAAACGTCTTTTATAAATATACCTTCATATCTCCGCGAAAAAACTGTTTTAATAGAAAACCCGTCTCCGCCAAGATTATTGTCCCACAAAGAACCGTGCGGATTTTTAACTCGGAGAAAACACTTGCTTAGCTTGTTTTATGTGGCGATTGGGAACTTATCGAGCTTTGGGTCAATGACTTCCAAACCAGATGGTTTTAGGGCATTAGGTGTGGAGACACCCCAAGAACTTAATTACCCAAGTTACCAAGGCCACAAAACAAATGACTCATTATATTTTAAAATATTCTGAATTCAGTGAAAACGGAGATATAGCCAGCATTTCTTTAAATACGAAGACGTTACATGTGGATAAGGTGTGTAATTACTCCAACAGAGGTCCAGATGGGTTATTTTTCAGACTTATAGCTTCAATTAAAACATCAATAAAATTCTTCATATCTACTTCACTGTATGAACTATTCTTGATATTTGCTTAACTCAGAACAAACCAGCCTGATCCTAATGATGTTTATCAATTTTTAAAAGTTTTTCAGACATATCACACATTTATTAAATTCTTAAAACACATATGACACATGTAAAGTGTTATAAAAGACTTATATCAGTTATGGTTAAACACAAAAGGAGGGTTATTTTTCGGGTCGTCAGTCTCACAACAAGGATTTAGTTATTTCTAACTTATCAACCGAACCATCAGACTTCGAATCAAAGTTCCCCCGCTATCTAACATGACAAAGTTTTTATATTTTTGAAGAAAATTTTCAATTTTTATAAGTTTTTCAATACAATGCAATACAAAAGCAGATATGAAATGCGACTACATGCAAAAGACAAGAAAAATACATAATGTAAGTGCTGAAATGCAGGAAATATGCACATGTAAACTATATGCAGATACAAAATACAACCAAAACAGCTCCACCCCCAAACTGAATATGACGATGTCCTCATCGTCGCTTGGCTTTGCCATTGGCTCTGCTGCTTCCGCTTTCTTCTTCATGGTTTGCTAAGATCTGGCTGAGTTGTTCCTTTATTTCCTTGTTTTGCCTGATCAAAGTCTTGATGCCACGGACCTCCATCCTGTGTAATTCATAGGGATTTGTCGGAACGTCCTCTCCCAAGTAAATCTCTGGGGAAGTATGCGGTGCCGCATGCTCGCTGGGGTCAGTGGGTGACCAAATTTGCTGCCCACTCCTGCCGTCTGTGTATCCTGGTGAGATCCTCTCTATCTCCACCGGGACGGTGTCATACATCGTGAGGCAGGCTGCAAAATCATCGTCCTCCGTATAGTAGCGAAAAATTTGGGTAACGAGGACGTGAAGTAAAGATTTGCACGCGGCGACACTTCCCTTGACTGTGGCAAATAGCATGCTCTCCATGCAAAATTGATAATCCTTGGTCATTAAACAATGAACTATGTGCCCTACAATCGCTGAAAAAGATGAAACTCGAGCGATCCCCCTGACGTTACGGTAAGCCCAGCGGCAAGCCATATAGACGTTTCTATAAATCTGCTGGGCATTTAGTCCAGCATCTCGTAACTCGCACCTGTCCCCCATAATTGTCCTATACTGGGCTAACTCTAATGGTCTCTGAAAACAGGTCGGATAGGGATGTTGGTGACGTTGGATATCGTATCAGCTGAAAATACCCTCCGTCTCCCCTGAAAGTGAAATATAATGCGATCCTGGAGTATCTCACCATTTTTAAGCGCGTCATAGAACTCATCTACCAAGTGTTCGCAAGCACATAACCCCTCTTCCCCATACAACAAAAATTCCCACCCTAACTGTCGGATAGCATCATGGAAATAGCTCCCGAACACCTCATGGGTGAATATATCGACAAAATTTCGCTCTAATTCGAAAGGGGCCATGATCTGTGGGTTGGTGAAATTTGCATAAAATTTAAACAGTGCAGGAGAGGGGGGAAGAGAAAATATTACAGCTCTGACAAAGCCAAACGACGATCGGGGACAACGAGACCGGCCTCGCCGGATATTTTTGATGAAGTCGCCGGTCGGATTCCAAGGAGATGGGCTAGGGTTTTGGAGGAAGGTGAGGGGAAAGCAAAGAAGAATTCTAGATCTGTTTGAGTAGTGGAGAAAGGGTCGGGGTCAGGGGTGTTGGCTATATAAATAACATTTTACAAACCCCCCCAAAAGATAACCCTATTTTTTTACAATTTTACTCAATCAAAAAGTTAAATCAGTGTTGTCCCCAAACTTCAGCACTCACCCCCTAACGGGTGAGATCTTATTTTCAAAATAAAAACTAAGATTAATTACAGTATTCACAAGTTAAACGACATTGTTAGTTCAGAAATTAATACCAGCCACTCAAAAAATTTGTCGATATAATGTAGAGGCTGGTAAAAGAATAAGTATATAAAAAAGAAAAAGAAAAAGAATGTGTTAGTTGTTAGTGAAGGGCATGGGTGTGTGTGAGTAAGGATCAGAAGACATTGAAAGTGAAAATGAAATTTTGAAGAGGTCAGCGAATCATTGCCCGGATGAATTGAAAGGTTAAAAAGCACATGTCGAGTATCGGAGTCAAGCTCGTTTAAAAACTGGATTTCATCCGCAAAAAATTTGGAAAAAGAAAGGTTAATGGGATGTTCCCTAATTGATCCTGACTCAAACTCACCGAGGATATCAAGTTCATCCGCAAACAATTCTTCAAAACTCTGTATGAAAGACTATTTTCAAGGCTGTCTTTCTCCCTATAATTCTGCACAATCTTATACTCACCGCTATGGCTCACAATTCCCAAAACACGTTTTTCTTCATCACATTCATCTCTGGATAGGTTCATGTCATTTAAAAAGGTTGGTTCCCACCCTAACGCTTCTTCCGAAACAATATCACTAGGTGATACAAAAATTGTGGGTTTCTGATTATTGATTTCTTCTAACAATCTATCCAAACCATACCCGTCAAAATCACATGATTCCTCCTCTAAAATTGGAATGCAAAAATCAGTCGGTTGTTTTTCTTGTGTGTCCTCATAACACTTAGTCAATTCAATTGCATCGTCATCTATGAAATCATCAAAATTCAATTGATCATTTATCTTACTTGGGTGACTTCGTAGATGACAGATATCAACACTATGTAGTTCTAATTGACTATGTTCACTCTTTAGAATCACTACAGCTACATGCTTTTCAATTCTAGCCGAAGATTGAGCTTGAGCATGAAACAATTGCTCAGAATGCTGTATACACAGGGCTAGAGTTGCGGCCGTTTGATTCTCGACCGCAATCATCACTTCAATACCTTTCCCTAAAGCGGTCAACCTAGCATCCATCTCACCATCATTCCCAAAGGATGGGTCAATTGTTTCATGAAAAGAGGGTTGTGACGGTGGTGATACTAAAGCAGTCAATCTGTCGACCTCTTTCTCTAAATTCTCAATCATTAGTTCTCTAATTTAAGTGGAACTGGGTTCAAGAGTGTTAGGTGGGTGACCATTAGCAAAACTCTGGGATGATTGGTCACCCCTTAGAAAAGGACAGTTTTCATGAATATGGGAAGAATCGTGGCAGTTTGAACAAAAGTATTGGGAATGGGTATAAACAAAAGAATAAGAATCGTGAGGAATTGAATTAAATCGTGTATCACCCATATCAACAAGAATTCACAAATGTCACAAAGATAAAGAATATCACACCCCTAGCAGTCTATAGTATGCTAGTCAATTAGACCTGCTCAAGAACCTGATTGTTGAAATAAAACTGTGTCGAGAAACGGGCTCGATATACGGATCACGAAGCCAGGTAAGTGCAAGAGATAAGGGGAGGTTTTCCAATGCTTTCACGAAGTTCCTTAATTAGATAACCGTTTCTCTTGAACACTTGCCTAGACACCCCGTGAACGATATACCGTTAAGCGGTGTTCTAAACACAGTCAACTTCTCCTAATGAGGGCGAAGTCCTTAAAGTCAAAGTTCTAGTTGATTTTAAATTACCGTGGGTATACAAGAATGCAGTTTTGTGATTTATGGGCTACGGAGAAAGGTGATGAAATCTTTTACCGTATCTTGTTTGGTCTTTTTGACCTTAAATCCGTATTAAGATGCAAATGCACAATCAATTAAAAGAATTCAAGAAATCAATCAATAAATCAATTCTTTTTCAATTTAAATTTAAGAGCTGCAAAAATTTCGGTTAGTTCTCTGTGCAATTGGTGGCAAGCTTGTGCGAAGAATCCTGCAGAAGATAAAATAGTGGAACGCGTCGGATTCAAGAGGAATGTGTTAGGAAATACATACCGATGTGATTTGGTTAAGAAAACTCCATTTTGAAGTGATTCAAGACTTTGATTGTTCTCTTGCGCGGGTAAAACTACCCGGATCTTTGGCACTATACTTCACTAACATTTTGCAATTGAATTTGAATCTCGCTCCGCACGATCGCTAGTCGTAATTCCGTAAAAAACCTGAAATGTCGGAAAATACGATATTTAGTGTCAAAAGCGATATATCTGCCCCAATTCCTGCACACTCAAAATTATAAAATCAAACAATACCACTAAAATACCAACACTGCACTGGAGATCACACAAAACAAAAAATCCCAAATTACCACACTGGAGCCAGCGGCGCTGGACTATTTAGCAAGGTCGCCGGTCGAATTCCGAGGAGAGGGGCTATAATTTTGTGTGGGTTCAATCTGCACTATTAGTAATCTATTGGTATACTTTGATTTTTTAAGTTAAGTTAAGGGTGATAGCAGGTTGCAAAGACAGAGAACAAAGTGAAAAGAATTTGTTAGTTTGTGTTAGTTTTGAAAAATTTGAGTTAATAGTTAGTTTTGTTAGTAAGAACCGGAAATAACAATACCCAATACTACCAAGTCCCCGGCAACGGCACCAAAAACTTGTTGGGAGCTCACTAGCATGCGTAAACGCGTATGTTTTGGAAACGGATACGACTTTAAGGAAATGGAATGCGCACGCGAGATCGTTCTCGTTTTAAAATTTATAAACCGCAAGTGCATGGCGCGTTGTAGCAAGCCGGCAGGTACGGGTCGATCCGCAGGGAATTGTGTATTAGGTCTTGTGATTTAAGGTTCGACAAATAACGAATGGGCTGGTTTTATCACTAAAAATGAAAGAATACGAAAACAAGAAAAGCAAGCAAAGAAGAAATTGGCCATGGCATTGGCTCGGAAGGTCGAATTGCGACGATTCCTTCGGCGCTCCCTTGATCATGAGTTGTTCGTCCTTACGTCGATCCCGGCATGAAGAATGACTTTGTCAATGCGGCTGCGAAGCACAAATCATCAAATTCCGATATTTGATGTAAATACGAAACGATTTCGTTACGTTCACTTACCGTTTGTATGTCCAAGCTTAGGGTATCAACACTAAACACAAGGGTTAGCAAGCATACCAGAACATCAAAAACACAAATTAGCAGGTGAGAGCAAATGATTTCAGTGTTAAGTGTGCTAAGTGTTTGCGATGGTATATGGTATATGAAACTAAGAGATTTGTCAAGTCACTTAATCATAAAATACCACATCAAAACTTAGAAAACTTAACGCCAAATTGATTCTAACCTTAGGCTTGCATGATGGGGTTTGTGGGGAGAATATGGTATGTGATGAGGTTACAAAGTAACCATGGAATCAACATACCATATCAACCCATCCAAGTTACAATACTAAGTTTATAATCATAATAAAGCACATTAAATATTAACAAGAGGAGGAGGAGGCAAAACCTTTCATCTCACTTCCTTACCATTACCACAACCAAAGAAGATTAGTTACACATCATAAAAAGAAAAACAAGTAAAGAAAAGAAAGTAAGTGAACAAAGAAATACAAATATTATTAACACTTGAAGTTGAGGTACAAATCATTGGTAACTTGTTCAACTACCATAATGAAACTCTCAAGAGAAAGCTTCAAGAGGGAAGAAAAAGAAGAGACAAAGTTAAATCCCACTCACTCTCAAGCCTAAACCAAAAAATAAACAAAAATGGAAACTGGTAAATTATCCACTCCCCTTGTTCAAATCAGTTCTGGTATTTATAGGCTTAACATCAAAATAAATAAACAATATAAATAAGATGATGTGACCTAAAGAATTGACCAGAAGAAAAATGGGGAAGTTTGGAGCTAGGGGGGCCGGCGGCGCCGGATTTCCATGGGGTCTTGCCGGTTAGGATCCGAGCACATGGGTTCGTATTGCTGTGGTGATCATTAGTTCACTCCACAATCTCAATGGTGCTGTTTGCTTTCTTTTTAATAACCTGGTTTGCACTAAGGATTTTGGAGGAAAACATGAAGTATTACATCACATCACAACTTTATGCATTTAACACACATCACCTCATATGTGCCCACTGTAGGGTTACTAGGCACAGTCACAAGGGTCTATAAGGTATCAACCATGCCCGATTTAAAATTTAGACGTGCCGAACAACCTAAAGCGAGGATCTTTGCTAGATAATTAGGGTTAAACATGCAAGTAAATATCTTTACAACTAAGAGAGGGGGATTACAACCATTGTAGTCTGCTCCTTCGCTTCATAAGCTCCAAGTAGTAGCCCCTTCGCCGCGATCCATGATCTCCCGGACTCAAGAGAAGCTCCACAACCCGAATGATTCATGCTTGCTTGATGTCTTCCTTTTCTAAGATGATCTATCTTGAAATTTCTTTAACTCAAGCTCTCACTCACTAATCAAGTATTAATGAAGTGAACACCCTAATCTAATTGGCTAGATTAGATGAGGATGATAAAGTAGGAATTATGCTCTCTTTTATTTTCAAGATCTCACACTTATCCATCACAAAAGAAAAACCTAGAAAGCAAAATCCTAGAAAGCTTTTCAAGAGCTCAAGGAAGAAGAAGAAGAAGAAGAAGAATCATTCCTTTTGTGATGAATAATGAATTGTTATTATCATTACAATTGCAACCATGGTTAAGTCAAGAAAGACTTAACCATTGTAGAGATTTAACTAGGGTAAAGGGTGTGGGTTGGGTTAAGAAAATATCTCTAAAAATATCAACATATAATATCTTTGCAAGAAACAAAACAAAAGCTTCTAGAAGCTTCAAGAAAAGGTTAACCCAAATCAAACCCTAACCATGTTTAATCTCCACTAATCATATTGCATTTGTAAACATAACTTGTTACAATATTATATATCACATATATAATAGATTTTTGTAACAAAAGAAAATAATACAATTAACATATATCGCATATATATCAATGTATTATCCGGTGAGAAAATGAATCAATAAAGCGAGCCAATATTAGATAATGTAATGTAATATATCACACACACACACACACACATATACATTAAATTATCGAATCAACACCTGATCCGACAATCCGGCTATATCGCATATAACCGACTAATATATCATGTACCGATACATGGAATCAACACTTGATCCGATGACCCGGCTGATATCAAATATCGCGAGAATAGAATACAGCATCTCATATCATATTATTCTCGGTCCCGTACATATCACATATGTGCTCCTACTCCGTTTTGCCTGAGTCAAGAAACCTCTGTGTAGGACTCTAAAGAATCGTCAATACGCCGGCAGTAGGTGATGATCATATCAAACACCCACAAGCTGCAAGCGGTCAGCTAAACGTAACAGCCACCCAGGTATTGAGCGATCGGAAGATCAACAAGTAAGCCTATACATTCTTCTGTGAATCCAATCAGTAACACTCCCGTACAGTCCGGTCGCTTCGTCTGATATGTCGCATATCTAGTCTAGGGGTGGTATACGTCAGACCCCAGTAACCGATAAGTCATGTCGATGTGAGTCTCATAACAGGTCGAGAACTTACCGATAACACTTACCAGTAGTACTCAATATCCGCCCTGGCCAGGGACTTCCAGTTATAGCCAATCGAACACAGCACAACATCAACTCCCTATACTGGGGGAGACGAAACCCCTCCTATCGCTCATTGCCTCCATGTGATTCGGGACTATACCTAAAAGCCACCGTTTTGCACGCCCTCTTGGACGTGGTAAGGTGAAAATCAAAGCATAGTGGGAATCACACAAGACTCTATGACGATTTCGGGTCTATAGACTACCCTGTACCAGTGTCACCAGAGAACTGCCATCTGACATGAGGTATAATACCATCTGGGAGTTCTCGGCGAGTCCGTCCAGTGTACCCAGTCTTCACTGAGCACTCGTACACCATCTTTGATGTCAAACACCGATGGATATGGGATCATCCATCGCCTATCATATGGGTCAAGATGTATATACGCTAGTCTACTCTGGTGTATCGATGCCCTGTCTCGATACACCCTCGACTAGGAACAGTTATAGGATGTACTCGTCGACTACCGTGGCCCCACTAGTATGATCTCATCTTAGTCCCAGTAGTCGAGTACATATCCTAAGGGCTTTGTCAACATGTGAGAGTAAGACAGTAAACTAATATAAGTCAACATGTTAAGATAAAGTGAAACCAAATAGCATACTATTATGATGAGCAAGAAAGTCCTCTCTATATATATCCAAGCATCCACTATAATATACATCATATGTACAACAATGGCCTCTACGGCATATATATAACTAACAATCTCCCAATTGCACTAAGGCCAGCTGTTGTAGTATCTCATACCCAGCATCCCGAAGAGTCTCTCAAACTGTGTCTGGGGAATAGCCTTCGTGAGTGGATCCGCAGTGTTGTCCTTCGTATCAACTCTCTTGACTTCGATCTACCGACGATCAACTATCTCCCGGATCAGGTGGTACCGCCTCAGAATATGTCTGGACTTCTGATGGGACCTGGGTTCCTTAGCCAAAGCCACAGCTCCATTGTTATCGCAATACAAAGGTATTGGATGCTCAATGGATGGAACCACACCAAGTTCAGTAATGAATTTCTTCATCCAGACAGCCTCTTTGGCAGCATCGTTGGCAGCGATGTATTCAGCCTCCATCGTCGAGTCTGCAACGGTATCCTGTTTGGAACTTTTCCAACTCACTGCCCCTCCATTGAGGGTAAAGACAAATCCCGAGTGCGACTTAGAGTCGTCCTTATCACTTTAGAAGCTCGAATTGGTAAAGGACTCCACCTGGAGTTCCCCGTTACCATACGCCTAGAACATCTCCTTAGTTCTTCTCAAGTACTAGAGAATGTTCTTCACAGCTATCCAGTGACTCTTTCCAGGATCTGCTTGATACCTACTCACTATACTTAGTGAGTATGCTACATCAGGTCTGGTACATAGCATCGCATACATGATAGAGCCTACTGCCGAAGCATAGGGTATCCCTTGCATGCGAGCTCTCTCCAAATCAGTCTTGGGAGACATCTCTTTGGAGAGAGTGAGTCCAGAGATCGTGGGTAAGTTCCCACGCTTGGATTCTTCCATACTAAAACTCTTTAGTATGGTGTCAATGTACCTGGATTGGGACAATCCCAGTATCCGCTTAGATCTATCTCTATAGATCATAATTCCCAGTATGCAGGAGGCATCACCAAGATCTTTCATTAATAATCTTTGTGATAAGAAGAGCTTGACTGATTGCATCATAGGAACATCATTTCCTATCAAGAGTATGTCATCTACGTACAATACGAGGAAGACGACTTTACTCTCTGCAACCTTCTTGTAAATACAAGGTTCATCTACGTTTTTGATGAAGTCAAACTCTTTGACTACAACATCAAAGCAGATGTTCCAACTCCGCGATACTTGCTTTAACCTATAAATGGATTTAAGCAGCTTGCACACCTTTCCGCTGCTCCCACTATCTACGAAACCCTCTGGCTGAGTCATGTACACATTCTTCTAAATCACCATTTAGAAAGGCGGTCTTAACATCCATCTGCCAGATTTCGTAGTCATGGTATGTTGCAATGGCAAGTAAGATCCGGATGGACTTAAGCATAGCTACTGGAGAAAAGGTTTCATCATAATCCACACCCGGTCGTTGACGAAAACCCTTTGGAACAAGTCTAGCTTTGAAAGTCTCAACTTTTCCATCTACACCAAGTTTCTTCTTAAAGATCCATTTTCTCCCAATGTGTTTTATCCCTTCAGGAGCAACTTCTAAAGTCTATACTTTGTTGGTGTACATGGATTCCATCTCAGATCGCATTGCATCCAGCCATTTCACAGTGTCACTACTCGTGATGGCCTGCTCGAAGCTAGTCGGGTCATCATCTTGCATGATGCAATCCTCGCTCCCATCATCAACGAGAAAACCGCAGTATCTCTCAGGTGGATGAGAAATCCTACTAGATCGGCGGAGAGGCAGAGGTTCGTTGGGGGCTACTGAATCCTCTGGTTCCAATAAATCATCAGTTGTAGTTTGTGGTGCTGGAACTTCTTCCAGCTCTATCTCTTTGCCACTAATTTCTTTTGCAAGAAATTCCTTTTCTAAAAAGGTAGCATGTTAAGCAACAAACACCTTTTGCTCCTCACCGTGGTAGAAAAAATATCCATAAGAATTCTTCGGATATCCTACAAACTTGCAAAGAACTGATCGTGCCTCGAGTTTTTCCGGATTTTGTCTTTTGACATAGGGCGGACAACCCCATATCTTAACTCTTTTAAGATACGGTCTCTTCCCACTCCATATCTCATATGGTGTGGTAGGTACAGATTTAGATGGAACTTGATTCAATAGGTATGTTGTTGTCTCAAGCGCATAACCCCAGAAGGAAATAGGCAACTCAGCAGTGCTCATCATAGAGCGTACCATATCCAATAGGGTGCGATTCCTCCGCTCCGATACACCGTTGTGCTGTGGTGTATAAAGAGGAGTAAGCTGAGAGAGAATCCCATTCTCTTTTAGATAGTCCAGGAACTCATTGCTCAAGTATTCTCCTCCTCGATCAGATCGAAGGATTTTAATACTTTTGCCCGTTTGGTTCTCTACTTCGTTCTTATATTCTCTGAATTTCTCAAAAGCTTCAAACTTGTGTTTCATCAGGAACACATGTCTGTATCTAGAGAGATCGTCAGTGAATGTAATAAAGTAGGAAGAACCGTTCCTGGCATGTGTAGACATGGGACCGCATTCATCACTATGTACCATTCCTAAGAGTTCCTCAACTCTTTCTCCGTGTCCACTAAACGGAGTTTTGGTCATTTTACCTTTGAGACATGAATGGCAAGTATCATAAGATGATAATTCGAACGGATTCAAATATCCATCCTTATGTAACTTAGTTAGCCGTGTCACATTGATATGACCAAGTCTACAATACCACAAGAAGGATTCGTTCATTTCTGAACTTTTCCTCTTGTGTGTGTTTTATATATTAAGGACTGTATTTTGATTGAGAATGAATATGCCATTATGTAACGAGCCTGATCAAATCAACTTTTGATTTAGGAAGATGTTCATAACATTATCCTGTATTACAAAATTATACCATTCTTTACTTAATAAAGAAACTGATATAATGTTGCACATCATGTTCGGTATATAATAGCACTCATTCAGAATCAATGTATTACTACTTGGTAATACAAGGTGATATTCGCCAACTGCTTTGGCTGCAATATTTGTACCATTCCCTACTTGTACGGAATGATTACCTTTTCCCACTTCTCTACCTTTACGTAGCCCACGTAACAATTTACATATGTAGGATCCCGATCCGTTATCTAATACCCAGGATGTAGGGTGAATTGAGAAATAGTTCTCAATAAATAACACACCCAAAGAAGATGCATCAACATACTTGTTCTTCGTTTGGGCGGCATGAGAATCCAGATATTGTCATATTCCCTGTTCAGTCTTATAACACTTATAAGAAAGAACGGGACCAACGTTCCCATGCTCAGTATAATAAGCGGGTTCATTCAATACATCAATATTATTATCTTGATTAAGGCCTGACATGGTCGCTACCTGGAGAGAGAGAGAAGGAAACACTTTAGCGTATGCTCTTGCAAGATTAGATTGGTTATTATCTTATCTAATCAGGATGTCTCCCACTGTTTTCATCAAATCTCCCTTCAAACCCTAAAAGGTAAGATTAGCCGGGATTAATTACACCCTACAATTTCGTCAATCTTTCAGCCAGATCAGTGTTGGTACTTTGAGGGAGGTTCCCCGTGCTTTCGCACGGACCTAATTAAAATAAACCTCGTTTTCCCATAGGCTTAACCCCGTTAACACTTTTCTAGACACCTACTTGATCGGCTAATTGTCCTCTGTAAAATTCTCCCAGGAGTAACTCTTACTCGCAGTGGGTATCAGGATCCATCTATCTCATAGAAGGTATGCAATTTCATTGCAAATTTCAACACTTGAAATTCCCGATAATATTCTGCCCCTAGCGATCTATGACCTTGACAAGGTCAACAAACCATAAATCGCAAGTCAAGTTCAACCCGTCATTTCCCGATTGAATTAAAACCACCCGTATGACCCTTGATAAGGTCAACAAGGCCGTATGAATACCGTAATTCAATCACATCTCATATTTTAGCAGATAAACATTAATTTGCTACCATACACTGTGCCTTGACAAGATCAACAAACGCAGCACGAATACTAAGTAGGATTTATCTGAAATGACGGAGGGCTACGCAGGTTTTTCAGAAAACCATGAGCGTAATGAACTTGATATCGTTGTAGAAACAAGTGTTTTTTGAAAAGGAGTGTTTTTTAGGCTTTTCCAGTTTCGCTAAAGAGGTCACTCCTGGTGAAGAGATCTCGGCTCTTTCCTCATCCAATAAGGTGCAGGGTATATCATATATACCGCTGTGCAAAGCAAGACTGTAGCTACCATTTTTATAAAGTTTTGATTCTACAACATCTTTTAGGTTTCTTTTCTTTTATTAATCTCATTAATAAATCCCATCAGTTATGCTTCCTAAGCATCACAGAAGAAACGGAAGCTGTAATATTTTTATATCATATAGTATAAGCATTCGTCTCAGGAAGGAATATGATCTCATCACAGAACATTGCAGCAGAAGATAACATATAAAATATTGGATATACTAGGATGTCCGTGTTTTACATCGAGCCTGTATAAAATACAGATTCCACGGTCGCGATGAATAGCCAAACCCACATCCCTAGAGCCCTACGAGAGCGGCAAGCAACACTGCCAATTCTAGGGTTAGGATACCCGATCTTGACTCTTCGAGATGGCCTCCCACTGTACCCTAGAACCCGGTTACTTATGCTCCCCTCCTAGGGTCTACCTAATGCGGAAAAGTAAATAATATACAATGGTGACATCAACCTCATCCCGGAAGTGCCCCAATAAAAGAATATTACATACAAATGAATTTTACATGAATGAAAATAAAAACCCTCATCTCACATAAAATCCCCGGCTATTCAGAACACGACGATCCAATACAACATATCACAGCAACACATAATATCTCATATCATCAACGTAAGAAAGTATGCGTATCCCGATTGTCGTTGATGTATAGCAACGAAGCCGGCGATACACCACATACTACGCTTACGGTCACAGAAAAGAAAGTGTAAAACTACAATATTTGGAATCCACAATCACTTTAGACATCTTAAATCCGAAATATCACATATTTCGCATTTCATGCCTAACTAAATGAATTCCACATATTATATCACATTCCAGATAAATACACAAAGTTAAACTTTCCGATCAAATAATCAAACACCCAAGAATCCCCAAATAGCTCAACACTTGAGCGGAGTTCAAAAATCCCAGAACATGTCACCGCCCCAATGAACCAGCCGTAGAAGGGTCAAACCAACGCCTCACATATGGCAACGCTAAACCACCACAAGCCCAAGGGTTCAGTAGCAGTTTTGATGGTCACATAATCGAGTTAAGGTTACGTTCTTCTAGAGGGTCCACAGATATACTTGCATGTTTTTCCGAAAGTTTTAAACTCAAGAAAAATTCAACACTTGAAAGTTTTTCGTGTCGGGAAAAAATAAGTTATTGATATCCGTTCGAACATTTTAACACGTTCTAAATTATCCGGAAAACTAAACGAAATTAAACTTTCCGATCGAATCAACGAATACAAAAGATCTCCAGAAAACTCAACACTTGAGTAGAATTAAAAATTCCCAGAAGTATGCAAAAGTACCTACGGATGTTACTGTGAAAAAGCTAACCCTAATACCCCTGTACGGCCGCGGAACCGCCGCGCAAGGCATGGTATTGCCGCGGTTCCGCGGCACTTTAAGGGTATTAGAGTGTCGTTTTTCACAGTAATCCTTTGAATTCCCTGCTTAATTTTCTGAGTATTTTTAATACAGAAAAAAACAATATTTTAAAAATTTTCCATAGAGGGGTTCAAAACCGACGTTTCGGGGTTCGATCGGACTTTTAACTTCATATACACGTCGCCTAATGATCTAACCTGGCTCTGATACCACTATAGGGTTACTAGGCACAGTCACAAGGGTCTATAAGGCATCAACCATGCCTGATTTAAAATTTAATTGTGCCGAACAACCTAAAGCGAGGATCTTTGCTAGATAATTAGGGTTAAACATGCAAGTAAATATCTTTACAACTAAGAGAGAGGATTACAACCTTTGTAGTCTGCTCCTT
The DNA here is from genome assembly GCA_030015575.1 of Agapanthus africanus. Lineage (NCBI taxonomy): Eukaryota > Viridiplantae > Streptophyta > Magnoliopsida > Asparagales > Amaryllidaceae > Agapanthus > Agapanthus africanus. Next base: position 663,442,760 of record CM057342.1, on the reverse strand, counting down.
CGCTTCATAAGCTCCGAGTAGTAGTCCCTTCGCCGCGATCCATGATCTTCCGGACTCAAAAGAAGCTCCACAACCCGAATGATCCATGCTTGCTTGAAGTCTTCCTTTTCTAAGATGATCTACCTTGAAATTTCTTTAACTCAAGCTCTCACTCACTAATCAAGTATTAATGAAGTGAACTCCCTAATCTAATTGGCTAGATTAGATGAGGATGATGAAGTAGGAATTATGCTCTCTTTTATTTTCAAGATCTTACACTTATCCATCATAAAAGAAAAAACTAGAAAGCTTTTCAAGAGCTCAAAGAATAATAATAATAATAATCATTCCTTTTGTGATGAATAATGAATTGTTATTATCATTACAATTGCAACCATGGTTAAGTCAAGAAAGACTTAACCATTGTAGAGATTTAACTAGGGTAAAGGGTGTGGGTTGGGTTAAGAAAATATCTCTAAAAATATCAATACATAATATCTTTGCAAGAAACAAAACAAAAGCTTCTAGAAGCTTCAAGAAAAGGTTAACCCAAATCAAACCCTAACCATGTTTAATCTCCACTAATCATGTTGCATTTGTAGACATAACTTGTTACAATATTATATATCACATATATAATAGATTTTTGTAACAAAAGAAAATAATACAATTAACATATATCGCATATATATCAATGTATTATCCGGTGAGAAAATGAATCAATAAAGCGAGCCAATATTAGATAATGTAATGTAATATATCACACACACATATATATATATACATACATTAAATTATCGAATCAACACCTGATCCGACAATCCGGCCATATCGCATATAACCGACTAATATATCATGTACCGATATATCGAATCAACACTTGACCCGATGACCCGGCTGATATCAAATATCGCGAGAATAGAATATGGCATCTCATATCGTATTATTCTCGGTCCCGCACATATCACATATGTGCTCCTACTCCGTTTTGCCTGAGTCAAGAAACCTCTGTGTAGGACTCTAAAGAATCGTCAATATGCCGGCAGTAGGTGATGATCATATCAAACACCCACAAGCTGCAAGCGGTCAGCTAAACGTAACAGCCAGCCAGGTATTGAGCGATCAGAAGATCAACAAGCAAGCCTGTACATTCTCCTATGAATCCAATCGGTAACACTCCCGTACAGTCCGGTCTCTTCATCAGATATGTCGCATATCTAGTCTAGGGGTGGAATACGTCAGACCCCAGTAACCGATAAGTCGTATCGATGTGAGCCTCATAACAGGTCGAGAACCTACTGATAACACTTACCAGTAGTACTCAATATCCGTCCTGGCCAGGGACTTCCAGTTATAGCCAATCGAACACAACACAACATCAACTCCTTATACTGGGAGAGACGCCCCTCCTATCGCTCATTGCCTCCATGTGATTCGGGACTGTACCCAAAAGCCACCGTTTTGCATGCCCTCTTGGACGTGGTAAGGTGGAAATCAAAGCACAGTGGGAATCACACAAGACTCTATGACGATCTCAGGTCTACAGACTACCCTGTACCAGTGTCACCAGAGACTGCCATCTGACGTGAGGTATAATACCATCTGGGAGTTCTCGGCGAGTCCGTACATTGTACCCAGTCTCCACTGAGCACCCGTACACCATCTTTGATGTCAAACACCGATGGATATGGGATCATCCATCGCCCATCATATAGGTCAAGATGTGTATACGCTAGTCTACTCTGGTGTATCGATGCCCTGTCTCGATACACCCTCGACTAGGAACAGTTATAGGATGTACTCGTCGACTACCGTGGCCCCACTAGTATGATCTCATCATAGTCCCAGTAGTTGAGTACATATCCTAAGGGCTTTATCAACATGTGAGAGTAAGACAATAAACTAATATAAGTCAACATGTTAAGATAAAGTGAAACCAAATAGCATACTATCATGACGAGCAAGAAAGTCCTCTCTATATATATCCAAGCATCCACTATAATATACATATGTACAACAATGGCCTCTGGGGCATATATATAACTAACACCCACCACTTGCACAATTCATCATTTGTGTGTGCCAAGGCAGCCCCACCGTGATCCAAGTCATCAAAGAGTCATGTGCACACTTGTATGTGTTGGACCAAAATTGTGTGCACACATTTATTTTTCAAAAGCTCTTTGAATATCGGTCAGTTTCCTGTTCTGTTTGCAGTGTCGGCTCCAAAATGCTATATCGGTGATATTGAGTTTGTTTCCAGTATTTTAATCACGAACACCTGTAATCTGTAATTACTGAGCATACACTAATTAATAACACCGATATATAACAAAATAGATAATGAATGAGCGGTATTAAAATGCGGTTTTCTGTGATGAACACAGATGTTCCAACTCCGCGATAACTGCCTTAATCCATAAATGGATTTAAGCAACTTGCACACCTTCTCATTGCTCCTACTGTCTATGAATCCCTTCGGCTGATCCATAAAAACATACTCTTTTAAAAATCGATTTAGAAAAACCGTTTTTACATCCATCTTCCAGATATTATTGTGACGCACCTGAAGAAAGAGTAGGGCATGAGTCGGATATTGACTTCCTGAAGCGCGCTCTAAAAAAGAGAGATGAAGAAGCGGCAGAGATGTCCGCTAAAATGAACCAGATGGCCCTTCTGATCCGGAAGATAGTTGGAATGATGGTCCATTCGGAACCACTGGCAGATGAACTGCCGGTAGTCACTCTTAAAGATAAGGATGACATTTCAAATCCTCTGTTAGCCTCATCAACGGCTGAGGAGGAAATGATCCCAAAATGAAAGCTGGAAGCATATATCGCCCAACAAATCAAAGCTCACTAAACCAGTGAAGCTGCAAATAGGCGATCAAGACTGTTCGATCGTATCCGGCAAGGTACGATCAAAAACAGTACCCACCAGACTACATACTTTCAACATTCCATGTATAAATGAACCGGGAATCCTCGCCAGCACATCGCGCGATTTAAATCCATGTTCAGCAACACTGGAGGAAATGATATATTGCTCCTCCGATAGTTCGTCAGCAGTTTGCAGGCATTGCGTTCGAATGGTATGCAAAAGTCCCAAATGACTCCGTGAATACCTTCAATGAGATGGAGATGCTTTTCTGTCAAAGATTCACCAGTACGAATAAGCGCACTACCATGGTGGCATTGGTCAATGAAAGGGTTGGACCGAATGAGACTTGGGTTCAATATATTACCCGATGGCGAAATTTCTGGTCAAAATGCGTGCAACGCATCGATGAAGCTCCAGCCGTAGGAATGTTCATAGCCACCCTTGACCTAAATTCAAGCCGACGACCTTCCAAGAGCTCATAGATAAAATGGCTCGATTGGATTAGATGGGTCAAGACGAATCCTCTTCCGATGAAGATATATGAAAAGTAAAGACAAGGCGGCGTTTATCGCTAACGCTCAATAAAAAATAAGCGGCTCTGAAGCAGCCTGTCGCCAAAATAGCGACAACACTGGTTCTACCCTTCTAAAGATTAGGATGTGAATACTCGCTCCCCTGAAATATACACAGGGGCATATTTCTCGCTGGCAGAAGAATCTCTACGTAAGGTGTGATGTTCCTTTCTTTAAATAACAAAAAAGGATATTAATGGACCTACAAGCAGGTCCTGAAATCAAGTGGAATAGCCCACTTGAACTAAAATCATGAAAGGGACGTAGAAACCATGTCCCAATCCTAAAATGGATGATGAGGAGAAAAAGCTCCCAATCCAAGTTCATTCTTCCAAGGAAGAAGAAGACCCAGCAGAAGGAGTGACATGATATCTCATTCCTTCGTATATGAAGAAGATGCTTCGTCAACATCAGAAAGCGATATTGATAAGCAGAGGATAAGTACCGTGTAATGTGCCCGGAATTTCCCACAAACAACCCGATTGGTACGATGATAAAAGAAATAGTTCAAGAGGGTGGATAGAGCCTAAGGTGTGAAATTTCCGTGCATACAAAGGACATGCAACAGCGTTTCAGTAAGCAAGCATTGGAAGGAATGAATTATGCAAATCCCCGACCAAATACTAAATAATGGACCGAAATGTCCCTAAACTAGAATTTCGCCCCAAACACGGCGATAATGGACCGAATTATCCCTAAACTAGCGTGTCACCCCAAACACGACGATAATGGACTAAAACGTTCCTAAACTAACAATAGACCACTATTTCCTTAAACTGGTATTGGACTGAAACGTCTCTAAACTAACGTTGGACCGAGATGTCCTTAAACTAATATTCATCCCAAATACAGGAATGTTGGACTGAAACGTCCCTAAACTAGAGATAGACCGAAATATCCTTAAACTAATATATTGCCTTACGGTGAGTCTCCATATCGAGTACCGTATACAATCCATGGGCATAAAATAATTCACATCCTTTCCAGGTCCTATATGATGTGGTTCTTTAAAGAAGGTCGTGATCTACAACTGTTAGAGCGTTACCTTACGGACCGCCAAGAAAATGGTATGTCCCCAAGCAGAATGGGCACAGATTAAAACCCGAAAGGACGCCGTGAGTAAAAACAAAATGGCTACCGGCGAGCTTGTGAAAACCCAAGAGGGTGCAAACTCGTTAAACGAAAGGAAAAAAAATGCACTTGCAAAGTCCTCATGATTTTGTAAGGAGAAAACACATGTGTAAGATCATTACAACTCATAAAATAGCAACACACTTAGGAATCTATACGATCCCTAAGGAGAAAATGCACTAGCGAGATCCTCACGACTCGTAAGGAGAATATACCCTCTACAAGACCCTCACGGCTTATAGAATTCAAAAACCTTAAGTTACAGGGATTTGAACCTGTTCTTAAGCCATCGTAACCCCATAAATTTATGCCCTACAGGCAGTCCAATACAGATCCTTGTATACAATCCACGCGCGTAAATAAATATATTCTCAACCAAGTCCTACCAAGAATGAAAAATATCGTTCAACATCGTGAACGGCACTTGCGTGTCCTTACGACTTGCAAAAGAAAATACAACTTTGGAGTCCTCATGACTTTTAAGGAGAAAATACACCTACGAGATCCTCTCAACTCATAGGGAGAAATACCTTTATGAGACCCTTATGGCTCATAAAATCAAAAGCCTTAGTCAACAGGATCCAAACCCTGTTTGCTAAGCCATCTTTGTCCAAATCAATAAAGGCAAATGATGATTCGCTCCTGAAAACATTCCAGTTTTAGCGATACTGATGTCAAGATTGGTATCAGATTCCGAATTCTCAACCCGCAATAAAATCAGCGAGCAAGGAAAAATATGCATATGAAATAACCGAAATGATAGGGCAACTCGCAATAAAAAGCTACGAGTAAAAAAAATAGCCAAAATGATTAAAATAGCCGAAATGATTAGGCACCGCAAATAAATAGTCGAAATTATTGGGCAATTGCGACTTTCATGATATAAAAAGCTGAAAAGATAGAGTATCGCGGAAATACAAAAAATAATAAAATAATACTTTTTTCTGCTCTGCAAGTAGGTCCATACCGACTCTTTTATGCAATCCATAAGCACAAATGAAAGAAAGGGAAACATAATTTCCCACTATACTTTATAGGCACATCTATAGCCTAGAGACTATTCGGACATCTCTCTTACTCCAGCAAAGTACAGACGCAATATCAACAAGGACCGAAGGGTCAAATTAAAGAGGCGCAATGGAAAATTCCTAGCCCTAAATTTCGATGGCAACATCTACAGCGTAGAGATCATCTTGACGTCCAACAGGATGCGGATGCAACTGTCAAATGAAATTGGAACAATGTCCTAGCTCCAGATCTCGATTGCAATACATATAGCATAGAGATCATATAGATGTTTACCCTACTTTAGCGAAGAATTGGCACGACATCATCAAAGCAAAAGTGAAGTGTTGGCATATTCCTAACTTCGGGTCTTGATGGTAAGTCTAGAGACCATTGGATGCCATCTCACCCCAGAAGGGTGCAGTCATGACTTATCGGGGCTTGAAAATAAGCTTAAACTCAGGTAAAGCGCCACGGCAATACCTAATGTTTGATCTTCTGACGGTAATATGGATATTTCAACCTAAGAAAACTACTTGAAGACGTCTTGTCCAGCCTTAGAAGGGATTAGAGACACGATAGATACGGGGCTACTCGAGCAGCAACTTAAAGGACTGCATGCCTAGAATATATCAGCCAACGCAACAGTACGATAGATTTAACCTATTACCACAAACCTAACGGACCCCTATCATAAAAAAAGGGTTATCTATATTTCACATTAGGATACACCTGCGAGATCCTCTCGACTTGTAGGAAAAAACCTTCTCGGAACCTTGCGGCTCATGAAGGTGAAAAGCCTTAGGCGACGGGGATACCAAACTATTTCCTAAGCACTATTGTCCTCCTAGGAGGTCAATACTGACTCCTATATACTATCCATGGGCCAAATTCGACAAAGTTACATCCAATGAGGAGAAGAAGCCACTTACGGGTCATTTCGACTCGTAAGGGAAAATACTCTTATGAGATCCTTACGATTCTGAAGCGAAAACACATTTAGGAGTCCTCACGACATCTAAGGAGAAAATACACCTACGAGATCCTCTCGACACGTAGGGAGAATTATCTTTATGAGACCCTCACAACTCATAAAGTTAAAAAGCCTTAGGCGATAGATCTAAACCTGTTTCCTAAGCCATCGGTGTCCTTGATTTAAATGAGATTTATGATCAAAAATATTTATTAACCGCAATCAAGAACGGCGTCGCTTGGTAGCTAGCCGGTAAGTACGGGTCGGCCCACAGAGATGTTGTGCCTTTTCTAATTTGCTCAAACGAGTTAATTCCAAACGTTGTGAATGGATTATCGCTAAAAACTAAGATTTATATTAAGACTAGAATCTTGCTGGGGTTAGGTTCAGGTTAAGTTTGAAAATTGAATGTTTCCTCACCGCTTTCGATGCCCTATTTTAGATCTATTAGGTGTTATGGTAATAATTAATAAAGGGGATTAGTACCATCGGGAAGAAACAGTGTTTCTTCCTCTAGGTTCTTGTCCTTCCTTTCTTAATCCTTACCCTAACATCCATAGAAAACATATACAACCGGTCCTTTATACTACGGTATCACCGCTATCCCGGGAGATAGGGTGCCGTAGGGAACGGTGTGTTATGTATGCATGGAATCCTATAAAAACTTATGATGGGCAAGAAAGGTGTGAGAGATCTTCATCTCTCAAGCCTTCCCCAAAGCTAACCCTAACAAGCGAGGAGACTTCTCGCTCATTAGAGAATTGATTGACATTCTAACTTTCTAACTAGGGCAAATAATTAAAAGTAAACTAAGGCAATGAAATAGAAATCTTACTTTATTGATGGCTCTCTCCAAACATTAACACAGGAATTACAGATCTGAATTTATGAAATGAAAAGAGGCATCCTCTAAAACAGGTTTTTAGGGTTCTATTTATAGATTCATAGAAACCCTAGGTTACAATCGCGTCATATCTGCTTTTACAAAAATACCCCCTAAGAAAAAAACCTAGTCAACGCCCGCCAGCGCACCGACACATTTTCCACCGACACGGGTAATAGACGGCCGCGGAACCGTGGCCATAGGGTCTGTTTGGCCGCGGTTCCGCGGCCAAGTAGGGAGATTGTAGTCTGTGTTTTTCTGTGTTGCTTCTAGATGACTTTGTCTTCTTGTTTCTACAGTTGTTTCTTCAGATTGGCTTCTAGGTTTCTTCCAGATCTCCACAGTGAATAATTGTAGTGGACTTTTACCGTTGCTTCGTGACGAAGTCTTGAACCTTGCGCCGCCTTGTATTTTGTGAATCTGATCTTCGTGTAGGCTTTATCAAGATTCCACCATTTATTGGTCGTAGTCTCACTTTTGTATCATCTTATGTCTTTTTCACTGTTTTTGTCCCGAGAATCTGTAACCTGCAACTATGTAGCAGACATGGGTTAAAAGCACCTGTTTATTTATAAAATGCATAAGAATGGGGAATATAATAATGCAGAATTATGGTATGAACAAATACCCCCAAACTTATCTTTTGCTCGTCCTCGAGCAAACCTAGTTTTTATTCTCAACAAACAACCTAACCTCACTTTCGCAGGGAAACGCGATTGCACTGAGCTCGTGCAACAGGCCGTTAAACCTCTAGGTGTCCATAGTAGGAGGAGTGTTGTCTCCTGAGGGTTTTCAGCGGATACTACCCATAAAATCCTATCAATTCGGCCTATTAACTTTTATTCTCCAATTAGGTTTTCCAACAAGGAATTCTATTATCTTCGACTCATAAATTATCTACCCGTATTCTTCACGCTTCTTTATCATTTAACTTAAGATTATATATATTCTTGTGAATTTACTTAGCTTTTGGCATTTCTTAAGTTTTCTTTCTAGAGTTCCATCTCAACTTAGGAATTTTTATCATCTCTATTAAAGATATAAGTCCTATTCTTCATTCGTATCTGTTATCTAAACCCCAGTCACATACCCCTACGTGTGTGTATAAATCACCCCTACACTTGGAAATTCAAATCAAGCAATCATACTCTTGTCCGTTGTCCAAAACACTTCTTAATTGGTGAATTTTTAGATGAAGTTTGCTCACACATCTTTCATGTGACCGTTAATACTTCTTGAGGTACCAACGACCGATTACAAAATGTGTTTGCACATTAAGGCGTAATTCCTAGTCTTGTAACACCTAAGGCTTTAACAGTGACTCCGAAACCAGTTGGTCTAAGGCACTAGGTGATGAAGCACCCTCGCTAAATATTTTTTCTATTAATGCAGCCTTAAGTAATTACAAAAACCAATGTTCATTTTTTTTCTCTCGTTATTCACACTTGTATTTTATTTTATTTCCCTTTATACTAAGGACTTTAGACAAGAGCATTTCAAGGTCTCTTCTACTATTCCAAGTTTCAAGGTTAGTGTTTGTACAATTTTGTAGGGTATATATTTTCAGAATTTAGACTTAAACTAGGAATTATTTTTCAAACTTATACTCTAATAAAAATATCAATACTTTTCCCTTGTTTTAACTTAGCCCAAGAAGTCAACTCGAAATTTGCCTATTTCTAAATAAACTACAAAGACATATACTTTCTACCGTTAAATTTTAAGAAAGGTTATTTTTAGGGTTTTTAATTTACTAAGTCTAGGATCTAGTTGTTCCTAGCTAGTTAACCTTTTTGTTAAACTCAAGTCAATTATGGCCAAAATTGAATGTTTTAATTTTTATAATTTTTCAAATTTTTCAGTTTTTTATGGGTTTTAAAATAAGTAATGCAAATGCAAAAATATACATATGAATGCGAAGGAAGAAGGCTTACCAAGCATACCCCCAAACTTAAACTTGACAGTGTCCTCACTGTCATGCTACACCAAGAGGGTCAAAATGTAGGCACTCCCCTATTTATTTATTTATAAAAAATTTTAAATTTTTTTATTGTTAAAAGGAAAAACAAATATATATACAAAAAGGCCCCCCCCAAACTTCATTGAAACAATGTTAAACGTCATTGGCAAACTTTGCAAAGACCAAACGTCAACACCAACCAGTTGAAAAATTTATCTGAATAGAGTATCGGTCGGTGGAAGAACATGATGTACCGATCCAAAAAGAATTGGGGAAGATAGAAGTGGTGGTATGGAATGTGTGGAAGTGAATAGATAGGAGGTGATGATGAATCAAAACGAGAATGTGAATGATCAGAAATCAGTGGAATATTGGCATTCTCGTAGCTTATTAAAAGAAAAGGGGGTGGTTCAACTTCTAAAGGAGGAAGTTGATTATCCACACAATCCCCAAGATGTTTCTGTGGGTCCTTTATTGACTTGGCATCATCCATCATATGCATATGATATTCAATTATGAGGGAACTAATCTCCTCGATGTCCGCCATAGTCCAGCCGAAAGCTTGCCGCTTATCTTGTAAGACCATTAAAAGGGATTTCTCTTGCTCGAGGGTTAGAGAGGCCGATATGATAATGGGAAAGGTCTCATTCTCACCTAGGTAAGCATATTTAAGGTGAGACGGTAAGGGCTTGAGTTCGAGTTTCGGAGGCGAAACAATCAAAGGTAAAATTGGGGAATCTACCTCGAACTCAAAGGACTCCAACACTGGTTCGAAATCACTGCAAACAACCGAATCGGATGGTTCAACTAACTCATCCAAAAATTCAAAGGACTCATATTCGGGCGGTGAGTCGTCAAAATCATCCGAAAAAGTGAAACATTCATAATCAATATCGGTTGTGCCAACTGTGTTAGATTCAAGGAAGGACGCACTAGTGGCGTCAAAACTGTTGTCATCAAACAGAAATCTTTCAAACTCGCAGTCCTTCTGCGTGATTTCGTGAATAGAGCAAACTTCTCGTGTACTAGTTTTAGAAACGGGCGGAAGACTTCCTATCTTGTAAATATTGAACTCACTAGACATCTTCCCAAAGGATAGAGTCATGGAGCCATTGCGACAATTTATTACGGCATTGGAAGTGGCCAAAAATGGTCGACCGAGGATCACCGAAATTTGGTTCCGTGGGTTAGCAACAGGTTGTGTGTCCATAACAATAAAATCAACAGGGAATATGAAATCCCCTACTTTGATCAACACATCCTCTAACTCACCCCTAGGATGGGTGATTGATCGATCAGCCATTTGGAGAGTACAACGAGTGGGTTTCAACTCTCCAACCCCTAATTGCTCGTACACGGAGTAGGGAAGCAGGTTAACACTAGACCCAAGATCTAAAAGTGCTCTATTGATGTTCTTATCCCCAATTGTTATTGAAATTGTAGGACAGCCAGGGTCCTTTCGTTTTTGGGGTAAGGGTTGACGTTGGTTAATAGCATTGCTCACGGCACTAGCTACTAGTACTTTCTTGGGTATTTGTGACTTTCTCTTCGAGGAGTATAAGCCCTTTAAGATTTTCGCGTAAGAAGGGACTTGTTGGATTGCATCCAAGAGAGATATATTTATGCTAACCTGTTTAAATAACTCCACAATCTTCTCCATTTGTGGAGTTGGTTTATTGGGACTTAACCTGTTTGGAAATGGAGCATTTTGAAAATCTGTTGAGTCCAATGTCTGTGGAGTAGAATGTGGAGTTGGAACGGATCCCAGTATGGGTGTGCTCGTGAAGTGAGAAGTGGGTCCGTTCGGATTAGAAGAAGAAGAGCCTTTTGAAGAATGAAGAATAGGCTCTAACGAAGAAGATGAATGTGAAGAATAAGAGGATGGAGAAGAAGAAGAAGATGATGATGAAGAACCACCGGCGGGGGTGTCATCACTAATACCCACGTTATTTTGCAACACTCTTCCAGATCTCAATGTGGTCACCGCATTTACATTATGATTTTGATATTCATATGCGACATGTGCGTTGTGTGTGTGACCGGGATTTGGCAATGGTTGAGATGGAAGCTTTCCCTTTTCTCTCTCGCTCAACGCAGCAGTTAGTTGTGCAATCTGTGCCTCAATAGATTTGATGCTTTGATCGTGTGAAGTATTGTTGTGCACCAACGACTGGATGGAAGTCTCCAACCTTGCTACGGATTGTGCAGATTGTTTGAGAAACGCTTCGAGACTTTTTTCTAACGAGATAACCTTATCATCATTTGGTTGGAAAAAATTGTTTTGAGGGTAAAAGTTGTTAGGCACAAAATTGTTCGTTTGATTTGGATAAGATTGTGGTTGGAAAGGTTGCTGGTATTGAGTTTGTTGTGGTGCTTGTTGTTGTGGAGGAGGAGGCCTTTGAAAGTTGTTGTTTCCTTGGAATTGTTGATTTTGATTCCAAGCAAAATTTGGGTGACTCCTCCAACCCGGATTATAGGTCGAAGAGTAAGGATCATTTCTTTGTCGTTGCTGAAAGGCAGCATTGACTTGATCTTGTCCTTGAACAGGTGGATTGTAAGGACACTCTTCGATAAGGTGTGATGGATCCGAACAACAAGCACAAACAGTTCGTGGGGGTAAAGCAGGGGCAGGAGAAGGCGATGAGATTTTGGTCTCAATGGCTTCTAGCTTTTTCGTAAGTGCGGCCATCTCGGCCTTCATAGCAATCGACATATCTAATTGATGTATGCCTGCCCTAGATTGACCAACAGAAGAAGATAAGGTGGTCTTGGTGCTTTCCCACTGAAGTGTTTGTTCAGCAAGATCCTCGAGAAACGGCCATGCTTCCTCACTAGATTTGGTTAGAAAGTGACCTTGACAAATGGTTTCTAGCAACTGCTTCGTTGCCGGGTTCAATCCCTTGTATAATGTTTGGCAAAGTTGCCAATTTTCGATCCCATGGTGAGGGCATTGAACAAGTAGGTCTTTGAATCTTTCAAAACACTTCCAAAAGGGCTCGGAAGGAAGCTGGGAAAATTGTATAATCTCATTGCGAATTCTCGCCGTCTTGTGATGGATAAAACTTTTTAAGAAAAGCTTTAACAAACTCGTCCCAATTTCTAATTGAATGTGATGCTGTGCTGTATAACTATTTCTCGGCTAAGTCATATAAAGTGAAAGGAATGACCCTTAGCCTTATAGCATCATCTGATAATTGGGTTGTTTTCATCATGGCGGAAACGTTTTGGAATTTGTTTATGAAGATATAGGCATCTTCGGATTCCAGTCCATGAAATTTTGGCAGCATATTGATGAAGTGGGGTTTTATCTCAAAATTGTCCCCATTTGCCTGTGGGAGTGAAAGACAGGTAGGTAAGGCGGTGCGGACAGGATAGAAGAGATCCTGGAGCGCGATTCGTTGGGGCGCTTCAACAGGCGGGTTTTGCTGGTTATTCGCACCTAACGGAAGTAGAATCAGTCCCGTTGGTAAGGTGCTGTTGGGATTATATCCCGACATACCTTCGGAAGAAGAATTTGAAGGTGAGGGTAAGGAAGTGGAAAGAATTTCGACTTCGGAGTCGAAAGCTTCGTCTGTTGGTACCAACGAAACACGGACTAATCGGGCGCTAGTGTCCCTAGTCCAAACGGACATACACTAAAGAGGTAGTGTAGTCAAAAAGTGAAAAACAGAATGTGGGGGTAAGAAAACGTTAATGAGAAGAAAGTGGTGTAAGTGGGGTGCAAGGATTTCTTTAGCGAAAAGTTGCAAGTTTTTGTAAATTTTTTTTTTCTTTTTTATGTGTAGCTTTTTGCAAAAAGATTTTCGATAAAAGGCTATGACAAAAAGGCAATCAACCACAAATACACAATCATGCCTAGATCTAGGGTCACCTAGGTCAGCTAGACAGCTCCTAACTGTTCCAAAGGGCTAGAAATAGGATCTCAAACCGTCTCTTCACCGCCAATTGCGGCGAGGTAAGTGCCGGGTGAGTGGGAGGCTCTCCACTATAAGTAGTGGCCCTAATTAAGTAACCACTCACCTTAGAAACACTTACTTAGACACCGCAAAGTCAGGTTAGGATCAACGGTCGATGCCTACAACTAGTCTTTTGTCCTATTGAGCGCGACGTCCTTAGGGCTGAGTCTAGTATTTTTTAATTAAATAATGGTCAATGCATATGTCTTATGTGATTTATGGGGTCCTGGGAAGGGTGATGAAATCCCCACCCAATCTGAATTGGTCTCAAGCCCCATAAAGTCAGATTAAAAAAATGCAAAGCAGTAACAATCACTTGCAATCAAATTTTTTTTAGCGCGGCGCGAAGAATCCTGCACAAGATCAATTATTGGAAGGGGCAGAGATTTTTTAGCGCAAAGAATCCTGCAGGAGATTTGACAAAAGATATATTGGGATTTGCAGAGGAGGAGATCAGAAGACTTACAGAGAGGATCCATGTGCCGAAGCGATCAACCCGCGGCAGAACCGCGGTCGCAAGTGGGCTTCGGCGGCGGTTCAGCGGTCGGATCGGCGGCTCGGTTCCTAAGAAATTTTTTTAGATGACGATGTCACCAGAGCACCGCGCTTCCGCGGTCAGAAGGGGTATATTGCGGCGGTTCTGCGGTCAGGGTGCTGGTTCAGATCCGGAGATTTTTTCTGTTGTTCTGTTATTGAAATCCCCTTCTGTTCAGATCTTTCGCTTTCTGTTTCGCTCTCTGGATTTTTCCAAATCCGAACTTGTACGTCGATCCTGCAAAGATTCACACAAGAAGCCCTTCAAACAGTAAAAGATGATAGAATTTTTATATTTTTTTATGATTTTTATATTTTATATTAACCTGAAATTGCAAAAAGAAAATACTACGCCATCCCCGGCAACAGCGCCATTTGAATTAAATGAGATTTATGATCAAAAATATTTGTTAACCGCAATCAAGAACGCCGTCGCTTGGTAGCTAGCCAGTGAGTACGGGTCGGTCCACATGGATGTTGTGTCTTTTCTAATTTGCTCAAACGAGTTAATTCCAAACGTTGTGAATGGATTATCGCTAAAAACTAAGATTTATATTAAGACTAGAATCTTGTTAGGGTTAGGCTTAGGTTAAGTTTGGAAATTGAATGTTTCCTCACCGCTTTTAATGCCCTATTTTAGATCTATTAGGTGTTATGGTAATAATTAATAAAGGGGATTAGTACCATCGGGAAGAAACGGTGTTTCTTCCTCTAGGTTCTTGTTCTTCCTTTCTTAATCCTTACCCTAACGTCCATGGAAAACATATACAACCGGTCCTTTATACTACGGTATCACCGCTACCCCGGGAGATAGGGTGCCGTAGGGAACGGTGTGTTATGTATGCATGGAATCCTATAAAAACTTATGATGGGCAAGAAAGGGATGGGAGATCTTCATCTCTCAAGCCTTCCCCAAAGCTAACCCTAACAAGCGAGGAGACTACTCGCTCATTAGGGAATTGAATGACATTCTAACTATCTAACTAGGGAAAATAATTAAAAGTAAACTAAGGCAATGAAATAGAAATCTTACTTTATTGATGGCTCTCTCCAAACATTAACACAGGAATTACAGATATGAATTTATGAAATGAAAAGAGGCATCCTCTAAAACAGGTTTTTAGGGTTCTATTTATAAATTCATAGAAACCCTAGGTTACAATCGTGTCATATATGCTTTTACAAAAATACCCCATAAGAAAAAGACCTAGTCAACGCCCGCCAGCACACCGACACATTTTCCACCGACACGGATAATAGACGGCCGCGGAACCGCGGCCATAGGGCCTGTTTGGCCGCGGTTCCGCGGCCAAGTAGGGAGATTGTAGTCTGTGTTTTTCTATGTTGCTTATAGATGACTTTGTCTTCTTGTTTCTACAGTTGTTTCTTCAGATTGGCTTCTAGGTTTCTTCCAGATCTCCACAGTGAATAATTGTAGTGGACTTTTATCGTTGCTTCGTGATGAAGTCTTGAACCTTGCGCTGCCTTGTATTTTGTGAATCTGATCTTCGTGTAGGCTTTATCAAGATTCCACCATTTATTGGTCGTAGTCTGACTTTTGTATCATCTTATGTCTTTTTCACTGTTTTTGTCCCGAGAATCTGTAACCTGCAACTATGTAGCAGACATGGGTCAAAAGCACCTGTTTATTTGTAAAATGCATAAGAATGGGGAATATAATAATGCAGAATTATGGTATGAACAGTCCTGCATGGAGGTCAAGACCGACTCTTGTATACTATTCATGGGCTACATTCTCCAAAATTGAACACCGATGAAGTGAAGAAGCCACTTACGGGTCCTCTTGACGCGTAAGGAGAAAATACTCGCGTGAGATCCTTACGACTCACGAAAGAGAAAACACACTAAGGAATTCCCACGATTCCTAAAAAGAATATACACCCATGAGATCCTCATGAGTCATAGGGAGAAAAACCTTATCGAGACCCTTATGACTCATGAAGATGGACAAAGCTTTAGGCGACAGAGACTAAAACATGTCTCCTGAACCATCAATTCTATGGCGATGCATAACTTTGCACTACTTAACCCATTTACATATCTATATATCTACATGGGTAAAGTAGTGGGGGGCATTCTTTCCCGCCAAAAAATTTGGTTCAAACCTTGTTGTTCTTTTTATAAAAATAGAGTACAACGCCTCACGTGCAAAGCATGTGAGCACTCACGTGCAAAGCACGCCAGTACTATTGACGATAGGATTAAATCCTATAGCAGCGTCCCACGTGTTAAACACGTGAGCACTCACATGCAAAGCATGTTAGTGCCTACTTCAGATAGGATTAATCCAATGATAACCCCTACGTGTTAAATACTTGAGCACCCACGTGTTAAACACGTGCCGCATTATTTTGGCAGCACTAACGTGATAGCATGCGAGTGCTACTGCCATATATGTATATGGCAGCACTCACATGATAGCGTATGAGTGCCCCAATTAAAAACGCTCTCATCTGATAGAATTAAATTCTATTTGGAAAATATTTTCCTTGATCTTTCTAAACATGGAAAGATTTTTCTCTAACAGAGAATCTTTGGATTTAAAATCCAATGGTGATAAAATATCACCAGTTAAACCATTTTATAGAATTAAATTTTATGTGGGAAATTGTCACGCCCCGCTTCCCGGTGTACGGGGAGGGGACGTGATGGGTCACGCGATGTATTTACTCAGAAGTAAACACGCTAAGCGTATCTAGGCAATATAAAGTAAAATGTACACAAGAGACATGAATATAAATGAACAGCAACTTTGTTTATTAAACATTCTTTTACAGGTACAACTGGAAATGTAAATACAAGGATAGAAAGCAATGCCTAAACAATGACATGAACTGAAAAGAAAATGTGTACAAGTGACTATAGCTCGGGGTCTTCAATGTACTGCTCAGGGGTCTGCTCCAAGTGCTTCGGGCTGGTCTCGAACTCTTCAGAGTCGGGTCCTCTTAACAACATTCCAAAGAAGAAGAGAAATAGGAATGTCGTCAGCGAACAATCGCTCGGTAAGTCCTAAAGAAAAAAGGAGAGAATAGACAGAGAATAGAACAGGTGAACTAGGTATGTTATATTTGTTATACTAACGTAGTTGTTGTAGCTTGGTACAGAATATACCAGTGTATACGAGATGAGTCCAACTTACACCGTAGACTTTGGTAACCCGTAGTACAAGGCTCCGTCGATAATACCACGGAACAATGGCATGAATGTAATTACGTCTTTTAGTGACCACCTCGTGTCACCTTTAACATGTTCCGTACCAGTCTACCCCTTTATAAACCCCGTAATGTATATTGTATTGATTGTACCGATTGTATTGTCTTGCCTTGTAGTAAATGGATGACTTGACAAAACCATGATATCAGTAAACGGAATGGATATAAATGGATAGTCATGTAATCATAGTATATCCATGGTTCGGTTCAGTCATGTTCATGTTGTTATGGATTGAATTCTGTTATTCATGGATTCATGTTGTATTGCAGTTATACTTGAATTGAATTCAATTCAGATTATAATCAGATTTGACCTTGAATCGAACTGAGTCAGACTTTTAAACAAAATTGAAGTCCATATTGTTTTGGAGTTATCGGTAACTGCTGCACATGGACGGCAGGATTTGTGTCTTTTTCCAAGATAATTACCATGTTAATAACACTGTTATTAGATTATCTACCTTAGATAGGCAAGCACCCATATTCTCCGGCTCCTTGAGGCTCAAGAGAACCGGTCCCGCTTAAACCTATATTTACTAGGGTCCTATTGTAATTTAGTATAACTTGAGGGGGTTTTATTTAAAAATAGTTTTGATATAATTTCAAAAAACATCTCAAGTATTTAATTATCGTCTTTAGGGTTTTCATAGATGTATATTTTATTAAAGTGAAATTTTCTAGTGAGTAGAATCTAGTTTTCATTGTATATGGTATTTTAATGAAATGTTGGAATTTGTATTTAATTGTAATGGTAGTTTCATGAACTTGTAATTCTTTTGCTTTAGAAAACATGGAATATTCATATATTGTATTTAAAATAGATATTTTGATAATAGTTATATATATATATATGTATATATTTAATAAAAATAAAGTTTATTTATTTTTTAGAAATCTCATTTTCTTAAAAATTGCATCAAAATTATATTGAGATCGAATGCTCCTTGCAGAGGTCTGCATCTCGCTCTACTAGGCCCGAGGATGTGCGATAACCCGCACCATCCCAATCGGGGTTCCCCAAAATGGGTTGTAGAGGCGCAATCGCACAGAATTAAATAACAAACTTTTTAAAGAAAACGGTTTTTGAATGTTTAAGGTATTTATTCGTAAAATGGTATTTTCACATAAACTAAAATCCCAAAATTCATCGTGCTATGTTAAAAATATGTGTTGTGATGAGGTAGGTCATTACCTCATGAGTTATCTAAGGGTAATACGGTTAATTTGAACAATTATAAATTGTATGTAATATGATGGTATTTTACTGTAAAAGTGAAATAAAAATTGCAACATGAATTATTTTGAGATGAAATTTGTTCTAATATGTTTATTTATGTTTTTTGAACATGATGAAAGAATATGGTATTTTATTATTTAAGAAAAATGGAGTTTTTAAAGAAAAACGAATCGGAAGTCGGAATAACTTCGCTTCCGACGAGTTTTGAAAAAGTGAAGTTTTAGAATAGAGATGGAGGAGGGGAATGGGAATTTACTGTCCATAAAGAAAGAGGGGAGAAGGAGGAAGCACTCGAAACCATCGGGGCGTCGTTTCGTCGCTGGATTCTCCTCGAAACGTCGTCGGAATTTCGTCCTTTACTAACTTCACTTGCACAACTTGGGACTTGGAATTTTTAGAGAGTTTTTGTAATGAAATTTTGAATGAGGAGGGGTGAAATGGAGTGTGGTATTTATAGGGAAAATTAGGGTTTAGGGTAATGAAGAATAGAATTAAAATTTGCATTAAAAATGAATTAAATAGAGGAATTATCACTCTCTAGATGTTTTCAGAGTAAACAAACAACATGGGGGTAGTTGGGTAGGCGAAGGGGTGCCAGGGGAAAAAATTAGGAAGCATCCCCTATGGGGGGGCCCGGTGGTGCCGGTCCAAACAAGGATCTCGCCGGCCAAATCCCGGCGATGGATGGTGGGATTTTGGCCACGTGTTGGTGTCGTTTGGTATAACTTTAATCTGTGATATTTCATTTTACGTGTAGTGCACGTGTAAACTTTTGGGCTTCTATAAGATTAAAAGAAAAATCAATTAAAAATATATGTGGCTGGGGGGATTCGATCACAGGGGCTATGTCACAGCAGTGCAAGGCTTTACCAATGAGCTACAAGTGCTTTCTTGCTGTTCAAAAGCAAATCAAATTTATAACTTGTGCTCAGGCTCAGGTGTCCCTTTCTGTATTTTTGAAAAAATTATGTACAGAAAGTTTAGGGTTGTTACATTCTACCCTCCTTATAAAAATTTCGTTCTCGAAATTTGTAGAAGGAAAGTGTAACAGATTCAAAGCAATTTTGTGATAGAACTATTGATAGTGCATGAAAAATATTTGGAAGAACGAGAGAATACAAAAGTTTTGGAATGATGTGAGGGAATTACCTGGGTTTCCTTGGTCTATAGTCTTGGCTTCTATGGCTGCTAATATGAAATCCTGACGCCGGGGTACATTCTTCCTAGCTGGAGGCACATTCCTCTGTCCTTGAGGCATGTTCCTTTGCCCTCGAGGCATGTTTCCCAGTGCTTGTTGGAATTGGCGATTAAGCTGTGCAGGAGGTCCATGTGGAGGTGGAGCTGGAAGAGCAAGATGAGGTGCAGGAGTCTGCATAGCTGGCCCTTGTGGATAAGTGTTGTGAGTTAGAACTATGTTTTATCTATATGGACATGTTCCAATTCCATGATTGGATACGCCACAAACTAAGCATAGGCCTTTTGCGCTCCTACAGTCCTTCCACAGGTCCCCTCTCTTGCAGTAAAAGCAAAAATCTGGACTTGGCTGGTTATTTGTTTCTTCCGGTCTCCTGGGTTCAACAGTTGGCCTTGAAGAGGCTCCTCCTGCCATCTGAGTTGTAAGGCGCTTCACTCCGGAAGATTAGGGTCTGACCTTCATCTTCACGACTGCCTCATATCGATGGGAAGCTTTCAAAGCCAGGTCATGGGTTGGAAAATCCCCTGTAGCTAAGGCAGCTTGGATTTCTGGATCTAACCCTTGCTGAAATCATCGGGACCTGATCTCAGCAGTCATTATTAAGTGTGTCGCGAACCTGTCGCGGTCTTGTGTTAGCTATGTAGTATGTGATATTTGAAAATCAAATATTGAGACATATATTACCTACTGAGCATAGTAAACTCAGTATCATACTCATCCTCAGATTTTGTCCGCATCGAACCCTGTTGTAGATGGATGAATTGCTGTTCCATATCAAATCAGACTGTCTCTGGAAAGTACTTCGCGTCGAACATGTCACGAAAGGTTTTCCATTCGATCGGTTGGTCAAGACAGCTTTCTTCCGCCTTCTACTAAACTCGGGCGTTGTTATTGAGTTGCAGTTTCACAAATCGAACCCAAGCGATCTCTGGAACTTCTGCCGCTGCCAGTTCATCCTCATTACTCTGAGCCCATTCTTCAGATTCCATAGGGCTCTTTTTTCCCAAAAATTGCTTTAGGTCCAATGCCCGGAATTGCTTTACTCCGGGCGTTTCAGCTTCTGGACGGTTCATTCAGATAGCAGTCTGCTGCTGCTGTCCTTCCAGGAGGCTTCGAATTGTCTCAAGCAGTGCCGTCTGCTCATTGATCGGAGCAGCAACGATAGGCGTAAGCGGTAGTGGTGGTGGTGTGTTATTAAAGTTGGTGCTGGTATTGTTTAGAGAATCCATAACCTTGAAATAAAAATAGGGTTAGGATAGATTCAAAGAGTATGAAATTGTAAGATTCAAGAAATATGAAATGTAAAGAATAGTTTTAGTCGCTGATTCTTGTGTTATATTGCTTAGGACTTCATGCAGAAGTGGCCTGCATGTCCATGCAGAACTAACCTGCAAGGGCCGCCTGTCCCTGAGACTAGTGCAATCCGAGCATTTCGGGACTTGTCACGCCCTACTTCTCGATGTACGGGGAAGGGACGCGATGGGTCACGCGACGTATTTACTCAGAAGTAAACACGATAAGCGTATCTAAGAAATATAAAGTAAAATGTACACAAGAGATATGAATATAAATGAACAACAACTTTATTTATTAAACATTCTTTTACTGGTACAACTGGAAATGTAAATGTTAGTTATATGCATGCCCTAGTGGCTATTATTGTACATGTGATGTATATTATAGTGGATGGTTGGACATATATATATATATATATATATATATATATATATATATATATATATATGACTTTCTTACTCGACATGAAAGTATGTTATCTGGTTACCTTTATCTTAACATGTTAAATGGTATTCTTTACTGTCTTGTTCTTACATGTTGATAAAGCCCTTAGGATATGTACATGACTATCAAGATATGATGAGATCATACTAGTGGGGCCAGGGTGGTCCACAAGTATATCCTTTAATCAGTTCCTAGTCGTGGGAATATCGAGACCAGGGCATCGATATTCCAGTGTAGACTAGTGTGTACGTTTCTTGTCCCTTAGAGGGCGATGGTTGATCCCACAACCATTGGTGTGTGACATCAAAGATTGTACACAGGTGCTCATTGGAGAATGGGTACACCAAACGGACTTGCCTAGGACTCCTATATGGTACTATACCTATCGTCAGATAGCAGTCCTCTGGTGACACTGGTACAGGTTAGTCTGTAGACCCGAGATTGTCATAGAGTCTTGTATGGCTCCTACTGTGCTTTGATTTCGTCCCTACCACGGCTCAAAGGAGTCGTGCAAACAGGTGGATTTTGGGTACAGTCCCTAGTCATATGGAGGTAATGAGCGATAGGAGGGGTTTTGTCTCTCTCGGTATTGGGGGTTGATGTTGCGCTATGCTCGATTGGCTATAACTGGAAGTCCCTATTCAGAGCTGCTGCTGAGATTTACTGATAAGAGTTATCAGTAGTTTCTCAAACCGTTATAGACCAGACATCGGCATGACTTATTACGTTACTGGGAACTGATGTTTACCATCCCTAGACATGATATACGATATATCAGACGAAGAGACCGGACTGTACGGCAGTGTTATTGATAGGCTTCATGGAGAGTATGGACGAGCTTTCTTGTTGATCTTCATATCGCTCAATACCCGGGTAGCCGTTACGTCCAGCTAATACCGCTGACGGCTTATAGGTGATTGATGTGATCATCACCTACTGCTGGCGTATTGACGATTCTTTAGAGTCCCATACAGAAGTTTCCTGGTTCGAGCGAAATGAAGTAGGGCACATATGTTGATATGTGCATGGGCCTGATTAAATTTGAGTATGTGATACCGTATTGTAATCTGGCAGTTATCTGTTATCGGTTCGGTTATATGTGATATAACCAGATTGTCGAATCAAGTGTTGATTTGATAATGTGATATATAGATGAATGATATTAGTAGGTCATATATGATATAAGCGGATTATTAAATCAAGTGTTGATTTAATAATGTGATATACATTATATGTGATATAATTATATCTTAACTAAAATCATTAGCTCAATAATTATTCTTCATTATATATATATTAATATATATGATATATATATATAATAATAATAATAATAATAATCAAGCATGGCATGTTTTCTATTTTTGAGAAAAATAGAAAAGATGTGGAAATGAGAGCATGATTGCAAGCATGGGTTTTATTCATAGTTTATTCATCTTGACTCACTATTCGAGCTTGGTTGCAATTTTATATTGCAAAATTCCATGCTTGAATGAGTGGGGGTCAAGAGTTGTCATTCATTCTAGCCTATTCTCAACACTTAGCCATTTTTCTTGAGTTGCTCTCTAGCTTCTTCTTCCCCCTTATGTCCTGGTTCAAGCTTCAACCCT
Source organism: Agapanthus africanus (assembly GCA_030015575.1). NCBI lineage: Eukaryota > Viridiplantae > Streptophyta > Magnoliopsida > Asparagales > Amaryllidaceae > Agapanthus > Agapanthus africanus. The sequence goes on along the minus strand of CM057342.1, from coordinate 663,419,872 downwards.
CACATCTGATGTGAACCATGAAGCTTGAACACAAACTTGCGCACTTTTAACATCCCCTACATCACCATCCTACACTTGAATAGCGATCGAGTGTAGCGTGTTTCCTACGCTAAAGAGTTTAGTGTAAAGGTAGCTTGAGTTGGAGGGACTTCGCGTGGATCATCTTTGGCACGAAGGTCATCGGAGAAAGCTCATCCAAAGCCTCAAATGGAGCCTAGTGGAGTCGCGGGACTACTGCACGGAGCATGTGAAGTGAAGGACTGGTCTACAAAGGTTGTATTACTTGTTCACTTGATGTAAAGTTGTTTACATTCATGTATCGTCTAATTCTCTAGTAAAGATTCTAGGGTTTGGGTCATTTAGCATGGCAAAATTTTTGAAAACGGCATGGATGATGCCTCCCGAAACCTTGCTGTCATGCTAGGTAACCCAATAGTGGTATCAGAGCCAGTCTAAAGAATTAGACGATGTTTATCAGAATCACGAAATCGAAAAACTCCGAAACACCAAATCCAAAAATCAAGTTTCTGTCAATTTTAAAATGATCTCAGAAAATTATTTTAGCAACTGCAGAATGTTGTATGCGATACAACTAGAACACTAGAGAAATTCGGGACCAAACAACCGGATTTTACCCGGCAACATTCACAAAATATCCGGCCTCGCCGGTTTTTTTAAACTCCTCTTTGGCTCGAAATTTTTGGTGTTCTCTGTGCTTGATTTTTGGGTTTCTGGTATTGTTTGATTAGCCCGTTTTCATATGATGTTAACAGTACTATTGGGGAAAATACGGAGTGTTTCATAGTCGTAATTCTAACTTCGTTTCGGGTTAATTTAGACGACGTTAAAAAGTTCGAACGAATATCAATAACCCATTTTCTCCCTTACTGGAAATTTTCCAAAAGTTGGATTTTCTCCAAGTTAAAAACATTCAAAAATCATGCAAGTAATTCTATGGACCCTCTAGAAGAACGAAACCCTAACTCGATTCTATGACTGTCGGAACTGCCACCAAACCCTAGGGTTTATGGTAGTTCCGCTGCGCTAAAGGTGAGGCAAAGGTTGGCCCTTCTACGGTTGGTCCATAGGCACTGTGGCATGTTATGAGTATTTTAAATTGTGCTCAAGTGTTGAGCTTTTTGGGAAATTTTGGGAGTTTGTTGATTCGATCGGAATGTTTAATATCGTCTAGCTATTTGTGGAATGTGATACAATATTTGGAATTCGAATGGTTAGGCATGAAATCCAAAGTATGTGATATTTCGGGTTTATGATGTCTAAGAAGGTTACGAATTCCAAATGTTGTAGTTTGACATTTTCTTTTCTACGTCCGTAAGTGTAATATGTGGTGTATCGCCGGTTTAGTTGCTATATGTTAATAACAATTGGGATACACATATTTACTTATGTTGATAACATGTGATGTTATGTGTTGCTGGGATATGTTATATTGGACTGTCGTGTTTTGAATAGCCGGGGTTTTTTGCGTGAGATGAGAGTTTTTCATTTTCATTCATGTAAAAAACTTATATGTAATATTCTTTTATTGGGGCACTTCCGGGTTGAGGATGCTGTCACCCTTGCGGTATATTATTTACTTTTCTGCATTAGGATAGACCTGAGACGGGGTGCACAAGTAACCGGATTCTAGAGTCCAGTGGGAGACCATCTCGTCCGGGTCTCCTAACTCTAGAATTGGTAGGGTTGCTTGCCACTCTCGTAGGGGTCTAGGGATGTGGGTTTGGCTATTCATCGCGACCGTGGAATCCGTGTTTTTTACTGGCTTAATTTAAAACACGGACCTCCTAGTATATCCAATATTTCATATGATGACTTCTGCTGCTGATGTTCTATGATGTGATCACTTTATATGCATGAGACGAATGCTTTATTTTTTATATATATGATATATAATAAACGCTGCTTATGTTTTGCACCCGCACTAGTCCCGCCCTGCTATGCCATTAGTTATGTAACCTAACGATGCATAACGGGACACTGTGGCGAATGCGGGTGGCATAAGCGTACGTTGTATTTTCGTTTCTTCTGTAATGCTTAGGAAGCAAAAATGATGGGACTTCATTAATAAGATTAATGGAAAGAAAGAAACCAAAAGATGTTGTAGAATCAAATTTTCAAAAAGGGTGGCTCTAGTTTTTGTTGCATAGTGGTATTCCTTGATTAATATCCAGCACCTCATTCGATGAGGAAAGAGTCGAGATTCCTTCACCGGGAGTGACCTTTTTAGCGAAACTAGTAAATGATACAACTCACTCGGTTTTGTTTTTGAAAGCTTCTCTAGTTCCTACTTTGCATGGTGGTATTGCTGAATATCCTGCACCTCATTCGATGAGGAAAGAGCCGAGATCCCTTCACTGGGAGTGATCTATTTAGCGAAACTAGCAAAAACCTCAAAAACACTCATTTTCAAAATCACTCGATTATGCAACGATATCAAGTTCATTACGCAAGAGGTTTTCTTAAAAACCCGTCATAGCCCTCCGTCATTTTAGATAAGTAGTGTTTAGTATTCGTGCTACGTTTGTTGGCTTTCGTCAAGGCGTAGTCTGCGGTAGCTACTTTTTTTTTATCTGCTGCATATGATGCGATTGGATTAGGGTAGTCGTACGACTTTGTTGGCTTTCGTCAAAGGTCGTGCCGGTGGGTTTAATTCAATCATGAAATGTATGGGTTGAACTTGACTAAAGGACTATGGTTTGTTGGCTTTCGTTAAGGTCATAGGACGCTAGGGGCAAAATATTATCGGGAATTTCAAGTGTTGAAATTTGCAATGAGATTGCATACCTTCTATGAGATAGTTGGATCCCGATACTCACTGCGAGTAAGGGTTACTCCTAGGAGAGTTTTACACATCATAATTAGCCGATCAAGTAGGTCTCTAGAAAGGTGTTAACGGGGTTACGCCCATGGGAAAATGAGGTTTATTTTAATTAGGTCCGTGCGAAAGCACGGGGAACCTCCCTCAAAGTACCGACACTGGCTTGGCTGAAAGATTGGCGAACTTGTAGGGTGTAATTAATCCCGGCTAGTCTTACCTTTTAGGGTTTGAAGGAAGATTTGATAAAACCAGTGGGAGCCATCCTGATTAGATAAGATAATAACCAATCTAATCTTGCAAGAGCATATGCAAAGTTTATTCTTCTCTCTCTCTCCAGGTAGAGACCATGTCAAGTCTTAATCAATATAATAATATAGATGTATTGACCGAACCCGCTTGTTATACTGAGAAGGGGAACGTTGGTTCCGCTCCCACTTATAATTGTTATAAGTCCGAGAAGGAAATAGGGGAATATCCGGATTCCCACGCCACCCAAACGAAGAATAAACAAGTTAATGTATCTTCTTTGGGTGTGTTAGTTACCGAGAACTGTTTCTCAGTACACTCTATGTCCTGGGTATTAGATACCGAATCAGGATCCCACATATGTAATATGTTATATGGGCTAAAGAAAGGCAGAGAACTGGAAAAGGGTGATCATTCTCTAAAAGTAGGGAATGGTACAAGTGTTGCAGCCAAAGCAGTTGGTGAATATCACCTTGTATTACCAAATGGCAATACATTGATCTTGAACGACTGTTATTATGTACCTTCTATGATATGCAATTTAATATCAATTTCTTTATTAGATAAAGAAGGATATAACTTTGTATTAGAGAATAATGTTATGAACATTTACCTAAATCAAGTGTTGATTGGGTTTGGTACGTTATGTAACGGTTTATATGTTCTGAATCAAAACTCAGTTCTTAACGTACAAAACACACAAGAGGAAGAGTTCAGAAATGAAGGAATTCTTCTTGTGGTATTGTAGACTAGGTCATATCAACGCGACACGACTAGCCAAGTTACATAAGGATGGATATTTGAATCCGTTCGAATTTTCATCTTATGAAACTTGCCAGTCATGTCTCAAAGGCAAGATGACCAAAACTCCGTTTACTGGACACGGAGAAAGAGTTACGGAACCCTTGGGACTGATACATAGTGATGTATGCAGTTTCATGTCTACACATGCCAGGGATGGTTCCTCATACTTCATTACATTCACTGACGATCTCTTAAGATACGGACATGTGTTCCTGTTGAAAACAAGTCTGAAGGTTTTGAGAAATTCAAAGAATATAAGCATGAAGTCGAGAACTAGACAGGTAAAAATATTAAAATCCTACGATCTGATCGGGGAGGAGAATACTTGAGCACGGAATTCCATGACTATCTAAAAGAGAATGGGATTCTCTCTCAGCTTACTCCTCCATATACACCACAGCCCAACGGTGTATCGGAGCGGAGAAACCGCACCCTATTGGATATGGTGCGCTCTATGATGAGTATTGCTGAGTTATCTATTTCCTTTTGGGGATATGCGGTTGAGACAACCATGCACCTATTGAATATGGTCCCTACCAAATCAGTGCCTACCACTCCATATGAGATATGGAAGGGGAAGATACCATGTCTTAATTATGTTAAGATATGGGGTTGTCCGGCCTATGTCAAAAGGCAGAATCCGGACAAACTCGAGATAAGGTCTGTTCTGTGCAAGTTTGTAGGATATCCCAAAAACTCACAAGGGTATATCTTCTACCACACTGAGGAACAAAAGGTGTTTGTTTATCGGCATGCCACCTTTTTAGAAAAGGAATTTCTTGCGAAAGAAATTAGTGGCCTTGAGATAGAATTGGAAGAAGTTCCATCAGAACAAACTACAGCTGACGATTTGGTGGAACCGAAGGATCCAATAGTACCCAACGAACCCCAGCCACTCCGCAGATCTAGTAGGGTTCCTCATCCACCTGAGAGATACTACGGTTTTCTTGTAGATGGTGGGAGCGAGGATTGCATCGTGGAAGATGATGACCAGACTAGTTTCGAGCAGGCCATCACGAGTGGGGACTCTGTGAAATGGCTGGATGCTATGAGATCCGAGATGGAATCCATGTACACCAACCAAGTATGGACTTTGGAAGTTGCTCATGAAGGGGTAAAACCTATTAGGAGCAAGTGGATCTTCAAAAAGAAGATAGATGTAGATGGAAAAGTTAAGACTTTCAAAGCTAGACTTGTAGCAAAATATTTTCGTCAACGACCTGGCGTCGACTATGATGAAACATTTTCTCCTGTCGCTATGCTTAAGTCCATCAGGATCCTACTTTCCATTGCTGCATCCATGACTACGAAATCTGGCAGATGGACGTCAAGACTGCTTTTCTAAATGGAGATTTAGAAGAGAGCGTGTACATGACACAGACAGTAGGAGCAGCGGAAAGGTGTGCAAGCAGCTTAAATCCATCTACGGATTAAAGCGGCCGTCGCGGAGTTGGAACATCTGTTTTGATGAAGCTATTAAAGAGTTTGACTTCATAAAAAATATAGATGAACCTTGTATATATAAGAAGATAGTAGAGAGTAAGGCGGTCTTTCATGTATTGTACGTGGATGACATACTCTTGATAGGAAACGATGTTCCTATGCTACACTCGGTCAAGCTCTTCTTATCACTCAAGTTCTCCATGAAAGGTCTTGGTGATGCCTCCTACATCCTGGGGATAAAGATCTATAGAGATAGATTTAAATTGATGTTGGGATTGTCCCAATCCAGATACATAAACACCATACTAAAGAGGTTTAGTATGGAAGATTCCAAGAGAGGTAATGTACCCACTTGTTCAGGAATCACTCTCTCCAAAGAGATGTCTCCCAAGACTGATTTGGAGAGGGCTCACATGCAAGGGATACCCTATGTTTCGGTAGTAGGTTCTATCATGTATGCGATGTTATGTACCAGACCGGATGTAGCTTACTCACTAGGTGTAGTGAGAAAGTATCAATCAAATCCTGGGGAGAACTATTGGACAGCTGTGAAGAACATTCTTAAGTACTTGAGAAGGACTAAAGAAACGTTCTTGGTGTATGGTAACGGTGAACTCCAGGTGGAGTCCTTTACCGATTAGAGCTTCCAGGGTGATAAGGACGATGGAGGGGCGGTGTGTTGGAAGAGTTCCAAGCAACTCACCGTAGCAGACTCGACGATGGACGATGGAGGCTGAATACATCGCTGCCAACGATGTTGCCAAAGAAGCTGGCTGGATGAAGAAGTTCATTGCTGAGCTTGGTGTGGTTCCATCCATTGAGCATCCAATACCTGTGTATTGTGATAACAATGGAGCTGTAGCTTTGGCCAAGGAACCCAGGTCCCATCAGAGATCCAGAGATATTCTGAGGCGGTATCACCTGATCAGGGAGATAGTAGATCGCCGGGAGATCGAGGTCAGGAGAGTTGACACGAAGAACAACGTAGCGGATCCACTCACAAATGGCCTTCCCCAGATACAATTTGAGAGACTTTTTAGGATGTTGGGTATGAGATACAACAACACATGGCCTTAGTGTAAGTGGGAGATTGTTAGTTATATGTATTCCCTAGAGGCCATTATTGTACATATGCTGTATATTATAGTGGATGCTTGGACACACACACACACACACACACACACACATACACATATAAGACTTTCTTGCTCGACATGATAGTATCCTATCTGGTTACTCTTTATCTTAACATGTTGACTGGTATTCTTTACTGTCTTGCTCTCACATGTTGATAAAGCCCTTAGAATATGTACGTGACTACCAGGATTATGATGAGATCATATTAGTGGGGCCAGGGTGGTCCATAAGTACATCCTTTAATCAGTTCCTAGTCGTGGGAATATCGAGACCAGGGCATCGATATTCCAGTGTAGACTAGTGTGATCGTTTCTTGTCCCTTAGAGGGCAGTGGTTAATCCCACAACCATTGGTGTGTGACCTCAAAGATTGTACACATGTGCTCATTGGAGATGGGTACACCGAACGGACTCGCCGAGGAATCCTATGTGGTAGTATACCTATCGTCAGATAGCAGTCCTTTGGTGACACCGGTACAGGTTAGTCTGTAGACCCGAGATCGTTATAGAGTCTTATGTGGCTCCCACTGTGCTTTGATTTCCTCCCTACCACGGCTCAAAGGAGTCGTGCAAACAGGTGGATTTTGGGTATAGACCTGAGTCACATGGAGGCAATGAGCGATAGGAGGGGTTTCGTCTCTCCCGGTATTGGGGGTTGATGTTGCGCTATGCTCGATTGGCTATAACTGGAAGTCCCTGACCAAGGCTGCTGCTGAGATTTACTGATAAGAGTTATCAGTAGTTTCTCAAACCGTTATAGGCCAGACATCGGCATGACTTTTCACGTTCCTGGGGACTAACGTTTACCACCCCTAGACATAATATGCGACATATCAGACGAAGAGACCGGACTGTACGGTAGTGTTACTAATAGGCTTCATGGAGAGTTTGGACGAGCTGGCTTGTTAATCTTCATTTCGCTCAATACCCGGGTAGCCGTTACGTCCAGCTAGTACCGCTGACGGCTTGTAGGTGATTGATGTGATCATCACCTACTACTGGCGTATTGACGAGTCTTTAGAGTCCCACACAGAAGTTTCCTGGTTCGAGCGAAACGAAATAGGGCACATATGTTGATATGTCTGTGGGCCTAATTAAATACGAGTATGTGATATCGTATTGCAATCTGGCAATTATCTGTTATCAGTTCGGTTATATGTGATATAACCAGATTGTCGAATCAAGTGTTGATTTGATAATGTGATATACAGATGAATGATATTAGTCGGTCATATGTGATATAACCGGATTATTAAATCAAGTGTTTATTTAATAATGTGATATACATTATATGTGATATAATTATATCTTAACTAATATCATTAGCTCGATAATTATTCTTCATTATATATATATATATAATAATGAAGCATGGCATGATTTCTATTTTTGAGAAAAATAGAAAAGAGGTTGAAAATGAGAGCATGGTTGCAAACATGGGCTTTATTCATAGTTTATTCTTCTTGACTCACTATTCAAGCATGGTTGCAATTTTATATTGAAAAATTCCATGCTTGAATGGGTGGGGGTCATGATTTGTCATTCATTATAACTCATTCTCAACACTTAGCCATTTTTCTTGAGTTTCTCCCATGGTTGCTTACTAGCTTCTTTTTCCTCCTCATGTCATGGTTCAAGCTTCAACCCTCACATGTGATGTGAACCATGAAGCTTGAACACAAAATTGTGAGCTTTTAACATCCCCTACTTCACCATTCTACACCTGACTAGCGATCGAGTGTAGCATGTTTCCTACGCTAAAGAGTTTAGTGTAAAGGTAGCTTGAGTTGGAGGGACTTCGTGTGGATCATCTTCGGCACGAAGGTCATCGGAGGAAGCTCATCCAAAGCCTTAAGTGGAGCCTAGTGGAGTCGCAGGACTACTAAACGGAGCATGTGAAGTGAAGGACCAGTCTACAAAGGTTGTATTCCTTGTTCACTTGATTTAAAGTTGTTTACATTCATGTATCGTCTAATTCTCTAGTTAAGATTCTAGGGTTTGGGTCATTTAGCATGGAAATTTTTTTGAAAACGGCATGGATGATGCTTCCCGAAACCTTACTGTCGTGCTAGGTAACCCAATAGTAAATACAAGGATGGAAAAGCAATGCTTAAACAATGGCATGAACTGAAAATAAAATTTGTACAAGTGACTATAGCTCGTGGTCTTCAGTGTACTGCTCAGGGGTCTGCTCCAATTGCTCCTGGCTGGTCTTGAACTCTTTAGAGTCGGGTCCTCTTGACAACATTCCAAAGAAGAAGAGAAATAGGAATATCGTCAGCGGACAATCGCTCTGTAAGTCCCAAAGAAAGAAGGAGAGAATAGACAGAGAATAGAATATATGAAGTAGGTATGTTATATTTGTTATACTAACGAAGTTGTTGTAGCTTGGTACAGAATATGCCAGTGTATACGAGAGGAGTCCAACTTACATTGTGGACTTTGGTAACCCGTAGTACAAGGCTCCGTCAATAATACCACGAAACTACGACATGGATGTAATTACGTCTTTTAGTGACCACCTCGTGCCACCTTTAACATGTTCCGTACCAGTCCACCCGTTTATAAACCCCGTAATGTTTATTGTATTGATTGTACCGATTGTATTGCATTGTCTTATAGTAAATAGAAGACTTGCCGAAACCATGATATCAGTAAAAGGAATGGATATAAATGGATAGTAATGTAATCAGAGTATATTCATGGTTTGGTTCAGTCATGTTCATGTTGATATGGATTGAATTCTATTATTCATGGATTCATGTTGTATTGCAGTTATACTTGAATTGAATTCAAGTTAGATTATAATCGGATTTGACCTTGACTCAAACTGAGTCAGACTTTTAAACAAAATTGATGTCCGGATTGTTTTGGAGTTATCGGTAACTGCTGCACATGGACGGCAGGATTTGTGTCTTTTTCCAAGACAATTACCATGTTGATAAAACCGTTATTAGATTATCTACCTTAGATAGGCAAACACCCATATTCTCCAGCTCCCTGAGGCTCAAGAAAACTAGTCTCTCTTAAACCTATATTTACTAGGGTCCTTATTGTAATTTAGTATAACTTGAGGTGGTTTTATGTAAAAATAATTTTGATATAATTTCAAAATACATCTCAAGTATTTAATTATCATTTTTAGGGTTTTCATAAATGTATATTTTATAAAAGTGAAATTTTCTAGTGAGTACAACCTAGTTTTCATTGTATATGGTATTTTAATGAAATATTGGAATTTGTATTGAATTGTAATTGTAGTTTCATGAACTTGTGATTCTTTTGCTTTAGAAAACATGGAATATTCATATATTGTATTTAAAATAGATATTTTTATAATGGTTATATATATATATATTTAATACAAATAAAGTTTATTTATTTTGTAGAAATCCCATTTTCTTAAAAATTGCATCAAAATTCCATTGAGATCGAATACTCCTTATGGAGATCTGCATCTCACTCTACTAGGCCTAAGGATGTGCGATAATCCGCACCATCCCGATTGGGCTTCCCCAAAATGGGTTGTAGAGGCGCAATTGCACAGAATTAAATAACACACTTTTTAAAGAAAACGGTTTTTGAATGTTTAAGGTATTTATTCGTAAAATGGTATTTTCCCATAAACTAAAATCGCAAAATTCATCGTGCTATGTCAGAAATGCGTGTTGTGATGAGGTAGGTCATTACCTCATGAGTTATCTAAAGGTAATACGGTTAATTTGAACAATTATAAGTTGTATGTAATATGATAGTATTTTACTGTAAAAGTGAAATAAAAATTGCAACAAGAATTATTTTGAGATGAAACTTGTTCTAATATGTTTATTTATGTTTGTTAAATATTATGAGAGAATATGGTATTTTATTATTTAAGAAAAATAGAGTTTTTAAAGAAAAACGAATCGGAAGTCGGAATAACTCCGCTTCCGACGAGTTTTGAAAAAGAGAAGTTTTAGAATAGAGATGGAGAAGGGGAATGAGAAATTACTGGCTATAAAGAAAGAGGGGAGAAAGAGGAAGCTCTCAGAACCTTCGGGGCATTGTTTCGTCGCCGGATTCTACTCGAAACGTCTTTGGAACTTCGCCCTTTGCTAACTTCACTTGCACAACTTGGGACTTGGATTTTTTAGAGAGTTTTTGTAATGAAATTCTGAATGAGGAGGGTTGAAATGGAGTGTGGTATTTATAGGGAAACTTAGGGTTTAGGGTAATGAAGAATAGAATTAAAATTTGCATTAAAAATGAATTAAAGAGAGGAATTATCACTCTCTGGATGTTTTCAGAGTAAACAAACAACATGGGGGTAGTGGGGTAGGCGAAGGGGTGCCGAGGGAAAAAATTGGGGAGCATTCCCTTACGGGAGGCCTGGCGGTGCCGGTCCGAACAAGGATCTCACCGGCCAAATCCCGGTGGTGGATGGTGGGATTTTGGCCATATGTTGGTGTCGTTTGGTATAACTCAGTGCACATGTTTGTGTAATCTGTGACTTTTCATTTTATGAGTGGTGCACATGTAAACCTTTGGGCTTCTAAAAGATTAAAAGAAAAATCAATTAAAAATATATGTGGCTGGGGGGATTCGATCACAGAGGCTACTTCACAGCAGTGCAAGGCTTTACCAATGAGCTACAAGTGCTTTCTTACTGTTCAAAAGAAAATCAAATTTATAACTTGTGCTCATGCTCAGGTGTTCCTTTCTGTATTTTTGAAAAAATTATGTACATAAAGTTTAGGGTTGTTACAGAAATATTTCCCTGATCTTTCTGAAAAAAAGAAATATCTTCTCTGTTAAACAGAATTAAATTCTATGATTAGGAAAATATCTTCTTAACAAGATATTCATATGATAGAATAAAATTCTATGTTAGGAAAATAGTTTCCTAATCTTCTTAAACTAACATGATAGAATAAAATTCTCTGTTAGGAAAATATTTTCCTAATCTTATTAAAACAAATAACAAATCTTCTTTGTTAAAGAAAGAGCCTTTGGATTAAAAATTCAACGGTGAATAAAATTCACCAATTGATTTTTAAGATCATTTTAATTGATTAAGAAAATTAATCATGATCTCTCAATGAGAGATTTTCTCAAAACAGATTGATTTTTCTCTTCTCCTATAAATAGGAGCAAAGAGATTAAATCTAAAAGAAGGAGAGGAGACCCCCCTATGTTTCTGTAAAAAAAATACAAAAGGTTCCTCAAAAGCTTCCATAAAGTAAAAGAGAATTTAATTCTCAATAAAGAAGAAAGATCGTCTTCCTCCTCTCAAATTCCAGGTAAAGAAAAAAGCAGAGATCAAAATATCTCTTTTACCTATCATATCATATTTAAGGGTTTAACCCTTTAAAAGAACTTAGTTCTTTCTCTGGATCTGAGATCCACAAGACAAGTCTCCCATAAGTTGAGAATTTAATTCTCATCGGGAAGATCTTGTTCTTGAGAATCAAAGATTCAGGGAAGAATAAGGTTGAAAAGAATATAAAGAAGATGGATTCCATAATACTTCGGGAACTTAGTTCCTTCATAATCAAGAATTTTGGTTCTTAAAGAACCTGGTCCCAGATCCTCAAAATTGTGATTTTGGTGATCGTTAATGGTCAAAATACCATTAACAGAGATTTAATTTCTCTTAAAATATCAACAGAGATTAAATCTCTAAGAACTGAGCAGCTCACGTGAAAAACACTTGAGCACTCAAAAGAAACTATGAAAAAATCGCCTCACGTGAAAGACACAGGAGCGCCAAACTTATGAAGACATCACCTCATGTGAAACACACGTGAGCACCCAAGAACCCAGCGCCTCATATGAAACACGCGTGAGATCTCAAAAAATCAGCGCCTCATGTGATAGCACATGAGCGCCAAGAAATATAGCGCCTCACGTGAAACACACGTGAGCACCCAAGAACTCAGCGCCTCACGTGATTGCACGTGAGCGCCAAGAAACATAGCGTCTCATGTGATATCCATGTGAGCGCTCATAAGCAGGGACTCAGCGCCTCACGTGCCATACACATGAGCGCTTAAAAAACGCCAGAGACTCGGTGCCTCACGTGATACTCACATGAGCGCTACGTGGCTGAGTGCTTAGCACCGCTGGATGGTATAAAAACCCAATCTTAGCCCAAATTGGCTAAGTATGTGAAGCTTAAGCTTCTTCTTTGATCTTAGTCCCATATATGATTAATAATCTTTCATCAATGATATCCAAGCCGATCTTAGTCTTATATAGAACTAATGATCTTCATCCCATATCTTCTAAGTTAGTCTTAGTCTCATATAAGACTAACAATTCTTAGATCCACCATAGTCTTTTACCTCAAATATGGGATTTGGTTCAAGAGTATATCTTTCCAAACTTTTGAAATATATCGTTGTAATTTCTCAACGTCTTCAGAGAGGCGGCGGGTCCCAACAACCAACAATATTCATCCCAAATACGGGAATGTTGGACCGAAATGTCCTTAAACTAATATTCGTCCTAAACATGGGAATGTAGGACCGAAATGTCCCTAAACTAGCACGTCGCCCCAAACACGGTGCTAATTGACCGTGATATCCTTAAACTAATATGTTTTGCCCTGCGAACTGTCTCCATATTAGCTACCGTATACTATCCATGGGCTATTCATATATGATCTAATGATCAGTTGAGTTCATATGCTCACTGTTCCTAATTCGATCTTAGTCTCATATATGACTGACGATCCTTAGATCAAACCTATATATATCATGAACTGATAGACCTCACAAATATGAGAAATGCGTCCTATGTTCATTCTCGTTGGCAAACCAAACTACCAACGCGGACCTTGTCAACTAAATTCTTAACCCAAAAGATCTAAGTTAATCTTAGTCTCAAATAAAACTAACGACCCTTAGATAAAGCCCAAGTTTCATATGAACCGATGGACCTCACAATTATGAAAAATGCATCCTAAGTTCATTCCTGTTGGCAAATCAATCTACCAACGTGGATCCCGTCAAGAAAATGCTTGACCCAAATCATGAAAATATATGTACGGATTTGGACTAATCTGCACCATACGGGAGACGATATAAACTAGTCTCTGTATACAATCTACGTGCAACCAAAATAAACAATACGACATGACACGAAGTGACCTACCGGAGAAGGAGAAAGTTGTAATCGCAATGCGATAATGTAATTAACTACAGTCTCTTACGCCTATAGGAAAGAGTGTCCCTATAATCAAAAACCCCTCACAAATGAGGGGAATCTGATAAAGTCTTCTACATCGGTCGCATCTATCTAAACCTCCGATATATGGTGCTATAAATCAACTTAGTATCTTCACGGAGGTGGATGGATATGTGCAAATAGCATTTTCCCCTAAATTCACGCTAGGCGCCTTTCACGTCTCAGTCCAGTTTTCGGTGGTAAACAGGAAACCCTCGATCTACAGTGTGCGTATGATGTGTTTTGAAAGGGGGTTTTGGATATATCGGGGCCCCGCAGAGTTTTTTACGGGGACAGTGTCGTGGTGTATGTGTGTGCGCACATATGTAAATATATGTATATATATAAAAAAAAATGGAAGAAAAGGCATCCAAAGGATGCGTGGGGGCAGCACCTTTGGCGCTGTGCGCCCAGGTGCTATGCGCTCAGGCGCTAGAGTGCCACGTATCGGCACGTGAGCGCTCTGCGCTTGAGCGCCTGACGCTCGAGCGCAAGTGCGCCACGTGTCGGCACGAGGGCGACTTGCGCTTGAGCGCTGGGTGCTTGAGCGCAAGTGCGCCACGTGTCGGCACGGGGGCGACTTGCGCTTCAGCGCCTGACGCTCGAGCGCAAGTGTGCCGCGTGTCGGCACGGGGGCGACTTGTGCTTGAGCGCTGGGCGCTTGAGCGCAAGTGCGCCATGTGTCGGCACGGGGGCGACTTGCGCCTGAGCGCTTGTGCTTGAGCGCAAGCGCGCCACGTGTCGGCACCGGGTCGATTTGCGCTCGAGCGCAAGCACGCCACGTGTCGGCACGTGGGCGCTTTGCGCTCGAACGCTGAGCGCTTGAGCGCAAGCGCGCCATGTGTTGGCACGCGGGCGTTCTGCGATTGAGCGCCGGCAAAAAAAAGAGGCTTTTAGCCTAAAAAAATTTCTCGGAAGAGAAATCAGAGAGGAGTTGGACTCCTGAGTGTGTTTTTTTTGGGTTTAGTGAAAGGGGTTCTTCTTCTTCCTCCTCTGTTAGCTGGATCTTAAAGATCAAGAGATGTGAGATCTCAAAATCTCTCCTTTTGGGGATCTAAAGACAGATCCAAGTTCCCCTTTGTGGGTTTGGTGGTGAAAAACTATTTTGTTTTTGAAAAGGAAGAGTAAAACTCTTGATTTAATTCAGAAGAAAGAAGAAGGTTTGAGACCTTCAGAAAAGGGAAAGAAATACAAACCCTCGGTTTTTGAGAGAATGGAAAAAGTGTTATCCTTTTTTTATTCATCATGTTGCCTTTTATAGGCTTACATATTTACATATAGCCCCTTGGGCTTTGGAAAAATAGAATTTTGCCCATCCCATGGCTCATGTGACATTTCATTTTTGCACATAAGCCATGGGCTTACAAAATATTGGCTTTGTGCCCATTTTGCATACATTCATGTATAAAAAATTACATAAAAATTATTTGTTACATGATTTTGTTGTTGGCATGGGGAGGCTGGCCGCGGGCTCGACTTGGGCATGGGCCCGCTTGACCTAGGCTTGGGCCCACCTATCTTGGGGGTTGACCTTGACTTTGACTCGGTCAACCGGGGTGTAAATTTTTACCCCAACAATAATATAAAAAGAAATTTTTTCTTCCCTGCAAGTATGTCTATACCGACTCTTGTATACATTCTATAGGCATAAATGAAAGAAAGGGAATCATATTTTCCCACTATATTTCATCAAAAGAAAAACCGAGTCTTGACGGTACATCTATAGTCTAGAGACTATCTCGATGTACCTCCTCATTCCAACAGGGTGCGGCTGTAACAGTCAAACAAAATCGGTGTAATAGCATATTCTTAGCTCCAGATCTTGATGGAGATATGTACAGTATAGAGGTTATACGGATGTTTACCCTGCTTCAGCGAAGAATTGGTGCGACACCAAAACAAAAGTGAGGTGATGGCATATGTCTAGTTTCGGGTCTTGATGGCAATCCTAAAGACCATTGGATGTCATCCCACCCCCACAAGGGTGCGATCATGAATCCTTGGGGCTCCAAATCGGGCCTAACCTCAAGTGAAGCGCCATGGCAATACCTAACCCTGAATTTTCTGATGTTAATACGGATATTCCAACCTAAGAAGGCCACTTGAAGACGTCTTGTCCAGCCTCAGAAGAGATCAGAGACATGACAAACGCGAGGCTACTCAACCAGCAATCTAAGGGACTTCATGTTGAGAATATATCAGCCAACGCGACGGTACGATGGACTTAACCCAGTACTAAAAACCTAACGGGCTCCTATCATAAAAAAAGAGTGATCTATATTTATCGTTAGGGTGAGTTTTCCTATAAGCCTAAAGTAAGGGTAAACTAAACACTCCGAAATGAGTACATAAACTAAGCCAAGCCATTTCGGCACAAAATAAAAGTGCGGATATAAAAGGAGGTGTTTTTCATTCATATGTCAAAAGGTGACTAACAGACTACCAACTGAGAACAAACACTGAAGAGCAAAAGACAAATAAAAGTAAGCCATTGCACAAGGTTTACAGTGGCAAGATACTAGCATCGGTACATAGGTTCCTAAACTCAAAAATAATGCCCAGCAAGGCTTCCCAAGCATCATCTTCCAACTTTTTGTGCTTCCATTCGTGGAGTACGGCCTCGGGGTCGCCACTGATGTCTTCCATCCTAGAATATGAAGCTATGATTGCTCTTTGTTGATATATGTGATGCAAGAAAGTAATCGCTTCATCCCTCCGCTGTTTAGAGATTAGGCCCATCAGGTAGACTGAGTGCACTTTGTCTTTGACCCGATCAAGCGCTTAGAGCAGCATCACATCAAGGTTTCTGGGCAAGGCGTTCCAGATTGCTTCAAACACCATCTGCAGAAGGGAAGAGCTATGAGAAATCAGTCGCCCGCAATGAGCTTCTAAACGATGCAGCACAGCTTCGCATTGATCGTCAGTATAGTCCAGCCCATAAAAATGAATGATGTTGTGAGAAATGATGTCCCTAATGGTATACAAGTGATCATCCATTGTACCTCAAAGGCAAGAAACTAAAATAAGGCGTTAAAATCGCAATCATGGAATATCCCATGAATGATGAGCAATGGGAGTCTTAACTATGAATTTTTGGATGAGATTGTCTAAAAGTTTATTCAAAGTCCTTAAGCCAAAATGTTTAAGCTAAAGCCTAAGGTCGAAAATGTGCACAAGTGCGTAAGGGGCAAGCAAAGGACAAGCGCGCAACCCATAAGTGCGTACTAAAAAATTGAGTCGGGGGTAAAGGTGCGCAGCACGCTTACCTCTCGAAGTTAAGGAAATAAAGGCTTCTGAAGGGAATCAAAATCTTCGGATAAGTTCGTAGGCACTGAAAAGACAAGTGCGCCCTTAATTAAGTAAAGCAAGAGCTTCGCACATGCACAAATCAGGCCGAAGACAGATGTACGCATGCACACTTACCAAATGAAGGCAAAGAATGAAATTCTTTGGACAAGGGCTAAGGCTTTGGGGTAGCAGGTGTGAAAAAAAAGTGCAAGAATGACCGGAATTCAAGCCTTGCTTATAGGAGGGCCGGGACGGTTCGATTGCCTGACGGTATGACTTCCCACTTAATTGCAACGGTCCGGTTACTCGTGTAGTCCCAAGAGAGATTGAACAGTGGGCAGTTTTACACCGCTGCGCACACATGAAAGGCACATGCGCACAGTCGGCAGGGAGCATTTGTTCGCACATGTTTAAGTTCTCGCTTATATATATGTACGCACTTGAGCAAGAAATAACGTTGAAGATTGCGCACTTATATATGGGTGTGTGAAGGTTTGTTCATAACACGTGTATAGCATACGCACAATCATTGGCATCCGCACATAGCAAAAATTCCTAAGTGCAAATTGCACACGCAAAGCACATGCGCATACGCTTGCCATATGCACGTGCAAAGTACATGCGCACATGCAAGATGCGCATATGTTTGAATGAGCAGTCAGTGGAAAGACATTTGTTAGAGATGAAATATTCATTAGAAAACATTAAAAACATGCATTTAAATAAACGTTTTATTCCATGGGGAAGAGATCACCAGACATCGGATTTGAATTTTTGTCGACATGTTGCATTGTGAGAGACTGGACTACTTGGCAAGGAAGTGTCTTAAGAAGTATCAGTATAAGACTATTTGCGTCGCTGCTCCTCATCAGACAATTGTATAAATATGCCGTGGCATTAGTGATCCGCATGGAAACAAGAATTCGGAGATAGATAATACTAGACCGTGGCAGAAGGCAAGTGGTAATCCTTGCTATGCCGGTTCCAGGTGCGTAAACACCTTTCGACATTGAAGAAGGTGTACTTCGATATCATTTGTTTTTGATTTGTATTTTTATGATCCGAATATTTCGTTTTCAACGTTGAAGAAAGGAGAACTCGACATCCGTTATTTTGACATATGTATTTTGAGGATTTGAGGGCCACACAAACGTTTTGTGCACACCAGGTGCACTTATTTGAGATTTCTATGCGAGGTGACTGCACTCGATTAGAGTGTTATGCACACCAGATGCACTAGACTGATATTTTCGTGCACATCAGTTGGACATGATTAAGAGACTTATACACACACACACACACACACACACACACACTCTAGGTATACTCGGTATAATTTTGTGCACACCAGTTGCACGTTTTGATATTTTGTGCACCTGATACACTTGATGTTGATTTTGTACACCCCGATGCACTTGAGACTTGTTTTGTGCACCCCGATGCACTTGAGATTGATTTTGTGCACTTTAGATGCACTTGATATTTGCTCCATGCACAGTTGAGGCAATGGATGTCGTTTTCTTGCACACTTGTTGCACTAAGCGATGTTTTTGTTTTCATGCACACTTGTGGCATGTGGCCTGGATTTTCATGCAAACCCATTAAGGTTGGTTTTGTTTTCATGCATTGCACTTCATAGGATATGTTATAGATTTGATTTCTATATTTTCTCTTGGTCGTGTGCTACCAATATTGCACTACGACTGTGGCAAAGAATGTATACTTGACATACATAATGGGTTTTGTATTTGGAATTTTGCTTCATAACTGGTGTAATTCTCATAACAACAGCTAGAATTACAATTATGTGAGTTTTATATCATTTTGAGTTTTCA
This sequence comes from Agapanthus africanus, assembly GCA_030015575.1. Taxonomy (NCBI): domain Eukaryota; kingdom Viridiplantae; phylum Streptophyta; class Magnoliopsida; order Asparagales; family Amaryllidaceae; genus Agapanthus; species Agapanthus africanus. The sequence continues at coordinate 663,401,075 of CM057342.1, read as the reverse complement.
CGCACACTGTTGGGGTAAAAATTTACACCCCGGTTGACCAAGTCAAAATCAAAGTCAACCCCAAGCCAGGTGGGCCCAAGCCCAGGTCAAGCGGGCCCATGCCCAAGTCGAGCCCGCAGCCAGCCTCCCCATGCCAACAATAAAATCATGTAATAAATAATTTTTATGTAATTTTTTATGCATGAATGTAAACAAAATGGGCATAAAGCCAATATTTTGTAAGCCCATGGCTTATGTGCAAAAATGAAATGGCACATGAGCCATGGGATGGCTAAAATGCCATTTTTGTAAAGCCCAAGGGGCTATATGTAAATATGTAAGCCTATATAAGGCAACATGATGATGAATAAAGCATACACTTTTCATTCTCACAAAAAACCTAGGGTTTGTATCTCTTTCTCTTTTCTGAAGGTCTCAAACCTTCTTCTTTCTTTTGAATTAAATCAAGAGTTTTACTCTTCCTTTTCAAAAACAAAATAGTTTTTCACCACGAAAACCACAAAGGGGAACTTGGATCTGTCATCAGATCTCAAAAAGGAGAGATTTTGAGATCTCACATCTCTTGATCTTCAAGATCCAGCTAACAGAGGAGGAAGAAGAAGAACCCCTTCCATTAACCCCAAAAACACACTCAGGAGTCCAACTCCTCTCTAATTTCTCTTTCGAGAAATCTTTTTTTAAGCTAAAAGCCTCTTTTTCTCGCCGGCGCTCAAGCGCAGAGCGCCCGCGTGCCGACACGTGGCGCTCTTGCGCTCAAGCGCTCAGCACTCGAGCGCAAAGCGCCCACATGCCGACACGTGGGGCGCCTGCGCTCCAGCGCACGCGCTCGAGCGCAAGTCGCCCCCGTACCGACACGTGTCGCGCTTGTACTCCAGTGCAAGCGCTCCAGAGCAAGTCGCCCCGGTGCCGACACGTGGTGCGCTTGCGCTCCAGCGCAAGCGCTCGAGCGCAAGTCTTCCCCGTGTCGACACGTGGCGCGCTTGCGCTCAAGCGCAAATCGCCCCGGTGCCGACACGTGGCGCACTTGCGCTCAAGCGCAGAGCGCCCACGTGCCGACACGTGGCACTCTAGCACCTGAGCGCACAGCACCTAGGTGCACAGCGCCCAAGGTGCTGCCCCACGCATCCTTTGGATGTCTTTTCCCCCTCTTTCTTTTATATATATATATATATATATATATACATGTATACATACATATATATATGTACATATGCATACATATTTACACACACACACATACTCCACGACACAGTCCCTGTTAGAAAAAAATTTCTAACGGGGCGCTGCCCCGCACCCCGCAAGGGGACTACTAGCCCCCTTGACCCCCAACCCGCTATCCGGGTAGCGGGACCCACGTAAAAACTCTGTGTGGCTCCCGATATATCCAAAAACCCTTTTCAAAACACAACACACGCACACCGCACATTGAGTTCGCATGACCAGTTTTAACCCGTCAATCGGAGGTTCCCTCGCTCCAAAGGCGAGGGGTAATAAACGGCAGCTTAGTTCGAGGCTGCCGGAGATTCGGATCCCCACAATCATTAAATCCCGGCCTACCCCAGGCAGGGGGAATCTGTAGTACGCCTGACAAGCGCGCGCGTATTCCCATCTCAATGGGGTAACGAAAAACACCCTACAGATTCTGGCACGCCCGGTGGGACCAATCTCTCCTCCCATATTTCGGGTTAAGCATTCATGCGAACTCAATCAATGTACATATCTGTATTTATACTAAAATATTGCTCTTTCATGCAGGTCTTCAAGCAATCACTTTTCAACCATGTCTACAAAGATGAACTCAGCTCTCAGCACAACTCCCGTCTCCTACACGATGAGGATAGACTCTAGGACGGTCCTCCCGGCCAGTCCCGGGTGACAATGGGAGGAGGAGCCGCTACCATTTGGTTCTATTATGTTCATGCCAGCTAACGCCATCCCAGCTCCTCAAGCTCCGGTGACCGACAAACCGGCCTCGAAAGGCAAGAGGCCAAATGTGGTGGTCTCGAAGGCATCCCAACCCAAACGCAAATCGGTGTCTGGACGGCTTTCCATGGCCCCAACTGGGGGAAAAGACATCGGAACAAAAGAAGTTGCCAGACGTCGTGGGCAAGCCCAGGCGATACCTTCGATGGACACGCGGGCAGATGTCTTCTCAAGCATCCCCATCACTCGGCCTATGGCGGCTTCCCGAAGAGCAGAAGCGTGCCAAGCGCTTAAGGCAGAGAAGCTGAGGCAGAAGCGGCTCAGATATAGAGCCAACAAAAGGGCTAGGGCTCTGGCCATGTTAAAATTTATGAATTTCCAAAGCCCGGACCGCTCCGCGAAACCAGCTGCCAGTGCTGAAAGAATGGCTGAATGTGTTATCCATACTGTCTACATGGCCGGACATGAAGAAACAAACCCTCCTCTTCTTCACAGCCATGGTGATGATATGGTTGACGCTACCCAGCATCGGCTCGATCTAAATTATGAAGAGCCCGCTCAGGCTGATAAGCCAGAGGAGCCCGTGGTTCCTACGGAATTGAGCTCAGGCAATAAAGATTACCCGGTTGTCATAGCCGGAACTACAGAACAAGCATTATTCCAATGGCTTCAAAGGCAATTTCAGGACAGGGATGAGAAGATGGCCGAGGTCTATTCCAAAGTCGAAGAGCTGGCAAACGTCGTGGCAGATCTCGTGACCCAAGTCGCCCGATTGCAATTACGGCAGAATCAAATTTTGGCTCATGAGCCAGGGATTGATACCCGGGGGCAGCCAACTGATATCCCTTCCAACCTAAAAGCGGAGCGCCTTCGCGAAAAACGGCCACAATCAGCCTCCAGTCCCTCCGATACATACGCCGGGGGGAATCGCCTCTGAAAGAGAAGCTGGAAAAGTTCTATTCCTTCAAAAGGGAAAAAGTCCACAAGATATTCAAGGACGCCCTAAGAAACAGTCTACAACTGCCGGAATCAAAGAGACCGCAAGAAGCGAATATGACCGACCACCCAGAATATTGCCCCTATCACAGGGTGATATGTCATGCCATTGAGGACTGCTTCGTCTTCAAAGATTGGGTCGAAAGGCAATACAAGATGGGAGTGATAGAACTGTCTAAAGGCGCGTTAGCAAACAGTCAAGCTACGACCGCCGATTTCATGCAAATGGAGACCGGAGCCTTTCGGGAACCTAATCCTCCCAGACATGTGCTGTTATCTGAAAAGGGCGAACCAAAGACCGATCGGCCTCGAGGACCAGCATCAGTAAAGGCACCTACTCCAATGGAGAGAAAGAAGAAGGTATACTCCTTCAGGAGGGATGAAGTCCGCAAAATATTCACGGACACTTTGAACAACGGTCTGCAACTGCATGTTCCAAAGAGGCCACAGGAAATGAACATGACCGGCAATACCGTATACTGCCCATATCATAGAGTGGTGGGTCATACCATCGAAGACTGCTATATTTTCAATGATTGGGCAGAGGACCAATATAAGCTTGGAAAAACCTCACAATCCTCGGATGTATTGGCAAGCCACGGAGCTAGGTCATCAACACAGCTCCGCCAAGATCAAAGTTGAAGGAGCTGGGATAAACAGAAGACCCCCACGTCGTTAAACTGGGAACAATCGACCTCTAAGTCGTTAAACTGGGAATGTAAAAAAAAATGTAAATAAAAAAAATGTGTAAATGAAAGAAAAATAAAGAAAAGCTGAAATGATGGGCAACTCGCAATAAAAATCAGCGAGTAAAATAAAGATGAAATAAAAGCCGAAATGATGGGGCAACCGTGAATAAAAGCCGAAATGATAGGGCAATCGCGACCTTCGCGATAAGAAAAGCTGAAATGATAGAGCAATCGCGGTAAAACAAAAAAAAACAACTGGCGAATGATGAGTTGCTCCTGGTACCATATTCCAGTGCAGCGATGCAGACGCCAATAAAAATCCATCTTTTCAAAATTCTTCCGGCCCTACGGCCAGTCCCCAAATTGACTGCCGTATACAATCCACGGGCTCAAATAATTCTCATCGTACCCATGCCCCACCGTAATCACCAGTTACGCGGCTGGTCTCCGCCTTTGGAGTTATGCTCCATTGAGAATACCCACTCATGTGTCCTCACGATACATGAGGAGAACAAACCTTTGTGGGATCCTTACGACTCACAAAGGAAAAACACACTTAGGAGTCCTCACGACTCCTAAGGAGAAAATACACCTACGGGATCCTCACGACTCGCAGGGAGAAAATGCTTTTATGGGACCCTCACGGCCCATAAAATTGAAAAGCCTTAGGCGATAGGGACCTAAACCCGTCTCCTAAGCCATCGCTCCGCCAACAAGAGTAGGCAAATGATGAATTGCTCCTGGCACCTCTGCTTCAGTGTTAGCAACGCTGATGCCGGCCCCTACCCCAAAATTCAAAGCTCGCCATCAATAGACCCCTAAGTCTTTAAACTGGAAACAGATGACCTCCAAGTCGTTAAACTGGAAACAGATGACCTCTAAGTCTCTAAACTGGAAACAGATGACCTCTAAGTCGTTAAACTGGAATCAGTAGACCTCTAAGTCTCTAAACTGGAAACAGATGACCACCAAGTCGTTAAACTGGAAACAGATGACCACCAAGTCGTTAAACTGGAAACAGATGACCTCTATGTCGTTAAACTGGAAACAGATGACCTCTATGTCGTTAAACTGGAAACAGATGACCACCAAGTCGTTAAACTGGAAACAGATGACCTTTAAGTCATTAAACTGGAAACAGATGACCACCACGTCGTTAAACTGGAAACAGATGACCGCTAAGTCATTAAACTGGGCACCACTGACCCCTAAGTGTTTAAACTGGAAACAAACGACCGCTAAGTCGTTAAACTGGAAACAGACGACCGCTAAGTCGTTAAACTGGAAACAGCCGACCTCTAAGTCATTAAACTGGGAACGAGGGAAATCCACTCATGTGTCCTCGCGATACATGAGGAGAACAAACCTTTGTGGGATCCATACGACTCAGAAAGGAAAAGCATACTTAGGAGTCCTCACGACTCCTAAGGGGAACATACACCTGCGGGATCCTTACGACTCGCAGGGAGAAAATACCTTTATGGAACCCTTAAGACCCATAAAATTGAAAAGCCTTAGGCGATAGGGATCTAAACCTGTCTCCTAAGCCATCGCTCCCCCGTGCACCAAGTGGCGAATGATGAGTTGCTCCTGGTACCATATTCCAGTGTAGCGATGCAGACGCCAACCAAATTCCAAATTCCAATCCCCAAGTGGCGAATGATGAGTCGCTCCTGGTACCATATTCCAGTGTAGCGATGCAGACGCCAACCAAATTCCAAATCCCATACCCCAAAACGGCGAATGATGAGTCGCTCTTGGTACCATATTCCAGTGCAGCGATGCAGACGCCAACCAAATTCCAAACTCAAATTCCCAAGCGGCGAATGATGAGTCGCTCCTGGTACCATATTCCAGTGCAGCGTTGAAGATGCCAACCAAATTCCAACTCCCTTACCCCAATGGCGAATGATGAGTCGCTCCTGGTACCATATTCCAGTGCAGCGATGCAGACGCCAACAAAGTCCCGAAATGTTTTTGGCCCTACGGTCTGGATCATACATCCTGCAAAACCGTATACAATCCACGGGCGTAAAACAATCCCGATCCCTCCAAAAAAAAAAGAACAGTATGACCACAAGCAAAATGGGCACGGATGAAAACCCGAAAGGGCTCCGTGAGTAAAAACAGCAGGACTGCCGGCGAGTTTGTGAAAACCCGAAAGGGCGCAAACTCGCAAAAGAAGAAAAAGAGATGAAATGCACTCGCAAAGTCCTCTCGACTTTGTGAGGAGAAAATTCCCGCGTGAGATCCTTACGACTCACAAAGGAGCAACACCCTTAGGAGTCCCCACGACTCCTAAGGAGAAAATACACCTTTGAGATCCTTTCGACTCGTAGGGAGAAAATGCTTTTATGGGACCCTTACGGCCCATAAAATTGAAAAGTCTTAGGTGATAGGGACCTAAAACCTGTTTCCTAAGCCATCGTTACCTAATAAGCAAATGCAAATGATGATTCGCTCCTGGTACCATGTTCCAGTGTAGCGATGCTGATGCCAAACAAAAAAAAAACAATTCCCAAATCTTCCTGGGGCAAATGATGAGTTGCTCCTGGCATTATTCCAGTGCAGCAATGCAGATTCCAAACAAACCAATACCCAAGTCCTCCCGGGGCAAATGATGAGTTACTCCTTGCATTATTCCAGTGCAGCAATGCAGATGCCAAACAAAAAGAAAACCAATTCCCAAATCCTCTCAAAGACAGATGATGATTCGCTCCTGGTACCATATTCCAGTATAGCGATGCTGATGTCAACTCAAATCAAACCAACCAATTCCAACATCGACCTATGTGTCAACCAGCGACACTCTGCATCGAGGAAACGTCCAACACAGACACTCTGCATCAGGGAAACGTCCAACAACGACACTCCGCGCCGGGGAAATGTTGATCAGCGACACTCCGTCTCGGGGACACGTCAAACAGCGACACTCTGTGCCGGGGAAACGTCAAGCAGACACTCTGTGCCGGGGAAAAGTCAACCCGACACTCCGCGCCGGGGAAAAGTCGATCAGCGACACTCCGTGCCTGGAAAAAGTCAACCAGCGACACTCCGCGCCGGGGAAAAGTCGATCAGCGACACTCCGTGCCGGGGAAAAGTCAACCCGACACTCCACGCCGGGGAAAAGTCGATCAGCGACACTCCATGCCGGGGAAAAGTCTACCCAACACTCCGCGCCGGGGAAAAGTCGATCAGCGACACTCCGTGTCGGGGAAAAGTCAACCAGCGACACTCCGTGCCGGGGAAAAGTCAATAAGCGACACTCCGTGCCGGGGAAAAGTCAACCCGACACTCCGCGCCGGGGAAAAGTCGATCAGCGACACTCCGCGCCGGGGAAAAGTCAACCCGACACTCCGCGCCGGGGAAAAGTCGATCAGCGACACTCCGTGCCGGGGAAAAGTCAACAAGCGACACTCCGTGCCGGGGAAAAGTCGATCAGCGACACTCCGCGCCGGGGAAAAGTCGATCAGCGACACTCCGTGCCGGGGAAAAGTCGACCAGCGACACTCCGCGCCGGGAAAAAGTCGATCAGCGACACTCTGTGCCGGGGAAATGTCGAACAGAGACACTCCGTGCCGGGTAAAAGTCAAACAGCGACACTCCACGCCGGGGAAAAGTCGATCAGCGACACTCCGTGCCGGGGAAAAGTCAACCCGACACTCCGCGCCGGGGAAAAGTCGATCAGCGACACTCCGTGTCGGGGAAACGTCAAGCAGACACTCCGTGCCGGGGACACGTCAACTAGCGACACTATGCATCGAGGAAACGTCCAACACAGACACTCCGCATCAGGGAAACGCCCGACAAGGACACTCCGTGCCGGGGAAACGTCAAGCAGACACTCCGTGATGGGGAAACGTCAACCAGCGACACTCCGCATCAGGGAAACGTCCAACACAGACACTCCGTACCGGGGAAACGTCCAACACAGACACTCCATACCGGGGAAACGTTCAACAGCAGACACTCTGTCTCGGAGAAAAGTCAACCACCGACACTCCGCGCCGGGGAAAAGTCGATCACCGACACTCCGCGCCGGGGAAAAGTCGATCAGCGACACTCCGCGCCAGGGAAAATTCGATCAGCGACACTCCGTGCCGGAGACACGTCCAACACTGACACTCCGTGCCGAGGACACATCTAATACAGACACTCTGCATCAGGGAAACGTCCAACACAGACACTCCGCATCAGGGAAATGTCCAACAGCGATACTCTGTGCCGGGGAAACGTCAAGCAGACACTCCGTGCCGGGGACACGTCAACAAGCGACACTCCGCATCGGGGAAACGTCCAACATAGACACTCCGCATCAGGGAAAGGTCCAACACAGACACTCTGTCTCGGGGAAACGTCCAACACAGACACTCCGTCTCGGGGAAACGTCCAACACAGACACTCCGTACCGGGGAAATGTCCAACAGTAGACACTCCATCTTGGAGAAAAGTCAACCACCGACACCCCGCGCCGGGGAAAAGTCGATCACCGACACTCCGCGCCGGGGAAAAGTCGATCAGCGACACTCCGCGCCGGGTAAAAGTCAATCAGCGACACTCCATGCCGGGGACACGTCAACAAGAGACACTCCGTCTCGGGGATACGTCAACAAGCAGACACTCCGTCTCGGGGACACGTCAACCAGACGATACTCCGCCTCGAGGAAACATCAACCTGCGACACTCTGCGCCGGGGGCACGTCAACGAAATCACTCCGGGCTAGGGAAACGCCTACCACGGACACTCTATCTCCAAGACACGTCAAGCGCCGACCGTCCATGTCGTAAAAGGGGCAGTGCATCCCAAAAAGTGGGAACCAAAGCAAGTCGCCTCCACGCAAAAGAAGATCCATCAATTTCATGCACACGACCCACATATGCTGTGTGTATTTATTGATGGGGGGCAATTTGTTAGGGTAAAAATTTACACCCCGGTTGACCAAGTCAAAATCAAAGTCAACCCCAAGCCAGGTGGGCCCAAGCCCAGGTCAAGCGGGCCCATGCCCAAGTCGAGCCCGCAGCCAGCCTCCCCATGCCAACAATAAAATCATGTAATAAATAATTTTTATGTAATTGTTTATGCATGAATGTAAACAAAATGGGCATAAAGCCAATATTTTGTAAGCCCATGGCTTATGTGCAAAAATGAAATGGCACATGAGCCATGGGATGGCTAAAATGCCATTTTTGTAAAGACCAAGGGGCTATATGTAAATATGTAAGCCTATATAAGGCAACATGATGATGAATAAAGCATACACTTTTCATTCTCACAAAAAACCTAGGGTTTGTATCTCTTTCCCTTTTCTGAAGGTCTCAAACCTTCTTCTTTCTTTTGAATTAAATCAAGAGTTTTACTCTTCCTTTTCAAAAACAAAATAGTTTTTCACCACGAAACCCATAAAGGGGAACTTGGATCTGTCATCAGATCTCAAAAAGGAGAGATTTTGAGATCTCACATCTCTTGATCTTCAAGATCCAGCTAACAGAGGAGGAAGAAGAAGAACCCCTTCCATTAACCCCAATAACACACTCAGGAGTCCAACTCCTCTCTGATTTCTCTTTCGAGAAATCTTTTTTTTAGGCTAAAAGCCTCTTTTTCTCGCCGGCGCTCAAGCACAGAGCACCCACGTGCCGACACGTGGCGCGCTTGCCCTCAAGCGCTCAGCACTCGACCGCAAAGCGCCCATGTGCCGACACGTGGCACGCTTGCGCTCCAGCGCAAGCGCTCGAGCGCAAGTCGCCCCGGTGCCGATACGTGGCGCGCTTGCACTCAAGCGCAAGTGGTCGAGCGCAAGTCGTCCCCGTGCCGACACGTGGAGCGCTTGTGCTCCAGCGCAAGCGCTCCAGCGCAAGTCGCCCCGGTGCCGACACGTGGCTCGCTTGCGCTCCAGCACAAGCGCTCGAGCGCAAGTCGCCCCCGTGTCGACACGTGGCGCGCTTGCGCTCAAGCGCAAATCGCCCTCGTGCCGACACGTGGCGCACTTGCGCTCAAGCGCAGAGTGCCCATGTGCCGACACGTGGCACTCTAGCGCCTGAGCGCACAGCACCTAGGCGAGCAGCGCCCAAGGTGCTGCCCCACGCATCCTTTGGATGTCTTTTCCCCCTCTTTCTTATATATATATATATATATATATATATACATGTATACATACATATATATATATGTACATACGCTTACATATTTACACACACACATACTCCACGACACTGTCCCTGTTAGATAAAAATTTCTAACGGGGCGCTGCCCCGCATCCCGCAAGGGGGCTGCTAGCCCCCTTGACCCCCAGCCCGCTATCCGGGTAGCGGGACCCCCATAAAAACTCTGCGTGGCTCCCGATATATCCAAAAACCCTTTTCAAAACACAACACATGCACACCGCACATTGAGTTCGCATGACCAGTTTTAACCCGTCAATCGGAGGTTCCCTCGCTCCAAAGGCGAGGGGTAATTAACGGCAGCTTAGTTCGCGGCTGTCGGAGATTCGGATCCCCACAATCATTAAACGCCGGCCTACCCTAGGCAGGGGGAATCTGTAGTATGCCAGACAAGCGCGGGCGTATTCCCATCTCAATGGGGTGACGAAAAACACCCTACACACACGGTTGCGTTATGTTACGTCTTAGCTCGTGTAAGATTTCGAAGTTCCGTTATATTGAGCGGACTATATGTTTTAAAATTTAGACCCCGGAAATTGAGTTGATTGGATTGAGAAAAATGTTTTAAGATGGGGTTAAATTTAAATTCGGGGACCGAATTTCTTTAAGGCGGGGATATTGTAACATTTTAGAAAATTATAAATATTAATTTATAATTTTAAATGGAGATAGTGAGTTTATAAAAATGATATCGCATATGAATTTTGGTATCGGATTTATATTCGTAAAAATGTAATTATTTTGGTAAATATGAAGAAAAAGTGTGTGATATCATAACAATGATATTTTAATTGTTATAACATGATATGAGATTTTATATTAAGATAATTGTATTTAAGTGTTAGAATAAGTATTTCATTTTTTTTAAAACATGGATTTAGATTTGTAACATAAAGGGTTTTTATTGTTTGTAATTCTTTTTATGGTTGAGTATATGATAACCTAATCTAAACCCCCACCCTCACACACACTCACACTCACACTCCTCCCTCTACCTCATGCTACCACTCTCCACCACACCCTTCATGGTTGATACTTCATGCTTTTCTACAAAAACTATGATAATTTAACACTTAGCAATTCTTAAGCTATCCAAACTGAACAAACACTTTTCCTTCAAACTCCAACACTAAAATTCTCAAGTGTTCATCATATCCAAAGAAAGAAGCCGTGATCCCTTGATCAAAGTTGTTCACATCTTCAAACTTGATTCACTACAACACTTAGGAGCTTCCATCTCCATAGGTATATCTTATCTTCTATGTAATTGCAATTCTGTTTGATATTTGTTTTTACTGTGCAGTATAAAAAACTTGAACTTTTGTGATATTTGTGAGTGTATATTTGAATTTGGAATCATTAGGTATAACCAATAGAAAAACTAACAAGACCAGGGTATGATGAGACCACTAGGAGACTACACCTAAACCCCGAACCCTAAATTCCCTAGTTCACCCGGAGACAATCATATTTGGGCCGGCACCGCCGGTATTTCTGTGTTGTTTTGCGTTGGGTTTTGGTCAGTAGGTGTATTTGGATATTATTGTTAGTTATGTATATTCCCTAGAGGCCATTGTTGTACATATGATGTATATTATGATGGATGCTTGGATATATACAGAGAGGACTTTCTTGCTCGTCATGATAGTATGCTATTTGGTTTCACTTTATCTTAACATGTTGACTTGTACTGGTCTACTGTCTTTCTCTCACATGTTGATAAATCCCTTAGGATCTGTACTCGACTACTGGGACTATGATGAGATCATACTAGTGGGGCCACGGTAGTCGATGAGTACATCCTATAACTGTTCCTAGTCGAGGGTATATCGAGACAGGGCATCGATACACCAGAGTAGACTAACGTATACGCATCTTGACCCATATGATGGGCGATGGATGATCCCATATCCATCGGTGTTTGACATCAAGGATGGTGTACGGGTGCTCAGTGGAGACTGGGTACACTGGACGGACTCGCCGAGAACTCCCAGATGGTAATATACCACACGTCAGATGGCAGTTCTCCGGTGACACTGGTATAGGGTAGTCTGTAGACCCGAGATCGTCATAGAGTCTTGTGTGATTCCCACTGTGCTTTGATTTCCACCTTACCACGTCCAAGAGGGCGTGCAAAATGGTGGATTTTGGGTACAGTCCCGAATCAAATGGAGGCAATGAGCGATAGGAGGGGATTCGTCTCTCCCGGTATAGGGAGTCGATGTTGTGCTGTGTTCGATTGGCTATAACTGGAAGTCCCTGGCCAGGGCTGATATAGAGATTTACTGGTAAGTGTTACCAGTAGTTTCTTGACCCGTTATGAGCCACACATCGACACGACTTATCGGTTACTGGGGTCTGACGTATAACACCCCTAGACTTGATATGCGACATATAAGACGAACAGACCGGACTGTACGGGAGTGTTACTGATTGGATTCACAGGAGAACGTACAGGCTAGCTTGTTGATCTTCTGATCGCTCAATACCTGGGTGGCTGTTACGTTTAGCTGACCGCTTGCAGCTTATGGGTGTTTGATATGATCATCACCTGCTACCAGCGTATTGACGATTCTTTAGAGTCCTACACAGAGGTTTCTTGGCTCAGGCAAAACGGAGTAGAGGCACATATGTGATATGTGCAGGACCGAGGATAATACGATATGAGATACCGTATTGTATTCTCGCGATATTTAGATATGAACCGGGTCATCGGATCAAGTGTTGATTCGATGAATCGGTACATGATATATTAGTCGGTTATATTCGATATAGCCGGATCGTCGGATCAAGTGTTGATTCGATGATTTAATGTATAATAATCTATATGATATATTGTATTACATTATCTAATATTGGCTCGCTTTATTATTTCATTTTCTCACCGGATAATACATTGATATATATGCGATATATGTTAATTGTATTATTATCTTTTGTTGCAAATATATAATATATATGTGATATATATTATTGTGACATGATATGATTAATAATGGAACATGTTTAGTAGAGATTAAGCAAGGTTAGGGTTTGATTAGGGTTAGCTTCTTCTTGCACCATCTAGAAGCTTTCCTTTTGTCAAGTGTAAGATATTATGGTTGATATTATCTTATGACTCATTCTTTAAACCTAACCAAACCCTAGCCCTAGTTTATTCTCTACAAAGGTTAAGCTTCTCATCCTTGACCATGGTTCCATAATCAATCATATATTCTTTACTACTATTCATCACAAAAGGATTATCCTTTTCATTTCATCATCTTCTTCTCTCTTTAGCTTTGAGAAAGCTTACTAGAAATTCCTTTTGTGATGATTTCATGTGAGATTATGATATAAAAAGAAAGCATAAATACTACTCCATCATTCTCATCTAATCTAGCCCATTAGATTAGGGTGTTCACCTCATTAGAGTGAGAGAGCTTGAGCTATTGCAACTTCGACGTAGATCATCGGAGAAGCGGAACACTATAAGCTAGCATGGATCGTTCTAGTCGTGGAGCCTCTCTTGAGTCCGGGAGATCGTGGATCGCGGCGAAGGGACTTCTACTCGGAGCTTATGAAGCGAAGGAGCGGACTACAAAGGTTGTAATCCCTCACACTTAGTGGTAAAGATGTTTACTTGCATGTTAAACCCTAATAATCTAGCAAAGATCCCGGCTTTGGGTTGTTCGGCACGTCTAAAATTTTATTCGGGCATGTTTGATTCCTTATGAACCTTCACAAGAGTGCCTAGGAACCCTACAGTGGTATCAGAGCCTAGCTAGAGCATTAGGCGACGTGTTTACGAAGTTAAAACTCTGAACGAACTCCGATATGACGATTTGAACCCCTCTCTTGACTTTTTCTAAAAACTGTGATTTTTCAGAATTAAAAATTCCTAAAAAATTCAGCAGGGAAATATAAGCACAATAGTGAAAAACGAGCGCATACACCGTACAAAGCGCCGCGGAATCGCGGCCGTACCGTGCTTGAACCGCGGTTCCGCGGCCGTTCGGAGGGGTTATGCCTTCGTTTTTACACTGTTATATCTATTTGAATGTGATATCTTTTGGGTATTTTTAATCTAACTCAAGTGTTGAGTATTCTGGGGTTTATTTTGTAATCGTAGATTCGATCGGAATATTTAAATTCGATATTATTTCCGGATATTTAGAAACTGTTAAAATGTTCAAACGGATATCATTAAACTCACTTTTTCTCGGCACGAAAAACATTCAAGTGTTGAATTTTTATCGGGTTTAAATCTTTCGGAAAATTGTGCAAGTAACACGGTGGACCCTCTAGAAGAACACAAACCTTAACTCGATTATGTGACCGTCTTGAACTGTCTCTAAACCTTAGGGTTTGGGGCAGTACGGCATGCCACATGTGAGGCGTTGGCTTGACCCTTCTACGGCTGGATCACCGGTACTGTGATATATTCTGGGATTATTTGAACTCCGCTCAAGTGTTGAGCAATTTAGGAAATTTTGGGTATTTGATTATCTGTTCGGAAAGTTTAATACTGTCTATTTATCTGGAATGTGATACAATATGTGGAATTCATAGAGTTAGGCATGAAATGCGAAGTATGTGATATTTCGGATTTACGATGTCTAAAGTGATTGTGGATTCCAAGTATTGTAGTTTTACAATTTCTTTTCTGTGACCGTAAGTGTAGTATGTAGTTGTATTGCCGGTCTTCGTTGCTATACATCTACGACGATCGGTGTATGCATACTTACTTACGTTGATGATATGTGATATTATGTGTTGCTGTGATATGTTATATTGGATCGTCGTGTTCTGAATAGCCGGGGGTTTTATGTGAGATGAGGGTTTTTATTTTCATTCATGTAAAATTCATTTGTATGTAATATTCTTTTATTGGGGCACTTCCGGGATGAGGTTGATGTCACCAGTGTATATTATTTACTTTTCCGCATTAGGTAGACCCAAGGAGGGGAGCACAAGTAACCGGGTTCTAGGGTCTAGTGGGAGGCCATCTTGAGGAGTCAAGATCGGGTCTCCTAACCCTAGAATTGGCAGTGTTACTTGCCGCTCTCGTAGGGGTCTAGGGATGTGGGTTTGGCTATTTATCGCGACCGTGGAATCCGTGTTTTATACCGGCTCGTCTTAAAAACACGGACATCCTAGTATATCCAATATTTCATATATGTTCTTCTGCTGCAATGTTCTGTGATGAGATCATATTACTGCCTGAGACGAATGCTTATACTATATATATATGCTGATATATAAATATTTCTGCTTTCGTTTCTTCTGTGATGCTTAGGAAGCATAAGCTGATGGGATTTTATTAATGAGATTAATAAAAAGAAAAGAAACCTAAAAGATGTTGTAGAATCAAAACTTTATAAAAAGGGTAGCTACAATTTTGCTTTGCATAGCGGTATATATGATATATCCTGCACCTTATTCGATAAGGAAGGAGCCGAGATCCCTTCACCGGGAGTGACCTCTTTAGCAAAACTGGCAGATGCTACAAACTCGCGGTTTAGTTTTTGACAGCTTATATAGTTTTTGCTTTGCACAGAGGTATATATGATATATCTTGCACCTTATTCGATGGGGAAAGAGCCGAGATCCCTTCACCGGGAGTGACCTCTTTAACAAAACTAGAAAAGCCTCAAAAACACTCCTTTTCAAAAACACTCGATTCTACGACGATATCAAGTTCATTACGCTCAGGGTTTTCTGAAAAACCTGCGTAGCCCTCCGACATTTCAGATAGGTAATACTTAGTATTCGTGCTGCGTTTGTTGGCTTTCGTCAAAGCGTAGTGTGCGGTAGCTAACTATTGCTTATCTGCAACATATGATGAGATTGGGTTAGGGTAGTCGTGCGGCTTTGTTGGCTTTCGTTAAGGGACGTACAGCTGGGTTTAATTCAATCAAGAAATGTTCGGGTTGAACTTGACTAGCGGACTGTGATTTGTTGGCATTCGTCAAGGTCGTAGCACGTTAGGGGTAAAAGCATTATCGGGAATTTCAAGTTTTGAAATTTGCAATGAGATTGCATACCTCCTATGAGATAGTTGGATCCCGATACCCACTGCGAGTAAGAGTTACTCCTGGGAGAGTTTTACACAGGACAATTAGCCGATCAAGTAGGTGTCTAGAAAAGTGTTAACGAGGTTACGCCTCTAGGAAAATGATGTTTACTTTAATTAGGTCCGTGCGAAAGCACGGGGAACCTCCCTCAAGTACCGACACTGATCTGGCTGAAAGATTGAAGAAATTGTAGGGTGTAATTAATCCCGGCTAATCTTACCTTTTAGGGTTTGAAGGAAGATTTGATAAAAACAATGGGAGACATCCTGATTAGATAAGATAATAACCAATCTAATCTTGCAAGAGCATACGCTAAAGTGTTTTCTTCTCTCTCTCTCTCTCCAGGTAGCGACCATGTCAGGCCATAATCAAGATAATAATATGGATGTATTGACTGAACCCGCTTATTATACTGAGCAGGGGAACGTTGGACCCGTTGTTTCTTATAAGAGTTATAAGACTGAACAGGAAACGGGAGAATATCTAGATTCTCACGCCGCCCAAAAGAACATGCATGCTGATGCATCTTCTTCAGGTGTGTTAGTTATTGAGAACCGTTTCTCAGTTCACCCTACGTCCTGGGTATTAGATACCGGATCAGGATCCCACATATGTAAATTGTTACATGGGTTACGTGAAGGTAGAGAACTGGGAAAAGGTGATCATTCCGTTCAAGTAGGGAATGGTGCAAGTATTGCAGCCAAAGTAGTTGGCGAATATCACCTCGTATTACCAAGTGGTAATACACTGATTCTGAATGAGTGCTATTATATACCGAACATGATGTGCAACATTATATCATTTTCTTTATTAAGTAAAGAAAGATATAATTTTGTAGTAAAGGATAATTTTATGAACATATTCCTAGATCAAAAGTTGATTGCATCAGGCTCGTTACATAATGGCATATTCATTCTAAATCAAAATACAGTCCTCAATATACAAAACACACACAAGAGGAAAAATTCAGAAATGAACGAATCTTTCTTGTGGCATTGTAGACTTGGTCATATCAATGCGACACGACTAGCTAAGTTACATAAGATTGGATATTTGAATCCGTTCGAATTATCATCTTATGATACTTGTCTTTAATGTCTCAAAAGGAAAAATGACCAAAGCTCCGTTTAGTGGACACGGAGAAAGAGTTACAAAACTCTTAGGACTGATACATAGTGATGTATGCGGTCCCATGTCTACACACGCCAGGAACGGTTCTTCCTACTTCATTACATTCACTGACGATCTCTCTAGATACGGGCATGTGTTCCTGTTGAAACACAAGTCTGAAGCTTTTGAGAAATTCAGAGAATATAAGCACGAAGTACAGAACCAAACGGGCAAAAGTATTAAGATTCTTCGATCTGATCGAGAAGGTGAATACTTAAGCAATGATTTCCTAGATTATCTAAAAGAGAATGGGATTCTCTCTCAGCTACTCCTCCTTATACACCACAGCACAACGATGTATCGGAACGGAGGAATCGCACCCTATTCGATATGGTGCGCTCTATGATGAGTGAAGCTGAGTTACCTATTTCCTTTTGGGGGTATGCGCTTGAGACAACCATACACCTATTGAATATGGTTCCTACCAAATCAGTGCCTACCACTCCATATGAGATATGGAAAGGGAAGAGCCATCTCTTAAGTATGTTAAGATATGGGGTTGTCCGGCCTATGTCAAAAGGCTAAATCCGGACAAACTCGAGGCAAGGTCTGTCCTATGTAAGTTTGTAGGATATCCCAAGAACTCACAAGGGTATATCTTCTACCACACTAAGGAAAAAAGGTGTTTGTTTCTCGACATGCCACCTTTTTAGAAAAGGAATTTCTTGCAAAAGAAATTTGTGGCGAGGAGGTAGAACTGGAAGAGGTTCCAGCGACACAAACTATAACAGAAGACTTGGTAGAACCAGAGGATTCAGTAGTAGCCGACGAACCCCAGCCTCTCCGCTGATCTAGCATGGTTTCTCATCCACATGAGAGATACTACGGTTTTCTCATTGATGGTGGAAGCGAGGATTGCATCATGGATGATGATGACCCGACTAGTTTCGAGCAGGCCATCACGAGTGGTGACTCTGTGAAATGGCTGGATGCAATGCGATCTGAGATGGAATCCATGTACACCAACAAAGTATGGACTTTGGAAAATGCTCCTGAAGGGGTAAAACCCATTAGGAGCAAGTGGATCTTTAAAAAGAAAATTGGTGTAGATGGAAAAGTTGAGACTTTCAAAGCTAGACTTGTTGCAAAAGGTTTTCGTCAACGACCAGGTGTGGATTATGACGAAACCTTTTCTCCAGTGGCTATGCTTAAGTCCATCCGGATCTTACTTGTCATTGCTGCATACCATGACTACGAAATCTGGCAAATGGATGTTAAGACCGCCTTTCTAAACGGTGATTTAGAAGAGTGCGTGTACATGACTCAGCCAGAGGGCTTCGTTGATAATGGGAGCAGCGGAAAGGTGTGCAAGCTGATAAATCCATTTATGGGTTAAAGCAAGCATCGCGGAGTTGGAACATCTGTTTTGATGTTGTAGTCAAAGAGTTTGACTTCATCAAAAATATAGATGAACCTTGTATCTATAAAAAGGTAGCAGAGAGTAAGGTTGTCTTCCTCGTATTGTACGTGGATGATATACTCTTGATAGGAAATGACATTCCTATGCTGCAATCAGTCAAGCTCTTATTATCACAAAAATTCTCAATGAAAGATCTAGGTGATGCCTCCTGCATATTGGGAATCATGATCTATAGAGATAGATCTAAACGGATACTGGGATTGTCCCAATCCAGGTACATTGACACCATACTAAAGAGGTTTAGTATGGAAGAATCCAAGCGTGGGAACCAACCCACGATCTCTGGACTCACTCTCTCCAAAGAGATGTCTCCCAAGACTGATATGGAGAGAGCTCGCATGCAAGGGACACCCTATGCTTCGGCAGTAGGTTCTATCATGTATGCGATGCTATGTACCAGACCCGATATAGCATACTCACTAAGTGTAGTGAGTCGGTATCAAGCAGATCCTGGAGAGAGTCACTGGACAGCTGTAAAGAACATTCTCAAGTACTTGCGAAGGACTAGAGACATGTTCTTGGTGTATGGTAACGGAGAACTCCGGGTGGAGTCCTTTACCGATTCCAGCTTCCAAAGTGATAAGGACGACTCTAAGTCACACTCAGGATTTGTCATTACCCTCAATGGAGGGGCGGTATATTGGAAGAGTTCCAAACAGGATAGCGTTGCAGACTCGACGATGGAGGCTGAATACATCGCTGCCAACGATGCTGCCAAAGAGGCTGTCTAGATAAAGAAGTTCATTAGTGAACTTGGTGTGGTTCCATCCATTGAACATCCAATACCTCTGTATTGCGATAACAATGGAGTTATGGCTTTGGCCAAGGAACCCAGGTCCCATCAGAAATCCAGACATATTCTGAGGCGGTATCACCTGATCAGGGAGATAGTTTATCGCCGGGAGATCGAGGTCAGGAGAGTAGATACGAAGGACAACACTACGGATCCACTCACGAAGGCCATTCCCCAGATACAGTATGAGAGATTATTCGGGATGCTAGGTATGAGATACTACAGCAGCTGGCTTTAGTGCAAGTGGGAGATTGTTAATTATGTATATGCCCTAGAGGCCATTGTTGTACATATGATGTATATTATGATGGATGCTTGGATATATACAGAGAGGAATTTCTTGCTCGTCATGATAGTATGCTATTTGGTTTCACTTTATCTTAACATGTTGACTTGTACTGGTCTACTGTCTTTCTCTCACATGTTGATAAAGCGCTTAGGATCTGTACTCGACTACTGGGACTATGATGAGATCATACTAGTGGGGCCACGGTAGTCGATGAGTACATCCTATAACGGTTCCTAGTCGAGGGTATATCGAGATAGGGCATCGATACACCAGAGTAGACTAGCGTATACGTATCTTGACCCATATGATGGGCGATGGATGATCTCATATCCATCGATGTTTGACATCAAGGATGGTGTACGGGTGCTCAGTAGAGACTGGGTACACTGGACGGACTCGCCGAGAACTCCCAGATGGTAATATACCACACGTCAGATGGCAGTTCTCCGGTGACACTGGTACAGGGTAGTCTGTAGACCCGAGATCGTCATAGAGTCTTGTGTGATTTCCACTGTGCTTTGATTTCCACCTTACCACGTCCAAGAGGGCGTGCAAAATGGTGGCTTTTGGGTACAGTCCCAAATCACATGGAGGCAATGAGCGATAGGAGGGGATTCGTCTCTCCCGATATAGGGATTTGATGTTGTGCTGTGTTCGATTGGCTATAACTGGAAGTCTCTGGCCAGGGCTAATATAGAGATTTACTGGTAAGTGTTACCAGTAGTTTCTCGACCCATTATGAGCCACACATCGACACGACTTATCGGTTACTGGGGTCTGACGTATACCACCCCTAGACTTGATATGTGACATATCAGACGAACAGACCGGACTGTACGGGAGTGTTACTGATTGGATTCACAGGAGAACGTACAGGCTAGCTTGTTGATCTTCTGATCGCTCAATACCTGGGTGGCTGTTACGTTTAGCTGACCACTTGCAGCTTGTGGGTGTTTGATATGATCATCACCTGCTACCGGCGTATTGACGATTCTTTAGAGTCCTACACAGAGGTTTCTTGGCTCAGGCAAAACGGAGTAGAGGCACATATGTGATATGTACAGGACCGGGGATAATACGATATGAGATACCGTATTGTATTCTCGCGATATTTAGATATGAACCGGGTCATCGGATCAAGTGTTGATTCGATGAATCGGTACATGATATATTAGTCGGTTATATTCGATATAGCCGGATCGTCGAATCAAGTGTTGATTCGATAATTTAATGTATAATAATATATATGATAAATTGTATTACATTATCTAATATTGGCTCGCTTTATTATTTCATTTTCTCACCGGATAATACATTGATATATATGCGATATATGTTAATTGTATTATTTTCTTTTGTTGCAAATATATAATATATATGTGATATATATTATTGTGACATGATATGATTAATAATGGAACATGTTTAGTAGAGATTAAGCAAGGTTAGGGTTTGATTAGGGTTAGCTTCTTCTTGCACCATCTAGAAGCTTTTCTTTTGTCAAGTGTAAGATATTATGGTTGATATTATCTTATGACTCATTCTTTAAACCTAACCAAACCCTAGCCCTAGTTTATTCTATACAAAGGTTAAGCTTCTCATCCTTGACTATGGTTCCATAATCAATCATATATTCTTTACTATTATTCATCACAAAAGGATTATCTTTTTCATTTCATCATCTTCTTCTCTCTTTAGCTTTGAAAAAGCTTACTAGAAATTCCTTTTGTGATGATTTCATGTGAGATTATGATATAAAAAGAAAGCATAAATACTACTCCATCATCCTTATCTAATCTAGCCCATTAGATTAGGGTGTTCACCTCATTAGAGTGAGAGAGCTTGAGCTATTGCAACTTCGACGTAGATCATCGGAGAAACGGAACACTACAAGCTAGCATGGATCGTTCGAGTCGTGGAGCCTCTCTTGAGTCCGGGAGATCATGGATCGCGGCGAAGGGACTTCTACTCGGAGCTTATGAAGCGAAGGAGCGGACTACAAAGGTTGTAATCCCTCACACTTAGTGGTAAAGATGTTTACTTGCATGTTAAACCCTAATAATCTAGCAAAGATCCCGGTTTTGGGTTGTTCGGCACGTCTAAAATTTTATTCGGGCATGTTTGATGCCTTATGAACCTTCACAAGAGTGCCTAGGAACCCTACAATTTTATTATCTACAGTATTGTTTGTTTTATCCCAGTATTCATACAGAGAAATCTGGGAGTGTTCTAATAAGGTTTTATTAAAGTTTCCGATATTTCGATATGGTTTTTCATATTTCTGTGCCGCCACTGAATTTTTGACGTTCGTACATTAACGTCAGGGTATCTTGTTATTTTTGGAGTAAGTAAGCTGTAGGTTCTAACCTACGGGTGCCTAACTCGTTATTTTGGTTTTGATATGATATTTACGCCGAGTTGTTATAATTTCGATTGTCGGTATGATCGCCGAAGTTTCTGAGATGGAGATGACGAACATAGCAATCGTGGATTTAACGAGCTCGACAAGTTGGTGAGTAGATTTATATCTACGGGGAAAGTCGTGTGGATGGCATATAGCACCCCCTCAACCATTTAACTAGGATAGTTATACTATCTAGTTAGTTGTTAATGTTATGTTAATAAACTTAGCTAGTGGTATTGGTGTTATTTCGCATTTAGTAGACTATTCATGTGCATATAGTTTTATACATGGTTTTGGTGACGTGCGTACGTGACGATAGGTCAGTACGATAGGGATATGGTTTTGGGTGGATATAGTACTAGGGATCATACCGTACTTGTGATGATGAGATTAGCATGCCGAATCCATCCAGGTTCCTTAGACTCGCGGAGTCATCAATTATCCCGATTTAGGTTGTTATGTTTGAGTGAGCTATACTCTTTTAAAAACCAACGTTTCGTTCCATTTTCAAAGATAATGGTATAGCTCATAGCAAATAGTTACGTTTAATATTTACGCTATATGCATAGATTTACTTTACATGTTTGCAATACACTTATCGATGATATACGTTTCCGTTATATGAACACAATGATAGAACACTACACAACTACTAATGATTACTATGTTGCACGTGCACAGACGCATATATTACACCACACCTCATTGGTACTGCTATGCCACTGTAGGACCGCTATACTACGTGATGCGTATGTTAATGCCAATACGAGGCATATGAATTCCCTATATCCGGAAAATCCAATTTTAATTATATGCTACGGATATGGGTGGAATTACTTTCTGCTTTATACACTTACATAACACTTGCAGAAATACTAATTATTGCCATACTGCACGAGTACAGAAACGTATGCTACACTGCACATCATTATTATTAGCATGATACAGTAGAACTGTTATGTTTGTTGCATGCATGTCTATACTTAAGTACTGTACTTTTCTTACCTGCTAAGTATTGTGAATACCAGTACCATGGATATTCGCATTCGATTCTTATGAGTTTTCAAGATGTTTTACCTTCGATGATATATATCAGTGGTATGGGACGTTGTTATATATGTATATATATAATATATCATCATAATGATCTATGCAAGTATCTGTATTCTTTACTTGATATTTCTGGATACAATGAGCTGACATCCACCATGATCTTGATATTTTCTGATTGTTTTTATTCCGAACCGAGTGGGGGAGATATACGGTTACGGACTTGCTACTTATCCGGGCTGAGTGGGGGGAGTAAATAGACAGATACATGGTGGATGTCGCAACTCGAAATATTAGCTCGTGACTAGCACTTAAATCACGCAACGTCTAAAGGTGTAACGTAATTTAAGTAAGCTGAAACCCAGAAATCTAAACATTTTTAAGAAAATAAAGGAGGTGAAGTTTTGAAATAAAGGTATAATAAAATCAAGTTTCTATAATGCATAGAAAAGGAACATGAAAATGCAAGTGGATTATGCATGTTTAAAAACATATTTCTTCTTTTTGAAAAAATTGGGCAGCACCTCCTTTGTATATTTTGATCAAAAAGCATATATACAAGATAAAGATAAAGGCATCCCCAAGCGGGAGCTACCTCTTCACCAAACGGCGGATCACAACCACGCAAGACAATATATATAAGTATACGACACCCAACGGCGAAGTTCACCACAAAAGATAAATAAATAAACAAGACATCAAACCACAAGTAGCGGAAAACCCCTCGCTCTAAGTCTCGCAACCACAATCCCACTAAGCCTCATTACTTATTCAATTTACTAATTTTGATTGATGGAGTCAACTAGATACAATATGAAATATAAATACAAGAGTGGGTACGATAAAAATGTCCCACCTACCAAAGCAAAACACCCAAATGCAACTATGTGCCAGCGATGCCGCTACTGATCCATGCGGGCAACCTGCAAGAACTGTGGCACAACGGGGGTGAGTTGCCAACTCGTGAATAGAAATATATCAACAAGTAGAAATCGAATAAATAACGACTCCTAGGTCAACTATACCATAAAGGTAATACTATGATATCTAGGGTGACCGGGTCTTTATATGTGCCAACACTAATACCAATGTCAGTCAGCATGTGGATATCATCCAACAATCTAATCAATATATGTATGTATGTGGATCTCGTCCAACCATAATCATTGTTTGTATGCATGTGGATCTCGTCCAACCATATAATCAATGTCTGTATGCACGTAAATATCATAAAAGAGTGTGCATGAATGTATGAGGATATAAATCAACGGTGTCACTCGCGACACATCAAAATAATGGAACCTGGGTGTCCAACATCGACACCCGAAAACATCATGAAACCCGTGTCCAGTATCGACACGTAAAATCCTCATATATCGGGCTCCGTCAGTCCGGATCAGCCCACAGGCTCCGTCAGTCCGGATCGGCCCATATCATCTCTCGGCTCCGGTCGGTATCCTCCGGATATCCGCCGTGCCCAAATACTATCACCGGTAGGTAGTGGTCACTCTGCCAGGCTCACCGTCTACTGCACAGCAAATCTGTTCTCGCCCCGGGGTACCATACCGAGTCCACCATGTACCCACAATCGGCCTCATCCAACTCCTCGAATCGGATTTTCACATGTCACACGTCTCAGAACCGAGAAAACGCATGGTGGACGCACTGAAATATCATATCAAGAGAAACCGGGGTTTTAAAACAGTACATGCTTCCTTTTGAAATAGCCACGGTTCTCAAATCCAGAAATCTCATGAAAACAACATATCTCAATGCGTGTAATCATAAAGCATGATGTATGCGATATATAACAGAAATGTAAGCATATCCAAATATCATGCAACATAGAAAAGTGATATGACATAATAAGGGAAAACCGCTCTTTTAAATGGATCCAGTTTTTAAAATGAAACATGCGGTTCCCAATTTTCCAATAAAACCAGTTATCTATCTAGGTACAATATATATATGCGCAAGTATAGAGGTACCAATGTGTATATGCGCCAATATGGGTATGCAATGTGTATATGCGTAAGTATGGATGTACCAATGTATGTGTGCACCAATATGGATATACAAATGTGTATATGCGCAAGTATGGATGTATCAATGTATATGTGCACCAATATGGATATACAAATTTGTATATGCGCAAGTATGTTATGCGAAGAGTCATATCATGATGCAATAATCCTACTGAATAGTGACATGGCAATTATCGATGATGAATTGTGTGAGCCTACAATCTGTGTACGTGTAATATACGTATCATCGATAATAGTGCAGGTGTACTATCACAGGTATAAGTAATGCAACGCGAATAACATGAAGGCAGCATAAGGTAAATCATATGCAAATACTGACGGGTATACGTATCTAACATGATCGAGTCGGTGAATCAATCAATCAGCATCCAGCCACACAATGTCACGTACGGTATAATCCATCATACGTCATCCTCTAGTCAAGGGTATGGATCAATCATAAAATCAAACTCATCACGTACGGAAAAGATCATCGTACGGCGGCATTTAAAACATTAGGGATCCTATCAACCTTTACGACAATGAGGGGGGTACGGACCTAACGTCACGTATGACATATCACACATGTTCACAACATATATAAATGTAACTATATACATATGTCCCAGGTCACATCCATAACGATCTCGTATCAGGGGACTGACAAGGTATCAACGATTTCAATCGACTCGCATCCGTATACCAAAACATCGTCATATCATTATATACGTCTTATATTCTTGTCATCGCATTTATATCTCACATCAAGTCGAGTTTACATAACATTCTATCTCTACTAAAAGTATAAGTATCTAATCTAACTATAAGTCTACGGTAGCGCCCCGGCCGTCTACAGACGCCAAATGCGGAACAAAAAATTTTTAACTGGCGCTATCGTATACTTTAACCCGGATCTGCCATTATTGCTAAACTAACAAACTGTAAAGAGTGTAGAAAGGTTATACCGAACGATCCGAGTCCTTCGTTCTTTAACCATCATCCCACGCTCCGTTGCGGCTGCTACGATCTCTTCGATCTCCGATTTGCTCGTCCAGGTAGCACCACGTCGACGATTCTTTAAACGGGCTCCCGCCTCTGACTCGAGGCAACTCGGTCGTCAAGTTTGCTAAAAGAGACGACCAAGAATGATGTAGAGAATGAATAGATTACTTTGTCTCACTTCGTCCAAAGCCGTGGACGATCGGTAAATGAAGTTGCCATTTTTTATCGAGTGATGGAAATGAAAGAGGCTATGAAATTTCCATGCACCATAAACCATAGTCTTTTTACCAAAAATGAAATCAATCTCTCTATCTCTCTCAAAGGATGGCCTACCACTATTTAACCAAGAGGGAGGTGAGTGTAGGAGTGAGGAGGTGACCACAAGAAGAAAAGATCAAGAGAAAAAATCTATGGCAAAACAAAACACATTAATGAAATGAATGACTCACTAAACCTAGTCATCCATTCATTAATGCAAACTTAAGGTTCATGAACCTAGTCACCATCCTTGTCATCTTTTCTAGAAACTTCTAGAAGATTCTACACTCAACTCAAGAAAAGATAAATCCGTCTTTAACCGAATGTTAAAATACGGCTGATAGAAAACTGGAAACTGGCAACTTCCAAAAGTCATCCTGAAATGACTTTCAGGATAACCCCGTAACTGTATAAATATACCCGCATTTGTATTACGATCGAATACAAATGCAACTGAGACAAAGATATTATATCTACTCAATACAATACTCGGATCCGACTTAAACCAAAGCCGACCAGTATCATCTGCCCGAAAACTGACACGTGCGTAAACGCACGTGCATTTTCCGAACCCTGCCATAAAACCATACGGCCTCTACAACGTTTCGCCCGAACTTGGGAAACTGTCTGTGGGGGACTCTAATGACTCGTCAGTACCCTGGCAGTGGGTTTAACCATAAACCGTCAGCGGCACTAGCAATGCGTAACGGCTGCCCATGGACTGACCTCAAGGGAGGCTGATGAGCGAACTCATCCAGAAACCCTACTGAGCCTAACAGTGACAATGTATATACAGTCCGGTCCATTCGTCTATGAGTATCGCATATCTGCCTAGGGGGCTAGTAACGTCAGACCCCCAATAGCAGTATAAGTCATGTCGGAGTGTAGCCCAATAACACCCTGAGATACTACTGGAGTACCTACCAGTAAATCTCCTGCCACGGCCGTGGGCTTTGTGTAATGGCTCTCCTAGACACAGCACGACCTCACCGCCAATACCGGGAGAGACGAATCCCCTGCCGATCCACTCACGTGCCTCCATGTGGCTCGGGACTGTACCCAAAAACTACCTGTTTGCACGACTCTTTTGAGCCGTGGTAGGGTAGAAATCAAAGCACAGTGGGAACTCACACGAGACAAATGACGACCTCAGGTCGATGAACTAACCTGTACACATGTCACCAGGGAACTGCTATCTGACGATATTTATAATACCAACTAGCAGGTTCCCGGCGAGTCCTGTCCGGTGTACTCATAACCCAATGAGCACATGTATACATCTTAGGTGATCCAACTGACACCAGTGGCTTATGAGACCGGCCACCGCCCCTCGTCGGGGTCTCGACTGTATACACTAGTCTACTCCGGAGTATCGATGCCCTGTCTCGAAACTCCCACGACTAGGGACCACAATTAAGGATATGCGTATAAACCACCCAACTCTCACGTATATGATCGCCATCATACTGTTGGTAGTAAAGCAAGATCCTAAGGGCTCTATCAAAGTGTAACATGTAATCAGTCACCTGAACATGTACACGACTGATAAAGGCAAACCAGACTATCATCTCGAGTAAGACTGTCCTACCGGTATAGATCCTCCGTAATCATTGCAATCACGTACCTGCGATCCATTAATTGACTCTGAGGGCACTATCACCAACAATCTCCCACTTGCACTTAAGGCTAATTATTGCGATGTCGACTACTCACATCCCGTGTGAAACCGAACATCCAACTCCTCTACTAATCAGTTTCACAAAGCCCGTTTGTAAAACTATTGTGTTCGAGAAATAGCCTCAGTGAGTGGATCCGCCTAGATGTTTCTTTCTATATCTCTCTTAATCTCAAGTTTGCGGAGAAAGCCATCTCCCGAATCGAGTAATACTTGTCTTAGAATATGTCTGGATATCTGATGGGACCTAGTTCATAAATGAACTCCAAATCCAAACTTCTTAGACTGTATCGATCACTGAACCTAATCAGTATCCTGCACCAAGCCTCCCACAGTATCCTCTTGGACCACCTGTCCATAATACTGTCCCTCGTCAGAGGGAAAACTGTAACTCTGACAATCACTCTGTCATTCATGTCACCTTTGAAGCCTGGAATGATAACCGTCTCCCGAAGGAGGCTGCCGTCATCAAATCCTTAGAACATGCACTTATGTTCTAAAACTGCTTCCTTATGTTTCTCCAGAATTGGATTAATACAAACTTATTGCATATAGTGCAACAACATTTGGTGTGGTACTTGACATCTCATGATTGACTCAATTGCCTAAGCAAGTGATCTGCCAATCATGCACATCCCTCTCCTCTTTAGTCTGTAAGACACCTTTAGAGAGGGTGACTCCATCACCTGCAGGTACACCACCATGCTAGGAGTCATCTATTCTAAAAACCATTAGAATACTGTCAAAGTACCCACATTGGGAAACTACCCAAATCCAGATCTAAAACCATAGATCTTGAAACCATAATGTCTGATATTATATCCATATCCTGTCTGGAGAAACAACTGTGTGACGACCACAGTATAACCGATCGTAGTATAGGAATTTTACTTCCTACTCTGTGTATGTCATCCAAATACCATGACATCACACCCTACTACCTTCTTAACAGATCCATCCCCTATTCTGATTGAAGTCAAACCCATGACTGTCACATCAAAAATAGATGATCTATCTCCGCTATAACTGCCTAAGTCTATAAATAGATATAAGCATCTTGCCCACTATGCTTCCGCTGCTCCTACTAACTACGACAACCCTCCTACCGGGTCTCATAGCCTGGAACAACAGTAGTGTCAAGTCTGGGTAGATAAGAACCTCCCTGTCACCGTCCTTGAGGCTACCGAAGTACCTCTCGGGTGTCTGAGGTTACCCACCATATCTGCGGAGTGGCTATTGGAATATCAAACCTGATTGAATATATAGGTCCTATTAAATTTTCCGTAATCGTTCGCGGTTCTGGAATCACTTCCAGTTCTACCATACTCCCACTACTGTTTTCTGAAAAAGATCCATTTTTACTAAACCTGTGGCGAGTCAAGAACAATATCACTATTGATCTTCCAAATGGTAGAATATCAACCCTCGTCATAGCCAGGGTCAACCCACAAACAGCCATTACAGAAACGTGCCCTGAGTTATCCAGACTCTGGTTTTAAGCATAAGCTGGACAACTTCCCGTACCTTAACATCGTTAAGGTATGAACCATTCTATATCCAATATAGAAACTTTGGCACTTATTTAATTGGAACCAGATTCAAATCATGCAGCTGTCTCCAGTGCATATCAACTTAATGGAAAAGAGGCTAATCAGCATTACTCAACTTAGGAATCCATCAAATTATGAGTAACCTGAAAGAGAAACACGTTTCTCAAAACTATTATTAACATCTGAATACCAATCACAAGAATCTACATCTTCGATCTCTTTGAAGAATCCCGATACTTGTGATACCTGGTTCTCTACTTTATTCTTATACCCACAACTTCTCAAAACTTAGACCTTGTATTTCTTCGAAACACTTGTCTAAATACTAGAGAAGTCATAAGTAAACAGAACATAGTACGAGGACCTACCCCTTTGTCCTGATGGACACTTAGACAACAT
The DNA here is from genome assembly GCA_030015575.1 of Agapanthus africanus. Classification (NCBI taxonomy): domain Eukaryota; kingdom Viridiplantae; phylum Streptophyta; class Magnoliopsida; order Asparagales; family Amaryllidaceae; genus Agapanthus; species Agapanthus africanus. The sequence continues at coordinate 663,371,218 of CM057342.1, read as the reverse complement.
ACAATACTCTGTATAAGTCCGCTGAGTTAAACAACTCAAAACCTGTGCGTCATAGGTTGAAAACTGTACCCTGGCGATTTCCTCAAATATCACAAATTACAACGAATTCTGATATAATGAGGATGATCACCTAATTCCCAATAACTTACTCCCACTTATCATCTGTAAAACCATACAGATATGAGAATGAAACCTGGTAAATACATACATTTGGAGTAAGTATCTAATCGGGAAAACAGTTTTGCTTTAACAATGCACTGAAACATGAAAATGTTTCATAGGGGTATCCTGGTATTCATAGCAATGCCTCTTCCATAATCCAATTCATGACTTTAACCGTATATTTCACTGCCATCTCTCCAAGTCCCTTTATTTGTCTTTAGTCGTTACCTCCTGCACACCATCGTTAGGCTAAATGGTCTTCTTCCTTCCCTACCGTTCGGCACCAGCCTATGGTTTGGAAGAAGAAGATCCAGTAAGCATAATAGGCGTACTCTCCTAAACCATGGAGTACTCATATCTTGAGAGAAGGTGATGATAAAAGGCAACTGAATAATACCTTATTCCTTTAAAGGTGAAATAGGAGTGGCGATGAAGTACGCGGTTTTGGTCGTGAATGATATCAGTCGCAATTTACTTTGCCCTCTTTCTAATCCTTTTATTTTGTCTTTATATATTACTTTCTGCACACCCTACTTAGGCTAATTGGTTTTCTTCATTCCCTACCTTTCGGCACCTGCCTATGGTTTGGAATAAGACTATCCAATAAGCGTAATAGGTGTACTCTCTTAAACCAAGGAGCCCTCGCAACCTGAGAGAAGGTGATAATAAAAGACAACTGAATAAACCGATTCTATTTCTCCTGAACCTGGATCCATCCTCGAAGAAGTCCCTTCGAGTTCGTATATAACCATACAATGGATCTATCCAATGGAAGTGGATGTCCGTAGTAAAACGGGTGTTCTGAGAAATGCAAAGGGTAAAAGAAGGAGTGGCAATGACTTATGCAATATAGACAATCCAAAAGCCAGTATTTTAAGAAAGTTCGGTCAACCTGGTCACTGAGTCATAGTCTAGGGTCGGTCAAAGGTCGCTGCCAAAGAGAGAGAGAAAAGAAACACTCTGCGTGCACTCTAACCTAGATCAGAATGGTTATCACATTATCTAATCCGGAAACCTCCCACTGTCCTGTCAAATTCTCCTCCAAACCAGAAAGAAGAATCAATCGGGATCACCCGAAGAGTAAACTAACTCATCAGTGGGAATCGGGATCCAACTCTCATCGCATGATAACGTGATGGAATGCATCCACGTTACTCATACTCCAGAAGGTATGCGCATACTTGGCAAGTTTCAGTTTCTTTAGAAACTCCCGATATGATTTTTGCCCCATGCTCTTATAACCTTGGCTTTGGTCAAAATGTCATAAGTCACATGCCAAGTTCTACCCGTCACTATCTTGTCAATTTGAACCCACCCGCATATGCCCCTGGCTTTGGCCAAATGGCAGAACGACTGTCCTAAACCAACTCATCTATCTATGCAACAAATGAATACCCAGCAGCTACCAAACACTATGCCTTAACTTTGGCTAAAATGCATAGCTTGAATACTACTGAATACCCAAAAGAAGTGACAGGGGGCTACGGCTGTTTTTTGGCGAAAAACCTTTAACGTAACGAACTTGATATCGCTGAAGGAACCTGATAGCTTTTTAAAATATAGTGGCGAAAACCTTTTGCTAAAGAGGTCACTCCCGATGAAGGGATCTCGGCTCTTTCCTCGTGGAATAACGTGCAGGATATTCCATTGAATACCGCGATGCAAAGCAACTTGTAATCGACTATAGTGAAGTTATTACCCTGACGCAAACTTCTGCCCAAGGGGTCAGTCCCGGTGAAGGGATATCGGCCCTTGCCCCGTCGAATGAGGTGCAGGATATTCCACTGAATACCTCTATGCAAAACAAAAGGAAACGTCTTTGCAATAACACTTTTTAAATTTGTTCCAACAACTGCAAACAGGTTTGTTTTACTTTGCATTGATTAGAATCAACGCAGTCCCATCAATCAATCACACCAGAAAAGAACGAAAATAAAATGTACGTATATGCTATCCGCATTCGTCACTGGGTCCCGTCATCACCCGTTAGGTTACTTAACTAACGACAGAGCGGGGACTGGACTAGCGCGGGTGCAAAACATATACAACATCTAATAGTATATATACCAATATACAATAATCGCTCCAGGCTTGATAATATGCAACATTACAGAAAAGTAATAAGCATCACAGAACAATACAGATAATCTGGGATCCCCGGGTTTCACAGAGCCGCTGCTGAAACCCGACGTTCCCCTGGTCGTGTGGATAGCCTGTGCAATGAAACCTAGACCCCTACGGGTGCGACAAGTTACCCGCCAAAACCTGAAGCGAGGCAGCCCCCTACAGCAAAGTGAATGGACCACCCTGCACTTCACGGAATCCGGTAATCTTGGGCACCCCTCCTTGGGTCAACCTGTACCCCCTACGAGTGCGGCGAATAGTCTGCCAATTCTAGAGTGAGGCCCCTCTGCCTCTCAAAGCCATGAGATACGGACCTGTTGCCCCCAGAACCCGGCTATCCGTGCATTCCGTCGCGGGGTAAAACCTAGTACAGTAATGAAAAATAGTACAACAGGTACATCGACCACAACCTGGTCGTGCCCCAAAAGAATATTATACAACAGGCAGTGACGGCAGTCCACATGTTGGACGCTCGCCCCGCAATATCAAATGTACAAATAAACTCAAACTGCACTACCATTGCACACTGCTATCCACCACGACAAATCCGCAACATCACAGCACAACACAGAACATCAACGCGAATATCACGTTCGCAAACCCGTCTAAAAGAACTATAGCAATCAGACGCGGTTTACCGATCAAATGACATTCCCGGTCGGAGATATAATGTAAGCACTGTAAACTAACGTGTTTAAATTTCGATCGACTAAATATCACGAAGTGGGCCCCACGAACAACTGGTGAACAGTAACAAAATCTGGGCCCAAAAGATATATACCAAAACCCCCAAATTCCAACAGAGAAGACACTGTGCAAATTTGGTGCACTGATTCAATAGAACGGCCGCGGATGCGCGGCCACACCATGGGTTTGGCCGTGATTCCGCGGCAGTTTGGTGGAATTACGTGCTCAAATTTGGTCGGTGTGCTTCAAAAACCCTGCACAAGTTTCTCTGATATGTAGAATAATTTTAGGACTTCATTTAAAATCGACAGAAACTGTGAATGGAGATTTTGCAGTATTCGATATCCGGTTCGATCGTTGTTTTAAACGCGTTAGCACAAGTTAGTATACCAAAATGGTGAGGCTCTGATACCACTGTAAGTCTACGGTAGCGCCCCGGCCGTCTACAGACGCCAAATGCGGAACAAAAACTTTTTAATTGACGCTATCATATACTTTAACCCGGATCTGCCATTATTGCTAAACTAACAAACTGTAAAGAGTGTAGAAAGGTTATACCGAACGATCCGAGTCCTTCATTCTTTAACCATCATCCCACGCTCCGTTGCGGCTACTCCGATCTCTTCGATCTCCGATCTGCTCGTCCAGGTGGCACCACGTCGACGATTCTTTAAACGGGCTCCCGCCTCTGACTCGAGGCAACTCGGTCGTCAAGTTTGCTAAAAGAGACGACCAAGAATGATGTAGAGAATGAATAGATTACTTTGTCTCACTTCGTCCAAAGCCGTGGACGATTGGTAAATGAAGTTGCCATTTTTTATCGGGTGATGGAAATGAAAGAGGCTATGAAATTTCCATGCACCATAAACCATGGTATTTTTACCAAAAATGAAATCAATCTCTCTATCTCTCTCAAAGGATGGCCGGCCACTATTTAACCAAGAGGGAGGTGAGTGTAGGAGTGAGGAGGTGACCACAAGAAGAAAAGATCAAGAGAAAAAATCTATGGCAAAACAAAACACATTAATGAAATGAATGACTCACTAAACCTAGTCATCCATTCATTAATGCAAACTTAAGGTTCATGAACCTAGTCACCATCCTTGTCATCTCTTCTAGAAACTTCTAGAAGATTCTACACTCAACTCAAGAAAAGATAAATCCGTCTTTAACCGAATGTTAAAATACGGCTGATAGAAAACTGGAAACTGGCAACTTCCAAAAGTGATCCTGAAATGACTTTCAGGATAACCCCGTAACTGTATAAATATACCCGTATTTGTATTACGACCGAATACAAATGCAACTGAGACAAAGATATTATATCTACTCAATACAATACTCGGATCCGGCTTAAACCAAAGCCGACCAGTATCATCTGCCCGAAAACTGACACGTGCGTAAACGCACGTGCATTTTCCGAACCCTGCCATAAAACCATACGGCCTCTACAACGTTTCGCCCGAACTTGGGAAACTGTCTGTGGGGGACTCTAATGACTCGTCAATACCTTGGCAGTGGGTTTAACCACAAACCGTCAACGGCACTAGCAATGCGTAACGGCTGCCTATGGACTGACCTCAAGGGATGCTGATGAGCGAACTCATCCAGAAAACCTACTGAGCCTAACAGTGACAATGTATATACAGTCCGGTCCGTTCGTATATGAGTATCGCATATCTGCCTAGGGGGCTAGTAACGTCAGACCCCCAATAGCAGTATAAGTCGTGTCGGAGTGTAGCCCAATAACACCCTGAGATACTACTGGAGTACCTACCAGTAAATCTCCTGCCACGGCCGTGGGCTTTGTGTAATGGCTCTCCTAGACACAGCACGACCTCATCCCCAATACCCGGAGAGACGAATCCCCTGCCGATCCGCTCACGTGCCTCCATATGGCTCGGGACTGTACCTAAAAACTACCTGTTTGCACGACTCCTTTGAGCCGTGGTAGGGTAGAAATCAAAGCACAGTGGGAACTCACACGAGACAAATGACGACCTCAGGTCGATGAACTAACCTGTACACATGTCACCAGGGAACTGCTATCTGACGTCAAGTATAAGACCAACTAGCATGTTCCCGGCGAGTCCTGTCCGGTGTACTCATAACCCAATGAGCACATGTATACATCTTAGGTGATCCAACTGACACCAGTGGCTTATGAGACCGGCCACCGCCCCTCGTCGGGGTCTCGACTGTATACACTAGTCTACTCCGGAGTATCGATGCCCTGTCTCGAAACTCCCACGACTAGGGACCACAATTAAGGATATGCGTATAAACCACCCAACTCTCATGTATATGATCGCCATCATACTGTTGGTAGTAAAGCAAGATCCTAAGGGCTCTATCAAAGTGTAACATGTAATCAGTCACCTGAACATGTACACGACTGATAAAGGAAAACCAGATAGCATACTATCATCTCGAGTAAGACTGTCCTACCGGTATAGATCCTCCGCAATCATTGCAATCATGTACCTGCGATCCAATAATTGACTCTGAGGGCACTATCACCAACACTAACATACACAGCCGAACCATACAATTTGATTTTTAAAGAGCGAGTCGTAATTTTTAAAATAGGGGTTACGGTGTTTTTAAGGAAAAGATATCATTTGAAATTCTGTAACGTCCCACAAGATATGTGTTTAAAAGATGCATACGACTCTTCAGTTTAGAAATATTTATGGTTCGGATGACACATCTACGTCGAATATCTAGTCCTATAGTATCCTAAACGGCAATATCGTCAAACATCATCCTTAAATCCCGTCATCACATATTAGCCATATTATAACATTTCTAACTATCCTTAGTTTCTAATATGGTTTCACTAACTATCATTTAACACTAGCTCTAGTTTCCAAATCTAGGTTTCCTTAACCATATTCTATAAATCAGTTTCCATCAAAACTTTCGGGGGGGCTATACGCCATCCACCCGATTTTCCCGGTAGATATAGATCTACTCACCTTGGTCTTCGCTTACTAAAGTCGATGACGCCATGATCCGTCGTCTCGGAATCCACGCGAGAGTACCTACAATAATAAATAATCGCAATCGCTAGTAACATCAAGTCCAAAAACCAAAACGGCACACGGATCGCCTATAGGTTAGAACCTATAGCCCACGTATGCAAAACCAATAAATTACCCCTAGTCATTGATGTACAAACATTCAACAACCAAATACAAAACCAAATATCAAGAATTAGCATTTCAAAATATGGAAAACAAAGCTAAAATCCCACTAAAATGCTCCCAGATTTTGACTAAGGTCAAACAGAGCTAAGCAAACAAGTCTAGGGTGATGTACATAATGTATATGACCTACTGGACCAACCCCGACACCCCAGCCAACTAAGCGGCCGAGCACTTACCCAAGAAAACTGGCCTCCTCGCCCCCCAGGCTCTAATGGGGTCCGTATTGTCATGATGGTCTCCTGGTGGTGTATCTAGGTCCCTGGTATTGTTTGCTACTCTCAAAAATTCCCTGGGTTGCTCCACATTTCCCTGCACACCCTATATTCTCACAAATCCGACATGAACTCAAATCCCAAATCCGTATTTTGGTTACTACACTCAATTCCAGCTCTAGAATCACCTCAAAAGTCCTATTGACAGCCACTAACATCATCAATTTTCCCAAACCCTTCTCTAGAATTTCAAAGTTCACAAAACCATCACCAAACGAATTCTAAACATACACAAATTGCTAGGAAATCGAAACTAAACTAAAAGAAAAGAGATATAACTCATGGATGTCTCTTGAGAAAACCCTAGTAGTCCCAAAGTTGTCAAAATCCCATTTTGCTTGGTTCAATGTGTAGAGAAAAAGATGGGGATCAATTTTTGTGAAGGGAGTGTAAGGTTTTGGGGATTATTTGGAGATGGATCTATGGTTATTTAAGGAGGGAAGTGAGGTTGGAGAAAGATGAAGAAAGAGGAGAAAATAATGGGGCAAGAATATGACAGCACCCCCCTCCTCTCTCTCACTATTATTCTCACCCACTCACTTTCCAAGTCATCATTATGTCTCCCCTCTCTCTCCAACTCATCATTACACATTTTTCCCTTTCTTTTTCTCACCAAAAACACATACACCCATATAAAACAACACAAATGAAATAACATGTAACATGTCATGGTGCACTAGCCATGAAAAACTGTAGAAACGCGGATTTGGCTTAATCACGATTAGCAGTGCACTAATCGGGTTTTTATCAAAACTGCATATAATAAATTTTAAAAAATGCCAAATCCTTTAAATATATTATTAAATGAATAAATCATTTTAATTTCCATTTATTTCACAATTATTGTTATATATTTATACCCTTTTTCGAAAACCCCAATTTCGCAAATCGGGAAGTTTTCGGGAAATATATTATTTTAATATTAAATTCCAAAAATAATATTTTATATTTTCTTAAATGTTACAATCTTTCCCCCTTAAATAAATTCGGTCCCCAAATTTAAATTTAAACCCCCAAAATCTAAAACATTTCAATAATCAGCTCAAAACAACGGGGCTCCGAAATCATGGAAAACGCAGAAATAACACAGCGCGTCAAGTGCGCATGAAAACGAGTACAAAGCTAAAAATAAAACTCCGTCAAGCGTCACGCAAATCATCGGATTCGCACGCATATCCTCGGAGTTACAATAGAGATACAGATCTCTAAATCCACTACTAAAATCCAATATACACTAGTCAAATACTGTAATATGTGTATAGTACGCATCCTTGTAAAACTTTCAAAATCTGAATAAACTCGTGCAAAAATCTTTTCGAAATCGCTGCGTGAATGCGTAACTAACGGCATAAGTGACGGACACTCATTTTAAAACAATAATATATGTCCATATACGTTTTCCTAAATACACGTTCCGTCGTTTTCAAAATATCCCAAACGGTTTTCCTTTAAAAATGTTCGTGTCGCTCACGGTCATGTAGGAAATAGCGAGGCTATAGCTCTTTTTTTTTGAAAACCTCTTGGTAAACTTTTAATGCATGCAAAGTACTCAGGTACTGTTCTCAGATCAGTCATGTTTGGCCACTATATAATATGGTGCCCAAAACGAAAACAAGGTGCTCAAAAGAAAAATCGGCCTCAAAAGGCATATCCAATAATCACATGCGTTTGGTACGCACGGAAATCAAATCCAAATACAAGTGCTACGAACGTGCACGAAAGCAAAACTAAGTGCAACGGGTGTGCACGAAAGCATCTGTTCAGTGCAACGGGTGTGCACGAAAGCACATCTCATATCATGCGCCCAACATGCACGAAAATCCAAATCAAGTGCATCCATCATGCACTAATGAAATCTAAATTAAGTGTATCAAACAGGCACGAAAGAAATCTAAATCAAGGGCATCCGATATGCACGAGTAAAATCTCACTCAAGTGCATCTGATGCGCATAAAATCCAAAATCAAGCGTCTAATATGCGCAAAAATCCAACCCAAACGCGTCGGGTCCGTAAAAGCATATAGTGCAGTAGCATGCATGAAAACTAACGGCAAGTGCCAATGCGCACGAAAACACAATCTGGTAACACAAATGCTCAAAGACATAAATCGGTGCAACAATGTACGGAGTATAAATCTAGTGCAACCAATGCACAAAATACTAAACAGGCGCAACCAATGCACAAAACATAAATCCAGTGCCACAAATGTACGAAAAGAAAATCTAGTGCAACAAATGCACGAAACACAAATCTGGTGCATCCAGAGCACGAAATACAGTGCATAAATGTGTAAATACAAATCTGGTGCATCAAGTGCACGAAATACAAATACGGTGCATCCTGTGCACAAAATACTGATCAATAACTCAAATGTGTAAACAGCAACACCGAGTGTACCAGGGTGTATAAAATCATGAACGTGTGCAACTGCGTGCACAAAACACATATCAATGCACTACAAGCATATATAAGCTATACCGAGTGCAAAATCAAATCGAGCGCGTACCACACGTGCAAAATCGAATCAACTGTATGAAATCCACGAAATCATAAACATGTGCAGCCAAGGTACAAAACCGATATCAAGTGCAATAAATATGCAAAAATCAAAAACCAACACAACGGTGTATAAAAACATATCTCAAGTGCAATAACTATGCACGAAATGTAAATACGCAGTAGGTGCAGCCATGGTGTACGAAATCAATATCAGGAAACTCGTCATCAAAACTCAAATCCAAGCGATATAAGCGTGATACTCAGATCACAAACTCAAATCGCAACAAAAGACTTTGAGGTACACCTCCAACAATGTCGAAGAATAAATCGGTGCACCAAAACCCGGCAGAACAAGAACATCCGCTTGCCTCCTGCTCACGGTCTGGCGTCCTCATTTTCTCTGCGGATTATCAGTCTCGCAATCCATCGGCTCATCGTCCCAGTCAGGTATGCTAACGGGGACGATTCCGTCCTGGCACTCCTCTGGTCATCTCTCGGTCAATCATCATGACCACTTGTAAAGAAGCACGTCACTGGCGTTGGCCCCTGGTCCTCTGAATACACGTGACACATCTGATCCTGGGTGCAAATCTCATTGCAGCAGTGTCCTGGAAGGGATCCTGCTCAAGGTCTCTTCCGCTCTCGCCTATGCCGAACTGTACGGAGGCTGGTACTCTTACACAATCTTTTCTCGTTTTCTGGACATCTGCGTGTTCTGCACACATTTCTTCGAGAATTGGCCGTATCCTAACGCCTCTGTATGCATATCAGATCTCTAATCTCGACGGGGGGTAACAACAGCTCGTCAGCGTCTCGCACGAACCTCTGGTTCCACTCGTCTGTATCAACGTCCACTATGAAGTTACGCCATGCTATCTGCGTACTGCAACTGTTCTCGGCCACGGTCAATCCGGAGTCTCTCACACGGACTCGAAGTCACGAACTCGGTATCTTCATCACTATGTAGAAAATATCTGGCCGAACACGTCCTCGGGAACTCGTCCCAACTATCGGAGGAATACTCAATACTCGTCCGTCCTTGATCAACTCACAACGCATCTAGGTGAGGTCTTCTATCCGAAGCTGGTCAGCTTGTTGATCTCTTATCACATGATATCTGGACGATGTCAAACTTTTCGATCAAGTCATCGAGGTCCCAAAATTTCCCGAAAGCTCAATACCTGAGCACAGTCTAAAAATATCTGGTACATACCACAGTACCTCTGGACCAGCCGTAGAAGGGCAAACCCAAGCCTCACTGATGGCACCGCTAAACTGCTGCAAACCCTAAGGTTCAAAAGTGGTTCCATGTTCATCGTGTCGAGTTAGGGTTTCATTCTTCTAGGGGATCCACAGAATTACCTGCATGTTCCTCCGAACACTTTAAACTTGGGAAAAATGGGTTTCTGACACTCGCTCGAACTTTTTTTTAACTTCTCCTAGGCGACATGCGAATACCCTTCGTCCGCACACTAAACAATGCCTCAATCCTCTAGGAAAGGCGATACATCAACGGTCATCTCTGAATCAGTCTGCTCTAGATCTGAGTAAGACACTCCACACTGGAAATCTTCAACTCAACTGGGCTTACATCGGCGCATCAATCTGACGAATTACCTTCGTCTCTCAAATCAGGATAGACAATCTATCATCTGTCGCATTCTGCCTGGAAGCTCCGGCGATCTCAGCTTGTAAGCTCTGGAAATGACATTCCATCAATCTTAGCAACAGCTGGGTCATCTGTCTGCACGGTAGGCGACATCAAATTCTCTGAGGTATGCTGTACATCAACAGTCCTCACGCAACTGGCAGCTTTATCAAAGGCCCGATCATCCGGTGCAAAAACCAAACACTCGCCTCATCCGAGAGGTCACAACATAAACACTACATCGAGATGTTCCCATGTCACTAGAAAACACAATGGTCAGCCCTCGTACCAGACAAGCTCACCCTGACCGAAACACTAGCAGCAGCTCAATCTGCGCTCAAACTATAGTGACAGGAACCTCAATCGAGTATCGATGAAAACAGATCAAGGGCATGAAAGGAAACGACAGATCCAGAATGGATACATGATCATAAAAAGGAAAAACATCAATGAGAGTATGATCATGGAAACGAATAGAATCGAGGGTCTCAAATGGATGTATAATCAAGGGTACGAAGAGAATCATAGATCTCAAAAATATGTACATCCTAAGGTTTCATAAGGGGAGTATCGTATCGTAAATATGCCGCGGAACATACATATGGTACGTCACTCTACTCAAGCTACCTACTCCATCAATCAGGGTCAGCCTATGAAACGAAAGTTCGGGTCTAATAAACCCCCCCCCCCCGTTCAAGTCTAAGTTCCGTAAGGTCAAGCCCAGGTTTTGAATTACATACCCGCCCTAGACTCCGCATAGTCAAACATAGACTCGAACAAAGGTTAAACCTAACGCTCTGATACCAACTTTGTCACGACCCGAAATATTAGCTCGTGACCAGCACTTAAATCACGCAACGTCTAAAGGTGTAACGTAATTCAAGTAAGCTGAAACCCAGAAATCTAAACCTTTTTAAGAAAATAAAAGAGGTGAAGTTTTGAAATAAAGGTATAATAAAATCAAGTTTCTATAATGCATAGAAAAGGAACATGAAAATGCAAGTGGATTATGCAAGTTTAAAAACATGTTTTGTCTTTTTGAAAAATTTGGGCAGCACCTCCTTTGTATATTTTGATCAAAAACCACATATATAAGATAAAGATAAAGGCATCCCCAAGCAGGAGCGAGCTCTTCTCCAAACGGTGGATCACAACCACGCAAGACAATATATATAAGTATACGACGCCCAACGACGAAGTTCACCACCAAAGATAAATAAATAAACAAGACATCAAACCACAAGTAGCGGAAAACCCCTCGCTCTAAGTCTCGCAACCACAATCCCACTAAGCCTCATTACTTATACAATTTACTAATTTTGATTGATGGAGTCGACTAAATACAATATGAAATATAAATATAAGAGTGGGTACGATACAAATGTCCCACCTACTAAAGCAAAACACCCGAATGCAACTGTGTGCCAGCGATGCCGCTACTGATCCATGCGGGCAACCTGCAAGAACTGTGTCACAACGGGGGTGAGTTGCCAACTCGTGAATAGAAATATATCAACAAGTAGAAATCGAATAAATAACGACTCCTAGGTCAACTATACCATAAAGGTAATACTATGATATCTAGGGTGACCGGGTCTTTATATGTGCCAACACTAATACCAAAGTCAGTCAAGATATCATCCAACAATCTAATCAATGTATGTATGTATGTGGATCTCGTCCAACCATAATCAATGTATGTATGCATGTGGATCTCGTCCAACCATATAATCAATGTCTGTATGCACGTAAATATCATAAAAGAGTGTGCATGAATGTATGAGGATATAAATCAACGGTGTCCCTCACGACACATCAAAATCATGGAACCTGAGTGTCCAACATCGACACCCGAAAATATCATGAAACCTGTGTCCAGCATCGACAAGTAAATCCTCATATATCGGGCTCCGTCAGTCCGGATCGGCCCACGGGCTCCGTCAGTCCGGATCGGTCCATAGCATCTCTCGACTCCTGCGGTATCCTCCGGATATCCGCCGTGCCCAAATACTGTCACCAGTAGGTAGTGGTCCCTCTGCCAGGCTCACCGTCTACTGCACAGCAAATCCATTCTCGCCCCGGGGTACCATACCGGGTCCACCATGTACCCGCAATCGGCCTCATCCAACTCCTCGAATCGGGTTTCACATGTCACACGTCTCAGAACCGAGAAAACGCATGGTGGACGCACTGAAATATCATATCAAGAGAAACCGGGGTTTTAAAACCGTACATGCTTCCTTTTGAAATAGCCACGGTTCTCAAATCCAGAAATCTCATGAAAACAACATATCTCAATGCGTGTAATCATAAAGCATGATGTATGCGATATATAACAGAATTGTAAACATATCCAAATATCATGCAACATGGAAAAGTGATATGACATAATAAGGGAAAACCGCTCTTTTAAATGGATCCAGTTTTTAAAATGCAACATGTGGTTCCCAATTTCCCAATAAAACCAGTTATCTATCTAGGTACAATATGTATATACGCAAGTATAGAGGTACCAATGTGTATATGCGCCAATATGGGTATGCAATGTGTATATGCGTAAGTATGGATGTACCAATGTATGTGTGCACCAATATGGATATACAAATATGTATATGCGCAAGTATGGATGTATCAATGTATATGTGCACCAATATGAATATACAAATGTGTATATGCGCAAGTATGTTATGCGAAGAGTCATATCATGATGCAGCAATCCTACTGTGTAGTGACATGGCAATTATTGATGATGAATTGTGTGAGCCTATAATCTGTGTACGTGTAACATACGCATCATCGATAATGATGCAGGTGTACTATCACAGGTATAAGTAATGCAACGCGAATAACATGAAGGCAGCATAAGGTAAATCATATGCAAATACTGACGGGTATACGTATCTAACATGATCGAGTCGGTGAATCAATCAATCGGCATCCAGCCACACAATGTCACGTACGGTATAATCCATCGTACGGCATCCTCTTGTCAAGGGTATGGATCAATCATAAAATCAAACTCATCACGTACGGAAAAGATCATCGTACGGCGGCATTTAAAACATTAGAGATCCTATTAACCATTACGACAATGGGGGGTACGGACCTAACGTCACGTACGGCATATCACACATGTTCACAACATATATAAATGTAACTATATACCTATGTCCCAGGTCACATCCATAACGATCTCATATCAAGGGACTGACAAGGTATCAACCATTTCAATCGCCCCGCATCCGTATACCAAAACATCATCATATCGTCATATCCGTCTTATATTCTTGTCATCGAATTTATATCTCACATCAAGTCGAGTTTATATAATATTCTATCTCTACTAAAAGTATAAGTATCTTACCTAACATACACACCCGAACCATACAATTAGATTTTTCAAGAGCGAGTCGTAGTTTTTAAAATAGGAGTTACGGTGTTTTTAAGGAAAAGATATCATTTGAAATTTTGTAACGTCCCTCAAGATATCTATTTAAAATATGCATATGACTCTTCAGTTTAGAAATATGTATGGTTCGGATGACACATCTACGTTGAATATCTAGTCCTATAGTATCCTAAACGGCAATATCGTCAAACATCATCCTCAAATCCTGTCATCACATATTAGCCGTATTATAACATTTCTAACTATCCTTAGTTTCTAATATGGTTTCACTAACTATTATTTAACACTAACCCTAGTTTCTAAATCTAGGTTTCCTTAACCATATTCTATAAATCAGTTTCCATCAAAACTTTGCGGGGGGTGTTATACGCCATCCAACCGACTTCCCCGATAGATATAGATCTACTCATCTTGGTCTTCGCTTGCCGAAGTCGATGACACCATGATCCGTCGCCTCGGAATCCATGTGAGAGTACCTACAATAATAAACAATTGCAATCGCTATTAACATCAAGCCCGGAAACCAAAACGGCACACGGATCGCCTATATGTTAGAACCTATAGCCTACATATGCAAAACAAACAAATTAACCCTAGTCGTTGATGTACAAACATTCAACAACCAAATACAAAACCAAATATCAATAATTAGCATTTCAAAATACGGAAAACATAGCTTCAATCCCACTAAAATGCTCCCAGATTTTGACTAAGGTCAAACAGAGCTAAGCAAACAAGTCTAGGGTGATGTACATAATGTATATGACCTACTGCACCAACCCCGACACCCCAGCCAATCTAGTGGCCGAGCACTTCCCTAAGAAAATTGGCCTCCTCGGCCCCCCAGGCTCCAATGGGCTCCGTCTTGTCATGGTGGTCTCCTGGTGGTGTATGTAGGTCCCTGGTATTGTTTGCTACTCTCAAAAATTCCCTGGGTTGCTCCAGATTTCCCTGCACACCCTATATTCTCACAAATCTGATATGAACTCAAATCCCAAATCCGCATTTTGGTTACTACACTCAATTCCAGCTCCAGAATCACCTCAAAATTCCTATTAACAGCCACTAACATCATCAATTTTCCCAAATCCTTATCTAGAATTTTAAAGTTCACAAAACCATCACCAAACGAATTCTAAACTTACAAAAATTGCTAAGAAATCGAAACTACAAGAAAAGTAAAAAGATATACCTCATGGATGTCTCTTAAGAAAACCCTAGTAGTCCCAAAGTTGTCAAAATCCCATTTTGCTTGGTTCAATGAGTAGAGGAAGAGATGGAGATCTATTTTTGTGAAGGGAGTGTAAGGTTTTGGGGATTATTTGGAGATGGATCTAGGGTTATTTGAGGAGGGAAGTGAGGTTGGAGAAAGATGAAGAAGGAGGAGAAAATGATGGGGCAAGGATATGGCAGCAGCCCCCCCTCTCTCTCTCACTATAATTCTCACCCACTCACTTTCCAAGTCATCATTATGTCCCCTCTCTCTCTCCAACTCATCATTACACATTTTTCTCTTTCTTTTTCTCACCAAAAACACATACACCCATATAAAATAACACAAATGAAATAACATGTAACATGTCATAATGCACTAGCCATGAAAATCTGTAGAAATGCGGATTTGGTTTAATCGCGATTAGCAGTGCACTAATCGGATTTTTATCAAAACTGCATATAATAAATTTTTAAAAATGCTAAATCCTTTAAATATATTATTAAATGAATAAATCATTTTAATTTCCATTTATTTCATAATTATTGGTATATATTTATACCCTTTTTCGAAAACCCCAATTTCGCAAATCGGGTAGTTTTCGGTAAATATATTATTTTAATATTAAATTCCAAAAATAATATTTTATATTTTCTTAAATGTTACAGTGGACCCGGTCGAGACCGAGGGGCAGGAAAGTCGCATTTGAGGCGAGAAGCCTAGCGAGGACACTCGATACCGGAGATAGAGATGAGCATGACAGATATCTAATTGATACTGGCCGAAGCTAGATATGAGCACGACGGATATTTAGGGGATACTGACCGGGGCTAGGGATATCGAGGGACGATCATCTGTTGAGATAGTATCAACGGTATCTGGATTTGCGTATCGGTGATGGACACGAGGGATTTGAGGATTTACGTATCGGTGATGGACACGAGAGATTGCTGATTTAGGGTGTCGATGCTGGACATTTATATATTGATATGTTGCTATCATACGAGATATACAGTTAGAGTGGTGTATTATTATAGCCAACCAGGACTGATCCGGAGGACAGTACCTGAATACCTTTTTACCGGTTGTTGCATATTGAAAGGATTTCTAAAACGAGCTATAGTCTCAGTAGTTCGACATGTCCAGAATGACACTGGGATATTTTAAATTGTAAATCTCTTATCACTCTTTACTAAAACAGCAAGACATATATCTTAAATAAGATACTTATTATATTTCCTACTATCACGTCTGCTTTTATGCCGTGGCATATGTATTCCGCGGCTATTTTAAAGAAGAGGTTTTTAATATATATGATGGATAGTGTCGGCTACCTTTGGGCTTATACCTATATGATGGATAGTGTCAGTTTTTAATATATATGACATATGTATTCCGCCGCTATTTTAAAGAAGAGGTTTTTAACATATATATTGTCGGCTACCTTTGGGCTTATACCTAGATGCAGGTCATTTGCATATGATATGTTATACTTTGGATCACATGACGGATAGTATTGCATTTATGATACCTATGCATATCATATATATATATTAGTACATGATATGATAGTACTATATTTATGATCTAGGATAGCGTTGTACATTTCGATTTCTACCTTGTGATGTATTTTTTATTCACTGAGTTGGCAACGCACCCCTGTTGTGCCCCAGTTTCTTGCAGGTATTACCGCTCGGATCATCGGCGGATTGCGACACACCCTTCTTTTCGGTGATTGGTTTGGTATGTAGGCTACTGCTGTATCGTACCCACACTTGTATACTTATATATTCTTGTATTTAGTAAAATCTCCATCGACTTAGAACTTGTATATTGTGGACTTAGAAGCAAGACTTAGAGTTGTATGTTTTGGGCGTCGCACTCGTTGGAGTCGACTCTTTTATTCTTGTTGGTTTTGTTTCGCTTTTCTTTTCTCCGTCTTTGGGCATCGTATATTATCTGCTTGGTTGCTCCGCCGTTTGGGCATGGAAGTTAGCTCCCGTTGGGATGTTGTTTATATTATTATGTTGTATCAGGTTTTATTCAAAATTTACAAAGGAGGTGCAGTAGAATTTTAAAACGTCTTAGGTGCTTTTCAAACATACTTATTTAGACTTAAATGTTTATTTTAAACTGGTTCCATCTAATGACTATTTTTAAACCTCACCTCCAATATTTTTAAAAAAGGGATTAGATTCCGGGTTTTCGGCTTACTTGGACCACGTCGACGTCTTTAGATATCACATGATTTAAGTACCGGTAACGTGCCACTTTCGGGTCATAATAGAGCACCTGTGTACAACCTTTGATGTTAAACACCAATGGTTATGGGATCAACCATCTTCCCCTACAGGGTCAAGAAACGTACACACTAGTCTACTCTGGAATATTGATGCCCTATCTCGACTAGAAACAGTTAAAGGAAATGCTTATGGACTACACAAGTCCCAGTAATATGATCCGCATTATAGTACCGGTAGTCAAGCAAATATCCTAAGGGCTTTATCAACATGTATCAGAGAGACAGTTTAATAATACAAATGTACATGTTAAGATAAAGAGCAACCGGATAGCATACTATTATGTCGAGTAAAAAAGTCCTCTATATATATGTCCAAGCATCTATTATATCATACAATAATAGCCTCTAGGGCATACATATTCCTAACAATCTTCCACTTGCACTAAGGCCAGTTGTTGTAGTATCTCATACCCAACATCCCAAAGAGTCTCTCAAATTGTGTCTAGGGAAGGGCCTTCATGAGTGGATCTACTGTGTTGTCCTTCGTGTCAACTCTCCTGACCTCGATCTCCCAGCGCTCAGGTGATACCGCCTAAGAATATGTCTGGATCTCTGATGGGACCGGAATTCCTTAGACAAAGCCACAACTCCATTGTTATCACAATACACAGGTATTGGATGTTCAATGGACGAAACCACACCAAGTTCAGCTATGAAATTCTTCATCCAGACAGCCTATTTGGCAGCATCGTTGGCAGCGATGTATTCAGCCTCCATCGTTGAGTCTGCTAAGGTATCTTGCTTGAAACTCTTACAACATACTGCCCCTCCGTTGAGGGTGAAGACAAAACCCGAGACCTACTTATTGTCGTCCTTATCACTCTGAAAGCTCAAATTGGTAAAGGACTCCACTTGGAGTTCTCCGTTACCATACACCAAGAATATTTCTTTAGTCCTTCTCAAGTACTTAAGAATGTTCTTCACAGCTGCCCGGTACTTTTCCCCAGGATCTAATTAATACCTGCTTACTGCACCTAGTGCGTAAGCTATATCTGTTCTCGTACATAACATCGCATACATGATAGACCCAACTGTAGAAGAATAGGGTATCACTGTCGTGCAAGCCCTCTCCAAATCAGTCTTCGGAGATATCTCTTTGGAGAGAGAGATTCCTGAACAATCGGGTAAATTACCACGCTTAGAATCTTCCATACTAAACCTCTTTAGTATGGTGTCTATGTACTTGGATTGGGACAATCCCAACATCCTCTTAGATGTATCTCTATAGATCTTAATCCCCAGGATGAAGGAGGCATCACCTAGATCCTTCATGGAGAACTTTTGTGATAAGAAGAGCTTGACCGAGTGTAGTATAGGAACATCATTTCCTATTAAGAGTATGTCATCCACGTACAATACGAGAAAGACAACCTTAGTCTCTACAACCTTTTTGTATATACGAAGTTCATCTACGTTTTTGATAAAATCAAACTCTTTGACCGCCACATCAAAACTGATGTTCCAGCTCCGCGATGCCTGCTTTAATCCATAGATTGATTAAAGCAGCTTGCACACCTTTCCGCTGCTCCTACTGTCTATGAAACCCTCTGGCTGTGTCATGTACACGCCCTCTTCTAAATCACCATTTAGAAAAGCGGTCTTGACGTCCATCTGCCAGATTTCGTATTCATGGTATCCAGCAGTGGCAAGTAAGATCCTGATGGACTTAAGCATAGCTACTGGAGAAAAAGGTTTCATCATAATCGACACCTGGTCATTGACGAAAACCTTTTGCTACAAGTTTAGCTTTGAAGGTCTCATCCTTTACATCTATACCAATTTTCTTCTTAAAGATCCACTTGATCCTAATGGGTTTTATCCCTTAAGGAGCAACTTCCAAAGTCCATACATTGTTGGTGTACATGGATTCCATCTCAGATCGAATAGCATCCAGATATTTCACAGAGTTCCCACTTGAGATTGCCTGCTCAAAACTAGTTGGGTCATCATCTTCCATGATGCAATCCTCGCTCCCACCGTCTATGAGAAAACTTTAGTATCCCTCAGGTGGATGAGGAACCCTACTAGATTTACGGAGTGGCTGAGGTTCGCCGGGGACTATTGAATCCTCTGGTTCTACCAAATCGTCAGTTATAGTTTGTGTAGCTGGAACTTCTTTCAGTTCTACCTCATTGCCACTAATTTCTTTGACAAGAAATTTCTTTTCTAAAGGGTGGCATATTGAGAAACAAATACTTTTTGTTCCTCGGTGTGGTAGAAGATATATCCATATGAATTCTTTGGATATCCCACAAACCTGCACAAAACAGACCTTGCCTCGAGCTTGTCCGGATTTTGGTTTTTAACATAGGCCGGACAACCCCATATCTTAATTCGTTTAAGAGATGGTACCTTCCCATTCCATATCTCATACGGAGTGGTAGGCTCGGATTTGGTCGGATCCTTACTCAATAGGTATGCAGCTGTCTCAAGTGCATAACCCCAAAAGGAAATAGGTAACTCAGCATTACTCATCATAGAGAGAACATATCTAATAAGGTGTGATTCCTCTGCTCCAAAATTCCATTGTGATGTGGTGTATACGGAGCAGTAAGATGAGAGAGAATCCCATTCTCTTTTAAAATGTCTCGAAATTACGTGCTCAAGTATTCTCTTTCCCGATCAAATCGAAGGATTTTAATACTTTTACCCGTCTGGTTCTTTACTTTGCACTTATATTTCTTGAATTTCTCAAAAGATTCAGATTTGTGTTTCATCAGGAACACATGCCCGTATCTTGAGAGATCATCGGTGAATGTAATGAAGTACGAGGAACCATTCCTGGCATGTGTAGACATAGGAGCACATACATCACTATGTATTAGTCCTAATAGTTCGGGACCTCTTTCTCTGTGTCCTATAAACGGAGTTTTGGTCATCTTGCCTTTGAGACATGACTGGCTAGTTTCATAAGATGTAAATTCAAACTAATTCAAATATTTATCTTTATGCAACTTAGCTAGTCTGGTGGCATTGATATGACCTAGTCTACAATACCATAAGAAGGCTTCGTTCATCTTTGAACTTTTCTTCTTATGTGCGTTCTGTATGTTTAGAACTGCAGTTTGATTTAGAACGTATATACTGTTATACAACATACCAAACCCAATCAACACTTGATATAGAAAAATATTCATAACATTTTCCTCCAATAAAAAGTTATATCCTTTTTTATATAATAAAGAAACTGATATAATATTGCACGTCATTTTTGGCACGTAATAACAGTCGTTCAGAATCAATGCATTACCATTTGGTAATACTAGGCGATATTCGCCAACTGCTTTGGCTGCAACAATTGCTCCATTACCTACTTTGAGAGACATATCACCCTTTCCCATTTCTCTACCTCTCCTTGACCCATGTAACAAATTACATACGTAGGATCCTGATCCGGTATCCGATACCCAGGACGTAAAGCATACTGAGAAACAGTTCTCGGTTATGAACACACCCGAAGAAGATACATAAGCATGCTCTTTCTTCGTTCGGATTGCGTAGGAATCCTGATATTCCCCTATTCCTTGCTCAGACTTATGACAGTCATAAGTCCGAGCGGAATCAATGTTCCTCATCACAGTATAATAAGTGGGTTCGGTCAATACATCTATATTATCATCTTAATTAAGGCGTTTCATGGTCGCTACCAGGAGAGAGAGAGGAAAACACTTTAGCGTGCGCTCTTTGCAAGATTAGATTGTTTATTATCTTATCTAATCAGGATAGCTCCCAATGTTTTTATCAAATCTTCCTTCAAACCCTAAAAGGTAAGATTAACCGGGATTAATTACACCCTGCAAATTCGCCAATCGGTCAACCAGGCAGGTATTGGTACTCCGAAGGAGTCTTCCCGTACTTTCGCATGGAACTAATTAAATAACCTTATTTCCGCAGGGGTATAACCCCGTTAATACTTTTCTTAGACACCTACTGGATCGGTTAATTGTAAAGTGGAAAACTCTTCCAGGAGTAACACTTACTCGCAGTGGGTATCGGGGTCCAACTATCTCATAGAAGCAATGCAATCTCATTGCAAATTTCAACACTTGAAATTCCCAATATCTCCCATGCGGTTTATGACCTTGACAAGGTCAATAAACCATAAACCACAAGTCAAGTTCAACCCGTTCATTTCATGATTGAATTAAACCCGCTCGCATGACTCTTGACAAGGTCAATAAGGTCGTTCAACTACCCTAATCCAATCGCATCACATGCGGCAGATAAGTGCCAATCAGCTACCGCACACTACGCCTTGACAAGGTTAACAATCGCAGCACGAATACTAAATAGCCTTTATCTGAAATGACGGAGGGCTACGACTGGTTTTTAGAAAAACCCTTAGCGTAATGAACTTGATATCGTTGTAGAATCTAGTGATTTGAAAATGAGTGGTTTAAGCTCCGCTTTTAAAATCGATTAGTTTTCAAAACAAACTACGTGGGTTGTAGCATTTGCGAGTTATGCTAAAGAGTTCACTCCCGGTGAAGGGATCTCGGCTCTTTCCTCATCGAATGAGGTGCTGGATATTCATCAAGGAATATCACTATGCAAAGCAAGAACTAAAGCTACCTTTTTGAAACAAACCGAGTAGATTGTAGCATTTGCTAGTCTTTGCTAAAGAGGTCACTCCCGGTGAAGGGATCTCGGCTCTTTTCTCATCGAATGAGGTGCTGGATATTCATCAAGGAATACCGCTATGCAAAGCAAGAACTAAAGCTACCTTTTTGAAAAATTTGAATCTACAACATCTTTAGGTTTCTTATCTTATTGTTAGTTATATGTATGCCCTAGAGGCCATTACTGTACATACGATGTATATTGTAGTGGATGCTAGGACATATATAGGGAGGACTTTCTTGCTCGACATGATAGTATGCTATCTGGTTGTACTTTATCTTAACATGTACTCTGATTGTCTCTATATTACATGTTGATAAAGCCCTTAGGATATGTACTCGACTACTGGGACTATGATGAGAACATACTAGTGGGGCCACGGGAGTCGACGAGTACATCCTATAACTGTTCCTAGTCGAGGGTGTATCGAGACAGGGCATCGATGCACCAGAGTAGACTAGCGTATACGCATCTTGACCCATGTGATGGGTGATGGATGATCCCATATCCATCGGTGTTTGACATTAAGGATGGTGTACGGGTGCTCAGTGGAGACTGGGTACACTGGACGGACTCGCCGAGAACTCCCAGATGGTATTATACCATGCGTCAGATGACAGTTCTCCGGTGACACTGGTACAGAGTAGTCTGTTGACCCGAGATCGTCATAGAGTCTTGTGTGGTTCCCACTGTGCTTTGATTTCCATCATACCACGTCTAAGAGGGCGTGCAAAAAGGTGGCTTTTGGGTACAGTCCCGAATCACATGGAGGCAATGAGCGATAGGAGGGGATTCGTCTCTCCCGGTATAGGGAGTTGATGTTGTGCTGTGTTCGATTGGCTATAACCGGAAATCCCTGGCCAGGGTTGCTGAGATTTACTGGTAAGTGTTATCAGTAGTTTCTCGAACTGTTATAAACCTCATATCGACACGACTTATCGAGCTACTGGGGTCTGACGTTTACCACCCCTAGGCGAGATATGCGACATATCAGACGACGAGACGGGACTGTACGGGAGTGTTACTGTTTGGATTCACAGGAGAATGTACAGGCTTGCTTGTTGATCTTCTGAGCGTTCAATACCTGGGTGGCTGTTACGTTTAGCTAACCGCTTGCAGCTTGTGGGTGTTTGATATGATCATCACCTACTGCCGGAGTATTGACGATTCTTTAGAGTCCTACACAGAGGTTTCTTGGCTCAGGCGAAACGGAGTAGGGGCACGTATGTGATATGTGCGGGACCGAGGATAATACGATATGAGATACCGTATTCTATTCTCACGATATTTGATATCAGCCGGGTCATTGGATCAAGTGTTGATTCGATGAATCGGTACGGATAAATATTAGTCGGTTATATGCGATATAGCCGGATTGTCGGATCAAGTGTTGATTCGATAATTTAATGTATAATAATATATATGATATATTAAATTACATTAACTAATATTTTCTCACTAAAAGATTCTTTTTCTCACTCGGGTAATACATTGATATATATGCGATATATGTTAAATGTATTATTTTATTTTGTTACAATAAATATTATATATGTGATATATAATATTGTAACATGATATGATAACTAATGCAACATGTTTATTGGAGTTTAAACATGATTAGGGTTTGGATTAGGGTTTAGTCTTCTAGTTGATTCTAGAAGCTTTTCATTTTGTCATGATAAAGATATTTGTGTGTGACTCATCTTTAACCAAACCCAAACCCTAACCCTAGTGAATTCTCTATAAAGGTTTACTTGACCATGGTTGCATTATTCATCATATGATTTATTTTTCTATTCATCACAAAAGGAAATGGATCACTATTCTTCTTCTTCCTTCATTCTTTCATAAAAAAGCTTTCTAGACTTTTTCCTTGTGATGAAAATATGTGAGAAAAAGATAAATAAAGAGAGCAAAAATCCTACTTCATCATCCTCATCTTCCCTTTCCATTTAGATGAGGGTGTTCACATCATTTCATGAGTGTTAGCTTGTGTTAACGGAATTTCAAGATAGATCATCTTAGTATCGAAGATCGGAAGCAAAGGTTGCATCTTTCTCTTCTTGGAACCTCTCGAGAGCCCGGAACCCGATGATCGCAGCGAAGGGACCACAACACGGAGCATATGAAGTGAAGGACTGGATCTACAAAGGTTGTAATCCCTCTCACTTAGTGTTAAACTGTTTAGCATGCTTGTTTTCGCCTAATCTCTAGTTTAAAGATCCGTATTCGGGTTGTTCGGCATGACTAAATTTTTAATCGGGCATGGTTGATGCCTCGTAGACCCTTGTGCGCGTGCCTAGCAACCCTACAGTGGTATCTGAGCTACTAGGCATTGGATGTCGACCTATGGGGGGTTCTCACTGTGTGACAGTGTGGCGAAGCATAGGCTCTTACCCCCAGAGTGTCCCGAGACCGGAAGGTGTTCCGGCGGGTTGTAGTCCTCGCGAGGGAGCATGCGTAAAAAGTAGCGGCTGAGGGACCCGTTGGTGACACGGCGACCCCATTGGATGGGGTGGCTGCCTGACCTACAGTGGTATTAGAGACAAGCTAAAGCTTTAGGCGAAGTATAGACGGAGTTTGAAGTCCGATCGAACCGAAACCCCAATATTTCCATGCTCTCTAAACATTTTCTGAATTTGTGGATTTTTGAGAATTAAAAATATTTAGAAAAATCAGCAGGTATTTCTAAGAATTACTGTGAAGTTCGAGCACCTAAGTCCACCAAAGCGCGGCGGAACCGCGGCATTAGCATGCTAATGCGGCGGTTCCGCGGCCCTTTAGTCTCTTCATGCATTGAATTTTGCACAGTAACTCCTACTTTGCAGTGCTGGTTTTCCTGGGAATTTTTAATATTTATTCAAGAGTTGAATTTTCTGGGTTGTATTGGGAGTTCGTAGATTCGATCGGATTGTCTAATTTTGTCTATGTGTTTTCCGGATAATTTTTAGAAACTGTTAAAAAGTTCGAACGGATATCAATAACTCACTTTTTCCCCTGTCGGAAAATTTTTCAAAAGTTGGATTTTTTCTCGTGTTTAAGAATGTTCTAAGTCGTGCAAGTAACGCGGTGGACCCTCTAGAAGACAACAAAGCTTAACTCGATTATGTTACCGTCTTGAACTGCCTTTTGAACCTTAGGGTTTGGGGCAGTACGGCGTGCCACATGTGAGGCGTTGGCTTGACCCTTCTACGGCTGAACCATTGGTACTGTGCATGTGATGGATGTTTTTAAACTAATTTCAAGTGTTGAGATATATTGGGGAAATCTTGGGTGTTTGATGATTCGATCGGAAAGTTTAACTTTGTCTATTTATCTGGAATGTGATACAATATTTGGAATCCACAGGTAGTTATGAGATAACTGATTTGAATATTATAAACATAGCAGTTTAGTCTCAGTTGATCGGTTGCTACGGAATTTTGATGTGATCAAAAGTCCGTCGCAATCACGTAGCGTACGCGGATACTCGCCGGGTAAACTTAATAGACAGCCTCACTCCATAGCCCCGACCAAGTGACTGTAAGAGAACCCCGTCGCCGAAAGCAACCGTTTGGGTGCTCCCGGTAGCGGTGTTCCGCCTTGGTGCACTTCGTCGACGGTATCGGGGGTGCGGCCGTTTACTAAAGTTTGCGACGAGCATTCGATCAGTTTTTCGGGAATCTTGTTGAATTGCCCGACTTAATATTGAAAAGTGTTTTCGATAATGAGACTAAAATGCAGAGTTTATAATTGTTAGGAATGCGATGTCTAAGGAATTCATTTGGATTGGCATGCGATGTCTAAAGAGGTTGCGGATTCCAACTGTTGTAGTTTTACACTTTCTTTTCTGTGACCGTAAGCGTAGTATGTGGTGTATCGCCGGCTTCGTTGCTATACATCAACGACAATCGGGATACGCATACTTGCTTACGTTGATGATATGAGATATTATGTGTTGCTGTGATATGTTCTATTGGATCGTCGCGTTTGAATTGCCGGGGGTTTTATGTGAGATGAGATTTTTTTTTTCATTCATGTAAAATTCATTTGTATGTAATATTCTTTTATTGGGGCACTTCCAGGTAGCGGAAGCTGTCACCGTTGTATATTATTTACTTTTCCGCATTAGGTAGACCCAAGGCGGGGAGCACAAGTAACTGGGTTCTAGGGTCCAGTGGGAGACCATCTCGAGGAGTCGAGACCGGGTCTCCTAACCCTAGAATTGGCAGTGTTACTTGCCGCTCTCATAGGGGTCTAGGGATGTGGGTTTGGCTATTCATCGCGACCGTGGAATCCGTGTTTTATACAAGCTCGTATTGAAAACACGGACGTCCTAGTATATCCAATATTTCATATATGTTCTTCTGCTGCAATGTTCTGTGATGAGATCATATTACTGCCTGAGACGAATGTTTATATTATATATATGAGATATATGTTATATTGCAGATTTCGTTTCAAAAGAGATGCTTGCGAAGCATAATTAAAATGGGACTTCATTAATGAGATTAATGAAATAAAAGAAACCTAAAGATATTGTAGAAACTTGTTTAATAAAAACTGGTAGCTCTAGTTCTTGCTTTGCATAGCGGTGTTCCTTGTAGAACATCCAGCACCTTATTCGATAAGGAAAGGACCGGGATCCCTTCACCGGGAGTGACTCCTTTAGCAATAACTGGCAGATGCTACAATCTCGGTTTGTCTTTTGATTGCTTCTATAGTTTCTGTTTTGCACAGCGGTAAATATGATATATCCTGCACCTTATTCGATGAGGAAAGGGCCGACGATCCCTTCACCGGGAGTGACCCCTTTAGCAAAACTAGAAAAGCCTCAAAAACACTCTATTTAAAATCACTCGATTCTACAACGATATCAAGTTCATTACGCAAAGGGTTTTCTTAAAAACCTGACGTAGCCCTCCGTCATTTCAGATAAGTACTAGTTAGTATTCGTGCTGCGTTTGTTGACCTTGTCAAGGCGTAGTGTGCGGTAGCTGATTACTGCTTATCTGTATAAGCATATGATGCGATTGGATTAGGGTAGTCGTGCGACTTTGTTGACATTGTCAAGGGTTGTGCGGGTGGGTTTAATTCAATCAGGAAATGACGGGTTGAACTTGACTTGCGGTCTATGGTTTGTTGACCTTGTCAAGGTCATAGATCGCTTGGGGAAAAATATTATTGGGAATTTCAAGTGTTGAAATTTGCAATGAGATTGCATACCTTCAATGAGATAGTTGGATCCCGATACCCACTGCGAGTAAGAGTTACTCCTGGGAGAGTTTTACACATTACAATTAGCCGGTCAAGTAGGTGTCTAGAAAGGTGTCAACGGGGTTACGCCTCTAGGAAAACGAGGTTTACATTAATTAGGTTCGTGCGAAAGCACGGGGGACCTCCCTCAAAGTATCGACACTGGCCTGGCTGAAAGATTGGCGAACTTGTAGCGTGTAATTAATCCCAGCTAGTCTTTCCTTTTAGGGTTTGAAGGAAGATTTGATTAAAACAGTGGGAGACATCCTGATTAGATATATTAGATAACCAATCTAATCTTGCAAGAGAATACGCTGAGTGTTTTCTTCTCTCTCTCTCCAGGTAGCGACTATATCACGCCTTAATCAAGATAATAATACGGATATATTTGACCGAACCCGCTTGTTATACTGAGCTGGGGAACGTTGGTCCCGCTCCAACTTATAAGTGTTATAAGACAGAGCAGGAAATTAGGGAATACCAGATTTCCCGTGCCGCCCAAACGAAGAAAGTGCATGCTGATGCATCATCTTCGGGTGTGTTCGTTACATAGAACTGTTTCTCAGTATCCTTTACGTCCTGGGTATGTGATACCGGATCAGGATCCCGTATATGTAATCTGTTACATGGGCTACAGATAGGTAGAGAACTGAGAACGGGTGATAAATTTCATGAGACAGAAAACGGTGCAAGTGTTGCAGCCAAGTCTGTTGGTCACTGTCACCCTGTATTACCAGAATACATTGATTCTGAACAAATGTTATTAGATACCGAACCTGATATACAAAATCATATCAGTCTCTTTATTAGTAAAGAAAGGATATAATTTTGTCTTGTTGGATAATATTTTGAACATTTCCTATATCAAGAGTTGATCGGTTCAGGCACGTTATCTAAAAGCATTGACGTTCTAAATCAAACTACAGTTCTTAGTATACAGAACACACACAAGAGGAAGAGTTCAGAAATGAATGAATCCTTCTTGAGGCATTGTAAACTAGGTCATATCAATGCGACCCGACTGGCTGAAGTTACATTTAGATGCATATTTAAATTAGTTTGAATTTACATCTTGTGAAACTTGCCGGTCATGTCACAAAGATAAGATGACCACAGCTCTGTTTGTTGGAAACAGAGAAAGAGTTAGTGAACTTTTGGGATTGATACATGTTGATGTATGAAAGGTCCCCTGTCTACACATGCCAAGATCGGTTCTTTCTACTTCATTACACTCTCTGATAATCTCTCAAGATTCAGACATATGTTTCTGTTGAAACACAGGTCCGAACCTTTTGAGATATTCACAGAATATAAATTAGAAGTAGAGAACCAAAATACGGGTAAAAGTATTATGTCCTTTGATGTGATCAAGGAGGAGAATACTTGAGCATGGAATTCCTGGAATGTTCTAAAGGAGAATGAGATTCTCTCTCAGCATTACTCCTCCGTACACACCATAGCACGATGGTATATCGGGGCGGAGCAATAGCACCCTATGTGATATGGTGTGCTCTATGATGAGTACTACTGAGTTTCCTATTTCCTTTAGGGAGTTATGCACTTGTGAAGTTGCATACCTATTGAATAGGGTTCGAATCAAATCAGTTGCCTACCACTTCATATGTGATATTGTAACGCCTTGAAAAGTCGTTTTGGTGTTTTCCTAAAAATCGGTGAAAATTCGGTATTTTTCCGAAAACCGTCTTTTTTGTTATTTTGCAGTTTAGGACTAATTATACCTAAAATGGATAGGTAATTGCTTGTTTTTAGTAGCTAATGAGTTACTTATGAAATTCTGGTCGTTTAAAATTTTTTCCTAATTTTTCAATTTTTCAATATTATTTTAAGCCGGTAAGAAAATACATTAAATTAGCGATAAATACAAAATTTTTTGGGCTAATTTTAATCTTTAAAATTATGTTAATTAAAATCTAGTTGTAACATAAATTTTTAGTATTTTATTTTGATTTTTAACTAATTTTTATTATAGAAAACGAAATTTATTGAATTTAAGCTAAAACTTGCAATTTTGGACTTGTAGGGGGTCTTTTTGCATAAATTTTTTTTTGTAAAGCCCCATTCACTCTTCCCTCACCCCTAGGCCTGCCCCACCTCAGCAGAAAGCCCACAAAAAATTTCCCCATCTCATTTGAACAAAATGATATGATAAGGGTTTTAATATATTAAATTGGGTATGGGCTTTGTTGGTTGACTTGGTCTTTTGACTTGGAAACTTTCTCTACACCTTTCCTCAACTCCCCCACACCTCTCCCCACTCCTCAACAGCTCAGAAATTCTGTACCAACAGCCCATGAAAATTCCCCAATTCTCATTCCCTTTTTGCTTCATTTTTATCACAAAAATCCATCAAAATCCAAAATTTCTTTCACAAATTCAAAGCAAACCCTTTTTCCACCTCCTCTCAAACCTAAATTTGTTCAAATCTTGAAGAAAAGAGGTGTCTTGAGTGGTTAGACCAACCAAGGGTTTAGGCTTGGGAGGTATAATTTCTAATCTATGGTTAATTGTTAGTTGTATTATGCTAAAATTGAACTTTGAAATGTTAAATTAGTGTTAATCCTAATCTAGTTTTTTTTTCTAGTTAATGGTTTGAGTTTAACTAGGGTTTTTAGAAACCATTATTTAGTTAATTAAATCTATTTTGCTATCTAGTTGTTTGCTAATCTAAGTTAATGAGGTTAATTTATTTGTGTGGGATTCAAATTAGTGCTAATTTGGTATTGTCATGTTTAGTTTTGGATTGAAATTGCTAATGATGAAAATCAAGAAAGGTTTTGTTTATGGAAATTAGGTTTTTAAGCATTGCTAATGGTTTAAAACTAATGTAATGGCTATCTAGTGGGTTAGTTGGATGTTGTGTTGGATTGTGAGCACTTTATCGCATAACGGCGATGTTGCGTCGTTTTTTTTTAGAATGTTTGTGCTTACTAGTTTTGTGATAAAAGTATGAGATAAATTAGTTTTGATATCTTGATGATTGTATTGGCTTATCCTATGACATTTAGGATGCGTGAGTGTGGATTTTTGAGTAGTCAGGTTTTAGTTTTGCCGGGCGACCAAATTGGCGATTTTTGCAGTTTTTGCGATTTTCACGTGTGTTCCGCGCACCTCGTGCACGTTGTACCTAGCTAGTGAACGTTGGTATTTTCGTTAGGGAATTGCGTCGTTCTTGATTTGTAACCTTATGTTTGTATTAATGTAAATTCCAGGTTCGGTCGCGGAGACGTCAGACGCGGCACGAAAGGGGAAAGTGGTGATTGGACACAGCTAGTTAGGGATTCCGGTGGGTAGATGTAACATCTACGGGGGACTATCGTTGGATGGCGCAAGCCGCCCGATAGTTTTAGTAACTTAAAAGATTCTTAGTGATGTTAGTAATTAGGGGTGTAATACTTATATGATTATTTGCTGCATCCATGCCTTATATTGACATACATATGCGAACCCATTTTATAGGACACCTGCACCATTGCCAGGGTTTTTATATTGTAGCACGAGCACTATTCATGCTTACACACACGCCCTGGTAATTGCCATGCCACCACACTAGATAACCTATAATTTGAAACATTTTACTAATTGATGCTTAAACCTGTGCTATTGCCTTTAATTCCTTAAAATGAAATCGTAGGATTGCCATTCATGTGCATGTACCTCATCATATTATTTGTTCATGCCTAGTCTATTAATCATACATCGTAGCTTAATTATTGATATCATATCCATTCATCACCATTGATATATGCACTTATGAGGATTTCTTGAGATTTTATGATATTTCTGGATTTCGGGGGAAAGCCGCAAAATTTCTAAACTTATTACCCTTTTTAAAATATGTAATTGCGGTTTTCTAGTGATGTAAAGTGTCGTCCACCATGAGTTTGCTGTGGTTTTCGAGATCCGTGTCGAGTAGTGGAGGAACCGTCACGGGTACATGGTGGGCCCGGTATGGTACCCCGGGGCAAGATGAATGTGGTGTTGACGTTGAGCCTGGCAGGGGACGGATTACCTACCGGTGACTGTTTGGCACGGCGGATATCCAGAGGATCCCAACCGTGGCCGCGAGATGATGAGATTTTGATATTGAGCTGGGTCAGCCGGATGGCTGAGGCCAGAGATACGATGACATGGATATATGAGATTTGTGATAGTTTTGAGGTGTCGTTGCTGGACACAGGTTCTTGTTGATTCTATTGGTATTGTGCTGGTATTTCAAAAGAGATTCTTAAAGGAAAAAAACATGATTTCTTATACTTACACATTCAGATCACGAGTTGATTCGCATTGCATTCATACCTGCTAGTATATTCATATTGCATACCTACCTGCTATTATGTCCTGCCTTACCTGTATTTTAGATGCTAGGATACTTGTGTGCATACTTTCGATAGCCTGTGTAGATGTTATTTATTACTCACGAGTTGGCAACTCACCCCCGTTGTGCCACAGCCTTTTGCAGGTCCGCTCCGTCAGTACAGTAGCGGCGGGCGCACTTGTCTCTTTTGTCTCTTTTGCCTGGACTCGAGGTTTTGCTCTTAGGTGGGTTATATTATTATTTTTGCACCACCTTGTATATTCTTTGTATCTAGAGCACTCCATCTACTGTATCTACCAGTATTGTTGTATATTGACCTAGAGATGAGACTGTGAGGTTTGTGGACTTTTATGCTGTATTTTGGGGTCGAGCTCACTTGAGTCGACATGCTGTTTTTCTTATGCTTCATTATGATTATTTCGCATGTTGTTGCTTTACATTGCGTGGGATTTGTGACCGCCCTGTGGCGAAGAGCTAGCTCCCGCTTGGGGGTGCCATATTTGTTGGATTCATTTATATTCTTGTTGTACCCATTTTGGGGGCCAGTATTTACAAAGGAGACTCTGCCGAAATTTTCGGAAAAATTGATATTGTTTTTAAAAAGGGTTTTATATGACTTATTTGATAAAATCGCTTTCAATTGATTTGGTTTTCTTCACTCTTCTGCTTTGTGGTTTTGGTTTTCTGGGCTTTGGCTTACTTATTTTACGGACGTCTTGAGACGTTTCGTAAACTTAAGTGCCAGTCACGTTCCGTACCCTGCGGGTCGTGACAGATATGGAAAGGGAAGAGCCCATATCTTAAGCTTGTTAAGATTTGGGGTTGTCCGGCCTATGTCTAAAAGCAAAATCCGGACAAGCTCGAGGCAAGGTCTGTTATATAGAACTGGAAAGGTTCCAGCTATACAAACTGCAGCTGATGATTTGGTAGAACCAAAGGATTCAATAGTTTCCAACGAACCTCAGCCTCTCCGCCGATCTAGTAGGGTTCCTCACCCACCTGAGAGATACTTCGGTTTCTCTATGACAGTGGGATTGAGGATTGCATCATGAGATGATGACCCAACTAGTTTCGAGCTGGCCATCAGGAGTGGGACTCTGTAAGAATGGCTGGGTGCTTATCGATCTGAGATGGAATCCTTATACACCAACAAAGTATGGACTTTGGTTGCTTTATCTGAAGGGTTAAATCCCCATCAGGAGCAAGTATATCTTGAGAAGATTACTTGGTGTACATGGAAAAGTTGAGACTTTCAAAGCTAGACTTGTTAAAGGTTTGCAACATAGACCAGGTATGGATTATGTTGAAACCTTTTCTAAGGATCTATGCTTAAGTCCATCCAGATCCTACTTGCCACGGCTACATACCATGACTACGATATCTGGTGGTTGGGTGTCATGACTGCTTTTCTAAATGATGTTTTGGAAGATAGCGTCTATAAGTACACAGCCAGAGGGCTTCGTAGACAGTGGGAGCAGCGGAAACGTGTGCAAGATGTTTTATATGATAAAACAGGCATCGCGGAGTTGGAACATCTGTTTTGATGTGGTAGTCAAGGAGTCTGACTTCATCAAAATGGTAGATGAACCTTGTATATACGAAAAGGTAGTAGAGAGTATGGCGGTGATCCTCGTAGAGTACGTGGATGACATACTCTTGATAGGGAAGGAGTTTCCTATGCTACGCTCGGTCAATCTCCGCTTATCACAACGATTCTCCATATAGGATCAAAGTGATACCTCCTAAATCCTGGGTTTTTGGATCTATGAGATAGATCTAATTGGATGTTAGGATTCTTACTAGTTGTAGTGAGATGGTATCAATCGATCCTGGGGAGAATCACTGGAAAGGTTCCAGGTTGATAAGGACGACTGAATGTCAGTCGCAGGCATTGTCTATATCCTCCATGGAGGGACGGTATGTTGGAAGAGTTCCAAGCTAGATACCGTGACATACTAGACGATTAAAGGCAAGATACATCGTTACCAAGGATGCTACCAAAGAGGCAGTCTGGATATATATAAGTTCATAAGATGAACTTCGTTCCTACCATTGTGTGACAATGGAGTTGTGGCTTCAGCCAAGGAACTACCGTCCCATCAGAAATCCAGATATAATTCTTAGGCAGTATCACCTGATCAAGGAGATGGTTGATCTCCAGGGAGATCGAGGTTAGGAGAGTAGACACAGAGGACAACAGCGCGAATCCATTCACAAAGGCCTTTTTCCCAGAAGAGACTTTTTTGGGATGGTTGACTATGAGATACTTGAACCGCAGCTAATTGTTGGGTATGCGATACCATAACAGATGGCCCTAGTGCAAGTGGGAGATTGTTAGTTATATGTATGCCCTAGAGGCCATTACTGTACATACGATGTATATTGTAGTGGATGCTAGGACATATATAGGGAGGACTTTCTTGCTCGACATGATAGTATGCTATCTGGTTGTATTTTATCTTAACATGTACTCTGATTGTCTCTATATTACATGTTGATAAAGCCCTTAGGATATGTACTCGACTACTGGGACTATGATGAGATCATACTAGTGGGGCCACGGGAGTCGACGAGTACATCCTATAACTGTTCCTAGTCGAGGGTGTATCGAGACAGGGCATCGATGCACCAGAGTAGACTAGCATATACGTATCTTGACCCATATGATGGAATATGGATGATCCCATATCCATCGGTGTTTGACATCAAGGATGGTGTACGGGTGCTCAGTGGAGACTGGGTACACTGGACGGACTCGCCGAGAACTCCCAGATGGTATTATACCATGCGTCAGATGGCAGTTCTCCGGTGACACTGGTACAGAGTAGTCTGTTGACCCGAGATCGTCATAGAGTCTTGTGTGGTTCCCACTGTGCTTTGATTTCCATCATACCACGTCCAAGAGGGCGTGCAAAAAGATGGCTTTTGGGTACAGTCCCGAATCACATGGAGGCAATGAGCGATAGGAGGGGATTCGTCTCTCCCGGTATAGGGAGTTGATGTTGTGCTGTGTTCGATTGGCTATAACCGGAAATCCCTGGCCAGGGTTGCTGAGATTTACTGGTAAGTGTTATCAGTAGTTTCTCGAACTGTTATAGACCTCATATCGACACGACTTATCGAGCTACTGGGGTCTGACGTTTACCACCCCTAGGCGAGATATGCAACATATCAGACGACGAGACCGGACTGTACAGGAGTGTTACTGTTTGGATTCACAGGAGAATATACAGGCTTGCTTGTTGATCTTCTGAGCATTCAATACCTGGGTGGCTGTTACGTTTAGCTGACCGCTTACAGCTTGTGGGTGTTTGATATGATCATCACCTACTGCCGGAGTATTGACGATTCTTTAGAGTCCTACACAGAGGTTTCTTGGCTCAGGCGAAACGGAGTAGGGGCACGTATGTGATATGTGCGGGACCGAGGATAATACGATATGAGATACCGTATTCTATTCTCGCGATATTTGATATCAGCCGGGTCATCGGATCAAGTGTTGATTCGATGAATCGGTATGGATAAATATTAGTCGGTTATATGCGATATAGCCGGATTTTCGGATCAAGTGTTGATTCGATAATTTAATGTATAATAATATATATGATATATTAAATTACATTAACTAATATTTTCTCACTAAAAGATTCTTTTTCTCACTCGGGTAATACATTGATATATATGCGATATATGTTAAATGTATTATTTTATTTTGTTACGATAAATATTATATATGTGATATATAATATTGTAACATGATATGATAACTAATGCAACATGTTTAGTGGAGTTTAAACATGATTAGGGTTTGGATTAGGGTTTAGTCTTCTAGTTGATTCTAGAAGCTTTTCATTTTGTCATGATAAAGATATTTGTGTGTGACTCATCTTTAACCAAACCCAAACCCTAACCCTAGTGAATTCTCTACAAAGGTTTACTTGACCATGGTTGCATTATTCATCATATGATTTATTTTTCTATTCATCACAAAAGGAAATGGATCACTATTCTTCTTCTTCCTTCATTCTTTCATGAAAAAGCTTTCTAGACTTTTTCCTTATGATGAGAATATGTGAGAAAAAGATAAATAAAGAGAGAAAAAATCCTACTTCATCATCCTCATCTTCCCTTGCCATTTAGATGAGGGTGTTCACATCATTTCATGAGTGTTAGCTTGTGTTAACGGAACTTCAAGGTAGATTATCTTAGTATCGAAGATCGGAAGCAAAGGTTGCATCTTTCTCTTCGTGGAACCTCTCAAGAGCCCGGAACCCGATGATCACAGCGAAGGGACCACAACACGGAGCATATGAAGTGAAGGACCAGATCTACAATGGTTGTAATCCCTCTCACTTAGTGTTAAAGTGTTTAGCATGCTTGTTTTCGCCTAATCTCTAGTTTAAAGATCCGTATTCGGGTTGTTCGGCACGGCTAAATTTTTAATCGGGCATGGTTGATGCCTCGTAGACCCTTGTGCGCGTGCCTAGCAACCCTACACTTATCATTAATCTTATTAATAATGTCCCATCATTTATGTTTCCTAAATATCACAGAAGAAACGAAAATAGAACGTACGCTTATACCATCCGCATTTGCCACGGGGCCTCATCATGCACCGTTAGGTTAATTAACTAACGGCAGAGTGGGGCTAGACTAGCGTGGGTGAAAAACATAAGCAATGTTTATTATATATATCATATATATAAATAGCATTCGTCTCACACAGTTATATGATCACATCACAGAACCCAAGCAGCAGAAGTCAACATATGAAATATTAGGTATTCTAAATTAAGTCAGTAATGAAAAACATGGATTTCACGGTCGTGATGAATAGCCAAACCCACATCCCTAGGCCTCTATGAGAGCGGCAAGCAACCCTGCCAATTCTAAAGTTAGGAGACCCGGTCTCGACTCCTCGAGATGGTCTCCCACTGGACTCCATAACCCGGTTACTTGTGATCCCCGTCTTAGGTCTATCCTAATGCGGAAAAGTAAATAATATACATCAATGGTGACATCATCCTCAACCCGGAAGTGTCTCAATAAAAGAATATTACATACAACTTTTACATGAATGAAAATACAAAAACTCTCATCTCACATAAAAAAACCCGGCTATTCAATCACGACGATCCAATATAACATATCACAGCAATACATAATATCACATGCCATCAACGTAAATAAATATGTGTATCCTGAATTCCGTTGACATATAGCAACGAGATCAAGGATACTTTATATATTACACTTACAGTTGAAGAAAAAAATGAAAAATTACAATATTTAGAATCCGCATATTCCTTAGACATCATAAACCCACCGTTGCCGGTCCCAAGTCCGGATGAGAAAGGGTGAGGGTTGTGGTAGGCTTGTGACAGCCAACGTAAAACTTTGTCACATTCTATGACATGAACCATAATAAGAATATCGTTGGGGCGTCCCCTACTCAGCGACGCGCTATATCGGATCCCGGGTGTAGTGTTAAATATGCAAGGGCTTGGTCGTCGTCCAGATGCGGCGCGCTACATCGGACCCCGGGTGTAGTGATAAATAAGCAAGGGTCGTCGTCCAGAGACGGCGCGCTACATCGGACCCCGGGTGTAGTGACAAATAAGCAAGGGTCGTCGTCTACAGACGGCGCGCTACATCGGACCCCGGGTGTAGTGACAAATAAGCAAGGGTCGTCGTCCAGAGATGGCGCGCTACATCAGACCCCGGGTGTAGTGACAAATAAGCAAGGGTTTCATAGGATCCGTCTAGCTTCCTGGAACATAGGTTCCCTTACGGGTAGACTAATAGAATTAGTGGAGGTGATGATTAGGAGGAGAGTTGGTATTATGTGTTTGCAAGAAACTAAGTGGGCAGGTGAAAAGAGTAGAGTCATAGAGCCTTGGGGTTATAAGCTTTGGTATACGGGTAGAGATAAAAATCGTAATGGGGTAGGTATAATCATAGATAGACGGTTGCTTGAGGATGTAGTTGAGATTAGGAGAAAAGGTGATAGAATTTTACTGGTTAAGCTTATTCTAGGTGGAGAGATCTTTAATGTTATTAGTGCTTATGCACCACAGATAGGTCTTGATGACGCTAGTAAGCGTCTATTCTGGGAGGATTTAGACGAGGTGGTGCAAAGTATACCTAGTGGAGAGAAGTTATTTATTGGTGGTGATCTTAATGGACATGTAGGTACTAGTCGTAGTGGGTTTGATACTATCCATGGAGGTTTTGGTTTCGGACAAAGGAATGAAGTAGGTGACTCGATTCTAGATTTTGCTTTATCTTATGACTTGATCTTAGCAAACACCTGGTTTAGGAAAAGAGAGTCCCACCTTATCACTTTTAGGAGAGGATCAAATGCTAGTCAAATAGACTTTTTTCTGACGAGAAGAATAGATAGAGGTTGTTGTATCGACTGTAAGGTAATGCCAGGTAAAAGTGTAACTACTCAACATAGACTTTTAGTTCTAGATTTTCGATTTAGAAGAGAACCTAGGAAGATTAGACGTAAGGTAGAGCCTAAAATTAAATGGTGGCGATTGAAAGAAGGTAATCAAAAGGCTTTTATAGATCGTGTAGTACAAGAAGCGGATTGGCAGTCGGAAGATGATCCAGACAAAACATGGAACAAAATGGCTAGTTGTATCAAGAAAGTAGCTAGAGATCTACTTGGTGAGTCAAGAGGTGGTGCTCCACCATCTAAGGACATATCATGGTGGAATGAAGATGTAAAGGCTGCTATTAAAATTAAAAGAGATTCTTATAAAGATTTGAAGAAAAGTAGAGATGTGGAGAGATTTGAGAAGTACAAAATGGCTAAAAAGGAAGTTAAGAAAGCTGTTCGGGAAGCTAAATCTAAGGTCTACAAGGAGGTGTACGAGAAATTAGACACTAAAGAGGCTGCAAATGATATATACCGGATTGCTCGAATGCGGGAAAGGAAGACTAGAGACTTATGTGCGGTGAAGTGTGTCAAAAATGAAAATCAGAAGGTTTTAGTTCGAGATGAGGATATCAAGGAAAGATGGAGAGATTATTTTGACAAATTGTTCAATGAGAGCTTTACTAAGAATTTGGATGGACTTGTCATTCAATCTCAAGATATAAATCGTGATTTCATGCGTAAAATAAGACTTACTGAGGTTAAAGAAGCTTTGAACAGAATGGGTTTAAGAAAAGCGGTTGGTCCTGACGGGATTCCTATCGAGATTTGGAGATGCTTAGGAGAAATAGGCGTTAAATGGCTGACAGATCTGTTTAATAAGATTTGGCAGACAAAAAAGATGCCAAATGAATGGAGGAAAAGTATCCTTGTACCTATCTACAAGAATAAGGGTGACATTCAAAGTTGCTCAAACTACCGTGGAATAAAACTAATGTGTCACACCATGAAACTTTGGGAGAGAGTGATTGAACACAGGCTAAGGAAGGATATTAAGATAACAGAGAACCAATTTGGGTTCATGCCTGGACGCTCGACGACAGAGGCGATTCATTTGCTTCGTCAACTTGTCGAGCGCTTTCGAGAGAGGAGAAGAGATTTACATATGATATTTATTGATTTAGAAAAAGCGTACGACAAGGTACCTAGAGAGGTATTATGGGGGACAATGATGAAAAGGGGGTCTCCGTCAAGTATATTGACATAATCAAGGATATGTACGACGGAGTAGTGGCAAATGTCAGAACTAGCGGTGGCTTAACAAGTGATTTTCCGATTACTATTGGTTTACATCAAGGATCTGCATTAAGTCCTTTCCTGTTTACCATCGTGATGGATGAGCTTACTAGAACTATCCAAGATGAGGTCCCTTGGTGTATGCTATTCGCTGATGATATTGTTCTAGTAAATGAGACGAAAGCAGGGGTTAATGCCAAATTGGAATTATGGAGACAAACATTGGAATCTCGGGGATTCAGATTGAGCAGGTCCAAGACAGCATATATGCACTGCAAATTTAGTAGCCAGAGAAGTCAAAACCATATTGGTATAACATTGGAAGGGCAAGAGATATCACCGAGCGACCAGTTTAGATATCTAGGTTCCATCATCCAAAGGAATGGGGAGATCGATAGTGATGTTAATCAAAGGATCCAAGCTGGTTGGTTGAAATGGAGGAGTGCAACAGGGATTTTGTGTGATCGTAACTTTCCGTTAAAATTGAAAGGGAAGTTTTATCGGAGCGCTATTCGGCCTGCCTTATTATATGGTACAGAATGCTGGGATCCTAAGAAGCATCATACACAGAAGATGCACGTAGTGGAGATGCGCATGCTTCGTTGGATGTGCGGTAACACTAGAAAAGACAAGGTGCGAAATGAGGATATTCGTGCAAAAGTTGGTGTAGCACCCGTGGAGAAGAAGATGCGGGAAAACCGGCTTAGATGGTTTGGTCATGTGCGACGCAGACCTATAGAAGCACCGGTTCGACGAATAGATACTCTCGATATGGGTAATGGCAAAAGGGCAAAAGGGAGACCGAAGAAAACATGGATGGCGGTGATACGAAACGATATGGTTGCCAAAGGACTCAATGAAAGTATATTGTTCGATAGAAGTGAGTGGAGACAGAAGATTCATATGCTGGACCCGGCGTGATTCTCATGTTGGTTCATGTAGCCTACCCCATATGCTTGGGATAAAAGGCTCAGTTGTTGTATATTCCTTAGACATCATAAATCCGGAATATCTCATATTCCTAATTTCATGCCCAACCCTATAAACCTTGCATTTTAGTCTCAAATCGAAAACGCTTTTCAATAACTTAGTCGCGTAATTCAATAAGATTCCCGACTACCTGATCGAATGCTCATTGGGAACTTTAGTAGATGGCCGTACCCCCGATGTCGTCGACGAAGTGCACTCAGGCGGAACACCGTGGCCGTGAGCACCCGAGTGAATGCTTTTAGCAACGGGGTTCTCCTACAGTCACTTGGTTAGAGCTATGGGGCGTGACTATCTAGTAGTGTTACCCGGCAAGTGTTCGCATACTATACGAGATTGCGACGGAGTTTTGATCCAAATCAAAACACCGTGGCAATCGATCAAACGAGACTAAACCCCTAGATTTACTAAACACTAACTAGTTTTCACAAAACTAATTATTGTGGATTCCAAATATTGTATCACATATCATCATAATCTAGAC
Source organism: Agapanthus africanus (assembly GCA_030015575.1). Classification (NCBI taxonomy): domain Eukaryota; kingdom Viridiplantae; phylum Streptophyta; class Magnoliopsida; order Asparagales; family Amaryllidaceae; genus Agapanthus; species Agapanthus africanus. Next base: position 663,330,346 of record CM057342.1, on the reverse strand, counting down.
GACATTAAACATTTCGATCGAATTATCAAACACCCACAAATCACAGAGACCTCAACAACTTGAGCCTCACTAAAAATACTCAGAATGTGCCTAAAGACCAAATGGAGCAGCACAAGAAAAATGATCCCATAACTCTATAATCATGCTGCGAAACCGCGGCCAAACAAGGGGTTAGGCTACGGTTCCACGACGGATTAAAGGAGATGGGGCCTCATATTTCTTGAAGCTCCATCAAATACCCTGCACGATTTTCTGACTATTTTTAATCTAAAAATTCCAACTTTTGAAAAATGAACAGAAACTTTATAAAATTGCAGGTTTCGAAACTCGATCGAACACTTTAACATCGTAAAGACTTCCCCTAATATTCTAGCCTATCTCTGATACCATGAAAGTGTTTCCTAGCTCCACCACAAGGTTTATACCGGCATCAAGCATGCAATTTTAAAAATTCTTAGGGTGCCAAGCTACACTATCATAGGATCTAACTAGAGTATTAGGGTATAAGTGATGATATAACAAGAACTATTCTAAGTGATGGAGACTACAACCTTTGTAGACCAAGTCCTTCTCTTCTAAAGCTTCGAGTAGTAGTCCCTACGACTCCTCTTGGCTACACTTGAAGAAATGAACGAGCTTGCTTCACGATCTTCCAAGCCGAAGATGATCCACCCGAAGCTTCTCTAGGTCAAGCTACCTCTTCACTAATCATGCATTAGTGAAGGAAACACCCTAATCCAAATGGCTAATCTAGAGTAGGATGATGAAGTAGGTGTTTTAGCTCATTTGGAATTTTCTCAAGACCTAGGGTTCACAACTCATGTGAGGGTTAGGGCTTGGCGGAAGATGAAGAAGAGAAATGAGGAGAGCAAGAGAATAAGCTTGCATCTATGTAAAGAATGAAGAATGGCTCACTTATGGCTCCTCACTTATTGAAACATGAATAAATCCTAATAGAAATATACAACCATTCTTCAATAGTGTAGCTAAATGAATAAACAAATAATTTGTGCCATGCTTCACCCACACCTCAAATATCTTTCCAATTTCCACCTCATTTTTCTATTTTCTCAAAATAGACAATCCAAATATATATATATATATATATATATATATATATATATATAAAGAGAATATAAACTTTAAGTGAGCTTAATATTAGTTAATATATAATTATATCAAATATAAATATATATCAAATTATTAAATCAACACTTGATTTAATAATCCGGTTATATCATATATAACCGACTAATATCATTTATCTGTATATCGCATTATCAAATCAACACTTGATTCAATAATCCGGTTATATCTCGTATAACCTAACCGATATCAAATGTCGCCAGATTAGAATACAGTATCACATACTCATATTTAATCAGGCTCCCGCATATATCATCATATGTGCCCTACTTCGTTTCGCTTGAACTAGGAAATCTCTATGTGGGACTCTAAAAACTTGTCAATATGCCAGTAGTAGGTAATGATCATATCAGTTACCCACAAACCATCAGCGGTACTGGCTGGACGTAACGGCTACCCAGGTATTGAGCGATTAGAAGATCAACAAACAAGTTTGTCCAAACTCCCATGAAGCATATAAGTAACACATACCGTACAGTCCAGTCTCTTCATATGATATGTCACATATCAAGTCTAGTGGTGGAATCGTCAGATCCCAGTAACTTGATAAGTCATGTCGATGTATGGCTCATAACGGTTCGAGAAACTAATGATAACACTTACCAGTAAATCTCATCAGGCCAGGGACTTGCTACTATAACCAATCGAGCATAGCGCAACATCAACTCCCAATACCGGGAGAGACGAAACCCTTCCTATCGCTCACTGCCTCCATGTGACTCGGGACTATACCCAAAATACACCTGTTTGCACGACTCCTTTGAGCCATGGTAAGGAGGAAATCAAAGCACAGTGGGAATCACACAAGACACTATGACAATCTCGGGTATACAGACTAACTTATACCAGTGTCATCAGAGAACTGCTATCTGACGATAGGTATGGTACCATCTAAGAGTTCTCGGCGAGTCCTGTTCGGTGTACCCATTCTCTGATGAGCACCTGTGTACAATCTTTGATTTCAAACATCAATGGTTATGGGATCAACCATCACCTCCTACTAGTTCAAGAAACGTACACACTAGTCTACTCTGAAATATCGATACCATGTCTCGATGCTCTCTCCACTAGGAACAGTTAATGGATGTGCTTGTGGACTACACAAGTCCCAGTAGTATGATCCGCATTATAGTCCTTGTAGTCAAGCAAACATCCTAAGGACTTTATTAATATATATTAGAGAGACAATATAATAATACAAGTGTACATGTTAAGATAAAGAGCAACTGGATAGCATACTATCATGTCGAGCAAGAAAGTCCTCTATATATATGTCCAAGCATCCACTATATCATATAATAATGGCCTCTAGGGCATATATATTCCTAATAGATTTCTTCAATGGGCACCTCCCATGCTGTCGAGGAGCATGTGGGAGATTGTAAGCCATAATCTTTTCTCTATGAAAATGGTTCTTTCTCTATGAAAGTGAAAGAGAAGATGAACACTTCTTCAAGTTATAAAGATAAGCATTCAAGTCTCGGCATAAAAAATATGGTACATAGCATAAGTGGGAACAATTCCCAAGCTTTGACAAAATAAAGTGCTGAAAAAGAGGCTGACAGCACTGAAAATCATGAGTCATTAGTTTGCGTACTTACATTTATGTGCGCACTTGAAGGCCTGCGCACATCGCACTTACATAGAGTTGAAGGCCTACGAACTTATGTGTGTGTGTGTGTATAAAGTTAATGGATGACACGTGAGCAGCACATGTGAGCATCATTGACACTCGCACTTGACAAAAGTCATTAAGTGCGATGTGCGCGTGCAAAGCACATGCGCACATGCTAACCACAGGCACACGCAAAGCGGGTGCGCATATGATAGGTGCGCGTAAGTTTTCCATATGCATGCGCAACGCACATGCGTATTGTGCAATTAACCTAAAAGACATCCCAATAATAACAAACTAAGCAAATTTAGGATCTTTCTGAAACAGAAATAATATGCAACCAATCCTTAATCAACAGGAAAATATTTTGTCGGTTAAACACCTTAACAAAAAGATCTATGGATCAAAAATCCAACGATGTGCATGTCACCGTCAATTGATATGAATCAATTAAATCTTTTTAAATCGATCTAAAATCAGATTGAGATCAAAACAAACCAAATCAAATTAAAAAAAACTCTAATTTCTTTTCTCCTATAAATAGGAGCCTCATATGAAGAAATCAGAGACCGAAACCCCCCCATAAGCTTGAAAAAAATCTCAAGTCTTCTCCTTCCTCAGCAAAATTACGTAAGGTAGAAATAAAGAGAAAAAATACTCTCTTTTCCTCTATAAAAAAGCTTTTGCATTTATTCAGAAGCCTTTACTTCTTTTTGAATCCATTGATTCGCTATAAAAAAGATCAAAAGATCTTAGGGTTCGTCCCTCGTTCATAAGCTTTATACTTTGCAAGAGATCGATCCTAAAATCCAAGACAAATAAAAACGTGCACCATAAAACGCATATATACCTGACTCAAAAACAGATGAAAATTAGGGTTTCTACTTCTCTGAAAATAAAAGAAGAAGAAAAGAAAATGAATCAAAAGTCATTGCTTCTTGGCGAAAGCTTTTTCTTTCTGATAGAAACAAGTGTGCACCTAAATAAGTGCGCGCTTAATGATAAAAATGGACGTCCTTTGGAAATAATGCCATGGGGATATGTGCATCACATGATACCCACGGGTGCGCACTTGATGAAAACTGCCTATGAAGGCATGCACATCACATGATACCCACGGGTGCGCAATTGATGAAAACTGCCTATGAAGGCATGCACATCACATGATACCCACGGGTGCGCAATTGATGAAAACCGCCTATGAAGGCATGCACATCACGTGACATTCACGTATGCGTACATGACCTATGATGTGCGAGCGTCATGTGTAATGCACGTCAACTTGCTAAATACATACACACGTACATACATATGCACATTGTAAGTCGATGTCGCGCACCCCGCGGGTTCGCGGGGAGGCGGAATACACAAAAACGATCTTTTTCTTTTCAAAGACTTCGCAACATCGACCAAACAACCAATATCTTTCATAAACCATAACTAGCTAAAACTAACTACAAAGAGGTTCTAACTACTCAGTGAGAGATTATACCTCCTTGTTCATGTCCTTCGGGTCTTCTTATCCTCTTCTTGGCTCCTAGATGGCTTGAATCTTCTTCTGCTCTTCTTAGCTCCTAGGTGGATTGAATGGAACTCGGTCGCCGGCCTCCTTTGTGTCAAAGATGATCCACCCGAGAGTCTTTGGTTCAAACTTCAACCTTAAGAGTGAGGTAACTAAGATATCTAATTTGCTAATCTAGACAACTTAGGAGATATAGAGAGATGATTAGAATATTTTATCTTAAGAACTCTAGGATTCACAACACATGTAAGGGTTAGGGTTTGAAGAAGAAGGAGGAGAGAAAATATGGAGAGAGAAAGAGCAAATGAAAATGAGCTAGGTTATGAAAGGCAAATGAAGAATGGCTAATTCAAATAATCAAGCATGCATAATTTCCAATAGAAAATAAGCAACCGTGCATGAATAATGAAGTCAAAGGCAATAAACAAATGACTTAGTCATGCTTCAACCATACCACAAATATCTCCATTTTCCACCTCATTAATCTATTTGCAAAATAAATAAATCCAAATAATGAGGTGTCCCCTTCTAGAAGCATGTCTTGTGAAATTACAAGAATGCCCTCACCGTATATACATACCCATATTCGTACTGTAAAAAATATGAATACAATGAGATAATAATAATCCAATAATATAATACTAGAATCCGGCTTAAACCAAAACTCACTAGTATTATCCGTCCGAATAACATCCGTGTAGCCAGTACACGTATATGATCGGAACCCTGCCTTAAAACCATATGGCCTCTACATCGTTTCGCCTGAACCAGGGAAACCCTCTGTGTGGGACTATAAAGACTAGATAGTACGCTGGAAGTAGGTTTAACCATAAGTCCATCAGTGGCATTAGCTGTACATAACGGCTACCCAGGTTTCTATCGAAAAAAAGGCCAACGAGCGAACTCATCCAAACCCTTACTGAGCCTGTCCGTGACAATCTTCGTGCAGTCCGGTCTGTTCGTCTGAGAGTATCGCATGCAAGGTCTAGTGGAGTGGAAAACTTCAGACCCCTAATAACCAGACAAGTCGTGTCGATGTGGCTCAAGACCATCCGAGAATCTACTGGTCTAACTACCAGTAATTCTCAATCCGCCCTGGCCAGAGGGACTTATGGTGTTGACCAACTGATCACAACACGACATTGACTCTCTATACCGGGAGAGACGAATCCCCAACAGTCACTCACTGCCTCCATGGGGCTCGGGACTGTACCGTAACAACTCTAATTTCAATGTACAGAAAATTTATTTAAAAGTTAATGTACAAATGGAGTATTTGCAATACTGTGTACACTATAAGTATTTGATTTTCTTTTGAACATCAAGAAAATACTTGTATCTTATTGGTAAAGCCTTACACTGCTGTGACATAGGCCCTGTGATCGAATCCCCTCATCCACATATTATTTTTATTGTATTTTCTTTTAATCTTTTAGAAACCCAAAGGTTTGCACATGCACTACACGTAAAATGAAGAGTCGCAGAATAATCAAACACGTGCACTTCGGTATATGAGACGACAGGGACACGTGGAAAAATCCCAAGCACCCACCGCCGAAAATTGACCGGCGAGATCATCAAAAAAACCGGCACCGCCGGGCCCCCTGTAGGGGATGGTCCGCATTTCTTTTGCCTAGCACCCCTTGGCCTACCCCACTTTCCTCATATTGTTTAATTTTTCTGCACATTTTCCAGAGAATTAAAAATAGACATTAATCCACATTTTAATGCACATTTTAATTCTATTCTTCATTACCCTAAACCCTAATTTTCCCTATAAATACCACACTCCATTTCACCTATCCTCACTCAGAATTTCATTACAAAAACTCTATAAAATTTCCAAGTCCCAAATTGTGCAAGTGGAGTTAGCAAAGGGCAAGATTCTGATGACGTTTCGAGGAGATTCTAGCGAAGAAACGATGCCTCGACTCTTTCCTTATCTTCCCCTACCTCTCTTCCTTCTTAATAGCCAGTAAGTCCCCTCTCCTCTCCTCTTCTACTATTCTAAAACATCTTCTTTTCAAAACCTGTCGGAAGCGGAGTTATTCCGATTTCCGACTCTCTTTTCTTTAAAAACTCCATTTTTTTAAAACAATTTATCACCATATTCTCTCATATTGTATAACAAATATAAATAAATATATTAGAACAAGTTTCATCTCAAAATAATTCATGTTGCAATTTCTATTTCACTTTTACAGTAAAATACCATCATGTTACATACAACTTGTAAATATTCAAATTAACCATATTACATTTAGATAACTCACGAAGTAATAAGCTATCTCATCACAACACACATTCATGACATAGCACGATTTACTTTTGGACAATACTTGTGAGAATATTACGAGTTACGATAAAATACTCTAAATTATTACAAAACCATTTTCTTTAAAACGTGTGTTATCTAATTCCTTGCAATTGTGCCTCTAAAACCCATTTTGGGGAACCCCGATCGGGATGGTGCGGGTTATCGCATGTCCTCGGGCCTTGTAGAGCGAGATGCAGACCTCCGCAAGGAGCATTCAATCTCGATGGAATTTTCAATGTAATTTTTAAGAAAATGAGTTTTCTACAAAATAAATAAAAGTTATTTTTATTAAATATATAAATATATATATATATATATGAATATTATCAAAAGATCTATTTTAAATATATTATACAAATATTCCATGTTTTCTAAATGAAAGGAATCACCATTACATGAAACTATCATTTCAATACAATACAAATTCCAATATTTCAATAAAATACCATATACAATGAAAACTAGGTTCCACTCACTATAAATTTCACTTTTATAAAATATACATCTATGAAAACCTTAAAGACGATAACTAAATACTTGAGGTGTATTTTGAAATTATATCAAAACTATTTTTACATAAAACTCCCTCAAATTAAATCAATTTACAATAAGGACCCTAGTAAATATAGAATTAAGCGGGACCAGTTCTCTTGAGCCTCAGGGAGCCGGAGAATGTGGGTGCTTGCCTATCTAAGGTAGACAATCTAACAATGATGTTATCAACACGGTAATTGTTTTAGAAAAAGACACAAATCATGCCGTTCATGTGCAGCAGTTACTGATAATATCAAAACTAATTCAGGACTTCAATTTCTTTTCAAAAGTCTGACTTGGACAGAGTCTCAATCTAATCAATCTGACTTGAATATGATTCAAATATAAACTACAATTCAATATGAATCCGTCTATTCAATCTATATCAATCTATATTGACTGAACCGAACTATGGATATACTCCATTTACATGACTATCCATTTATATCCATTTTGTTTACTGATATCATGGTTTCGGAAAGTCATCCATCTATATAACTAAACAATACAATCAATACAAATGACATTACGGGGTTTTAAAGGGGTAGATTGGTACGGAATGTGTTAGAAGTGGCACGAGACTGTAACCATAATATACCTAATCTGAATATCTATTGTCGTTGTACCGTCGCTGAACGATTCCTTGTGCTCCGTATACCTTGGTCTCCGGATAGTGGGACTCCTCTCGTATACACAGGCACTGTACCAAGCTATAAACAACTACGTTAAAATTATAATCAAACAAAACTAGTTATACTCTTTTTCTGTCTATTCTATCTCTACCCATCTTTAGGACTTATCGAGCGATTATTCGCTGACGACATTCCTTTTCTTCTTTGTTGTCAGGTGGATCAGACTCACTGGAGATCGAGCCCAGTACTGAAGACTTGGAGTAGTTTGCCTTTGACCCTGAGCTTTAGATACTTGTACATACTTTTCATTTTAGTTCATGCCATTGTTTAGGCATTGCTTTATATTCATGTATTTACATTTCCAATTGTACTTGTAAATAAATGGTAATAAATAAAAGTTGCTGTTCAATTACCTCTATTGTCATTTTTCTTGTGTACATTTACTTTATATTGCTTAGATACGCTTAGCATGTTTACTTCGGAGTAAATATGTAGCGGACCTCACCGCGTCCCCTCCCCATACACCGAGAAGCGGGGCGTGACATGTACCCAACTAAAACTTATTTGCATAACTTAGTAGAGTCGTGGTAAGGTAGTAATCAAAGCATAGTGGGAACTCACAAGAGAAAAATGACGATCTCAGGTCGACAGACTATCTGCACTCATGTCACCAGAGAACTGCTATCTGACGCTAGGTATAATACCATCTAGCCAGTCCTCGTCGAGTCCGTCCGGTGTACTCACCCCCAGTGAGCACCTGTATACAATCTTAGGTGCACCTCACCAATGGCTGCGGGACCAATCCATCGCCCCTCGTCAGGGTCTAGATATGTATACACTAGTCTACTCTGGAATATCGATGCCCGGTCTCGATACTCCCATGACTAGGGACACTTTAAGGATGTGCTTATCGACTATCCAGCTTCCACAAGTATGATTGCCATCACAACGCTGGTCGTCAAGCAAGGATTCTACGGGCTTTATCAACATGTATACAAGATATGAAATACTAAGTAAAACACATCACATGTTAAGATAAAGAAAAACCAGATAATATATTATCATATCGAGCGAGATTGTCCTGTACATACATCTAGTATCATATACAATGAAAGCCTTTAGGGCATACATATCCAACACACATACATAACTTGGAACCCATAACATATGTGTCTTGTGATACACGCATGCGCAACATCTTTGAAATAAAACAGTAAGTAACCACGTGCAACGCACGTGCACACCCTTTTTCAAATGAAATAAATGGGCATAAGCGTCATATATACCAGCGCACTTGTACAATAAAACATCATTTAATCACTTAAACAATGTTTAATTAAATGATGAAGCTTATGGTTTCTCATATGCAATATATTGATCAAAATATTAATAAACCTAAGTGATATTAGTCTCACAGATGACTAAAAAGTCCTTAGTCTATACTTGTTAAGTTGATATTAATTCAAAACAGGATTAACGAGCCTTAATCATATTCATGAGTTAACCTTAGTCTCAAAGACAACTAACGATCCTGAGGTGAAATATCTCGAACTAATGGACCTCGTTCATACGAGATCTGCGTCCTAAGTTCGACCCCTAAATTTATATGTACGGATTTGGACTAATCAGCGCCCTATGGACGACGACATAAACCGGTCTTCATATACAATCCACGGGAAACCATAATAAACAATATATATATTACGACACGAAGTGACCTACTGGAGCAGGTGAAAGTGGTTATATAATTAACTGTAAGGGCTTGCGCCTGCAGGGAAGAGCGCCCTCACAATCAAAAATCCCTCAATGAGGGGGAATCTGATAAAATCACGCTTCATCTGTAACATTTTGAAATATTTTAGATAATTAATTATTTTACTTATTTAATTAAAAATGTTATTTTAACTTTATTGTAATCAAAAGACCTTTTAATATGTGGTAGACTAATTTAGTAAAGAAAGTAGTTTGTTTATATAATAATAAGTGTCATGAGGGGGTTTGTGGAAAGTTTAATTCTTTATGGAAATTGGAGTTTGTGTGAGGGTTTTTATGTGAAAGGGTTAGGTCATGGTTAAGACTAATTCAACCTCATAGATATCATACCCTAGGTTAAACATCAAGCCCATACCTCCTACTTGCATGAATGCACCACTCTATTTCATGGTGACACCTCCACCTAAATTAACACTTCATATCCTTATCTATTCCAAAATTGTTCAGTTGGACATTAAGTTTAGAAAGAAAAATACTTAGTAATAATCATCTACCTCAATTTGAATGAAAGAAGAAAGGAGAAGCTAAGTACTAGGGAATCCTTACCTCAACCTTCAAGCTAGGATTACATGTGCTTGTGCATCTTTGAAGAGGCCTTTTAGTTGATCATTCAATTGGTATAAGTTTCAACCCTGTAGATTTTAGTTCAATACTGTTTTAGTATAGAAGTATGATATCGGTATATATCGTATTTGGATGAATTATAGCTCTATTTTGAATCTGCTATAGGTTAGTTAATCTTTAGCAAAATCAAGTAATACAGCAACCTTGTAAATTGGAACTAGAAACACGGACCCATTCTTTGAATTTTCGACCGGCGACATTCCCTACTTTTCCGAGCTCGCCGGTTTTTTTAGGGAGTTGGTTGTTGATTTTTCTATGGTAGCTCTTTGTATATATTTTAGGGTATCTGGTATAGTTGGATTATGTTATATGTTCTGTATATAAAATCTGGAAGAAAATTCTTGTTTTGGGTTATAATTCTAAATACGATACGGATATTTCGTGTCATGATTCTGTTTTTCTTGTTATGAACAGCGAAAGGTTAGATCAGGTTAGTATAAGTTTTAGATAGTTCATAATATTCGCGCGTAGCATGTTTAGTATGTAAGTCTTATAGTTTCACGTTTTCGCCGTATCAGAGTTTAGCCGTTTCTTATACGAAAGTTAATTTCGATGTTAGGTTCGACCGTGGGGATTTCGGAGGCCGCAAGAAAAGGAAAGGGGTTGATGACATCCGAGTAGATTCGACGTATTCCGGTGAGTAGACTAAACATCTACCGGGGGATTTTGTAAGGATGGCGTAATGCGCCCGTGATTTTAAGTTTAGTTATAATTGTTTCAATTTACATTGTGTATAAAATTAGAATTTAAGAAACTTCATTGTATGCATTCATATCTATAAATCGCCATGTTTAACAATTGCTAGGACACCGCACTAATTATCGATGAGTCATGTTGCACGTGCACATACCTACATATTACACTACACCTCATCGGTATTGACATGTCACGTAACCACTTAGAACCTGCTATGTCACATATGATTCTCTTCATACCATAAGCATCATTAATAGTGGTTGTTTTGCATTACAGTTATTATTGCCACTTATCATGTTTCCCTTTCAATTGTTATAAATTGTAGCACAAGATATATTGGATTTTGAGAATTTCGGGTTTTGAGTTTTATACACTATTAAGTTATATTCAGTGGTTCTTCATGATTGATGTGATATGTCCACCATGAGATATCGTTTTTATGATTTGAGTTTATTCCGGACCGAGTGGGGGAGCTATACTGTTGCGGATTCGTACGTTATCCGGACTGAGTGGAGGGAGTATACAGTCGGATTCATGGTGGACCCGGTCGAGACCGGGAGGCAGGAAAGCCGCATTTGAGGTAGGGAGCCTAGCGAGGATACTCGATACCGAAGATAGTTGTAAAACATCGACGAATATCTGGTGGATACCGACCGATATTACTGATTGACAGGATCGTTCGGGGAACGATGTCTGCTAAAACAGAAGATTTGTGTCGATGTTGGACACGGAAAATGAATCTTAAATTGGAAATGACCGATATTCAGAGATATTTGATGAGATTTTAGTATTGTGTTATACATTTATTTAGTACATATTCATGCATCAATGTGATACTATACATCATGCTTATCTTGTCGCTTTTACCATTATTCCGGCATGCTTACAATATCAACTGTTAGTTGTTAGTTTTGCTCACTGAGTTGGCAACCCACCCCCGTTGTGCCTTAGTTCCTTGCAGGAGACGCGTGTACGCATAGCAGCAGTGCGGATGCACTTGTCATCTTATATCGCTTATTTTGCTAGGTGGGTTACATATACAGTGACCGCCTATTTTGATATATGTATTTTGGATCTAGTATCACTCCGTCAGACCCTGTATATTTGACTTAGAATGAAATATGTTTGTATATGTTTTGTTTTGATTGAATGAGATCATCTAGTTGTGTTAATTTATGCTTTCTTTACTTATGCATGAAATTCTTCGCTTGAGCGTTGTATTTTTTTGCGTATTGATTTCCGCCGTTTGGCGTTATTTTGCTCCCAACTAGGGACACAACTTATTTAAACATTTTATAACTGCTTTTATTAAAAATTTAAAAGGAGGTGCTGTCGAAATTTTAAATACTAAAAATCTGTTGTTTAGATTTCATTTCTTAAAAATCATTCAACATGCTACCTCATTCTTTTTACTTAAAAACTGAAATTTTCTTAATTTCGCAAATGGGTTTTTGATCTTGGTTTCTGGCTTACTCAGATTGTGTCGGTATCTTTAGATGTCATACAATCAAGTGCCGGTCACACACCAAATTTCGGGTCGTGACAAAATTGGTATCAGAGCTTAGGATTAACCTTACAGAACCGAGTAGTGATTTGAAGTTAGTATGCTTTAAATTTCGTTATGTAGGTTGACCCTTGGTTTGATGGAGTTGGAGATTTAGGATGAGTAGAGTACCGTATATATGTTCCGTGGCATATTTATACTCAGCCCAAGTAACCTTAGGATGTATGTCTTGATTTATCCTTCCTTTGACTCCCTATTATTGCTGCTCCTATTCGTACACCTTATCAACTCTCATTTCTTGTTCCAGTTGCTATGGTTACACGAGCTAGGCGAGCCGCAGCCAGAGATGCAACTATGACAGATCCGCCTGTGATGGCAACTGACGCACAGGACATTCCGGCGGTACCAGAGCATGTTGATCCTCCTCCTCCAGATAGACTGACTAGGATAGAGGAGGGCATGTTGGGCTTATAGCAGATAGTGGGGCAGTTGACTGAGGCCACCCGTGTTCAGAGACAGGATCAGGAATTGACGATGGTAGAGCCCGTTGTACAACCCGTGCAGACTGTCGCACTTGTAGACTCGAGGGTTATGGAGGTATCACTTCCGGAGTTTATGATGTTCAGACCTCCGGTGTTTACGGGGACAGACGCAGCAAAGGATCCTCGGTCATTTATTGATAGGATGGCTAGGATCGGCGGGTCATTGAGATGTTTAGATGCAAGGTCAGTGGAGCTGACCAACTTTCGATTAGAGGGACTTGCAGAGACATGGTGTGAGTCGATGGAGAGAGGGCGAGCCACAGGTCTTCCTTCGATGTCATGGACAGAGTTTTCTGAGGTTTTCCTTGCCAGATTCCTTCCACAGAGCGTGAGAGATGCTGGAGCCAGCAGTTTCAAGGCGTTTCCAAAATCTGCAGATATGCCGGTGGCAGAGTATGACTTGCAGTTCACCCAGTTATCACGCTATGCTCCATACTTAGTTCCTACGAAGGAGCTCCGGGTGAAGAGGTTTGTGAGGAGCTTAGATACCCATCTATTCATTGCTATAGGCTCCCAGCACTTTGATACTTATACACAGACCATGGACGCAGCGATGCGAGTGGAGGAGCATCTAAACGAGACAACGATTGTTCCAGAGCCGAAGAGGACCAGACCTATTAGGTCAGTTACCAGGCAGTTAGGCAGAGGTCGAGGCAGACACCTTCCAGGATGCAGTTTTTGTCGAGGTTGGGCTTAGGGCCAGATGTTCAGCTCGTATCCCGATGAGCAGAGGCTGCCACCGACATGTTTTAGTTGTAGATGTCCAGGGCATTACGCTAGGGATTGTAGACTCCATGGAGGGACTGTATTTCCACAGGCTGCTTTACCGCCTCCACTTTCTACTTCGATGGCATTACTTCCTCCACCAGTTGGTACTATGCGCCAGGCCGTTGCACCGCGAAGTCGGAGTTTTGCAGGACGTTTTCAGAGAGGACGAGGAGACCGAGGGAGAGGACGTCAGGATGCTTGAAGGGGCCAGGCTCGGGTTTTTGTTTTGACTCCACTGGATGCCCAGGCATCCAATGCAGTTGTGACAGGTACTCTTTCCGTATATTCCATAGATACACATATTTTATTTGATCCCGGTTCTACGCACTCTTACGTGTCTGCACACTTTGCACTTTCTATGGGGAGAGAGTCGTCATTGTTAGAATTACCGCTTATTGTGATTACTCCTGTGGGAGATTCCTTTATAGCCCGACACGTATTCAGGTCCTGTTCAGTACGTATTGGTGATAGGGATTCGTTAGTCGATTTGATTCTCCTGGATATGCTAGATTTTGATGTACTTCTCTGTATGGATTGGCTGGCCGCTTGTCATGCTTATGTTGATTGTCGGGGGAAAGCGGTCAGATTCTATTTTCCAGGCGAACCGATTTTTGTTATACAAGGAGACTACAGTATAACTCCTGCCAACCTGATTTCTGCTCTTTATGCGGGACGGCTCTTGAAAAAGGGTTGTCTTGCGTTCTTAGCGTTTATTTAGGACGTGAGAGCCACTGAGGTCCCGTTGGACCAGGTTCCGAACGTACGAGAATTTTTTGATCTGTTCCCTGCTGAGTTATCAGGATTGCCGCCTGATCGCGATATCGAATTTTGCATTGACTTGATTCCGGGTGCGGGGCCTATTTCTATACCGCCTTATCAGATGGCCCCGACGGAGCTGAAGGAGCTCAACGGTCAGTTGCAAGAATTTCTTGATGGGGGGCTCGTTCATCCGAGTGTATCGCCGTGGGGAGCTCCTGTCTTATTCGTTAAAAAGCAGAATGGCAACATGAGATTGTGCATCAACTACAGGCAGCTGAATTGAGTTACGGTGCGAAATAGATATCCATTACCTCGTATTGTTGACTTATTCGATCAGCTACAGGGAGCTGGCTATTTCTCGAAGATCGATTTACGGTCAGGATATCACCAATTGAGAGTTCGGAAGGATGACATTCCGAAGACTGCTTTTCGCACACGATACGGGCATTATGAGTTTTTGGTGATGTCGTTCGGGCTCACCAATACCCCAGCATCTTTCATGGATATGATGAACCATATTTTTAGGCTGTTTCTTGATCAGTTCATTATTGTATTCATTGATGATATTCTTGTATACTCCCGTAGTCGAGAGGAGCATGAGCAACACTTGCAAATTACATTGCAGATTTTGAGGGAACACCAGTTGTTCGCTAAATTCTCCAAGTGTGCTTTCTGGCTGGATAATGTGTATTTCTTAGGTCACGTAGTTACGAGAGATGGTATAAGTGTGGACCCAAAGAAGATCGAGGAAGTACAACACTGGTCCAGACCTGTATCAGTTACGGAGATTCGCAGCTTCTTAGGTTTGGCCAGTTACTACCTACGTTTTGTGCAGGATTTTTCTCGTATCACTGCACCGCTGACCGGGTTGACCAGGAAGGAAGTTCTATTTCTTTGGACAGAGGCATGCGAGCAGAGTTTTTAGCAATTAAAAACTCACTTGACGACTGCACCGGTCTTATCTTTACCTTCTGGGTCAGGTGGTTTTGTTGTCTATTGTGACGCTTCTCGAGTGGGTTTAGGCTGTATGTTGATGCACCACGGAAGGGTCGTCACTTATGCTTCTTGGCAGTTGAAGAAACACGAGCAGAACTATCCCACTCATGACTTAGAGATCGCAGCGGTGGTCTTCGCACTCAAGATTTGGAGGCATTACTTATACGGTGAGTCATGTCAGATATTCACAGACCACAAGAGCTTAAAGTATTTCTTTCAGCAGCGGGATCTGAATTTGAGGCAGCGTCGTTGGATGGAGCTCATGAAGGACTATGACTGTGAGATTCTTTATCATCCGGGCAAGGCGAATGTTGTGGTAGATGCTTTGAGTCGGAGGCCTGGAGGTAGCTTATCTTATTTGAGCACAGTGCAGAGGCAGTCTTCCGCAGATTGGAAGATTCTATGTGACAGCCGAGTACAGTTTGAGTTTCCGTCTACAGGAGGACAGATCGCTCATATCCTCACCCGTCCACAGTTACTTGATCGCATCCGAGAGGCACAGTCCACCGATGCTCGTTTGTCGGAGATCATAGAGCAGGTTAGACAGGGTAGAGATTCTGAGTTCGTGATCGATGACCATAGAGTGTTATGGTTTGGGACTCGTCTTTGCATGCCAGATTCTGAAAGACTGAGACACAAGATCTTAGAGGAGGTGCATTGGTCAACATATAGTATTCATCCGGGTTCCACCAAGATGTATCATGACTTCAGAGATGTCTACTGGTGGGAAGGGATGAAGATGTTAGAT
Organism: Agapanthus africanus; assembly: GCA_030015575.1. NCBI lineage: Eukaryota > Viridiplantae > Streptophyta > Magnoliopsida > Asparagales > Amaryllidaceae > Agapanthus > Agapanthus africanus. The sequence goes on along the minus strand of CM057342.1, from coordinate 663,314,170 downwards.
ATGTATGCCCTAGAGGCCATTATTGTATAGTACTAGTTTGTATAATATATTTTGGAGGCTTGGGATATATATATATATATATATATATATATATATATATATATATATATATATATATACGGGTTTACGACGGTCTTGCTCGACATAGTAGTATGCTTCTTGGTTTGTTTCTATCTTAATATGTGTATATGTTTCTTTTAACATATCGTTAATACATATTGATGGAGCCCTTAGGATCTTTGCATGACTACCAGCGTTGTGATGACGATCACACTAGTGGGGGCTGGGTAGTCTATAAGCACATCCTTATTTTGGTCCCTGGTCGTAGGATTATCGAGATAGGGCATCGATACTCCAGAGTAGACTGGTGCATACGCTTCTTTTCCCAGCAGGGGAGATGGTTTGTCCCACAACCATCAGTACGTCGTACTGGAGATAGTATGCAAGTGCTCGTTAGGTTACGAGTACACTGGACAGGACTCGTCGGGAACTGTTGGTTGGTATTATACCTATCGTCAGTTAACAGTTCCCAGGTGACATGAGTACAGCTTAGTCCGATGACTTGACACTGTCACTTCGCCTCGAGTGTGTTCCCACTGTTCTTAGATTACTACCCTACAACGGCTCTACTGAGTCGTGCAAACAGGTAGTAGTTGGGTGTAGTCCCGAAGCACTTGGAGGCAGTGAGGTTAGACAGGATTCGTCTCTCCCGGTATTGGGAGTTGATATCGCGCTGTGTCTAGGAGAGCCATTACATATAGTCGTCCCTGGCCAGGGCAAGCGAGCTTTGCTGGTAGTGTTACCAGTAGTTTCTCAGGGTGTTTTGGGCTACACTCCGACATGACTTGTACCGCTATTAGGGGACTGACGTTTACCGCCTCCCTAGGCCCGCCATGCGATACTCTCATATGAACAGACCGGACTGTACGGAGATTGTCATATACAGGCTCAGTAAGAGTTCGGATGGGTTCACCTCATCAGTCTTCTTATCGGCATCTACCTGGGGACCGTTACGTACAGCTAGTGCCGCTTGCGGTCTGTGGTTAAATCCACTGCCAGCGTAGTGTCGAGTCTTTAGAGTCCCACACAGAGGGTTATTCGCCTTTGGGCAAAACAGAGTAGAGGTTTCATGGTTTTGCGACAGGGTTCGTTCACATCCGCGCACTTGTGCACGTTTGGTGCCCGGACAGTTATTACTAGTAGGCTTTGGTTTAAGCCAGATGCTAGTATATGTTTTGGGGTTAGTTTTATCTCTTTGTATTCGTGTTTCTCGGATCACGGATGCGGGTGTGTATGCACAGTTGACTGAGGCAGAGGCAGAGGATTCTCATTAGGGTTATGGTACGGGTGTGTATGCACAGTTGACTGTTGTCTTTTTCCAAACCCTAATGAGAATAGGAAATATGATTAATAATATTAGTTAACAATTATTGTGCTATGGTTGAGTTGAATTCTTGACTTTTGTTGACTTAGTTGACCGGTTGACCAAAGTGGACTTGTTGACCATCATCATTTATTTTCAAAGATGCTTCTTATTCTTTGCAAAAGCATTTAATGAATGAAATGATAATGGTCATTCATCAACTCACCATCACAAATTGTTAATTATTATTATTATTATCATTTTTCTAAATTATGAGAGCATGGTTGTAAAATGGTATCATTCTCACTTGCATCTTCTCTCTCATCCATTGCTCTCCTTCTTCCTCTAGCTCAAAGAAAATCCCTCTCATGAGTTGAGAACCATTTTTATTTGAGATAAAACACCAAGACTACTCTCTACTCTTTCTAGGGTTCTAGGTTTAGCAAACCAAGCACCTTAGTTACCTCTAGGTTGAGGTAGGAGCTCAAGTTCGAACCCTCGGGTGGATCTATCTTCGACAAAGAGGAGACGACGACGAGGAGCCGTACAAACTTTTACAAGGAGCAAGTAAGGAGGAGGAGAACAAGAAGAGAATGAGTTCAAGACCTAGGTATAACCATTCTACATAGTAGTTAGAACTTGTAGATTTTGTGTTAGTTTTGTTTAGCCAAGATCCTTCATGAACGATCCATGTTACCTATCGAGGAAAAAAATTGATTTTTACCTATTCCGCCTCCCCGAAAGATCCGGGGTGGGTAACGTGGACCTAACAGTGGTATCAGAGCCAGGCTAAACACAAACTAGCATGTTAGCAAAGTATCTAGAATTTCGATCGGACAAAAAACCGCAAAACACGTCAAAAATATCAACTTTCTGCCGATTTTTAATTCTGCTCGAAAAATAATAAATCATGTACTAAAAATCGGCTCAGGGTTCTTAATGAACACCCAAGAAAAACGATCCAGCGAGTCGACCAACTCACCGCGGAACCGCGGCAAGAGCATGCTCTCGGCCGCGGATCCGTGGCCGAGTTGACTCGGCCGTGGGTCTTTTCTCCTGCAGTGTTCTTATATTGATGTTTTGGGATTTTTAGGATGGTTTGTTTCTGCCCAGATTTTCCAGAAAACAAATTTGTTTTTGGGGTGGTTACAAATCCGTATTTTGATCGAAGTTCTGTAGACTTTGGCTAATAGGTTATATCTGTAATGTGATATATGCACTGAACGTCGGCTAATCGATATACGTCGATTAGTGGGGGTTGTGCATATCTGTGATCTGTAATGTTGATGGTTTGTGTATATGGATTCATTGGATTGTCGCGGATGAATAGCCGGGGGGTTGTAAGATGAGAGTTTTATTTATTTTTCAATTCATGTAATATGTAAATTGATGTAATATTATTTGTATGGCCGCACATCCGGGATGAGGTTGTAGCCGCCATTGTATATTATTTCTTTTACTGTTTTTGCTCCTAGGATAGACCCAAGGCGGGGAGCAGAAACTACTGGGTACCTCGAAGTGCCGAGTGGCCTACTCATGTTGTTGAGGGAGGTTGCTTCGCTTCGGGTACTTGGCGGGTAGTTTGCCGCACCCGTAGGGGTCTAGGGTGGGGTTTTGGCTATTCATCGCGACCGTGTAATCCGTCTTTCGTTGCAGGATCGAACGAAACGTGGATTCCTTACATATCCAATGTGTTCATCTGTGATATGGAATAGCTATCATTGCATCTGACGAATGTGTATATCTATATATGATATCTAGTAGGCGTTGCTTATGTTTTGCATCCGCGCTAGTCCAGCCCCCGCTCTGTCGTTAGTTAAGTAACCTAACGGGTGATGACGGGACCCCGTGGCGAATGCGGATGGCATAAGTGTACGTCATATTTTCATTGTTTTCTGCAATGGCAGGATTAACTGATGGGACGCATTAAATTAATGCAAGAAAACAAACCTAAAAGACGTTGTTGGAACAATTTTCAAAAAGCTGTTATTGCAAGGATGTTCTCTTTTGTTTTGCATAGAGGTATTCGGTTATGAATACCCAGCACCTCAGTCGACGGGGCAAGGGCCGAGAACCCTTCATCGGGAGTGACCCCTTGGACAAAAAGTTTGCGTCAGGGTAATAACTTCACTATAGTCAATTATTCTTGGTTTGCATCGAGGTATTCAGTTTGGAATATCCTGCACCTCATTCAACGAGGAAAGAGCCGAGATCCCTTCACAGGGAGTGACCTCTTTAGCAAAAGTTTTCGTCACTATAATTTTAAAAAGGTCATCAGGTTCCTTCAACGATATCAAGTTCATTACGTTAACGGGTTTTTCGCCAAAAAACCCAGCCGTAGCCCTCCGTCATTTCCTACAAGTACTACTTAGTATTCGAGCTGCGTATTTTGGCATTGTCAAGACGTAGTGATCGGTAGCTAAGTATTGCTTGTTTGCAGTTTTATTTTTCAGATTATTTAGGACATTCGCATAGCTATGTTGGCATTGTCAAGAGATATGCGGGTAGGTCTAAGTTAATCAAGATAATGACGGGCCGAACTTGACTAGCAGTTTATGATATGTTGGCATTGTCAAGGTCATAAACCGTTAGGAGCAAAAATCCACATCGGGAGTTTCTAAAGAAACTGAAACTTGCAGATTTAGCATACCTTCTGGAGTGTGGTGACTAGAGTGGATTCCATCTAGGTCACCACACAATGATAGTTGGATCCCGATCCCACTGATGAGTTGGATTACTCTCGGGAGATTATTTCACTTAACAATCAATGCTATAAACCAAGTAGGTGTCTAGAACGGTGTTAGCGGGGCTACGCCTCCAGGGAAAAGAGGTTATTTAATTAAGGAACTTCACGAAAGCATTGGAAAACCTCCCTTAAAGTACCAACACCAGCCTGGCTGAAAGGTTAAGCAAGTATTGTGACGTGCGATTAATCCTGACTAGTTCTTCTTTTAAGGTTTGAAGAAGAATTTGAGGAAACAGTGGGAGCCATCCTGATTAGATAAATTAATAAACCAATCTAATCTTGCAAGAGCGCACGCTAAGTGTTTTCTTTTCTCTCTCTCCAGGTAGCAACCATTTCATGCCCTAATCAAGATAATAAAATGTATCGCTTGACCGATCCGAATTCTTATTCGGGGCTGGGGAACGTTGGTTCGGCTCTAACTTATGACAACAGTCATAAGTATGAGAAAGAGAAAGAGGATTGTATGGATTCCAAGGATACCCAGTTGAAGAAGAAGCATGGTTTTGCATCTACTTCAGGTGTTCTTGTAATTGAGAACTGCTTTACGGACAGCCCTACCTCCTGGGTACTTGATACCGGATCAGGATCTCATATCTGTAATTTATTGCAGAGACTGAGAAAAAGTAGGAAAGTTGTACCTGGTGATATGTCGCTCAGAGTAGCGAACGGAGCACAAGTTAATGCTGCAGCCGTCGGTGAATATCACTTAGTGTTGCCAAATGGCAATACTATGATTTTAAACGATTGCTACTATGTACCTTCCATGGTTTGCAACATCATATCAGTTTCTTTACTCGATAAAGATGGATATAACTTTGTTCTTGATAGAAATATCATGAACATCTACCTTCATAAGGTACTGGTTGCAGAAGGTACACTGTGTAATGGTATCTACGTTCTAAATCAGAATACAGTTCTCAATATACAAAACACACGCAAGAGGAAGAATTCAGATACGAATGAATCCTACTTGTGGCATTGTAGACTTGGTCATATCGGAGAGAAAAGTCTAAGTAAGTTGCATAAAGATGGACTCTTGAATACGTTCGAGTTTTTATCTTATGAAACTTGTCAGTCTTGTCTCAAAGGGAAGATGACCAAATCTCCGTTCACCGGACATGGAGAAAGGGCAACAGAGCTCTTGGGACTCATGCACAGTGATGTATGTGGTCCGATGTCTATACATGCAAGGGGTGGGTTCTCGTACTTCATCACATTCACTGACGATCTTTCTAGGTTCGGATATGTGTATCTGATGAAACAGAAATCTGAAACTTTTGAGAAATTCAAGGAATTCAGAAACGAAGTAGAGAACCAGACAGGAAAAAGTATCAAGATCCTCCGGTCTGATAGAGGAGGGGAGTACTTAAGCACGGAATTTCGAGATTACTTAAAAGAGAATGGTATTCTCTCTCAGCTTACCCCTCCTTATACACCACAGCACAACGGTGTGTCGGAGAGAAGGAATCGTACCTTATTGGATATGGTTCGATCCATGATGAGTAATACTGAGTTACCTCTTTCATTCTGGGGACTTGCGCTAGAAACAACGGCATACTTACTGAATCAGGTTCTGTCTAAATCTGTGCCTATGACTCTATATGAAATATGGAGTGGTAAAAAACCGTATCTTGAACGTATAAAGATATGGGGTTGTCCGGCCTATGTAAAAATACAAAATCCGGACAAGCTTAAGGCACGGTCAGTTTTGTGCAAGTTTGTGGGATATCCTAGAAATTCTCTGGGATATCTGTTCTACCACACTGAAGAACAGAAGGTGTTCGTTGCTCGTCGCGCCACTTTTTTAGAGTGGCAATTTCTTGCAAAAGAAATAAGTGTGAGTACGGTAGAACTGGATGAAATATCTTATCCACAAACTCAAACTAAGGATTTAGTAGAACCAGAAAATTCAATAGTCCCAGACGAAACTCAGCCACTCCGCAGATCTGGTAGGATTTCTCATCCGCCCGAGAGATACTACGGTTTTCTCATAGACGGGGATCGAGAGGATTGCATCTTGGAAGAAGATAACCCTACCAGTTTCAGGCAGGCCATTATCAGTAGGGACTCTGATAAGTGGCTGGATGCAATGCAATCCGAAATGGAGTCCATGTACATCAATAAAGTGTGGACCTTGGATATTGCTCCACCTGGGGTAAAACCCGTTGGATGCAAATGGATCTATAAAAGGAAACTTGGTGTGGATGGGCAGGTGGAAACCTATAAGGCTAGACTCGTTGCAAAAGGTTTTCGTTAAAGACCTGGTTTGGACTATGACGAAACATTTTCTCCACTGGCTATGCTCAAATCCATTCGGATCCTACTTGCCATTGCTGCCTTTCATGACTATGAAATCTGGCAGATGGACGTTAAAACGGATTTTCTAAACGGTTGTTTCAAAGAGTGCATTTACATGGATCAGCCAGAAGGTTTCGTAGACAGTGGGAGCAGCGGGAAGGTGTGAAAGTTGCTTAAATCCATTTATGGATTAAAGCAGGCATCGCGGAGCTGGAACATCTGTTTTGATGAGGCAATCAAGGAATTTGATTTCATCAAGAACGAAGATGAACCTTGTATCTATAAGAAGATTGTAGGACGAACTGTCGTATTCCTAGTCTTGTATGTGGACGACATTCTTTTGATAGGAAATGGCATTCCTATGCTACAATCGGTCAAGCTATTCTTGTCACAACGGTTCTCCATGAAAGACCTGGGTGATTCCTCGTACATTCTGGGGATCAAGATCTACAGAGATAGATCCAAGAAACTACTGGGACTTTCGCAGTCCAGGTATATAGAGACTGTACTAAAGAGATTTAGTATGGAAGATTCCAAGCGCGGTAACATACCCGCATTGCACGGAATCACCCTCTCCAAGAAGATGTCTCCTAAGACTGACGAGGAGAGGGTTCGCATGAGCACTATACCCTACGCTTCGGCGTTAGGATCTATAATGTACGCAATGCTATGTACAAGACCAGATGTAGCTTACGCGCTGAGCGTGGTGAGCCGGTATCAATCAGACCCAGGTGAGGACCACTGGACGGCAGTGAAGAACATTCTCAAGTACCTAAGAAGGATTAAGGAGATGTTCCTGGCTTACGGTAATGGAGACCTCAGGGTCGAGTCCTTTACCATTTCAAGCTTCCAGAATGACAAGGATGACAGTAAGTCTGTCTCGGGTTTTGTGTTTACCCTCAACGGAGGGGCGGTATGTTGGAGGCAGGATACCGTCGCAGACTCAACGATGGAGGCTGAATACATTGCTGCAAGCGATGCCACAAAAGAGGCGGTCTGGATGAAGAAGTTCATTAGTGAACTTCAGGTGGTTCCGTCCATTGTTGACCCAATACCTTTGTATTGCGATAACAATGGGGCTATAGATTTAGCGAAAGAACCAAGGTCCCATCAGAAATCCAGACACATCTTAAGACGGTATCACCTGATCAGGGAGATCATTGATTGCCAGGAGATCGAGGTACGGAGAGTGGACACAAAAGACAACACGGCGGATCCATTCACAAAGGCCCTCCCTCAAACACAGTTCGAGCGACTTTTTGAGCTATTGGGTTTGCGGTACGCCAGCAGCCGGCCTTAGTGCAGACGTTGGGTATGCGGTACACCAATTGCTGGCCTTTAGTGCAAATGGGAGATTGTTAGATATGTATGCCCTAGAGGCCATTATTGTATAGTACTAGTTTGTATAATACATTTTGGAGGCTTGGGATATATATATATATATATATATATATATATATATATATATATACGGGTTTACGACAGTCTTGCTCGACATAGTAGTATGCTACTTGGTTTGTTTCTATCTTAATATGTGTATATGTTTCTTTTAACATATCGGTAATACATATTGATGGAGCCCTTAGGATCTTTGCTTGACTACCGGCGTTGTGATGGCGATCACACTAGTGGGGGCTGGGTAGTCTATAAGCACATCCTTATTTTGGTCCCTGGTCATAGGATTATCGAGACAGGGCATCGATACTCCAGAGTAGACTGGTGCATACGCTTCTTTTCCCAGCAGGGGAGATGGTCTGTCCCACAACCATCAGTACATCATACTGGAGATAGTATGCAGGTGCTCGTTAGGTTACGAGTACACTGGACAGGACTCGTCGGGAACTGTTGGTTGGTATTATACCTATCGTCAGTTAACAGTTCCCAGGTGACATGAGTACAGCTTAGTCCGATGACTTGACACTGTCACTTCTCCTCGAGTGTGTTCCCACTGTTCTTAGATTACTACCCTACCACGGCGCTACTGAGTCGTGCAAACAGGTAGTAGTTGGGTGCAGTCCCGAAGCACTTGGAGGCAGTGACGGTTAGACAGGATTCGTCTCTCCCGGTATTGGGAGTTGATATCGCGCTGTGTCTAGGAGAGCCATTACACATAGTCGTCCCTGGCCAGGGCAAGCGAGATTTGCTGGTAGTGTTACCAGTAGTTTCTCAGGGTGTTTTGGGCTACACTCCGACACGACTTGTACCGCTATTAGGGGACTGACATTTACCGCCCCCTAGGCCCGCCATGCGATACTCTCATACGAACAGACCGGACTATACGGAGATTGTCACATACAGGCTCAGTAGGAGTTCGGATGGGTTCACCTCATCAGTCTTCTTATCGGCATCTGCCTGGGGACCGTTACGTACAGCTAGTGCCGCTTGCGGTCTGTGGTTAAACCCACTGCCAGCGTAGTATCGAGTCTTTAGAGTCCCACACGGAGGGTTATTCGCCTTTGGGAAAAACAGAGTAGAGGTTGCATGGTTTTGTGACAGGGTTCGTTCACATCCGCACACTTGTGCACGTTTGGTGTCCGGACAGTTATTACTAGTGGGCTTTGGTTTAAGACAGATCCTAGTATATGTTTTGGGGTTAGTTTTATCTCTTTGTATTCGTGTTCCTCGGATCACGGATGCGGGTGTGTATGCACAGTTGACTGAGGCAGAGGCAGAGGATTCTCATTAGGGTTATGGTACAGGTGTGTATGCACAGTTGACTGTTGTCTTTTTCCAAACCCTAATGAGAATAGGAAATATGATTAATAATATTAGTTAACAATTATTGTGCCATGGTTGAGTTGAATTCTTGACTTTTGTTGACTTTTGTTGACTTTTTGACTTAGTTGACCAGTTGACCAAAGTGGACTTGTTGACCATCATCATTTGTTTTCAAAGATGCTTTTCATTCTTTGCAAAAGCATTTAATGAATGAAATGTTAATGGTCATTCATCAACTCATCATCACAAATTGTTAATTATTATTATTATTATCATTTTTCTAAATTATGAGAGCATGGTTGTAAAATGGTATCATTCTCACTTGCATCTTCTCTCTCATCCATTGCTCTCCTTCTTCCTCTAGCTCAAGGAAAATCCCTCTCATGAGTTGAGAACCATTTTCCTTTGAGATAAAACACCAAGAATACTCTCTACTCTATCTAGGGTTCTAGGTTTAGCAAACCAAGCACCTTAGTTACCTCTAGGTTGAGGTAGGAGCTCAAGTTCGAACCCTCGGGTGGATCTATCTTCGACAAAGAGGAGACGACGATGAGGAGCCGTACAAACTTTTACAAGGAGCAAGTAAGGAGGAGAACAACAAGAAAAGAATGAGTTCAAGACCTAGGTATAACCATTCTACATAGTAGTTAGAACTTGTAGATTTTGTGTTAGTTTTGTTTAGCCAAGATCCTTCATGAACGATCCATGTTACCTATCGAGGAAAAAATTTGATTTTTACCTATTCCGCCTCCCCGAAAGATCCGGGGTGGGTAACGTGGACCTAATAGAAGAGAGATGTCACGGAGTTTGTTTTGAGATGCTTGACTTGCCAGCAAGTCAAGGCCGAGCACCAGAGGCCGGCAGGAGAGTTACAACCCTTACCCATTCCGGAGTGGAAATGGGAGCAGATCTCCATGGATTTCATTGTGGGTCTGACCAGGACTAGCAGAGGGTATGATTCCATCTTGGTGATTGTGGATCGATTGATAAAGACAGCTCACTTTCTTCCGATGAAGACAGCTTATGGATATGCGCATTATGCCCAGATCTAAATTGACGAGATTATGCGATTGCATGGAGTTTCGATTTGCATTAAGTCCGATAGGGACATACAGTTCACCAGCCGATTATGGAAGAAACTTCATGAGGCTCTAGGCAACCGATTGAGTTTCAGTACAGCGTTCCACCCGCAGACCGACGGTCAGTCAGAGCGGACCATACGGACTCTTGAGGATATGCTCCGAGCCTGCAGTTTAGATTTCGGTGGCAGTTGGGGTCGTCATTTGTCCTTGATAGGGTTCTCCTACAATAACAGCTTCCAGGAGATGATTCAGATAGACCCCTTCGAAGATTTGTATGGGAGAAAGTGTCGATCGCCCATTTGTTGGACAGAATTCAGCGAGAGCAGGATTTTGGGACCGCAGCTAGTGCATGAGACTACAGAAAAGATCCGGTTGATTGGAGACAGGATGAGGGCGGCCCAGTGCAGACAGAAATCTTATGCTGATCGACGTCATCGCAGACTTGAGTTCGATGTGGGAGACCATGTGTTCCTCCGTGTCTCTCTGATGAAGGGTGTGATGCGTTTCGGGAAAAAGGGGAAGCTCAGTCCCAGATATATCGGACCCTATGAGATTCTGGAGAGGGTGGGTGCTGTAGCTTATCGTTTAGCACTTCCACCAAGCTTTCCCGAGTTACATCCGGTGTTTCACGTGTCTATACTTCGCAAGTAGCTTCATGATCCCTCTCACGCGATCCAGCATCAGACTTTACTGCTTGAGCCGGATTTATCCTATATGAGCAGCCGGTAGCTATTCTAGACCGGCAGGTAAAGAAACTAAGATCAAGGATACTTTCATCAGTAAAGTTTCTTTAGCGTGGACCAAATAGCGAGGAGTTCACTTAGGAGGCTGAGGATGACATACGGAAGAAATTCCCACATCTTTTTGAAGGTACGTGTATTTAAGTTTTAAATTCGGAGACCGAATTTTCTTAAGGGGGGAATATTGTAACATTTTTAAATATTTTAGATAATTAATTAATTTATTTATTTAATTAAAAATGTTATTTTAATTTTATTGTAATAAAAAGACCTTTTAATATGTGGTAGACTAATTTAGTAAAGAAAGTAGTTTGTTTATATAATAATAAGTGTCATGAGGGGTTTTGTGAAAATTGTTCAGTTGGACCTCCATGGTGACACCTCCACCTAAATTAACACTTCATATCCTTATCTATTTCAAAATTGTTCAGTTGGACATTAGGTTTAGAAAGAAAAATACTTAGTAATAATCCTCTACCTCAATTTGAATGAAAGAAGAAAGGAGAAGCTAAGTACTAGGGAATCCTTACCTCAACCTTCATGCTAGGATTACATGTGCTTGTGCATCTTTGAAGGAGCCTTTCAGTTGATCATTCAATTGGTATAAGTTTCAACCCTGTAGATTTTAGTTCAATATTGTTTTAGTATAGAAGTATGATATCGGTATATATCGTATTTGGATGAATTATAGCTCTGCTTTAAATCTGCTATAAGTTAGTTAATCTTTAGCAAAATCAAGTAATACGCAACCTTGTAAATTGGAACTAGAAACACGGACCCATTCTTTGAATTTTTGACCGGCGACATTCCCCACTTTTCCGAGCTCGCCGGTTTTTCTAGGGAGTTGGCTGTTGATTTTTCTATGGCAGCTCTCTGTATATATTTTAGGGTATCTGGTATAGTTAGATTATGTTATATGTTCTGTATATAAAATCTAGAAGCAAATTCTTGTTTTGGGTTATAATTCTAAATACGATACGGATATTTCGTTTTATGATTTTGTTGTTCCTGTTACAAACAGCGAAAGGTTAGATCAGGTTAATATAAGTTTTAGATAGTTCACAATATTTGCACGTAGCATGTTTAGTATGTAAGTCTTGTAGTTTCACATTTTCACCGTATCGGAGTTTAGCCGTTTCTTATACAAAAGTTAATTTCGATGTTAGGTTCGACCACGGGGAATTCGGAGGCCATAAGAAAAGAAAAGGGGTTGATGACATCCGAGTAGATTCGACGTATTCCGGTGAATAGACTAAATATCTACCGGAGGATTTTGTAAGGATGGTGTAATACGCCCGTGATTTTAAGTTTAGTTATAATTGTTTCCATTTACATTGTGTATAAAATTAGAATTTAAGAAACTTCATCGTATGCATTCATATCTATAAATCGCCATGTTTAACAATTGGTAGGACACCGCATTAATTATCGATGAGTCATGTTGCACGTGCACATACCTACATGTTACACTACACCTCATCAGTATTGACATGTCACGTAACCACTTAGAACCTGCTATGTCACATATGATTCACTTCATAGCATAAGCATCATTAATAGTAGTTGTTTTGCATTACTGTTATTATTAACACTTATCATGTTTCCCTTTCAATTGTTATAAATTGTAGCACAAGATGTATTGGATTTTGAGAATTTCGGGTTTTGAGTTTTATACACTATTAAGTTATATTCAGTGGTTTTTCATGATTGATGTGATATGTCCACCATGAGATATCGTTTTTATGATTTGATTTTATTCCGGACCGAGTGGGGGAGCTATACGGTTGCGGATTCGTACGTTATCCGGACTGGGTGGGGGGAGTATACAGTCGGATTCATGGTGGATCCGGTCGGGACCGAGGGGCAGGAAAGCCGCATTTGAGGCGGGGAGCCTAGCAAGGATACTCGATACCGGAGATAGTTGTAAAACATCGGCAGATATCTGGTGGATACCGACCGATGTTACTGATTGATAGGATCGTTCGGGAAACGATGTCTGCTAAAATAGAAGATTTGTGTCAATGTTGGATACGGAAAATGAATCTTAAATTGGAAATGACCGATATTCAGAGATATTTGATGAGATTTCAGTATTGTGTTATACATTTATTTAGTACATATTCATGCATCAATGTGATACTATACACCATGCTTATCTTGTCGCTTTTACCATTATTCTGGCATGCTTACAATATCAACTGTTAGATGTCAATTTTGCTCACTGAGTTGGCAACCCACCTCCATTGTGCTTTAGTTCCTTGCAGGAGACGCGTGGACGCATAGCAGCAATGCGGATGCAGTTGTCAGCTTATACCGCTTATTTTGCTAGGTGGGTTACATATACAGTGACCGTCTATTTTGATATATGTATTTTGGATCTAGTATCACTCCATCAGACCCTGTATATTTGACTTAGAACGAAATATGTTTGTATATGTTTTGTTTTGATTGAGTGAGATCGTCTAGTTGTGTTAATTTATGCTTTCTTTACTTATGCATGAAATTCTTCGCTTGAGCGTGATCGGTACGTCTTCTTCCTTCGCATTCGTTTGTACATATTTTTGCATTTGCATACTTATTTGAAAACCCATAAAAATTTCAAAAATTTCAAAAATTATAAAAATTATTGTATTCAATATTGGCTAATTGAGTTTGGTTTGACAAATAGGTTAACTGGCTAGGAACAACTAGATCTTAGACTTAGTGAATTAAAAACCCTAAAAATAACCTCCCTTAAAGTTTAGTGGTAGAAAGTATATGTTTTGTAGTTTATTTAGAAATAGACAAATTTTGAGTTCACTTCTTGGGCTAAGTCAAAACGAAAGAAAAATATTGAAGCTTTTATTAGAGTATAAGTTTGAAAAATAGTTCCTAACTTAAGTCTAGATTCTGAAAACGTATACCCTACAATTTGCACAATCACGAACCTTGAAATTTGGAATAGTAGAAGAGACCTTGAAATGCTCTTGTCTAAAGTCCTTAGTACGAAGAAAATAAAAGAAAAAAAAAGGTGAATAAAAAAAAATGGATACTGGTTTTTGTGATTACTTAAGGCTGCAAAAATAGAAAAATATTTAGCGAGGGTGTTTCATCACCTAGTGCCTTAGACCAACTGGTTTGGGAGTCACTGCTAAAGCCTTGGGTGTTGCAAAACTAGGAAGTACGCTTTAAAGTGCTAACGCATCTTGTAATCGGTTGTTGGTACCTCAAGAAGTATTAACGGTCACATGAAGGATGTGTAAGCAAATTTCATTTTAAAATTCACTAATTAATAAGTGCTTTGGACAATGGACGAGAGTACGATTGCTTGATTTGAATTTCCAAGTGTAGGGGTGATATTTACACACACGTGGGGATATGTGATTAGAGTTTAGAGGAGAGAAAGGAATGAAGAATAGAACTTGTATCTTTAGTAGAGTTGATAGAAATTCCTAAGTGGAGATGGAACCCTAGAAGGAAAACTTAGGAGATGCCGAAAGCTAAGTAAGTCTATAAGATATATATAATCTTAAGTTAAATAATGAGGAAGTGTGAAGAATATGGGTGGATAATTTGCGAATCAAAAGATAATAGAATTCCTTGTTAGAAAACCTAATTGGAAAACAAAAGTCAATGGGCCGAGTTGATAGGATTTTGTGGGTGTAATCCGCTGAAAACGCTCAGGAGACAACACTCCTACTAGGGACACCTAGAGGTTTAACGGCTTGTTGCACGTGCTCAGTGCAATCGCGTTTCCCTGCGAAAGTGCGGTTAGGTTAGGATTTTAGTGAATAAAAAATAAGTTTGCTCGAGGACGAGCAAAAGATAAGTTTGGGGGTATTTGTTCACACCATAATATTGCATTATTATATTCCTCATTCTTATTCTTTTTATAAATAAACAGGTGCTTTTGACGCATGTCTGCTACATGTTACAGGTTACAGGTTCTTAGACAGAAAACAGTGAAAACGATGTAAAGACGATGAAAAAGTGAACTTTGACCAACAAATAGAAGACTCTTGATCAAGTCTACATCAAAGATAAAATTCACAAAGTACAAGGCAATGCAAGGTCCAAGATTACAAAGCGAACGGTTAAAAGTCCACCGCAATTATTCACTGGAGATCTGGAAGAAACATAGAAGCTATTTTAATAAAGAACCAAATAATAAGGAAGCCCAAAGATCCAAGGCCCAATACTTTCTTTAAAGAGACAGAGACATAAAATTTTACCAAAGCTTGAAGTCTACTTTGACTAGGTCTTTTTAAGGATATTTTGGTAAATGTAGACATGCAAATCAATTGTAACCTAGGGTTTCCTATTCTCTATAAATAGGAACTCTACTCATTGTAATTTCTTATGCCTCCCTTTAATGAATAAAATTTAGAAATCTTTTGGAGAGCATCGGTGTTTCTTCTCCATTCAGAAATTCAGATCTGACAACCCTGCATGGATGATTGGAGGGATGCATCTGTAACTAATTTAATTTCTTGCCTTAGTGTAGATTTAAATTTCTTACCCTAGGTAGATTTAATTTCATGCCCTAGGAACTTGTTTAGAGTTAGCTTTGGGGAAGCATTTTGAGAGATGAGGTATCTCATCCCTTTCTTACCCACCTAATATTTACAATAGGACTCCATGCATACATGCACATACCGCTCCCCACGGCATCCTACCCCTCGAGGTAGCGGTGATACCGTAGTATAAAGGCCCGGGTGTGATGTTTTCCATGAAGGTTAGGGTAAGGATCTCTAAAGGAAGGACAAGAACCTAGATGAAGGATCACCTTCCCGAACAGATCTAATCCACTTTATTGATAATTACCATAACTCCTCACAGATCTTCATTCGGGTATAGAAAGCGTTGAGGTTTACTTGCATTTCCAAACCATCCCTAAACCTAGCCCTAGCAAGAATAGATCTAGATAATTAGTATAGATTAATTAGGTTTTAAGATTTAATAATTAATCCGAACACCCTTCGGAATTAACTCGTAAGCGCGAATCGGAAATTCACAACATCCCTGTGGACCGACCCGTACTCACCAGCTAGCTTCATGCGACGCCGTTCTTGATTGCGGTTACAAATATTTTTGATCGCATGAAGCACGACGTCGCATGAAGCTAGCCGGTGTGTACGGGACGGTCCACAGGGATGTTGTGAATTTCCGATTCGCGCTTACGAGTTAATTCCGAAGGGTGTTCGGATTAATTATTAAATCTAAAAACCTAATTAATCTATACTAATTATCTAGATCTATTCTTGCTAGGGCTAGGTTTAGGGATGGTTTGGAAATGCAAGTAAACCTCAACGCTTTCTATACCCGAATGAAGATCTGTGAGGAGTTATGGTAATTATCAATAAAGTGGATTAGATCCGTTCGGGAAGGTGATCCTTCCTCTAGGTTCTTGTCCTTCCTTTAGAGATCCTTACCCTAACCTCCATGGAAAACATCACACCCGGGCCTTTATACTACGGTATCACCGCTACCTCACGGGTTAGGATGCCGTAGGGAGCGGTATGTGCATGTATGCATGGAGTCCTATTGTAAAAATTTGGTGGGTAAGAAAGGGATGAGAGACCTCATCTCTCAAAATCCTTCCCCAAAGCTAACTCTAAACAAGTTCCTAGGGCATGAAATTAAATCTACCTAGGGCAAGAAATTTAAATCTACACTAAGGCAAGAAATTAAATTACTTACAGATGCATCCCTCCAATCATCCATGCAGGGTTGTCAGATCTGAATTTCTGAATGGAGAAGAAACACCGATGCTCTCCAAAAGATTTCTAAATTTTATTCATTAAAGGGAGGCATAAGAAATTATAATGAGTAGAGTTCCTATTTATAGAGAATAGGAAATCCTAGGTTACAATTGATTTGCATGTCTACATTTACCAAAATATCCTTAGGAAGACCTAGTCAAAGTAGACTTCAAGCTTTGGTAAAATTTTATGTCTCTGTCTCTTTAAAGAAAGTATTGGGCCTTAGATCTTTGGGCTTCCTTATTATTTGGTTCTTTATTAAAATAGCTTCTATGTTTCTTCCAGATCTCCAGTGAATAATTGCGGTGGACTTTTAACCGTTCGCTTTGTAATCTTGGACCTTGCATTGCCTTGTACTTTGTGAATTTTATCTTTGATGTAGGCTTGATCAAGAGTCTTCTATTTGTTGGTCAAAGTCCACATTTTCATCGTTTTCACTGTTTTCTGTCTAAGAACCTGTAACCTGTAACATGTAGCAGACATGCGTCAAAAGCACCTGTTTATTTATAAAAAGAATAAGAATGAGGAATATAATAATGCAATATTATGGTGTGAACAAATACCCCCAAACTTATCTTTTGCTCGTCCTCGAGCAAACTTATTTTTATTCACTAAAATCCTAACCGTACTTTCGCAGGGAAACGCGATTGCACTGAGCACGTGCAACAAGCCGTTAAACCTCTAGGTGTCCCTAGTAGGAGGAGTGTTGTCTCCTGAGGGTTTTCAGCGGATTACACCCACAAAATCCTATCAATTCGGCCCATTGACTTTTGTTCTCCAATTAGGTCTTCTAACAAGGAATTCTATTATCTTTTGACTCGCAAATTATCCACCCATATTCTTCACACTTCCTCATTATTTAACTTAAGATTATATATGTTATGTAGACCTACTTAGCTTTCGGCATCTCTTAAGTCTTCCTTCTAGGATTTCATCTCCACTTAGGAATTTCTATCAACTCTATTAAAGATACAAGTTCTAACTTTCATTCCTCTCTCTTATCTAAATTCCAATCACATACCCCCACGTGTGTGTATAAATCACCCCTACACTTGGAAATTCAAATCAAGCAATCGTACTCTCGTCCTTTGTCCAAAGCACTTATTAGTGAATTTTTAATTGAATTTCGCTTACACATTCTTCATGCGACCGTTAATACTTCTTGAAGTACCAACGACCGATTACAAAATGTGTTTGCACATTTAAGCGTAATTCCTAGTCTTGCAACACCCAAGGCTTTTAGCAGTGACTCCCAAACCAGTTGGTCTAAGGCACTAGGTGATGAAGCACCCTCGCTAAATATTTTTCTATTTTTACAGCCTTAAGTAATCACAAAAACCAGTGTTCATTTTTTTTTATTCTTTATTCACAATTTTTCTTTTATTTTCATTGTACTAAGGACTTTAGACAAGAGCATTTCAAGGTCTCTTCTACTATTCCAAGTTTCAAGGTGCGTGATTGTGCAAATTGTAGGGTATACATTTTCAGAATCTAGACTTAAGCTAGGAACTATTTTTCAAATTTATACTCTAATAAAAGCTTCAATATCTTTCCTTCGTTTCGACTTAGCCCAAGAAGTGAACCCAAAATTTGCCTATTTCTAAATAAACTACAAGGCATATACTTTCTACCGTTAAATTTTAAAGAAAGTTATCTTTAGGGTTTTTAATTCACTAAGTCTAAGATCTAGTTGTTCCTAGCCAGTTAACCTATTTGTCAAACTCGAGTCAAATAAGGCCAAAATTGAATACATTAATTTTTATAATTTTTCAAAAAATTTCAATTTTTATGGGTTTTCAAATAAGTATGCAAATGCAAAAATATGTACAAATGAATGCGAAAGAAGAAGACGTACCGAGCATACCCCCAAAGTTGAACTTGACAGTGTCCTCACTGTCATGCTAAACCAAGAGGGTCAAAATACCGGCACTCCCCTGTTTATTTATTTATAAATTTTTTTTATATTTTTAATGTTTTGAAATTTTTTTATTTTTTTATAGAAAAGAAAACAAAAAATATATACATATATACAAAGATTCCCCCAAACTTAAGCTTGGCCTTGCACAAGCCAAAAGTTAGCACCAACCATTCAAAAATCTTATCGTGGAAATGGTATAGTCGGTGCAAGAAAATGAGAAGCACGCGAGACCGTATGGAAAGAAGAATGGTAGAATATGGTCTCGGTGGGGGAGAAGAATGGCGAAAAGAAGAAGGAAGTGGAGTACGATCTTGAGGGTGTAAATTGAGTGAATAAATTAGCGCAATATGTGATGACCGATATGTTATAAGCGATTGCGATAACCTATCAACCCGTCGGGAAATGGGGTCAAATCCCTCAAGATTCGCAAGAAAACATGGGTACGCCGAACTTGGTATAGGAGATGAAAGCGTAACGGTCATTTGTTCGGTCGAAACAATATGAGAGATGAAAAGGAGTGAATTAGCGATAGTATCTTTCTCACCGTAGTAAACTGTTTTGAACTTGAAAGATTCCATTAATGGTTCGAAACTACTATAATCAACTGAGTCTGATGGCTCATCTGAAAATGTAAAGGACTCAAACTCGGACGGTGAGTCATCAACATCGTCCGAAAAAGTGAAACACTCGTAGATGTTATCGTCTGTGAAAATTTTGTCAGATTCAAAGGAAAATCTTTCAAGCTCACAGTCTTTAACCGGGGTCGGAACGATGGGAAGGAGGGAGGGTGATATAACAGTCAAAGGTTCAGGAGGATGAATTGGAAAACCAGACACATCAAACAAAAATGATTCAACCTCAATATTATCCTCAAGACTCTTCTCGATACTATCCTCAATATTCAACTCATCCATGCCATTATCATCAAAATCTAGACGCATATGAGATTCGGGAAAAACATTTAATAACTCGGGATGATGATTTGAACATAAAATCTCAAGTAAATCGACAGGTTCATCATCCGAAATATTCCCGGCGTCTATATCCTCAATCAAGTGAAAATCAATTTCTTTAGACACCTCATCAAAAGCATGGATATTTATCAATTTATGTTCTAGAGTGGAGGTGTAAAGATCGAAAGGATTAGGTGCGGTTTCACTCGAAAGGGGTTCCTCATAATCTGGCAAATCAAACACTACAAATTCGCTCAACTCATCATTTTGGACACATGTTTAAAAATTGGAGTTGTTGGATTCAATTGGGTATGGGTAGGTTTGATTTGGAAATCCTCTCTCATTCTCACTCTGTCCAACCGCCGCCTCATACATTGAAAAATTTGGAGCTAGCGGGACACTAGCTACCGGTTCACTAGGTTGCATAAGGGCGGCCATGGACGCCTCCACATTCCTCATCATTTTATTTGTTGCAGCAATATATGCCTCCAACGACTCTTCCAAACTAGACTTGAGTGGTGAGGGGGTTTCGGTAAAAGATTCAAAATCGTGTGGATATGTGAAACTCCCTAATGGCTGTGTAGAAACGGTGTCTAGTGAAGGTGGTAAGGTCGGGTAGGACTGGTAGGAAGTGGATGATTGGAAAGGGGTAGGGTCAACATATGGATAAAAAGGTGAATAATCGTGCGGATCCCTAAAACTAGATGAGTGAAGAGGGGTGAAAGATCGACTGCGAGATTGAGCAATATGCTCAGCAATGGACATCGGCCTAGGAGTGACAGAAGGACTTGAAGAAGTGGTATCAACATATGTAGGTGGTAAAGGTTGACTCGGTTGATACAAAGTGGGTTGAAAAGTCAAACTATTTCTCCTAGACGTCTCTATTTGATCTTTCAAAGATATTTTTGGCAAGGAGGGATCGTCTTTAAATTGACCGAACAAATTGACGTATGACGCAAAATTAGGTTCGGGATACCAAAGTTCGGCTAATGATTTATTGTGTGGGGTACCCATGTTAGAAGATGAAAGGTGACAAGAAGGAAGGTTGGATGGTGCAAGGATTTATTTGGGGCTAAAAAAATTTGCAAGTTCTATAAAATATTTGTCCTTTTTATTTTCATTTTTCATTGATTTTTTTCTTTCTCTTTATTTGGAAAAATTTTGTTGCAAAAAGATTTTTAGAGAAAAAATATGCAACAGCAAAATATTTTATAGAAAAGATATGCAACAGCAAAATATTACTTGCAATCTATTTTATTTTAAGCGGGTCCCAAAAATCCTGCACAAGACTGTTATATAGGAGGGAATATATTTTTAAAGTGCACAGAATCTTGCAGGAAATTTAACAAAAGATATATCGAAAGATTCAGAGGAGAGATCAGAAGACTTACAGAGTTTTTTTTCTATTTACCGCAGAGGAAGTTTGGGGATCTGATCCGTTGGTATGACCGCGGAACCGCCGCATATGGCAGCCTCAGACCGCGGATCCGCTGAGGTTTGGTGGTTTCGGCCGGTTTTTTTTTCTTCTGCTCTCCAGATCTCCGCGGTTCTTCTTGTTTCGCTTTCTGGAAATTTCCAGATCCGTCTCGATTGTATATCCTGCAACATTCAAACAACAAAGTACCCTTTCCAAAAATAACAGATAATATATTTTTATATTTTTTGTGATTTTTCAGATTTTTATGATTTTTTTAATTTTGATTAACCCGAAATTGCAAAAAGGAAATAACACGCCATCCCCGGCAACGGCGCCATTTGATTGAGTATTCCCGCCTGTCACGCGGGTGACCCGGGTTCGATCCCCGGCAACGGCACCATTTGATTGAATTAATTTAGCGTTTGATTGGAGTGATTTAGCGTGCTTGCGCTTTTTAAGATAGATCAAAAATATTTGTAACCGCAATCAAGAACGGCGTCGCATGAAGCTAGCCGGTGAGTACGGGTCGGTCCACAGGGATGTTGTGAATTTCCGATTCGCGCTTACGAGTTAATTCCGAAGGGTGTTCGGATTAATTATTAAATCTAAAAACCTAATTAATCTATACTAATTATCTAGATCTATTCTTGCTAGGGCTAGGTTTAGGGATGGTTTGGAAATGCAAGTAAACCTCAACGCTTTCTATACCCGAATGAAGATCTGTGAGGAGTTATGGTAATTATCAATAAAGTGGATTAGATCCGTTCGGGAAGGTGATCCTTCCTCTAGGTTCTTGTCCTTCCTTTAGAGATCCTTACCCTAACCTTCATGGAAAACATCACACCCGGGCCTTTATACTACGGTATCACCGCTACCTCGAGGGGTAGGATACCGTAGGGAGCGGTATGTGCATGTATGCATGGAGTCCTATTGTAAATATTTGGTGGGTAAGAAAGGGATGAGAGACCTCATCTCTCAAAATCCTTCCCCAAAGCTAACTCTAAACAAGTTCCTAGGGCATGAAATTAAATCTACCTAGGACAAGAAATTTAAATCTACACTAAGGCAAGAAATTAAATTACTTACAGATCCATCCCTCCAATCATCCATGCAGGGTTGTCAGATCGGAATTTCTAAATGGAGAAGAAACACCGATGCTCTCCAAATGATTTCTAAATTTTATTCATTAAAGGGAGGCATAAGAAATTACAATGAGTAGAGTTCCTATTTATAGAGAATAGGAAACCCTAGGTTACAATTGATTTGCATGTCTACATTTACCAAAATATCCTTAGGAAGACCTAGTCAAAGTAGACTTCAAGCTTTGGTAAAATTTTATGTCTCTGTCTCTTTAAAGAAAGTATTGGGCCTTGGATCTTTGGGCTTCCTTATTATTTGGTTCTTTATTAAAATAGCTTCTATGTTTCTTCCAGATCTCCAGTGAATAATTGCGGTGGAATTTTAACCGTTCGCTTTGTAATCTTGGACCTTGCATTGCCTTGTACTTTGTGAATTTTATCTTTGATGTAGGCTTGATCAAGAGTCTTCTATTTGTTGGTCAAAGTCCACTTTTTCATCGTTTTCACTGTTTTCTGTCTAAGAACCTGTAACCTGTAACATGTAGCAGACATGCGTCAAAAGCACCTGTTTATTTATAAAAAGAATAAGAATGAGGAATATAATAATGCAATATTATGATGTGAACAGAGCGTCGTATTGTTGTTGCGTATTGATTTCCGCCGTTTGGTGTTGTTTTTCTCCTAATTAGGGATGCAACTTATTTAAACATTTTATAACTGCTTTTATTAAAAATTTAAAAGAAGGTGTTGTCGAAATTTTAAATGCTAAAAATTCATTTTTTAGATTTCATTTCTTAAAAATCATTCGACATGCTACCTCATTCTTTTTACTTAAAAACTGAAATTTTCTTAATTCCACAAATGGGTTTTTGATCTTGGTTTCTTGTTTACTCAGATTGTGTCGGCATGTTTAGATGTCATACAATCTAAGTGCCGGTCATGCACCAAATTTCGGCTCGTGACGATATCGATCGCATCTGTCCAAACCTCTGACATAAATCAACTTGGCATCTTCGGAGAGGTGGACGGATATGTTCCAAATAGTATCTGCCCCCAAATTCAGGTGTCTCCAACGTCTCAGTCTAGTCTTCGGCGGTAAACAAGATACTTACTAATAATACAATTATTGTTTAAAATAGAACGAAACGTTGTTTAGAAATAAGGAGTCTACGATATTTTTAAAGTAGATATTCATTTGAAATTAGCAGCGCATCCTTTGCATTATGGCTTTTAAAATAGAGACGATTCGTTAGTTTTCAAAATATGAACGTAACCTTAGCATTTTCATAGTCTCCCAATCGGGATAATTAGTAAGACTTCACGAGTCAAATAATAAAAAAGGTCGCATTCGGCAAACCATTTTCATCACATCCAGTACGGAATCTCGCCTCGTACGATAACAATCAAATATTCAACAATAACCAGTACGGACCTTTAGTCGCGTACGCACGCACAACCCAATTAGTACAGACATCTAGTCGCGTACACGTACATAACATTAATCATATATACATATATAAAGCACACAAGTTACGAGTTATATAAAAAATATATAATTATAAACTAAATATATGGTTTACATATCTGTATTAATTAATAAGTGTTCACAAGTGTCACAACCCGCTTCCCAAAGGACAGAAACGGTGACGTGGTACGGTCCGCAACCTAACTGTATTGAACGTGGTCTAACTCAATGCGGTTATGTTAAGCGTATAAATAATATGCAGGTAATGTACCACAACAAATAAATAAAAACAAGTGCATTTATTCTCATCAACCAAATACTTTATTACATCCTAAGATACCGAAAATAAAAATATTTTTTATTATATCAACTGAACGGAAAGACAAGCCCTAAATAAGTGGCAACTAGAAAGTAAAAGAACTATCTAACAGTCGGGCATCAACTCCGCGAAATTTTCATCTGTGGGTTCCAATCCTTCGTCTCCTTCTTCATAAATCCTGTTCTCATTTAACGGACATTCCAGGGATAGAAAGAAAGGAAAAGGAAGTCCGTCAGCGAGTTACACTCGGGTATGATTGTTTCAAGAAAAATAGGTAAAGAAGATAAGTGAGTGCGATGCATGATGTCATGTGAGTGTAGCGGTAAACTTTATAATGTATTTATTAGATATTATGATCGTATTAGTTCATTAGACAAGGGTACTGGTTCTCATGATTATTCCGTTTGGCTACGGAACAACAGCTAAAGGAATGAAATGTACGTTTTCAGTCCTCGGATCATGATCAAGCAATAGGGGAATCCGAGTCCCTTATACAATCTTGCCTAATTACCCAACCCTGTTATATTCAGTGAAATAGGAATTACGGATTAGAGTTAACGGGTAGTTCATCTAGGTATGGAATTTCAACAGTTATATGGCCATCCGTGTATCAGAATCTTCAATAGTAATGGTCGTCCGTATATCGGACTGGTCACCCGCAATATCCGGATCTTCTTATAAACGATCACCCGTAATATTAAGATCTTTTAATATAATAGCCATCTGTATTGTATATGGGACTAGTCACCCGTAATATCAGGATCTTCTTATATAATAGTCATCCATATATAGGACAGGTCACCCGTAATATCGGATTTTCTTATATAATAGCCGTCCGTATATGCGGCTGATCACCCGTAATATCGAGATCTTCTTATATAATAGCCGTCCATATATGGGACCGGTCACCCATAATATCGGGATCTTCTTAGTATTCCATACCTAGTTTCGCGTGTTTAACCCTAACCGTAATGGAATGCCATGTCATGTGGTGTGTCATAAGTCATTACAGTATAGGGAAAGTTCATATCATTGGATTTATCATAAACATTCAAGGTATTTTAAAGATACCTCAATTATAGGGAAGTTCATGGTATTTTAATGCCATTATGATTTTAGTAATTAAAACCTTGTATTTTAATACAAATGTTATTTTAATAAAATCAAGGTATTTTAATGTGAATGTTATTTTAGGGAAAACATGGTATTTTAGTAATAATAATAGTTATGAAAAGTCCATGGTATTTTAATGAAAATATTATTTATTAAAGTCCATGGTATTTTAATGAACCTTATCTCCGGCTCCTTGATGCTCAAGAGATGAGTAAACTTAGGGTATTTATGTAAAAATACTATATTAGAAATTTAAGAGTATTTATTTAAAAAAATACAACTTCCAGAAAAATCGAGGGTTTTTAATCAAATTGTTCAGTTTAGGGTATTTAAAAAAAATATATGCTTTTAAGTTGAGGTATTTAATAAAAATAATGATTTCAGTAAGTTAAAGTATTTTAGGGATTTCTGTAAGTTGAGGTATTTTAATAAAAATAGGGATTTTAGTAATGTTGAGGTATTTTAATAAAACTAACTTTCATGAGAAGGTATTTTTGTGAAAACTAACTTTGGTAACTAGAGGTATTTTAAATGAAACTTAGCTTTCGACAAGATAATAGCATAATGGTGTATGTGTATGATATAAAAGTTTTTAAGGGGTAGGACGTTGCCTCATGCATTATCAACCAATAAACGACGATTTTTCAAACATGAATTAGTAGCAATATCAACATGAGCATGGATTTTAAACCGTACTAATTTATTTTAATCGAGACTAACATTCGGATCTAACAATAAATAAATAATGTGACAGATGAATGGGGTGAGAGACAGATCCTACCGTGAGTTGAGATGTTAATTGTTGAAGTCGGTACGTTGCCTTATACAGAAATGCTAATAACTCCGTGCCTAGATTTTTCTGGGATGATCAGGGATCTCCGCAGCATCAGCATCGTTGAGATTGAGAACCAGGAATTTTATATGGAATTTTCGGACTTAAAATGAAAGAGAAAATCTCAAATTAAGGGAGTGTATATATAGTTTTAATTTCACAACAATAAAATCCCAAACTGGTTAAAATCTCATTCGAATCCACTCGAAATCCATTCCAGAAACCATCAGAATCCTCGCCCAAATTATTGGGGCTGCCGCCAGAAAACAAGAGCCGCTGAATTCAAATCCAACAGCCCACGAGTGGCCGAGATCGCAACCACCTGACCGCGAGGACTTACGCGCCTGCGAAAGCAAGTGCGTGGTCCCCACCATATGGCTGCCCTCGCGCGTTTCATGGTCATTGGATCATAGATCCAACGACCCTAGTTTATCTTTCTTTATATATATATATATTTCTTTTATTTCTTTTGAAAAATCTAAACTGTTTTTTTCCCTAAAACAGAATTTGTTTTGAAAAGTTTGTAAAAAAATATTTTAAAATATTGGAAAATTCTAGAAATTATATTTAAATATTTCCTTCAAATTGTGATAATATTTGGTTAAAAATAATTAAATTTCCCAGATTTTTTAAAAATATCTTATAACATTATCTTTTCCAAAAATTCATTTAAACTCTAAAATTTCATATTAAATTCTAAAAATCCATATTAAATATTTTTAAAATGAATAAATCATTTCCACCCATTATCTCTTAAATAAATTCTTTAAAATATTTAAATGAAAAAAAACAAAAAAAAAACTTTTATTTAAATATAGAAAATTCTCAAAATTTACAATCTACCATCCTTAAACTAATTTCGTCCTCGAAATTTCAGGGTAAGAAAATTTAGATGGAAGGTGTTACGAAAAGGTGGGGATAACACTCTGTCATCTCATCCTCTCTCTCCCACGTAGATTCGTCTGGGGAATTCTTCCTCCATATAACCCTGACAAGTTTGACTGTCTTGTCCCTTAGAGTCTCTTCCTTCCGGTCTAAGATCTCGACCGGTTGTTGATCGTAAGTCAGATCAGCCCCTACAGTGATCTCGGAATGATCCACGACGTGACTTGGGTCGTCGACATACTTCTTTAGTTGTGAGATATGGAAGACATTGTGCACGTCCTCCAATGATGGTGGTAAGGCCAGGCGATAAGCAACTTCACCGACTCATTTTAGGATGTCCAACAGGCCGATGAACCGCGAACTGAGCATCCCGCGCTTTTCGAATCGTATCACCCCTCGATTTGAGGAGATCTTCAGAAACACGTGATCATTCGGTTGGAATTCTAAGTGCCTCTGTAATATCCGGTATACCTATTTATACAGGATATACACAGGAACCCACTGTAGAATAATAGGGAATCTTCGGAATGTATTCCAAACGAGGGCAGATCCGAGAATTATAAATGAGAAGATTCCACTCCCATACACAGAGGCGCCTTTTGAGTGAACTGGAACTACAGGAGCTTGAAAAACCCGTAGTTAAGCATGCTCGGGCTTGGAAAATCCTGGGATGGGTGACCTCCTGGGATCTAACTCCTACTCGGGTTCAGTTCGCTCCGAAGGATAAAACCATACGGTTTCGGCCAGAGCAAACAATACCATCTGTGTTGGGAGTGTGGCGTGATAGCCTCCTCTTTGAATATGCCCAGCCCAGTAGTTCTCGATCTTCAATATCATCCCAACTCAATGGAGACCTGCACTTTCTCCCATATAAAGCTGCAAATAGTGCCATGCCAATACTTTTCTGGTAGCTATTGTTATATGCGAACTATACCAAGTGCAAGTGATCTTCCCAAGATCCCTTAAAATCCAACATGCAGGCTCGAAGCATATCTTCGAGAATCTGAATGACTCTCTCAGATTGGCTATCGGTCTTGGGGTGATAAGCAGTACTGAAGCTTAAAATCATGTCCAGAATCTCCTGTAGACTCTGCCAGAACTAAGATCTGAAACAAGTGTCTCGATTGGAAACAATACACATCGGTACTCCATGCAGTCGAACTATCTCCTCCATATACTTCTTTGCTAAACTTTCGGTTGACTGATCGACATGGAAGGGAATGAAATGTGCGGACTTGGTAAGTCGGACTACTATTACCCACACCGCATCATTGCCCTTCATGCTGCGAGGGAGCGCAGTCATGAAATCCATCGTGATATTTTGCCATTTCCATTCAGGTATCGGTAAAGGTTATAGTAAACTGACCATTCTGTGGTGTTCAGCTTTTACCTGTTGACAAACTATACATTTGGACACACTCTTTGCTAATTCACGCTTCATCCTATGCCACCAATAGTTCTGTCGAATGTCTTTATACATATTCGTTCTCCCTGGATGAATGGAGTATGGAGAACCGTGCGCCTCTTTTAAAAACTACTCTCTGATTTCGCCGGTAGGCACACAGATCCTGCTTCCATTCCTTAGTGATCTGTCCTCATGTATAATAAAGTCTGTCTGCATGTTTGCTTCTACCTGCTCTCGAATCTTTTGCAATCTGGCATCCCTAACTTGGGCTTTCTTGATCCGATCAACTAACGCAGAATGAATTTATAGATTCAAAAGTGATGCGAGTACTTCTGGCACGATCATTTCTATCTCTAAATCATTAAGGTCCTTCTGATTCCTCCAGTGAGCAATCAGACTCAAAGCTATCGGCTGGGAACTCAGTACGTCAGGAACTATATTTACCTTCCTCGGGTGATACTGCAGATTTATATCGAAATCTGCTATTAATTCCAGCCATCTCATTTGCCTCAAGTTAAGCTCCTTTTGAATGAAGACATACTTTAAACTCTTGTGATCGGTATAAATCTCCACCTTCTCCCCAATAAATAATGCCTCCAGATTTTGAGTGCAAAAATAACTGCGGCGAGCTCCAAATCGTATGTTGGATAGTTGTGTTGATGAATTTTTAGTTGTCTTAATTCATATGCCACTATCTTGTCATGTTGATGCAACACACAACCCAGTACCTTCCCTGAGGCATCACAATGAATGTCGAAACCTCCAGTTCTATCGAGAATAGTAAGGATCGGTGCTGTGGTCAAACGAGTCTTTAACTCTGAGAATGCTTTCTCATAAGCCTCTGACCATACATACGGCACATCCTTTCGAGTTAAACTAGTCAATGGCTCCGCAATCCTGGTGAAGTTTTCTATGAAACGACGGTAATATCCGGCAAGTCCCAAGAAGCACCTGATCTCAGTAACTATTCCTGGAGTCGGCCATTTTTTTATTGCGTCGATCTTGGCCGGGTCTACCGAAATTCCTGCACCAATCACAATGTGTCCCAGAAAAGCTACCCGCTCCAACCAAAACTCGTTGCTGAGCTTTGCATACAGTCGATGTTGATGCAAAGTTTCGAGCACAATGCGCAAATGCTCCGTGTGTTCCTCCCAACTCTTCGAATACAAAAGCATATCGTCGATGAAGATGACAACAAAGTCGTCCATATATTCACAGAATAATTAGTTCATCAAATTCATGAATACAGCCGGGGCATTGGTCACTCTAAAAAGCATCACCACAAACTTGTAGTGCCCGTACTTGGTCCTGAAAGCTGCCTTAGGGACGTCTTGACCTTGAGCTGATGATAACATGTCCTAAGATCTAACTTCGATAACACCCGAGAACCTTCTAACTGGTCAAACAAATCATCGATTCTTGGCAAAGGGTACATTTTCTTGATTGTGACCTTATTTATCTCCCGGTAATCGATACACATCCGTCTAGTTACACCCTTCTTTGGCACCAAGAGAACCGGAGAACCCCAAGGTGAGACGCTTAGTCTAATAAATCCCTTCTGAAGGTGGTCATCAATCTGCGTTCGTAGTTCTGTCAAATCCACTAGCCCTATCCGATACGGTAATTTGGAAATTGGTTGAGTGCCCAGCATCAGGTCTATCGTGAATTTGATCGCACGATCTAGTGGTAGACCAGTCACATCTATGAACACGTCCTTGAACTCTCGAACCACTATAGGCATCTTTTCTTTCACCTGTAGGGTATTCAACACCTCCTCCTTTCTCGGTACAAATCTATAAATTGCTGAATCCAAGGATCAACTTCCGCTATCGAATATGAACATCGGATGATCAGGGATCTCGAATACTACTCTTCTTTGGCGGCAGTCGATGCTAGCGGAAAATGTTCATAACCAATCTATGCCCAAGACTACGTCAAAGTTAGACATATCTATCACCATGAAATTGGCATAGAAACCCCGACCACAGATCACCACGGGGCACAAATATTATCCCGCAGTGGACTTAATCATGCTGTTACCCGTGTTGACATTCCATCCAGTGATGAGGGGTTCCACTGGAATAGACTAGGAGGGTTTAAACTTTTGTGCCATGAAGCAGTGGGACGCACCGGAGTCAAAAAGTGTAAGTGAAGATGTAGATGCTACTAAAAGGATACATACATTTTAAAAGAAAGGTTTATAAATAAGCATGACTAGATTCGTAACGTAAGAAAAGAAAATGCGGTACAAGAAGTAAGATTGATTTTAAAAGGACAAGATACCCATGATAACCTCCCCAGTAACCTCAGCCTCCTTGGCTGTCATGGTAAAAAACTGTCGTTTAGGTCCATTGCGTTGAGCTTGTTGGAAAACGCGCTTCTATGAAGGCAAAGGTGGTCCCATCGAAGGTGCCCCTTGTCCTGTTGGCCTAACTGCGGAGAGTGGTTGGGATCCTTGCTACGGTGCCCCATTGTTGGCCGGCTTGTTAACGGGACCAAGTTTCCCCCTTCTCTGAGGACAATCCCTAATCGAATGACTTGGAGACCCATAAACTATACAGAGTTTCTTTTGGACACGGCAGTCCCGTATATAGTGCACGACTCTGCCACAGTGATTGCAAATTATGGTGGGTTTTCTTGAGACGGTTGGCCCTACTGGGCTCCTAAATTGTTGCTTTCCATGGAACCTGGTTGATGTTCCCCTGATATGTAATTTGCCGGTCGGTTCACACCGGACTATCGGTCACTCTTCTTAATGTGTTTCTCAAGATCCTCAAAGTTATGAGATACTTCAAGGATCGCATCATAAGTCAGGAGTGCGGCAGTGGACATGGCAGATTGTGTTTTCAGATCCAACCCCTATCGGAATCTCTTCGAATATAGTTCGGAGGTTGCCACTAGATAGAAAGAGAAACGGCTCAGCATTGCAAATTTCGCAGCATACTCATCCATAGATTTCTCCTACATTGATCCTTGCTGAAGCTGAACAAACTTGCGCTCCATCTCCAAGTGTGCCACCGCCGGGAAGTATTGGGTATTAAAACGTTCCTTGAATGCTTCCCAGGTGATGGGCTCCTCAAGTCAACTTTCCTCGGCATCTCACCAGATGCGCGCATTGTCTGTGAGTTACAGCTTGGCTATACCGACCCAGCGCATCTTTCGGGACTTGAGCAGTGCTAAGGTCATTAACTATTCCTCGAAGCCACTCTTCAGCTTCTAAAGGAGTCCCCTTCCTGGAGAAAGTTTTAGGGTGCAGTCATCAGAAATGCTTAACCCCAGCTGATCTTTAGGTCGTTAATTACCCCTCACTTTTAAAGCGAGTGAACCTCCGATTGACGGGTAAAACTGGTTATGCGAACTCAATGTGCAGTATGCATGTGTTGTGTTTTGGAGGGGACTTGGATGTATTTGAAGCGAGTGAACCTCCGATTGACGGGTAAAATTTTTTTTCTAACGGGGGAGGTATTTTTAGTGGGGAACATTCGAAATGAAGAGAGGTGAGGAGCGTTCTAAGGACGCGTGAGATGGCACATGGGCGCTGGGCGCTAGAGGGCCACATGCGTAGCGCGTGGGCGCTGAACGCCAGTGGGCCACATGCGTGGCACGGGGGTGCCGGGCGCTAGCGGTTCATGTGCCCGGCACACGGACGCTGGGCGCCAGCGGGTCATGTAGTCGGCGCGCGGGCGCTGGGCGCCAGCGGGTCACCCGTCCGACTCACGGGTGCTGGACGCCAGCGGGTCACACGCCCTACACGCGGGCACTGGGCCCCAGCGGGTCACGTGCCCGGCACGCGGGCGCTGGGCACCAACAGTTCATGTGTATGGCACGTGGACGCTGGGCGCTAGCGGATCACGCGCCCTGCACATGGGCGCTGAGCGTCTGCGGAAAAACGGGCTTAGCCCCTGGACTGGGAGTTGAACTCCCGAGTGACTTTTGGGAGTTAAACTCCAAAAAAGGATCTTTTGGGGGATTAAACTCCTAAAAGATCTAGATTCTGAGATTAAGCTCCTTTGAGAATTTGGATCTTGGATTTGAACTCCTCAAAGATCGGTTTTAGGGTTGAACTCCTAAAAAAGAGATTCTTGTTCGGAGTTAAACTCCTAAGAGATTTTCATAGATGATGTAATGAGGCCCCTTTCTTCTTCCCTTTAGCCTTGGATCTTTCCAAAGTGGGATTTTTGGAAATGAGTCTCCTTCTTCCTCCTCGTTGTTGGATGGATATTGAAGAGAACGCGGTGAGACTTAAAAATCTCCCCTTTTAGAGATTTGATGGAAGATCCGAGCTCTCCTTCAAGGATTTTATGGTGAAAAAATGTTTCTTTTTGGCAAAACAAGAGTGAAACACTTGATTTAATTCAAAAAAAGAATTTGGTTTAAAACCTTGAGGAAGGAGAAGGAGGCACAGAACCCTAATTTTTGAGGGGAATGAATATTACTTTTTATTTCATTATCGTTTTGTTTTATATAGGCTTACAAAATTACACATAACCTCTTAGACTTTACAAAATAGCATTTTGCCTATCTTATGCCTCATGTGCTTATTTCTTTCTGCACATGAACCATGGGCTTTACAAAAATTTGGTTTTTTTCTCGTTTCTTTTACATTTATGAATGAAAATTACATCAAACTTATTAATTACATAATTTCTTCTTGGCATGTGGAATGTCGGTCTCTTCATGTTTGGGCTCGACTTGGGCATGGGCCCACTTGACTTGGGTTGACTTTGACTTTGACTTGTCAACCGAGGTGTAATTTTTTATCCCAACAAAGTGCCCCCATCAGTAAATACACACCGCGTATATGAGTTGTGTGCGTGAAATTAATGGATCTTCTTTCGCATGAGGGTTTACTTCGAGGTGGAACATCATTCCAGGGGCGGAGAATCATTCCGGGGATCTGAGCATCATTCCGAGGTGCGGAGTATAATTCCGGGGGTCGGAGCATCATTCTGAGGAGTGGAGCATAATTCCGAGAGCATAATTCCGGGATTAGAGCATCATTCTGAGGAGTGGAGTGTAATTCCAAGGGTCAGAGTATTATTCTAAGCACCAGGACATAATTCCGGGAGCATAATTACGGAATCGGAGTATCATTCCGAGGAGTGGAGCATAATTCCAGGGGGAGGATATATTCTGAGACGAAGCATAGTTTCGACGTAGGGTTCCGGGGCGAAACATAATTTCGACATGGGACGAGTATATCCTGAGACGAAGCATAATTCCGGCGCAGGGCAGACATTCTGACCGAAGTATAATTCCGTTGCAGAGATTAATTCTCAGGTGAAGCATAATTCCGACAGGGAAGGCAGATACTCCAAGGCGAAGTATGATTTCGACAAGGGGTACATTCTAAGACAAAACATGATTGTAACAAAGGGTTCCGGGACGAAATATAATTTCGACACAGGACTGGTGTATCCTGAAACGAAACGTAATTCCGGCACAGGGCAGACATTCTGACCGAAGTATAGTTCTGATGCAGAGGTTGATTCCCAAGCGAAGCATAATTCCAATAGGGAAGGCGGATACTCCGATACGAAGCATGATTTCGACACGGGGTACATTCTGAGACGAAGTATAGTTCCAACGCAGAGGTAGATATTCTGAACGAAACATAGTTCCGATGCAGATGTTGATTCCCAGGCGAAGCATAATTTCGACAGGGAAGGTGGATACTGTGAGGAAAAGCATTATTTCGACACAGGGCACATTCTGAGACGAAGCATGATTCCGACACAGAGGTTGTTGGTTGACTTGATTTCGGGATGGAGTTTGATTCCGACGGGGAGGTCACTGGTTGACTTGATTTCGAGGCGGAGTTTGATTCCGACGGAGAGGTCGCTGGTTGAATTGTTGATTTGATTTGATTTAAGATTTTCTTATCCGTCTAGTGGGGCTTTTGAGCCTGGGACTTGGAATTTGGGTTTTTGTTTGGCGTTAGCATCGCTACACTGGAATATGGTACTAGGAGTGAATCATCATTTGCTATGTAGAACATGGGATCTGGGTTGGCATCAGCATCGCTACACTGGAACATGGTACCATAAGCGAATCATCATTTGCCATGAGAGGATTTCCCTCGTTCCGAGTTTAACGACTTAGAGGTCATCTGTTCCCAGTTTAACGACTTAGGGGTCTATTGGATCGAAAGTTTGGAATTTTAGGGTTGGGGTCGGCATCAGCGTTGCTAAAACTGAAGCACAGGTGCCTGGAGCAATTCATCATTTGTCTTTGCCCGTTGGAGAACGGTAGCTTAGGAGACAATTTTACGTCCCTATCACCTAAGACTTTTCAATTTTATGAGATGTAAGGGTCCCATAAAATCACATTCTCCCCACGAGTCGAAAGGATCTCATAGGTGTATTTTCTCCTTAAGAGTCGTGGGGACCCCCAAGTGTGTTTTTCCTTTGTGAGTCATAAGGATCACACGAAGGTGTTTTCTTACGAGTCAAGAGGATCTCGTAAGTTTTGTTCTCCTCATGTATCGTGAGGACACATGAGTGGGTCTTCCCAAATGGAGCATAATTCCGATGGTGGAGACCGGCCGTGGGGCTTGTGATTGCCGTGGGGAATGGGTGTGATGAGAATTATTTGAGCCAGTGGATTGTATACGGTAGTCAATTTTGGGACTGGCCGTAGGGCTGGGGAATTTGGAATTTTGTTGGTGTCTGCATCGCTAACACTGGAATGGTACCCGGAGCGATTCATTATTCGCCTTTTGGGGATTTGGATTTTGGTTGGCGTCTGCATCGCTGCACTGGAATATGGTACCAGGACCGACTCATTATTCGTCGTTTTGGGAATTTAGGTTATTTATTTGTATACAAGTTTTTTTTAACCGCGATTTCTTTATCATTCCAGCTTATCTTATCGTGAAGGTCGCGATTGTCCTATCATTTCAGCTATTTATTCGTGATTGCCCCATCATTTCGGCTTTATTATTATTTTTAATTTACTCGCTGATTTTTATTGCTAGCTGCCCTATCATTTCGGCCCCTTTTTTTACACTCCCGGATTAACGACTTAGGGGTCAACCGTTCCCAGTTTAATGACATGGCGGTCAACCGTTCCTAGTTTAACAACGTGGAGTGTTCCCAGTTTAATGACGTGGTGGTCAATTATTCCCAATTTAATAACGTTGTGGTCAATTGTTCCCAATTTAATGACAAGGTGGTCAATTGTTGGAGCCTGGGCTCAATTCTGCAGGAACCACGGGCTCTTCTGGCTTAATTGCATAAGCGGGCTCTTCATCATCTAGACCGAGACGATATTGGATGACAACAACCACTTCATCGTCATGGATATAAAGCGTAGGAGGACTTGTTCCAATAGGCTCCATCATATAGACCGTATGGGTTTTAAATCGGTCTACTGCTTCTTCATTGGCAATGTTGCTTGTTCATACAAGAATATTGCATTTAATACTGCCCATTCTTCAGCTCATTTTTTATTGGCAGGTGCTTTTGAACCGTATTTGCTACATATTTACTGGTTACAGGTTCCTAGTCCAAAATGACGCAAATCATACAAAATCTCCACAGTTACGCCAAAATCCAGAACATCTGCCACAAACAGATAAAAACCGGGTTCCGGTCATCCGTATCCATCCAGTGCTGCTTAACAGTTCAAGAGATAAGAAAAATAACAGTGATCATTCGTGTCTCGGACAAGCATAGAGAACGAAATGGGCAGCACAAGAATCAATGGGTGTGCGGAGCTCGAGGGAGATAAAGGCCAAATGAATTAAAAGTGAAGCCATTTTGGACTGTTGCAAATCTGAAGAAACTTTGGAATCATTTTGCAATTTGGGACATGTAGAACAACAGAAGAAAGCAACGTGGAGAAGCCCTAGAAAAATCACCCAAAGATTCCCCTAAAGTGCCGCGGAACCGTGGCCAATATGGCCATTACGCGGCGGTTCCGCGGTCGAGTTAACTCGGCGCCAAAAGATATTTTTAGGGTATATTTGTAATTGTATTGGGGCTGAGAATCTGGCCCTAAGATTTCATCTCTCTGCTTATAAATAGACTAATTTTGAACCATTATGAGATGCTTTTTTTTAGTTAGAATTAGTGTAGTTTAGTCTGTTTTTCTTCTTCTTCTTCATCTTTCCTCCATGAAATTGTAGTGAGAGCTCTTGAGTGGATGATCAATGAAGATGAGGGTTGTTATTATTATCTTGTATCTTTAATTTTCTTGTATTGTAATTTCATTTCTTGTATTGTTATTTTAATTCTTAGTGTAACTTTATTTATTGTTGTTAAGTGGTTGTTGTTATTTCTTGCTCTTTTTTCTTTTCCTCTTAACCGTATTTTCAAGCCATGATACTCGACGGAGTTCCTTGCTTAGGTGAGGACCCAAGTAGTTAGCTTGCATCTTTGTAAAACCGTATTTTTCCTTTCTTTCTTTGCTTCTTTCTTGTTTTGTTTTTATTTCCTTTTAAATGTGTGAATAATTCCTTACTCGTTAGGAGCTAAGGAAGGTTGGTATGGGGGACGGAAAAATCCCTTGTGATTCTCTTCGCCAAACATCCTAAAACGGACTTAGACCAAACAAATGCAACCCACTCACTTAGGCGCGCTATACGTGACATATAGCCGTGACCTAAGTCGAGAAGTCTTTTGGGCGCACTACAACGTGACATGTAGTTGTAAATTAATTGGATACATGGTTGCATGTGTTTGGCCTAGGATTGGAAATAAGCGCACGTAGCAGAAGGACAAGGGGCACTAGGAATGCATTTAGCATTGGAAAGCTTTCTTAAACTCGCAAATCCCATTCATATGCCCTCTTAATCCCCGCTACGTTCGATTATCCCAACATCATTTTAAGAATGACAAAAGAAAAGTACAAGAGTAATCCTAACTCTACTAACCGACCTTAACCCTAACAAGCTTACTTGAACATAAATACGATCACTTAGGATAGATTTGAACATAAACTTATATATTCTTGAATTGACTCGTCTAAAACAAAAACAGATATTCAACCATCTCCCTGTGGATCGACCCCTGCTCAACCGGCTAGCTGCAAAGTGACACTGTCTTGATTGCGGTTGTTAGTGTATATGCCCTAGAGGCTATTACTGTATCATACTAGTTTGTATATTGCTTGATGGAAGCTTGGGATATTCACAGTTGTATAGACAATCTTGCTCGAAATGGTAGTATGCTACTTGGTTTGTTTCTACTTTAATGTGTACATGTGTTTCTTTTAGCATATCGCCTATACACATTAGTGGAGCCCTTAGGATCTTTGCTTGATTACCAGCGTTGTGATGGCAGTCACACTAGTGGGGGCTGGGTAATCTACAAGAACATCCTTATACAGGTCCCTAGTCGTAGGACTATCGAGACAGGGCATCGATACTCCGGAGTAGACTAGCGTATGCGCTTCTCATCCCAGCAAGGGAGACTGTCTGTCCCACAGCCGTCAGTACATCGTACTTGAAATAGTATGCGGGTGCTCGTTAGGT
This sequence comes from Agapanthus africanus, assembly GCA_030015575.1. NCBI lineage: Eukaryota > Viridiplantae > Streptophyta > Magnoliopsida > Asparagales > Amaryllidaceae > Agapanthus > Agapanthus africanus. Next base: position 663,276,621 of record CM057342.1, on the reverse strand, counting down.
TACGAGTACACTAGACAGGACTCGTCGGGAACTGTTGGTTGGTACTATACCTATCGTCAGTTATCAGTTCCCAGGTTACATGAGTACAGCTTAGTCCGCTCACTTGACACCGTCACTTCGCCTCAAGTGTGTTCCCACTGTACTTTGATTACTACCCTACCACGGCTCAAAGGAGTCGTGCAAACAGGTAGTAGTTGGGTGCAGTCCCGAAGCACTTGGAGGCAGTGACGGTTAGACAGGATTCGTCTCTCCCGGTATTGGGGGTTAAAATCGCGCTGTGTCTAGGAGAGCCATTACACAAAGTCCCTGGACAGGGCAAGCGAGATATACTGGTAGGTTTCCAGTATTATCTCAAGGTGTTCTGGGCTACATGCCGACACGACTTATACCGCTATTAGGGGACTGATGTTTACCGCCCCCTAGGCCCGCCATGCGATATTCTCAGACGAACAAACCGGACTGTGCGGAGACTGTCACATTCAGGCTCAGTAGGAGTTCGGATGGGTTCACATCATCAGTCTTCTTATCGGCATCTACCTGGGGACCGTTACGTACAGCTAGTACCGCTTGCGGCCTGTGGTTAAACCCACTGCCAGCGTAGTGTCGAGTCTTTAGAGTCCTACACAAAGTGCTATTCGCCTTTGGGCAAAACAGAGTAGAGGTCGCTTGGTTTTGCGACATGGTTCGTTCACATCCGCGCACTTGTGCACGTTTGGTGTCCGGGAAGTTATTACTAGCGGGCTTTGGTTTAAGCCAGATCCTAGTATGCATTTTGTGATTGATTTTATCTCGATTGTATTCGTGTTCCTCGGAACACGGATGCAGGTGTGTATGCACGGTTGACAGAGACAGAGGCAGAGAATTCTCATTAGGGTTGTTGACTGTTGACTTCTTCTAAACCCTAATGAGAATAAGAAATAGGATTAATAATAATATTAATTAAGTATTTTTGTGACATGGTTGAGTTGAAAGTTTGACTTTGTTGACTTGTTGACTTTGTTGACCGGTTGACTATTTTGGACTTGTTGACCATCATCATTTCAATGGCTATCATTTTATGGGTATGACTTTTGCTTGCTTGTTGTTCACAAATCGCATTAAATGCATGGAATGATAATGCCATTGACATGAACCATCACAAATACTTGATTATTGTTATTATCATGATTATTTTTGGTTTTTGAGAGCATGGTTGTAAAAGTCTTCTCTCATTCTATTTTTTCCACTCCCTCTCATCCAAGCTCTCCCTCTTCCTCTTGCTCATGGTTCTCTTGTCTCATGAGTTGAGAAACAAGAACCATTGAGATAAACCCCTAAAAAAACTTCTCTACTCACTCTAGAGTACAAGGTCTAGCAAGTCAAGTATTTTAGTTTCCTCTCGATTGACGTTGGAGCCAAAGGTAGAAGCTTTCGGGTGGATCCATCTTTGGCACAAGGAGACGACGAGGTGAGGCCGATCCGACCACTACAAGGAGAAGAAGAGAAGGAGTTCAAGACTAGGTATAACACCTAACATAGTAGTTAAACTCTTAGTTAGGTTGTTAGATAGTTCGTTTAACAAAGATCCGGTTTCTAGTCCATGTTACCTTCACTGAAAAAATTGTTTTTCACCATTTCCGCATCCCCGAAAGAACCAGGACGGGTAACGTGGACTTACAGTGGTATCAGAGACTAGCTAAACACTATCTAGCATGTTAGCAAAGTATCTAGAATTTCGACCGGAGAAAAAAAAATCACAAAACACGTCCGAAAACCATGCTTGCTGTCGATTTTTAAAACAGCTTAAAAAGTAATTTGACATATCTTAAAAATCGTCTCAGGGTTTTCTGTAAACACATAGCAAAAACGATCCAGCGAGTCGACCAACTCACCGCAGAACCGCGGCAAGAACATGCTTCTTGCCGCGGATCCGCGGCCGAGTTGACTCGGTCGTGGATCGATTTTGCTGCAGTGTGTTTTGTGTGGTGTTTTGGGATTTTTGGAATATGTTGTGTCTGCCCAGATTTTCCAGAAAACAAATTTGAGTTTGGGGTGGTTACAAATCCGTATGTTGATCGAACTTCTGTAGACTTTAGCTAATGGGTTATATCTGTGATGTGATATATGTATTGAACGTCTGCTAATCTCTATACGTCGATTAGTGGGGGTTATACATATTTGTGATCTGCAATGTTGCTGGTATGTGTATATGAATTCATTGGATTGTCGCGGATGAATAGCCGGGGGGTTGTGAGATGAGAGTTTTCTTTAACTTTTCATTTGATGTAATATGTAATTGATGTAATATTATTTGTATGGCCGCACATCCGGGATGAGGTTGTAGCCGCCATTGTATATTATTTCTTTTACTGTTTTGCTCCTAGGATAGACCCAAGGTGGGGTGCACAAACTACCGGGTACCTCGAAGTGTCGAGTGGCCTACTCACGTTGTTGAGGGAGGTTGCTTCACTTCGGGTATTTGGCGGGTAGTTTTCCGCACCCGTAGTGGTCTAGGGTGGGGTCTTGGCTATTCATCGCGACCGTGTAATCCGCTTTGCGTTGCAGGCTCGAACGAAACATGGATTCCTAGTATATCCAATGTGTTCATCTATGATCTGGAATGGCTATCATTGCATCTGACGAATGTAAATATCTATATATGATATCTATTTAGGCGTTGCTTATGTCTTGCATCCACGCTAGTCCATCCCCCGCTCTGTCGTTAGTTAAGTAACCTAACGGGTAATGATGGGGTCCCGTGGCGAATGCGGATGGCATAAGCGTACGTCATATTTTCGTTGTTTTCTGCAATGGTAAGATTAAATGATGGGACACATTAAATTAATGCAAGAAAATAAACCAAAGTTAAAGTCGTTGGAACAATTTCAAAACCACTCGGTTTCTTTTCAAAAACAACTTTTAAACGCGGAGCTTAAGCCACTCCTTTTAAAAGCTATCATGTTCCATCGATTATATCAAGTTCACTACGTTCACGGTTTTGCCAAAACCATTCGTAGCCCTCCGTCATTTCATATGGATAGTCAATAGTATTCAAGCTGTGTTTGTTGGCCAAAGTCAAGGCATAGTGATTGGTAGCTATTGGATATTCATATGCAGCATAGATAGATGCGTTGGTTTGGGACAGTCGTGCTGTCTTGTTGGCCAAAGTCAAGGGTAGGTACGGGTGGGTTCAAATAAACCTGGAGAATGACGAGTAGAACTTGACATGTGACTTATGATTTGTTGGCCAAAGTCAAGTTCATAAGAGCATGGGGCAAAAATCCACATCGGGAGTTTCTAAAGAAACTGAAACTTGCTGGCGCTGCATACCATTTGGAGTGTGATGATTCTGGTAGGATTCCTTCGGTTTTGTCACATGATGATATTTGGATCCCGATCCTACTGTGAGTATATGCTACTCCTCGGGAAATTTCTCACTTAACGATCAATGCTATAAACCAAGTAGGTGTCTAGAAAGGTGTTAGCGGGGCTACGCCCACAGGGAAAAGAGGTTATTTAATTAAGGAACTTCACGAAAGCGTTGGAAAACCTCCCTCGAAATACCAACACTGGCCTGGCTGAACGGTTAAGCAAGTATTGTACGGTGAGATTGATTCCGACTGATTCTTCTTTTTTGGTTTGAGGAGGGATTCGAGAAACAGTGGGAGCCATCCTGTTTAGACAAACTAAAAACCACTCTAAACTTGCAAGAGCATCATGCTAAAGTGTTTCTTCTCTCTCTCCTAATTGCAACGACCAATCGTCATGACCGGACTTAAGTTATTACTAGATAAAAACACATTGACAGGGCCAAACTACAAAGATTGGCTCAGGAATGTCAAAATGGCAATCACTTACGACAAGCTGGGGTATCTTCTTACCACCAAAGCTCCTCCTGTCCCAGGTCCCACCTCCAGCATCGCGGATAAGGAAATACGCAAGACCTGGGAGATCGACTGCGCGAAGGCCAAGTGCCTCGTGCTTGCCTCTATGGACAATGAACATCAGAGGATGCACGAGAATATGGACCTTGAATCCATATTTCTCCATACAAAAGAACTGTATGGAGAGCAATCCCGTATCGCCAGATACGAAGTCTCGAAAAAGCTGTTTTTGGCGAGATTGGCCGTCGGATCATCGGTAGCGGAATACGTGCTTAAGATGATTGGCTATATTGAAAAGCTCGCGGACCTTGGGACCACGTTAGAGAACGAGCTCTATACTGACTTGATTCTCCAGTCCCTTACTTCCACTTACGCCCAGTTTATCCTGAACTTCAACTTGCAAGAAAAAGAAGTTGAACTTTTAGAACTCCTCAACATGCTGACGAGTGCAGATGGCACGTTACAGAAAGGTAGGGAAACATCCACTTTGTTTGTTGGAGGACCTTCCTCTTCTAGGTCCAAGGCGAAAGCCAAGGGAAAGAAGAAGAAAGCCCCCACCAAACCAAAGGGCGGTGTTAGTAAAGTGGAAACGAAGGGAAAAGCAAAGGCAACAAATATAGCGGGGCAGCTTGTGGGAAAGGAAGAATGCTTCTATTGTCATAAGAAAGGACACTGGAAAAAGGATTGCAGGGCTTGGAAGGCCAAGAACCAGGACCCGAAGCAAGTTGCGGCTTTGGCTTCAGCTGTGTATGTTATTGAAAACTGTCTAGCAATAAACTCTACTTCCTGGATATTGGATACCGGATCAGGATCTCATATCTGTAATTCTTTGCAGGCACTGAGAAAGCGTGGGGTTTTGAAGGCTGGTGATATGACCCTCAGAGTTACAAACGGAGTTGGCATGGATGCTGAGTCCGTGGGGGACTATCACTTGGGATTGTCAGATGGACATGTTTTGGTTTTACGGGATTGTTATTTTGTACCCAATGCAATTTGTAATATCATATCTGTATCTTTAATGTCTAAAGAAGGTTATGAATTTGCATTTGTAAGCAATGTTGTAAACATTCACCTTAATCAAGTTCTGATTGGGTCGGGTACATTAAGCAATGGAATATACGTATTAAACCAACCACAGATTTTCAATGTCCAGAATACACACAAAAGAAAGTCTCCAGAAATAAATCATGCTTTCTTATGGCATTGTAGACTCGGTCACATCAATGAGAGAAGGTTGACGAAGTTACATACAAAAGGATATTTGGATCCGTTCGAATATCATTCATATGCAACTTGTCAATCCTGTCTCAAAGGAAAGATGACAAAGACTCCGTTCACTGGACACGGAGTAAGAGCGAGCGAGCTCTTGGGGCTCGTACATAGCGATGTGTGCGGTCCAATGTCTACACATGCGCGAAGCTGTTATTCTTACTTCATTACTTTTACGGATGATTTTTCAAGGTACGGATATGTCTTCTTAATGAAACATATATCTGAAGCCTTTGGAAAATTCCAGGAATACAAGAATGAAGTAGAAAAACAAACCGGCAAAAGTATCAAGACACTGAGATCTGATCGAGGTGGTGAATACTTGAGTGCCGAGTTCCTGGATTACCTAAAAGAGAATGGAATTCTCTCTCAGCTTACTCCTCCATACACTCCGCAACATAACGGTGTATAGGAGAGACGGAACCGAACCCTATTGGATATGGTACATTCCATGATGAGTAACGCTGAGTTGCCGCGATCATTCTGGGGATATGCACTAGAATCAGCTGCATACCTTTTGAACCGAGTTCCAACTAAGACAGTGCCTACCACACCATATCAGATGTGGAGTGGAAAGAAACCCTATCTTAAGCACATTAAGACATGGGGATGTCCAGCTTTTGTCAAAAAGAAGCATGCGGACAAACTCGAGGCACGCTCAGTACAGTGCAAGTTTGTGGGATATCCAAAGAACTCCAAGGGATATTTCTTCTATTGCGAAGAGGAACAAAAGGTTTTTGTTTCTCGTCATGCCTGCTTCTTGGAAACTGAATTTTTGGAAAATCAGATAAGTGGGAGCGCAATAGAACTAGAAGAAATTTTAGAACCATGAGCTATTACTGAAATCTTAGTAGAACCAGAGGGTTCGAAAGAATAGGACATTCCTGCGCCGCTCCGCAGGAGTAGTAGGCAGTCTCATCCGTCCGAGAGATACTACGGTTTTCTCATAGACCGGGATAGAGAGGATTGCATCATTGATAGTGATGAGCCGACTAGCTTCCAGCAGGCCATTCAGAGCGTTGACTCGGTAAAATGGTTGGATGCAATGCGGACCGAAATGGAGTCCATGTAAACCAACAAAGTATGGACTTTGGACGTTGCTCCAGATGGGGTAAAACCCAGGATGCAAATGGATCTTCAAAAGGAAGATTGGTATAGATGGACAGGTTGAGACCTATAAGGCTAGACTTGTTGCAAAGGGTTTTCGTCAAAGACCTAGTTTGGACTATGACGAAACCTTTTCTCTAGTAGCTATGCTGAAATCCATTCGGATCCTTTTTGCCATTGCTGCCTTCCACGATTATGAGATTTGGCAGATGGACGTAAAGACCGCTTTTCTAAATGGAAATTTAGAGGAGTGTGTCTATATGGGCCAGCCGGAGGGTTTCATTCAGAGTGGGAGCAGCGGAAAGGTGTGCAAGTTGCTTAAGTCCATCTATGGACTAAAGCAAGTATCGCGGAGTTGGAACATCTATTTTGATGAGACGGTCAAAGATTTTGGCTTTATCAAAAATCCAGATGAACCATGCATCTATAGTAAAATTGTAGCACGAACTGTCGTATTCCTCGTTTTATACGTGGACGACATTCTCTTGATAGGAAATGACATTCCTATGCTACAATCTGTCAAAGGGTTCTTATCACACAGGTTTTCCATGAAAGACCTGGGTGATGCCTCTTACATTCTGGGGATCCGGATCCATCGTGATAGATCCAAGAGGATATTAGGACTTTCACAGTCCAGGTACATCGACACCATACTGAAAATATTCAGTATGGAAGATTCCAAGCGCGGTAATCTACCGGCTTGTCACGGGATCACCCTCTCCAAAGAGATGTCTCCCAAGACTGATTTGGAAAGGGATCACATGTCTATTATACACTACGCTTCTGCGATAGGCTCTATAATATATGTGATGTTATGTACCAGACCAGATGTAGCTTATGCACTGAGTGTGGTAAGCCGGTATCAGTCAAACCCTGGGGAGAAGCACTGGATAGCGGTAAAGAACATTCTGAAGTACCTGAGAAGGACTAAGGACATGTTTTTGGTTTACGGCGGAAAAGACCTCCAGATGGAGGCCTTTGCTGACTCCAGCTTCCAGAGTGATAAGGTTGACTCCAAGTCCATGTCGGGTTATGTCTTCACCCTCAAAGGAAGGGCGGTATGTTGGAAGAGTTCCAAACAGGAAACCATTGCTGACTCGAAGATGGAAGCGGAGTATATCGCTGCATCTGATGCCGCAAAAGAAGCCGTCTGGATGAGGAAGTTCATGACTGAACTTCAGGTGGTTCCGTCCATTGTTCATCCAATACCTCTGTATTGTGACAACAACGGAGCTATAGCTTTACCGAAGGAACCCAAGTCCCATCAGAAGTCCAAACACATCTTAAGGCGGTATCACCTGATCAGGGAGATCGTGGATCGCCGGGAGATCCTGGTTCGGAGGGTTGCTACAGAAGATAACACTGCAGATCCATTCACGAAGGCCTTACCCCAGACTCAGTTCGAGCGGTTGATCGAGATGATAGGTCTTCGATACACTAGTACATGGCCTTAGTGCAAGTGGGAGATTGTTAGTGTATATGCCTTAGAGGCCATTACTGTATCATACTAGTTTGTATATTACTTGATGGAAGCTTGGGATATTCACAGTTGTATAGACAATCTTGCTCGAAATGGTAGTATGCGACTTGGTTTGTTTCTACATTAATGTGTACATGTGTTTCTTATAGCATATCGCCTATACACATTAGTGGAGCCCTTAGGATCTTTTCTTGATTACCAGCGTTGTGATGGCAGTCACACTAGTGGGGGCTGGGTAATCTACAAGCACATCCTTATACAGGTCCCTAGTCGTAGGACTATCGAGACAGGGCATCGATACTCCGGAGTAGACTAGCGTATGCACTTCTCATCCCAGCAAGGGAGACGGTCTGTACCATAGCCGTCAGTACATCGTACTTGAGATAGTATGTGGGTGCTCGTTAGGTTACGAGTACACTGGATATGACTCGTCGGGAACTGTTGGTTGGTACTATACCTATCGTTAGTTATCAGTTCCCAGGTGACATGAGTACAGCTTAGTCCGCTGACTTGACACCGTCACTTCGCCTCGAATGTGTTCCCACTGTACTTTGATATCTACCCTACCACGGCTCAAAGGAGTCATGCAAACAGGTAGTAGTTGGGTGCAGTCCCGAAGCACTTGGAGGCAGTGACGGTTAGACAGGATTCGTCTATCCCGGTATTGGGGGTTGATATCGCGCTGTGTCTAGGAGAGCCATTACACAAAGTCCCTGGCCAGGACAAGCGAGATATACTGGTAGGTTTCCAGTGTTATCTCAGGGTGTTCTGGGCTACACTCCGACACGACTTGTACCTCTATTCGGGGAATGACGTTTACCGCCCCCCTAGGCCCGCCATGCGATATTCTCAGACGAACAGACCGGACTGTGCGGAGACTGTCACATTCAGGATTAGTAGGAGTTCGGATGGGTTCACCTTATCAGTCTTCTTATCGGCATCTACCTGGGGACCGTTACGTAAAGCTGGTACCACTTACGGTCTGTGGTTAAACCCACTTCCAGCGTAGTGTCGAGTCTTTAGAGTCCCACACAGAAAGCTATTCGCCTTTGGGCAAAACAGAGTAGAGGTCGCATGGTTTTGCGACAGGGTTCGTTCACATCCGCGCACTTGTGAACGTTTGGTGTCCGGGCAGTTATTACTAGCGGGCTTTGGTTTAAGCCAGATCCTAGTATGCGTTTTTGGATTGGTTTTATCTCGATTGTATTCGTGTTCCTCGGAACACGGATGCGGGTGTGTATGCACGGTTGACAGAGACAGAGGCAGAGGATTCTTATTAGGGTTGTTGACTGTTGACTTCTTCTAAACCCTAATGAGAATAAGAAATATGATTAATAATATTATTAATTAAGTATTTTTTTTCCATGGTTGAGTTGAAAGTTTAACTTTGTTGACTTGTTGACTTTGTTGACCGGTTGACTATTTTGGACTTGTTGGCCATCATCATTTCAATGGCTATCATTTCATGGGTATGACTTTTGCTTGCTTGTTGTTCACAAATCTCATTAAATGCATGAAATGATAATGCCATTGACATGAACCATCATAAATACTTGATTATTGTTATTATCATGATTATTTTTGGTTTTTGAGAGCATGGTTGTAAAGGTCTTCTCTCATTCTATTTTTTCCACTCTCTCTCATCCAAGCTCTCCCTATTCCTCTTGCTCATGATTCTCTTGTCTCATGAGTTGAGAAACAAGAACCATTGAGATAAAACCCTAAAAACATTTCTCTACTCACTCTAGAGTACAAGGTCTAGCAAGCCAAGTATTTTAGTTTCCTCTCGATTGAGGTTGGAGCCAAAGGTAGAAGCTTTCGGGTGGATCCATCTTCGGCACAAGGAGACGACGAGGTGAGGCCGATCCGACCACTACAAGGAGAAGAAGAGAAGGAGTTCAAGACTAGGTATAACCCCTAACATAGTAGTTAAACTCTTAGTTAGGTTATTAGATAGTTTGTTTAGCAAAGATCCGGTTTTTAGTCCATGTTACCTTCACCGAAAAAAATTGTTTTTCACCATTTCCGCATCCCCGAAAGAACCGGGACGGGTAACGTGGACTTACAGCGGTAGTAGAGAACGAAGCAGAACGCATATCATAAAATATATCACGTTTCCGCTACCAATCAAATGGCGTCGTTGCCGGGGAGACGGTAACGTATTTCTTTCTTGTTATTCGGGTTAATATTTTTTTTTGAGTATATATAAAAATATATAAATATAATAAAAATCCATTTTGTTTTTTTTATATTTTTTTTGTGTAAGTATGCAGGCTATCTGGAGTAAGTACATAATCAAATAAGAAAACTGTTAGTGTATATGCCCTAGAGGCCATTACTGTATCATACTAGTTTGTATATTACTTAATGGAAGCTTGGGATATTCACCTTGTATAGACAATCTTGCTCAAAATAGTAGTATGCTACTTGGTTTGTTTCTACTTTAATGTGTGCATGTGTTTCTTATAGCATATCGCCTTTACACATTAGTGGAGCCCTTAGGATCTTTGCTTGGTTACCAGCGTTGTGAAGGCAATCATACTCGTGGGGGCTGGGTAATCCATAAGCACATCCTTATGCAGGTCCCTAGTTGTAGGACAATCGAGACAGGGCATCGATACTCCGGAGTAGACTAGCGTATGCGCTTCTCATCCCAGCTTGGGAGACAGTCTGTCCCACAGCCGTCAGCACGTCGTACTTGAGATAGTATGCGGGTGCTCGTTAGGTTACGAGTACACTGGACAGGACTCGTCGGGAACTGTTGGTTGGTATTATACCTATCGTCAGTTATCAGTTCCCAGGTGACATGAGTACAGCTTAGTCCGTTGACTTGACACTGTCACTTCGCCTCGAGTGTGTTCCCACTGTTCTTAGATTGCTACCCTACCACGGCTCAAAGGAGTCGTGCAAACAGGTAGCAGTTGGGTGCAGTCCCGAAGCACTTGGAGGCAGTGACGGTTAGACAGGATTCGTCTCTCCCGGTATTGGGGGTTGATATCGCGTTGTATCTAGGAGAGCCATTACACAAAGTCCCTGGCCAGGGCAAGCGAGATATACTGGTAGGTTTCCAGTGTTATCTCAGGGTGTTCTGGGCTACACTCCGACACGACTTGTACCGCTATTTGGGGACTGATGTTTACCACCCCCTAGGCCCGCCATGCGATATTCTTAGACGGACAGACCGGACTGTACGGAGATTGTCACATTCAGGCTCAGTAGGAGTTCAGATGGGTTTACCTCGTCAGTCTTCTTATCGGCATCTACCTGGGGACCGTTACGTATAGCTAGTGCCGCTTGCGGTCTGTGGTTAAACCCACTGCCAGCGTAGTGTCGAGTCTTTAGAGTCCCACACAGAGGGTTATTCGCCTTTAGGCGAAAAAGAGTAGAGGTCGCATGGTTTTGCGACGGGGTTCGTTCACATCCGCGCACTTATGCACGTTTGGTGTCCGGACAGTTGATACTAGCGGGCTTTGGTTTAAGTCAGATCCTAGTATATGTTTTGGGATTGGTTTTATCTCATTGTATTCGTGTTCCTCGGAACACGGATACGGGTGTGTATGCACAGTTGACTGAGGCAGAGGCAGAGGACTTTCATTAGGGTTGATGACCGTTGTCTTTTCTCATAACCCTAATGTTTATGTGAAATATGATTATTAATATTAATTAATTATAATTGTGTTATGGTTAGGGTTGTTGACCATTTGATTATGGTTGACTTGTTGACCTATGTTGACATATTGACCATCATCATTTCACATGAAAGATGCTCTTTGATTCTTGCAAAATTCATTAATGTGAAATGATAATGGTCATTTCAAGTTAACCATCACTATTATCTTTAATTAATTATTTAATTATCATAATTCACATATATGTGAGAAGGTCTGATATTATCCTCATTCTCTCATGCTCATTCTCTCTCATCCTCTTCTTCTCTCTCAAAGCTCTCCCTCTCATGAGTTGAGAACCATTAAGCTTTTGAGATAAAACACCAAAATCACTCTCTACTCTTTCTAAGGTTCTGGGTTTAGCACACCAAGAACTTTAGTTACCTCTAGGTTGAGGTAGGAGCCAAAGGTAGAGGCCCTCGGGTGGATCTTTCTTCGGCAAGAGAAGGCGACGAGGACGACCCGTTCATCCCACTCAAAGGAGCAAGAAGAGAAGGACTTCAAGACTTAGGTATAACCCTTTAACCGAGTAGCTAAATCTCTTAGCTTGGTTGTTAGTTTATGTTTAGCAAAGATCCTCCTTTATATAGTCCATGTTGCCTTGAGTTGTAAAAATCGAATTTTTATACCGTTTCTGCCTCCCCGTAAGCACCGGGGTGGGCAACGTGGACTTACAGTGGTATTAGAGCCTAGCTAAACACAAACTAGCAAGTTAGCAAAGTATCTAGAATTTCGATTGGAGAAAAATCGCAAAACAAGTTTCAAAAACCTAACTTTCTGCCGATTTTTAAACCTGCTTTAAAAATAATAAATCATACACTAAAAATCGGCTTAGGGTTTTTACAGAACACCCAAGAAAAACGATCCAGCGAGTCGACCAACTCACCGCGGATCCGCGGCCGAGTTGACTCGGCCGTGGGTCGTTTCTCCTGCAGTGTTCTTATATTGCTGTTTTGGGATTTTTAGGATGGTTTGTTTCTGTCCAGATTTTCCAGAGAACAAATTTTTTTTTAGGGTGGTTACAAATCCATATTTTGATCGAACTTCTCGAGACTTTTGGCTAATGGGTTATATCTGTGATGTGATATATGTATTGAACGTCTGCTAATCCCTATACGTCGATTAGTGGGGGTTATACATATCTGTGATCTGTAATGATTGATGGTTTGTGTATATGAATTCGTTGGATTGTCGTGGATGAATAGCCGGGGGGTTGTGAGATGAGAGTTTTCTTTTTCTTTCAATTCATGTAATATGTAATTGATGTAATATTATTTATATGGCCGCACAACCGGGATGGGGTTGTAGCCGTCATTGTATAATTTCTTTTACTGTTTTTGCTCCTAGGATAGACCCAAGATGCGATGCACAAACTACCGGGTATCTCGAAGTGCCGAGTGGCCTACTCACGGTGTTGAGGGAGGTTGCTTCGCTTCGGGTACTTGGCGGGTAGTTTGCCGCATCCGTAGGGGTATAGGGTGGGGTCTTGGCTATTCATCGCGACCGTGTAATCCGCTCTTCGTTACAGGCTCGTACGGAATGCGGATTCCTAGTATATCCAATGTGTTCATCTGTGATCTGGAATGGCTATCATTGCATGTGAAGAATGTATATATCTATATGTAGATATCTATTTAGGCGTTGCTTATGTTTTGCATCTGCGCTAGTCCAGCCCCCGCTCTGTCGTTAGTTAAGTAACCTAAGGTGATGATGGGACCCCGTGGCGAATGCGGATGGCATAAGCGTACGTCATATTTTCATTTTTTTCTGCAATGGTAGGATTAATTGATGGGACGCATTAAAATTAATACAAGAAAATAAACCAAGTAAAAGTCGTTGGAACACTTACAAAACCACTCGGTTCTTTTCAAAAACCAACTTTTAAATGCGGAGCTTGAACCGCTCCTTTTTTAAAAGCTATCTCGTTCCATCGATTATATCAAGTTCACTATGTTCACGGTTTCGCCAAAACCATTCGTAGCCCTCCGTCGTTTCACATGGATGGTCAATAGTATTCAAGCTATGTTTGTTGGCCAAAGTCAAGGCATAGTGATTGGTAGCTATTGGGTATTCATGTGCAGCATAGATAGATGTGTTGGTTTGGGACAGTCGTACTGCTTTGTTGGCCAAAGTCAAGGGTAGGTACGGGTGGGTTCAAATTAACCTGGAGAATGACGGGTAGAACTTGACATGTGACTTATGATTTGTTGGCCAAAGTCAATGTCATAAGAGCATGGGGCAAAAAAATCCACATCGGGAGTTTCAAAAGAAACTGAAACTTGCTAGCGCTGCATACCATTTGGAGTGTGATGATTCTGGTAGGATTCCTTCAGTTTTGTCACACGATGATATTTGGATCCCGATCCTACTGTAAGTATATGCTACTCCTCCGGAACTTTCTCACTTAACGATCAATGCTATAAACCAAGTAGGTGTCTAGAAAGGTGTTAGCGGGGCTACGCCCACAGGGAAAAGAGGTTATTTAATTAAGGAACTTCACGAAAGCGTTGGAAAACCTCCCTCGAAGTACCAACACTGGCCTGGCTGAACGGTTAAGCAAGAATTGTACGGTGAGATTGATCCCGACTAATTCTTCCTTTTTGGTTTGAGGAGGGATTCGAGAGACAGTGGGAGCCATCCTGTTTAGACAAATTAAAAACCACTCTAAACTTGCAAGAGCATCATGCTAAAGTGTTTTCTTCTCTCTCTCCTAATTGCAGCGACCAAACATCATGACTGGACTTAAGTTACTACTAGATAAAAACATACTGACAGGGCCAAACTACAAAGATTGGCTCAGGAATGTCAAAATGGCAATCACTTATGACAAGTTGGGGTATCTCCTTACCACCAAAGCTCCCCCTGTCCCAGGTCCCAAAACCAGCGTCGTGGATAAGGAAATCCGTAAGACCTGGGAAATCGACTGCGCGAAGGCGAAGTGCCTCGTGCTTGCCTCTATGGACAATGAACATCAGAGGAGGCACAAGAATATGGACCTCGAATCCATATTTCTCCATACAAAAAAACTGTATGGAGAGCAATCCCGTATCGCCAGATACGAAGTCTCGAAAAAGCTGTTTTCGGCGAGATTGGCCGTCGGATCATCGGTAGCGGAACACGTGCTTAAGATGATTGGCTTCATAGAAGAGCTCGCGGACCTTGGGTCTACGTTAGAGAACGAGCTCTATACGGACTTGATTCTCCAATCCCTTCCTTCCACTTACGCCCAGTTTATCCTGAACTTCAACTTGCAAGAAAAAGAAGTTGAACTTTCAGAACTCCTCAACATGCTGAGGAGTGCAAAGGGCACCCTACAGAAAGGTAGGGAAACATCCGCTTTGTTTGTAGGAGGATCTTCCTCTTCTAGGTCCAAGGCGAAAGCCAAGGGAAAGAAGAAGAAAACCCCCACCAAACCAAGGGGCGGTATTAGTAAAGTGGATACGAAGGGAAAGGCAAAGGCAACAAAGGTAGCGGGAAAGCTTGTGGGGAAGGAGAGTGCTTTTGCTGGCACAAGAGTGGACACTGGAAAAAGGATTGTAGGGCTTGGAAGGCCAGAAACCAGGATCTGAAGCAAGTTGTGGCTTCAGCTTCAGGTGTGTATGTTATTGAAAACTGTCTATCAATAAACTCTACTTCCTGGGTATTGGATACTGGATCAGGATCTCATATCTGTAATTCTTTGCAGGCATTGAGAAAGCGTAGGGTTTTGAAGGCAGGTGATATGACCCTCAGAGTTGCAAACGGACCTAGCATGGATGCTGAGGCCGTGGGGGACTATCACCTGGGAATGTCAGATGGACATGTTTTGGTTTTACGTAATTGTTATTTTGTACCCAATGCAACTTGTAATATCATTTCTGTATCTTTAATATCTAAAGAAGGTTATGAATTTGCATTTGTAAGCAATGTTGTAAACATTCACCTTAATCAAGTTCTGATTGGGTCAGATACATTAAGCAATGGTATATACGTATTAAACCAACCACAGATTTTCAATGTCCAGAATACACACAAAAGAAAGTCTCCGGAAACAAATCAGGCTTTCTTATAGCATTGTAGACTGGGTCACATCAATGAGAGAAGGTTGACGAAGTTACATACAGAAGGATATTTGGATCCGTTCGAATATCAATCATATGCAACTTGTCAATCCTGTCTCAAAGGAAAGATGACAAAGACTCTGTTCACTGGACACGGAGTAAGAGCGAGCGAGCTTTTGGGACTCGTACACAGCGACGTGTGTGGTCCAATGTCTACACATGCGCGAAGCAATTATTCTTACTTCATTACTTTTACGGATGACTTTTCAAGGTATGGATATGTTTTCTTAATGAAACATAAATCCGAAGCCTTTGGAAAATTCCAGGAATATAAGAATGAAGTAGAAAAACAAACTGGCAAAAGTATCAAGACACTGAGATCTGATCGAGGTGGTGAATACTTGAGTGCCGAGTTCCTGGATTACCTAAAAGAGAATGGAATTCTCTCTCAGCTTACTCTTCCATACACTCCGCAACATAATGGTGTATCGGAGAGACGGAACCGGACCCTATTGGATATGGTACGTTCCATGATGAGTAATGCTGAGTTACCGCGATCATTCTGGGGATATGCGCTAGATACAGCTGCATACCTTTTGAACCGAGTTCCAACTAAGACTATGCCTACTACACCATATCAGATGTGGTGTGGGAAGAAATCCTATCTTAAGCACATTAAGACATGGGGATGTCCAGCTTTTGTCAAAAAGCAGCATGCGGACAAACTCGAGGCACGCTCAGTACAGTGCAAGTTTGTGGGATATCCAAAGAACTCCAAAGGATATTTCTTCTATTGCGAAGAGGAACAAAAGGTTTTTGTTTCTCGTCATGCCCACTTCTTGGAAACTGAGTTTTTGGAAAATCAGATAAGTGGGAGCGCAATAGAACTGGAAGAAATTCCAGAACCACGAGCTATTAGTGAAAGCTTAGTAGAATCAGAGGGTTCGAAAGATTAGGACATTCCTGCGCCGCTCCGCAGGAGTAGTAGGCAGTCTCATCCGCCCGAGAGATACTACGGTTTTCTCATAGACGGGGATAGAGAGAATTGCATCATTAATAGTGATGAGCCGACTAGCTTCCAACAGGCCATTCAGAGCGTTGACTCGGTAAAATGGCTGGATGCAATGCGGACCGAAATGGAGTTCATGTACACCAACAAAGTATGGACGTTGGACGTTGCTCCAGATGGGGTAAAACCCGTAGGATGCAAGTGGATCTTCAAAAGGAAGATTGGTGTAGATGGACAGGTTGAGACCTATAAAGCTGGACTTGTTGCAAAGGGTTTTCATCAAAGACCTGGTTTGGACTATGACGAAACCTTTTCTCCAGTGGCTATGCTGAAATCCATTCGGATCCTTCTTTCAATTGCTGCCTTCCACGATTATGAGATTTGGCAGATGGACGTAAAAACCGCTTTTCTAAATGGAAATTTAGAGAAGTGTGTCGATATGGACCAGCCAGAGGGTTTCATTCAGAGTGGGAGCAGCGGAAAGGTGTGCAAGTTGCTTAAGTCCATCTATGGACTAAAGCAGGCATCGCGGAGTTGGAATATCTGTTTTGATGAGACGGTCAAAGAATTTGGCTTTATCAAAAATCCAGACGAACCATGCATATATAGTAGATTTGTAGCAAGAACTGTAGTATTCCTCGTTTTATACGTGGATGATATTCTCTTAATAGGAAATGACATTCCTATGCTACAATCTGTTAAAGGGTTCTTGTTACACAGGTTCTCCATGAAAGACCTGGGTGATGCCTCTTACATTCTGGGGATCCGGATCTATCGTGACAGATCCAAGAGGATATTAGGACTTTCACAGTCCAGGTACATCGACACCATACTGAAAAGATTCAGTATGGAAGATTCCAAGCGCAGTAATCTACCGGCTTGTCACGAGATCACCCTCTCAAAAGAGATGTCTCCCAAGACTGATTTGGAAAGGGATCGCATGTCTATTATACCCTACGCTTCTGTGGTAGGCTCTATAATGTATGCGTTGTTGTGTACCAGACCAGATGTAGCTTATGCACTGAGTATGGTAAGCCGGTATCAGTCAAACCCTGGGGAGAAACACTGGATAGCGGTAAAGAACATTCTCAAGTACCTGAGAAGGACTAAGGAGATGTTCTTGGTGTATGGCGGAAAAGACCTCCAGATCGAGGCCTTTGCTGACTCCAGCTTCCAGAGTGACAAGGAAGATTCCAAGTCCATGCCGGGTTATGTCTTTACCCTCAATGGAGAGGCGGTGTGTTGGAAGAGTTCCAAACAGAAAACCTTTGCTGACTCGACGATGGAAGCGAAATATATCGCTGCTGCAGATGCCACAAAAGAAGCCGTCTGGATAAGGAAGTTCCTAACAGAACTTCAGGTGGTTCCGTCCATTGTTGATCCAGTACCTCTGTATTGCGACAACAACGGGGCTATAGCTTTAGCGAAGGAACCCAGGTCCCATCAGAAGTCCAGACACATCTTGAGGCGGTATCACCTGATCAGGGAGATCGTGGGTCGCTAAGTGATCGAGGTTCGAAGAGTTGCTACGGAAGATAACACTGCTGATCCATTCACAAAGGCCTTACCCCAGACTCAGTTCGAGCGGCTGATCGAGATGATAGGTCTTCGATACGCAGTACATCGCTTTAGTGCAAGTGGGAGATTGTTAGTGTATATGCCCTAGAGGCCATTATTGTATCATACTAGTTTGTATATTACTTAATGGAAGCTTGGGATATTCACCTTGTATAGACAATCTTGCTCAAAATAGTAGTATGCTACTTGGTTTGTTTCTACTTTAATGTGTGCATGTGTTTCTTATAGCATATCGCCTTTACACATTAGTGGAGCCCTTAGAATCTTTGCTTGATTACCAGCGTTGTGATGGAAGTCACACTCGTGGGGGCTGGGTAATCCACAAGCACATCCTTATGCAGGTCCCTAGTCGTAGGACTATCGAGACAGGGCATCGATAGTCCAGAGTAGACTAGCGTATGCGCTTCTCATCCCAGCTTGGGACACGGTCTGTCCCACAGCCGTCAGCGCGTCGTACTTGAGATAGTATGCAGGTGCTCGTTAGGTTACGAGTACACTGGACATGACTCGTCAGGAACTGTTGGTTGGTATTATACCTATCGTCGGTTATCAGTTCCCAGGTGACATGAGTACAGCTTAGTCCGTTGACTTGACACTGTCACTTCGCCTCGAGTGTGTTCCCACTGTTCTTAGATTGCTACCCTACCACGGCTCAAAGGAGTCGTGTAAACAAGTAGCAGTTGGGTACAGTCCCGAAGCACTTGGAGGCAGTGACGGTTAGACAGGATTTGTCTCTCCCGGTATTGGGGGTTGATATCGCGCTGTGTCAAGGAGATCCATTACACAAAGTCCCTGGCCAGGGCAAGCGAGATATACTGGTAGGTTTCCAGTGTTATCTCAGGGTGTTCTGGGCTACACTCCGACACGACTTGTACCGCTATTAGGGGACTGACGTTTACCGCCCCCTAGGCCCGCCATGCGATATTCTTAGACGGACAGACCGGACTGTACGGAGATTGTCACATTCAGGCTTAGTAGGAGTTCAGATGGGTTTACCTCGTCAGTCTTCTTATCGGCATCTACCTGGGGACCGTTACGTATAGCTAGTGCCGCTTGCGGTCTGTGGTTAAACCCACTGCCAGCGTAGTGTCGAGTCTTTAGAGTCCCACACAGAGGGTTATTCGCCTTTAGGCGAAAAAGAGTAGAGGTCGCATGGTTTTGCGACGGGGTTCGTTCACATCCGCGCACTTATGCACGTTTGGTGTCCGGACAGTTGATACTAGCGGGCTTTGGTTTAAGTCAGATCCTAGTATATGTTTTGGGATTGGTTTTATCTCATTGTATTCGTGTTTCTCGGAACACGGATACGGGTGTGTATGCACAGTTGACTGAGGCAGAGGCAGAGGACTTTCATTAGGGTTGATGACCGTTGTCTTTTTTCATAATCCTAATGTTTATGTGAAATATGATTATTAATATTAATTAATTATAATTGTGTTATGGTTAGGGTTGTTGACCATTTGACTATGGTTGACTTGTTGACCTATGTTGACATATTGACCATCATCATTTCACATGAAAGATGCTCTTTGATTCTTGCAAAATTCATTAATGTGAAATGATAATGGTCATTTCAAGTTAACCATCACTATTATCTTTAATTAATTATTTAATTATCATAATTCACATATATGTGAGAAGGTTTGATATTATCCTCATTCTCTCATGCTCATTCTCTCTCATCCTGTTCCTCTCTCTCAAAGCACTCCCTCTCATGAGTTGAGAACCATTAAGCTTTTGAGATAAAACACCAAAATCACTCTCTATTCTTTCTAAGGTTCTAGGTTTAGCACACCAAGAACTTTAGTTATCTCTAGGTTGAGGTAGGATCCAAAGGTAGAGGCCCTCGGGTGGATCTTTCTTCGGCAAGAGAAGGCGACGAGGACGACCCGTTCATCCCACTCCAAGGAGCAAGAAGAGAAGGACTTCAAGACTTAGGTATAACCCTTTAACCGAGTAGCTAAATCTCTTAGCTTGGTTGTTAGTTTATGTTTAGCAAAGATCCTCCTTTATATAGTCCATGTTGCCTTGAGTTGTAAAAATCGAATTTTTATACCGTTTCCGCCTCCCCGTAAGCACCGAGGTGGGCAACGCGGACTTACAAAAACAGAGTATTTTATTTTGGTAAAGGGAGTGCAGTGACCAAAGACGAAGCCCCAACTCTATAGTTTGACCGCGGAACCGCGATCAAATCTTGGATTTTGTGGCGGTTCCGCGGTTCTATTGAGGCTTCTGAGCCCTAATTTTTTTCCACCCTTTTTGTTTCCTTTTATCTTCTCTGTGAACCCTATTGAAATGTATTTTCTGCAGGTCTCTTTGCGCAAATTGCTCCGTCGCCAATAAATTTTTTTGTTGTCTTAGATTTTGTTTGTTTAACGCTTTACATAAAATAATACGGACATTAAGGGGCTTGAACACCAATTTAGCTTGGGTGGGGATTTCATCACCCTTCCTAAAGCCCTACAGATCACAAAAGGCATACGCATCATCTTGAGTTAATAAAAAATATCGAGACCAAACCTATAAGGGCTTGTCGCGCTCATTTAGGACAAGTGAAGGTTGCAGGGAATCGGTCGTTTATCTAAACTTTACTTTGTGGTGCCTAGGCTAGATAAGTGAGGAGGTAATTTTAAAAGGCCCGTCTCACGGTAATTCGTGAGCGGAACCTTCCTTAACTCATTTGTGCTTACCTGGCCACAATTGGCAGTGAAGAGGCGATTCGAGAGTTATCTTGCAACTTGTCGCTTGGAAATCTAGGAGCAGTAAGTTGGACTTCGAAGACCCTAGCTCTAGGTGTTGTTTGAGCATATTGTGATTGTGCTTGTGCTTGTATAATGTTTAGTCCCATAATTCCGTATTCTTTCAAAAACCAACAAACAATTTTGAAAACTGCAATATATATATATATATATAATATAATATAATATAAAAATTCAACAACTTTCCTCCCTCCCTACCTTTTCATAACATGGGTACCCCAAAATGACCAACTCATGCCGAACTATGGTACCCACAACCAGACAATTCTTCTTACGGTTCTTGCTTTGGTCGAACTTCAAACGATCCATCCATGCCCTAACTTTCTTTGAAAGATCAGATAGACGCGTCTAGGACAAACAATTGGACTCCGCAATCCACTTCATATCAACCATTTCAAAGATTTACCCCTTCTCTTGTTGATACCCCATCTAAGAGTCATGTTGCGACTCCGAGACCAATGTCTATTGCTGAACATATTGCACAATCTCGTAGACGATCTTTCACTCTTTTCACCACTTCGAATTCTTTTGATCAACGATTCCAATCACCTTCTTATCAGAATGTTGATCCTACTCCTGTCCAACCATTTGATTTCTATCAATCTACCTGAATTTTACACCTTCTCTAGACATTGCTTCTGAACAGCCTTTTGGGAGTTTCATGTATCCAGACAACTTTGAATTTTTTACTGAAACCCCGTCATAACCTATTTCTAGTCTTGAACAGTCGTTAGAAGAATTTTGGGTAGCGTCGTGCCAACAGATAGAGGATTTGAATGCGTCCATGGCCGCCTTCATACAACCTAACGAACCGGCAGCTAGTTTCCAAAGCTCCAAATTTTCCAATGTATGATAAGGCGATTGGACAGTTTGCGAATTTGCGTGGTGAGGGTGAGCAATACACCCTTCCCAATCAAACCTACCCGTTGCAAATTGAATTCCACAACTCCGGTTTCGAAAGTCTATCGTGTGTCCCGAATGATTCACCAATTGAAGATAGAACGTTTGATGAGTTGTACGACTTTGTGGTGTTTGATTTACCCGATTATGAATCATTTGGGACACTCGATAGACTTTGTAGTATTTGATCTACCGATACCGTACGCCGCGTCCATCCCCACACGGTGTCATATTTTCTCCATTTCTTTTCTCTACGCCTTCTTTCTCCAACCATTGCGATATCACGATAAAATTTTTGAATGGTTGGTATTAACTTTTGGCATGTGTAAAGCCTTGTATAGATTGATACTGTTCTCTCTCTCCTAACTCTGAACCTTATTGCTTAAACAGTGGCAATAGTGTTTCACTTAAGTTTCGGGGGGGGCCTTTTTGTGTATATATAATTTTGGTTTGCTTATTGTTTTGTATAAAAAACATGGGAGCGCCGACAATTTTGACCCTCTTGGTGTAGCCTGACAGCGAGAGCACCGTCAAGTTTAAGTTTGGGGGTTTGCTCGGTAAGATTTCTACCTTCGCATTCATGTGTATATTTTGCATTTGCATACTTATTAAAAACCCACAAAAATCGAAAAATTTTACAAAAATATAAAACTTTGTCCTCAAGTTAGCTAATAGGGTAACTGAGATTTTTATTCCAAAAATTTAGTTGATGCGTTAGAAATAACTAAATCTTAGGCTTAGCAATTGAAAATCCTAAAAATAACCCTCCTTCTGTTTAACCTTAGTAATTATACGTCCTTACAGTTTGTTTTTCTAGAAGTAGGTAATCTTGAGTTCAGTTTTTGAGTTAAGTCGAGATGAAGAGAAAGTATTGAAAGCCTTATTGAAGAATAAGTCTGAAAAATAGTTTCTACTCTTGAGTCCAAATTCATAAAGTATATACCCTACAAAATGCACTTACACATACCTTGAAACTTAGGATAGTATAGGATACATAGAAATACTCTTGCCTGAAAACCTAGTATGAAAGAAAAAAACGATATTTAAAGCCAACCGCCAAAAGAGCATCATTGAAAAATGTATCCGGTCTTGAAAAAGAAAATAAAGAAAAAGAAAAAGAAATAAAGTACAAGACCTGGAAACTGCTATTTATGTTTTAAGCTCACACATTCAGTAATCGGCTGTTAGTGCCTCAAGAAGCATTAATAGTCGCATGAAAGATGTGTAAGCAAATCCGTCCATCATTAACGAAAAGAAGTAGTATTAGATATTAAAGCAAGAGTACTATAGCTTGAATTGAATTCTTGAGTGTAGGGATGAAATTTTACACACACGTAGGGATATACGATCGATATTTGGAGGAAAGATAGGGATAAATAATAAGACTTATGTTTTCCGTAAAGTTGATAAAAATTCCTGATTAGAGACCGCTCTTTAGGAGGAAAACTCAAGAGAAACCGAGATCTTTCTAATCTGTAAAACGTATAGGATCTTGGGTTGAATAAATAGGAGGCGTGAAACATAAGAGTTGAATATTTCTAACATAGGATGATAGAATTTCTAACTTAGATACTAAACCGTAAGAGTAGAATCGATGTTAACTTATGAAACTAGCTTGACAGGATTTTGTAGGTAGTATCCGCTGAAAACCCTCAGGAGACAACACTCCTCCTACCAGGGACACCTAGAGATTTAACGGCTTGTTGCACGAGCTCAGTGTTTTCTGCGAAAGTGAGGTTAGGACTTTTTGTGAATAATTAGTTTTGCTCAGGACGAGCAAAAATTAAGTTTGGGGGTATTTGTTAATACCAGAATATTGCATTTAATACCGCCCATTCTTCTTCCAGTTTGTTTATAGGCAGGTGCTTTTGATCCGTGTTTGCTACAGATTTACAGGTTACAGGTCCCTAGTTCAAAATGACACAAATCATCCAAAATCTCCACAGTTACGCCAAAATCCAGAACATCTGGCTAGACAAGCGAGGAGGTAATTTTAAAAGGCCCGTCTCACGGTGATTCGTGAGTGGAACCCTCCTTACCTCATTTGTGCTTACCTGGCCACAATTGACAGTGAAGGGGCGATTCGAGGGTTATCTTGCAACTTGTCGCTTGGAAGTCTAGGAGCGGTCTAGTTGGACTTTGAAGACCCTAGCTCTAGGTGTTATTTGTGCATATTGTGATTGTGATTGTGCATGTATAAAGTTTAGTCCCATAATTCCGTATTCTTTCAAAACCCAATAAACAATTTCGAAAACTGCAAATATATATATATATATATATATATATATATATATATATATATATTATAAAAATTCAACCACTTTCGTCCCTCCCTACCTTTTCATAACATGGGTACCCCAAAACGACCAACTCTTGCCGAACATTGGTACCCACAACCAGACATTTCTTCTTATGGTTCTTGCTTTGGACGAAGTTCGAACGATCCATCCATGCCCAAACTTTCTTTAAGAGGTCGGATAAACGCGTCTAGGACAAACAATTGGACTCTGCAATCCACTTCGTATCAACCATTTCAAACATTCACCCCTTCTCATGTTGATACCCCATCTGAGAGTCATGTTGCGACCCCGAGACCAATGGCCATTGCTGAACATATTGCAGAATCTCGTAGCCGATTTTCACTCCTTTCACCACTTCGAATTCTTTTGATTAACGATTCCAATCACCTTCTTATCAGAATGTTGATCCTACTCCTATCCAACCATTTGATTCTTATCAATCCTACCCAACTTTTACACATTTCCTAGACATTGCTTCTGAACAGCTTTTTGGGAGTTTCACGTATCCAGACAACTTTGAATTTTTTATTGAAACCCCGTCACAACCTATGTCTATTCTTGAACAGTCGTTAGAAGAATTTCAGGTAGTGTCGTGTTAACAGATAGAGAATTTGAATGCGTCAATGGCCACCCTCATACAATCTAACGAACCGGCAGCTAGTTTCCAATTAGCTCCGAATTTCCCAATGTATGATAAGGCGATTAGACAGTTTGCAAATTTGTGTGGTGAGAGTGAGCAGTACACCCTTCCAAATCAAACTTACTGTAACATTCCAAAAAAAATAAAATATTATTTTTGGGAATTTTCATAATTTAATATTAATTTTTAATGAATATTTAATATTCGGTATAATTAAATTACGATAAATGGTGAAAATTCCGGAGAAAATTTTAGAAATTCTAAAATACGTTATTTAGTGGAAATATTCCATTTTACCGTTTTTATGATGAATTAAATGTGACTTTATGTAGGATTCCTAGGCACTCTAATGAGGTCTCACAAGGCATCAACCATGCCAATTTCAAATTTTACGGGTGCCGAGAAACCCTAATACGGATCGTTAACTAGAAATTTAGGCGAAAGATGCAACTAGTTAACAATATAACTAAAAGAACGGAAATACAACCTTTGTATATCCGGTCCTCCACCTCCATAGCTCCGCAATGAAGTCTCCTCGCTGTCCAAATGGAATCCCGGGCTCTAGCGTCGGCTTCATCGGAGAAATGGGCGGGCAAGGTCGTCGGCTTCGTGCCGAAGATGATCTACGTCGAGGCATCACAAGATCAAGCTCCTACTTCACCAAGTCATGAAACTTGTGAAGAAAACACCCTATACTACTTGGCAAGTGGTAGAGGATGAAGAAATAGGAAGTGGGTTCACTTTAAAATTGGATTTCTCACTCATTTGCTCAAGTTGCCATTGATGGAGCAAGGTTTCTTCTTGAAGAAGAAGAAGAAGATGATGAAAAATGTTATGATAAGTATATCACAAAAAGAAATTAAAATGAATACTTATCATAATCAAACCATGGTCAAGTATAGAGAATAAACTAGGGTTAGGTCAATGGTTAGGGTTAAGCATGAAGACAAAAATGGTGACTTAGTCAAAGCTTCATGAAGCTTCAACATGCATCCAAATAAAGCCACCATTTTTCTTTTCTTTTGCCAAAAATAAATAAATAAGTAAATGAATAAATAGATATGAAAAACAAAACCCTAACCATTTAAATAACCATGGTTTAATCTTTACACAAACTCAAGTAAGCATGCATCATCAAACATGATACAAACTTGTGCACAAAAATATATCACATATACAATGTGCACAAACAAGTGAGGAAAAAACCATTTAAAGTGAACCAATACTAGTTAATGCAAAGTAATATATCAAATATATAATTATGCATTAAATCATTAAATCAACACTTGATTTAACGATCCGGTCATATCGCATACAACCGACTAATATCCAATGTATCGGCTTATCGAATCAACCCTTGATTCGATAACTAGGTTATATCGCATACAACCAATCGATACATTCATCGCGAGAATGAAATACGGTATCACATACACGCAATATTCTCGGTCCCGCACATATCTCATATGCGCTCCTATTTCGTTTCTCTTGAGCCAGGAAACCTCTGTGTAGGACTCTAAAGACTCGTCAATACGCCGGCAGCAGATGATGATCATATCAAACACCCACAAGCCGCAAGAGGTCTGCTAAACGTAACGGCCACCCGGGTATTGAGCGATCAGAAGATCGACGAGCAAGCCCGCTCATACTCCTGTGAATCCAACCAGTAACACTTACCGTACAGTCCGGTCTGATCGTGTGATATGTCGCATATCTCGCCTAGGGGTGGTAAACGTCAGACCCCAATAGCTTGATAAGTCGTGTCGATATGAGGTCTATAACAGTTCGAGAAACTACTGATAACACTTACTAGTAAATCTCAGCAACCCTGGCCAGGGATTTCCGGTTATAGCCAATCGAACACAGCGCAACATCAACTCCCTATACCGGGAGAGACGAATCCCCTCCTATCGCTCATTGTCTCCATGTGATTCGGGACTGTACCCAAAAACCACCGTTTTGCACGCCCTCTTGGACGTGGTAAGGTGGAAATCAAAGCACAGTGTGAACCATACAAGACTCTATGACGATCTTGGGTCAACAGACTACTCTGTACCAGTGTCACCAGAGAACTGCCATCTGACGTAAGGTATAATACCATCTGAGAGTTCTCAGCGAGTCCGTCCAGTGTACCCAGTCTCCACTGAGCACCCGTATATCATCTCTGATGTCAAACACCAATGGATATGGGATCATCCATCGCCCATCTGTATGGGTCGAGAAGGTATACGCTAGTCTACTCTGGTATATCGATGCCCCGTCTCGATACACCCACGACTAGGGACCTTGAAGGATATACTTATAGACTACCATGTCCCCACTAGTATGATCCGCATCATAGTCCAGGTAGTCAAGTACACATCCTAAGGGCTTTACCAACATGTAACAGAGAGACAATCAGTATACACGTTAAGGTAAAGAGTAACCAGATAGCATACTATCATGTCGAGTAAGAAAGTCCTCCCTATATATGTCCAAGCATCCACTACAATATACATCCTATGTATAGTAATGGCCTCTAGGGCATACATATAACTAACAATCTCCCACTTGCACTAGGGCCATCTATAGCAGTGGTTGCAGTATCTCATACTCAACCATCCCATAAAAGTCTCTCTCTGGGAATAGGCCTTCGTGAGTGGATCCGCCGTGTTATCCTCTTAGTCTGCTCTCCTAACCTCGATCACCCTGGAGATCAATTATCTCCATGATCAGGTGATACTGCCTCAGAATACGTCTGGGTCACTGATGGGACCGGGGTTCCTGGCATAAGCCACAACTCCATTGTCACACAATGGAAGGAACCAAGTTCATCTCATGAACCTATATACACCCAAACTGCCTCTTTGGTAGCATCTTAAATAGCGATGTATCCAGCCTTTAGTGTCTAGTATACCACGGTATCTAGCTTGGAACTCTTCCAACATACCATCCCTTTTCTGAGGGTAAAGACAATGCCTGTGACTGACATTCAGTCGTCTTTATCACCCTGGAACACTTCCAGTGATTCTCCCCTGGATCGATTGATACCATCTCACTACAACTAGTGAGAATGCTAACATCCAATTAAATCTATCTCATAGATCCAAAACTCAGGATTTAGGAGGTATCATTTTGATCCTTTGTGGAGAATCCTTGTGATAAGCGGAGATTGACCGAGCGTAGCATAGGAAACTCCTTCCTTATCAAGAGTATGTCATCCACGTACTCTACGAGGATCGCCACCATACTCCCTACTACCTTTTTGTATATACAAGGTTCATCTACCATTTTGATGAAGTCAAACTTTTTGACAATTACATCAAAATAGTTGTTCCATCTCCGCGATGTCTGCTTTATCCTATAAAGAAACTTGTGCACGTTTCCGCTGCTCCCACTGTCTACGAGGCCCTCTGGCTGTGTACTTATAGACGCACTTTTCTAAAACATCATTTAGAAAAGCAGTCATGGCACCCAACCGCCAGATATCGTAGTCATGGTATGTAGCCGTGGCAAGTAGGATCTGGATGGACTTAAGCATAGATCCTTAGAAAAGGTTTCAACATAATCCATACCTGGTCAATGATGCAAACCTTTAACAAGTCTAGCTTTGAAAGTCTTAACCTTTCCATGTACACCAAGTAATCTTCTCAAGATTTACTTGCTCCTGATAGGGATTTAACCCTTCAGATACAGCAACCAAAGTCCATATTTTGTTGGTGTATAAGGATTCCATCTCAGATCGATAAACATCCAGCCATTCTTACAGAGTCTCACTCCTGATGGCCAGCTCGAAACTAGTTGGGTCATCATCTCATGATGCAATCCTCGCTCCCACTGTCATAGAGAAACCGAAGTAACTCTCAGGTGGGTGAGGACCCTACTAGATCGGCGGAGAGGCTGAGGTTCGTTGGAATCTACTGAATCCTTTGGTTGTACCAAATCATCTGCTGTAGTTTGCATAGCTGAAACCTTTCCAGTTCTACATAACAGACCTTGCCTCGAGCTTGTCCGGATTTTGCTTTTAGACATAGGCCGGACAACCCCAAATCTTAACTAGCTTAAGACATGGGCTCTTCCCATACCATATCTTATATGGAGTGGTAGGCAACTGATTTGATCGGGACCCTATTCAATAGGTATGCAACTTCATAAGTGCATAACTCCCTAAAGGAAATAGGTAACTCAGTAGTACTCATCATAGAGCACACCTTATCATATAGGGTGTGATTGCTCCGCCCCGATATACCATCGTGCTATGGTGTATTCGAGGAGTAATGCTGAGAGAGTATCTCATTCTCCATTAGAATAGTCCAGGAATTCCATGCTCAAGTATTCTCCTCCTCGATCACATCAAATGACATAATACTTATACCCTTATTTT
Organism: Agapanthus africanus; assembly: GCA_030015575.1. Lineage (NCBI taxonomy): Eukaryota > Viridiplantae > Streptophyta > Magnoliopsida > Asparagales > Amaryllidaceae > Agapanthus > Agapanthus africanus. The sequence goes on along the minus strand of CM057342.1, from coordinate 663,247,645 downwards.
GGTTCTCTACTTCTAAAATATATTCTGTGAATATCTCAAAAGGTTCGGATTTGTGTTTCAACAGGAACATATGTCTGAATCTCGAGAGATTATCAGAGAATGTAATGAAGTACAAAGAACCGGTCTTGGCATGTGTAGACTGGGGACCTACATACATCAACATGTATCATCCCAAGAGTTCACTAACTCTTTCTCTGTTTCCAGTAAACAGAGCTATGGTCATCTTATCTCTGTGACATGACTGGCAAGTTTCACAAGATGTAAATTCAAACTTATTTAAATATGCATCTAAATGTAACTTAGCTAGTCGGGTCGCATTGATATGACCTAGTCTACAATACCTCAAGAAGGATCCGTTCATTTCTGAACTGTTCCTCTTGTGTGTGTTCAGTATACTAAAGAACTGTAGTTTGATTTAGACCATCAATGTTTTAGATAACGTGCCTGAACCGATCAACTTTTGATATAGGAAATGTTCAAAACATTATCCAACAATACAAAATTTTATCGTTTCTTTACTAATAAAGAGACAGATATGATTTTGTATATCAGGTTCGGTATCTAATAACATTCGTTCAGAATCAATGTATTACAATACAGGGTGACAGTGACCAACAGACTTGGGTGCAACACTTGCCCCGTTTTCTGCCTCATGAAACTTATCACCCGTTCTCAATTTTTCTACCCTTTTGTAGCCCTATGTAACAGATTACATATCTGGGATCCTGATCCGGTATCAAATACCCAGGATTCAGAGGATACTGAGAAACAGTTCTTTGTAATGAACACACCCGAAGATGATGTATCATATGCACTTTCTTCGTTTGGGCGGAACGGGAATTCTGGTAATCCCCAATTTCCTGCTCTGTCTTATAACAATTATAAGTTGGAGCGGGACCAACGTTCCCCAGCTCAGTATAACAAGCGGGTTCGGTCAATGCATCCGTATTATTATCTTGATTAAGGCGTGATATGGTCGCTACCAGGAGAGAGAGAGAAGAAATCACTCAGCGTGCGCTCTTTCAAGAATAGATTGGTTATTATTTTATCTAATCAGGATGGCTCCCACTGCTTTTTATCAAATCTTCCTTCAAACCCTAAAAGGAAAGACCAGCCGGGATTAATTACACACTACAAGTTCGCCAATCTTTCAGCCAGGCCAGTGTCGGTACTTTGAGGGAGGTCCCCCGTGCTTTCGCACGAACCTAATTAATGTAAATCTCGTTTTCCCAGAGGCGTAACCTCGTTAACACCTTTCTAGACACCTACTTGATCGGCTAATTATGATGTGTAAAACTCTCCCAGGAGTAACTCTTACTCACAGTGGGTATCGGGATCCAACTATCTCATAGAAGGTATGCAATCTTATTGCAAATTTCAACACTTGAAATTCCCGATAATTTTGCCCCTAGCATGCTATGACCTTGATGCATGCCAAACAACCCATAGTCCGCTAGTCAAGTTCAACCCGTACATTTCTTGATTGAATTAAACCCACCCGCACGACCCTTGACGCATGCCAAACAACGCCGTACGAATACCCTAATCCAATCGCATCATATGCTAGCAGATAAGCACTAGTTAGCTACCGTACACTACGCCTTGACGCATGCCAAACAACCGCAGCACGAATACTAACTAGTACTTATCTGAAATGACGGAGGGCTACGACAGGTTTTTCTGAAAACCTATTGCATAATGAACTTGATATCGTTGTAGAATCAAACGATTTTGAAATGGAGTGCTTTTGAGGCTTTTCTAGTTTTGCTAAAGGAGTCACTCCCAGTGAAGGGATCGTCGGTCCTTTCCTCGTCGAATGAGGTGCGGGATATATCATATATATCTCTGTGCAAAGCAAAAACACTTAAAAGCAATCAAAAGACAAACCGAGTGTGTAGCATCTGCCAGTTATTGCTAAAGGAGTCACTCTCGGTGAAGGGATCTCGGTCCTTTCCTTATCGAATAAGGTGCAGGATATATCACATATACCGCTGTGCAAAGCAAGAACTGTAGCTACCTGTTTTATTTTGAAATTCGATTCTACAACATCTTAGGTTTCTTTTATTTCATTAATATCATTAATGAAGTCCCATCATTTAAATACCTAAACATCACAGATAAATACGACGTACACTTATGCCATCCGCATTCGCCTCGATGTCCCCTCGTGCACCGTTAGGTTAGGTAACTAACGGCAGAGTGGGGCAGGGCTAGCGCGGGTGTAAAACATAAGTAACGCCTATATAATATATAATATATACTATATACTGTATCTATCACAGAACATCACATGATCACATCACAGATATCGCAGCAGAAGAATCATATGAAATATTGGATATACTAGGACGTCCGTGTTTTCAATACGAGCCAGTATAAAACACGGATTCCACGGTCGCGATGAATAGCCAAACCCACACCCCTAGACCCCTACGAGAGCGGCAAGCAACCCTACCAATTCTAGAGTTAGGAGGCCCGGACTCGACTCCTCGAGTTGGTCTCCCACTGGACTCCAGAACCCGGTTACTTGTGCCCTCCTCCTTGGGTCTATCCTAGTGCGGATAAGTAAATAATATACAAACGGTGACAACTTCCGCAACCTGAAAGTGCCCCAATAAAAGAATATTACATACAAGTTTTTACATGAATGAAAAAGAAAAACACTCATCTCACATAAAAAAAACCCCGGCTATTCAAACACGACGATCCAATATAACATATCCAGCAACACATAACATCACATGTCATCAGCGTAAGTAAATATGCGCATCCCAAGTGTCGTTGACATATAGCAACGAAACCGGCGATATCACATATTACACTTACGGTCACAGAAAAGAAAGTGTAAAACTACAACAGTTGGAATCCGCAATCTCTTTAGACATCGCATGCCTAATCAAATGAATTACTTAGACATCGCATGCCTAACAATTATAAACCCCGCATTTTAGTCTCATTATCGAAAACTCTTTTCAATATCAAGTCGGGCAATTCAACAAGATTCCCGACATTTTGATCGAATGCTCGTCGCAAACTTCAGTAGGCGGCCGCACCCCCGACGCCGTCGACAAAGTGCACCAAGGCGGAACACCGCTGCCGCGAGCACCCAAATGGATGCTTTCGGCGACGGGGTTCTCCTACAGTCACTTGGTCGGGGCTATGGAGTGAGGCTGTCTATTAAGTTTACCCGGTGAGTATCCGCGTACGCTACGTGATTGCGACGGACTTTTGATCACATCAAAATTCCGTGGCAACCGATCAATTGAGACTAAACTGCTATGTTTATAACATTCATTCAGTTATCTCATAACTACTTGTGAATTCCAATTATTGTATCACATTCCGGATAAATAGAAAATGTTAAACTTTCCGATCGAACAATCGAACACCCAAGTTTTCCCGATACAGATCAACACATGAAACAAGTCTAAAAACATTCAGTTCGTGCCTCAGTACCCACGGTCCAGCCGTAGAAGGGTCAAGCCAACACCTCACATGTGGCACGCCGTACTCCCCCAAACCCGAAGGTTCAAAGGGCAGTTCAAGACGGTCACATAATCGAGTTAAGATTTGTTGTCTTCTAGAGGGTCCATCGCGTTACTTGCACTACTTAGAACGTTGTTAAACTACGGAAATATCCAACACTTGGAAATTTCCCGACAGGGGAAAAGTTGGGTAGTTATATCCGGTCGAACTTTTTAACATATTCAAAAATTATCCGGAAAGACACATAGACAAAGTTTGACAATCCGATCGAATAATCGAATCCCCAAAACAACCCCAGAAAATTCAACTCTTGAATAATATTTAAAAATACCCAGAGAACTCAGCACTGAATAAAGGAAGTTACTGTACAAAATTGGGAGGGTGACGTCACACCTCTGCCGCGGAACCGCCGCATAATCTAGGCTTATGCCGCGGTTCCGCCGCAATCTTGAAGGAACGTTTGTCAAATTTTGCACCGTAATTCTTATAATTCCCTGCTGAATTTTTTAAGCATTTTTAATCTGGAAAAAATCCAGTTTTTGAAAAATGTCCAGAGAGCATTTTTTTTGTGTTAGGGTTTCGGTTCGTTCGGGTTTCAAACTTCGTCTACGCTTCGCCTAAGGCTCTAGCTAGGCTCTGATACCACTATAGGGTTCCTAGGCACTCTAATGAGGTCTCACAAGGCATCAACCATGCCAATTTCAAATTTTACGGGTGCCGAGAAACCCTAATACGGATCGTTAACTAGAAATTTAGGCGAAAGATGCAACTAGTTAACAATATAACTAAAAGAACGGAAATACAACCTTTGTAGATCCGGTCCTCCACATCCATAGCTCCGCAATGAATTCTCCTCGCTGTCCAAATGGTATCCCAGGCTCTAGCGTCGGCTTCATCAGAGAAATGGGCAGGCAAGGTCGTCGGCTTCGTGCCGAAAATGATCTACGTCGAGGCATCACAAGATCAAGCTCCTACTTCACCAAGTCATGAAACTTGTGAAGAAAACACCCTATACTACTTGGCAAGTGGTAGAGGATGAAGAAATAGGAAGTGGGTTCACTTTAGAATTGGATTTCTCACTCATTTGCTCAAGTTGCCATTGATGGAGCAAGGTTTCTTCTTGAAGAAGAAGAAGATGATGATGAAAAATGTTATGATAAGTATATCACAAAAAGAAATTAAAATGAATACTTATCATAATCAAACCATGGTCAAGTGCAGAGAATAAACTAGGGTTAGGTCAATGGTTAGGGTTAAGCATGAAGACAAAAATTGTGACTTAGTCAAAGCTTTATGAAGCATCAACATGCATCCAAATAAAGCCACCATTTTTCTTTTCTTTTGCCAAAAAGAAATAAATAAGTAAATGAATAAATAGATATGAAAAACAAAACCCTAACCATTTAAATAACCATGGTTTAATCTTTACACAAACTCAAGTAAGCATGCATCATCAAACATGATACAAACTTGTGCACAAAAATATATCACATATACAATGTGTACAAACAAGTGAGGAAAAAACCATTTAAAGTGAACCAATACTAGTTAATGCAAAGTAATATATCAAATATATAATTATGCATTAAATCATTAAATCAACACTTGATTTAACGATCCGGTCATATCGCATACAACCGACTAATATCCAATGTATCGGCTTATCGAATCAACCCTTGATTCGATAACTAGGTTATATCGCATACAACCAATCGATACATTCATCGCGAGAATGAAATACGGTATCACATACACGCATTATTCTCGGTCCCGCACATATCTCATATGCGCTCCTATTTCGTTTCGCTTGAGCCAGGAAACCTTTGTGTAGGACTCTAAAGACTCGTCAATACGCCGGCAGCAGATGATGATCATATCAAACACCCACAAGCCGCAAGCAGTCTGCTAAACGTAACGGCCATCCGGGTATTGAGCGATCAGAAGATCGACGAGCAAGCCGCTCATACTCCTGTGAATCCAACCAGTAACACTTACCGTACAGTCCGGTCTGATCGTCTGATATGTCGCATATCTCGCCTAGGGGTGGTAAACGTCAGACTCCAATAGCTTGATAAGTCGTGTCGATATGAGGTTTATAACAGTTCGAGAAACTACTGATAACACTTACCAGTAAATCTCAGCAACCCTGGCCAGAGATTTCCGGTTATAGCCAATCGAACACAGCGCAACATCAACTCCCTATACCAGGAGAGACGAATCCCCTCCTATCGCTCATTGTCTCCATGTGATTCGGGACTGTACCCAAAAACCACCGTTTTGCACGCCCTCTTGGACGTGGTAAGGTGGAAATCAAAACACAGTGGGAACCACACAAGACTCTATGACGATCTTGGGTCAACGGACTACTGTGTACCAATGTCACCAGAGAACTGCCATCTGACGTAAGGTATAATACCATCTGGGAGTTCTCGGCGAGTCCGTCCAGTGTACCCAGTCTCCACTGAGCACCCGTATATCATCTCTGATTTCAAACACCAATGGATATGGGATCATCCATCGCCCATCTGTATGGGTCGAGAAGGTATACGCTAGTCTACTCTGGTATATCGATGCCCCGTCTCGATACACCCACGACTAGGGACCTTGAAGGATATACTTATAGACTACCATGTCCCCACTAGTATGATCCGCATCATAGTCCAGGTAGTCAAGTACACATCCTAAGGGCTTTACCAACATGTAATAGAGAGACAATCAGTATACACGTTAAGGTAAAGAGTAACCAGATAGCATACTATCATGTCGAGCAAGAAAGTCCTCCCTATATATGTCCAAGCACCCACTACAATATACATCCTATGTATAGTAATGGCCTCTAGGGCATACATATGACTAACACTTTAGTGTAAATCGCGATTAAAAATCGCTAAGTTGTATTTTTGGCTTTTTGTGCAAAATGTGCACATGACACTTCTACACTTGTTACACTTGTTCTTGTTTTGGACTCATGCTAAGCCTAGGGTGAACCATGCTTAGATGACCTTAGTGACTTGAACCAATTGGTTAGGTTAGTGGGGTTAATTAAGGGTGTAGCTTTGTTTACAATTGGATTAGGGTTATGTTGACTTGTGTCAAGAGAGAGAGAGAGAGAGAGAGAGAGAGAGCCATGATGGTTGAGATCTTATTTGGAGAGAGAGAAGGGAGGCTCCTAGGTTTTGTCACTTCATCTCACTTCAAAGCTCATCATCCCATTTCACTTCAAAACTTTTTTGCCTCACATCTCTCCCTCTCACTCACTCACATCTCTTTCTCACACACATCACTCTCTCTAATCCTACACCCTACATCAGCCACCAAAACAGCCCCCTTCTTCTGCTGATACTTCAGCATCAACAACAAACACATCATATGCTACAGCCCACACCCTCATCAACACTACTACATCACTCTCCCACTTCACCAAAGCAATCACAACAACAGCCCCTGCAGTAGCTGCTGCATACAACAACAAAAGGGAAATAGCAAGCAGCAGCAGCATCCAGATGCTGCAACAGCCACAAGGAAGAGAACAGCCACAGCAACAACAACTCCTTTTAAACCAATCTCTTTCAACATATCACCACCACACCACCACAACCATTCCCACAACACCAACCACAACCTCAGCCCAAAATAACTGCACCAAACAATTTCAGCAACTGCTGCAACAGCAGCATCAGCAGCAGCAACCATACACTGAGGCTGCTACATGGAACTTCAGCAGCAACCACCTCTCCTCCTTCCTTCAACATTCCCTTCTCCTACACCCTAGGACACTCTTGAGGTATAATCTTGCAACCCAACTCCTTTTTTTCTAGTTATGGTTAGTTAGCTGATAGTTACTGTTACATTTGTGACATTGTGCTAGTTTAGGCAAATTTGAGTGAAACTTGACCTAGTGTTGGTTTTGATCGTTAATGTAACCTTATTAGGTGTTTTTGAGACCATTGTAACCAATATAACCCCAGATCTCCAGTTAGTTACCAGAGTTATTCGACTTGGCGTATTTTAGCGTTTTTGTCGATTTTGAGACCTTTCTGAGATCTGCTTTCACCCGGGGCCTCCTAGGAAAAAATTGACTTGGCAGTGAGCTGTGCAGGCACCCTGGAACCACTACCCAAAGCCCTAGCCACCATCTCAAAGTCCCGGCCGCAAATTTCATCCCCCTGGCCGCAATTTGCGGCTAGAGCAGTGTAAAACTGCCTCGTTTTGCGTGCACAGCCCCTTTTTCATGTAAAATTGACCCCCGGCATGTCTAGTTTTGACCGGTTCCTGTTAGGGTAAAATCTGGGTTCATTTTCATGAGTTGGCGTATGATTTACGACTCGTTTTCGTATGGATTTTGATATTCGATGATTCGTATCTGTCGGGTGGCGTTTGGACGTCAACGGCAGTGGTGATTGGCTGTTTTTGCGCACAAGGTCACAGGTTTTTACCTATGGGCGTAGTGTGCACCATTTTGGTTTCCGACATGGTTTTCATGAGTTTTATCTTGTGATATTCTTGTAGGTACTCACGTGACGTCGAGGCGTTGGAGATGCAAACGGCGACATTAGCACCGGCACACATAACAAGGTGAGTAGATTTATATCTACGGGGAGAAGTCGGGTGGATGGCGTATAGCACCCCCGCAGTCCGAGGTGATGTATACGGATGCGTATACACACCTATAAATATTTATGTTGTTGGGATTAATTATTGATGTTTAAATGGATATTGGTATGTCGGATTGGTGAAAGGTTACGAAACCTTAGGGTATGGGGTGCACTACACTTGCACATACACACATATACATACTTGCATACATCATCATTTCACATATGGTTATGGAATTCGTTATGGATATGTGTTCACATGGGTTTGGGTTTATGTGATCATTACGGATTTGAGGATGATACTTGGGATTGATGTGAGTCGATGGTGATATGAGATCATGATGTCGGTGATATGATAAAATTCATAATTAAGGTGCATCTTGATACCTTAGAGGATTTTGGGAATGATGATGTCATAGTAGTAGTGACATATATATTATGTGATCGACATGCGATTATGTTATAAGATGTAATATGATATGATATCACAGGATACTTGTGATAGGCCGCCTTGGGCGATGTATACTCTTGTGATGATATATGATGAAAATACCGATTTATACTAAACTGTCGATCAGTAGTCGGATCTTGATTTTAGTGATGATGTTGGCATTGTACTAGACATAGGTCAGTACCCAGATGATAATCTTGATAAAGAGAATACTTGATGAATAATATGACAAATGTGATATTGACCCGTACCCAGATTGGGGATGCCGTACGACGGATTTACGTACGAGCTATAAATTGACGTTTGATCCGCACTCTTGATTTGAGAATAACTGATTATAGAGATATGTTATCGGATGTGATATTATTGAGGCGGATCACCGACTATATATACATATACATATATCGACTCAGAGGTTAGGCGGTTTTCCCTTACCTGCTGTTAGCTTTATCTCAGCCTTGTAGTAGTGTAGCTATATGACTTTTATGACATTAGATGCAGTTTAGCGATCATGGTGTTCAGTATTTCAGCTCCCGCATATTATTATTGTTGCTCTGCATCGCATACTGTCATGATTTATATTCCATTATTGCTATCATGCTGTTAGGACACCAGCACCATTACCGATGATGCGTATGTTCCACATACATTTATTTTCTGTCGCACACACATCTTCATCGGTAATTGCCATGTCACGAACACTTAGAAAATATTATTTCTTGATTTAGCTTGCTAGCTAGTAGTGGCATGATATTAGTATGCTTGCTTTATATGTTAGCTTGACATTGTAGCTATCACTTGTCACTTCATGCATACTGTTATTCATTATATGCTGCATTCATGGATTCTCATGCTTATATTCATGATTTCACATGCTATTGATGATTTGGATTCGGGTTTCCATGAGATTTTCTGGATTTGGAGGAAAACCACAAAACATATATATAAACTGCTTTCTCTTTTAATAAAAATGCTGTTTTCCCATGATGTATGAGTCGTCCACCATGAGTATTGCTGATGGATTTCGAGACCCGATTCGAGGAGGCGGATGAACCGTTTCGGATACATGGTGGGCCCGGTGCGGTACCCCGGGGCAAGAAGATCGCAGGAGATGGCGTTGAGCCTGGCAGGGGAGCACGACCGACTGGTGATATTACCCGACACGTCGGATATCCGGAGGATACCGTCGTAGTCATGAGATGGATGGTAGGGGCCGATCTAGACTGACGGCGCCCTGGATATTATGATTGAGACATTGAGATTTGAGATATTGAGGTACAGAGATTGTGATACAGAGATATCGAGATATTGAGATTTATGTTTTGTGCCGATGCTAGGCACTGTTTTTTGCTGATTTCATTATGATACCTCATTTAAAATACAGAAATCTCACAAAGTTATGGAAGCAGTTTTCTTCAGTACATGCATTCTGTTTCATGCATTCATACATCATTCATATGATATATATATTGCCACCTGATGCACTGGCATAGACACATGGGTTTACCCTTGGGTTAGATATTTACACTAGCCATGGTTAGAGATTGCTGGTTATATATTTGAGGATTTTATATTATGATCGTATGACCTAGGATTGCGTCATACATGCGATTTTATGTTCGTAGATCTTTTTCTACTCACGAGTTGGCAACTCACCCCCGTTGTGCCCCAGTTTCTTGCAGGTGTTGCCGTACAGGATTCATTACGGCTTTGTGGGCACTGTTCCTTTCGGGTGACTTGCTAGTATGTGGGTTTTATTGTATCATACCCATCGTCATACTATGCATATTATATTTTAGTTGTATCTAGAATTTCCATCAACCAAACTTGTATTTATTTTTGAGATAGAGACCAGTGATGTTATTATTTCGACCTTAGAGTCGCGTGTTATATTTCCATGGGTTCTTGCTGGTTGAGTTTCATTTCTGTTGTGATCCTCGCCTTTGGGCGTTGTATATTTTGTTGCATACAGGTTGATTTGATATGGTTCTTCCTATTCTCTACTACTTCTCTTGGTTTTGATTTTTGGGTTTCGGCTTACTTAGCATACGTACGCCTTGAGACGTTCGTAGTCTAAGTGCCGGTCATGTTCCGTACTTTCGGATCGTGACAAAGTTGGTATCAGAGCGTTAGGTTTTACCTTCGGAGTATAGGATGACCCTTGGTTGATGGAATAGGTGACTAAAGTAGAGTGACGTACCGTTGGTATGTTCCGCGGCATATTTACGACACGCCACTCCACTAAGGAGCCTTAGGATGTAAATTTCTTTGTTCAGTATCATATTCATTCCTGATCTAGCCTCATCGGTACCGGTTATGGTTTTGCTGCCACGATTATGGGCAGGGAGAGCTACGGCTAGAGTTGCGGTCAGCATGAGCTCGTTACAAACGAGGACTGACCAGGGCATGATTCTGGCGACACACGATTGCAGAGATGTGTCTTGATTGTGTTTCCGCGCCATGAGCGTTGGATGGATCGCTGTATGAGATTACTCGGACGTGCAGATCAGCACCAGAGGACTGAGACACTGACAGAGGCCAGCCAGATGTTGATGATCGTTGATGTATTGCTCATTCGTGATGATTGAGGCACAGTTCAGCGTGCAAACGAGCGAGCCAGTTTTACTGCGAACGACGAGATATCGCCCCAGAGGTTGGAGCTATGACAGTATGAGATTGTACTAAGAGATGATAGAAGGTCGCTAGTCACCAAGGATGAAAGACTAGGACATGTGGATCGTTTGCTACCCCGATGCGATGTTATCAGATAGATTGATTCCAGCTAGAGACGACATCACGCGGAGACGTTGGGAGTCGACAGAGACGATCGAATGTCAGAAACCTATTATTCCAAGTTTAAAATATTCGGAAAGACATGCAGGTAATTCTATGGTCCCTCTAGAAGAATGAAACCCTAACTCGACTTAATGACCGTGTGAAAGCCTTTGAAGCTTAGGATTTGCGGCAGTTCTTCGGCGCCATTAGTGAGGCTTGGGTTTGCCCTTCTACGGCTGGACCACCGATGCTGAGGTATGTACTCGATACTATTATACTATACCCAAGATGTTGAGCTCTTGGGGGATTATGAGGTTTTGACGACTCGATTGGATGGCTCGACTTAATTCGGATGCTGGGTGGTGAGATGCATTTCTTGGGAGACTCCAGATACGAGGATAGCCATTGGAGCTCAGTCCATGCAGCCACAACGAGACGAGTTCGAAGCAGTCGACATTAGAGAAAAGTGGAGTAAGAGGTTCATGCAAAATCTGGATATGATGACGTTCCCCTCCGCCGACATCTGAGATGCGATGCGCATACCGAGTCATTGTAATTGGATATACCTTCCAGAAGGAGTCGTGCTGAGTATGCAGCCGTTTCGAAGCAAGGAGCAGACATGGTAAGGACGATGACTCCCGGACATTTGGCAGAGATGAGACTTGGAAGAGACCTTGAGCAGGATTCCTTCCAGGACACTGCTGCAATGATTCTTGCATCCAGGATCGGATATGTCACATGCTATTCAGAGAGCCAGAGCCCGACACCAGTGATATGCTGCCTTACGAGTGGTCGCGATAATTGACCGAGAAATGACCAAAGAAGTGCCAAAACGGAATCGTCCCCGTTAGCACACCTGACAGAGCCGATCAGCCGATGGATCGAGAGATTGGTAATCCACAGTGAAGACCTTGGACCCAGGAGTGGTCATGTTACGCACACCAGTAGGCCAGAGTTCAGGATCGTCGGCGAGATATGCTATGAGTGAGCACGAAAGTTGGCCAGAGATTCTTGGAGGATGCGCTTGAGCGGTACTATTCCGCCATACTTGTTTTGGTATTTGAGCAGTTATTCGCATGATTTGATTTTGATAATTGAGAATTTACGATTTTTGCACAGTTGTTGCACTTGATATCGTTTTCGTGCCTTGGTTTCATATGCTGTGATTTATGGGGTTTAGACATTTGAGTTGATTTTGTGCGTAGGCACGCACACGATTTGGTTCCTGCACTCTGTATAGTTTATATATGCTTGCAGTGCAGTGACATGTATTTTGTGCACTTGGATGCACTGGATTTCGATTTTGAGGGTGATGCTCGACATTGTTTTGTGCATTTTGCACCTGATTGGATTTTGCGCGCGTTCGGCGTTTGACATTGGATTTTAGGATTTCATGCCTGATGGATGCACCGGATTTGGATTTTTTTTTGCGCATGTTGGGCGCCTGTTACGAGATGCGATTTGGTGCACACCAGACGCACTGAATCGGGATTTTTCGTGCATATCAGATGCACCTGATTTTGCGGTCAGGCACGCACGTTGCCTATGACCGATGTTGTGTGCACAACTGTTGCACCTTGATGTTGTTTTGCGCACCTGCTTGGCACATGTATGGATTTTGATTTCCGTGCGCACCGGACGCACAGGGTTCTATGCACTTTTGGGATTGATTTCTTATGGAGCAGTACATTTTTATGATATTGCGATTGATTTTCATACTGAGCAGGACTGATCAGATGACAGTGCCTGGATATATTTTGCATGCACTGATAAATTTCAAGGGATTTCCAAAAGCGAGCTATAGACTCATTATTTACATACGTGTCCGATACGACGCGAAACGTTTAAAACGAGGGAACCCTTATAAATTATTTTCAAAACGGCGGGACTTGCCTATTAAACAAAAGGTATATAAGTATATGGCTATTTTCTTATAGAGACATCCGCCACTGTGCAGTGTTATGTGTATTGCACACTGATTTTAAAGAAAGTTGGCATGCATTTCCTTCAGATATTTACAGGTACGGATGTGGTATTTGCAGGCATAGTTCCGATTTCTAGCATATCGGTTTTTGCCTTGGATTTGGCATTCGTGTTTTTTCCTTGACTCCGATGATTGCGGGATACTTGACGGAGTTTTATTTTCGAGTTATCTGCTCGTTACGCATGCGCCTGTATTGCGCTATGATGCGTTCTATGGATTGATGATTTCGGAGCCCCGTTGGCTTGGATGTTTTATTGAAATGTTTTGGAAATTGGAGGTTTAAATTTAAATTCGGGGACCGAATTTCTTTAAGGGGGGAAGACTGTAACATTCAAAAAAAAAATATTATTTTTGGGAATTTTCATAATTTAATATTAATTTTTAATGAATATTTAATATTCGGTATATTTAAATTACGATAAATGGTGAAAATTCCGGAGAAAATTTTAGAAATTCTAAAATACGTTATTTAGTGGAAATATTACATTTTACCATTTTTATGATGAATTAAATGTGAGTTTAGTGTAAATCGCGTTTAAAAATCGCTAAGTTGTATTTTTGGCTTTTTGTGCAAAATGTGCACATGACACTTCTACACTTGTTACACTTGTTCTTGTTTTGGACTCATGATAAGCCTAGGGTGAACCATGCTTAGATGACCTTAGTGACTTGAACCAATTGGTTAGGTTAGTGGGGTTAATTAAGGGTGTAGCTTTATTTACAATTGGATTAGGGTTATGTTGACTTGTGTCAAGAGAGAGAGAGAGAGCCATGATGGTTGAGATCTTATTTGGAGAGAGAGAAGGGAGGCTCCTAGGTTTTGTCACTTCATCTCACTTCAAAGCTCATCATCCCATTTCACTTCAAAACTTTTTTGCCTCACATCTCTCCCTCTCACTCACTCACATATCTTTCTCATACACATCACTCTCTCTAATCCTACACCCTACATCAGCCACCAAAACAGCCCCCTTCTTCTGCTGATACTTCAGCATCAACAGCAAACACATCATATGCTACAGCCCACACCCTCATCAACACTACTACATCACTCTCCCACTTCACCAAAGCAATCACAACAACAGCCCCTGCAGTAGCTGCTGCATACAACAACAAAAGGGAAATAGCAAGCAGCAGCAGCATCCTGATGCTGCAACAGCCACAAGGAAGAGAACAGCCACAGCAGCAGCAACTCCTTTTAAACCAATCTCTTTCAACATATCACCACCACACCAGCACAACCATTCCTACAACACCAACCACAAACTCAGCCCAAAATAACTGCACCAAACAATTTCAGCAACTGCTGCAACAGCAGCATCAGCAGCAGCAACCATACACTGAGGCTGCTACAGGGAACTTCAGCAGAAACCACCTCTCCTCCTTCCTTCAACCTTCCCTTCTCCTATACCCTAGGACACTCTTGAGGTATAATCTTGCAACCCAACTCCTTTTTGTCAAGTTATGGTTAGTTAGCTGATAGTTACTGTTACATTTGTGACATTGTGCTAGTTTAGGCAAATTTGAGTGAAACTTGACCTAGTGTTGGTTTTGATCGTTAATGTAACCTTATTAGGTGTTTTTGAGACCATTGTAACCAATATAACCCCAGATCTCCAGTTAGTTACCAGAGTTATTCGACTTGGCGTATTTTAGCGTTTTTGTCGATTTTGAGACCTTTCCGAGATCTGCTTTCACCCGGGGCCTCCTAGGGAAAAATTGACTTGGCAGTGAGCTGTGCAGGCACCCTGGAACCACTACCCAAAGCCTTAGCCACCATCTCAAAGTCCCGGCCGCAAATTTCATCCCCCTGGCCGCAATTTGCGGCCAGAGCAGTGTAAAACTGCCTCGTTTTGCGTGCACAGCCCCTTTTTCATGTAAAATTGACCCCCGGCATGTCTAGTTTTGACCGGTTCCTGTTAGGGTAAAATCTGGGTTCATTTTCATGAGTTGGCGTATGATTTACGACTCGTTTTCGTATGGATTTTGATATTCGATGATTCGTATCTGTCGGGTGGCGTTTGGACGTCAACGGCAGTGGTGATTGGCTGTTTTTGCGCACAAGGTCACAGGTTTTTACCTATGGGCGTAGTGTGCACCATTTTGGTTTCCGACATGGTTTTCATGAGTTTTATCTTGTGATATTCTTGTAGGTACTCACGTGACGTCGAGGCGTTGGAGATGCAAACGGCGACATTAGCACCGGCACACATAACAAGGTGAGTAGATTTATATCTACGGGGAGAAGTCGGGTGGATGGCGTATAGCACCCCCGCAGTCCGAGGTGATGTATACGGATGCGTATACACACCTATAAATATTTATGTTGTTGGGATTAATTATTGATGTTTAAATGGATATTGGTATGTCGGATTGGTGAAAGGTTACGAAACCTTAGGGTATGGGGTGCACTACACTTGCACATACACACATATACATACTTGCATACATCATCATTTCACATATGGTTATGGAATTCGTTATGGATATGTGTTCACATGGGTTTGGGTTTATGTGATCATTACGGATTTGAGGATGATACTTGGGATTGATGTGAGTCGATGGTGATATGAGATCATGATGTCGGTGATATGATAAAATTCATAATTAAGGTACATCTTGATACCTTAGAGGATTTTGGGAATGATGATGCCATAGTAGTAGTGACATATATATTATGTGATCGACATGCGATTATGTTATAAGATGTAATATGATATGATATGACAGGATACTTGTGATAGGCCGCCTTGGGCGATGTTTACTCTTGTGATGATATATGATGAAAATACCGATTTATACTAGACTGTCGATCAGTAGTCGGATCTTGATTTTAGTGATGATGTTGGCATTGTACTAGACATAGGTCAGTACCCAGATGATAATCTTGATAAAGAGAATACTTGATGAATAATATGACAAATGTGATATTGACCCGTACCCAGATTGGGGATGCAGTACGACGGATTTACGTACGAGCTATAAATTGACGTTTGATCCGCACTCTTGATTTGAGAATAACTGATTATAGAGATATGTTATCGGATGTGATATTATTGAGGCGGATCACCGACTATATATACATATACATATATCGACTCAGAGGTTAGACGGTTTTCCCTTACCTGCTGTTAGCTTTAGCTCAGCCTTGTAGTAGTGTAGCTATATGACTTTTATGACATTAGATGCAGTTTAGCGATCATGGTGTTCAGTATTTCAGCTCCCGCATATTATTATTGTTGCTCTGCATCACATACTGTCATGATTTATATTCCATTATTGCTATCATATTGTTAGGACACCAGCACCATTACCGATGATGCGTATGTTCCACATACATTTATTTTCTGTCACACACACATCTTCATCGGTAATTGCCATGTCACGAACACTTAGAAAATATTATTGCTTGATTTAGCTTGCTAGCTAGTAGTGACATGATATTAGTATGCTTGCTTTATATGTTAGCTTGACATTATAGCTATCACTTGTCACTTCATGCATACTGTTATTCATTATATGCTGCATTCATGGATTCTCATGCTTATATTCATGATTTCACATGCTATTGATGATTTGGATTCAGGTTTCTATGAGATTTTCTGGATTTGGAGGAAAACCGCAAAACATATATATAAACTGCTTTCTCTTTTAATAAAAATGTTGTTTTCCCATGATGTATGAGTCGTCCACCATGAGTATTGCTGATGGATTTCGAGACCCGATTCGAGGAGGCGGATGAACCGTTTCGGGTACATGGTGGGCCCGGTGCGGTACCCCGGGGCAAGAAGATCGCAGGAGATGGCGTTGAGCCTGGCAGGGGAGCACGACCGACCGGTGATATTACCCGACACGTCGGATATCCGGAGGATACCGTCGTAATCATGAGATGGATGGTCGGGGCCGATCTGAACTGACGGCGCCCTGGATATTATGATTGAGACATTGAGATTTGAGATATTGAGGTACAGAGATTGTGATACACAGATATCGAGATATTGAGATTTATGTTTTGTGCCGATGCTAGGCACTGTTTTATGCTGATTTCATTATGATACCTCATTTAAAATACAGAAATCTCACAAAGTTATGGAAGCAGTTTTCTTCAGTACATGCATTCTGTTTCATGTATTCATACATCATTCATATGATATATATATTGCCACCTGATGCACTGGCATAGACACATGGGTTTACCCTTGGGTTCGATATTTACACTAGCCATGGTTAGAGATTGCTGGTTATATATTTGAGGATTTTATATTATGATCGTATGACCTAGGATTGCGTCATACATGCGATTTTCTGTTCGTAGATCTTTTTCTACTCACGAGTTGGCAACTCACCTCCGTTGTGCCCCAGTTTCTTGCAGGTGTTGCCGTACAGGATTCATTACGGCTTTGTGGGCACTGTTCGTTTCGGGTGACTTGCTAGTATGTGGGTTTTATTGTATCATACCCATCGTCATACTTTGCATATTATATTTCAGTTGTATCTAGAATTTCCATCAACCAAACTTGTATTTATTTTTGAGATAGAGACCAGTGATGTTATTCTTTCGACCTTAGAGTCGCGTGTTATATTTCCATGGGTTCTTGCTGGTTGAGTTTCATTTCTGTTGTGATCCTCGCCTTTGGGCGTTGTATATTTTGTTGCATACAGGTTGATTTGATATGGTTCTTCCTATTCTCTACTACTTCTCTTGGTTTGGATTTCCGGGTTTCGGCTTACTTAGCATACGTACGCCTTGAGACGTTCGTAGTCTAAGTGCCGGTCATGTTCCGTACTTTCGGGTCGTGACACTTACCTATTGCAAATTGAATTCCACAACTTCGGTTTCGAAAGTCTATCAAGTGTCCCAAACGATTCACCAATTGAAGGCAGAACGTTTGATGTGTTGTGCGACTTTGTAGTGTTTGATTTACCCGATTGTGAAGGGACCCTGTCAAGTGAAACCACACCCAATCTCTTTGATCTCTACACCTCCATCCTAGAACCTGGATTGATGGAAATCCATGCTTTTGATGAGGTGTCTGAGAAAATTGATTTTCACTTAATTGAGGACATCGACGCTGGGAATATTTTGGATGATGAACCCATACTTTTAGATGAGTTTTTCTCACCAATTCACCATGTCCTTTCACTTCCGTGTGGGCATCATCTCGAACCATTAATTGTTTTTCCCGAACTCCATATTCGTCTGGAAATTGTTGATGATGAATGCATGGATGAGCTAAATTTTGAGGAGAATTTTGAGGATAGTACTGAGGATGAAACAGTTTTACTAGATGAGTCAGATTTTCCAATTCATCATGTCCCTATCATTGACTGTATAATCCCTCCTAAATGTTTAACCGATACCATTCCTCGACCACTTCCCTCCATCCTTCCTATCGTTCCCACTTCGCAAGCCACCGTATCACCTTCATTTCGTATTTCTGGTTCACCAAGTTCGGTCTACCCATTTTTTCTCACGAATCTTGAGGGGTTTGACCCTATTTCTCAACGGGTTGATAGATTAGTACAATCACTTTTTACACATCGGTCATTATAAATTATACTAACTTATTCACTCCATTTTCACCCTCAAGTTCGTATTCTATTTCTTTTCCCCCTCCGCCATCCGTCTTCTCTACTGAGATCATACGCCACGTCCATCCCCATACGGTCTCGTGTTTTCTCCATTTCTTTTCTCTATGACTTTTTTCTCCAACCATTGCAATATCATGATAAAATTTATGAATGGTTGGTATTAACTTTTGACATGTGTAAGGCCTTGTATAGATTGATAATGTTCTCTCTTCCCTAACTCTGAACCTTAACGCTTAAACAATGGAAACACTGTTTCATTTAAGTTTGGGGGGGACCTTTTTGTGTATATATATTACGGTAGGGGCATAGGGAATCGGTGGATCTTCTTTATTCGACTAGATCCCTTCCCTCCGCCTGGGAATGGGACTTATGAAATGTCCGATCTTTGCATATTTGGTTTGCTTTTTGTTTTGTATAAAAAAAACATGGGTGCACCAACAATTTTGACCCTCTTGGTGTAGCCTGACAGTGAGGGCACTGTCAAGTTTAAGTTTGGGGATGTGCTCGATAAGCTTTCAACCTTCGCATTTATGTGTATATTTTGCATTTTCATACTTATTAAAAACCCACAAAAATCGAAAATTTTTACAAAAGTATAAAAACTTTGTCGTCAAGTTAGCTAATAGGGTAACAGAGATTTTTATTCCGAAAATTTAGTTGATGCGTTAGAAATAACTAAATCTTAAGCTTAGCAATTGAAAACCCTAAAAATAACCCTTCTTCTATTTAACCTTGGTAATTATACGTCCTTGCAGTTTGTTTTTTTTAAAAGTAGGTAATCTTGAGTTCAGTTCTTGAGTTAAGTAAGGATGAAGGGAAAGTATTGAAAGCTTTATTGAAGGACAAGTCTGAAAAATAGTTCATATTCTCGAGTCCAAATTCAAAAACTATATACCCTACAAAATGCACTTACACGCACCTTGAAACTTGGGATAGTAGAGGATACCTAGAAATACTCTTGCCTAAAAACCTAGTATGAAATAAAAAACGATATTTAAAGCTAACCACCAAAAGAGTATCATTGAAAAATATATCCGGTCTTGAAAAAGAAAAAGAAAAAATATAGTACAAGACCT
Organism: Agapanthus africanus; assembly: GCA_030015575.1. Classification (NCBI taxonomy): domain Eukaryota; kingdom Viridiplantae; phylum Streptophyta; class Magnoliopsida; order Asparagales; family Amaryllidaceae; genus Agapanthus; species Agapanthus africanus. The sequence goes on along the minus strand of CM057342.1, from coordinate 663,227,686 downwards.
GGAAACTGCTATTTACGCTTTAAGTTCACACATTCAGTAATTGACTGTTAGTGCCTCAAGAAGCATTAATGGTCGCATGAAAGATGTGTGAGTAAATCCGTCCATCATTAACGAAAAGAAGTAGTATTGGGTATTAAGGCAAGGATACTATAACTTGAATTGAATTCTTGAGCGTAGGGGTGAAATTTTACACACACGTAGGGGTATACGATCGATGTTTGGAGGAGAGATAGGGATAAAGAATAAGACTTATATTTTCCGTAAAGTTGATAAAAATTTCTGATTGGAGACCGCGCTTTAGAAGGAAAACTCAAGAGAAACCGAGATCTTTCTAAACTGTAAAACGTATACGATCTTGGGTTGAATAAATAGGAGGCGTGAAACATAAGGGTTGAATGTTTCTAACTTAGAATGATAGAATTGCTAACATAGATGCTAAACCATAGGAGTAGAGTCGATGTTGACTTAAGAAACTAGCTTGACGGAATTTTGTGGGTAATATCCGCTGAAAACCCTCAGGAGACAACACTCCTTCTACTGGGGACACCTAGTGGTTTAACGGCTTATTGCACAAGCTCAGTGTAATTGCGTTCCCTGCGAAAGTGAGGTTAGGATTTTTTGTGAATAATTAGTTTTGCTCGGGACGAGCAAAAGTTAAGTTTGGGGGTATTTGTTCATACCAGAATATTGCATTTAATACCGCTCATTCTTCTGCTCGTTTGTTTATAGGCAGGTGCTTTTGATCCGTGTTTTCTACATATTTACAGATTACAGGTTTCTAGTCCAAAATGACGCAAATCATACAAAATCTCCACAGTTACGCCAAAATCCAGAACATCCACAAACTGATAAAAGCCGGGTTCCGGTCATCCGTATCCGTCTAGTGCCGCTTACCAGTTCAAGAGACAAGACAAATAACAGTGGTCATTCGTGTCTCGGATAAGCACAGAGCACGAGAGGGGCAACACAAGATTCAATGGGTGCGCGGAGCTCGAGGGAGATAAAGGTCAAATGAATTAAAAGTTTAGCCATTTTGGACTGTTGGAAATCTGAAAAAACTTGGAATAATTTTGCAATTCGGAACATGTAGAACAACAGAAGAAAGCAACGTGGAGAAGCCCTAGAAAAATCACCCAAAGATTCCCCTAAAGAGCCGCGGAACCACGGCCAATATGGCCATTACGCGGCGGTTCCGTGGCCGAGTTAACTCGGCGCCAGAAGATATTTTTAGGGTATATTTGTAATTGTATTGGGGCTGAGAATCTAGCCTTAGGGTTTCAACTCTCTGCCTATAAATAGCCCAGTTTTGAGCCATTATGAGATCCTTTTTTTAGTTATAATTAGTGTAGTTTAGTATGTTTTTCTTGTTCTTCTTCATGTTTCGTCCTTGAAATTGTAGTGAGAGCTCTTGAGTGGAAGATCAATGAAGATGAAGATTATTTTTATTATCTTGTATCTTTAATTTTCATGTATTGTAATTCCATTTCTTGTATTGTTATTTTAATTCATAGTGTAACTTTATTTATTGTTGTTAAATAGTTGTTGTTATTTCTTGTTCTTTTTTCTTTTCCTCTTAACCGTATTTTCAAGCCATGATACTCGACGGAGTTCCTTGCTTAGGTGAGGACCCAAGTAGTTAGCTTGTATCTTTGTAAAACCGTAATTTTCCTTTCTTTCTTTGCTTCTTTCTTGTTTTGTTCTTATTTCCTTTCAAATGTGTGAATAATTCCATACTTGTTAGGGGCTAAGGAAGGTTGGTATGAGGGACGAAAAAATCCCTTGTGCTTCTCTTCCCCAAACATCCTAAAACGAATCTAGACCAAACAAATGCAACCTCCTCACTTAGGCACGCTATACGTGATATATAGCCGCGACCTAAGTCGAGAAGTCCTTTGAGCGCACTACAACGTGACATGTAGTTGTGACTTAATTGGATACATGGTTGCGGGTGTTTGGTCTAGGGTTGGAAATAAGCGCACGTAGCGGAAGGACAAGGGGCACTAGGAATGGATTTAGCGTTGGAAAGCTTTCTTAAACTTGCAAATCCCATTCCTATGTCCTCCTAATCCCCGCTACGTTCTATTATCTCAACATCATTTTAAGAATGGCAAAAGAAAAGTACAAGACTAATCCTAACTCTACTAACTAAGCTTAACCCTAATAAGCTTACTTAAACATAAATACGATCACTTAGAATAGATTTGAACATAAACTTTTACATTCTTGAATTGACTCATCTAAAATAAGAACGGACGTACAACCATACCCCTGTGGATCGACCCGTGCTCAACCGGCTAGCTGCAAAGTGACACCGTTTTGATTGCGGTAAGTAAAGAACGAAGCAGAACGCATATCATAAAACGTATCGCGTTTCCACTACCAATCATTGCTCGTTTGGCTTTTGGCTTGTTTCCTTGGTCTGCTCTTTTTAGAGAAGGGCAGACGACTGAGAGAATCAAGTTCTTAAAAGGTTTCGGTCTCCGTTTGTATGAAATTAGCGGTCGATTTGTCGAACCGTCGTCATGGCCTTTCCTCTTTAGGAAAGGAAAATCAACTGAAGACCGGTGGCCTGGATAGGTCATTGGGTGGCACTAGCGCTCCTTTTCTGGTTTTGCCCCGCTACTTTCGCGCTGCACGAAATGCTTGGTAGACTCATGAAGAGAGGTTGCCATGCCTTTTGTGACGGAGCGTGGACACATCTCTTCGTAGCATATTTTGAATTGTGGCCTTCTTAATCTTGGCAGACATTGCATTCTTCTGGACCCACCTTAAGGGTTCGAAAGAATTGCGGGTTTTCATGACTGACACGGCTGTGGTCGCGAAGCAGTCCGGGCTTTGGAACTTCATAAAATCGAACTTGGATGGGGCCCTGGCCCTTTTGTTGGCTCTATATCTGAGCCGCTTCTGCCTCAGCTTCTCTATTTTGAGCCCCTGGTGGGCTTCTGCTCTTCGGGAAACAGCCGTAAGCTGAGTGATGGAGAGCCTTGAGAAGACATCCGCTTGCGCGTTCGTCGAAGGTATAGCCTGAGCTTGCCCGTGATGCCTGGTGACTTCTTTTGTTCTAATGGCTTTGCCCCCAGCTGGAGCCACCGAAAGCCGTTCAAAAACCGACTTGCGCTTGAGTTGTGGTGCCTTTGCGATCACCACATCCGTCCTCCTGCCCCTTGAGGTCGGTTTGGCCACATGGTTTGCCAGGGTATCCACCAGATGAGCACTTCCGGCGTGGTAGATGATGACGAAACCAAATTGGCGTGGAGGCTCCTCCCGCTTCCTCATGAGACTCGCCGGGAGGATAACATGGGCGTTTTTCTTGACCACGTAAGTCACTGGAGTTGCGTCAGAAACGAAGTTTGTGTTGGGAGACATGGTCGCTGCGTTCGAGATTGCAATCGAAAGTTGTTAACCTGCAAATAGAAGCATGATTTCAGTACAAACGATCGATGTATATGTTGATTGAGTTCGCATGAACGTTTAACCCGAAATATGGGAGGGGAGAAATCGTCCAACTGGACGCGCCAGAATCTGTAGGGTGTTTTTCATCACCCCATTGAGATACGAATACGCGTCGCTTGTCAGGCGTATACAGATTCCCTCTGCTTAGGGTAGACTGGGGTTTATTGATTGTGGCGATCCGAATCTCCGGCAGCCGCGGATTAAGCTGCCGTTAATTACCCCTCACTTTTGAAGCAAAGGAACCTCCGATTGACGGGTAAAACTGGTCATGCGAACTCAATGTACAGTGTGCGTATGTAGTGTTTTGGAAGGGACTTGCATGTATCGGAGGCCACGCAGAGTTTACGGGGGTCCCGCTACCCGGATAGCGGGATGAGGGTCAGGGGGGCTAGCCGCCCCTTGCAGGATGCAGCGCCCCGTTAGAAATTTTTTTCTAACGGGGGAGGTATTTTTAGTAGGGAACGTTTGAAATAAAAAAGGGTGAGGAGCATCCTAAGGACACATGAGATGGCGTGCGGGCGCTGGACGTCAGCGGTTCACGATCCCTGCGTGCGGGCGCTGGGCGCCCGTAGAAAAAGAAGCTTAGCCTCTGGACTGGGAGTTGAACTCTGAGTGACTTTTGGAAGTTAAACTCCAAAAAAGGATCTTTTTGTGGAGTAAAACTTTTAAAAGATCTGGATTCTGAGGTTAAACTCTTTTGAAAATTTGGATTTTAGAGTTGAACTACTCAAAGATTGGTTTGGAGTTGAACTCCTAAAGAAGAGATTCTTATTCGGAATTAAACTCGTAAGAGATTTTTGGAGATGATGAAAGGGGACCCCTTTCTTCTTCCCTTTTACCTTGGATCTTCTCTTAAGTCATGGATCTTCCCAAAGTGGGATTTTTGAATATGGGTCTCCTTCTTCTTCCTATCTGTTGGATGGATCTTAGAAAAAAAGGGGTGAGATTTAAAAATCGCTCCTTTTAGAGATTTGATGGAAGATCTGAGCTCCCTTTCAAGAATTTTATGGTGAAAACTATTTTTTTTGGAGGGAAAGAAGAATTAAACTCTTGATTTAATTCAAAAAAAAAAGAAGCAGACTTAAAACCTTGAGAAAGGAGAAGGAGGCACAGAACCCTAATTTTTTAGGGGAATGAATATTCTTTTTCATTTCATTATCGTGTTGTCTTATATAGATTTATAAATTTACACATAACCCCTTGGGCTTTACAAAATGGCATTTTGCCTATCGCATGCCTCATGTGCTTATTTCTTTTTGCACATGAGCCATGAACTTTAGAAAAATTTGGCTTTTTGCTCATTTCTTTTACATTTATGCATGAAAATTATATCGAACTTATTTATCACATAATTTTCTTCTTGGCATGGGGAATGTCGGCCTCTTCATGTTTAGGCTCGATTTGGGCATGGGCCCACTTGACTTAAGGTTGACTTTGACTTCGACTTTGTCAACCGATGTGTAATTTTTGACCCTAATAGTTAGGTTACTGCAAGATTCAAGGATATGATATATAATAACTTGCATGAACGAGAAATTAGTGCAAGAAAAGGAACAATCAAAGTACATATGGATAACGCATTTTTGAGATACGATATGCAAGAAAATTGCACCAAAGCCTGTCACGCCCCGCTTCCCAAAATACTAGAGCAGAGACGCGACGAGGCCCGCAACGTAACTATATCGAGAAGTGGACTCTCCCCGATACAGTTACGCTAAGCGTTTAGTAATGTAGGAGTAAAGAAAAGCAAGTTAAGAAAATTATCTTTATTCATTAACCAACCTTTGTTACAACGATAACAAGAAGTAATAATATAGGATTCCAAGGGTACAAATATAAGACATGATTCAATGATGCAAATTATATAATAGTACTACAACTTGAAAGGTACCAAAATGGAAACTCTACGACTCTTGGGCCCTTCACATTTCCACTGCGTCTGGTCCTACAAATATGGCTATCCAACTGGGAACACAATTCTCAGGGTGTCAGAACACCCACAAGCATAAATATAGATGGGGTAGTATGATGCAAGTAATAACAGTAAAATCATGGTAACATGTGAAAACAGGTAAACCGAAAGTACGAGAAATCATGCATATAAGTACATAAAAGTGAACGTGCAGGAAACAAGGATGAAGATAAATAAGGGGTCAAGCTGGATTTCAATAATTGAGTCAGAGCACTATCAATCTGAAGGTCAATCTGGAGGTCTACATGTCAGGTCAAATCAGGTGTCAATCTAAGAGCCAAATCAGGTCAAACAAGATATGTATTGATTGAATGGACTGTTGGACATACTCGTATTCTCGGGATATCCCTAGCCGATAGTATTATGAGTAGGGCGCCCGTGCCTGAGACGGCAACAAATAACATAAATCAATGCAGTAGTGTGAACATCCCCGAAAGGTGTCCCATGATTATGATGAAGTTTTGTCTAGCGTGAATATCACCCGAGTGTACAGGTATTTCCACCCTTCAGTTCCCTAAAAAAAAACAAGTCTAAACTGGTAATATAAATGTCACAATCCAAGATGTTAACTAATCCATTCATAAGCCATGTCAATATAAAATCACGATAATCCAACCAATACATGTCAATGGCAATCCAGTATAACCACGAATAATAAAAGGTGTCAGATAATATGTTATATCACGAATCACTCAATATCGACTATGCAATCGGGTCAGCTGTCAAAATTTCAATGGCAATCAGGTAATTGAATCAAGGCTCACGGTAAATTAAGTGTCAAGACTTATGGTAGATCAATTGTCGGGGCTCAAGGAAAATCGGATGTCAGGATCTCGAATAAAGTCAAGCAGATGTCAAGGGAGATGTGCATGCACTAAAGTATAGTTAATAAGTAAAACAAGTATTATGATATATCATATTGTTTTCTCCCATTCTAATTAAATTCTAAGTTATTATAGAATTACAGCAAACAATCTCGAGAGAAAGCATAAATACAAGGAGATAAATCCTTATTTAAATAAGTAGAGATAAACATGCATTTAATCTAGAAATTAAATTTAATTATGAACTAAAATGATTAGATTTAGTGTAAACTAATCCTGAATTTAAATCAAATTGCTAGCAAGCAAGAAAGAACACACAAACATACGTTTAAGATGCATAAGGTGCAGCATCTCATTTTCCATCACCATTAATTTCCATTTGCAGCAGCAGCAACTTCTTCCACTCTCTTAGCTATATCCTTCACTGCATCCCCCATAAAACTCACAAAATCATCCTTGGTCCTTCCCACAATTGGCTCACACTCAAACTCCCACACAATCTTACACCCATCAACATCCTCAAGAACCCTCAATGTTGCCAAATACTTTCCAAACCCCATGTTATTCTCCAAAATCTCATAGCTATAACTCCTTCTGCTTATATCAATTGCTACAAGCTTCTCATTAGCCCAGTAGAATCGTCCGGTTGAATCCGGTGCCGACGTGCAGTACCGGACGCAGCCGAGCACGCCGTTGGAGCCCTCGACGTTCCGGCAGACGGCGAGGTAAGGGAGGAAGTTGTGGAAGTTGCAGTAGTCTCCAAGCAGTGACCAGACCTGGTTTGGGTTGATTGTTGCATGGATGTTGGAAGAAACTAGTGCTTGCCATTTCTCCATTATGGATGGCTTAGAGTTAGGAGATGGTGATTATTTGATTGGCTTGGATTTATTTTAGGCACATATAAAAAATAAAATATGAGATGGGATTCTTTTTCATAGAAGGAGCCAAAGAAAGAGGGGCATCTATTTGATTTAGAAATGGTTGCCGGCTTTCGCCTGCACTCATGGAACCTCATGCAAGATGAAAGATGAATGTAAATTGATACATGAGAGCAAAAACAATCAATATAAAATATTACTATGTAGTATACAAATAAATTTATATATAAAAGTTAAAAATTATGATCCCAGATTTGATGAGTTTGGGTACAGGATCAGGTGAGGGTGAGGGTTCAAAGCGACTCATGTATACGTACCCCTATGACGTTTATCGAAAGATTATACATCTTAACAAATTAAGATATAACATAATAGACAATCAATCTCTCTCTAAGAGGGTTGTTAGTTGCAAGTAATTTGCAAATCAAATGACAAGAATATGTTAGAATTTGAAATAGAATATTAGTCCTATGTCATTTGAAACTATCATTTCACGTTAGAGTGTTAGAGTGATGTTCGTGGGTTATCAACGATTTTAGAATTTGGATTTTAAAATTCTTCATCTAAAATTATAATAGAAACATGAACAAAACTTTGATTCTCAAACTCATGGGTATCCCTTGATTTCTAAAATTCTCAAGACCCTAGGCTCACTTAGGCTCACAACCAACAACAGATAAACCGGCGATAGACCGTTGCAGACCAACCAAAAACTGATGACTTTCTGCCGGCAATAGACCGTCGGCGCCACTGTCTACCGGCGACATACCGCCGTGACTGTCGGCGACACTGTCCGCTTGCAACAGGCCGTGGTGACAGCTTGCGACAGAATGTGGTGACCGCTAGCGCCACTGTCTGTCTATGATAGGACACCGACAACCTGCCATTGGTGGCAGTTCGCAACCGATAAACAGTCCATAGACCGTCGACGGCTAATCAAAAACCAACGACCGACCGCCTGCGACCGGTGGCACGACTGACCTCCCGCGATCGGCCATCGGCGATAGTCTGCCATAAACCGACGATAGACCACTGGCGATAGACTGAAAATGTCACGACCTAAAATTTGGCCCGTAACCGGCACTTAAACTACGTAACGTCTACAGGCGTACGCAACTCAAGTAAGCCGAAACCCAGAAATCTAAACCACAAAAAACTGGATCAACGGAACAAAAAAAACATGGTTTTACACATTTGGAAATTTTCAAGTAAAAAAAATTAAAATCTTTAAGTTTAGTTTTCGTTCTTAAAAATTTCGGCAGCACCTCCTTTGTAAAAACTAACCCCGAAAATGGGTACAACCTAGATAATAATAAAAGCATCCCAAACGGGAGAAAATTACGTCCAACGGCGGAGACAACCACCACAACATATATACGACGCCGAAGCGAAGAAATATAAAAGAAAACTGCATAAAGAAGTAAAACTTTTCAACAAAACCGGCTCCCACGAACACGGCACCCAAAGTCACCACAAAATATAACACTGAATCCTCACAAGTCATCTCTAAGTCATATACAACAGTGGTAGATGGAGAATACTAGATCAAACAAAAAAATATACAATGTACAAACAGATAACCGCAACCCACCTAAAAGCAAGGCCTCACAGCCAACCGTAGCGATATCTGCAAAAGTAGAGATGATAAGACGCCCTGCCGCGACTACTCAGAGGGTAAGTCCTGCAAAACACTGTGGCACAACGGGGGTGAGTTGCCAACTCGTGAATAGTAAATAACATCATACTGTAATCGCAAGTATGCACGAACAACGATCTATCTATCACAAGTAAACCGATAGCATAAGTATGATAAGTGAATATGCAACAATCATGTAAAGGTACATCATCAGGGTACTACAACTACACGAAGCAATGCATATCAAAACATAATCCTGTGTGTGGAATGATATAATATAAAATCTCATGAAAAATCATCAGCATGGAAAAACACCAGTGTCCCTCACTGACACATCAAATCCCAAATTCTCAGGCACTGCATTCGCAGATCGGCCCTCACATCCTGTAAGTCTCACGAAAACCTGAGTGTCAAACACCGACACTCGAAACATCATGAAACCCGTGTCTAGCATTGACACGTAAATCCTCATAACTCAGGCACTGTCACCATGACTGGCCCTGACGATATGTCATACCTTACTCCGGTCGGTATCCCCATGATAACCACCGAGTCCAAATACAATCACCGGTAGATAGTGGTCCCACCGCCAGGCTTATCGTCTACACCACGAAATCACCACTCGCCCCGGGGTACCATACCGGGTCTACCATGTACCCACAGACGGTGCCTCCCGCTCCTCGAATGGGGTATCACAAGCCAAATCTCAGAACCGAGAAATCACATGGTGGACGCACTGAAATATCATATCAAGAGAAACCGGGTTTTCAAACAATACATAGTTTTCTTGAAAATATCCCCCACGGTCCTCAAATCCATAATCACATGAAATCCATATCTCAATGCGTAAAATTCACGTAAAACTGATATATGCAACATAAAACATCAATATGAGCATATAAAAGGAAAACCGCTCTTTAAATGAATCCAGCTTTTTAGAATATATCTTGCGGTTCCCAAAACCTCCGAAAAACAATGCAGCATCATATAAGGTGTAAATGTAATTGTAGCAAGGTTTAAGTATCTACATGTAAGCTAGTATGTATGATGCAAGTCATAAGTGCAAGGATCAACAACTCAATATCATATATCAAAACAATACCACTTGGGGTACATACAACTATAGCGAAAATATGCGGTGTACATGTCAATATGAGTGCATGATATACATGTAACTATAATAGACTATGTGGGTGTACATGTCAATATGTATGCAAGATGTACAATATAGCTATAGTAAGGCATACATGAAATGGAATAAGGGTTACTACCTCAACTATTCCTGCCCAAAGCAATGTCACGTATGTAAGTATCAACAATATCTCATATGCACAATGGGATAAATGCTACTACCACAACTATCCCTATCCACTACCGTATCATGTATGTAGGTGTCAACAATATATATCGGCTTGTGCCTGTCATGGCAATTACTGACGATGTGAGTGTAGCATAATATTTTGTGCTCGTGCAACATGAACCGTCAGTAATGTGTTATATCTAAAGGTACGAGTCAAGTACAACAGATAATACTATGCAATGACATTCATATGAAAGTAACGAATATGCAAATACTATGCAGCTAACATATCAAATTCTCCCCGACGCATAACGCCATACGGGCGATTTCCCCGTAGATATTAAATCTACTCACCGATGGTCTCGAGCTATGAAAATCCGACCACCTGCTTCCCCTTGTCCGCAGCACCTGAAATCCCTGCTTGCGAACCGAAAATTTCATAAATACAACACATAAGCTAAATATCTTATAATGACGAAAAGACAACGAAACGCGATGAAAACGCCCGGAAAATTTCACTGCGCGCTTAGCGCATCTATCGCGCACGATACCGGCCAAAACCCTAATTGGGGTCGCTAAACTACAAAACACCAAGTCTGGACCCTGATCGTCCCGATCACGCAACACAACACAAAAATTACGAGGAATACACTAGATATAACCTCGCAACGACCAAACGAACCCTACGTCGGAAAAACCCCGAAATCTAGTAAGCAACCTATCGCAATATTTCGCACTAGATTCAAGATAACGCATATCTAGCGATTACAAATACCTTAAAATAGCTTAACTAAACTATCTAAACATTTTCTATATTTTTAACACTCGCTAATTATGTTTTAGAAAAAACCTAGTAAGCAACTTTGCTTAATTTAACAAAGTATTCATTAGCAAAAATTAACATTTTCTACTAGGTTAATATTTTCCAAAACACAATTTAACACTTCAAATGAACACTAATCACTTAATCAAAATTTAACCTTAACATGAATTTCTTAAACCAAATATAATGATTTAATCATGATTTAAAAACTAAACTAAACACATAAATAGCTAACTAAATTAGCTAGTTTAAGATTAAAGCAAAAATATAAGGATTAAGGTAAGAATTATACCTCCCCAAGAACACAAAATGAAACTTAATCCAACATCTTAGCATCAAAAACCAAGCTTTGTTGAAGATCCATGAAGGATTAGTGAAGGAAAAATGGTTTAATTTTTATATAGGAATTTTTGGATTTATTTTTGGAATTCTTTTTGTGTTTTTGATTGAAAAAGAGTGAGAAATGAGCTTGGAAATTGAAATGGGCATAAATAGGGATGAGGCTCGGCCAAGGACGGATGGGGGGTATTTTTGTGAATATTTTGTGAAGAAATAGCTAGGAAAGAGAGTAATTAATACTAATTAAAGCTATTTCCCACCTTTCACTCTTTTCTTTTCTTTTTAAATCCAAATCCTTTTGCACAAAAGAAATTTCTAGATATTTAAAAAGAAGTTTCTAAAATAATTCTAGTGACAAAATTAATTTATTCATAAGAGGAAATTTTCCCGATTTACGTGCACAAAATACCGCTTTAAATAATATTTTATTTGGGAAAAATACTATCTGAACCAAAACCTCCTAAATACTCCCAAAGTTCGCGCACAAGTTTTATTTTATCCAAACTAGGTGTCGGTAAGGTTATACGGTCGTTTGATCGAAATCGGGTTAAAACGGGAAAAACCGACAATTTTGCCCTAAAACGGGAAAATTCGCAAAACGATTTCTAAAACGTTACAATCTCCCCTCCTTATAGAAATTCGGTCCCCGAATTAAAATTTCATACTAAGCGTTCCTTCAAAAAGATGAGGGAATTTCTTCCGCATCTCGCTCTCGGCCTCCCAAATGATCTCCTCACTAGTCGAGCTACGCCAAAGAACCTTCACAGATGGCAAGACCTTTGACCGAAGTTTCTTCACTTGCCGATCCAAAATAACTACCGGCTGCTCGGTGAACGAAAGTTCGCGCTCAAGCTGAACGGTCTCGTGCTGAATCGTGTGAGAAGGATCATGAAGGTATCTACGAAGCATCGACACATGAAAATCATGGTGAACATCCGGAAAACTGGGCGGGAGCGCCAAACGATAAGCAACAGAACCCACTCGCTCAAAGATCTCGAAAGGACCTACAAATCTGGGACGCTTCCCTCTCTTCCCAAATCGCATAACGCCCTTCATCGGAGAAATCCTCAGGAATACATGATCCTCCACTACGAACTCAAGTCTGCGACGACGACGGTCGGCATAAGACTTCTGCCTGCACTGGGCTGCTCTCATCCTATCCTGAATCAGCTGGATCTTCTCCGTGGTCTCCTGAACTAGCTAGGGTCCTAAAACCAGACTCTCACTAAGCTCGGTCCAACATACTGGCGATCGACACTTCCTACCATATAAAGCCTTAAAAGGTGCCATCTGAATAGTCTCCTGAAAGCTGTTGTTGTAGGAGAACTCAATCAACGGCATGTGACGATCCCAACTGCCACCAAAATCAAGCACACATGCACGGGGCATATCCTCCAGAGTCTGTATAGTCCGCTCCGACTGGCCATCGGTCTGTGGATGAAAAGCGGTACTAAAACTCAGCCGTGTACCTAAAGCTTCCTGAAGCTTCTGCCAAAGACGGCTAGTAAACTGGGTGCCTCTGTCGGATACTATGCATGTGGGAACACCGTGCAAACGCACAATCTCATCTATGTACAACTGAGCATACTGAGCATAACCGAAAGTGGTCTTCACTGGAAGAAAGTGAGCCGCTTTCGTCAACCGGTCTACAATAACCCAAATGGAGTCATACCCTCGACTGGTCCTGGGTAGACCCACAATGAAGTCCATGGAAATCTGCTCCCATTTCCACTCCGGAACGGGTAAGGGCTGCAACTCTCCAGCCGGTCTCTGATGCTCAGCCTTGACTTGCTGACAAGTCAGGCACCTCGAAACGAAGTCTGAAATATCGCACTTCATCCCTTCCCACCAGTAGAAGTCTCTCAAGTCACGGTATATCTTGGTGGAACCTGGATGAACGCTAAAGGCCGACTGATGTGCCTGCTCTAGGATCTCGCGTCTCAATCCATCAACATCTGGTACACACAAGTGAGTCCCGCATCGTAGCACACCCTGGTCTTCAATCATGAACTCCGAAACTCTTCCCTGCCGAACAAGCTCAAGAATCTCAGACAAACGGGCATCACTGGGTTGCGCCTCACGGATACGATCAAATAGTAGTGGACGAGCGCGGACATGAGCAAACTGTCCCCCAGCGGAAGTGAACTCGAACTGCACTCTACTATCACACAAGAGTTGCCAATCTGCAGAAGACTGACACTGAACTGCGCTCAACTGGGACAAGCTACCCACGGGCCTACGACTCAAAGCATCAGCTACCACATTTGTCTTGCCCGGGTGATAAAGGATCTCACAATCATAATCCTTCACTAGCTCCATCCATCGGCGCTGTCTCAGGTTCAGATCTCGCTGCTGGAAGATATACTTCAAACTCTTATGATCCGTGAAGATCTGACACGACTCTCCGTACAAGTAGTGTCTCTAAATCTTCAACGCAAAGACTACCGCTTCCATCTCAAGATCGTGAGTGAGGTAATTCTGCTCATGCTTCTTCAGCTGCCTAGAAGCATATGCAATCACCCTATCATGCTGCATCAAAACACAGCCGAGCCCCACTCAAGAAGCATCACAATAAACAACATAGCCGCCCGATCCAGAAGGTAAGGAAAGAACTGGTGTTGTCGTCAACCGAGTCTTCAACTGCTGAAAACTCTGCTCGCACGCATCAGTCCAAAGAAAAAGAATTCCCTTCTGGGTCAGTCCAGTCAGCGGTGCAGCGATACTCGAGAAATCCTACACAAAACGGCGATAATAACCAGGTAAGCCCAAAAAGCTGCGGACCTCCGTCACCGATACAGGTCTGGGCCAAAGCTGTACAGCCTCGATCTTCCTCGGGTCCACAAGAATACCATCACCAGTCACCACATGACCCAGGAAGTCAACTCTATCAAGCCAAAATACGCACTTTGAGAATTTAGCATACAGCTGGTGCTCTCTCAGTATCTGCAAAGTAATTCTCAAGTGCTGCTCATGCTCCTCATGACTCCTAGAGTAGACCAGTATGTCACCAATAAACACTATAATGAACTGGTCGAGGAACGGCCTGAAAATCCGGTTCATCAGATCCATGAACCCTGCTGGCGCATTGGTGAGTCCGAACGACATCACCAAAAACTCATAATGCCCATAGCGCGTACGAAAAGCAGTCTTCGGAATGCCATCATTCCGAACCCGCAAGTGATGATAACCCGAACGCAAATCAATCTTCGAAAAATGTTTCGCACCCTGGAGTTGATCAAATAAATCGTCAATGCGGGGTAAAGGATACATGTTCCGCACTGTAACTCAGTTCAACTGACGATAATCCACACATAGCCTCAAACTGCCGTCCTTCTTCTTGACGAACAGAACAGGAGCTCCCCACGGCGAAACACTCGGACGCACAATTCCCAAATCAAGCAACTCTTGCAATTGATCTTTAAGCTCTCTAATCTTTGCCGGAGCCATCCGATAAGGCGGTATAGAAATAGGCTCCGTGCCAGGAATCGGATCAATGCAAAACTCAATATCGCGCTCTGGCGGCAACCCGGGAAAGACATCGGGAAACTCTCGCACTGTATAAACCTGGTCCAACGACTCCACCGTGGCTCCAGTATCATGAATGAAAGCCAAGAATCCCCGACATCCCCTCCTCAAAAGCCGACTAGCGCATAGAACTGAAACCAAACTGTGAGGGGCGGCACCACGGTCCCCCTGCACAACAAACACTGACTCGCCGGGAAAACAAAATCTAACTGTTTTCTCGCGGCAGTCCACGGACGCGTAGCAAGTAGCTAGCTAATCCATGCCCGGCAGAACGTCGAAGTCCAACATATCAAGAAGGATCAAGTCGACGGACAAATCTCTGTCACCAACATGGACAACACAAGATCGGAACACATGACGCGCAACAAACGACTCTCCCACAGGAGTAGTCACGACCAGCGGCTGATCCAGCAAACACGACTCTCGGCCTAACCTTGGCGCGAAGTGCGTAGAAACATACGAATGCATAGATCCCGGATCGAAAAGAACATATGCATCAAAAGAACATAAAGAAAGGGTACCTGAAACCACAGCATTGGACGCCTGAGCGTCCTGGTGAGTCAAGGCAAAAACCCATGCCTTCCCTCTACCGGCTACTGGCTGCCCTCTGCCTCTGCCACCTCGTCCTCTCGGCACAAAACCACCGCGACCACGACCTCTCTGAGCAGGAGTCTGACGCGGCGCAACAACAGGAATAAGAGGCAATGCTCTCTGTGGCGGAGAAGGTGGTAAGGTAACCTGCGGTACTGCCGGCCCTCTCTGACGCACCACAGTACAATCCCGAACAAGATGATGTAAACTGCCACAACCGAAGCATCCATAAGACGGTCGCTGGCTCTCCTGGGAATAAAAACTGAATAACTGTCCACGTCCCACGTCTCTGCTACTCCCCGAGTCTGAAGGAACTCTGCCTCTGCGGACAAACCTCGGTCTCCGTGCTGGTACATCCGTACGAGTCCTCTTCGGTTCTGGAACAACCGATGACTCAGCTAGATGCTCCTCCACCAATAGGGCTGCATCGACAGCTGCCGCATACGTGTCGCAATGCTGAATGCTGATGGCTAGGAACAACTGGGTAAGTAGGCCTCGAACAAACCTCTTCACTCTCATCTCCTCAGTCGCCACCAGGTACGGAGCATACACCGACAGCTCAGTAAACAATACATCATACTCCGACACCGACATCCCCGGCATCTGACGTAACGACTCAAATCTGCGCGCTCGCGCATCCCTGATGCTCGGTGGAAGAAAACGGGCAAGAAACGACGTCACAAACTCAGCCCAAGTCATAGGAGCAAGACCAGCGGCTCTGCCCCTCTCCAACGACTCACACCACTTCTGGGCCATACCCTCTAGCCGGAAACTCGCAAACTCTACCCATCTCTCGTCGGAGCATCGGAGTGAGCGACAAATCCTGGACATCCGGTCGATGAACGACTGCGAATCCTCAGTAACATCTGTGCCAGTAAACACCGGAGGCCTCAGCCTCATGAACTCCGTCAGTGACACGGTAATAACCTCTAGAGCTGCAACTGCGACTGCCGGAATAGCAGGTACCATCGTGGTCCCTGCAACAGGTGGAACAACAGCCTGCCCCTGTGCTCGAATGGCCTCTACTAAAGTCCCCACAATCTGGCGCAGGTCCTGCATACCAGCCCCAATCATAGTAATGTGCTCCGGTACCACAGGCGTATCTCCCTGGTCAACCCTCGCCTCAGACGAGTCGACTCTGGCTTCGGCCCTCGCGGCCGCTCTCTATGCCCTCGTAGTCTTTATCGGCATATAGGCTGGAAATTGAAACAAGATTCGATAAGGAAACGGAAATCGAATCACAAATATGTATATCAATCACGGAAGGAATTTCAATCAATAAGTCCTAAGGTCACTTAGGCGGAGTACCGTGTCGTAAGTATGCCGCGGAACATACACACGCTACGTCACTCTGCTTAAGCTACCTACTCTATCATACCAAGGTCATCCTACACTCCGAAAGGTAAAAACCTAGCGCTCTGATACCAACTTTGTCACGACCCAAAATTTGGCCCGTAACCGGCACTTAAACTACGTAACGTCTACAGGCGTACGCAACTCAAGTAAGTCGAAACCCAGAAATCTAAACCACCCAAAACTGGATCAACGGAACAAAAAAAAACATAGTTTTAAACATTTGGAAATTTTCAAGTAAAAAAAATTAAAATCTTTAAGTTTAGTTTTCGTTCTTAAAAATTTCGGCAGCACCTCTTTTGTAAAAACTAACCCCGAAAACGGGTACAACATAAATAATAATAAAAGCATCCCAAACGGGAGCAAATCACGCCCAACGGCAGAGACAACCACCACAACATATATACGACTCCGAAGCGAAGAAATATAAAAGAAAACTGCATAAAGAAGTAAAACTTTTCAACAAAACCGGTTCCCATGAGCACGGCACCCAAAGTCACCACAAAATATAACACTGAATCCTCAGAAGTAATCTCTAAGTCATATACAACAGTGGTAGATGGAGAATACTAGATCCAACAAAAAGATATACAATGTACAAACAGATAACCGCAACCCACCTAAAAACAAGGCCTCACAGCCAACCGTAGCGGTATCTGCAAAAGTAGAGATGATAAGACGCCCTGCCGCGACTACTCAGAGGGTAAGTCCTGCAAAACACTGTGGCACAACGAGGGTGAGTTGCCAACTCGTGAATAGTAAATAACATCATACTGTAATCGCAAGTATGCACGAACAGCGATCTATCTATCACAAGTAAACCGATAGCATAAGTATAATAAGTGAATATGCAACAATCAAGTAAAGGTACATCATCAGGGTACTACAACTACATGAAGCAATGCATATCAAAACATAATCCTGAGTGTGGAATGATATAATATAAAATCTCATGAAAAATCATCAGCATGGAAAAACACCAGTGTCCCTCACTGACACATCAAATCCCAAATTCTCAGGCACCGCATTCTCAGATCGGCCCTCACATCCTGTAAGTCTCACGAAAACCTGAGTGTCAAATACTGACACTCGAAACATCATGAAACTCGTGTCTAGCATCGACACGTAAATCCTCATAACTCAAGCACTGTCACCATGACTGGCCCTGACGATATGTCATACCTCACTCCGGTCGGTATCCCCATGATAACCGCCGAGTCCAAATACAATCACCGGTAGGTAGTGGTCCCACCGCCAGGCTTATCGTCTACACCACGAAATCACCACTCGTCCCGGGGTACCATACCGGGTCTACCATATACCCGCAAACGGTGCCTCCCGTTCCTCGAATCGGGTATCACAAGCCAAATCTCAGAACCGAGAAATCACATGGTGGACGCACTGAAATATCATATCAAGAGAAACCGGGTTTTCAAAAAATACATAGTTTTCTTGAAAATATCCCCCACGGTCCTCAAATCCATAATCACATGAAATCCATATCTCAATGCGTAAAATTCACGTAAAACTGATATATGCAACATAAAACATCAATATGAGCATATAAAAGGAAAACCGCTCTTTAAATGAATCCAGCTTTTTAGAATATATCTTGCGGTTCCCAAAACCTCCGAAAAACAATGCAGTATCATATAAGGTGTACATGTAATTATAGCAAGGTTTAAGTATCTACATGTAAGCTAGTATGTATGATGCAAGTCATAAGTGTAAGGATCAACAACTCAATATCATATATAAAAAAATACCACTTGGGGTACATACAACTATAGCGAAAATATGCGGTGTACATGTCAATATGAGTGCATGATATACATGTAACTATAATAGACTATGTGGGTGTACATGTCAATATGTATGCAAGATGTACAATATAGCTATAGTAAGGTATACATGAAATGGAATAAGGGTTATTACCTCAACTAATCCTGCCCAAAGCAATGTCACGTATGTAAGTATCAACAATATCTCATATGCACAATGGGATAAGGGCTACTACCACAACTGTCCCTATCCACTACCGTATCACGTATGTAGGTGTCAACAATATATATCGGCTTGTGTGTGTCATGGCAATTACTGACGATGTGGGTGTAGCATAATATTTAGTGCTCGTGCAACATGAACCGTCAGTAATGTGTTATATCTAAAGGTACGAGTCGAGTACAACAGATAATGTTATGCAATGACATTCATATGAAAGTAACGAATATGCAAATACTATGCAGCTAACATATCAAATTCGCCCCGACGCATAACGCCATACGAGCGATTTCCCCGTAGATGTTAAATCTACTCACCGATGGTCTCGAGCTATGAAAATCCGACCACCTGCTTCCCCTTGTCCGCAGCACCTGAAATCCCTGCTTGCGAACCTAAAATTTCATAAATACAACACATAAGCTAAATATCCTATAATGACGAAAAGACAACAAAACGCGATGAAAACGCCCGGAAAATTTCACTGCGCGCTTAGCGCATCTATCGCGCACGATACCGGCCAAAACCCTAATTGGGGTCGCTAAACTTCAAAACACCAAGTCTGGACCCCGATCGTCCCGATCGCTCAACACAACACAAAAATTACGAGGAATACACTAGATATAACCTCGCAACGACCAAACGAACCCTACGTCGGAAAAACCCCGAAATCTAGTAAGCAACCTATCGCAATATTTCGCACTAGATTCAAGATAACGCATATCTAGCGATTACAAATACCTTAAAATAGCTTAACTAAACTATCTAAACCTTTCATATATTTTTAACACTCGCTAATTATGTTTTAGCAAAAACCTAGTAAGCAACTTTGCTTAATTTAACAAAGTATTCATTAGCAAAAATTAACATTTTCTACTAGGTTAATATTTTCCAAAACACAATTTAACACTTCAAATGAACACTAATCACTTAATCAAAATTTAACCTTAACATGAATTTCTTAAACCAAATATAATGAATTAATCATGATTTAAAAACTAAACTAAACACATAAATAGCTAACTAAATTAGCTAGTTTAAGATTAAAGAAAAAATATAAGGATTAAGGTAAGAATTATACCTCCCCAAGAACACAAAATGAAACTTAATCCAATATCTTAATATCAAAAACCAAGCTTTGTTGAAGATCCATGAAGGATTAGTGAATGAAAAATGGTTTAATTTTTATATAGGAATTTTTGGATTTATTTTTGGAATTCTTTTTGTGTTTTTGATTGAAAAAGAGTGAGAAATGAGCTTGGAAATTGAAATGACAGAAATGGGGATGAGGCTCGGCCAAGGAGGGATGGGGGGGGGTATTTTTGTGAATATTTTGTGAAGAAATAGCTAGGAAAGAGAGTAATTAATACTAATTAAAGCTATTTGCCACCTTTCACTCTTTTCTTTTCTTTTGAAATGCAAATCCTTTTGCACAAAAGAAATATCTAGATATTTAAAAGGAAGTTTCTAAAATAATTCTAGTGACAAAATTAATTTATTCACAAGACGAAAATTTTCCCGATTTACGTGCACAAAATACCGCTTAAAATAATATTTTATTTGGGAAAAATACTATCTGAACCAAAACCTCTCAAATACTCCCAAAGTTCGTGCACAAGCTTTATTTTAGCCAAACTAGGTGTCGGTAAGGTTATACGGTCGTTTGATCGAAATCGGGTTAAAACGGGAAAAACCGACAATTTTGCCCTAAAACGAGAAAATTCGCAAAACGATTTCTAAAACGTTACAGAAAACAGATGACCGGTCGCCGTGACCACCGCAGCGACGGGTGGCCGACCAAAAACAGACGACCGGTCACCACGACCACTGTCGCGATTGATCGGAGACCGTCCAACGATCGATTATTGCTAATCAACATACCTACGACCGCTACCGACTTTCGAGTAATCGTCATTGACTATCGGCGACAATGAACCTCTAATGACAAACCAATGATCGTCATAACCGGCGACCAAACGCCGCCAATCGGTGACCGACGATCGGAAATGAATCTCAACCGATCAGCCACCGACCGGACGCCACCTCCGATCGGTGACCGAATGCCACTAGCAATTTAAAATGAGAGCAAATTATTCCAAATGACTCCTCAGTTGATTTTGAAATTTAGTGTTCTCGAATGATCTGGGGCTAACAACCCTTAACGCTGATAGACAATACTACTAGTTATTTTTATTTTTATGTGCATTCCATGTGGTGTAATTTAGTATTAATAACTCCAGCTTAATTTATACTAAATTGTCACAAACTTTTAAGAATAATGAGGGGAGAAAGGCCCTCTGCGTCAAAAATTTACAGTGTCCATGATGATGCTCTATATTGGCGACCTTTCAAATCAGGACACGTGGCAGATGACGTGTTCCAGAACTCAGAAGAGAGGGCCCACAAGGGCCGATCAGGCCACCCATGTACCCGACCTACAAGCACAAAGCTGGCTCACTTCAGGACCCCCTGCAAATTGGCCTCCTCGGCCTCTCAGCTCGCCTCCGAGCCACCGCAGGACCAAGATACCTCGGCCCTCTCGCTCGTTCCAGAGCTCTCCTGCCGAGACCATCTTACTCGGTCCCTCTGACCAATCAACTCCACCACTCACGGGCGTAACCGCCGCTCCGCAAATCTCGCCATGCGCAGATTTTCCGCCAGCAACATCCCACGTTCCACGCCATCACGATCCCCATTAAAGGGCGATCCGCTCTTTACGCTGGCGTGACGTCGGGAGCGTAACCGCCGGCGAGATTCTCGCGCCTTCTACTGCGTGCCGCCGCCACTATAAAACCCCCCATCACAGAGAGGTCAAGTAAGCCATTCTTTACTCTTCTGAGCCGTTACTCTGCTCGGATCACATCACTAACTTGATCGTCGGAGGGTCCTTGGTGGTACCAAACCACCCCGGGACTTCTTTGCAGGTACTCGGCACCAAACTCCTCATTCCACTTCTTCCTTCAAAACCCATTGAGACCCACACGTAACTGGAGATAATCAACAAAGTCCACCGGGAGATCAACGGAAGACAACATCTGACGGAGACCCGAAAAGGATCTCTATCAGGTGGTGCCGTCTGTGGGAAACTAAAACTACACAAGAACAAAAGTTGGCCTTCCGATCTCCATCCACATGGCATGCGATCATCCTGAAGATCCAGATACCAGCCTCCGCCTCCCCCCCACTGGAGGCGCGGATGAACCTCCTCCGGCGACCGTCATCAACGCCCTCGCCGGCCGAATAGACTGACTACAGTCCATCGTGGAGGCGCTTGTACACGTCCAAATGGCCGGGCCAGGGCCCCAGATCGCCGCTCCTCCTCCTCCAGGAGACTCTGCGCTCGTCGGCACGGTTGACCACCGGCAAGCTACGTCCCAGGCCACAGTTCTCACGGGCCGATACTCTCTGAGGCCCGCTGGACGCTCCACAGCTCCACGCCGGGCTCGCCACGGCGGCTCGAGGACCACCTCGCCTGGGGATCAAAGCCCTCTCCCAGAGGCAACCGCGCAGCTTTACTGCCCGGTTATCCTTAGCAGGCCTCCTACGGCCCCTCCAACGCTAAGGATCAAAGTCCTCCTTAGAGGCGGCCGAGCGGCTTCCCTGCTCGGCTATCCCTGGCCGGTAGCTTCCCTACTCGCAACGCCAGGGATCAAAGCCCTGGCCAAGAGGCAACCACGCAGCTTCACTGCCCGGTTATGCTTAGCAGGCCTCCTACGGCCCCTCCACCGCTAAGGATCTAAGCCCTCACTAAGAGGCAGCCCAGCAGCTACCCTGCTCGGTTATCCCTGGCGGGTAGCTTCCTTACCGCAACGCCAGGGATCAGAAAGTCCTCCCAGAGGCAGTTGAGCCCGACCCTCACTCGGCTTTCCCTGGCGGGTAGCTTCCCTACCGTGACGCCAGGGATTAGAAAGTCCTCCCAGAGGCAGTCGAGTCCGAGGATCCATCGCTCGGCTATCCCTGGCAAGTAGCTTCCCTATCGCAACGCCACGGATCAGAAAGCCCTCCCAGAGACAGTCGAGCCCGAGGATCCCTCGCTCTGCTATCCCTGGCGGGTAGCTTCCCTACCACAACGCCAGGGATCAGAAAGCCCTCCCAGAGGAAGTCAAGCCCGAGGATCCCTCGCTCGGCTATCCCCGGCTGGTGGCTTCCCTACCGCAACGCTAGGGATCAGAAAGCCCTCCCAAAGGCAGTCGAGCCCGAGGATCCCTCGCTCGGCTATCCTTCAGGTCAAAAGCCCTCGCCAAGAGGCACCAGACAGTAACCCTGCTCGGCCAAGGGTCATTGGTAGGCTTCTTACAGCCCCTCCCATGCTAAGGACCAAAGTCCTCCCAGAGGCAGTCGAGTCCTTGCTCGGCTATCCCCGGCTGGTAGCTTTCTACCACAACCGACAGGGATCAAAGTCCTCTCCAAGAGGCACTGGGTAGTAGCCCTGCTCGGTCCCCGTTCTGAAGGATCAAAACCCCTCGCAAGTGGCAACCGACCCCGACCCTTGCTCGGTCATCTCCGTCTGGTAGCTCCCTACCCACTACGCCAGGGATCAAAGCCCTCACAAGAGGCATCCGAACGGCTACCCCGCTCGATCATCCCAGGCTGGTAGTTGCCTACCCACCTCGCCTAGGGATCAAAGCCCTCGCCAAGAGGCAACCGCGCAGCTTCACTGCCCGGTTATCCTTAGTAGGCCTCCTACGGCCCCTCCAATGCTAAGAATCAAAGTCCTCCTTAGAGGCGGCCGAGCGGCTTCCTTGCTCGGCTATCCCTGGCCGGTAGCTTCCCTACTCGCAACGCCAGGGATCAAAGCCCAGGCCAAGAGGCAACCGCGCAGCTTCACTGCCCGGTTATCCTTAGCAGGCCTCCTACGGCCCCTCCACCGCTAAGGATCTAAGCCCTCACTAAGAGGCAGCCCAGCAGCTACCCTGCTCGGTTATCCCTGACGGGTAGCTTCCCTACCGCAACGCCAGGGATCAGAAAGTCCTCCCAGAGGCAGTCGAGCCTGACCCTCGCTCGGCTATCCCTGGCGGGTAGCTTCCCTACCGCGATGCCAGGGATCAGAAAGTCATCCCAGAGGCAGTTGAGCCCGAGGATCCCTCGCTCGGCTATCCCTAGCGGGTAGCTACCCTACCGCAATGCCAGGGATAAGAAAGCCCCCCAGAGGCAGTCGAGCCCGAGGATCTCTCGCTCGACTATCACTGGCGGGTAGCTTCCCTGCCGCAACGCCAGGGATCAGAAAGCCCTCCCAGAGGCAGTCGAACCCGAGGATCCCTCGCTCGGCTATCCTTCAAGACAAAAGCCATCGCCAAGAGGCACCGGACAGTAACCCGTGCCCGGCCAAGGGACCTTGGTAGCCTTCTTACAGCCCCTCCAGCGCTAAGGACCAAAGTTCTCCCAGAGGCAGCCGAGTCCTTGCTCGGCTATCCCCGGTTGGTAGCTTTCTACCATAACCGACAGGGATCAAAGTTCTCGCCAAGAGGCACTGGGTAGTAACCCTGCTCGGTCCCCATCCTGAAGGATCAAAAGCCCTCACAAGAGGCAACCGAGCCCGACCCTTGCTCGGGCATCTCCGTCTGATAGCTCCCTACCCACGATGCCAAGGATCAAAGCCCTCATAAGAGGCATCCGAGCGGCTACCCCGTTCGATCATCCCAGGCTGGTAGTTGCCTACCCATGATGCCAGAGATCAAAGCCCTCGCCAAGAGGCACCGAGCAGCTACCCTGCTCGGCCATCCTTCGCAGGCCTCTCACGGCCCCTCCAGCGTCAAGGATCAAAGCCCTCGCCAAGAGGCACCCAGCAGCTACCCTGCTCGGCCATCCTTTGCATGCCTCAAACGGCCCCTACAGTGCCAAGGATCAAAGCCCTCATGAAGGGGTAGCCCTGCAGCTACCCTGCTCGACTATCCCTGGCTGGTAGCTTCCCTACCCCACAACGCCAGGGATCAAGCCCTCATCACGAGCCCGCCGAGTCCCTTCCTGCTCGGTGCATCCCCAGCGGGCATCCTCCTGCCCGTCAGACGATGAGAACCTCAAGCCCTCATCGTGAGGCCGCCGAGTTCCTTCCTGATCGGCGCCTCCCCAGCGGGCATCCTCCTACCCATCAGACGATGAGGACCTAAAGCCTTCTTCGCGAGGCCGCCAAGTTTCTTCCTGCTCGGCGCATCCTCAGCGAGCATCCTCCTGCCCATCAGACGCTGAGGATCTCAAGCCCTCATCGCAAGGCCGCTGAGTTCCTTCCTGCTCGGCGCATCCCCAGCGGGCATCCTCCTGCCCATTAGACGCTGAGGATCTCAAGCCCTCATCGTGAGGCCGCCGAGTTCCTTCCTGCTCGGCGCACTCCCAGCAGGCATCCTCCTGCCCATCATACGCTGAGGATCTGAAGCCCTAATCGTGAGGCCGCCGAATTTCTTCCTGCTCGGCGCATCCCCAGCGGGTAGCTTCCTATCCAACAAGAGACATCAGGTCTATCCAAGTTCGAGTAATCCCCCATCAACTTCGTGTAAGTCGATGTACAACACCCCACGACTTGCGGGGAGGCGGAATAATAAAAAACGATCTTATTTAAAGCGTAAACATCGACTAACCGAGAATCTTTGCATAAACAATAACTAACAAGAAACCATAAAAGAGTTAACTACTACGATAAGTGATTATACTTAAAGAACCAAGTCGTTCGTCTTGTCGTTCTCCACGTCCTCTCCGGCCTTCTCTATATAGTAGAAGATCCACCCGAGAGCTTAACTACAAGCTTCACCTCTAAGTTGAGGTAACTAGGTTTCTTAAATCGCTAATCTAAGTAACCTAGGTGATATAGAGAGTGGTTAAGGATTAAGTAGTCTATTCTAATCCTTGGTCTCAACACATGAGAGGGGAGGATTAGGGTTTGAAGAGGGAGAGCTTGAGGAGAGAGAAAGTGAGCAAGAGAATGAGATGAGATAATAAGCTATCATAATATATATCAAGCATTATAATTTATCCAACAAAAGAAAATGAAGGATTAATCATCATGCTTAATAAATATAAGAGGGTGATTCATCTCCATGAGTCATTAAGCATTTATGATGCATTAATGACATGGATGAATCACTCAAATGACTCACTAATCTCATTTAATGCATATGCCACCTTAACCCTCAAGTCACCATCTTCTAGAAGCTTCTCGCGCAATTACGAGAACGCCCCTCCTATCCGTGAAAACACGGAAAAACTTTAGACTGTATAAATCCAATAACCGGATACTAGAAACTGGCTTAAACCAAAGCCGACTAGTGAAAACTGTCCGGATGTCGTACGTGCGTAAACACACGTATGCGTCCAAACCCTTGTCGTAAAACCATACGACCTCTATATCGTTTCTCCTGGAGTAGGGAAACTCTCTGTGTGGGACTCTAGAGACTCGACTACTACACTGGCAGTGGGTTTAACCACAGACCGTAAGCGGCACTAGCTGTACGTAACGGTCCCCAGGTAGATATCGATAAGAAGGCCGATGAGAAAACCCATCCGAACTCCTACTGAGTCTGATGTGACAATCTCCGTACAGTCCGGTCTGTTCGTCTAAGACTATCGCATATCGGGCCTAGGGGGCGGCAAGCGTCAGTCCCCTAATAGCGGTATAAGTCGTGTCGGAGCGAAGCCCATTACACCCTGAGAAACTACTGGAACCTACCAGCAAAACTCGCTTGCCCTGGCCAGGGACTTTGCGTAATGGATCTTTGACACAGCGTGATATCAACCCCCCATACCGGGAGAGACGAATCCTGTCTAACCGCCACTGCCTCCAAGTGCTCGGGACTGCACCCAACTGCTACCCGTTTGCACGACTCCTTTGAGCCGTGGTAGGGTAGCAATCTAAGAACAGTGGGACACACTCGAGGAGAAGTAGCAGTATCAAGTCTGCGGACTATGCTGTACTCATGTCACCTGGGAACTGTTCACTGACGACTGGTATAAAACCAACCAACAGTTCCCTGTGAGTCCTATCCGGTGTACCCGTAACCTAACGAGCACCTGTATACTATCTCTAGTATGACGTACTGACGGCTGTGGGACAGACCATCTCCCCAACTGGGATGAGAAGCGTACACACTAGTCTACTCTGGAGTATCGATGCCCTGTCTCGATAATCCTACGACTAGGGACCTGAATAAGGATGTGCTTGTAGACTACCCAGCCCCCACTAGTGCGACTGCCATCACAACGCTGGTAGTCAAGCAAGATTCTAAGAGCTCTATCAATACGTATACTCACATATTAAGATAGAAAAACCAAGTAGGATACTACCATGTTTAGCAAGACTGTTATATACATGTGAATATCCCAAGCTTCCATTAAGTAATATACAAACTAGTATGATACAATAATGGCCCCTAGGGCATATACACTAACAATCTCCCACTTGCACTAGAGCCATGTACTGGCATATCGAAGACCGATGATCTCGAGTAGCCTCTCGAACTGAATCTGAGGTAGGGCCTTTGTGAATGGATCAGCAATCTTCTCTTCAGTAGCAACTCTCCGAACCTCGATCTCCTGACGATCAATGATCTCCCTGATCAGGTGATACCGCCTTAAGATGTGTCTGGACTTCTGATGGGACCTTGGTTCCTTCGCTAAAGCTATAGCTCCGTTGTTGTCACAATACAGAGGTATTGGATCAACAATGGTAGGAACCACCTGAAGTTCTGTTAGGAACTTCTTCATCCAGACCGCTTCTTTTGCGGCATCGCAAGCAGCAATATACTCCGCTTCCATCGTCGAATCAGCAACGGTGTCCTGCTTGGAGCTCTTCCAGCATACCGCCCCTCCATTGAGGGTAAAGACATAACCTGACATGGACTTGGAATCGTCCTTATCACTCTGGAAGCCGGAATCAGCATAGGCCTCCATCCTGAAGTCTTTTCCGCCGTAAACCAAGAGCATCTCCTTAGTCCTCCTCAGGTACTTGAGAATGTTCTTTACTGCTATCCAGTGCTTCTCCCCTGGGTCTGACTGATACCGGCTTACCACGCTCAGTGCGTAAGCTACATCTGGTCTGGTGCACAACATCGCATACATTATAGAGCCTACCGCAGAAGCGTAGGGTATAATAGACATGCGTTCCCTTTCCAAATCAGTCTTGGAAGATATCTCTTTGGATAGGGTGATTCCGTGACAAGCCGGTAGATTACCGCGCTTAGAATCTTCCATACTGAATCTTTTCAGAACAGTGTCGATATACCCGGACTGCGAAAGTCCCAACATCCTCTTGGATCTATCACGATAGATCCGGATCCCTAGAATGTAAGAGGCATCACCCAGGTCTTTTATGGAGAACCTGTGTAACAAGAATCCTTTGACAGATTGTAGCATAGGAATGTCATTTCCTATCAATAGAATGTCATCCACGTACAAGACGAGGAATACGACAGTTCTTGCTACAACTTTACTATATATGCACGGTTCATCTGGATTTTTGATAAAGTCATATTCTTTGACTGTTTCATCAAAACAGATGTTCCAACTCCGCGATGCCTGCTTTAGTCCATAAATGGACTTAAGCAACTTGCATACTTTCCCGCTGCTCCCACTCTGATTGAAACCCTCTGGCTGATCCATATAGACGCACTCTTCTAAATTTCGATTCAGAAAAGCCATCTTTACGTCCATCTGCCAGATTTCATAATCATGGAAGGCAGCAATAGCAAGAAGGACCTGAATGGATTTGAGCATAGCCACTGGAGAAAAAGTTTCGTCATAGTCCAAACCAGGTCTTTAACGAAAACCCTTTGCAACAAGTCTAGCCTTATAGGTTTCCACCTGTCCATCTACACCAATCTTTTTCTTGAAGATCCATTTGCATCCTATGGGTTTTACCCCATCTGGAGCAAAGTCCAAAGTCCATACTTTGTTGGTGTATATGGACTCCATTTCGGTCCGCATTGCATCTAGCCATCGTACCGAGTCGCCGCTCTGGATGGCCTGCTGGAAGCCAATAGGTTCATTATCATCTATGATGCAATCCTCTCTATCCCCATCTATGAGAAAACCGTAGTATCTCTGAGGCGGATGAGACGGCCTACTACTCCTGCGGAGGGGTGCGGGAATGTCCTGTTCTTCTTGAACTACTTGTTCTACCAAACTTTCAGTATTAGTTTGTGGTTCTGGAATTTCTTCCAGTTCTATTTCGCTCCCACTTATTTCCTTTTCTAAAAACTGCTGTTCTAGAAAATGGGCATTACGAGAAACAAAAACCTTTTGTTCCTCTGCGTAATAGAAATAATATCCCTTGGAGTTCTTTGGATATTCCACAAACTTACATTTTACTGATCGTGCCTCGAGCTTGTCCACATGCTGCTTTTTAACAAAAGCTGGACATCCCCAAATCTTCATATGCTGAAGATGGGGTTTCTTCCCACTCCACATCTGATATGGGATGGTAAGTACAGTCTTGGTAGGAGCCCTGTTCAGAAGATATGCCGCTGAATCTAGCGCATAACCCCAAAAAGATCGCGGTAACTCAGCATTACTTATCATGGAACGTACCATATCCAATAGGGTTCGATTCCGTCTCTCCGATACACCGTTATGCTGTGGAGTGTATGGAGGAGTAAGATGAGAGAGAATTCCTTTCTCTTTTAGGTAACCTAGAAACTCGGCACTCAAGTATTCACCACCTCGATAAGATCTTAGTGTCTTGATACTTTTGCCGGTTTGGTTTTCTACTTCATTCTTATACTCTTGGAATTTCTCAAAAGCGTCGGATTTATGTTTCATCAGATAAATGAATCCGTACCTTGAGTAATCATCCGTGAAAGTAATGAAATAGGAAAACCACCTCTTGCATGTGTAGACATTGGACCACATACATCGCTGTGTATGAGTCCTAAGAGCTCGCTCGCTTTTACTCCATGTCCAGTAAATGGAGTCTTTGTCATCTTTCCTTTAAGACAAGATTGACAAGTGTCATAAGTTTGATATTCGAACGAGTCCAAATATCCTTCTCTATGCAACTTAGTCAACCTTCTCTCATTGATGTGACCCAGTCTACAGTGCCATAAGAAAGCTTTATTTAAATCCGGAGACTTTCTTTTTAGTGTGTTCTGGACATTGAAAATTTGGAGTTGGTTTAACACATATATACCGTTTTCCAGTGTACCGGACCCAATCAAACTATGATTAATGTGGATGTTAACAACACTACTTCCAAACGTGAAATCATAACCTTTATTTGATAACAAGGAAACAGATATGATATTACATGTTAAGCGGGATACACAAAAACAGTTATGTAAAACCAAAATGTGTCCACTCGTCAATCCCAGGTGATAATCCCCTACGGACACAGCTCCCACGCTAGCTCCGTTAGCAACCATCAGGGTCATATCACCTTCCTTCAGCACTCTACGGTTTCTCAGTGCCTGCAATGAATTGCAAATATGAGATCCTGATCCGGTATCCAATACCCAGGAAGTAGAGTTGATTGACAGACAATTCTTAATTACAAACACACCTGAAGTCGAAGCCACAGCTTGCTTCGGTTTCTGGTTCTTGGCGTTCCACGCTTTGCAATCCTTCTTCCAGTGCCCTTTCCTGTGATAATGGAAGCACTCATCCTGGCCCACCACCGGTACCGCAAACTTTTTCTTTCCCTTCCCTCCCACCTTACTTACACCTCCTCTAGGTCTGGGGGCGGCCTTCTTTTTCCTTCCTTTGGCCCTAGCCTTGGACCCGGAAGAAGAAGCACCGCTAACAAACATAGCGGGTGTTTCCCTTGCCTTCTGCAAGGTGCCCTATGCACTCCTTAACATGTTCAGGAGTTCCGGAAGTTCAACTTCTTTTCTTTGAATGTTGAAGTTCAGGATAAACTGGGCGTAGGTGGAAGGAAGGGACTGGAGAATAAGGTCTGTATAGAGCTCATTATCCAAAGTCGTCCCAAGGTCTGCGAGCTCTTCTATATAGCCGATCATCTTTAGGACATGTTCTCCTACCGATGACCCGACAGCCAACCTCGCTCGAAATAAGTTCTTAGAGGTCTCGTATCTTGCTATACGAGATTGCTCTCCATAAAGTTCCTTTGTATCGAGAAATATGGCATCTAGTTCCATATTCCCGTGCCTCCTCTGATGTTCATTGTTCATCGAGGCAAGCACAATGCACTTGGCTTTCGCGCAATCGAAATCCCAGGTTTTGCGGATTTCCTTATCCGCATTACTGAATTTGGGACCAGGGACTGCAGGTGCCTTAGCGGTGAGGACGTACCCCAATTTGTCATAGGTCAAAGCCATTTTGACATTCCGCAGCCAATCTTTATAGTTTGGCCCTATCAGTATATTTTTCTCTAAAAGTAACTTAAGTCCAGTCATTTTCAGGGTCGCTGCAATTAGGAGAGAGAGAAGAAAACTCTTTAGCATGATGCTCTTGCAAGTTTAGAGTGGTTTTTAATTTATCTAAACTGGATGGCTCCCACTGTTTCTCGAATCCTTCCTCAAACCATAAAAGAAGAATTAGCCAGGACTATTCTCACTGTACAATACTTGCTTAACCGTTCAGCTAGGCTGGTGTCGGTACTTCGAGGGAGGTTTTCCAACGCTTTCGTGAAGTTCCTTAATTAAATAACCTCTTTTCTCTGGGGGCGTAACCCCGCTGACACCTTTCTTGACACCTACTTGGTTTATAGCATTGATCGTTAAGTGACGAATATCCTGATGAGTATCATATACTCACAGTAGGATCGGGATCCAAATATCATCGTATGATAATGTTGAAGGAATGCTACCGACATTCATCAAACTCCAAATGGTATGCATCTCTTTGCAAATTTCAGTTTCTTTAGAAATTCCCGATATAAGTTTTTGCCCCATGCTCTTATGACCTTGGCTTTAGTCAAAATGTCATAAGTCACATGTCAAGTTCTACCCGTCGTTATCTTGTCAATTTGAACACATCCGTACATACCCCTGACTTTGGTCAAATGATAATACGACTGTCCTAAACTAACTCATCTATCTCTGCAACAAATGAATACCCAGCAGCTACCAAACACTATGCCTTGACTTTGGCCAAAATGCATAGCTTGAATACTACTGAATACCCAAATGAAATGACGGAGGGCTACGAATGGTTTTGGCGAAACCGTGAACGTAGTGAACTTGATATGACCGAAGGAACCTTATAGCTTTTAAAAGCAGTGGTTAAAGCTCCGCAATTAAAAATATCATCTGTTTTTAAAATAACCGATTGGTTTCTTTTAAATTGTTCCAACGATTCAACTTTTTGGTTTATTTTCTTTGCATTATAAATAATGCGTCCCATCATTAACCTATCATTGCAGAAAACAACGAAAATACAATATCCTCTTATGCCATCCGCATTCGCCACGGGGTCCCATCGTCACCCGTTAGGTTACTTAACTAACGGCAGAGAGGGGGATGGGCTAGCGCGGGTGTAAAACATAAGTGACGTCTAAATAGCTATCATATATAGATATTGTACATTCGTCAGACGCAATAATAGGCATTCCAGATCTCATATGAACTTTATTGGATTTGCAAGCAATCCGTGTTTGTTTAGAGTCTGCAACAAAAGACGGATTACACAGTTGTGATGAATAGCCATTACCCCACCATAACCCCTACGGGTACGGCAAACTACCCGCCAAATACCCGAAGTGAAGCAGTCTCCCTCAACAAAGTGAGTAGGCCACTAAACACTTCAAAGTACCCGTTAGTTTGTGCACCCCATCTTGGGTCTATCCTAAGAGCAAAAATAGTAAAATAAAATAATACAACGGTGGCTACAACCGCAACCTGGATGTGCCCCGTAAAATAATATTACAACATATTACAATTACATTGAATGAATGAATATAACAACCCATCTCAAACCCCGGCTAATCATCAT
Source organism: Agapanthus africanus (assembly GCA_030015575.1). Taxonomy (NCBI): domain Eukaryota; kingdom Viridiplantae; phylum Streptophyta; class Magnoliopsida; order Asparagales; family Amaryllidaceae; genus Agapanthus; species Agapanthus africanus. The sequence continues at coordinate 663,195,125 of CM057342.1, read as the reverse complement.
AACAGTCCAATACAGTTCACAACCACAAACAGTAAAAACCATTACAGAAATGTGCAACCCCCTGCCAACCGACATACTAGCAGTTAGGGGAGGTTTACGAACACATTATACAAACACAGATATAATCATATCAGCAAACATCGTAAAATTTCGATCGAGCAAAACACTTTAGATTCTACTCCAAAACTTCTCTGTGCACCTGAGATCTTAGCAGAAAATAAAATATCCCAGAAACATCATTATTAACACCTAGGAGTTACTGAAGAAATTGGGGCTGACTCGGCCCCAACTCGGCCGCGGATCCGCGGCGGATCGCATGGATCCGCCGCGGTTCCGCGGTGAGTTAGCCGAGTCACAGGTCCAAATTTCTGCAGTAGCCTTAGTTTTTCCTGCTTGTTATTCTGAAGCTCCCTGAAAAATTTTTAGAGCCAGTTTTAAATTCGACAGAAACTGTGATAATTCGATAATGTTTCCGGTTCTTTTTGCGTTCGAAATTCTTACGACTTTGCTAATGAGTTAATTATTGTTTAGCGAGGCTCTGATACTACTGTAAGTCGATGTACAACACCCCACGACTTGCGGGGAGGCAGAATAATGAAAAACGATCTAGTTTAAAGTGTAAACATCGACTAACCGAGAATCTTTGCATAAACAATAACTAACAAGAAATCATAGAAGAGTTAACTACTATGATAAGTGATTATACCTAAAGAACCGAGTTGTTCATCTTATCGTTCTCCACGTCCTCTCCGGCCTTCTCTATGTAGTAGAAGATCCACCCGAGAGCTTAACTACAAGCTTCACCTCTAACTTTAGGTAACTAGGTTTCTTAAATCGCTAATCTAAGTAACCTAGGTGATATAGAGAGTGGTTAAGGATTAAGTAGTCTATTCTAATCCTTGGTCTCAACACATGAGAGGGACGAATTAGGGTTTGAAGAGGGAGAGCTTGAGGAGAGAGAAAGTAAGAAAGAGAATGAGATAAGATAATAAGCTATCATAATATATATCAAGCATTATGATTTATCCAAAAAAAGAAAATGAAGGATTAATCATCATGCTTAATAAATATAAGAGGGTGATTCATCTCCATGAGTCATTAAGCATTTATGATGCATTAATAATATGGATGAATCACTCAAATGACTCACTAATCTCATTTAATGCATATGCCACCTTAACCCCCAAGTCACCATCTTCTAGAAGTTTCTCGCGCAATTACGAGAACGCCCCTCCTATCCGTGAAAACACGGAAAAACTTTAGACTGTATAAATCCAATAACCGGATACTAGAAACTAGCTTAAACCAAAGCCGACTAGTAAAAACTGTCCGGATGTCGTACGTGCGTAAACACACGTATGCGTCCGAACCCTTGTCGTAAAACCATACGACCTCTATATCGTTTCGCCTGGAGTAGGGAAACTCTCTGTGTGGGACTCTAGAGACTCGACTACTACGCTGGCAGTGGGTTTAACCACAGACCGCAAGCGGCACTAGCTGTACGTAATGGTCCCCAGGTAGATATCGATAAGAAGGCCGATGAGAAAACCCATCCGAACTCCTACTGAGTCTGATGTGACAATCTCCGTACAGTCCGGTCTGTTCGTCTAAGACTATCGCATATCGGGCCTAGGGGGCGGCAAGCGTCAGTCCCCTAATAGCGGTATAAGTCGTGTCGAAGCGAAGCCCATTACACCCTGAGAAACTACTGGAACCTACCAGCAAATCTCGCTTGCCTTGCCAGGGACTTTGCGTAATGGATCTTTGACACAGCGTGATATCAACCCCCCATACCGGGAGAGACGAATCCTGTCTAACCGCCACTGCCTCCAAGTGCTCGGGACTGCACCCAACTGCTACCCGTTTGCACGACTCCTTTGAGCCGTGGTAGGGTAGCAATCTAAGAACAGTGGGACACACTCGAGGCGAAGTAGCAGTGTCAAGTCTGCGGACTATGCTGTACTCATGTCACCTGGGAACTGTTCACTGACGACTGGTATAAAACCAACCAACAGTTCCCTGTGAGTCCTGTCCGGTGTACCCGTAACCTAACGAGCACCTGTATACTATCTCTAGTATGACGTACTGACGGCTGTGGGACAGACCATCTCCCCAACTGGGATGAGAAGCGTACACACTAGTCTACTCCGGAGTATCGATGCCCTGTCTCGATAATCCTACGACTAGGGACCTGAATAAGGATGTGCTTGTAGACTACCCAGCCCCCACTAGTGCGACTGCCATCACAACGCTGGTAGTCAAGCAAGATCCTAAGAGCTCTATCAATACGTAGACTCACATATTAAGATAGAAAAACCAAGTAGCATACTACCATGTTTAGCAAGACTGTTATATACATGTGAATATCCCAAGCTTCCATTAAGTAATATACAAACTAGTATGATACAATAATGGCCCCTAGGGCATATACACTAACACTTCGAGGCCATGGAGATACCTCCTTCTCAGCAGCGCTTGGCACACTTGGCAAGTGATTGAAATCAACTCAGCGACCGATCGCTCTGCTTGTCGTTCCCGCACTGGGCTGCATCCCATCAGACGCCGCAGGTCTGCACACGTCGCGTCGACCAACCGACGCTTGACACGCAGACAGTCGCTTCAGTGACAGGATGCAAAAACTGGCGCACCTTCCTTAAATGGAGAGATTTCGCCCTGATTCGCTGGCAAAAAGGGCAGCTGACAGCCCGGGGACGCGTCCTGACGAAATCTTAGGAGGGAGCTCTCCCCGGGCGGCCCGGCAGTCCACTCTTGGCCCGACCCGCCAGCTGGTCGGGACAAGAGTGGGGAGCTAATGATGATGCTCTATATTGGCGACCTTCCAGATCAGGACACACGGCAGATGATGTGTCCCAGAACTCAGAAGAGAGGGCCTACAGGGGCCGATCAGGCCACCCATGCACCCGACCTACAAGCACAAAACTGGCTCACCTCAGGCCCCCCTGCAAATTGGCATCCACGGCCTCTCAGCTCGCTTCCGAGCTACCGCAGGACCAAGATATCTCGGCCCTCACGCTCGTTCCCGAGCTCTCCTGCCGAGACCATCTTCCTCGGTCCCTCCGACCGACCAACTCCACCACTCACAGGTGTAAACACCGCTCCGTAAAAAGCGCCATGCGCAGATTCTCCGCCAGCAACATCCCACGTTCCACGCCATCACGATCCCCATTAATGGGCGATCCGCTCTTTACGCGGGAGTGACGTCGGGAGCGTAACCGCCGGCGAGATTCTCACGCCTTCTACTGTGTGCTGCCACCACTATAAAAAAACCCATCACAGAGAGGTCAGGTAAGATATTCTTTACTCTTCTAAGCCGTTACTCTGCTCGGATCCCATCATTAACTTGATCTTCGGAGGGTCCTTGGTGGTAACAAACCACCCCGGGACTTCTTTGTAGGTACTCGGCACCAAACTCCTCATTCCATTTCTTCCTCCAAAACCCATTGAGACCCACACGCAACAGAAGATAATCAACAAAGTCCATCGGGAGATCAACGGAAGACAACATCTGACGGAGACCCGAAAAGGACCTCCATCAGTCCATGATTTTTTTTCTCGATGATCGGTACTCACCATCATCGTCTTTATCATATAAGATGTGGATATACCAAATTTCATATAATTCCACCACTTTTCACCGTTGAAATAGCAATGTAAAAAGTTCTATTGTCGGAAAACCGTTAATTTTGCACCCACTAAATCAACGGTAGTGAAAAGTGATGGAATCGCATGAAATTTGGATGTATCCATATGTGGACATGATAAAAATAGTGATGATGGACGCCGACGTCAGAAAAAAATCTCCAACATTCTCTGAACATTTATGCTTTTTGAGATATTTACTGTAAAAATTTATGAAACTGCATGGTATAAGCCTCTTCTTTCTTTTCACACGAAAATATTATAAGGCAAAGCCACGTGGAAAAAGAAAATTAAACACAGAAATAAAAAATAATTGGGCACTCAAACCCACGACCACAAGGTCAAGAGCCTTACCCTTTACGCTTGTGTTATTTAATTTAGTTTCAGTTTAGAAAGAAAGTTTTAGGGCAAGAATCTCTATGATCTGTAAACTATGGTCTCAGTTCAACGTACTCCCGCTCCTTTATGATTAACTTTTCGATATACCACTACTGCAATAAAGCGTTGCCCCTACCGATAAAGGCATCCGTAGGGCAACATTTTATTGCCCCTACGGATTACTCCGTAGGTCCCCATGGTTGTCGCTACGATGCCCTATATTTTAATTTAAAAATATTAAACGCAATTTGCCATTTGGCCCTACGGAGCTGCAAACGAAGGCCTGGTTAAGTCCGTAGGGGCATATATATGGATTATTAATATAAAAAAAGAACAGAAAAGTCCTTGTTACCAAAAATTCCTCTCTCTCACTCGATCTCCCGCTCGCGTCTATCGTCGCCATCTCTCCCGCGCCTCGTCGCCATCGCCCTCCGCCCACGGCCCGCCACTGCCCTCGATCTCCCAAAACTTCCTCGTTGCCACCGATCGCGACTCGTCGCCGATTGCATCGTCGACCACTGGTCTCCTCCATCGTCGGCCTATCAACAGGTTAGTAAATCTCAATTTTTTACTTCTAATAATGCTTTTATTTATAATTTTGATGATTAATGGGTTGCTACTTAGGCTAGGGTTCAGGGTTCGGTTAGGATGAGGGTTAGGGTTAATGTTCAGTTTAGGGTAGGGTTAGGGTTAGGGTTCGGTTTAGTTAGGGTTAGGGGTAGAGGTAGGGTTCGGTTCAGTTAGGGTTAGGGTTAGGGTTAATTAGTTGGGGTTGGGGTTAGGGTTAGGGTTAGGGTCAATTAGTTAGGATTGGGGTTAGGGTTAGGGACATAGTCGCATATGATTGCCTTAATTCACGATATAGTCGCATATGTCCTTGCCCCTCGCACTTCCCCATATACGACTATATCGTGAATTAAGGCAATCATGACATTCCAGAGCCAATGACGTTGATGCATTTTGTTAATATAAAAGTCGGACTTTTTATAGGTTACAGGTAGCTAAAGCTGAATTAGGGGAGTGAACTGATCAAAGAACTTTGAAAATTACTTGAATTTATCTGAATGCGCTTAAAATTTTAAACATGAGCAAGAAAATAATATTATGGAAGTATTTTGATTTGTGCATTTATTTGATTTGCAACTCCACTTTTCTAAGTATTCAGATTTTAATACTTTTCGTTTTGTTTCATTTTCTAATTCTTTCTATTTCTTGTGCTTGCAGTTTTTTGTTGGAGGCAATTGGAAATGTGTAAGTAGAGTTATCGCTACTTTTCTTTTCTTTATTGTCGGTCGTTATTGCAAATATTAAACGTGATTAGTGCATCTTATATCCTTATAACAGAAAGACATCTTAGTGAGCTTGGTAGGTATTGCAAATATCGAAAGCGATCGATACAAATTGCATCTTAAATCAAGACATGTTAGTGAGTTTCGTCTAAGTTCTTATAGATAAATCAGGAGAGTCAGGGCATGGTCCATGGAGAACTTTATACTTATTGCATTCATGAGCCTGCTTTCACAACATCTCTTCAACTTAAATTTGTGGCAACCATACGTCGTGTGCTTTCTCATTCGTTCTATAAAGCTAGATAGGGCCCTCTTCTGTGGTCTTTATTGATCAGGAGACTGCAAATGCAAAACCAAACTCAGGAACATTTACTACCCTTTTTATTTTGAAATGACTATAAAGCAATTCATATTATAATTTATAGTTTGTAGACCACATTACGAAAAATTAAGTGATGCCTTAAAAAGGCAGAGCTTGAAAAGGTAGAATCGCTTTAGCTGGCATTGGATATACGATTAAATTACATGTATCAAGCCATATCATGATTGCATTGCTCACACTTACCCCCAAAAAATTCCTTGCGAGAAAACTTTAAATAGAAGCACGAACTTACACAATTTTTTTTGGCGGACTTCAGGTCAAAGCTCAAGCATCTGATTTCCTCTATTATCTTGTGCTTTCTCATTAGAACGAAAGCACTATTTGAAAAGTTCCCATTTACCCATGTTACGAACCACCGTTTCATTTGTGGTGTTGTCTCTGGCTAATGGCTGAATACGCCGGCTTTCACATTTAATTTTTCAACACTTCATCAAACTCCTCTTTCAGGCCTAGACTTCATCAAACTCCTCTTTCAGGCCTAGACTTCATCAAACTCCTCTTTTCGGTCGTCGAAGAAGTACTTTTCTATTAGTTCTCTGTCATTCAACCTTCTGTCTATTTCAATTTTTTGCTTATCTCTGCTACAGTCATCTTAGCTTTAAGAAGATACTTCTGGACTCAGATTATTTATCAGTATACTTGCTATACCAATACAGGAAGCCCAAAACCCCTACTTTTTGGAAGTGGGCATTCTTTTTGTTTGTCAAAGATGCACCTGGTTGCTTAGTAATTGGATTGTTTTGAAGCATCGGTTTCACTATAGTTACCTTACCCTTATACATTTAAAGTTCATACACATATTTTGCCAAAAGGCTTTGAAGCATCTATTGCATGCTCATACACCATTTCTTTTTGAAGAATGGTTCATAGAACTTTAGTAACAGTTTTAATGAAAATGCAGCTTGCTCGACTATATCACAATGATGTGACCATCTCAACACTTCCATGTTAAATGAAATTATATATGGATTTATGGATACCTTTCCTCCCTTGCTTTGGGTGAAAGCTAATGGAGATATACTATGTGACATAATCTACCTGTTATATTACCTGAGATATTCTACTAATATAGCACCACTAAGGTGGAATTGTTCCTTCTCTTGCCTCTAGGAATGTGACTGTGCCAAAACTAGTTGATGCATTGGAATATTCATCACACATGACTGTTCAGTTCAGATGATGCTCAATATTGGCGATACGAGATCAGGACACGTGGTGGATGACATGTCCCAAGACCCGGAAGAAAGGGCCCAGAGGCCGACCAGGCCACCCTTGTACCTGACCTGCAAGCACAAGCTGGCCCTTCTCGGGGTCCCTTGCAAATTTGCCTCCTCGGCCCCTCAGCTCGTCCCGAGCAGCCACGGGACCAAGACTCCTCGACCCTCTTGCTCGGTTCTGAGCTCCCCAGCCAAGGCCGTCCTTCTCGGCCCCTCCGACCGACCAACTCCACCACTCGCAGGCGTAACCGCCGCTCCGCAAATCTCGCCACGCGCAGATTCTCCGCCAGCAACGTCCCACGTTCCACGCCATCACGATTCCCATTAATGGGCGATCCGCTCTTCACGCGGGCGTGACGTCGGGAGCGTAACGGCCGGCGAGACTCTCGCACCTACTGCTGCGTGCTGCTGCCACTATATAAACCCCCATCACAGAGGGGTCAAGTAAGCCATTTTTACTCCACTAAGCCGTTACTCAGCTCGGATCTAGTACTAACTTGATCGTCGGAGGGTCCTCGATGGTACTAAACCATCCTGGGACTTCTTTGCAGGTACTCGGTGCTAAATTCCTCAAATCACCAATCGCACCAAAACCCATTGAGATCCACACGCAACAGAAGATCACCACCAAAATCCACCGGGAGATCAACGGAAGACAACATCTGACGGAGACCCGAAAAGGACCTCCATCAGTTGGCGCCGTCTGTGGGAACCCAAACTCCACAAAAACAAAGTTGGCCTTCCGATCTTCATCCGCATGGCGAGCAACCATCCTGAAGATCCCAGTACCAGCCGCCACCTTCCACTCACCGAAGACATGGATGAGCCTCCTCCAGCGACCATCATCAATGCCCTCGCCAGCCGGATAGATCGGCTGCAGTCCCTCGTGGAGGTGCTCGTCCGCGTCCAAGAGGCCGGGCCTGGGCCCCAGATCTCCGCTCCACCGCCTCCAGAAGGCTCTGCCCCCGTCGGGACGGCTGACCACCAGCAGGCTACGACTCCTGGCCACAGACCACTCGTGCCGGTACTCCCTGAGGCCCGCTGGGCGCCCCACGGCTCCACACTAAGGTCTGCCACCAGAACGCCTCGCCTCGAGCCTCCTCACGACCCTTCTCCCCCTGAGGAGATGTCAGTCACCTCTCCTGTCCACAGGCATGGTCGACACCACCCCCTCGGTGGGGCCGCATAGAAGGGGTTCACATCGGCGGCTCGAGAGCCACCTCGCCCAAGGATCTGAGGCACCTCATCGAGAGGAACCGGGGCCGCTCCCAGATGCAGGTCACCCGCAGCAGAGGCCAGGGATCCCAAGGCACCGATTCCTCGGGATACCACGGTCGACTCGACGCCCTCAAGAAGAAAATCGAGGGCATGTGCCGGGAGGCTCACCTCTCGAGCGACGGGGCTAAGTACGCCTCCGATTCACTCACGAAGCCGTTCACCGAGGGATTGCTCCCCGTCCACGTCTCCTCGCGCAACAAGCCCCAAAGGTCTCTCTGTTCGACGGTAAAACCGAACCGAATGACCATTTGGAAGCTTTCACCGTGGGGATGAGCTTCCAGGACCACTCCGACGCCGCCCAGTGCAGGGCCTTCCCGGCCACCCTCATCCGCGCAGGTCGGGACTGGTTTCGGGGGTTCGAGCCCCGCTCGATCTCGACCTTCGACGAGTTGGCTACTCAGTTCCTCGGCCACTTCGTTGGGAACCGTCAGCAGAAGCGTACGATCGACTACCACTTCACGGTTAAGAGTGGAGACAAGGAGACGTTCAAGGCCTACATCACCCGCTTCTACAACGCCCTTCTCGAGGTCCCCGAGCACCGGGACGAGACCGTCATCACGGCGCTCAGATCTGGTCTGAGGCACAAGGAGTGGTTACGCTCTTTCGCGTTGGCACAACCCAAGACCATGGCCGAGGTCAAGGCGTGGACCGAGCGCGAGGTTCAGCTGGAATCCGAGGTAAACGCAAACCTCCCCCGAGCAGAATGATCCGACCAGAAGAAGAGGGCTCGGGAGGAGAGGCCGGAGCGTCAGCAGCCCTGTCACCCGAAGTTCCAGGAGTATACCCCCCTCAACGTCTCCCTCGCAGTATTGCAAGAGGAGGCCCAGAATGAGGGGTTCTTCAAGTTCCCTTCGATCCCGCGTCAGGCTGCGAAGCGAACCCGGGGCCCTTACTACGCTTTCCACCGGACACTGGGCCACGCCACGGAGGATTGCAAGTAACTCAGGGATTATATCGAAGAGCTCATCCGATCGGGACACCTCGCCGCATACTTGAGGGACAAACGGCAGGCCGACCGCGAGCAGAAGCAGCATCGCCCTCCCGCTGACCTGACCATTGGTCAGATCATGCTCGTTTCGGCGGACGGCCAGCACGTAACTCAGGAAACCTCGTACCCTGAGCCAAGCACGGAGGCCAACAGTCCTCCAGGGAGCTCGGGCCGAGCCAATAAAATCATCTACTAGCCTGTACTTTTCTTTTAGGGCAATGTAAACTCTTCCTAGGGTCTGTTGTTAATTTAATAAAGATCAAAGGAACATTGCGAAAAAGAAGGAAAAACCTTGTTTATTCAAAAGGTATTATGGGCTCCTCAGCCATACAAACAAAAAGAAAAAGAAAATTACAACAGCGGGGGAAGGGGGTATAGAGAGCACTGCTCATGATATTCGGCAAAGATCTCCACCAGCTGAGGCCTCGCGAGATCCAACCTCTCTCCTCGGTTCCCCCGCGCGCGTGTTGACCCCGAGCCTCAACTCATAGCACTCGCGGACGAGCGCCTCCGAGCGAGCCAGTCGGTTCGCGGAGATCAGACCGAAGCACCTCAGGGACCGCAGCTTGCCTACGGCCTCGTCATAGAGCTGCTCGAACAGGGGGTTGTAAAGCCCCGGCGATACCCTCCAGATGAAGTACATCAGCAGCTGCAGCAGGGAGGAGCGTCGGGGGAGCAGCCGGCCGAAATGGTCCTCGATGCTCCCATAGATTAACTGCACCGTGTCCTCAGTGCAGTTCTGGTCGTAAAGGTACACGTCTTCGAAGTGGATGATGTCGGGGATGGTCAATGGGAAGTCTTGCATTTTCGATGACCTGTTTATGAAGGGTGAAAGGACCAGTACTCCTTCAGCCTTATATAGCCCACTGCGCCCCAACGGAGCTGAACATTCGCCCGCTTTCATCCAAAAAGTCGCTGCCACGCAGCGGTCATCAAGCCTCTCTGGTGGAATTGAAACAACGCACCCCTAGCGCTTCGCCTCCCCACACATTCAATGCACATGCTACGCGCACAGTCGCCGCGACCGTTCCTGTTCCCCATGCCTACAGCTGGATGGTCTGGCTAAACCTTGCGAAGAATTAGCTAAAGCAGCTAGCCTACTCGGCTATACCTGGCCGGTAGCTTCCCTACTCGCAACGCCAGGATTCAAAACCCTCACCAAGAAACAACCTAGCAGCTACCCTGCTCGGTCATCCCTGGCGGGTAGCTTCCCTACCGCAACGCCAGGGATCAGAAGCAGTCAAGCCCAACCGTCACTCGGCTATCCCTGGCGGGTAGCTTCTCTACCGCAACGCCGGGGATCAGAAAGTCCTCCAAGAGGCAGTCGAGCCCAACCGTCGCTCGGCAATCCCTGGCGGGTAGCTTCCCTACCGCAACGCCAGTGATCAGAAAGCCCTCCCACAGAAAGTCGAGCCCGAGGATCCCTTGCTCGGCTATCCTTCAGGACAAAAGCCCTTGCCAAGAGGCACCGGGCAGTAACCCTGCCCGGCAAGGGTCCTTAGTAGGCTTATACAGCCCCTCCCGCGCCAAGGACTAAAGTCCTCCCAGAGGCAGTCGAGTTCTTGCTCGGCTATCCCCGGCTGGTAGCTTCCTCCCACAACCGACAGGGATCAAAGTCCTCGCTAAGAGGCACTGGGCAGTAACCCTGCTTGGTCCCCGTCCTAAAGGATCAAAGCCCTCGCAAGAGGCAACCGAGCAGCTGCCCTGCTCGGTCAACTCCGGCTGGTAGCTCCCTACCCACGACGCCAGGGATCAAAGCCCTCACAAGAGGCACCCGAGCGGCTGCCCCGCTCGTTCATCCCAGGCCGGTAGTTGCCTACCCACGACGCCAGAGGTCAAAGCCCTCGCCAAGAGGCAACCGCGCAGCTTCACTGCCCGGTCATCCTTAGTGGGCTTCTTACAGCCCCTCCAACGCTAAGGATCAAAGCCCTCGCAAGAGGCAACCGAGCAGCTACCCTGCTCGGTCGTCCCTGGCGGGTAGCTTCCCTACCGCAACGCCAGGGATCAGAAAGCCCTCCCAGAGGCAGTCGAGCCTAAGGATCCCTCTCTCGGCTATCCGTCAGGACTAAAGCCCTCGCCAAGAGGCACCGGATAGAAAACCTTCCCGGCCAAGGGTCCTTGGCAGGCTTCCTACAGCCCTTCCCGTGCTAAGGACCGAAGTCCTCGCCAAGAGGCGCCGGGCGGTAACCCCGCTCGATCCCCGTCCTGAAGGATCAAAGCCCTCGCAAGAGGCAACCTAGCAGCTACCCTGATCGGTCATCCCCGGCTGGTGGTCGATGCTCATGTTGCCAGAAGTCAAAAGATGGCACCCCCTGTAGGGCCACCGGGCAGCCTCCCACTCATGCTCGACACAAATACGGCAAACAGCGCTCTGCCCGTCACCCGCAGAGGATCCGAGACCCCAGTAAGGGGCATCAAGTCTATCTAGGTCTAAACGATCTCCCCTCGACTTCGGGGCCTATGGGGATACCTCCTCGACAGCGCTTGGCATGCTCGTCGGCAAGTGATCGAAATCAACTCGACGGACGATCACTAGACAGATGGCCAACCTGACATGAAAACACAACGGTGCAAGCAGAGATATCTTACGAGCATTCTTCACAAACAGATGGTAGAGCGCGATTCGATGAAACCGAAGAAAAAATTTATTACTACCAAAGACAAAGGCTTTACAAAGGGTATTTTTTGGGGGTCCCCAGCCTTACAAAATTCCAAAAACAAAGAAATAAAAGGAGAAAGACGGGGGCTCTAGACCTCGGGTCCAGGTGTGACCTCGAGGTCCTCGACATCCAACACATGACACGCGGGGTCCTCAGCAGTTTCCTCGCCAGGAACCTCTTTCCCCTGCTCATCGGCGTCCGCGAGGGGGAACTCGGCCCGGAGATTTCCGTCGGCAAACTCCGGCATTCGGGCCTTAACGGCATCGAGGGCGTCGTGCTAGATGCGGATCGTAGCCATGGCCAGGTCATCATAAAAGTCCTTCGACTTCTTATAGCTCTCCAACGCCTTCAGTTAGGCCGACTTGGTCGCCTCGGCCGCCGCCCCAAGGTCCTTCCGGAGGGACTTCACCGTCCTCTTCAGGTTGCCGGCAAGCACCTGGGCATCCCTGAGCTTGGCCTCGGCAATCATGGCAGCCTCGCGGTGCCGGGCTACCTCCCGTTTCCCGGCCTCCACTTCGCCTTCCAAGGCGGCAACCCTCGCCGTCACCGTCTCCAGCTCCTGCCTGGAGCTCTCTTCCAACGAGGCGAGCCGGCCCGCAGCCTCCAGCGCCGGGACTACCACCTCGGCTTCCATACGCAAGGCGAGGGCAACGTGCTGGAGAACCTGGGAGATACAAAAGAGATCAGGAAGACGAAGGAGGCACCGAATCTCACAATGAACCAAACACTTACCTGGACGGACTCCTGGGCGATGGACGCCAGCTGAGCCCTGAAGGTCCCCTCGGAAACTCTACCCCTGGCCGAGGCCTCTATCTCATGCAGAAGGCTATCCACAACGGATAGCCCCGATGGCACCGTGAACCGGAGGCCCCCTTCCTCCACCAAGATCGGTGAGGACCGGCCCCGGCAAGGTCTCTGGGAGCTTCTCTTGAGCGGCTCCGAGGGAAAGCCTGTCTCCTCCACTATGTCCGGGTCCTCTAGAACCAGGGCCCGCTTCCGGCCCGACACTCTGCTGGGACCCGGGGCGGGATCCTCCCCCGAACGATCACGGGACGCCACCACCGGAGCAGTAGGAGCCGGAGCGGGCTTCGTGCGAGAAGAGATGGCGCCCCCAGCCTTCGTAACCTTCCTCGGCTGGCGCATGGAGGCTTTAAGCGAGTCGAAATCCATGGATCCTGCACAAAGCAAATACCCAACAAGTCAGCAACACGAGCAAAACACAAGCCAAAAAGCTAGCCTAACTTACCGACGAACTCAACGAGGCTGAGCCCGGCCCAGCTCAAGACCCTCTCAGACAGCAGCACGTCAGGTCAGGGGATGGGCCCCCACGACGCCACACTCACCGCGGCGGGGTCATTGGACTGGTTCTCCGGCAAACACTTCTCCCTCGACCACTTGGTAGGCATGGACCAGTCCTCGCCCTCGGGAGGGGAAACGAAGAAAAATTTCTTCTTCCAATCATGAATAGAAGAGAGCAAGGACACGACCCCAGTCCGGGCAGCGCCCCCCGGCCGCTTTTTGAAAGAGAGATAGACCCATCTCGGGTCGCCCGCTCGACCACCAGGGTGACTTTTGAAAACGAGAGAAGAATCGAGAAGGGAGAGGCTAAAGGGAACCGCCTGTAACTTCAGGCGGATCAAGAACCCGAGAAGGATCCTCCACGAGTTCAGCACTAACTGGCCGGGGGACAGACCGAAAAAATTCAGTGCGGCGACGACCTCGGGAGAGAATGGCAGGCGCATTCCGCCCCAAAAAGCTTCCAAATACAGGGCGATTTCCCTGCCCCGTACTTGATCTTCCCTCTCTCCCTCCTTGGCCAGTCGGAGCGTGTAACACGAGGGGATGTGTAAGCGAGCCCGAGCATTGGCGAGCTCGTCCTCATGCCTCACCCAACACGAGGGGACGGGGGACGCATCTGCCGCCTCCTCCCTGGGGGCTACCCCCGCTGCACGATCCCGGGGAGAGGTTCGACCCCCGCTCCCCGGGGGGACTCGGACACAACTAAAGGGTCCCTAGAACCTACTTCTACAACATCTACTGACTCTACAAAGGAAGATATCTAACCTTGAAAAAGGGAATCTTCGGGAGCCGAAAGCGGGAGAAAGAAGACGAGCGCCGAGCAACTAGGACTTAGAAGAGGGAAATATGAAGGAGTAGGGGCCCAAGGACGGGCCCCACCTTTTTTTATTGCTGCAAGTGGCCTCATCCAACGACACCCGTCATCTCCCGCCAAAGCGACTCCTCGCGTCCAGCGGCTCCGATCGCTCCACATGTCGATCCTGCGCTAGACCGCATCCCATCAGACGTCACAGGCCTGCATACGTCGCGTCGGCCAATCGACGCTTGACGTCTGGACCGTCGCTTCAGTGGCAGAGTGCACAAACCGGCGCACCTTCTTTAAATGCTGAGATCTCGCCCTGATTCGCTAGTAGAAAAGACAACTGGCAGCCCGAGGACTCGTCCCAACAAAGCCTTAGGAAAGAGCTCATCTCGGGAGGTCTGGAAGTCCACTCCTGACCCGACCCGCTAGCTGGTCGGGAAAAGAGTGGGGGGCTAATGATGATGCTCAATATTGGCGATACGAGATCAGGACACGTGGCGGATGACATGTCCCAAGACCCGGAAGAAATGGCCCACAGAGGCTGACCAGGCTACCCTTGTGTTGGATATAGTGCCCTCAGAGTCAATTATTGGATCACAGACACGTGATTGCAATGATTGAGGGGGGACCTATGCCGGTAGGACAGTCTTACTCGAGATGATAGTATGCTATCTGGTTTATCTTTATCATCGTGTACTGCTTTAGGTGACCTTACGAGTCACTATTGCACGTTGATAGAGCCCCTAGGATTCTTGCTTGACTTCCAGCAGTATGAGGGCGATCATATAAGTAAGAGCTGGGGTCTATGAGCATATCCTTAAAAGGTCCCTAGTCGTGGGAGTTTCGAGACAGGGCATCGATAATCCAGAGTAGACTAGTGTATACAGTCGAGACCCCGACGAGGGGCGGTGGCCGGTCTCACAAGCCACTGGTGTCAGTTGGTTCACCTAAGATGTATACAGGTGCTCATTGGGTTATGAGTACACCGGACAAGACTCGCCAGGAACCTGCTAGTTGGGATTATACCTGATGTCAGATAACAGTTCCCTGGTGACATGTGTACAGGTTAGTTCATCGACCTGAGATCGTCATTTGTCTCGTGTGAGTTCCCACTGTGCTTTGATTACTACCCTACCACGCTCAAAGGAGACGTGCAAACAGGTTTTAGTTGGGTACAGTCCTGAGCCACATGGAGGCAGTGAGCGGATCTGCAGGGGTTCGTCTCTCCCGGTATTGGGAGTGAGGTCGCGCTGTGTCTAGGAGAGCCAGAACATGAAAAGTCCTTGGCCAAGGCAGGAAATTTACTAGTAGGTATTTCAGTAGTATCTCAGGGTGTTCTCGGCTACACTCCGACACGACTTGTACCGCTTTTGGGGGTCTGACTTTTACCAACCCCTTAGGCCCGCCATGCGATACTCATAGACGAACGGACCGGACTGTACGGATATTGTCACTGACAGGCTCAGTAGGGTGTCAGGATGAGTTCGCTCATCGACGTCCCTTTTTGTCAATAGCTGGTGGCCCGTCACGTATGGCTAATACCTCTGACGTGCTAGTGGTTAAATCCACAGCCATAGTATTGACGAGTCTTTAGAGTCCACCACACACAGTTACTCAGGTTTCGGGCGAAACGCTGTAGAGGCCGTATGGAGATATGGCAGGGTTCGATCAGATACGTGCGGTATTGCACGGATCGTGATCGGACGGATTTTACTAGCCGGCTTTGGTTTAAGCCGGATCCTAGTATTAGACAGTGTAGTTTTGTCTTTTTGCATTTGTGTTCAGTGGGAATACAAATGCGGGCATGTATTTGCAGTAGCGGGGTTTTCCTGTAATTTATTACAGGATCAGTTTTCTGAAGTTGCCAGTTTGCATTCCGTTCCGGCCGGTTTTCCTTTGTTCTTTCGCGGCCGGACTTTCCGATGGAGGGGTTATTTGCAAGTATGCAAATAACATTTTGTGGAGGGTTTATTTGTGAAATGGGAGATTATGAGAGCATTTTTTATTCCATTCTTTTCTTTCATCATTTCTTGCTTTAATGAGAAAGGATTTGTTGATTAGGAGTTGATGTGAGGTTTGATTTGGATGTGGTCACCCTCTACTTTTCCTACCATCACCTCTCTTCATGTTTTGTTGATTCCTCCACCATTTGATTAAAGGGGCCGGCCACATTAAAGGGGGAGAGAATTTTTGAGAGTAGAATTCATTCTCATTTTCATTCCTTGCAAAGAAAATGATAGCTCCATATTATCTCCAAAGTTCATAGTTCATTTTATTCCTCCATACATGGCAACTTCTACCCGCAAGAGACAAAGCAATTCTACACTTGCCTACAGCATATCTTGGACGCGTCGGCTAGCCAACTTCACGCCCGAGTTGCCTCGGTCCAGAGGTGGAAGCCCATAAAAGAATCCGGCTACGTGGTGCCCTTTCCGACGAGGAGGTGACGGATGGAGATTCCGCGGGAGATCGGAGTGGAGACGAAGACCGAAGGACACGGATCGCTTATTATACTTCTCAATCCATCTTTTAGTTTTCTAGTAGCTAGGTTAATGGCCCGATCCGGGATTTTAGTGCGCGGCGGTACCGGTTTGCAAGTTTCGCAAAGTTTTTAGTTTCCGCGTTTCCGGCGTCGGATCGACGGCCGGGGCGCCGCCGTGCACTTACATTGGTATCAGAGCCACGCCGTTAACCTAGTCTAGCTTGCTCTAGTATGTTTAAAACTCGATCGATCAAAAATCCCAAAAACGGTATTTTCACATGCACAGTTTCTGTCGAAATTTATTTGGGCTCCAAAAATTTTTCAGGTTATTTCAGAGACACGTACAGGCAATTATAAGCATTCTGAGAAAATTTGGTGGCGTGATGTCACCATTCCACCGCGGAACCGCGGCCAAACCCATGCATTGGCCGCGGTTCCGCCGCCACTTTGACTTGTCAACGCACCAAATTTTTCCAGTGAGCTTTTGGGTTGGAAATAGGGGTTTTGGCATATTCTTTTTGGGCCCAGATTTTCTGTGAGTGCTACAGTAGTTCTTGGGGCCCATTTCAATGAATTTGATCGATCGAAAAGTTTAAACATATTAGTTCCCAGTATTTACATTATATCTGCGACCGTGAATATCATTCGATCGGTAAATCCTGTCTAACTGCTATAACCCTTTTAGACGGATTTGCGAACGTGACATTCACGTTGATGTTCTGTGTTGTGCTGTGTTGTTGCGGATCGGTCGTGGGGATAGCCTGGATGCAATGTTAGTACAGTTTTGTTTTATATGTACATTTGATATTGCGGGGAGAGCGTCCGACATGTGGACTGCCGTCACTGCCTGTTTGTATTATTCTTTTGGGGCACGACCGGGTCGAGGTCGATGTACCCGTTGTATGTATATTTTACTTTCTGTACTAGGATTACCCCGCGGAGGGGTGCACGGATAGCCGGGTTCTAGAGGGCAACAAGCCCGCATCTCATGGCATTGAGACGGAGGGGGCTTTACTCTAGAATTGGCGGGCTATTCGCCGCACTCGTAGGGGGTATAGGTTGACCCAGGAGGGGTGCCCAAGTTACCGGATTCCGTGAAGTGCTGGGTGGTCCATTCACGTTGCTGAAGGGGGCTGCCTCGCTTCAGGTTTTGGCGGGTAACTTGCCGCGCCCGTAGGGGTCTAGGATTTCATTTCACAGGCTATCCACACGACCAGGGGAACGTCGGGTTTCAGTAGCGGCTCTATGAAACCCGGGGATCCCAGATATCTGTATTGTTCTGTGATGCTGTACATTTCTGTGATGTTGCATTTTATCACTCCTTGAGCGAAATATTATATATTGATATATATACTAGTAGATGTTGTATATGTTTTGCATCCGCGCTAGTCCAGTCCCCGCTCTGTCGTTAGTTAAGTAACCTAACGGGTGATGACGGGACCCAGTGGCGAATGCGGATGGCATATACGTACATCATTATTTTCGTTCTTTTGTGGTGTGATCAATTGATGGGACTGCGTTGATTCGGATCAATGCAAGCTAAACAAACATATTCTGATGTTGTTGGAACACTTTTCAAAAGGCTGTTATTGCAAGGACGTTCACTTTTGTTTTGCATCGTGGTATTCAGTTGGAGTATCCTGCTCCTCAGTCGACGAGGCAAGGGCCGAGTTCCCTTCACCGGGAGTGACCCCTTGGACAAAAGTTTGCGTCAGGGCAATAACTTCACTATAGCCGATTACTTTTGCTTTGTATCGTGGTGTTCAGTTGGAATATCCTGCACCTCATTCTACGGGAAAAGAGCCGAGATCCCTTCACCGGGAGTGACCTCTTTAGCAAAGGTTTTCGTCACTATATTTTAAAAAAGCTATCCTGTTCCTTCAACGATATCAAGTTCATTACGTTAAAGGTTTTAGCCAGAAACCATTCGTAGCCCTCCATCATTTCAGTTAAATATTCGGTAGTATTCAAGCTATGTATTTTGACCTCACGCCAAGGCATAGTGATTGGTAGCTGCCGGGTATTTATCTGTTGCATAGATAGATGCGTTAGTTTGGGACAGTCGTACTACTATTTTGGCCTACGTCAAGGGTATGTACGGGTGGGTTCAAATTAACCTGGAAAATGATGGGTAGAACTTGACATGTGACTTATGATATTTTGACCTCACGCCAAGGTCATAAGAGCACGAGGCAAAAATCCACATCGGGAGTTTCTAAAGAAACTGAAACTTGCCAGATATGCGCATACCTTCTGGAGTGTGATAACGTGAGCGGATTCCGTCACGTTATCATGCGATGATAGTTGGATCCCGATTCCCACTGATGAGTTGGTTTACTCCTCGGGTGATCCCGGCTAATTCTTCTTTCAGGTTTGGGGAAGAATTTGACGTTACAGTGGGAGGTTCCTGATTAGATAAAGTGATAACCATTCTGATCTAGGTTAGAGTGCACGCTGAGTGTTTCTTTTCTCTCTTTCTTTGGCAGCGACCATTGACCCGACCCTAGACTATCACTCAGTGACCAAGTTGACCGAACCTTCTTAACACTGGCTTTTGGATTGTCAGAGTTGCAAACCTCATTGCCACTCCTACTTTTACCCTTTTCTCCGGGACACACCGTATTACTACGAACGTCCACTTCCATTGGACAAAACCATCATATGGTTATATATGAACTCGAAGGAATTCGAGGATGGTTTCTTGTTCTAGAGAAAACGAATAGGACTATTCAGTTGTCTTTTCCTTTTACCTTCTCTCAGGTTGCGAGTACTCCTTGGTTTAGGAGATAGTACACCTATTACGCAAATTGGATAGTCTTTTTCCAAACCTTAGGCAGGTGCCGACCGGTAGGGAATGAAGAAAACTAATTAGCCTAAGCGGTGTACAGAAGGTATTAAGTTAAGACAAAGAAAGGGATTAGTAAGAGGGCAAAGTAAATTGCGACCGCTATTCACGACCAAACCAAGTATGTCTTCGCCAATCCTTAATCACCTTTGTATTTCTCCAGGACACTCCGTATCACTACGAAGATCCCAAGTTTTTTTTTGGATAATCCATCGTATGGTTATATACAAACTCGAAAGGAACTTGTTCCAGTTCGGGGATGGATCCTGGTTCAGGAGAAATAGGAATAAGGTTTATTCGGTTGTCTTTTATCTTCACCTTCTCTCGCATTGCGAGGGCTCCTAGGATTAGGGCAGTACACCCATTATGCTTATTGGATGGCCTCCTTCCAAACCATAGGCTGGTACCGAACGGTAGGGAAGGAAGAAAACCATTTGGCCTAAAGGGGTGTACAGAAGGTAATGACTAAAGACATATAAAGGGATTTGGAGAGATGGCAAAGAATTATACGGTTACAGTTGTGAATCTTAATAATGGAAGAGGCATTACTAGAAATACCAAGATACCCCATCGAAACATTTCAATGTTTCAGTTTCACTGTGTACTGTTAAAAGAAAACCGATTTCCCGATTAGACACTTGCTCCAGGTATGTATTTACCAGGTATGATTCTCACATCTGTATGGTTTTACATATGATGAGTGGGAGTAAGTTATTGGGAATTAGGTGACCATCCTCATTATATCGGGATTCGTTGTAATTGGTGATATTTGAGGAAGTCACCTGGGTTGTTTGCCTGACGGCAAATATTTGGTTTTGAATATCCGATGGTATGCACCAATTTCAAATTGATATATATGTACGTCTATTTTTATAGAGTGAGATATACCTTTTTGAAATTATGTCTATGACATTTACCTGTATCAGTGGATGGTTAGATAAAGAGCATTGAACAGCGGTGTAATTCTTCTTAACCATAAGTACAGTTTTCAACCTACGACACACAGTGAAAGAGTCACCAGACTCAAGGGACTTATACAGAGTATTGTATGTTGTCCAGTGTCCATTAGGACAGAGGGGTCGGTCATCGTACTATATTCGGTTTACTTATGACTTCTCTAGTTTTTAGACAGGTGTTTCTTGGAAACACAGGGTCCGAATTTTGAGAAGTTATAGGTATATGAATAAAGTAGAGAACCAGATGTTGCAAGTATCAGGATTCTTCATGGATATCGAAGATGTAGATACTTGTGTATTGTATTCAGTTGATAGTAATGGTTAAGAGAACTTGCTTCTCTTTCAGGTTACTCATAATTGGAAGTATTCCAAAGTTGAGTGACGATGATCGGCCTCCTTCCATTTAGTTGACATGCACTGGATACAGCTGCATGATTTGAATCTGGTTCAATTAAATCAGTGCCTCTGTTTCTATATTGGATATAGAACAGTTCATATCTTGACATTGTTAAGGTACGGGGAGTTGTCCGGCTTATGCTTAAAACCAGACTATGGATAACTCAAGCCACGTTTCTGTAATGGCTGTTTGTGGGTTGACCCGGGCTATGACGAAGGTTGATTTTCTACCATCTGGAAGATCAATAGTGATATTGTTCTTGACTCGCCACAGTTTTAATAAAAATGGATTTTTCAGAAAACGGTAGTGAGAGTATGGTAGAACTGGAAGTGATTCCAAAACCGCAAACGATTACTGAAGATTTGATAAGAACCTAAAAATTCAATCTGGTTTGACATTCTATTGGCCACTCCGCAGATATGGTGGGTAACCTCAAGCACCCGAGAGGTACTCCGGTAGCCTCAAGGACGGTGACAGGGAGGTTCTTATTTACCCAGACTTGTCATTGCTGTTGTTCCAGACTGTGAGACCCGGCGGGAGGATGAGTATAGCGTCGTTCTAAACTAGCTTTAGAAGTGCACGTGTATATGACTCTGCCAGAGGGTTGTCGTAGTCAGTGGGAGCAGCGTAAGCATTGGTGGACATCAGGCTTATGTCTATTTATAGACTAAAGCAGATATTGCGGAGATAGATCATCAATTTCTGATGTGACAGTCATAGGTTTGACTTCATCAGAATAGGGGAATGATCTGTTGAGAAGGTAGTAGGGTGTGACGTCATGGTATTTGGATGACATACACAGAGTAGGAAGTGATATTCCTATACTACAATCGGTTATATTTTGGTCGTCACACAGTGGTTTCTCCACATGGGACTTGGACATTATATCAGACATACTGGTTACTAGATCTATGGTTTTAGATCTAGATTTGGGTGGTTTCCCAATTAAGGATACTTAGACAGCATTCTAAGAGTATTTAGAATGGACGACTCCTGGCACAGTAGTATATCTGCAGGTGATGGGGTCACCCTCTCTAAAGGTGTTTTACAGACTAAAGGGGAGAGGGATACGCATGATTGGCAGATTACTTGCTTAGGCAATTGAGTCAATCATGAGATGTCAAGTACCACACCAGATGTTGTTCTTGCAGTAGGTGCAATAAGTTGATATTCAACCAATCCTGGAGAAACATTCGGAAGCAGTTTTAGAACATAAGTGGATGTTCTAGGGATATGATAACGGCAGCCTCTTTTAGGAGACGGTTATCATTCCAGGCTTCCAAGGTGACCTGGATGGCAGAGTGGTTGTCAGAGTTATAGTTTTCCTTCTGACGAGGGGCAGTATTTTGGACAGGTAGTCCAAGGCAATACTGAGGGAGGCATGGCGCAGGATACTGATTAAGTTCAGTTGACGATACAGTGTAAGAAGTTTGGATTTGGAGTTCATTTATGAGCTAGGTCCCATCAGACATCCAGATACATTCTAAGACAGGTATTGCTCATTTCGGGAGATGGCTTTCTCCGCGAACTTGAGATAAAGAGAGATATAGAAAGAAACATCAGAGCGGATCCACTCACTGAGGCTATTCCTCGAACGCAATAGTTTCGCAAACGAGCTTTGTGAGACTGACCAGTAGAGAAGTTGGGTGTTCGGTATCACACGGGCAGTGAGAATGCGACATCGTAATAATTAGCCTTGAGTGCAAGTGGGAGATTGTTGGATATAGTGCCCTCAGAGTCAATTATTGGATCACAGGCACGTGATTGCAATGATTGAGGGAGGACCTATGCCGGTAGGACAGTCTTACTCGAGATGATAGTATGCTATCTGGTTTATCTTTATCATCGTGTACTATTTTAGGTGACCTTACGAGTCACTATTGCGCGTTGATAGAGCCCCTAGGATTCTTGCTTGACTTCCAGCAGTATGAGGGCGATCATATAAGTGGGAGCTGGGGTCTATAAGCATATCCTTAAAAGGTCCCTAGTCATGGGAGTTTCGAGACAGGGCATCGATACTCCAGAGTAGACTAGTGTATACAGTCGAGACCCCGACGAGGGGCAGTGGCCGGTCTCACAAGCCACTGGTGTCAGTTGGTTCACCTAATATGTATACAGGTGCTCATTGGGTTATGAGTACACCGGACAGGACTCGCCGGGAACCTGCTAGTTGGGATTATACCTGATGTCAGATAGCAGTTCCCTGGTGACATGTGTACAGGTTAGTTCATCGACCTGAGATCGTCATTGGTCTCGTGTGAGTTCCCACTGTACTTTGATTACTACCCTACCACGCTCAAAGGAGACGTGCAAACAGGTTTTAGTTGGGTACAGTCCCGAGCCACATGGAGGCAGTGAGCGGATCTGCAGGGGTTCGTCTCTCCCGGTATTGGGGGCGAGGTCGCGCTGTGTCTAGGAGAGCCAGAACATGAAAATTCCTTGGCCAAGGCAGGAGATTTACTGGTAGGTATTCCAGGAGTATCTCAGGGTGTTCTCGGCTACACTCCAACACGACTTGTACCGCATTTGGGGGTCTGACTTTTACCAACCCCCTAGGCCCGCCATGCGATGCTCATAGACGAACGGACCGGACTGTACGGATATTGTCACTGACAGGCTCAGTAGGGTGTCAGGATGAGTTCGCTCATCGACGTCCCTTTTTGTCAATAGCTGGTGGCCCGTCACGTATGGCTAATACCTCTGACGTGCTAGTGGTTAAATCCACAGCCATAGTATTGACGAGTCTTTAGAGTCCACCACACACAGTTACTCAGGTTTCGGGCGAAACGCTGTAGAGGCCGTATGGAGATATGGCAGGGTTTGATCAGATACGTGCGGTATTGAACG
Source organism: Agapanthus africanus (assembly GCA_030015575.1). Classification (NCBI taxonomy): domain Eukaryota; kingdom Viridiplantae; phylum Streptophyta; class Magnoliopsida; order Asparagales; family Amaryllidaceae; genus Agapanthus; species Agapanthus africanus. The sequence goes on along the minus strand of CM057342.1, from coordinate 663,171,645 downwards.
GATCGTGATCGGACGGATTTTACTAGCCGGCTTTGGTTTAAGCCGGATCCTAGTATTAGACAGTGTAGTTTTGTCTCTTTACATTTGTGTTCAGTGGGAATACAAATGCGGGCATGTATTTGCAGTAGCGGGGTTTTCCTGTAATTTATTACGGGATCAGTTTTCTGAAGTTGCCAGTTTGCATTCCGTTCCGGCCGGTTTTCCTTTGTACTTTCGCGGCCGGACTTTCCGATGGAGGGGGATATTTGCAAGTATGCAAATAACATTTTGTGGAGGGTTTATTTATGAAATGGCAGATTATGAGAGCATCTTTTTATTCCATTCTTTTCTTTCATCATTTCTTGCTTTAATGAGAAAGGATTTGTTGATTAGGAGTTGATGTGAGGTTTGCTTTGGATGTGGTCACCCTCTTGATCTTGCAACCTCTTGATTGAGCTTGCAAGTTTAAGGGTTGGCTATTGATCCCATGCTTGTCTTGAGTTCTAGTTTCTTATTCTTTTTATCGCTTTTTTTTTATTACTTGCTTATTATTATCTTGCTTTACTTTCTTGCATTTTAATTCATGCACTTAATTACTTGTAATCTTTTCTTTTCTTTGTTCTTTTCTTTTGCTCTCTTTTGTTCATTTTGTGAATGGTTGTAATTATCGTTGTTAAGAATAAATACTGTATTGTAAGATAATGTTTCTTTGCTCATTTTCTTTTCCCGTTATTTTCCATTGAACTCCGCCCAAACGTTACGCAAGCGCTCCGTTAGGCACCCTACCCTGACAAGGTAACGGTGATTCCTAACCACGACCGGTTGCGTTCGGTTTGGCCGGAGGCGAAAGCAAGAGACAAGAACGGAAGGACAAGGGTAAATAAGCCGTATTCCATGAATACCGCGCTTAAATCCCCTAATCCACGTTGTTGCCGATTGCTCTAGCTTCAATCGGTCAAGACTCGGCTCAAAGGTTTTGAGTACGGATTTCTTTAGCTTACAATCTCGTATCTTTTTCTTAACAACTTCATACTTGCAAATAAATACACATAGGTTATAATCGAACAAACACATACTCATTCTTTATTGACTCGTCTAAAACAAGAAAGGACTTACAACCATCTCCCTGTGGATCGACCCGTGCTCAACCGGCTAGCTGCATAGCGACACCGTCTTGATTGCGGTTAACTTTAATTCTTGCGATCAAATGGCGCCGTTGCCGGGGAGACGGTAGCGTATTTTCTTTCTTGTTATTCGGGTTAATATTCTTTTTGTATATATAAAATAAAAAATAAAAAAAATCTTTTTGTTTTTTGTTTTTTTGATCATTTTTGTGGGCAAAAGTCCAGATTTTTGCAGATTTGCAAACTGCGATTGTGGGGAGCAAAGTGTACATTCAAAGTTAAGGTGATTGCAAAGTACAGTGCCAAAGATCCGGGTAGTTTGACCCGCGCAAGCGAACTTTTCAAACTTACCGGATTTGATTCAACGGGGGTTTCCTAACCCAAAAACTTAACGGTACGCACTTTACTAACACCTTCTTCTCAAATCCGACGCATCCAATATACTATTCTTTGCAGGATTCTTTGCAAGTTCGCTAGCAAACGCTAAAAATTGACTAACCCGTATTTGTTGCAGTGCCGCGCTTAAACTAAAAACCGATTGTTTGATTCTTTATAGAATTTTTATTGAATTGCGCATTGCATACATTAATACGGACTTAAGGGCAAGCGAACCCTACAATATACGGTAAAGGATTTCATCACCTTTTCCGTGGCCCACAAATCACGAACTTGAGCATAACGTTTACCCGCACAAAATTTAAAAGAAATTAGACTTTAAGCCTTAAGGACTTCGCGCTCACTAGGAGAAGTTAACTGTGTTTAGAACCTCGCTTAACGGTATATTGTTTACAGGGTGTCTAGGAAAGTGTTAACGGCGAAACCGCCAAAAGAGAAAGGGTTATTTAATTAAGGAACTTCGCAAAAGCGTTGGAAAACCTCCCCTTATCTCTGCACTTACCTGGCCTCGTGATCAGTGTATCTTGAGCCCGTTTCTCGACACAGTTTTACTTCGACAATCAAGTTCTGGAGAAGGTCTAGTTGACCTAGGTGAACCCTAGAACGATTAGGTGTGTGGTATTTTTGTGTCGTGATTGTTTTTGTCCATATTCTTTTTGTGTATACTTCATTCTTCTGTTAATATATAAACTAAAAAAAAATAAAAAAATATCACATTCATTTTCCCTCCTTTTCTCTTCCTTTCTTTCCTTCTCTCTTCATATCATGGGTACTCCACCTCGCAAAACTCTTACCGAACTTTGGTACCCACAACCAGACATTACTTCTTACGGTTCTTGCTTTGGCCGAACATCGAACGATCCCTCCATGCCCAAAATCTCTTTGAAAGATTGGATAGACGCGTCTAGGACAAACACTTGTCCTCCGCAATCCACTTTGTATCAACCTTTTCAACCTCCCCCACTCGCTTATGTTGATACCCCTTTTGCAAGTCGTCCTTTGTCCATCGCTGAACGTATTGAACAATCCCGTAGCCGATCTTTCACTCCTTTCACCACTTCAAATTCTTGGGATCAACAATTCCATTCACCTTCCTATCCAAATGTTGATCCTGCTCCTATCCAGCCATTCAATTCCTACCAATCCTACCCTACTTTTTCACCTTCCCTAGACATTGCTTCAGAACCGCCATTTGGGAGTTTTCAGTATCCAAACAACTTTGAATCTTTTACTGAAACCCCTTCCCAACCCATGTCTAGTCTGGAACAGTCTTTGGAAGACTTTAGGGTAGCGTCGTACCAACAGATGATGGATTTGGATGCGTCCATGGCCGCCCTCATACAACCTAGTGACCCGGTAGCTAGTTTTCAACTAGCTCCAAATTTTCCAATGTATGAAGAGGCGGTCGGACAGGCTGTGAATTTGAGTGGAGAGAGTGAGCTGTACCCCCTTCCAAATCAAACCTACCCGTTTCAAATTGAATCCCACAACTCCTGTGTTGAAAGTCTATCAAGTGTCCCAACTGAATTATCAATTGAAGATAGAATGTTTAATGAGTTGTGCGACTTTGTAGGGTTTGATTTGCCAGATTGTGAAGGTTCCTTGCCAAGTGAAACCACAAACAATCCTTTTGACCTCTACACCTCCATCTTAGAACCTGAATTGATTGAAATCCATGCTTTTGATGAGATGTCGGAGAAAATTGACTTTCACTTGATTAAGGATATTGACGCCGGAAATATTTTGGATGATGAACCTATAGATCTGGCAGAGTTTTTCTCTCCAATTCATCATCCCGAGTCATTAAATATTTTTCCCGAACCCCATATGCGTCTGGATTTTGAAGAGAAATGCATGGATGTGCTAAATTTGGAGGAGAATTTTGAGGATAGCTTTGAGGATGAACCAGTTTTAATTGATGAGTCGGATTTTCCAATTCATCCTGTTCCTTTCATTGACTGTGTACACCCTCCAGAACCTTTAACCGATAACCTTCCTCAATCGCCTACCTCCATCCTTTCCATCGTTCCGACCTTGCAAGAAACCGTCTCACTTTCATTTCGTATGTCTGGTTTACCAAGTTCGGCGTACCCATGGTTTCTTACGAATCTTGAGGGATTTGACCCAATCTCTCGCCGGGTTAATAGATTAGCACAATCGCTGTTTACACATCGCTCATCACAAATTGTGCTAATCTATTCACTCCATTTGCACCCTCAAGTTCGTACTCCACTTCTTTTTCCCTTCCGCCATTCTTCTTCTGATATACCGAGACCGTATCCCGCTTCTATCTCCATACGGTCTCGCGTATTCTCCATTTCTTACCTCTTCACCTTCTTTCACCAACCACTGCTTTACCATGATAAAATCTTTGAATGGTTGGTGTTAACTTTTGGCCTGTGTAAGGCCTTGTATAGCTTGATACTGTTCTCTTTCCCCCCTAATCCTGAATTTCAACGCTTAACAGTGGAAACACTGTTTTACTTAAGTTTGGGGGGGACTCCTTTTTTGTATATATTTTTTGTTTTCCTTTTTGTTTTGTATATAATTTGTTTCTAGGGAGCGCCGACAATTTTGACCCTCTTGGTGTAGCCTGACAGTGAGGGCACTGTCAAGTTTAAGTTTGGGGGTATGCTCGGTAAGGTTTCTTCCTTCGCATTCATTTGTATATTTTGCATTTTGCATACCTTATTAAAAACCCACAAAAATTAAAAAAATTTCCAAAAAATATAAAAACTTTGTCGTCAAGTTAGCTAATAGGGTAACTTAGATCTTTTTTCCGAAAGTTTAGTTGATATGATAGAAATAACTAAATTCTAGGCTTAGGGATTGAAAACCCTAAAAATAACCCTCATTCTGTCTAACTTTGGTAAGTATACGTCCTTACAGTTTTTTTTGAGAAATAGGTAATCTTGAGTTCAGTTCTTGAGTTAAGTCAAGATGAAGGGAAAGTATTGATGCTTTACTGAAAGATAAGTCTGAAAAAAATAGTTTCTTTTCTCGAGTTCAAATTTAGAATGTAGATACCCTACAAACTGCACTTACACGCATCTTGAAACTTGGGATAGTAGAGGATACCTAGAAATACTCTTGCCTGAAAGCCTAATATGAAAGAAAAAACGGTATTTAAAACTAAACACCAAAAGAGCATATTGAAAACTATATCCGGTCTTGAAAAAGAAAAAGAAAAAGAAAAAAGAATAAAATAGAATAAAATCAAGACCTGGAAATTGCTATTTACGTTTTAAAGTTCACAGATTCAGTAATCGGTCGTTAGTGCCTCAAGAAGCATTAATAGTCGCATGAAAGGTATGTGAGCAAATCCGTCCATCCTTAATGAAAAGAAGTAGTATTAGGTATTAGGGAAAGGGTATTATAGCTTGAATTGAATTCTTGAGTGTAGGGGTGCAAATATACACACACGTAGGGGTATACAATCGATGTTTGGATGAAAAATAGAAATAAAGAATAAAACTTGTGTTTTCTGTAAAGTTGATAAAAATCCCTGATTTGAGGCCGCACTTTAGAAGGAAAACTCAGGAGATACCGATATCTTGTTAAACTTTTTTGGTACGTATATAATCTAAGGTAAAATAGATAGGAGGCGTGAAACATAAGGGTTGAATATTTCTAACTTAGGATGATAGAATTTCTAACATAAATACTAAACTGTAGGAGTAGAATCGATGTTAACTTACGAAACTAGCTTGACGGGATTTTGTGGGTAGTATCCGCTGAAAACCCTCAGGAGACAACACTCCTCCTACTAGGGACACTTAGAGGTTTAACGGCTTGTTGCACATGCTCAGTGCAATCGCGTTCCCTGCGAAAGTGCGGTTATCATTTTATTTTTGTGAATAATTGGTTTTGCTCGGGACGAGCAAAAGTTAAGTTTGGGGGTATTTGTTCATACCAGAATATTGCATTTTATACCACCCATTCTTACGCTCGTGTGTTTATAGGTAGGTACTTTTGATCAGTGTTTGCTACATATTTGCAGAATACAGGTTCTCGGCTCTGAACAGTGAAATCCATGAAAAGTACGACAAATTCTGGATTACTGCCAACAACTGATAAAACACGGGTCTCCGCTCTCTATCCGTGTGTTGCCACATACCAGTTAAGGGATAAGATGGCAAATCGATTGTCATGTCATGCACAAGGCTCAATGGCAACACAAGATCCAAGAAATCTACGCGGAGCTCGAGGAAATCATGGCAAAAGATCCACATCACATCACCTTTTGTTCTACTAAAATTCTGGAATAATTGTGAAGAGTTTCTGAGAAAAGTCATATACCACATAGCAGACAACATGAAACCAGGGAAGCACCCAAAACCCGACCACCCAACTCCACCATAGGGCCGCAGATCCGCGGCCAATAGGGGGTCTAGGCCGCGGATCCACGGCCGTATGGGCTCCTCACTTTGTCGTGTTTTGGGGGTAGTTTGGGGACTTCATATAGTGGCAGATTCTTACCCTAGCTCTTCAACCCTCTGCCTATAAATACTCCAGAATTGAGCTAAGCCAAAAGGGGTCCAATTCTAAGTTCATTCTTTGTTCTTCTTTTTGTTAGGATTTAGTCTTTTTCTTCTTCTTCTTCATCTTGTCTCCATGAAAATTGTAGTGAGAGCTTTTTGAGTGGAAGATCAATGAAGATGAGGGCTTTTGTATCATTCTCTTTTGTTTAACTTTCCCTTGAGATTCTTGCTTTCTCTTGATCATTCAACCTCTTCATTGAGCTTGAATGGTTAAGGGTTAGTTATTGATCTCAAAGGTCGTATTTTCTTATGGAATTAGCGCTTCATTTCACATGCGTTCTCTACCCTTCTCTTGATCTTGCAACCTCTTGATTGAGCTTGCAAGTTTAAGGGTTGGCTATTGATCCCATGCTTGTCTTGAGTTCTAGTTTCTTGTTCTTTTTATCGCTTTTTTTTATTACTTGCTTATTATTATCTTGCTTTACTTTCTTGCATTTTAATTCATGCACTTAATTACTTGTAATCTTTTCTTTTCTTTGTTCTTTTCTTTTGCTCTCTTTTGTTTATTTTGTGAATGGTTGTAATTATCGTTGTTAAGAATAAATACGGTATTGTAAGATAATGTTTCTTTGCTCATTTCCTTTTCCCGTTATTTTCCATTGAACTCCGCCTAAACGTTACGCAAGCGCTCCGTTAGGCACCCTACCCTGACAAGGTAACGGTGATTCCTAACCACGACCGGTTGCGTTCGGTTTGGCCGGAGGCGAAAGCAAGAGACAAGAACGAAAGGACAAGGGTAAATAAGCCGTATTCCACGAATACCGCGCTTAAATCCCCTAATCCACGTTGTTGCCGATTGCTCTAGCTTCAATCGGTCAAGACTCGGCTCAAAGGTTTTGAGTACGGATTTCTTTAGCTTACAATCTCGTATCTTTTTCTTAACAACTTCATACTTGCAAATAAATACACATAGGTTAGAATCGAACAAACACATACTCATTCTTTATTGACTCGTCTAAAACAAGAAAGGACTTACAACCATCTCCCTGTGGATCGACCCGTGCTCAACCGGCTAGCTGCATAGCGACACCGTCTTGATTGCGGTTAACTTTAATTCTTTCAATCATTACTCTGCTCGGATCTATTATCGTCGGAGGGTCCTCGGTGGTACCAAACCACCCCGGGACTTCTTTGCAAGTACTCCGAGCTAAACTCCTCAAATCACCAATCGTACCAAAACCCATTGAGATCCACATACAACAGAAGATCACCACCAAAATCCACCGGGAGATCAACGGAAGACAACATCTGACGGAGACCCGAAAAGGACCTCCATCAAGTTCTTTTTTTTTGCTGGTTGCTTGTTGTTTTCATCAAATTGTAGTTCTCAAATTTGTTTTTCTGGTGATTTTGCAGATGTTGTTGCACCTCCCTATATTTATATCGAACAGGTGAAGAATTTATTGAATGATCGAATTGAGATATCTGCTCAGAATTCATGGGTGGGAAAAGGTGGAGCTTTCACAGGAGAGATCAGGTCAGTCTACTTATTGTTTGTAATTGGAAAATAATCATATTGCATTTCATAGTATTTCAATATTACTTTTTCTTAAAACTAGGCATAATAATATTCTTTGGCCAGTGCTAGTTCGCTTTGCACCTTTGAATTTTATTACAACAACAGCTAAGCCTTTTATCCCAAGCATATGGGGTAGGATACATGAACCAACATGAGAATCACGCTGGGTCCAGCACATGAATCCTCCGCCTCCACTCACTCTTATCGAACAATATACTTTCATTGCGGCATGTGGCAACCATATCTTTTCGTATCACCTCCATCTATGTTTTCTTCGGTCTTCCTTTCGCCCTTTTGCCATTGCCTATATCGATAGTATCTATTCGTCGAACTGGTGCTTCTATAGGTCTGCTTCGCACATGACCGAACCATCTTAGCCGGTTTTCTCGCATCTTCATCTCTACAGGTGCTACACCAACTTTTGCATGAATATCATCATTTCACATCTTATCTTTTCTAGTGTTACCACATATCCAACGAAGCATGCGCATCTCCGCTACGTGCATTTTCAGTGTATGATGTTTCTTAGGAGCTCAGCATTATGTACCATATAATAAGGCAAGCCGAATAGCGCTCCGATAAAACTTCTCTTTCAACCTTAACAGAAAGTCACGATCGCACAAAATCCCTGTTGCATTTCTCCATTTCAACCAGCCAACTTGGATCTTTTGATTAACATCGCTATCGATCTCCCATCCTTTTGGATGATGGAACCTAGATATCTAAACTGATCGCTCGGTGAAATCTCTTGTCCTTCTAGTGTTATACTCATATGGTCTCGACTTCTCTGTTTGCTAAATTTGCAATGCATATATGTTGTCTTGGACCTGCTCAATCTGAACCCCCGAGATTCCAACGTTTGCCTCCATAACTCCAATTTGGCATTAACCCCTGCTTTCGTCTCATTTACTAGAACAATATCATCAGCAAATAGCATACACCGAGATACCTCATCTTGGATAGTTCTAGTAAGCTCATCCATCACGATGGTAAACAGGAATGGATTTAATGCAGATCCTTGATGTAAGCCAATTGTAATCGGAAAATCACTCGTTAGGCGGCCGCAAGTTTCGACATCTACCACTACTCCATCGTACATATCCTTAATTATGCCAATGTACTTGACGGGGATCTCCTTCTTCATCATTGGCACCCATAATACCTCTCTAGGCATCTTATCGTACGCTCCATATGAGGTTGGACTCTACTCCGGCGGTTACTTCCCTTACCCCCCGTGAGCAACGTCTAGAGCAAGATGTTGCCACCTTGAAGACTACCGTCCAGGAGTTGAAGGAGATGATGGTATATATACTACTTTATAGTAAAATATTATATCATATTATAGATATTAACATATCCAATATTAGTAGTCTGAGCTTATTTGGTTGTAAACTTAACTTTTATTAATCTTAGATTGGGGTTTCACAATAATCTGATAATGAAACTAATTTGACTAATTCACAGTTCTTACTCGTTTATTACACACAAAATTGAACAGATACGACAGGGTACTTCAGCCGCGGATCCACATGCATCTCCTTCGGCTGCGGCTCCGCAAGCCACTACCTCGGCTGCGGTTGCGCAGACCACTCCTGCAGCTCCACAGCCCGCTCAGACTCCTGCACAGTCCGCTCCTTCATTGGTCGAGTTTTTGACGTCTTAGGGCTGCACCGAGGAGAAGATGCGCCAGATTACGTCGATTATCAGAGGTGGAGGAGCTGGACCGAGCTGGGGTAGTTTTATTTATATTTTTGAGAATGTATATACTTATCTGATACATATTGTATAAATTTTGGACGATAATGGTTGGTGGTTTTTTATGAACGAAGATTTATCCTGATATCGTATTCTGTGTATCTATTTCTATTATATATTATGCGTGACATGGTTGATTATGAACATTTCTGTATTATGTCTACTTCTATTATATTTATCCTGATATCGTATGTTGTATATATTATTGTGCACAGGGCGGGTTAAAAACATGAATCCTTTTTTTTTTTAAAACCTGATATTATGTCCCTACGGATTAAGCCGTAGGGCCATTAGTTTCACCTACGGATTAATCCGTAGGTCCAATGTTCCCTACAAATTAATCCGTAGGAACAAAATATCGGGATAACTGATATTTTGCCCCTATGGACTCAGTAACAGGAGTTACACACTTGCCCCTACGGATAAACCTGTAGGGGCATATATGTAGATTTACGGCCAACTCCGTAGGGGCTGGAAGATGCCCCTACGGATAGCACCGGAGGGCTAAGTATTTTATTTTATAAACCACTAAATTAAATAAATATTTTGTCCCGACACAGACCCCTGCGTACAAAACCGTAGGGAAGACTTGCACCTGCAGCGATTGCACCTATGGAGAATTTTCTAACCCCTACGAATATATCCGTAGGGGCAGTGCTTTGCCCCTACAGATAAAGCCGTAGGGGCAATCCCTTATTGTAGTAGTGTACAGTCATCCAAATGACTTCTTGGTTGGTCCTGCAGTAAAACCTTCCTCTCCAAAATTACAGGACACATCCAAATATAAATATTAAATTAAAAATAGGCTGCTTCCCCTCTCCTATTTCTCTAATTAACCCCTCCATTCCGTTTTTCTTTCAACTCCTACTTTTCTTTTTCTCGTTTAATTTGATCCGGAAATCTAACTGGTACTATCACCCAAAATCTTTTCCGGAATTCGTCAACGTGGTTTTCTTAGCTTAGTTCCTCTTTTCTTTTGGATCTTGGCATGTCCCTTTTAAAACCACATTATGGATTTTAGTGCTTTGGTTGTCAGTAAACTTCAGCCAGGTTTTATGTTGTAATTTGGACTTGATTGCATCAACGTTGTCTGCGTGATACATTTTGTGTTTCGTTTTCTTATTTATCGTTTCGTGTATCCTATCGTATTTTGTATTGTAAGAAAACAATTTCCCTATATAATAGCGAAGTAATTATGTATTGAACCAATTATAATTTAAAAACAATAAATTTAGCAAAATAGAGCCACATACAAGCTAAATCAAATTTTCGAATTACAACCAGACAAATACATATAAATAAATATTGCAAACTCATAAGGTTGCAAGGAAACCTATGTATTAATTCATAAACATAAATAATATAGGTTCCATCATTCATAAAGAATAATAACTAAAACATATCAAACAAATTTTTAAAACATCACTGCCAAATAAAATGTTAACCATGCGAAAAATCAATTTTCTTCGATTAACACATCATTATCATAAAAAAAACAGGATATATCTTCGAAACGTAGATTATTACGAAGAAATTTAGGTTTGGGTTGTGTTTGGATTGTGTGGGACCAAATAGATTATTAATAATTTTATATACCCAAAAAAGTTTTAAAACTGAATACCCAACCCGCTATGATCTTTTTAATGGTTAAATAATGTATGGTGTGTTTCGTATTTCGTTTCGTATAGTTTCGTACGATACAAAATATGTATTGACCGATACATTAGTAACCAAATAGAGACCTACGATTCGTATCGAATTGTCTCCATTTCGTTTCGTTCCGTACAGTATTGTTAGTTTCGTACGAAACTGTAACACCCTAGCACTGTTATACTATTTATTTTGGATATTTCAAATCTTGCGGTAAATTTCTTCCTATTGTTGCTTTTGAGTTGAGAATAGTGCAATTAACAGTTATGGTTATTATCCGACCCGACCCGTATGGTTGAACCCATTATGATTCAAGATTACGTCAAATATTTACTAGTACGGAGTATCCATGCAAATTTAGATATTATACACATATAATATATTCTACATATCTTTACATAATACAATATACAAATCAAATAACATATTTTCAAATCTAGCCTTGCATGTTATCGTACAAAATATCATGTGGTTGCACCCATATATCATGTTCATACCCTAATTGTTAAAACAGACTCGTTATTGATCGCTACGTATATTTATAAAGATCCATACTTGGGGGTATACATTTTTATTAACAGGATATCACACTATGGTTTAAACTTTTACGTATATTCTCCATACTAAAAAACTAGATTTTTAAATGGATACGGGTAATATTCAGAGCAATTTGGTATTATCTGTAAAATCCTATATTATATAAATTATATTATTTGTTTAACTAACATATATAATATAAACCGATATAATATATTAATTATATTAATTAACAAAAATAAATCCCTCTCTATCGTCTCTGCTTCTCCCTATCTCTTCCTCTTGTCCCTACACTTCTCTCCCCCTATATTATATATATAATATATAATTTTTATAATAAAATTAAAACCCCACACATCTATCTCTCCTCCCTCATTCTTTCTTCTCCCCACGAGCAAACCCAGAACCCTAACCCACACCCTCTCACCGTCATCGCTCCCTTTCATCACCATCATCGTCTTCTCCCTCGTCATCGCCATCCCGTCCTCGCCCCCTCCTCTTCCTCCTCTCCCTACCACCTCGTCTGCACCTTTTCCCGATGCCAAAAACGCCCTTCATCGGCAATCTCATCCTCGCCGGGAAAACCCGTCACCTGCGTCACCACCGACCTCCTCTTCACCTCCTCGCCTCCCCAGCATCCAAAAACACCTATACACTACCACCAACGACCCCCTCTACACCTTCCTCGAGCACACCAAACCCTCGCCAAACGACCTTACTGTCGGCCATTGTCGACGTCGTCTCGTCGTCACCATCCCGCTGTCCATCCTTAGAACTCCACAAACACAACAGAAATCTCCACTCTTCTTCTTCTTTTTCCTTTTCTTTCTTTCTTTTCTTTTCATGGCCGGACGTCTCGCCGGAGTTGTGCACGTCACCGACGAACCAGACGACCCAGCCACCGTCGTCGTTCACCTTACTCACCACGTCATGGAACTGCTCAACCAGGTCTAATTTTGCGCTTGTATTTTTGCATCGTGATGTTATTCCGATATCAGAATGTGACATCTGTATCTCGACGTGAGATTCGATCAGGCAAGTTATAAATTTGCAACATGCTATGTTATTATATCGATATTTATTTAATAAATGATAGTGGATGCATTTTACTATTCTACAGAAATTACTGATTTACAGTTTTATAGCATCCGTCTGTATCCGTATTGATAATAGTTTATCTGGTCGCATACCGGAACATCACAATGTGATCAAACTACTATATTAGTTCAACACGTTATCTAGATTGCATCATACATGGTAATAGACGTGTAATGGCTATTACAGATAGATACATATACATCCTGACATTAATAGTATTTCGATATTGATTACGGTTTTACATTTGGCATCTATTGGGTAAATATATATTACATGACATGTTCATGACGAACTACCAGACTTGTTACTTGGATCTTATTGTTAATGCCAACAATCCTGACTTGTTGTCCTGACGGACGTGACTTGTTGTCTACACAGACAAGACCTGTACCTGCTTGATCCTGTGTTAGCATTATATTGATATCATCAATATCTGACTTGAACACAAAACCTTGGGAGTAAGGGGAAATCAATAATTAAAGCTGACTTGTAACTCAACAGTTCGATACTTATATTGATCAGTCTTTACGGGCTCAGCCAGCCCCAGAATGATGCTGCTGACATCATTCGTCTGTACATGTTACTTATTTACTGCTCAGCGGCACATCTCGGATTCAGCCTGAGAGTCTTGACCGTGGTCCCGGGCAGGCACGGGATACTATTGAGTTACATCGACGATTCCATTAAATTGATTTCAAAGACTTGTAGAATAGATAACCTAGAAACACAGACTTTAGGATACACATCACATACATGTAGCTCACTGTTTTATACCTGTGTTTATTTTTTACATTCTTATTTAATCATATCATCATATCCTGGTTATTACTATTATTTTGATATTATAACGCACTGACGTCTGGGTTTTGCATGGCCCAGTTCCTCTACATTTACCGCAGGCAGATCAAAAGTGTTTTAGCAATCAAGCCGAACAATGAGAACCTAGCTATTTCAGTTTATAAACTCTTAGTTTAGTTACTTTAGTAGTTTTATTCTATTGATGTGAGTCCATATTGGAACGTGATTCAGATACTATTGTTTATTGGATCTTGATTCGTTTCCGCTTTATGCATTTTCTTGATTCTATTTATTGTGGCAGATGGATATGTGTTAGCTAGATTATATTTTACTGTTCTTGATATTCGATTGACAGCCGTAATGTGACTATGGAGGGATGATTCTTAACCACAGGTAGCATGGTTGGCTCTGTCACGTGCCGTGTTTACGTATTTTGGGAAGCGGCGTGACATGGTTTGTTTGGTATCAGAGCCATAGGATTTAGGGTTAGTCGGGATTGATTCTTTTGTAGTTAGGTATTAAACCTAATACACTAACCAGGAAACCCGGAATTAGGAACATGTCCTGCCACATTACTATTTTACCAGTCATGAATCTATAGCTATCATGTTTATTGAATCATGTTTACCGTTGCTAATCCCCTTCAGTTTCTTGGCTTTAGAATCATGGCGGATAGAGATTTGCGGTCATACCAGAGGCATATTGATAACACTACATTGCTTGGAATTATACATGGTATGCTTGAAAACCAGAAGCAGCAAACTGAGCTGAATAAGCGGCAGGCCGAGGCTTTCCAGGAGGGACTGTGGACGGCCCAACAGTCCGTAGTTGCAGCGGCACCCAGGCCAGCACAACATGAGGGCACCGAGACGGACTTTAGAAAGCTCGGTCCTTCCACATTTACAGGATTGCAGGAGCCATTGCCAGTGGAGCAGTGGCTAGTTGATACAGAGAACCTGCCCATGGCCGTGCAAATTCCAGATGAGAAAAGGGTGGATGTAGTACGCATCCAATTGGTGGATTACGCTCGCAATTGGTGACTCATAGAGGAGACCCGTCTGACCAAGCCGATCAGTTAGGCAACTTTTGAAAGTGTATCCTAGCACCACCACAAGGTTAAAACCGGCATCAAGCATGCAATTTTCAAATTTTCATAGTGCTAAGCTACACTATCCAAATATCTAACTAGATTATTAGGGTTAATGTTGATGATATCACAAACTAATCTAAGTGAAAGAAACAACAACCTTTGAAGACCAATCCCTTCACTTCTATAGCTCCGGGTAGTAGTCCATACGACTCCTCTAGGCTTCACTTGAATAATGAACGAGCTTCCTTCGCGATTTTCGTGTCGAAGATGATCACCCGAAGCTCCTCTAATTCAAACTACCTCTTCACTAATCTTTCTCTAGAGAAGGAAACACCCTAATTTAAATTGCTAATAAAAACTAGGATGATGAAGTAGGGGTATGTAACCTCGCTTAAATTTATCCAAAATCCTCTGGTTCACATCACATGTGAGGGTTAGGGTTTTGAGATGGAGGAAGAAGGAGATAATGGTAGAGAGCAAAAGAAGGCTACGGAAATGATCAAGTGTAGAATGGCTTCAACATTTTCCTCACTTATTGAAGCATACAATTTCTCTCAATAAATAAATTGAATCATGCTTCAATAGTGTAAAAAAAAAACCAATAAAAAAATGACCAAGCCATACCTCACCATTCCACAAATATCCCCCCATTTTCCACCTCATTTCTATTTTCCCAAAATAGAAATTCCACGCTTCATTTAATATAAATATATACACATATATCAAATATATATATATATATATATATATAGATAGATATATATATATAAAGAAAATAATTAGTGAGCAATAATATTAGTTAATATATAATTATATCAAATATAAATATATATCATATTATTAAACCAACACTTGATTTAATAATCCGGTTATATCACAAATAACCGACTAATATTATTTATCTGTATATCACATTATCAAATCAACATTTGATTCAAAAATCCGGTTATATCACATATAACCTAACCGATATCAAATTACCGGCAGATTAGAATACAGTATCATATACTCGTATTTAATCAGGCCCTCCGCACATATCAACATATGTGCCCTGCTTCGTTTCACTTGAACTATGAAATCTCTGTGTGGGACTCTAAAGACTCGTCAATACACCAGCAAAAGGTGATGATCACATCAGTCACCCATAAGCCGTCAGCGGTACTAGCTGGATGTAAGGCTACCCAGGTATTGAGCGATTAGAAAATCAACAAGCAAGCTTGTCCAAACTCCCGTGAAGCCTATAAGTAACACTTACCGTACAGTCCGGTCTTTTCGTCTGATATGTCGCATATCGAGTTTAGGAGTGGAATCGTCAGACCCCAGTAACTTGATAAGTTATGCCGATGTTTGGCTCATAACGGTTCGAGAAACTACTGATAACACTTACCAGTAAATCTCATCAGCCCTTCCCAGGGACTTACTATTATAGCCAATCGAGCATAGCGCAACATCAACTCCCTATACCGGGAGAGATGAAACCCCTCCTATCGCTCACTGCCTCCATGTGACTCGGGATTGTACCTAAAATCCACCTGTTGCATGACTCCTTTGAGCCGTGGTAGGGAGGAAATCAAAGTACGGTGGGAACCAAACAAGACACTATGACGATCTTGGGTCTACAGACTAACCTGTACCAGTGTCACCAGAGAACTGCTATCTGACGATAGGTATAGTACCATCTAGGAGTTCTCGGCAAGCCCTGTTCTGTGTACCCATTCTCTAACGAGCACCCGTATACAATCTTTGATGTCAAACACCAATGGATATGGGATCAACCATCGCCCCTAAAGGGTCAAGAAACGTACACACTAGTCTACTATGGAATATCGATGCCCTGTCTCGATACTCCGTCGTCTAGGAATAGTTAAAGGATGTGCTTGTGGACTACACAAGTCCCAGTAGTATAATTCGCATCATAGTCCTGGTAGTCAGGCAAACATCCTAAGGGCTTTATCAACATGTATCAGAAAGGTAGTCTAATAATACAAGTGTACATGTTAAAAATAAAGTGCAACCAGATAGTATGCTATCATGTCGAGTAAGAAAGTCCTCTATATATATGTCCAAGCATCTACTATATCATACAATAATGGCTTCTAGGGCATACATATTCCTAACAATCTTCCACTTGCACTATGACCCGTTGTTGTAGTATCTTATACCCAACATCCCAAAAAGTCTCTCAAACTGTGTCTGGGAGAGGGCCTTCGTGAGTGGATCCGCTGCGTTGTCCTTCGTGTCAACTCTCCTGATATCAATCTCCCGTCGGTCTACTATCTCCCGGATCAGGTGATACCGCCTAAGAATATGTCTGGATCGCTGACGGGACCGGGGTTCTTTAGCCAAAACCACAGCTCCATTGTTATCACAATACACACACAGGTATTGGATGCTCAATGGATGGAACCACACCAAGTTCAGCTATGAACTTATTCATCCAGACAGCCTCTTTGGCAGCATCGTTGGCAGCGATATATTCAGCTTCCATCGTCGAGTCTTCTACGGTATCTTGCTTGGAACTCTTCCAACATACCGCCCCTCCATTGAGGGTGAAGACAAAACCCAAGACCGACTTACTGCCGTCCTTATCACTCTGGAAGCTCAAATCGGTAAAGGACTCCACTTGGAGTTCACCGTTACCATACACCAAGAACATTTCTTTAGTCCTTCTCAAGTACTTAAGAATGTTCTTCACAGCTGTCCAGTGTTTTTTCCCAGGATCTGATTGATATCTGCTCACTACACCTAGTGAGTAAGCTACATCCGGTCTGGTACATAACATTGCATACATGATAGACCCGACTGCTGAAGTATAGGGTATCCCTTGCATGCGAGCCCTCTTCAAATCAGTCTTGGAAGACATCTCTTTGGAGAGAGTGATTCCTGAACAAGCAGCTAAATTACCACGCTTAGAATCATTCATACTAAACCTCTTTAGTATGGTGTCAATGTACCTCGATTGGGACCATTCCAACATACGTTTAGATCTATCCCTATAGATCTTTATCCCTAGGATGTAAGAGGCATCACTCAGATCTTTCATGGAGAACTTTTGCGATAAGAAGAGCTTGACCGAGTGTTGCATGGGAACATCGTTTCTTATCAAGAGTATGTCATCCACGTATAATACGAGGAAGACAACCTTACTCTCTACAACCTTTTTGTATGTACAAGGTTCATCTATATTTTTGATGAAGTCAAACTCTTTGATAGCTTCATCAAAACAGATGTTCCAGCTTCGCGATACCTTCTTTATTCCGTAGATTGATTTAAGCAGCTTGCACACCTTTCCTCTACTCCCACCATCTACGAAGCCCTCTGGCTGTGTCATGTACATGCTCTCTTCTAAATCACTATTTAGAAAAGCGGTCTTGACGTCCATCTGCCATATTTCGTAGTCATGGTACACAGTATTGGTAAGTAGGATCCTGATGGACTTAAGCATAGCGACAGGAGAAAAAGGTTTCATTATAGTCGACACCTGGTCGTTGACGAAAACCTTTTGCTATAAGTCTAGAATTGAAGGTCTCAACCTTTCCATCTACACCAATTTTCTTCTTAAAGATCCACTTGCTCCCAATGAGTTTTCTCCCTTCAGGAGCAACTTCCAAAGTCCATACTTTGTTGGTGTACATGGATTCCATCTCAGATCGCATAACATCCAGCCATTTCACAGAGTCCCCACTTCTAATGGCCTGCTCGAAACTAGTTGGGTCATCATCTTCTATGATGCAATCCTCGCTCCCACCATCTATGAGAAAATTGTAGTATCTTTCAGGTGGATAAGAAACTGTAGTAGATCTGCAGAGTGGCTGAGGTTCGTCGGAGACTATTGGATCCTCCAGTTCTATCAAATCATCAGTTGTAGTTTGTGTAGTTGGAACTCCATCCAGCTCTACCTCATTACCACTAATTTCATTTACAAGAAATTCATTTTTCTAAAAAGGTGGCATATTGAGAAACAAACACTTTTTGTTCCTCAGTGTGGTAGAAGATATATCCATGTGAGTTCTTTGGATATCCCATAAACTTGCAAAGAACTGATTGTGCCTCAAGTTTGTCAGGATTCTGTTTTTTAATATAGGCCAGACAACCCCATATCTTAACTCGTTTAAGATATGGTCTCTTTCCACTCCATATCTCATATGGTGTTTTAGGCACAGATTTTGATGGAACTTGATTCAATAGGTATGCAGTTGTCTCAAGTGCATAAATCCAAAAGGAAATAGGTAACTCAGCATTACTCATCATAGAGTGCACCATATCTAATAGGGTGCGATTCCTCCGCTCCGATACTCCATTGTGCTGTGGTGTATACGGAGGAGTAAGCTGAGAGAGAATCTCATTCTCTTTTAAGTATTCTTGGAATTCCGTGCTCAACTATTCTCCTCCCCGATGAGATCGAAGGATTTTAATAATTTTACCCGTTTGGTTTTCTACTTCGTACTTATATTCCTTGAATTTCTCAAAAGTTTCAGATTTGTGTTTCAACAAGAACACATGTCCGAATCTTGAGAGATCATCAGTGAATGTAATAAAGTATGAGGAACGATTCCTAGCATGTGTAGATATAGGACCACATAATTACTATGCATCAGTCCCAAGAGTTCGGTAGCTCTTTCTCCGTATCCAGTAAACAGAGTTTTGGTCATTTTACCTTTGAGACATGACTGGCAAGTTTCATAAGATGTAAATTCAAACGGATTTAAATATCTATCTTTTTGGCTAGTCTTGTCGAATTGATATGACCTAGTCTACAATGCCACAAGAAGGTTTCGTTCATTTCTGAACTTTTCCTCTTGTGTGTGTTCTGTATATTTAGAACTGTGGTTTGATTCAGAACGTATATACCGTTACATAACGTACCAAACCTAATAAACACTTGACTTGGGAAAATGTTCATAACATTATTCTCTAATGCAAAGTTATATCCTTCTTTATGCAACAAAAAAACTGATATAATATTGCACATCATTTTTGGTACGTAGTAACAGTCGTTCAAAATCAATGTATTACCACTTGGTAATACAAGGTGATATTCGCCAACTGCTTTGGCTGCAACAATTGCTCCATTCCCTACTTTTAGAAATATATCACCATTTCCTAATTCTCTACCTCTTCTTAGCCCATGTAAAAATTTACAGACGTGTGATCCTGATCCGGTAACCAATACCCAGGACGTAAAGCATACTGAGAAACAGTTCTCGGTAATGAACACACCCGAAGAAGATGAATCATCATACTCTTTCTTCGTTCGGGTTGGATGAGAATCCTGATATTCCCCTATTCCTAGCTCAGACTTATGACAATCATAAGAAAAAGCGGAACCAATATTCCCCATCTCAGTATAATAAGCGGGTTCGGTCAATACATCCATATTATTATCTTGATTAAGGCGTGTCATGGTCGCTACCTAGTGAGAGAGAGAAGGAAACGTTTTAGCGTGCGCTCTTTACATGATTAGATTGGTTATTATCTTATCTAATCAGGATAGCTCTCACTGTTTTTATCAAATCTTCCTTCAAACCATAAAGGTAAGATTAGCCGGGATTAATTACACCCTACAAGTTCGCCAATCGGTCAGCCAGGCAGGTATTGGTACTCCGAGGGAGTCTCCCCATACTTTCGCATGGAATTAAATAACCTCGTTTCCGTAAGGGCATACCCCGTTAACACCTTTCTTAGACACCTACTGGATTAGCTAATTTGTAAAGTGGAAAACTCTCTCAGGAGTAACTCTTACTCGCAGTGGGTATTGGGATCCAACTATTTCATAGAAGGTATGCAATCTCATTGCAAATTTCAACATTTTAAATCCCCAATATCTAATTTTACCCCTAGCTACATATGACCTTAACAATGTCAACAAATCATAAGCGCTAGCCAAATTCAACCCGTCATTTCGTAATTGAATTAAACACATCCATACGTCTCTTAACAAGGTCAACAAAGCCGTACGACTACCCTAATCCAATCGCATCATATGCGGCAGATAAGCACAAATCAGCTACCGCACACTATGCTTTGATAAGGTCAACAAACGTAGCACGAATACTAAATAACACTTATCTGAAATAACGGAGGGCTATGAATGGTTTTGATGAAAACCTTTAACGTAATGAACTTGATATCATTGTAGTATTTGTGTTTTGAAAAGGAGTGGTTTTTGTAGCATTTTCTAGTTTTGCTAAAGAGGTCACTCCGGTGAAGGGATCTCAGCTCTTTCCTCATCGAATGAGGTGCTGGATATTCATCATGGAATACCACTATGCAAAGCAAGAACTAGAGAAACTATCAAAACAAAACCGTGGGGGTTGTAGAATTTTCTAGTTTCGCTACAGAGGTCACTCCCGGTGAAGGGATCTCGTTTCTTTCCTCATCGAATGAGGTACCGGATATTAATCAAGGAATACCACTATGCAAAGGAAGAACTAGAGCTATCTTTTTAAAAAAAAATTGATTCTACAACATCTTTAAGTTTCTTTTCTTTCTATTAATCTCATTAATGAAGTCCCATCATTTATGTTTCCCTAAACATCACATAAAATAAACGAAAATAGAACGTACGCTTATACCAACCGCATTAGCCACGGGGCCCCGTCATGCGCTATTAGGTTACTTAACTAATGGCAGAGCAGGGGCTGAACTAGCACGAGTGCAAAACATAAGCAACGTTTATTATATATATCATATAAACATAGCATTCGTCTCACGCAGTTATTGAAAGTGTGTCTTAGCACCTCTACAAGTGTTTAAACAACTATATGTGGTGTATTTTAAAAATTTAGAGAGCTAAAGCACACAAACCATGAATCGAACTAGAGATTAGGGTAAGTATCATATACAAAGAGTTTCTAACACTAAGAGAAAGAGAACTACAACCTTTGTAGACCACTCCTTCTCTTCAATGGCTCCGTGTAGAAGTCCTTGGGCTCCTCTTGGCTCCACTCGAAGCTTGGAACAATTCTGCTTGAAGTCTTCGATGTCCACGATGATCCACCCGGAGTTCCTAACACTCAAGCTCTAGCTTCACTAAACTAAGATGAAGTGAAACTAACAACCTATATAAGTTTGCTAAACTAATATAGATTGATGAAGTGGGATTTTTCTCACTCAAAAACCTTTCTTTTTCTTTCTCTTTTTCTAACCTAGAAAAGTGTAGAGCGCTTAAGAGGAAGAAGATGAACTAATGGCTTAGCTTGAGATAGTGAGAGTGATCACAATCACACCTAATAAAGCAAAGAAAAATATCATAGATATTTGTAAGTGAGTGGAGGAATAAAATAATCAGCCATGGCTAGATATTTTAAGAAGAGTGTAGAAACCATGACTCATTTTTCTATTTACCATTTTCACAAAAATAAATATCTAATATATTCCTATGTGAGTCTAGCATAGCAATGTCCAATGTATCATCCACCATGACACACACACACACATACACACACACACACACATATATACACACACATGCATAAAGAAATGAATTATAAATGAGTAATTAGTCTTTGTATTAAATCAACACTTGATTTAATAACCCAGTCATATCACATATAACCTGACTAATAAAATACGTTAGATTAAAATACGGTATCATATACTCGTATTTAATCAAGCTCCCGCACATATCTCCATATGTGCCATACTTATTTTCACCTGAGCTCGGAAACCCCTATGTGGGACTCTAAGACTCGTCAATACGCTAGCAGTAGGCGGCGATCATATCAGATACCCACAAACCGTAGGCGGTACTAGCTGCACGTAATGGCTACCCAGGTATTGAGCGAATAGAAGAACAATAAGTGAACTTGTTCAAACTCCCGTAGAGCCAACCAGCAACACTCACCGTACAGTCCGGTCTCTTCGTCTGATATGTTGCATATTGAGTCTGGGGATGGAATCGTCAAGCCCCAATAACTCAATAAGTCATGCCGATGTGTGGCCTATAACAGGTCGAGAAACTACTGATAACACATATCAGTAAATCTCATCAGCCCTGGCCAGGGACTTCCAGTTATAGCTAATCGCGCATAGTACAACATTAACTCCCAATACCGGGAGAGACGAAACCCCTCCTATCGCTCATTTCCTCCATGTGTCTCGGGACTGTACCCAAAAGCCACCTGTTTGCACGACTCAATAGAGCTGTGGTAGGGTGGAAATCGAAGCACAGTGGGAAACACACAAGGCTCTATGACGATCTCGGTTCTACAGACTAACATGTACAAGTGTCACCAGAGAACTGCTATTCGACGATAGGTATAATACCATATAGGAGTTCTCGGCGAGTCCGTTCGGTGTACTCAGTCTCCAATGAGCACATGTATACAATCTCTGATGTCAAACACCAATGGATATGGGATCATCCATCGCCCCCTCAACTGGGTCAAGAAACCTATACACTAGTCTACTATGGAATATCGATGCCTCGTCTCGATACACCCACGACTAGGAACAATTAAGGATATGCTTATAGACTACACATGCCCCACTAGTATGATCTGCATCATAATCATGGTCG
Source organism: Agapanthus africanus (assembly GCA_030015575.1). Classification (NCBI taxonomy): domain Eukaryota; kingdom Viridiplantae; phylum Streptophyta; class Magnoliopsida; order Asparagales; family Amaryllidaceae; genus Agapanthus; species Agapanthus africanus. The sequence continues at coordinate 663,148,637 of CM057342.1, read as the reverse complement.
TCAAGCTGATATCCTAAGGGTTTTATCAACATGTATCAAATGAACTGTAAACACAATCAAGTGAACATGTTAAGATAAAGAACAACCAGATAGCATACTATCATGTCAAGTAAGAAAGTCCTCTATATATACACGTCCAAGCATCCACTATATAAATAATGGCCTCTAGGGCATACATATATCCAATAATCTCCCACTTGCACTAAGGCCAATTATTGGCTTATCTCATACTCAACATCTCAAAAAGTCGCTCATGTTGCGGCTGTGGAAGGGCCTTGGTGAGTGGATCCGCGGTGTTATTCTTTGTTCTACTCTCCGAATCTCGATCTCGCGGCGATCAACTATCTCCCGGATGAAATGATATCGCCTCAGGATGTGTCTAGATCATTGATGGGACCTGGGCTCTTTGGCCAATGCCATAGCCCCATTATAATCACAATATAATGGTATTGGATCAATAATGGTGGGAACTACTTCTAGTTCCGAAATGAACTTCCGCATCCTGACGGATTCCTTGGCAGCAGCATTTACAGTAATGTACTCAGCTTCCATCGTTGAGTCTGCAACGGTGTCCTATTTGGAACTCTTCCAACAAACCGCCCCTCCATTGAGGGTAAATACAAACCCCAAGATATATTTGTTGTCATCTTTATCACTCTGGAAGCTCGAATCGGTAAAGGCCTCCTTCTGGAGATCCCCATTACCATACACCAAGAACATTTCTTTAGTCCTTCGTAAGTACTTAAGAATGTTCTTCACAGCTGTCTAGTGTTTCTCCCCTGGATTGAATTGATACCTGCTTACTACACTAAGTGCATAAGCAACATCAAGGCAAGTACATAACATCGCATATATTATAGATCCTACAGCAGAAGCGTAGGGTATAACACTCATGCGAGCTCTCTCTTCATCAGACTTTAGACAAAAGTCTTTGGAGAGAGTGATTCCGTGACAAGCGGGTAAAGTGTCTCGCTTTGAATCTTCCATACTAAACCTCTTTAAGATGGTGTTAATGTACCTTGATTGGGACAATCCCAACAATCTCTTAGATCTATCTCTATAGATCTTAATGCCTAAAATGTATGAGGCATCACCCAGGTCCTTCATGGAGAACCTTTTTGATAAGAATAGTTTGACCGATTGCAGCATAGGAACGTCGTTTCTTATCAAGAGAATGTCATCCACGTACAATACGAGGAATGTGACAGTACTCTCTAAAATCTTCTTATAAATACAAGGTTAATCTACATGTTTGATAAAATCAAACTCTTTGATTGTATCATCAAAGAAAATGTTCCAACTCCGTGATGCCTCCTTTAATCCATAAGTGGATTTAAGCAACCTACATGCCTTCTCACTGCTCCCACTATCAATGAAGCCTTCCGGCTGATCCATAAAAATACACTCTTCTAAATCACCATTTAGAAATACAGTTCTAATGTCCATCCGCTAGATCTCATAGTCATAGTGAGCAGCAATAGCAAGTAGGATCCTAATGGATTTAAGCATTTCTATTAGAGAGAAAGTCTCATCATAGTCCAGTCCCAGTCTTTGACGAAATCCTTTCACTACAAGCCTTGCTTTATAGGTCTCCACATGTCCATCTACAACAATCTTTTTTTTAAAGATCCATTTGCACCCTACGGGTTTTACTCCAGATGGTGAAAATTCCAAAGTCCATACTTTGTTGGTGTGCATGGACTCCATTTCGGATCACATGGCATCCAGCCATTTCACTGAGTTACTACTCATGATTGCTTGCTGAAAACTAGAACGGTCATCATCATCCATGATGCATCTTCTCTATCACCATCAATGAGGAAACCATAGTATCTCTCCTATGGGTGAGAAGTCCTACTAGATCTACGGAGTGACTGAGGCTCGTGGGGTTCTATTTTAACTTCAGGTTCAACCAAATCGTTGGTAGTTATTTGTGTCCCTAGAACTTCTTCTAGTTCTATCGTATTGCCATCAGTATTATTTGTAAAAAATTCATTTTCTAAAAATGCGGCATATTGAGAAACAAACACTCTTTGTTCCTTCTTGTGGTAGAATAGATATCCATATGAATGTTTTGGATATCCCACAAATGTACACAGAACCGATCGTGTCTCGAGTTTTTTTGGATTCTGCTTTTTAACAAAAGCAAGAAAACCCCATATCCTAATTTGTTTAAGAGATTGTCTCTTCCCATACCATATTTCATATGGAGTGGTAAGCACGCTTTTGGTTGGAACCCTGTTCAATAGATATACTGCAGTCTCCAATGCATGTCCCTAAAAGGGTAGTGATAACTCGGCATCATTCATCATTAAACGTACCATATCTAATAGGGTACGATTCCTCTGTTCTGACACACCGTTGTGCTGTGGTGTGTAGGGGGTGAGCTAAGAGAGAATCCCATTCTCTTTTAGGAAGTCTAAAAACTCTGTACTTAAATACTCTCCTCCTCGATCTGATCGAAGTTTCTTGATGCTCAAACCAGTTTATTTTTCTACTTCAAGTTTATACTCCTTGAATTTTTCGAAAGCTTCAGACTTATGTTTCAACAGGAACACGTGTCCGAACCTCGAGAAATCATCGGTAAAAGTTATGAAGTAAGAATAACCACCTCTAGCATGTGTAGACATTGATCCGCATACATCACTATATATGAGGCCTAAGAGTTCAGTAGCTCTCTTTCTGTGTCTAATAAAAGGAGTTTTGGTCATTTTACCCTTGATACAAGACTGACAAGTTGCATAAGATTTATATTCAAAAGGATTTAAATATCCATCTTTATGTAGCTTGGTTAGTCTTGTTTCGTTAATATGACCAAGTCTACAATGCCATACAAAAGCTTCATTTTTATCTGAATTTTTTTTGTTTGTGTGTTGTATATTAAAAACCGTGTGCTGATTTAGAACGTAAATACCGTTATTTAGTGTGCCAACTGTTGATTTAGGCTAATGTTCATAACATTATTTTGGAACACAAAATGATATTCTTCATTGTCTAACAAAGATAATGATATTATATTACGTAGCATGCTTGGTACAAAATAACACGGGTTCAAAACCAATATACATCTCGAGAGCAACCCTGGGTGATACTCTCCCACTAATACAACATGTATATTGGAACCATTTCCCACCCGGAGAGTGTGATCACCAGTCTTCAAAACTTTGCTACTTCTCAATCCCTGCACATAATTGCATATGTGAGAACCCGAACCGGTATCTAATACCCAGGATGCAGAGTTTATAGAAAAACGGTTTTCAGTGAAGAACACACCTAAAGCGGAAGCATCACCATGCTTCTTCTTCTTGAGATCGACGAGGTACTCAATACAATTATGCTTCTAGTGGTCCAACTTGTGGCAGTAGAAACATTCTCCCTTTCCCGATCCCTCAGCCCCGGATTTGTCTTTCCCTTTTGCCTTTTTAACTCAACCTCTCGGTTTAGTGGATTTCTTCTTCTTCTTTCCATTAGACTTAGCTTTTGGGATGGAAGAGGAAGATGGTCCAACAATCACAGAGAGAGAGAGAGAGAGAGAGTTTTCACTTTGAGCGTGCTCTCTGCACTTCTTAACATATTAAGAAGTTCAGGAAGTGACTTCTACATGTTGTAGATATTGAAGTTTACTATAAACTAAGCAAAGGCAAGGAGGAGAGACTGTAGAACTGTATCAACATATTGTTCGTTCTCCATGGTCCATCCCAGGTCCTCAAGTTCTTCAATAAGTCCTATCATCTTCAAGAAATGATCTCCTACCGACGTACCAACATCCATCCTCATCTGAAACAACTTTCTAGATGCCTCGTAACGAAGAGTATGAGATTGCTCCCTATACAACTCTTTTGTATGGAAAAAGATGGATTGAACATCCATCTTCTCATGTTGCTTTTGATGTACATTTTCCATCGAAGCTAATGTGAGGCATTTGGCTATGGCACAATCAATATCCCATGTCTTGCGAATATCCTTATCCGCAATAGAGGAATCAGGGCCTGGGATGGGACGGGCTGGGGCAATGAGAACATATGCAACCTTATCATATGTAAGGTTAATGTTTACGTTCCTCATCTAGTCTTCATAATTGGGTCCCGTCAGTTTATTTTTCTCTAATAGAAGCTTAAGTCCAGACATTGGTATTTGCCATTAAGAGAGAGAAAAGAATATACTCAGCTAAAGCTCTTGCAGAGATTAGATTGGTTATTTATCTTATCTAATCGATATCTACCACTGCTTTTATCAAATTTTCCTTCAAAGCTCAAAAAGAAAATTAGCCAGGATTAATTACATTCTACAAGTTCGCTAACTGGTCAGCCAGGCCAGTGTCGGTACTCCGAGGGAGGTTCCCCGTGCTTTCGCACAGACCTAATTAAAATAAAGCTCGTTTCCCTAGAGGCATAATCCCGTTGACACCTTTCTAGACACATACTGGATTAACTAATTGTAAAGTGCAAAACTCTCCCGGAAGTAACTTTTACTCACAGTGGGATCGAGATCCAACTATCATTATAGAAGGTATGCAATCTCATTGCAAATTTCAACTCTTGAAATTCCCGATTCGGTTTTTACCCATAGTGTCTTATGATCTTTACTATGGTCGAGAAATCATAAGCACTGGTCAATTTCTACCCGTCATTTCTTGATTAATTAAACCCACTCATATAACTCTTAACTATGGTCAACAAAGTCATATAAATGTCCTAATTAATCGCATCATATGCTGTATAGGAAGACATCACTTTGCTACCGTACACTACGCCTTAACTATGGTCAGCAAACGTAGCACGAATACTAAGTACTCTAATTCATAAAATGACAGATGGTTTTGATGAAAACCTTTAACGTTTTGAACTTGATATCGTTGTAGAACCAAATAATTTAAAAAGGAATGGTTTAAACTCCGCATTTTGAAACTTGCTTTTTCATAAAAAGGCCGAGTGGGTTTCAAATTTGATTCTACAATATCTTTAGGATTCTTTTCTTTACATTAACATCATTAATGTAGTCCTATCATTTGAGTTCCTAAGCATCACAGAAGAAATGAAAATAGAACGTATGCTTATGCCATCCGCATTCGCTACGGGATCCCATCATGCACCATTAGGTTACTTAACTAACGGCAGAGCGGGGGGATGACTAGCGCGGGTGCAAAACATAAACAACGTTTATTATATATCATATATATAAATAACATTCGTCTCACGCAGTTAATATAATCACATCACGGTGTAACAGCAGCAGAAGCAGATATATGAAAATATAGGATATACTAGGAAGTCCGTATTTTAGATTAAGCCAATGATAAAAATACGGATTCCACAGTCGTGATGAATAGCCAAGCCCACACCCCTAGACCTCTACGAGAGCGGCAAGCAACCCTGTCAATTCTAGAGTTAGGCGACCGGTCTCGACTCCTCGAGATGGCCTCCCACTGGACTCTAGAACCCGGTTACTTGTGCTCCCCACCTTGGGTCTATCCTAATGCGGAAAAGTAAACAATATACATCAATGGTGACATAAACCTCAATCCAGAAGTGTCCCAATAAAAGAATATTACATACATTGAATTTACATGAATGAAAAGAAAATCACTCATCTCATATAAAAAAAACCCGGCTATTCTATCACGACGATCCTATACATCATATCAGTACAGCAACATAATAATCATCACAGATCATCAATATAAGTAAATATGTGTGTTTCTAATATCGTCGACATATATCAACGAGATTAGGGATATGCATATTACACTTACGGTCGTAGAAAAGAAATGTAAAACTACAACAGTTGGAATCCGCACAAGCCATAGACATCGCAAACCCGGATTATCTCATATTCCGGATTTCATGCTTAACCTCATAAATCTTACATTTAAGTCTCGAAATGAAAACACATTTTCATAAAGAAGATGGGTAATTCAATAAGATTCCCGATTATCAATGAGACTGAAATGTTAGATTTACAAACAACCAATTAATTTTCTCAAAACTAAGTAGTGTAGATTCCAAATATTGTATCACACATAGTAACTGTCTATACGATATTAAAAATTTTCGATCGACATAAAAAATTCTTCAAACCAAAGAGACCTCAACACCTTGAGCCTCAACAAAAATATCCAGAAAGTCACAAATGTCAATATGGAGTAGGTCAAAAAAATTGAAACCCTAATTCTCCGAATGCGCGGCGGAACCGCGGCTAAACCAAGGGTTATTCCGTGGTTCCGCAGCCATTCTGGGGAATTGGGTGTTCGTTTTTCTTGGGGTTCTATTGATTTACCTGCTCAGTTTTTTGAATACTTTTATTCTGCGAAATACCAACATTTGGAAAAATGTACAGAAACCATGAAAAAGTCTGTATTTTGATTTCGATTGAACACTTTTAATGTCGTCTAAACTACCTTAATACTCTAGCATGGCTTTGATACCATGTAAGTGTGTCTTAGCACCTCTACAAGTGTTTAAACAACTATATGTGGTGTATTTTAAAAATTTAGAGAGCTAAAGCACACAAACCATGAATCGAACTAGAGATTAGGGTAAGTATCATATACAAAGAGTGTCTAACACTAAGAAAAAGAGAACTACAACCTTTGTAGACCACTCCTTCTCTTCAATTGCTCCGTGTAGAAATCCTTGGGCTCCTCTTGGCTCCACTCGAAGCTTGGAACAATTTCGCTTGAAGTTTTCGATGTCCACGATGATCCACCCAGAGTTCCTTACACTCAAGCTCTAGCTTCACTAAACTAAGATGAGGTGAAGCTAACAACCTATACAAATTTGCTAAACTAATATAGATTGATGAAGTGGGATTTTTCTCACTTAAAAAACTTTCTTTTTTCTTTCTCCTTTTCTAACCTAGAAAAGGGTAGAGAGCTTAAGAGGAAGAAGATGAACTAATGGCTTAGCTTGAGATAATGAGAGTGATCACAATCACACTTAATAAAGCAAAGAAAAATATCTTAGATATTTATAAGTGAGTGGAGGAATAAAATAATCAACCATGGCTAGGTATTTTAAGAAGAGTTAGAAACCATAACTCATTATTCTATTTTCCATTTTCACAAAAATAAATATCTAATATATTCCCATGTGAGTCTAGCATAGACATGTCCAATGTATCATCCAGCATGACACACACACACACACACACACACATATAAATACAAATACAAATATATATATGCACACATGCATATAGAAAGGAGTTATAAATGAGTAATTAGTCTTTGTTTTAAATCAACACTTGATTTAATAACCCAGTCATATCACATATAACCCGACTAATAAAAACTATAGATTTAAATACGGTATCATATACTCGTATATAATCAAGCTCCTGTACATATCTCCATATGTGCCCCACTTCTTTTCACCTGAGCTCGAAAACCCCTGTATGGGACTCTAAGACTCATCAATACTCTAACAGTAGGCAATGATCATATCAGATACCCACAAACTGTCAGCGGTACTAGCTGCATGTAACGGCAACCCAGGTATTGAGCGAACATAAGAACAACAAGAAAATTTGTTCAAACTCCCGTAGAGCCAACCGGCAACACTCACCGTACAGTCCGGTTTCTTCGTCTGATATGTTGCATATTGAGTCTGGGGATGGAATCGTCAAGCCCCAATAACTCAATAAGTCATGCCGATGTGTGGCCTATAATAGGTCAAGAAACTACTAATAACACTTATCAGTAAATCTCATCATCCCTGGCCAGGGACTTCCAGTTATAGCCAATCGTGCATAGTACAACATCAACTCCCAATACCGGGAGAGACGAAACCCTTCCTATCGCTCATTGCCTCCATGTGTCTCGGGACTGTACCCAAAAGCCACCTGTTTGCATGACTCAGTAGAGCCGTGGTAGGGTGTAAATCAAAGCAAAGTAGGAAACACACAAGGCTCTATGACGATCTCGGGTCTACAGAATAACATGTACAAGTGTCATCAGAGAACTGCTATTCGACGATAGGTATAATACCATATAGGAGTTCTCGGCGAGTCCGTTCAGTGTACTCAGTCTCCAATGAGCACCTGTATATAATCTCTAATGTCAAACACCAATGAATATGGTATCATCCATCGCCCCCTCAACTGGGTCAAGAAACATATACAATAGTCTAATCCGGAATATCGATGCCCCGTATCGATACACCCACGACTAGGAACAATTAAGGATATACTTATAGACTACACATGCCCCACTAGTATGATCTACATCATAATTATGGTAGTCAAGCTGATATCCTAAGGGCTTTATCAACATGTATCAAATGAACAGAAAACACAATCAAGTGAACATGTTAAGATAAAGAACAACCAGATAGCATACTATCATGTCGAGCAAGAAAGTCCTCTCTATATATATACATGTCCAAGCATCCATTATACAAATAATGGCCTCTAGGGCATATATATATCCAATAGTTATATGATCACTGTAAGTCTATGGTAGCGCCCCGGCCGTCTTTCCGAGGCCAAAATGCGGAAACGAAAATTTTTCTAAACTTGAAAACCGGCGCTATCGTATGCTTAAAACCCGGATCGGGCCATTAACCTAATGCTAGCTAACAAGAGAAAGGGTAGAGAGCTATACCGAGCGATCCGTGTCCTTCGGTCTTCGGCCACCATCCCGATCTCCCCGCGGAATCTCCTGTCTCCATCTCCTCGTCGGAAAGGGCACCACATCGAGAAGTCTTTTTACGGGCTCCCGCTTCGTCCGAAGCAACTCGAGCACGAAGTGTGCTAGCCGACGTGCCTAAGGTTGAAGTAGAGTATGTTGTGATCACTTTGTCTCTTTACATCCATAGCTTGGATGGAGGTTGAAGGCGTTGCCATTGATGGAAGCAATGAGCTAGAGGAAGAAGAACAAGAACAAGAGCTTTTCCTTTTCTTTTCTTTTCTTTTTTTTTGGAATAATGAGAGTGAGAGAGTGAGATTATGAAAAATACAAGACCAAATAAAACCAACCATGGCAACCCCTCTCTCTCTCCATCTCATTTCAACACCTTAAACAAAACACTAATGTGACATATTTGCTAAAAAAGAGACCATGAGTCATCTAAATGTCCATGTCACATTTAATGCATTGCATGATGAATTTCTAGCTCATTATTTCCATTAACAAACATTAATCCAAATGTTTGCAGCAATAAAAAGATACGGCAACATCTAAAGTAAACTCGTGACGGATCACAAGGATACCCCTCACCTGTATATACATACCTGCACCCGTATTTCGACAGAATGCGAATGCGATGAGACTAAAGTAATCCAACAAATCTAATACTAGGATCCGGCTTAAACCAAAGCCCACTAGTATGATCCGTCCGATCATGATCCGTGCACTACTGCACGTATATGATCGGACCCTGTCATATATCATACGGCCTCTACAACGTTTCGCCCGAAACTTGAGAAACTGTCTGTGGGGGACTCTAAAGACTCGTCAATACTTTGGCTGTGGATTTAACCACTAGCACGTTAGAGGTATTAGCCGTACGTAACGGGCTACCACGTATTGACTAAAAGGGAGGTCGATGAACGAACTCATCCTGACACCCTACTGAGCCTGTCAGTGACAATATCTGTACAGTCCGGTCCGTTCGTCTATGAGTATCGCATGGCGGGCCTAGGGGGTTGGTAAAAGTCAGACCCCCAAAAGCGGTACAAGTCGTGTCGGAGTGTAGCCCAGAACACCCTGAGATACTACTGGAATACCTACCAGTAAATCTCCTGCCTCGGCCGAGGGCTTTATGTAATGGCTCTCCTAGACACAGCGCGACCTCACCCCCAATACCGGGAGAGACGAACCCCTGCAGATCCGCTCACTGCCTCCATGTGGCTCGGGACTGTACCCAACTAAAACCTGTTTGCACGACTCCTTTGAGCCGTGGTAGGGTAGTAATCAAAGTACAGTGGGAACTCACATGAGACAAATGACGATCTCAGGTCGATGAACTAATCTGTACACATGTCACCAGGGAACTGCTATCTGACGTCTGGTATAAGACCAACTAGCATGTTCCCGGCGAGTCCTGTCCAGTGTACTCATAACCCAATGAGCACCTGTATACATCTTAGGTGAACCAACTGACACCGGTGGCTTGTGAGACCGGCCACCGCCCCTCGTCGGGGTCTCGACTGTATACACTAGTTTACTCTGGAGTATCGATGCCCTGTCTCGAAAACTCCCACGACTAAGGACCTTTTAAGGATGTGCTTATAGACCCCAGCTCCTACGTATATGATCGCCATCATACTGCTGGCCGTCAAGAAAGAATCCTAAGGGCTCTATCAACGTGCAATAGTGACCTGTAAGGTCACCTGAAATAGTACACGATGATAAAGATAAACCAGATAGCATACTATCATCTTGAGTAAGACTGTTCTAACGGTATAGGTCCTCTCTCAATCATTGCAATCACGTGCATGTGATCCAATAATTGACTCTGAGGGCACTATCTCCAACAATCTCCCACTTGCACTCAAGGCTAATTATTGCGATGTCGCATACTCACAACTCGTGTGATACCGAACACCCAACTCCTCTACTAATCAGTCTCACAAAACCCGCTTGCGAGACTAATGCATTCGAAGAATAGCCTCAGTGAGTGGACCCGCTCTAATGTTTCTTTCTATCTCTCTCTTTATCTCTAGTTCGCAGAGAAAGCCATCTCCCAGAATGAGCAATACCTGTCTTAGATTGTGTCTGGATATCTGATGGGACCTAGTTCATAAATGAACTCTAAATCCAAACCTTTTTGGCTGTATCGTCAACTGAAACTAATCAGTATCCTGCGCCATGCCTCCCTCAGTATCCACCTGGACCACCTGTCCAAAATACTGCTCCTCGTCAGAGGGAAAACTATAACTCTGACAGTCACTCTGTCATCCAGGTTACCTTGGAAGCCTGGAGTGATAACTGTCTCCCGAAGGAGGATGCCGTTATCATATCCCCGGAACATCCATTTGTGTTCTAAAACTGCTTCCGATCATTTCTCCACGACTGGATCAATATCAACATATTGCATCTCGTGCAAAAACAACATCTGGTGTGGTACTCGACATCTCATGATCAACTCAATTGCCTAAGCAAGTGATCTTCCAATCATGCACATCCCTATCACATTTAGTCTGTAAGACACCTTTAGAGGGGGTGACTCCATCACCTGCAGGTACACTATCGTGCCAGGAGTCGTCCATTCTAAACCACCTTTAGAATGCTGTCTAAGTACCCAGATTGGAAAACTACCCAAATCTAGATCTAAAACCATAGATCTAGTAACCAGAATGTCTTGATATTATATCCAAGTCCTATGTGGAGAAACCACTGTGTGACAACCAAAGTATAACCGATCGTAGTATAGGAACATCACTTCCTACTCTGTGTATGTCATCCAAATACCAGGACATCACACCCTACTACCTTCTTAACAGATCCATCCCCTATTCTGATGAAGTCAAACCTATGACTGTGACATCAGAAATAGATGATCTATCTCCGCTATATCTGCTTTAGTCTATAAATAGACATAAGCTACTTGTCCACTATACTTCCGCTGCTCCCACTGACTACGACAACCCTCTGGCAGAGTCATATAGACGTGCACTTCTAAAGCTAGTTTAGAATGACGCTATACTCATCCTCCTGCCGGGTCTCATAGTCTGGAACAACAGTAATGGCAAGTCTGGGTAAACAAGAACCTCCCTGTCACCGTCTTTGAGCATACCGAAGTACCCCTCGAGTGCCTGAGGTTACCCACCATATCTGCGGAGTGGCCAACGGAATGTTAAACCAGATTGAATCTTTAGGTTCTTATCAAATTTTCAGTAATCGTTTGCGGTTCTGGAATCACTTCCAGTTCTACCATACTCCCACTACTGTTTTCTGAAAAAATCCATTTTTATTAAAACTGTGGCGAGTCAAGAACAATATCACTATTGATCTTCCAGATGGTAGAAAATCAACCCTCGTCATAGCCCGGGTCAACCCATAAACAGCCATTACAGAAACGTGCCTTGAGTTATCCAGTGTCTGGTTTTAAGCATAAGCTGGACAACTCCCCGTACCTTAATATCGTCAAGATACGAACTATTCTATATCCAATATAGAAATAGAGGCACTGATTTAATTGGAACCAGATTCAAATCATGCAGCTGTCTCCAGTGCATGTCAACTAAACGGAAGGAGGCTGATCAGCATTACTCAACTTAGGAATGCTTCCAATTATGAGTAACCTGAAAGAGAAGCAAGTTCTCTTAATCATTACTATTAACTAAATACCATACACAAGTATCTACATCTTCGATCACCTTGAAGAATCCCTATACTTGCAACACCTGGTTCTCTACTTTATTCATATACCTATAACTTCTCAAAACTTGGATCTTGCATTTCTACGAAACACATGTCTAAGAACTAGAGAAGTCACATGTAAACAGAATACAGTACGGGTACCAACCCCTCTGTCCTGATGGACACTGGACAACATACAATACTCTGTATAAGTCCTCTGAGTCTAATAACTCAAACCCTGTGTGTTGTAGGTTGAAAACTGTATTTATGGTCAAGAAGAATTACACCGTTGTTTAATGCTCCTTACCTAACCATCCACTGATATAGGTAAATGTCATGGACATAATTTCAAAAAGGTATATCTCACTCTATAAAAATAAACGTATAGATATATCAATTTGAAATTGGTGCACAACAACGGATATTCAAAACCAAATATTTGCCGTCCGGCAAACAACCCAGGTGACTTCCTCAAATATCACCAGTTACAACGAATTCCGATATAATGAGGATGATCACCTAATTCCCAATAACTTACTCCGACTCATCATCTGTAAAACCATACAGATGTGAGAATCAAATCCTGGTAAATACATACCCTGGAGCAAGTGTCAAATTGGGAAATCAGTTTTCTATTAACAGTACACAGTGAAACTGAAACATTGAATGTTTCGAAGGGGTATCCGGGTATTCCTAGTAATGCCTCTTCCATTATCAGATTCACAACTGTAACCGTATATTTCTTTGCCATCTCTCCAAATCCCTTTATATGTCTTTAATTATTACCTTCTGTACACCCCTTTAGGGTAAATGGTTTTCTTCTTTCCCTACCTTTCGGCACCAGCCTTGTAGGGTTCCTAGGCACACTCATGAGGTCTCACAAGGCATCAACCATGCCAAATTCAAAAATTTCCGGTGCCGAGAAACCCTAATGCGATCGTTGACTAGAGAATAGGCGAAACATGCAAGTAGTAAACAACTTTACTCTAAAGTGAAAGAGACTACAACCTTTGTAGATCCGGTCCTCCACTTCCTTAGCTCCGTGATGATGTTCCTCCGCTGCGATCATCGGATCCCGGACTCTAGCGATGGTTTCGTCGAAGAAATGATCGGGCTAGGTCATCGACTTCGATGCCGAAGATGATCTACGTCGAGGCAACACAAGATCAAGCTCCAACTTCACCAAGTTATGAAACTTGTGAAGAAAACACCCTATACTACTTGGCAAGTGGTAGAGGATGAAGAAATAGGAAGTGGGTTCACTTTCGAAATGGATTTCTCACTTTTTTTCTCAAGTCACCATTGAAGCTAGCAAGCTTCTTTCTTCTTGAAGAAGAAGAAGAAGAAGAAAAAGAATATGATAATAATTATAGATAATAGAAAATAAAATGATTCTTATCATATTAGCAACCATAGTTAAGTGTAGAGAATGAACTAGGGTTTAGTTAAAGGGTTAGGGTTTAGGAAAGAAACAAAATGGTTTGACTTTCAAAGCTTCATGAAGCTTCAAGTGAAATCCAAATAAAGTCACCATTTTATTTCTTACCTAAAAGAATAAATAAATAAATGAATAAGTAAATAAAGAAAATGATATGAAACCCTAACCATTTACTAAACATGGTTCAATTCAAATATACACCCAAGTTTGCATGTATCATCAAACATGATACAAACAAGTGCACAAAATTAATCACATATACAATGTGCACATCAAGTGAGAAAATCCATCTTTAAGTGAACAAATACTAGTTAATGTAAAGTAATATATCTAATATATAATTATACATTAAATCATTAAATCAACACTAGATTTAACGATCCGGTCATATCGCATAAGACCGACTAATATCCAATGTATCGTCTTATCCAATCAATCCTTGATTCGATAACTAGGTTATATCGCATACAACCAATCGATACATTCATCGCGAGAATTGAATACGGTATCACATACACGCATTATTCTCGGTCCCGCACATATCTCATATGCGCTCCTATTTCGTTTTGCTTGAGCCAGGAAACCTCTGTGTAGGACTCTAAAGACTCGTCAATACGCCGGCAGCAGGTGATGATCATATCAAACACCCACAAGCCGCAAGCGGTCTGCTAAACGTAACAGCCAACCGGGTATTGAGCGATCAGAAGATCGACGAGCAAGCCCGCTCACACTCCTGTGAATCCAACCAGTAACACTTACCGTACAGTCCGGTCTGTTCGTCTGATATGTCGCATATCTCGCCTATGGATGGTAAACGTCAGACCCCAGTAGCTCGATAAGTCGTATCGATATGAGGTCTATAACAGTTCGAGAAACTACTGGTAACACTTACCAGTAAATCTCAGCAACCCTGGCCAGGGATTTCCGGTTATAGCCAATCGAACACAGTGCAACATCAACTCCCTATACCGGGAGAGACGAATCCCCTCCTATCGCTCATTGCCTCCATGCGATTCGGGACTGTACCCAAAAGACACCGTTTTGCACGCCCTCTTGGACGTGGTAAGGTGAAAATCAAAGCACAGTGGAAATCACACAAGACTCTATGACGATCTCGGGTCTACAGACTAACCTGTACCAGTGTCACCAGAGAACTACCATCTGACGTAAGGTATAATACCATATGGAGTTCTCGACGAGTCCGTCCAGTGTACCCAGTCTCCACTGAGCACCCATATATCATCTCTGATGTCAAACACCAATGGATATGGGATCATCCATTGCCCATCTGTATGGGTCGAGAATGTATAAGCTAGTCTACTCTGGTATATCGATACCCCGTCTCGATATACCCACGACTAGGGACCTTGAAGGATGTACTTATGGACTACCATGTCCCCACTAGTATGATCCGCATCATAGTCCAGGTAGTCAAGTACACATCCTAAGGGCTTTACCAACATGTAACAGAGAGACAATCAGTGCACACGTTAAGATAAAGAGCAACCAGAAAGCATATTATCATGTCGAGCAACAAAAGTCCTCCCTATATATGTTCCAGCATCCACTACAATATACATCCTATGTACAGTAATGGCCTCTAGGGCATACATATAACTAACAATCTCCCACTTGCACTAGGGCCATCTGTAGCAGTGGTTGCAGTATCTCATACTCAACCATCCCATAAAAGTCTCTCTCTGGGAAAAGGCCTTTGTGAGTGGATCCGCCGTGTTGTCCTCTGAGTCTATTCTCCTAACCTCGATCACCTTGGAGATCAGCCATCTCCATGATCAGGTGATACTGCCTTAGAATATGTCTGGATCACTGATGGGACGGACGTTCCTTGGCATAAGCCACAACTCCATTGTCACACAATGGCAGGAACGAAGTTCATCTCATGAACTAATATACATCCAGAATGCCTCTTTGGTAGCATCTTAAGTAGCGATGTATTCAGCCTTTATCGTCTAGTTTGCCACGGTATCTAGCTTGGAACTCTTCCAACATACCGTCCCTTTACTGAGGGTAAAGACAATGCCTGCGACTGACATTCAGTCGTCTTTATCACCCTGGAACTTTTCCAGTGATTCTCCCCAGGATCAACTGATACCTTCTCACTACAACTAGTGAGTATCCTAATATCCAACTAGATCTATCTCATAGATCCAAAACCCAGGATTTAGTAGGTATCACTTTGATCCTATATGGAGAATCATTGTGATAAGCGGAGATTGATCGAGCGTAGCATAGGAAACTCCTTCCCTATCAAGAGTATGTCATCCACGTACTCTACGAGGATCACTACCATACTCCCTACTACCTTTTTGTATATACAAGGTTCATCTACCATTTTGATGATGTCAAACTCTTTGACTAACTCATCAAAACAGATGTTCCAACTCCGCGATGCCTGCTTTATCACATAAAACATCTTGCACACGTTTCTACTGCTCCCAGTGTTTACGAAGCCCTCTGGCTGTGTACTTATAGACGCTCTCTTCTAAAACACCTTTTTAGAAAAGCAGTCATGACACCCAACCACCAGATATCGTACTCATGGTATGTAGCCGTGGCAAGTAGGATCTGGATGGACTTAAGCATAGCCACTGGAAAAAGGTTTCATCATTATCCACGCCTGGTCGTTGACGAAAACCCTTAACAAGTCTAGCTTTGAAAGTCTCAACTTTTCCATCTACACCAAGTAATCTTCTCAAGATATACTTGCTCCTGATGGGGATTTAACCCTTCATATATAGAAACCAAAGTCCATACTTTGTTGGTGTATAAGGAATCCATCTTAGATCGATAAACATCCGTCCATTCTTACAGAGTCTCACTCCTGATGGCCAGCTCGAAACTAGTTAGGTCATCATCTCATGATGAAATCCTCGCTCCCACTGTCATAGAGAAACCAAAGTATCTCTCAGGTGGGTGAGAAAACCCTACTAGATCGGCGGAGAGGCTGAGATTCGTTGGTTACTATTGAATCCTTTGGTTCTACCAAATCATCTGCTGTAATTTGTATAACTGGAACCTTTTCAGTTGTACATAACAGACCTTGCCTCGAGCTTGTCCGGATTATGCTTTTAGACATAGCCCGGTCAACCCCAAATCTTAACCAACTTAAGAGATGGGCTCTTTCCTTTCCATATCACATATGAAGCGGTAGGCAACTGATTGGATTGGAACCCTATTCAATAGGTATGCAACTTCATAAGTGCATAACTCCCAAAAGGAAATAGGTAACTCAGTAGTACTCATCATAGAGCACACCTTATCATATAGGGTGTGATTGCTCCGTCCCGATATACCATCGTGCTATGGTGTATACGGAGGAGTAATGCTGAGAGAGAATCTCATTCTCCTTTAGAATAGTCCAGGAATTCCATGCACAAGTATTCTCCTCCCTGATCTCATCATTGGACATAATACTTATACCTGTATTTTGGTTCTCTACTTCTAACTTATATTCTGTGAATATCTCAAAAGGTTCGGACTTGTGTTTCAACAGGAACATAGGCCTGAATCTCGAAAGATCATCAGAGAATTTAATGAAGTACAAAGAACCGGTCTTGGCATGTGTAGACAGGGGACCTTCATACATCAACATGTATCATCCCAAGAGTATACTAACTCTTTCTCTGCTTCCAATAAACAGAGCTATGGTCATCTTATCTTTGTGACATGACTAGCAAGTTTCATAAGATGTAAATTCAAACTGATTTAAATATGCATCTAAATATAACTTTAGCTAGTCGGGTCACATTGATCTGACCTAGTTTACAATACCTCAAGAAGGATCTGTTCATTTCTGAACTATTCCTCTTGGGTGTGTTCTTTATACTAAGAATTGCAGTTTGATTTAGAACATTAATGCGTGCCTGAACCGATCAACTTTTGATATAGAAAATGTTCAAAACATTATCCAACAATACAAAGTTTTATCATTTCTTTACTAATAAAGAGACTGATATGATTTTGTATATCAGGTTCGGTATCTAATAACATTCGTTCAGAATCAATGTACTGGTCATACAGGGTGACAGTGACCAACAGACTTGGCTGCAACACTTGCCCCGTTTTCTGTCTCATGAAACTTATCACCCGTTCTCAGTTCTCTACCTTTCTGTAGCCCTATGTAACAGATTACATATCTGGGATCCTGATCCGGTATCAAATACCCAGGACGTAAAGGATACTGAGAAACAGTTCTTTGTAATGAACACACCCGAAGAAGATGCATCATCATGCACTTTCTTCGTTTGGGCGGCACGGGAAATCTGGTATTCCCCAATTTCCTGCTCTGTCTTATAACATTTATAAGTTGGAGCGGGACCAATGTTCCCCAGCTCAGTATAACAAGCGGGTTCGGTCAATATCTCCGTATTATTATCTTGATTAAGGCGTGATATGGTCGCTACCTGGAGAGAGAGAGAAGAAAACACTCTGCATGCGCTCTAGCAAGATCAGATTGGTTATTATTTTATCTAATCAGGATGGCTCCCACTGTTTTTATCAAATCTTCCTTCAAACCCTAAAAGGAAAGACTAGCCGGGATTACTTACACGCTACAAGTTCGCCAATCTTTCAGCCAGGCCAGTGTCGGTACTTTGAGGGAGGTTCCCCGTGCTTTCGCACGGACCTAATTACAGTAAACCTCGTTTTCCCAGAGGCGTAACCCCGTTGACACCTTTCTAGACACCTAATTGATTGGCTAATTGTAATGTGTAAAACTCTCCCAGGAGTAACTCTTACTCGCAGCGGGTATCGGGATCCAACTATCTCATAGAAGGTATGCAATCTCATTGCAAATTTCAACACTTGAAATTCCCGATAATTTTGCCCCTAGCGTCCTATGACCTTGACGCAGGCCAACAAACCATAGTCCGCTAGTCAAGTTCTACCCGTCATTTCTTGATTGAATTAAATCCACCCGCACGACCCTTGACGCGGGCCAACAAAGTCGCACGACTACCCTAATCCAATCTGCATCATATACATAAACAGATAAATATTAGTTAGCTACCGCACACTACGTCTTGACGCAGGCCAACAAACGTAGCACGAATACTAAGTAGGACTTATCTGAAATGACGGAGGGCTACGACAGGTTTTTCTGAAAACCTATTGCGTAATGAACTTGATATCGTTTTAGAATCAAATGATTTTAAAATGGAGTGTTTTTAGGCTTTTCTAGTTTTGCTAAAGGGGCACTCCCGGTGAAAGGATCGTCGGCCCTTTCCTCATCGAATAAGGTGCGGGATATATCATATATATCACTGTGCAAAGCAGAAACTATAGAAGCAATCAAAAGACAAACCGAGTGTGCAGCATCTGCCAGTTATTGCTAAAGGGTTCACTCCCGGTGAAGGGATCTCGGCCCTTTCCTCATCGAATAAGGTGCAGGATGTTCTACAAGGAACACCGCGATGCAAAGCAAGAACTGTAGCTACCTGTTTTATTTTGAAATTCGATTCCACAACATCTTTAGGTTTCTTTTTCTTTCATTAATCATATTAATGAAGTCCCATCATTTAAATTTACCTAAACATCACAGATAAATACGACGTACACTTATGCCATCCGCATTCGCCTCGATGTCCCCTCATGCACCGTCAGGTTAGGTAACTAACGGCAGAGCGGGGCAGGGCTAGCGCGGGTGTAAAACATAAGTAACGCCTATATAATATATCATATATACTGTATACTGTATCTATCACAGAACATCACATGATCACATCACAGATATCGCAGCAGAAGAAACATATGAAATATTGGATATACTAGGACGTCCGTGTTTTCAATACGAGCCAGTATAAAACACGGATTCCACGGCCGCGATGAATAGCCAAACCCACACCCCTAGATCCCTACGAGAGCGGAAAGCAACCCTACCAATTCTAGAGTTAGGAGACCCGGACTCGACTCCTCGAGTTGGTCTCCTACTGGACTCCAGAACCTGGTTACTTGTGCCCTCCTCCTTGGGTCTATCCTAGTGCGGAAAAGTAAATAATATACAAAAGGTGACATCTTCCGCTACCTGGAAGTGCCCCAATAAAAGAATATTACATACAAGTTTTTACATGAATGAAAATGAAAAACACTCATCTCACATAAAAAAACCCCGGCTATTCAAACACGACAATCCAATATAACATATCCAGCAACACATAACATCACATGTCATCAACGTAAGTAAACATGCGTATCCCAATTGTCGTTGAGATATAGCAACGAAACCGGCGATATCACATATTACACTTACGGTCACAGAAAAGAAAGTGTAAAACTACAACAGTTAGAATCCGCAACCTCTATAGACATCGCATGCCTAATCAAATGAATTCCTTAGACATCGCATGCCTAACAATTATAAACCCCACATTTTAGTCTCATTATCGAAAACTCTTTTCAATATCTAATCGGGCAATTCAACAAGATTTCCAAAATCCTGATCGAATGCTCGTCGCAATATTCAGTAGACGGCCGCACCCCCGATGCCATCGACGAAGTGCACCAAGGCAGAACACCGCTGCCGCGAGCACCCGAACAGATGCTTTCGGCGACGGGGTTCTCCTACAGTCACTTGGTCGGGGCTATGGGGTGAGGCTGTCTATTAAGTTTACCCGGCGAGTATCCGCGTACGCTACGTGATTGCGACGGACTTTTGATCGCATCAAAATTCCGTGGCAACCGATCAAGTGAGACTAAAGTGCTATGTTTATAACATTCATATCAGTTATCTCATAACTACTTGTGGATTCCAAATATTGTATCCCATTCCAGATAAATAGAAAATTTTAAACTTTCCGATCGAACATTCAAACACCCAAGTTTTCCCAAAATAGCTCAACACATGAAACAAGTTTAAAAACATCCAGTTCATGCCTCAGTACCAACGGTCCAGCCGTAGAAGGGTCAAGCCAACGCCTCACATGTGGCTCGCCGTACTGCCCCAAACCCGAAGGTTCAAAGGGTAGTTCAAGACGGTCACATAATCGAGTTAAAGTTTGTTGTCTTCTAGAGGGTCCATCGCGTTACTTGCACTACTTAGAACGTTATTAAACCACGGAAAGATCCAACACTTGGAAATTTCCCGATAGGGGAAAAAGTGGGTATTTATATCCGGTCGAACCTTTTTAACATATTCTAAAATAATCCGGAAAAACCAATAGACGAAGTTAAACATCCCGATCGAAACACCGAGTCCCCAATACAACCCAGAAAACTCAACTCTTGAGTAAAAGTTAAAATATCCCAGAAAATACAGCAGTCAAATAGAAACATTACTGTGCAAATTTTGGTCAACGATGCAACAGAATGGCCGCGGAACCGCCGCGCCACGTGGGGTAAGGCCGCGGTTCCGCGGCGGTTTGATGGAATTAGGACCTCGTTTTGTACAGTAATTCTTATAAAACCCTGCTTATATTTCTGCATATTTTTAATCATGAAAAATCCACAGTTTCAAAAATTGTACAGAGAAGGGGTCGGATTAGGGTTTCGGGTTCGTTCGGGTTTCTAACTTCGTGTACTCATCGCCTAAGACTCTAGCTAGGCTCTGATACCACTGTAGGATTCCTAGGCACACTCATGAGGTCTCACAAGTCATCAACGATGCCAAATTCAAAAATTTCCGGTGCCGAGAAACCCTAATGCGATCGTTGACTAGAGAATAGGCGAAACATGCAAGTAGTAAACAACTTTACTCTAAAGTGAAAGAGACTACAACCTTTGTAGATCCGGTCCCCCACTTCCTTTGCTCCATGATGATGTTCCTCCGCTGTGATCATCGGATCCCGGACTCTAGCGATGGTTTCGTCGAAGAAATGATCGGGCTAGGTCGTCGACTTCGATGCCAAAGATGATCTACGTCGAGGCAACACAAGATAAAACTCCAACTTCACCAAGTCATGAAACTTGTGAAGAAAATACCCTATACTACTTGGCAAGTGGTAGAGGATGAAGAAATAGGAAGTGGGTTCACTTTAGAATTGGATTTCTCACTCTTTTTCTCAAGTCACCATTGAAGCTAGCAAGCTTCTTTCTTCTTGAAGAAGAAGAAAAAGAATATGATAATAATTATAGATAATAGAAAATAAAATGATTCTTATCATATTAGCAACCATAGTTAAGTGTAGAGAATGAACTAGGGTTTAGTTAAAGGGTTAGGGTTTAGGAAAGAAACAAAATGGTTTGACTTTCAAAGCTTCATGAAGCTTCAAGTGAAATCCAAATAAAGTCACCATTTTATTTCTTACCTAAAAGAATAAATAAATAAATGAATAAGTAAATAAAGAAAATGATATGAAACCCTAACCATTTACTAAACATGGTTCAATTCAAACATACACCCAAGTTTGCATGTATCATCAAACATGATACAAACAAGTGCACAAAACTATATCACATATACAATGTGCACATCAAGTGAGAAAATCCATCTTTAAGTGAACAAATACTAGTTAATGTAAAGTAATATATCTAATATATAATTATACATTAAATCATTAAATCAACACTTGATTTAACGATCCGGTCATATCGCATAAGACCGACTAATATCCAATGTATCGTCTTATCGAATCAATCCTTGATTCGATAACTAGGTTATATCGCATACAACCAATCGATACATTCATCGCGAGAATTGAATACGGTATCATATACACGCATTATTCTCGGTCCCG
The DNA here is from genome assembly GCA_030015575.1 of Agapanthus africanus. NCBI lineage: Eukaryota > Viridiplantae > Streptophyta > Magnoliopsida > Asparagales > Amaryllidaceae > Agapanthus > Agapanthus africanus. Next base: position 663,126,208 of record CM057342.1, on the reverse strand, counting down.
CACATATCTCATATGTGCTCCTATTTCGTTTTGCTTGAGCCAGGAAACCTCTGTGTTGGACTCTAAAGACTCGTCAATACGCCGGCAGCAGGTGATGATCGTATCAAACACCCACAAGCCGCAAGCGGTCTGCTAAACGTAACGGCCACCCGGGTATTGAGCGATCAGAAGATCGACGAGCAAGCCCGCTCACACTCCTTTGAATCCAACCAGTAACACTTACCGTACAGTCCGGTCTGTTCGTCTGATATGCCGCATATCTCGCCTAGGGATGGTAAACGTCAGACCCCAGTAGCTCGATAAGTCGTGTCGATATGAGGTCTATAACAGTTCGAGAAACTACTGGTAACACTTACCAGTAAATCTCAGCAACCCTGGCCAGGGATTTCCGGTTTTAGCCAATCGAACACAGTGCAACATCAACTCCCTATACCGGGAGAGACGAATCCCCTCCTATCGCTCATTGCCTCCATGCGATTCGGGACTGTACCCAAAAGCCACCGTTTTGCACGCCCTCTTGGACGTGGTAAGGTGGAAATCAAAGCACAGTGGGAATCACACAAGACTCTATGACGATCTCGGGTCTACAGACTAACCTGTACCAGTGTCACCAGAGAACTGCCATCTGACGTAAGGTATAATACCATCTGGGAGTTCTCGGCGAGTCCGTCCAGTGTACCCAGTCTCCACTGAACACCCGTATATCATCTCTGATGTCAAACACCAATGGATATGGGATCATCCATCGCCCATCTGTATGGGTCGAGAATGTATACGCTAGTCTACTCTGGTATATCGATGCCCCATCTCGATATACCCACGACTAGGGACCTTGAAGGATGTACTTATGGACTACCATGTCCCCACTAGTATGATCCGCATCATAGTCCAGGTAGTCAAGTACACATCCTAAGGGCTTTACCAACATGTAACAGAGAGACAATCAGTGTACATGTTAAGATAAAGAGCAACCAGATAGCATACTATCATGTCGAGCAAGAAAGTCCTCCCTATATATGTCCCAGCATCCACTACAATATACATCCTATGTACAGTAATGGCCTCTAGGGCATACATATAACTAACAAGCCTATGGTTTGGAAGAAGACTATCCAATAAGCATAATGGGTGTACTGTCCTAATCCTAGGAGCACTCGCAATGCGAGAGAAGGTGAAGATAAAAGACAACCGAATAAACCTTATTCCTATTTCTCTCGAACCAGAATCCATCCCCGAACTGGAACAAGTTCCTTACGAGTTCGTATATAACCATACGATGGAGTATCCAAATTACTGTGGATCTTCGTAGTGATACAGAGTGTTCTGGAGAAATACAAAGGTGAAATGGGAGTGGTAATGAAATACTTGGTTTGGTTGTGAATAGCAGTCGCAATTTACTTTGCCCTCTTACTAATCCCTTTATTTGTCTTTACTTAATACCTTCTGTCACCATCGTTAGGCCAATTGGTTTTCTTCATTCCCTACCGGTCGGCACCTGCCTATGGTTTGGAAGAAGACTATCCAATTTGCGTAATGGGTGTACTGCCCTAATCCAAGGAGCACTCGCAACCTGAGAGAAGGTAAAAGGAAAAGACAACTGAATAGTCTTATTCGTTTTCTCCAGAACCAGAAACCATCCTCTAATAAATTCCTTCGAGTTCATATATAACCATACGATGGTTTTATCCAATGGAAATGGACGTTCGTAGTAATACGGGGTGTCCTGGAGACAAGGGTAAAAGTAGGAGTGGCAATGAGGTATGCAACTCTGACAATCCAAAAGCCAGTGTTTAAGAAGGTTCGGTTAATTTTGGTCACCGAGTCATAGTCAAGGGTTGGGCCATGGTCGCTGCCAAAGAGAGAGAGAAAAGAAACACTCAGCGTGCACTCTATCCTAGATCGGAATGGTTATCAATTTATCTAATCAGGAAAACTCCCACTGTATCGTCAAATTCTCCTCCAAACTTGAAAGAAAAATAAGTCGGGATCACCCGAGGAGTAAACCAACTCATCAGTGGGAATCGGGATCCAACTATCATCGCATGATAACGTGACGGAATCCACTCACGTTATCACACTCCAGAAGGTATGCGCATGCCTGGCAAGTTTCAGTTTCTTTAGAAACTCCCGATGTGATTTTTACCCCAAGCGGCTTATGACCTTGACTAGGTCAACAAACCATAAACCGCCAGTCAAGTTCAACCCGTCATTATTCTGGATTGCGCTAAACCCACCCGTACGTGCCCTTGACTAGGTCAACAAAGCCGCACGACTGTCCTAACCAATCCCACTTATGCAACAAATAAGTACCACTTAGCTACCGAACACTACGTCTTGACTAGGTCAACAAACACAGCACGAATACTAAATAATACCCATAAGAAATGATGGAGGGCTACGGCTGGTTTTTGGCGAAAAACCTTTGACGTAATGAACTTGATATCGTTGAAGGAACTGCATAGCTTTTTATAAAAATATAGTGGTGAAAACCTTTGCTAAAGAGGTCACTCCCGGTGAAGGGATCTCGGCTCTTTCCCCGTAGAATGAGGTGCAGGATATTCCAACTGAATACTGCGATGCAAAGCAAAAATAATCGACTATAGTGAAGTTATTACCCTGACGCAAACTTCTGTCCAAGGGGTCACTCCCGATGAAGGGATCTCGGCCCTTGCCTCGTCGACTGAGGTGCTGGATATTCATAACCGAACACCACTGTGCAAAACAAAAGAGAACGTCCTTGCAATAACAGCTTTTTTTTGAAAAATGTTCCAACAACATCAGAATAGGTTTGTTTAGCTTGTATTGATCCAAATCAACGCAGTCCCATCAATTGATCATACCAATAAAGAACGAAAATACGATGTGCGTATATGCCATCCGCATTCGCCACTGGGTCCCGTCATCACCCGTTAGGTTACTTAACTAACGACAGAGCGGGGACTGGACTAGCGCGGATGAAAAACATATACAACATCTACTAGTATATATATCAATATATAATATTCGCTCAAGGCGTGATAAAATGCAACATCATAGAAATGTAATAAACATCACAGAACAATACAGATATCTGGGATCCCCGGGTTTCATAGAGCCGCTACTGAAACCCGACGTTCCCCTGGTCGTGTGGATAGCCTATGTAATGAAATCCTAGACCCCTACGGGCGTGGCAAGTTACCCGCCAAAACCTGAAGCGAGGCAGCCCCCTTCAGCAACGAGAATGGACCACCCAGCACTTCACGGAATCCGGTAACTTGGGCACCCCTCCTGGGTCAACCTATACCCCCTACGAGTGCGGCGAATAGCCCGCCAATTCTAGAGTGAAGCCCCCTCCGTCTCAACGCCATGAGATGCGGGCCCGTTGCCCTCTAGAACCTGGCTACCCGTGCACCCCTCCGCGGGGTAATCCTAGTACAGAAAGTAAAATATACAACGGTACATCGACCTCAGCCCGGTCGTGCCCCAAAAGAATAATATACAAACAGGCAGTAACGGCAGTCCACATGTCGGACGCTTGCCCCACAATATCAAATGTACATATACAACCAAACTGTACTACCATTGCATCCAAGCTATCCACCACGACAAATCCGCAACATCACAGCACAACACAGAACATCAACGTGAATGTCACGTTCGCAAATCCGTCTAAAAGGGCTATATCAGTTAGACATGATTTACCGATCAAGTGACATTCACGGTCGAAAATATAATGTAAATACTGTGAACTAACATGTTTAAAATTTTCGATCGACTAAATTTTCCGAAGTGGGCCCCAAGCACAACTGTAGCACTCAAAATAAATCTGGGCCCAAACAGAATATACCAGAAACCCCATTTCCGAGACAGAGACAACCTGAAGAAATTTGGTCCAATGAAGAGCTAAAATGGCGGCGGAACCGCGGCCAAAACTAGGGTTTGGCCGCGGTTCCGCGGCGTTCCTGAGGAATCAATCTACCAAATTTCTTCAGTGTCCCTAAAAAACCCTACCTGATTTTCTGCAGCACACCAAAAAATTTTTTGACCACAGAAAAATTTCGACAGAAACTGTGATCTGAAATTGCGGTTTTTAGAATTTTCGTTCGATCGAAGTTCTAAACACGTTAGAACAAGCTAGACTAGGTTAATGGCGTGGCTCTGATACCATGTAAGTCTACGGTAGCGCCCCGGCCGTCTTTCCGAGGCCTAAATGCGGAAACGAAAATTTTGCTAAACTTGAAAACCGGCGCTATCGTATGCTTAAAACCCGGATCGGCCCATTAACCTAATGCTAGCTAACAAGAGAAAGGGTAGAGAGCTATACCGAGCGATCCGTGTCCTTCGGTCTTCGGCCACCATCCCGATCTCCCCACGGAATCTCCGGTCTCCATCTCCTCATCGGAAAGGGCACCACATCGAGAAGCCTTTTTACGGGCTCCCGCTTCGTCCGAAGCAACTCGGGCACGAAGTGTGCTAGCCGACGTGCCCAAGGTTGAAGTAGAGTATGTTGTGATCACATTGTCTTTTTACATCCATGGCTTGGATGGAGGTTGAAGGTGTTGCCATTGATGGAATCAATGAGCTAGAGGAAGAAGAACAAGAACAAGAGCTTTTCTTTTTCTTTTTTTGGAATAATGAAAGTGAGAGAGTGAGATTATGAAAAATACAAGACCAAATAAAACAAACCATGGCAGCCCCTCACTCTCTCCATCTCATTTCAACACCTTAAACAAAACACTAATGTGACATATTTGCTAAAAAAGAGACCATGAGTCATCTAAATGTCCATGTCACATTTAATGCATTGCATGATGAATTTCTAGCTTATTATTTCCATAAACAAACATTAATCCAAATGTTTGCAACAATAAAAAGATACGGCAACATCTAAAGTAAACTCGTGACGGATCACAAGGATACCCCTCACCTGTATATACATACCTGCACCCGCATTCCGACTGAATGCGAATGCGATGAGACTAAAGTAATCCAACAAATCTAATACTAGGATCCGGCTTAAACCAAAGCCCACTAGTATGATCCGTCCGATCATGATCCGTGCACTACTGCACGTATATGATCGGACCCTGCCATATATCATACGGCCTCTACAACGTTTCGCCCGAAACTTGAGAAACTGTCTGTGGGGGACTCTAAAGACTCGTCAATACTTTGGCTGTGGATTTAACCACTAGCACGTCAGAGGTATTAGCCGTACGTAACGGGCTACTAGGTATTGACCAAAAGGGAGGTTGATGAGCGAACTCATCCTGACACCCTACTGAGCCTGTCAGTGACAATATCCGTACAGTCCGGTCCGTTCGTCTATGAGTATCGCATGGCGGGCCTAGGGGGTTGGTAAAAGTCAGACCCCCAAAAGCGGTACAAGTCGTGTCGGAGTGTAGCCCAGAACACCCTGAGATACTACTGGAATACCTACCAGTAAATCTCCTGCCTTGGCCGAGGGCTTTGTGTAATGGCTCTCCAAGACACAGCGCGACCTCACCCCCAATACCGGGAGAGACGAACCCCTGCAGATCCGCTCACTGCCTCCATGTGGCTCGGGACTGTACCCAACTAAAACCTGTTTGCACGACTCATTTGAGCCGTGGTAGGGTAGTAATCAAAGTACAGTGGGAACTCACACGAGACAAATGACGATCTCAGGTCGATGAACTAACCTGTACACATATCACCAGGGAACTGCTATCTGACGTCTGGTATAAGACCAACTAGCATGTTCTCGGCGAGTCCTGTCCGGTGTACTCATAACCCAATGAGCACCTGTATACATCTTACGTGAACCAACTGACACCAGTAGCTTGTGAGACCGGCCACCGCCCCTCGTCGGGGTCTCGACTGTATACACTAGTTTACTCTGGAGTATCGATGCCATGTCTCGAAAACTCCCACGACTAGGGACCTTGTAAGGATGTGCTTATAGACCCCAGCTTCCACGTATATGATCGCCATCATACTGCTGGCCGTCAAGCAAGAATCCTAAGGGCTCTATCAACGTGCAATAGTGACCTGTAAGGTCACCTGAAACAGTACACAATGATAAAGATAAATCAGATAGCATACTATCATCTTGAGTAAGACTGTTCTAACGGTATAGGTCATCTCTCAATCATTGCAATCACGTGCCTGTGATCCAATAATTGACTCTGAGGGCACTATCTCCAACAATCACATCATAGAACTCAAGCAGCAGAAGTCATCATATGAAATATTAGATATATTAGGAAGTCCGTGTTTTATATTAAGCCAGTAATGAAAAACACGGATTCCACTGTCATGATGAATAGCCAAACACACATCCCTAGACCTCTACGAGAGTGGCAAGTAACCCTGCCAATTCTAGAGTTAGGAGACCCGGTCTCGACTCCTCGAGATGTCTCCCTCTAGACTCTAGAACCCGGTTACTTGTGCTCCCCGCCTTGGGTCTATCCTAATGCGGAAAAGTAAATAATATACATCAATGGCGACATCATCCTCAACCCAGAAGTGTCCCAATAAAAGAAAATACATACAAATTTTACATGAATGAAAATACAAAAACTCTCATCTCACGTAAAACCCCCCGGATATTCAATCACGACGATCCAATATAATATATCACAGCAACACATAACATCACATGTCATCAACGTAAGTAAATATGCGTATCCCGAATGTCGTTGGTATATAGCAACGAGATCGGGGATACACCACATATTACATTTACGGTCGCAGAAAAAAATGAAAAACTACAATAATTAGAATCCGCAAACTCCATAGACATCATAAACCCGGAATATCCCATATTCCGAATTTCATGCTTAACCCTATAAACCTTGCATTTTAGTTTCAAACTGAAAACTCTTTTCAATAAGCAGTCGGATAATTCAACAAGATTCCCGACTGTCGTGTTCGCGTACTATACGTGATTGCGACGGAGTTTTGATCCGAATCGAAACTCCATGGAAATCGAGCAACCGAGACTAAAACGTTAGATTTATAAAATACTAACTAGTTTTCACAAGACTAATTATTGTGGATTCTAAATATTGTATCATATATCATTATAATCTAGACGACGTTAAACATCTAGATCGACTTATCAAATACCCACAAATTCCAGAGACCTCAACAACTTGAGCATCACTAAAAACATCCAGAAAGTGCCAAATATGACAATGGAGCAGCAGAAGAAAAATGATCCCACAATACCACAAACATGTGGCGGAACCGCGGCCATTCTAGGGGTTAGGCCGCGGTTCCGCGGTGCTTTGAAGGAATTGGTGACTTGGTTTTCTTGGGGCTCCATAAAATACCCTGCACAATTTTCTGCATATTTTTAAACTCAAAAATTTCAACTTTTTAAAAATGGACAGAAACTAGGTGAAATCCGGGTTTCGAAAACCGATCAAACACTTTAACGTCATAAAGACTTACCCTAATGTTCTAGACTGGCTCTTAGACCATGAAAGTGTATCATAGTACCACCATAAGGTTAAAACCGGCATCAAGCATGCAATTTTCAAATTTTCATGGGGCTAAGATGCACTATCCAAAGATCTAACTAGATTATTAGGGTTAATGTTGATGATATCACAAACTAATCTAAGTGAAAGAAACAACAACTTTTGAAGACCATGTCCTTCACTTCTATAGCTCTGGATAGTAGTCCCTACGACTCCTCTAGGCTCCATATGAAAAATAAACGAGCTTCCTTCGCGATCTTCATGTCGAAGATAATTCACCCGAAGCTCCTTTAATTCAAGCTATCTCTTCACTAATATTTCTCTGGTAAAGGAAACACCCTAATTTAAATTGATAATCTAAACTAGGATGATGAGGTAGGGGTTTGTAAGCTCACTTAAATTTATACAAAACACTATGCTTCACACCATATGTGAGGGTTAGGGCTTTGAGGTGGAGGAAGAAGGAGATAATGATAGAGAGCAAAAGAAAAGGAGCTAAAGAAATGATCAAGTGTAGAATGGCTTCAACATTTTCCTCACTTATTGAAGTATACAATTTCTCTCAATAAATAAACTGAACCATGCTTCAATAGTATAGAAAAACCAATAAAAAAATGACCAAGCAATGCCTCACCATTCCACAAATATCTCCCCATTTTTCCACCTCATTCTATTTTCCCAAAATAGAAATTACATGCTTCATTTAATATATATATATACATATACATATACATATACATATATCAAATATATATATATATATATTAATATATATTAATATATATCAAGAAAATAATTAGTGAGAAATAATATTAGTTAATATATAATTATATCAAATATAAATATATATCATATTATTAAATCAACACTTGATTCAATAATCCGGTTATATCACATATAGCCGACTAATATCATTTATCTGTATATCACATTATCAAATCAACACTTGATTCAATAATCTGGTTATATCACATATAACCTAACCGATATCAAATTACCGGCAGATTAGAATACGGTATCACATACTCATATTTAATCAGGCCCCCCCGCACATATCAACATATGTGCCCTACTTCGTTTCGCTTGAACGATGAAACCTATGTATAAGACTCTAAAGACTCGTCAATACGCCAGCAGTAGGTAATGATCACATCAGTCACCCACAAGCCATCAACGGTACTAGCTGGATGTAACGGCTACTCAGGTATTGAGCGATTAGAAGATCAACAAGCAAGCTTGTCCAAACTCCCGTGAAGCCTAAGTAACACTTAACGTATAGTCCGGTCGTTTCGTTTGATATATCGCATATCGAGTCTAGGGGTGGAATCGTCAGACCCCAGTAACTTGATAAGTAATGCCGATGTTTGGCTCATAACGGTTCGAGAAACTACTGATAACACTTACCAGTAAATCTCATCTTCCCTGGCCAAGGACATACTGTTATAGCCAATCGAGCATAGTGCAACATCAACTCCCTATACCGGAAGAGACGAAACCCTTCCTATCGCTCACTTCTTCCATGTGACTCGAGACTGTACCCAAAATCCACCTATTTGCATGACTCCTTTGAGCCGTGGTAGGGAGGAAATCAAAGCACAGTGGGAACTACACAAGACATTATGACGATCTCGGGTCTATAGACTAACCTGTACCAGTGTCACCAGAGAACTGCTATCTGACGATAGGTATAGTACCATCTAGGAGTTCTCGGCGAGTCCTGTTTAGTGTACTCATTCTCTAATGAGCACCTGTGTACAATCTTTGATGTCAAACACCAATGGTTATGGGGTCAAACATCGCCCCTTACAGTGTCAAGAAACGTACACACCATTCTACTCTGGAATATCGATTCCCTGTCTTGATACTCTCTTGACTAGGAACAGTTAAAGGATGTTCTTGTGGACTACACAAGTCCCAGTAGTATGATCCGCATCATAGTCCTGGTAGTCAAGAAAACATCTTAAGGGCTTTATCAACATATATCAGAGAGGTAGTATAATAATACAAGTGTATATGTTAAGATAAAGTGCAACCAGATAGCATACTATCATGTCGAGCAAGAAAGTCCTCTATATATATGTCCAGGCATCCACTATATCATACAATAATAGCCTCTAGGGCATACATATTTCTAACAACCTTTTCGTGTAGCTTCTTGGAGAAGTTCTTTCCGCAGTCTACTCGGGAAGAAATGGAAGAGACGTTCATTAGCTTGAAGCAGAATGGCGGATCCGTTGATGCACATGCGGCTGAGTGAACTCGGCTTAGTCGATTTTCGGGGCCCTTGGTTGCCAACGAGGCAGATAGGGCAAGTCGGTTTATGCGTAGCTTGGATGTGGAGATTCAGAGACATATCATATCTCTGGGATTGACCACCTTCTCCTAAGTTCTCAAGGCAGTCAGGGAGCAGCAGAGTTTATCGGTGAAATCAAAGGGTAATCTATAGCAAGAGGTTGTAGTGTGGAAGCCGACGTTTACGCCAAACCGAGCTCCTGCACACAGAAGCATTCCGGTAAACAAGTGAGGTATTGTACCCATGAAGAAGCCCATCGTATCCGATCAGAAAAGAAGTGTGATTTGTGACTTTTGCCATATACCCGGTGTTAGTGATGTATGCCCTAGAGGCCATTATTGTATCATACTGGTTTGTATATTACTTAATGGAAGCTTGGGATATTCATAGTTGTATTGATAGTCTTTCTCAAATTGGTAGTATGCTACTTGGTTTGTTTCTACTTCAATATGTGCATGTGTTTCTTTTAGCATATCGCTTATACATATTAGTAGAGCCCTTAGGATCTTTGCTTGATTACCAGCGTTGTGATGGCAGTCACACTAGTGGGGGCTAGGTAATCTACAAGCACATCCTTATACAGGTCCCTAGTCGTAGGATTGTCGAGACGGGGTATCGATACTCCGGAGTAGACTAGTGTATACGCTTCTCATCCCAGCAGGAAAAATGGTCTGTCCAACAGCTATTAGTACGTCGTACTGATGATAGTATGCAGGTGCTAATTAGGTTATGAGTACATCGGACGAACTGCTGGTGTGTATTATACCTATCGCCGGGTAGCAGTTCCCAGGTGACATGAGTACAGCTTAGTCCGTCGACTTGATACTACTACTTCGCCTCGAGTGTGTTCCCATTGTACTTTGATTACTACCCTATCATGGCTCAAAGGAGTCATGCAAACAGGTAGTAGTTGGGTACAGTCCCGAAGCACTTGGTGGAAGTGACAGTTAGATAGGATTCGCCTCTCCCGGTATTGGAGGTTGATATCGCGCTGTGTTCGGAAAGCCATTATACAAGATCCCTGGCCAGGGCAAGCGAGATTTACTAGTAGGCGTTCCAGTAGTTTCTCAGGGTGTTTTGGGCTACACTCCGGCACGACTTATTGCGCTATTAGGGGTCTGACGATTACCGCCCCCTAGGCCTGATATGCGATACTTTTAGACAAACAGACCGGAATGTACGGAGATTGTCACATACAGGCTCAGTAGGAGTTCGAATTAGTTTGCTCATCGGCCTTCTCATCGATAGATACTTGGGTAGCCGTTACGTGCAGCTTGTACCGCTTGCGGCTTGTGGTTAAACCCACTGCCAGCGTACTATCGAGTCTTTAGAGTCCCACATAGAGAGTTTCCCTGCATTGGGCAAAAGATGTAGAGGCCGTATGGTTTTACGACAGGGTTTCGATCACGTACGCGCACTTGTGCGCGTATGCTGATCGGGCAGGTAATATTAGTGGGCTTTGGTTTAAGCCGGATCCCAGTATTATGTTGATGGATTGTTTTCGTCTCTTTGTATTCATGTTCTTCGGAATGCGGATGCAGGTATGTATATACGGATGATGGGCATTCTCGTAATTACTCGGGAAAGCTTATAGAAGGATGCCTCATTAGGGTTTCATTTTCTTTAAGGATTTAAATAAATATGAGGTGGAGGAAATGAGGTGGCATTGGACAAAAGATCAAGCATGACTCACCATGAGATATTTTCAAGCATGCTAGATATTTGTTGAGATATTTTTCTCCTCAATTATTTAGATGCATGGTTATTCTCACTTGAGCCAAGCTTTTTCTTTAGTTGTTTTTCTCTCTCTCATTTTCCTCAAGTGTTCTTCTTCTTCATAAAACCCTAGACCTCTCATGAGTTGAGAAACCTAGGGTTCCAAGAGACAAACCACTCCTTCTTTCTCTGCATCACCTAGGCCTTCTAGTCTAGCAAGCTAGTTGCCCTAGTTACTTCGGATTTGATGTTGGAGCTCGAATTATAGACTCTCGGGTGGATCGTCTTTGACTCGAGAAAGCCGACGAGGAAGCTACAATCCGTTACGATCCTCGGAGCCTACGATGATGAGGAGGAAAATGACTAAAAGACCTGAAGGACTTGGTTTCGTGAGGTATAACTTTCATCCGAGTAGTTAAACTTCACACAGTATTTTGTTAGCTAGGGTTTAGCATCGATCCTAGAGTTTATGTCCATGTTGCAAGTTTTGAAAAATCGTTTTTTACAAATTCCGCCTCCCCGCGGGCACGCGGGGTGCGCGACATGGACTTACACCCGGACACCTACAGAAGGACTGTTGAAGGAGGCTTGGACTCTGTCTAGTTTATGGATCAGCTGACCATACCATCAGTGCTTACCCTTCAAAGCTACGATTGAGAGACGATATTCAGAAACCACCGCAGAAGCAGATTCATGGGCAGAAGCTGATCACCCAGAGGCCTAATCATGCGCGGGCCTTCACCTTGACGTCCAAGGAGGCCAAGGCATCAGATGACGTTGTTTTAGGTATCCTACTCATTTATAATTTTCCCGCATTGGTATTATTTGATTCAAGTGCATCCCATTGCTTCATGCCGTCCAAGTTTGTTAGTGCATACTCTATTCCACACACGGCTTTGACTAGTTATTGGGACATACACACTGGGACTGGGAGAATTATATCTAGTAATGAGTGCAAGGGTTGCTCGATTGTTATATGCAGACGGGAGTTATTCGCAGATTTCTTGGTGATCGATACTTGCAACTATGATGTTGTCTTGAGAATGAATTTTCTTGGCATTTTCCACGCTCACATCGATTGTAGGGAAAAGAAAGTGATTTTTCAGATTCCCGGACATCCGGAGTTCGTATTTTTGGGAGGTAGCAGATCTATTGAGCTAGTCGAATTTAAGGCTAGGTCGACTAATGCCATTCTTTCGTCGATGGAAGTAAATAAGGAGGAAGCACTAGCAGTAGTTCGGGAGGTTAAGGATGTGTTCAAGGATATCTCGGGTTTAGCGCCAAAACGAGATGTGGAGTTCGCGATTGATCTTATTCCTGGAGCAGCGCCGATTTCAAAGGCTTATTATCCAATTTCTTCGATGGAACTAAAAGAGGTAAAGAAACAAGTTGCCGAATTACTAGAGAAGGGTTGGATTCACAGTAGAAATTCATCCTGGGGAGCTCCAGTTCTTCTAGTCAAGAAGAAGGATGGCACACGATGGATGTGCATCGATTATCAAGAATTAAATCGGGTGACAATTAAGAATAAGTACCCAATCTCTCGCATCGGCGAATTTTTCTATCAACTCAGTGGTGTGAGGGCATTCTCGAAGTTAGATTTGCGATCTGGATATCATCAAATTCGGGTGAAATCAGAAGATATTTGCAAGGCAGCGTTTCAAACTCGATATGGGCATTACGGGTACTTAGTGATGCCATTTGGAGTTACTAACACACCGGTAATATTTATGGACTTGATGAACCAAATCTTTTCACCGTACCTGGACCAGTTCGTAGTGGTGTTCATTGATGATATTCTGGTCTATTCGAGGAGCAAGGAAGAGCATGCAGAACATTTAAGAATTGCACTGCAAACGTTGAGACAAGAAAATTTATATGCTAAGATGAGCAAGTGCGAGTTTTGGCTCGAAGAAGTGAAGTTCTTGGATCATGTCGTATCCAGAGATGGAATTTCTATTGACCCTAAAAAGATTGCAGCTGTTTATGATTAGCCAATTCCAAAGACTGTAGAGAAGATCAGAAGTTTTCTTGGGCTTTCCGGATACTATAGAAAGTTCGTGGAGAACTTCGCTCGAATAGCAGAACCATTAACCAAGTTAACTAGAAAGGAGATACCGTTCGTATGGATCGAGAAGTGTGTGTCAGGTTTTGAAGCGTTGAACTGAAGATTGACCACCGCTCCTATTCTGAAAGTGCCAAATGGTTCCGGAAGGTTAGTTATTCACAACGACGCATCTGAGAAAGGCTTAGGATGTGTTCTAATGCAGTATGGGAAGGTCATAGCTTATGCATTGAGACGATTGAAGACTCATGAGAAGAACTACCCAACACATGATCTGGAGTTAGCAATAATGATTTTCGCTCTGAAGATTTGGAGACACTATTTATTGGGCGAAAGGGTAGAAGTATTTACCGATCACTAAAGCCTAAAGTATGTGTTCATACAGAAAGAGCGCAACATGAGGCAGTGTAGATGGTTAGAGCTGATGGCTGATTATGATCTTGACCTAAAATACCATCCGGAAAAAAGTTAATGTAGTGCCGGATGCTCTAAGTCGGTTGCAAGCGATATGGATGTTGACTGCACAAAAGGAGATTATAGCTGATCTTTAGAAATTCGAATTGGAGATTGTACTACCAAATTCTTCGGGACAGTTGATGCAGTTGCAAGTACAGTCATCCTTGATCAATAACATTAAAGTAGCACAATCGCACGATCCAAGATTGTAGAAGTTTCGAGAATAAGTAGAAGCGGGACATCGAACAGATTTGGTAATTCATGATGATGGTTCGTTACGTTATGGGAGTCGTTTATGGATGCCTAAAGGAGATGTTCGTGAAGAAGTCATGAAGAAGGCTCATAGTTCCGCATATTATGTACATCCGGGAGGCACAAAGATCTACGACAACATTTCTGGTGGGAAGGCATGAAAAGGGAGATTGCTCACTACGTATCAAAGTGCTTGGTGTGTCAGCAAGTTAAGGGTGAACCTCAAAAGGTAGTTGGTTTGTTGCAACCACTTTCGATTCCTCAATGGAAGTGGGAATATATAACCATGGATTTCGTGACAGCATTACCACGGAGTTCATAGGGAAATAACGTAGTTTGGGTGATTGTCGATCGATTGACCAAGGCAGCTCATTTTATACCATTTCGAGTTGGTCAGTCGATTGAGGGTTTGGCAAAGCTGTACATGCAGGAGATTGTGAGATTGCATGGAGTACCCGTGAGCATCGTTTCCGATCGTGATACTCAATTTCTATCACACTTTTGGAGGAGTCTACAGGAAAGTTTGGAAACTCACTTGAAGTTTAGCATATCCTATCATTCTCAGACAGATGGCCAGTCAGAAAGAACGATCCAAACTCTTGAATATATGTTGAAAGCTTGCATGTTAGACATCAAGGGTTCATGGGAGGATCATTTGCACTTGGTGGAGTTTTCTTATAATAACAGATTTTAGGTGAATAGACAGATGGCTCCATTCAAAACATTATATGGTCGTAAGTGTCGCTCGCCTGTCTATTGGGATGATATTGGAGAAAGAAAATTATTTGGACCGGATCTTACTGTGCAAACGATGGAGAAAGTTAACATGATCCGAAATCATATGAACGCAACACAGGATCGATAGAAAAGTTGGGCTGATACAGGATGAAGAGCTCTGGAGTTCGCAGCGGGTGATGTAATGACTCGAAAATCTTTGTACGGAAAATTTTCTGTTAATATACAAGAAATGAGTTTTACAGCCTGAGTTTGAGTTATAAGATACTTTTGTGAAATAACAGCAAGAAACAACTTGTAGCTCATTGGTAAATCCTTTGCACTACTGTGACGTAGCCCCTGTGTTCGATCCCCATCAGATATAATTATTTTTTCTGAATTTTTTTAACCTTTTGGAATCCCAAAATATTGCACGTGCAATACACAGTGAAATGAAATGTTCAGAAAAATCAAACATGTGCAAAATGGTTTAAATACTGAATTGATCAAGTGGCACGAATCTCGAGGCATTTGCCTCAAGATCGACCGGTGGAAAGCTCCATAGGACCGGCGGGGACGGGTGGATGCTGGCCAATGAAGCCCATGCTTTGCACACTAGTCTCTTCAGCTACCCCTAACTTCTCTGCACTGTTTGATTTCCCTGCAATCAAACAGAGACCTTTTAATTCACAATTTATCACAATTTTAATGCTTTTAATCCATACTTTTAATTTTGAAACCCTAATTCTCCACTATAAATACCACCCCCTACCTTAGCTCAGCACCATTCTGAAAATTATAGCCAAAACTCTGTAAAAAGTTCCTAGTGCAAGTGAAGTAAAAGAGGAGTTAGCAAGCAAGTTGGTTGCAGCAAAGATCGAAACCTATTCCGGAGCTCCCGCGAAACCACGAAGCTCAACCCCTCCTCTTCAACCTCTCTTTGAGTTTTCTAAACCGTAATTCCCTTACAATCTATCTTTCTCTTCATTGAAATTTCATTTTAAAACTTATATCGGTAGGTGGAGTTAATATCGATATCCATTTTCTAAAGCCTAGAAACTCCTCCTTTATTCTTTGATCAACCATGTTTTTACACAATACTTGTAACCTTAAACCCTAATGTTAAGAATTAAATTTTATCAAATTCTCATGTGAAATAACAAAGTACAACTTTTTCATTAAAATATCTTGAACTTTATAAACACCTATTTTATTAATTGCTTAACAATACCTTAGGAAAACTTCACGGGGTAACAACCTACCCCACACGCATACTTGGTTTCATAGCACGATACTCATTGTATGTATTTTCTTTTCGAAGAAAAATTTACAATAAAATACCGCATAACTTTAAAAAACGGATTTCTTTTAAAGCGGTATTTCATATCCTTTGCGATTACACATTTACAACCCTCTTTAGGGGACTCGCTAATGGATGGTACGGATTATCGTACATCCTTAGACTAGTAGAGCGAGATGCAGACCTCCTCACAGAGCATTCGATCTCGAAAGGATTTATATCCGGTTTCTAAGAAATACGAATTTTCTAAATAAAATAAAATTATTTTTAAAATTAAAATTATATAAAATTATAAATCTATATTTTCAAAATATAATAAACCAATGTTTTTCAAAAATGAAAAGATTAATAAATGTCAATAAAATACCATCAAGATACCAAAAATGTATGTTTTACAATAAAATACCATGAACTTTCAAATGCTAAATATTTATCATTAAAATACCTAAATCCTTAAAATCCATGCTCATGAAACCCTAAATAATACTAATCATCCTCGAGGTTTACTCTTTAACTATATTGAAAATATTTTTTCAAAAACTCCCTTTAGATATATAAAACAATATTTAAGGACTTTAGTAAATATAGGTTTAAGCGGGATCAATTCTCTTGTGCCCCAGGGAGCCGGAGAAAGTGAGTGCTTGCCTATTTAAGGTAGACAACTTAACGGAGTTATCAATGGTAATTGTCTTGGAAAAAGACACAAATCCTGTCGTCCATGTGCAGTAGTTACCGATGACTCCCGAACCTAATTCAAGAGCTAAATCAGTTTACAAGTGTCTGACTTGGTCTGAGTCTAATTCAAACCTGAATCTACAATCAAACCTGAATACTTGATCATGAACATGAATACTTGAAATCAAACATAAATATCAAACATGTATACTTGACCTGACTTGATCGAATCATGGTTATAACTTGACTTGACTACTTGAATACTTGATTACATCCTGAACATGAATACTTGAACATTTTGTATCTAAGGTTTCGGCAAGTCTGATAATTATAATTTATACAATACATTACACGGGGATAAAGAGATAGATTGGTACGGAACGTATATCGTGGCATGAGAGGTCACTTAAAAGATACCTACATGAATTCTCGTGTCGTTGTCCTGTGGGTTATGACGGGACCTTGTACTATATGTTAACATAGTCCACAGAGTAAGATGGACTTCTCTCATATACATGAATACCTTCTGTATTAATCTACAAACAACCACGTTATAATAAATATCACATATCCGTAATCAATGATACATAACTTACCTTTTCATTTCACGTTACTTGTTATATTCTCTTTCTTCTTTTGGGACTTACCGAGCGTTAGTTCGCTGACAACATTCCTTTCTGTTTTTTTCTTTGGAATGTTCATCAGGAGGACCGGACTTTCTGTCACGCCCTGCTTCCCGGTGTACGGAGAAGTGGACGCGACGAGGTCCGCTACGTATTTACTGTGAAGTAAATACGCTAAGCGTATCTAAGCAATATAAAAGTAAATCACAAGAGACAAGAGATATAGAAATAACATCAACTTTATTAATAACATTCTTTTGTACAATGCATGAAAAGTAAATACAACTGAAATGAAAAGCAATGCCTAAACAGTGGCATAACAGGAAATGAAAATACTGAAAAGAACAAGGTACAATATCTAAAGCTCGGGATCTTCGTGAAACTACTCCAAGTCTTCACCGGTGGGCTCGATCTCTGCTGAGTCCAAAGCACCTGACGACATTCAAAGAAGAAAGAAATAAAATGTCGTCAGCGAACAGGTCGCTCGGTAAGTCCCAAAGATAAGGAAGAATTAGAAAGACAGAATAAAAGTATTTTCTAAAGTATTATGTTGCAGAATATTATGGAATATTGTGTTAACACTGTTGTTTGTAGCTTGGTACAGAAGGATGCCAGTGTATACGAGAGGGGTCTCTATATGCTAGAGACCAGGGCAAACGGAAAGTACAAGGAACCGTTAAGCCACGGTACAACAGCAACGGAATATAGGTTAGGTGTTTTAATCTGACCACCTCGTGCCACCTTTAACACATTCCGTACCAATCTACCCCTTAAACCCCGTAGTGTTTTGATAGTATTGTTGTATTGTATTGTGTAAGTTGGATGACCGATCAAAACCATTATATCAGTAAACATGTTGTAACTGCATAATCAGGTAAATGGAATAACGGAATAATGGATGTATATCCATGGTTTGGTTCAATCAAGTTAAGATTGTTAATTGGATTTAGGGATTCATGTGTTCATATTGAGTTGGAATATTAAAGAATATAGTTTGACTTGAGTCATATTCAAGTCAGAAATAATCAGACTCAAACCCGAGTCAGACTAAAAGAAAAGAAATTTGAAGTTCTATAATTGTTAGGGTCCTTATTGTAATTTAAAAAACTTGAGGGGGTTTTATATAAAAATACTTTTGTATAGTTTTCGAGATACACCCCAAGTATTTATTATTCGTCTTTATTGTTATAATGAGTGTAAATTTTATTTGTGTTATTCTAGTGAATATATTCTAATAAAAGTATTAAATTATAATATTGATTTATTTGAAAATTCATGGTATTTTAATGTAACTTTTAATCTTGTAATTTTTAGGAAAATGTGGAACTTTATCTTATAACAAAATAGGCGTTTAAATGATAATTATATATATGTTAATACAAAAATAATTTTAACTAAATATTTTATTCTCCAAAATCTCATTTTTTTCTTAAATGTCGTATTTTAAACCTTTCGAGACCGAATGCTCCTTGCGGAGGTCTGAATCTCGCACTACTAAGCTCGAGGGTGCACGATAAACCGTACTATCCCTAACGAGTTCCCCAAAGGTGGGTTGTAGTGGCGCTTTGCAAAGATTTAATAAATATTAATCATTTAGAAAAAATGGTTTTATAAAGATGAGGTATTTATCTGTAAAATGTGTAAATTTCCGTATTTTAGTTTCTAGGGTTTCCTAAGCCAACTAGCCTATTTCTAAAGGTCTAAACGACAAGTCATTAGAAGCCTCAAATCGCCTCTTCACCGCCAATTGCGGCCAGGTAAGTACAAGTGAAGAGGGAGGGATCCGCTCACGAATCGTGAGGCGGGCCTTTTAAAGTTACCCAAGCTCACTTGCCTAGCCTAGAAACCACAAAGTCATTTTAGATAAACAATCGATGTCCATGACATATCGTAATTTCCTATTAAAAGATTTTGTTTTAAAATTGTAAACAACTTAGAACTTTTAGAAAAGGTTTATAAAGAAAATGGTATTTTAATGTAAAGTCTTGTATTTTCGTATTCTAAGTTTTGATGATATCAATTAGGGTTGTATTTGCGTGTGTGTGGAGGTAGGTCATTACCTCGTGATCTATGTTAAGGTATAGCAATTGTTAAGGGTTAAATGTGATAACTAAACATTGTGGTATTTAAGTGAAAGAAATACGATAAATGAAAACGTTATCATTTCATGTGAGAAACTTTATCCAAATTGATTTTTAAGTGGTTAATAGTCAACATGAATATGTTTAAGCATTATGTAATTTGTGACAAGTGAGTTTTGATAGAAAACCGAATCGGAAATCGGTTTGTTCCGATTTCCGTCGGGTTTTAAAAAGTCGTATTTTTCTTAAAAGAAAAGGGAGATAGAAAGAGGGGGACTTACGGGTTTTGGACACGTTAGAGAGTGAGAGGGAGGTATAGGGTTTGCCGGGCGTCGAATCGTCGTGAAGGGTCCTAGCACGATCGCCGGAATTCGCCGTCGATTTCGGCAGCGCTTCGCCTTTCGCTCGTTTTCTAATGTACCGAGTTCTCTTGAGATTTTGGGAGAGTGAACTTAGGAATGTAGGGTGAGAGGGTAGAGGGTAGGGGTGTTTATATAGGGCTAGGTTAGGGTTAGGGTTTTAATTAAAAAAAATATTAAAAATATAAAAATTCATTAAAAATCATTAAATTTTGTAATGAAAGTGATTTATTGAGAATCTGATAACCGATACAAAAAAATAAAGTATGCAGGGGGGTATGACCAAGTCAACACGGAAAAATTCCGTGTTGACGACTCGGTCGTCCGGCCGAGTCCGGCCGGCGGCGCCGGCCCGAGTCGGGGCACCGTCGGGTGGGGAAACTTATGGGGGGAATTTTGGTGCATCTAACTTTTTGGGTTCAGTATAAATTTTGTGAGTTATGGCTGTTTGACTGTTGACTTTCCAAAAAAATTAAAACAAAATAATATAAAAATAATGTGGGGCATGGGATTCGAACTCTGGTGGCTTGGTTCAGCAGTGCAAGGTATTACCAATGAGCTACAAGCTCCTTCTTATAATTATTGTGGTATTTAATTACTTAAAATGATAGCAGCAAGAATAAATGCTCCTTGTATACATTAAATTTAAAGTAAATTGTTGTACACTAAAAATGAAGTTATTATATTCTTGTAGCTTGTAATTAAAAACAAAATAATTACCTATATCTTGTGCTCATGCTAAAATACCCCTTTGTGGATTTTTAAAAAAATATTTAAAAAATTTTGGTATAGAAAAAATTAGGGTTGTTACATTCTACCCTCCTTATAAAAATTTCGTCCTCGAAATTTGTAAAAGGAAAGTGTAACAGTTTGGTGACAGAACTAAAGATTGTAAAGAAGTTTTGGTCAAAGTTGTGAGAGAGTTACCTGGGTTACCTTGGTTCACAGTTTCAGGTTCTATGGCTGCTAAGGTGAAAGCCTGTCGTCATGGCACGTTCCTCCTGGCCGGAGGCATATTCCCCTGTACTCGAGGCATGTTTCTCAGTGCCTGATGGAATTGGCGATTTAGCTGAGCAGGGAATCTACGTGGAGGTGGTGCCGAGAGTGCAGGACGAGTTGCAGGAGCTTGGATAGTTGGCTACTGCGGGTAGTTGGCGGGTGTGTATGCTGAGTTGCGTCTATAAGGACAGTTTCCAATTCCGTGATTGGACGCGCCACAAACTAAGCATAGGCCTTTTGCGCACCTACAGTCCTTCCACAAGTGTCCTTCCCTTTTGCAATAAAAGCAAAAATCGGGTGTTGACCGATCCTTAACTTCTTCCAGTCTTCTGAGTTCAACAGCTGGCCTTGAAGAAGCCCCTCCTGCCATTTGAGTGGCAGGACGTTTCACTCCTGCAGACTGAGGTCTGCCCCTTGCCTTTATCATTGCTTCATAGCTGCGGGCAGCTTCCAGAGCATCTTCATGAGTCAGAAATTTTCCCGTGGCTAGGGCAGCCTGAATCTCCGTGTCCAGACCTTGTTGAAAGCGACGGGCTCTGATCTCGTCCGTCGATATCAAGTGTGCTGCGAATCGGCTTAACATGGTGAATTCAGCGTCGTATTCATCTACTGATTTATCCCACATCGATCCTTGTTGTAGATGAATGAACTGCTGCTCCATTGCAAACCTGGCAGTCAGTGGAAAGTATTTCGCGTCGAACTTCTCGCGAAAAGTCTTCCATTGAATCGGCTGTACCAGACGGCTTTCTTCCACCTTCCACCAGTTGCGAGCATTATCTGTGAGCTGTAGTTTTTCTACACGGACCCAAGCGATGTCTGGCACTTGAGCTGCTGCCAGATCGTCCTCGATGCCTTGTACCCATTCTTCCGCTTCAAGAGGACTTCCTTTTCCAAAGAACTGCTTGGGATGTAAAGCCCTGAATTGCTTTACTCCCGGTGCATCGGTCTCAGGACGGTTCAGAAGTTGTTGTTGTCCCTCGAGAAGGCTGCGGATTGCCTCAAATAGCATTGTTTGCTCAGTGGGTGGTGCAGGAACAGCTGGTGCGAGAGGTAGTGCTGGAGGGGTGTTGTTGACGTTGGTGCTGGTGTTGTTCGGGGAATCCATAACCTTGAAGAAAAATTTGGGTTATGACAAATTCAAATACATGAAATGATAAGATTCAAGGAATAGAAATTTGCAAGATTCAAGGAACATGAATTGTAAAGAATGTTTTAGTTGCTGGTTCTTGTGTTATACTGCTTAGGTTGTTCACGCAGACCAGAACTGCATGATAGGGATTCATACAGCTCTGACCTGCATGGGCCACCAACAAAAACCTGTCACGCCCCGCTGCCCGGTGTATGGCGAAGTGGACGCGACGAGGTCCGCTACGTATTTACTGTGAAGTAAATACGCTAAGCATATCTAAGCAATATAAAAGTAAATCACAAGAGACAAGAGATATAGAAATAACATCAACTTTATTAATAACATTCTTTTGTACAATGCATGAAAAGTAAATACAACTGAAATGAAAAGCAATGCCTAAACAGTGGCATAACAGGAAATGAAAATACTGAAAAGAACAAGGTACAATATCTAAAGCTCGGGATCTTCGTGAAACTACTCCAAGTCTTCACCGGTGGGATCGATCTCTGCTGAGTCCAAAGCACCTGACGACATTCAAAGAAGAAAGAAATAGAATGTCGTCAGCGAACAGGTCGCTCGGTAAGTCCCAAAGATAAGGAAGAATTAGAAAGACAGAATAAAAGTATTTTCTAAAGTATTATGTTGCAGAATATTATGGAATATTGTGTTAACACTGTTGTTTGTAGCTTGGTACAGAAGGATGCCAGTGTATACGAGAGGGGTCTCTATATGCTAGAGACCAGGGCAAATGGAAAGTACAAGGAACCGTTAAGCCACGGTACAATAGCA
This sequence comes from Agapanthus africanus, assembly GCA_030015575.1. NCBI lineage: Eukaryota > Viridiplantae > Streptophyta > Magnoliopsida > Asparagales > Amaryllidaceae > Agapanthus > Agapanthus africanus. The sequence continues at coordinate 663,103,312 of CM057342.1, read as the reverse complement.
ACGGAATATAGGTTAGGTGTCTTAATCTGACCACCTCGTGCCACCTTTAACACCTTCCGTACCAATCTACCCCTTAAACCCCGTAGTGTTTTGATAGTATTGTTGTATTGTATTGTGTAAGTTGGATGACCGACCAAAACCATGATATCAGTAAACATGTTGTAACTGCATAATCAGGTAAATGGAATAACGGAATAATGGATGTATATCCATGGTTTGGTTCAGTCGAGTTATATAGATTGTTAATTGGATTCAGGGATTCATGTGTTCATATTGAGTTGGAATATTAGAGAATATAGTTTGACTTGAATCATATTCAAGTCAGAAATAATCAGACTCAAACCCGAGTCAGACTAAAAGAAAAGAAATTTGAAGTTCTATAATTGTTAGGGTCCTTATTGTAATTTATAAAACTTGAGGGGGTTTTATATAAAAATACTTTTGTATAGTTTTCGAGATACACCCCAAGTATTTATTATTCGCCTTTATTGTTATAATGAGTGTAAATTTTATTTGTTTTATTCTAGTGAATATATTCTAATAAAAGTATTAAATTATAATATTGATTTATTTGAAAATTCATGGTATTTTAATTTAACTTTTAATCTTGTAATTTTTAGGAAAAGGTGGAACTTTATATTATAACAAAATAGGCGTTTAAATGATAATTATATATATGTTAATACAAAAATAATTTTAACTAAATATTTTATTCTCCAAAATCTCATTTTTTCTTAAATATCGTATTTTAAACCTTTCGAGACCGAATGCTCCTTGCGGAGGTCTGAATCTCGCACTACTAAGCTCGAGGGTGTACGATAAACCGTACTATCCCTAATGAGTTCCCCAAAGGTGGGTTGTAGTGGCGCTTTGAAAAGATTTAATAAATATTAATCATTTAGAAAAAATGGTTTTATAAAGATGAGGTATTTATCTGCAAAAGGTGTAAATTTCCGTATTTTAGTTTCTAGGGTTTCCTAAGCCAACTAGCCTATTTCTAAAGGTCTAAACGACAAGTCATTAGAAGTCTCAAATCGCCTCTTCACCGCCAATTGCGGCCAGGTAAGTACAAGTGAGGATGGAGGGATCCGCTCACGAATCGTGAGGCGGGCCTTTTAAAGTTACCCAAGCTCACTTGCCTAGCCTAGACACCACAAAGTCAGTTTAGATAAACGATCGATGTCCATGACATATCGTATTTTCCTATTAAATGATTTTGTTTTAAAATTGTAAACAACTTAGAACTTTTAGAAAAGGTTTATAAAGAAAAGGGTATTTTAATGTAAAGTCTTGTATTTTCGTATTCTAAGTTTTGATGATATCAATTAGGGTTGTATTTGCGTGTGTGTGGAGGTAGGTCATTACCTCGTGATCTACGTTAAGGTATAGCAATTGTTAAGGGTTAAATGTGATAACTAAATATTGTGGTATTTAAGTGAAAGAAATACGATAAATGGAAACGTTATCATTTCATGTGAGAAACTTTATCCAAATTGATTTTTAAGTGATTAATAGTCAACATGAATATGTTTAAGCATTATGTAATTTGTGACAAGTGAGTTTTGATAGAAAACCGAATCGGAAATCGGTTTGTTCCGATTTCCGTCGGGTTTTAAAAAGTCGTATTTTTCTTAAAAGAAAAGGGAGATAGAAAGAGGGGGACTTACGGGTTTTGGACACGTTAGAGAGTGAGATGGAGGTATAGGGTTTGCCGGGCGTCGAATCGTCGTGAATGGTCCTAGCACGATCGCCGGAATTCGCCGTCGATTTCGGCAGCGCTTCGCCTTTCGCTCGTTTTCTAATGTACCGAGTTCTCTTGAGATTTTGGGATAGTGGACTTAGGAATGTAGGGTGAGAGGGTAGAGGGTAGGGGTGTTTATATAGGGCTAGACTAGGGTTAGGGTTTTAATTAAAAAAAATATTAAAAATATAAAAATTCATTAAAAATCATTAAATTTTGTAATGAAAGTTATTTATTGAGAATCTGATAACCGATACAAAAAAATAAAGTATGCAAGGGGGTATGACCAAGTCAACACGGAAAAATTCCGTGTTGACGACTCGGCCGTCCGGCCGAGTCCGGCCGGTGGCGCCGGCCCGAGTCGGGGCACCGTCGGGTGAGGAAACTTATGGGGGGAATTTTGGTGCATCTAACTTTTTGGGTTCAGTATAAATTTTGTGAGTTATGGCTGTTTGACTGTTGACTTTCCAAAAAAATTGAAACAAAATAATATAAAAATAATGTGGGGCATGGGATTCGAACTCTGGTTGCTTGGTTCAGCAGTGCAAGATATTACCAATGAGCTACAAGCTCCTTCTTGTAATTATTGTGGTATTTAATTACTTAAAATGATAGCAGCAAGAATAAATGCTCCTTGTATACATTAAATTTAAAGTAAATTGTTGTACACTAAAAATAAAGTTATTATATTCTTGTAGCTTGTAATTAAGAACAAAATAATTACCTATATCTTGTGCTCATGCTAAAATACCCCTTTGTGGATTTTTAAAAAAATATTTGAAAAATTTTGGTATAGAAAAAATTAGGGTTGTTACATTTTCAGGCGATCGAAACTATCCAGGATGACTTGGACCAGCTCACGACACAGCCTGACTTCTAGTTCCTTGTACTTGCTTTCCCGTATGCCATTATTTAGGCACTGCTTATTATCACTGTATCTTTTCATTTTCAAATAGTTGTATGTAAATATGAAAGTAAATAAATTTGTTTCATTTTAATACTCTTGTCATTCTTCTTCATTTTATATATTGCTTAATTACGCTTAACGTATTTATTTCTTAGTAAATACATTATTGCCTGCCACGTCATCATTTCCGTCTACTGGAAGCTGGGCGTGACATGTTTTGTTGGCGGCCTATGTACGTTAGTTCTGCATGAAGTGCTAAGCAATATATCACAAGAATTATAAGAATCAGCAACTATACATTCCTTACATTTCTGATCTCTTGAATCTATCCTAACCATTCCTTTTCTATCAAGGTCATGAATTCTCCCAACAACACCAGCACGAATGTAAATGGCAACACACCACCGCCTACTCTACCACCACCACCTACCATTGTAGCTCCCATCAACGAGCAAACAGTATTACTTGAGGCTATCAAAAGCCTAATGGAGGGTCAGCAGCAGCAGACTACTATCTGTAGGGTATTTTTCGTAACCCGATTGAGATGGGAATACACGTCGCTTGTCAGACGTACTACAGATTCCTTCTGTCGAGGGTAGGCGGGGTTTATTGATTGTGAGGATCCAAATATCCGCAGCCGCGGATTAAGCTGCCGTTAATTACCCTCGCCTTTGGAGCGAAGGAACCTCCGATTGACGGGTCAAACTGGTCATGCGAACTCAATGTGCAGTGTGCGTGTGTTGTGTTTTAAGGGGTCTTGGGTATATCAGGGGCCTCACAGAGTTTACAAAGGTCCCACTATCCGGATAGCGGGCTGGGGATCAAGGGGGCTAGCAGCCCCTTACGGGGTGCGGGGCAGCACCCCGTTAGAAATTTTTTCTAACGGGAGATGTGCTTTGAGTGTTGAGTGCATAAAAAAGAGGGGTGAATAGCGTCCTAAGGACGAATGGGCGCCAGCGCCTCACGTTCCCGGTACATGGGCGCTGGGCGCTGGCGCCTCACGCGTCCGGTACGTGGGTGACGGCGCCTCACGCGCCTGGAATGTGGGCACCGGCGCCTCACGCGCCCGGCATGGGCGCCTGCAGGTAAAGGGGGGCTTAGCCCCGGGATTAGGAGTTAAACTCCGAAGGACTTTTGGAGTTAAACTCCTATAAAAGGGTCTTTTTGTGGAGCTAAACTCCTATAAGATCTGGATTTTGAGCTTAAACTCCTGTATGAACTTACATCTTGGAGTTGAACTCCTCAAAAATTTGTTTGGAGTTAAACTCCTAAAGAAGGGATTCTTGTTCGGAGTTAAACTCCCAAGAGATTTTCGGAGATGATGAAAGGTGACCCCTTTCTTCTTTCTTGAGCACTGGATCTTCTCTTGAGCCTTAGATCTTCTTAAAGTGGAATTTTTGGAGATGGGTCTCCTTCTTCCTCCTCTCTGTTGGCTGGATCTTGGAGAAAAATGGGGGAGATTTAAAAATCTCCCCTTTCGGAGATTTGATGGAAGATCTGAGTTCCCCTTTAAGGGTTTTATGGTGAAAAGCTATTTCTTTTTGGAAAAGAAAAAGTTAAACTCTTGATTTTATTCAGAAAAGAGAAGAAGGTTTAAAATCTTGAGGAAGGAGAAGGAGGCACAGAAACCCTAATTTTTGAGGGGAATCGATTCTTTTTTTATTTCATTATCATGTTGCCGTATATAGGCTTACAAATTTACACATAGCCCCTTGGGCTTTACAAAATGGAATTTTGCCCATCCCATGCCTCATGTGCTCATTTCTTTGCATATGAGCCATGGGCTTTACAAAAATTTGGCTTTTTGCCCATTTATTTTACATTCATACATGAAAATTATATCAAATTTATTTATTACATAATTTTCTTCTTGGCATAGGGGAAGCCAGCCGCTTCATGTTCGGGTTTGACTTGGGCATGGCCCACTTGGCCTGGGCTTGGGGTTGACTTTGATTTTGACTTGGTCAACCGGGGTGTAAATTTTGGCCCCAACACTATCCTCATGCACCGTCCCGAAGCCGAGGCACCCAGAGTAAAACAATTCCGGGCACTGCATCCAAAGCACTTCTCAGGAAAAGAGAGCCCACTGGAGGCGGAAGAATGAGCTCAATCGATTGAAGATGATCTGGCGGCAACTCAAGTGCCAGGTATTTTCTGGGTGAGAGTTGCGAAGCTGCAACTGACCGACAACGTCAGAGTCTGGTGGAAGGCTGAAGAAAGCCGTCTCACCCAACCGATCGAGTGGAAGACGTTTCGCGATCTGTTCGATGCGAAGTACTTCCCTGATTGCCCATTTTGACATGGAGTAGCAGTTCATCCATCTACAATAAGGCTCGATGTGGGTCAAGTCTGTGGATGAATACGATGCTGAGTTTACCATACTTAGCAGGTAAGATGTCTCAAAATTCAAATTCTTGATTTCACTCATTACACTGCTAACACAAGGTCGTAACAGGTTTGTTGCACACCTGATTCGATCCGGGCACGACGATTTCAACAAGGGTTGGACCCGGAAATCCATGCTGCACTCGCTATAAGGGATTTTCCAACCCATGAACTTGCTTTGAAGGCTGCCCGACGCTATGAGACATTTTTGAAGAAGAAGGGCAGACCAAAAACTGCCGGTGTGAAACGCCCTACCACTCAGATGATAGGAGGAGCTTCTTCTAGGCTAAAATTTGCACCTAGGAGACCGGGAGGATCGTTTAACCGGCCCAGTCTATACTTTTGTTTTTACTACAAGAGGACTGGACACATGGCAAAAGAATACAGGTGTGCAAATGGCCTGTGTTTGGTTTATAGCGCATCCACTCACGCCATAGGAGGATGTCCATACCGTTTCAATAAACCTCCAACACCCAGACTCGCAATCACAGTTCCACAGCGGCCAGCCATTCAGGCTCCTGCACCTCGTTTAGCTCTCCCTACACCCGCTCCACGTGAACCTCCTGCACAGCCTCAACGTCAGTTCCATCAGGCATAGAGAAACATGCCTCAAAGGTAGAGAAACATGCCCCAAGGACCGAGGAATGTGCCTCTAGCAAGGAGGAATATATCACGACGTCAGGCTTTCACAATGATGGTTGAGGAGGCCTAAGCCACATGCCAAGTCATCACTGGTAATTTCCAATCCTTTCAAGCCTTTTCAATCCATGTATATCTCTATAACTTTTCTATATCTAAACCCAACCCCATACAACTTAGGTACTATACTAGTAGCCTCCTTACCTGCTCTAACACTCTTCAACATTGGAGCATCACATTGCTTTATGTCGCAACGGTTCGTCCGAACTCATGCGATTCCAGTTAAACCACCCATATCCAGCTGGAATGTCAGTTCAGGGAACGGCGTTCTAAAAGCAACTTTGGGATACGATCTGTGTCTAGTGGTCGTCTGTAAAAGAGAATTTTATGTGAACTTCAAGGTGCTGGACAAACCGAACTTCGACGTAGTCTTAGGAATAGACTGGCTGGGAACTTTCTTCACTACCATCGACTGTTGTCAAAGGAGAGTAGTGTTCGAAATACCAGATTATCCAGTGTTCTATTTCAAGAGTGGAGACCGTACCTTGGAACCTAGCGTTTACAAAGAAAAAACAAAGAAGGTAGTGGTTGCAGCATTGCAAGCGGAAGAATCGAAGCCAGAGGTAGTTCGAAAGTTCGAGGATGTATTCCCGGAAGATATATCAGGTTTGCCTCCCGATCAAGCTCTTGAATTCAGCATTGATTTACTACCTGGTGCGCAAGCTGTAATCAAAGCTCCGTACCGGCAAAGTCCAGAAGGATTGAAGGAGATCCGCATCCAGTTAGACAAACTCCTGAAGAAAGGTTGGATTCGTCCCGGTACTTCAAGTTGGGGATCTCCGGTATTACTTATGAAGAAGAAAGAAGGTTCATACAGGATATGTGTGGATTATTGAGCTCTGAACGAAGTGACGATTAAGAAAAAGTATACACTACCGCGCATCGATGATTTTTTCGATCAGCTAAGTGGTTCTTGTGTATTTTCGAAGTTAGATCTTCGTTCGGGTTATCATCAAGTGAAGGTCAAAGAGTCCGATATTCCGAAGACGGTGTTTAGGACTCAATATAGTTATTATGAATATCTCATAATGCCATTTGGAGTGACCAATGCGCCTGCTATATTTTTGAATCTGATGAACTAAGTTTTCCGAGAGTACTTAGACAGGTTCGTTGTCATCTTCATCGACGACGTCCTGGTGTATTCAAAGAATCGAAAAGAACATGCCAAGCATTTACGGATTTTCCTGGAGACATCGCGACAACATCATCTCTACGCCAAGTACAGCAAGTGTGAATTTTGGCTAGATCAAGTTGGATTTCTCGGACATATCATTTCAGGCGAAGGAATCTCAGTAAAGCCAGCTATCAGCGGAAATACGGTAAAGGATATACGAAGTTTTTTGGGATTAGCAGGATACTACCGACGATTCATTGAAGGCTTTTTGAAGATTGCAGCACCCATGACCAAGCTCACACGTAAAGATGAAGCATTCGTGTGGTCAGAAGCATGTGAAAACACTTTGTAGAACTCAAGTCAAGATTAACTTCTGCTCCTATTCTTGTAATACCGGATAAATTTGGAGGATTTTTTGTGCATTACGATGCATCTGGTAAAAGATTAAGATGTGTTCTACACCAGCATGGAAAGGTTGTGGCTTTTGCATCAAGACAACTGAAGGTTCATGAGCGCAACTACCCAACACATGACCTGGAGTTGGCAGTCATCATCTTCGCACTTAAGATTTGGCGCCACTACCTCTTAGGAGAACGATTGGATATATACACTGACCACAAGAGTCTGAAGTATGTATTTACTCAGAAAGAACTAAACATGCGGCCGAGAAGATGGCTAGAACTCATGGCGGACTTCGACATCAAACTACAGTATCATCCAGGGAAGGTGAACATAGTTCTTGATGTACTTAGCCGCCAGCCATTAGCAATGAATCTCACCGCTCAGTGGAAGCTACAGCAGGAATTGCACGGATTGGCGATCGAAGTAGTTATGCCAGGTAACGCTTCGTATTTGATGAACTTACAAGTCCAGTCCACTCTTGTCAATCAGATCAAAGTAGCTCAAGCAAATGATGCCATGCTACAAAAGATCCAAGAACAAGTAGAAAGTGGACTTCGAAATGACTTCATCATCCATGAAGATGGATCCTTGAGATATGGAAGTCGATTATGTGTACCAAACGACTCTGTTCGAGAAGAGTTGATGAAAGAAGCTCATAGCTCTCCTTATTATGTACATCCCGGTGGTACAAAAATGTACAAGAATCTATGGCAACACTGCTGGTGGTATGGAATGAAGCGCGAAGTAGCTAGAAGTGTAGCCAAGTGTTTGGTGTGTCAGCAAGTCAAGACTGAATATCACAGAACTGCTGGTCTACTTCAGCCGTTACTAATCCAAGAATGGAAATGGCAACACATTACCATGGACTTCGTGACCGCCCTTCCTCGCAGCACGAAGGATAACGGCGCAGTATGGGTTATTGTGGATCGACTCACCAAGTCGGCTCACTTTATTCCATTTCGAGTTGTCCAATCTACAGAGACGTTAGCAAAGAAGTACATGGAGGTAAGTAAGATTTAAACCTTCAAAGTGTACTATATTTGATACCTGATTGATGCTCTAAAGATGATGTGAAGTAGTAATAACCGTAATCAATAACGGTGTCGCGTGTAGCTAGCCGAGATGAGTACGGGTCGTCCTGAGGGAAACGTTGAATCTTTTAATCTTACTTTGGACGTGTTGATTAGTCATAGAAAGGAGAGTAGATAATAGTGAAGAATAGTTATAGATTTTAGATCTATGTTAAACATGGATGTAGAATATAGGTCTAGTTTAAAGACGGATGTAGATTTTGTATCAGAAGAGGGCTTGTAGGGTTCGTTAGGATTTAGTAGTAATGGATGAATACAAAAGATGACTCCTTTTATCTTTTGATAGATTTAAAAATAGATCGATAGTGATGAATGAGGATTAGGGTTGTTTGGAAGAAACTAGTGTTTCCACACTATTGACCATTGTCCTTTCATTGATCTCTATTCATGTCTAGCCCTTAACAAAACAATTGTTAATCTAATCTCAAATCGCGGTCAAGACTATCAATAAATTGATAACGTACCCGATTAGGATGTTAACGATTCTTTTGCTAAAGTTTATAAACTTTATAAGATTTAAAAGAAGTTAAAATATTTTCTTATCTTCCATTGATCTACCCTAATCCTACGAACCCTATCAAGCGGTGAATTACTCGTGCATGATGGAGATAGAAGAACAGATAGAGATCATGATGTAAATATAGAAAATAAATGCAATAAGAATAAAACAGCTACCTTTATTAATCAACTTGATCAATTACACTTTTTGTTCTTTTAGAAAGTGGAATACAAATTCTATTTTTCTTCTCGATCTATCTTGAAGGAGGTAAATGAACAGCTGATTGATCAACCTAGATGCGTGAGTCAACTTGAACTTCATGATCTCTTCGGTTTGATGAACTTCTAAGAGGGGCTCTGGGTTCTATTTATAGTCACAGAAGTTGCAATCCCTGGATTCCATAAATTAGGGTTTGTTGAGACGATCCTACATAGAAAATCCCACATCCTAACTCCCTCATATAGCCGTGGATCCGTCGCATTAGATAGGGTTTAGCCACGGTTAGACGGCCATCTGGTAGGATCTTGGCTTCAAAATTCTGGAGCTTTATCTTGTTGACAAGTGGTGATCTTTTGGATATCTGGATTTTGGAAATCTTCTTTAAGTCTCTGCCAGTATTGATTCTTCGATTTACTTCAATATTTTGGCAGTTTTGATCTCGATATCTCGGATTTCCTTGATTCCAGTCCTGATGTAATTTCTGCATAATATCTCAATGAATAATGTTAGTAATATTTGGTATTTTTGAGATATTATCCTAACCATTTTATATGATATTATATTTTAAGAATATTGATTAAGGATATTTGATATGATATGCATATTTAAATTACTAAAATATTATATAAATATTATATGCATACATTTTCCATCATAATGCTAATTATAATATATAAACATATGGTAAATAGTATTTTTACAGATAAACCCAAATATGTTCTATATTTAAAATAAACACCTTTAGATATTTAAGAAAACTAAGGAAAATGTTATATCAAAAATGCGATATTTTCGACTGAACAAATACCCCAAACTTAAGTTTGATCGTCCCGAGCAAACTATTTATTCAAGAGAAAGAGATAGAAAAAGAAAAACCTAAGTAGCACACTTTCGTAGGCAACACGATTGCACTGAGCACGTGCAACAAGCCGTTAAACCTCTAGGTGTCCCTAGTAGGAGGAGTGTTGTCTCCTAAGGGTTTTCAGCGGATTACACCCGCAAATTCCTATAATAAAATAAAGATGGTGAAAGTCACATACAAAGATAAGAACTATAAAAGAAAGAACTTGAAAATAAGAGTTTCCAGCAATACTAGCTTTTCGGTTTCCATGAGCCCTATTTTAATGGTCATGAAAAAATGTTAGAAATCACATCATCCCTCAATAAAACACGGCCTTTAGTCTTTCTCCCTACTTTTCTTCCAAACATCGATCATATACCCCTACGCGTGTGTAAAAGACATCCCTACACTTAGAGAATTCAATTCAAGCTATCATACTCTTGTCCATCTTCCAAAGTACTTTATAGTCGGTGAATATTTTAGATGAATTGCTCACACATCCTTTATGCGACCGTTAATACTTCTTGAGGTACCAACCGACCGATTACTAAATGTGCTCGCGCATTTAGGTGTAATTCCTCATCTTGCAACACCTAAGGCTTAGCAGTCAGTCAAAAGATTCTCCTAATAGGAAATGATATTCCTATGTTACAGTCAGTCAAAAGATTCTCATCACAGAAATTCTCCATGAAAGACCTGGGTGATGCCACCTACATTCTGGGGATCCGGATCTATCGAGATAGATCAAAGAGGATGTTGGGACTTTCGCAGTCCAGGTACATAGATACCAAATTGAAGAGATTCAATATGGATGATTCTAAGCGCGGTAGCCTACCGGCCTGTCACGGAATCACCCTCTCCAAAGAGATGTCTCCCAAGACTGATTTGGAAAATGATCGCATGTCGATTATACCCTACGCTTCTGCAGTAGACTCTATAATGTATGCGATGTTATGTACCAGACCAGATATAGCATACGCATTGAGCATAGTAAGCCGGTATCAAGCAAACCCAGGGGAGAAGCACTGGATAGAGTAAAGAACATTCTCAAGTACCTGAGGAGGACTAAAGAGATGTTCTTGGTGTATGGCGGAAAAGACCTCCAGATGTAGGCCTTTGCCGACTCCGGCTTCCAGAGTGACAAGGATGACTCCAAATCTATGTCGGGTTATGTATTTACCCTCAATGGAGGGGCGGTCTGTTGGAAGAGTTCTAAACAGGAGACCGTTGCTGACTCAACAATGGAAGCGGAGTACATAGCTGCTTGCGATGCCGCAAAAGAAGCTGTCTGGATGAAGAAGTTCCTCACAGAACTTCAGGTGGTTCCTACCAGTATTGATCCAATACCTCTGTATTGTGACAATAACGGCGCTATAGCTTTAGTGAAGGAACCCAGGTCCCATCAGAAGTCCAGACACATCTTAAGACGGTATCACCTGATCAGGGAGATCGTAGATCGCCTGGAGATCGTAGATCGCCGGGAGATCGAGATAAAAAGAGTAAAGACGGAGAATAACATTGCTGATCCATTCACAAAAGCCATTCCTCATACGCAGTTCGAGAGGCTATTCGAGATCATAGGTCTGCGATATGCCAGCTCATGGCCCTAGTGCAAGTGGGAGATTGTTAGTGTATATGCCCTAGGGGCCATTATTGTATCATACTAGATTGTATATTACTTAATGGAAGCTTGGGATATTCACATTTATATAACAGTCTTGCTAAACATGGTAGTATGCTACTTGGTTGTGTCTAATTTAATATATGCATATGTTTCTTGTAACGTATCACTTATACATATTAGTAGAGCCCATAGGATCTTTGCTTGATTACCAGCGTCGTGATGGCAGCCACACTAGTGAGGGCTGGATAGTCTATAAGCAGCATCCTATACAGGTCCCTGGTCGTTGGATTATCGAGACATGGCATCGATATTCCGGAGTAGACTAGTGTGTACGCTTCTCATCCCAGTTGGGGAGATGGTCTGTCCCACAGCCATCAGTACGTCTTACTGGAGATAGTATACAGGTGCTCGTTGGGTTACGGGTACACCGGACATGACTCGCAAGGGAACTGTTGGTTGGTTTTATACACGTCGTCAGTTAACAGTTCCCATGTGACATGAGTACAGCATAGTCCGCAGACTTGACACTGCTACTTTGCCTCGAGTGTGTCCTACTGTTCTTAGATTGCTACCCTACCACGGCTCAAAGGAGTCGTGCAAACAGGTAGCAGTTGGGTGCAGTCCCGAGGACTTGGAGGCAGTGGCGGTTAGATAGGATTCATCTCTCCCGGTATTGGGAGTTAATATCGCGCTGTGTCAGAGAGCCATTACGCAAAGTCCCTGGCCAGGGCAAGCGAGATTTACTGGTAGGTTCCATTAGTTTCTCAGGGTGTAATAGGCTACGCTCCGACACGACTTATACCGCTATTAGGGGACTGATGCTTGCCGCCCCCTAAGCTCGATATGCGATAGTCTTAGACGAACAGACCGGACTGTACGGAGATTGTCACATCAGGCTCAGTAGGAGTTCGGATGGGTTTCCTCATCGGCCTTCTTATCGACATCTACCTGGGGACCGTTACGTACAGCTAGTGCCGCTTGCGGTCTGTAGTTAAACCCACTGCCAGCGTAGTGTCGAGTCTTTAGAGTCCCACACAGAGAGTTTCTCTGTTCCAGGCGAAACGATATAGAGGTCGTATGGTTTTACGACAAGGGTTCGGACGCATACGTGTTTAAACGCACGTACGACGTTCGGACAGTTTTTACTAGTCGGCTTAGGTTTAAAACAGATTCTAGTATCAGGTTATTGGATTTATACAGTCTAAAGTTTTTCCGTATTTTCACGGATTGGAGGGGCGTTCTCGTAATTTTCCGGGAAGCTTCTAGAAGCATGGTGACTTGGGGGTTAAGGTGGCATAAGCATTTATTGCTTAATGACTCATTTGTGTGATTCATCCTTGGAGTTAATGCTTCATTTATTGAGCTTATGACTCATGTGATGAATCACACAAGGTGAATGCATCAACCATGATGATTAATCATTTATATTATTTATTTGATAAATTGTTATGGTTGTTATATTCTAGTGAGCTCATTATTCATATTCATTCTAATGCTCACCTTCTCTCTCCTCAAGCTCTCTCATTCTTGAAACCCTAACCCTAACCTCTCATGTGTTGAGATCAAGGGTTAGCTAGACTAATACATCCATAACCTCACTCTATATCACCTAGGTTGCTTAGATTAGCACTTTGAGAAACCTAGTTACCTTAAGTTAGAGGTCAAGCTTGGAGTAGGAGCTCTCGGGTGGATCGTCTTTGACTCGAGGAGGCCGTTGAGGTGCCGACGTTCCAAAGAGCCTACGAGGAGTGGAGGACAGCGATGAAGACCCGAAGGACAAGTAACGTGAGGTATAACTTCGAATCCGAGTAGTTAAACCTTTCGTAGTTTGCTAGTAACGGTTTAGATACGATTCATGCGCTCAAGTCCGTGTTACGAAGCTTTGATAATCGTTTTTCATATATTCCGCTTCCCCGCAAGTTCGTGGGGTGTGTGACATGGACTTACAATATACCTGTAGACTTAGGGAGAGAAATGAATAGGGGTATAATAATAGTTAAATGAAAACTACCGCCAAACTTGTACTTCGGAACGCACGGATATTTAGTTAAGTCCTTTTCCACTCACCTCCATTCTTAAAATGAGACAATGTCACCGAGGCTTGGAGGTGAGGCAGAGGAAATTTAGTTATGATAAAGCGGCTCCTGTAAAAACAGGAGCTCCTTCGCTGGGTCAGCAGAAAAATATGGTTTTAATCTATGCCCATTTACTTTAAAAATTGAACCGTTTTTAATATCTTCAACTTCTACTGCCTCGTGCGGGTATATATACCACACCACAAAAGGTCCCTTCCAACGAGATTTTAGCTTACCCGGATGAAGATGAAGACGGGAATCTTAAAGAAGGACTTGTTGTCCTGGTGTGAAGGTTTTTCTAAAAAGGTTTTTATCGTGGAACACTTTAGTCAGGTTCTTCACTATAACCGCATTATCGTAAGCTTCATCGCGGAGTTTGCTTAGCTCATTTAATTGCAGCTTCCGATGGTTGCTAGCTTGATCAAAATCGAAGTTAAGCTCTTTAATAGTCCACATTGCTTTATGTTCGATCTCGACAGGAAGGTGGCATGCCTTTCCAAACACTAGGCGGTATGGAGATATACCAAGATCGGTCTTATAAGCGGTACGAACTGCCCAAAGAGCATTCGTCAATTTGGTTGACCAATCTTTACGGTTTTTAGAAACCGTCTTCTCCAAAATCTGTTTGATCTGCCTATTGGAAATCTTAGCTTGCCCGCTCGTTTGGGGATGATAGGGCGTAGAAATTTTGTGGTTGATTGAATATTTCCGCATCAAGGCCTCGAAAGACCGATTACAGTAATGCGTCCCATTGTCTCTAATTATAGCGCGAGGGTGTCTGAATCGCGAAAAGATATTTTCTTTAAGGAACTTAATAGCATCCTTGTTGTCATTAGTGCGACACGGTATTGTTTCCACCCATTTTGAGACATAACCAACCGCTAACAAGATATATAAATTCCCAAAAGAGTTGGGAAAATGGCCCATAAAATCAATACCCCAAACATCGAATATCTCCACAACCAAGATAGTTTGGAGTAGCATCTCATTTCTTTGTGAAATCCGACCATGTGTTGACACCGTGGGCAAGTTTTGCAATGATCATATGCATCTTTAAATAATTTTAGCCAATAAAAACCACATTGCAAAACTTTTTATGTCGTTTTACGTGGACCAAAGTGACCGCCACATGCCTGATCATGACAAAAAAATAATACACTCTTGAATTCATCATTAGGGACACATCTGAAAATGATTTGATCCGAACAATACTTAAACAAATAGGGTTCATCCCAGTAATTTTTTTTACTTGGGATAGAAATCAAAGATTGTATTGTTTCGACCAATCGCTAGGAATAAGTCCCGTCGCTAGATAATTCACAATATCCACGAACCAAGATTCAAAGGATACGGTCAAGAGTTGTTCATCAGGGAAGGAGTCGTTTATTGGCATGGTCAACATTGGTGAAGAATTGATGCATGAAAAATGGTCGGCTACAACGTTTTCACATCCACTCTTGTCTCGTATGACAAGATCAAATTCTTATAACAACAGGATCCAACGTATTAGCCTGGCCTTAGAATCTTTCTTCGATAAAAGGTGTCGTAGGGCGGAGTGATCAGTGTAAACCATTATTGTCGAGCCAATCAAGTAGGGCTTGAATTTTTCTAATGCAAATACAACTGCCAAGAGTTCTTTCTCGGTAGTTGTGTAATTAATTTGTGCATCGTTCAAGGTCCTACTTGCATAGTAAATTACATGTGGCATCTTATCAAAGTGCTATCCTAAGACTGCACCAATAGCAAAATACGATGTATTACACATAAGCTCGAACGGGTGGTTCCTATCCAGAGATGATAGAACTGGGGCTGTAGTGAGAGAACTTTTAAGTGATTCAAAAACAGCCTCGCAATCCGAATCGAAGTAAAATGTTGTATTCTTGGCCAAGAAAAGAGTTAAGGGTCTAGCAATTTTGCTAAAGTCCTTAATAGATCTCCTATAAAATCCTGCATGACCAAGAAAAGATCGTATATCTTTGATGCATTTGGGAGGAGGAAGGTTATGGATGATATCTATTTTAGCTTTGTCTACCTCAATCCCTTTTCGTGAAATAATATGTCCAAGGACAATACCTTCTTGGACCATAAAATGGAATTTTTCCCAATTTAAAGTTAAGTTCTTATCCTTACAGCGGGTAAGAACCGTGTCAAGATGGCATAGGCATTCCTCAAAGGAGTCCCCAAATATGGAGAAATCATCCATAAATATCTCCAGAAAATTCTAGACCATGTCTGAGAATATCCCCATCATATACCGCTGAAATGTAGCGGGAGCATTGCATAACCCAAAAGTCATGCGTCTATAAGCAAAAGAACCGAAAGGTCAAGTAAATGTTGTTTTATCTTGATCCTTTTCAGCGATGGGGATCTGGTTATAGACAGAGTATCCGTCCAAGAAAAAATAGTATTCATGTCCAGCTAATCGTTCTAACATCTGGTCAATGAAAGGTAGAGAGAAGTGATCTTTCCTCGTTGCGGCATTGAGTTTTTTGTAATCAATACATACGTGCCACCCAGTTTGGGTGCGTGTTTGGATCAACTCATTAGCCTCATTAGTTACAACCGTGATGCCAGACATGTGGATGAAATTAATGGATCTTGGAGTTGGACTTCAGGGTGAAACGTCCTTCTGGGGGTGGAGTATCATTCCGGGAGCCTAATTCCGATTTGCGGAGCATAATTCCGGAGGTTGGAGCATAATTCTAGAAAGCGGGGCATAATTCTAAGATCGGAGCATAATTCTGAGATCGGAGCATGATTCCATGGATCAGAGCATCATTCCGAAGATCGGAGCATGATTGCGAAGATCAGAGCATGATTCCGAATAGTGGAACATGATTCCAAGGGGTCGGAGCATAATTTCGACGAGCGAAGCATAATTCCGGGGACCGGAGCATAATTCCGGAGAGCTGCAGACGTTCTGACCGAAGCATAATTTCGATGCAGAGGTTGATTCCCAGGCGAAGCATAATTTCGACAGGGAAGGCGGATACTCCGAGGCAAAGCATGATTTCGACACGGGGTACATTCTGAGACTAAGCATGATTTCGTCACAGAGCTTGTTGGTTGACGTGATTTCGAGACGGAGCATAATTTCGACGGGGAGGTCATTGGTTGACTTGATTCCAAGGCGGAGCATAATTCCGACAGGGAAGGCATATACACCGAGACGAAGCATGATTTTGACACGGGGTACACTCTGAGACGAAGAATGATTCCAACGCAGAGCTTGTTGGTCGATTTAATTCCGAGGTGGAGCTTAATTCCGACGGGAAGGTCGTTGGTTGACTTGATCCTGAGACGAAACATAATTTCGACAGGGAGGTAATTGTTGCCCTTTTTACGACTTGTACGATTGGTGCTTGATTTGACTTGCTCCGCATTTTGCGGTGTCAAGATTCGACTTGTTTCCAAGGTAGAGCTTGATTCCGTCAGGGAGGTCGTTAGTTGTCTTGCTGACTTGATGTAACATTTCAGAAAAATAAAAATATTATTTTTGGGAATTTTTATAATTTAATATTAATTTTAATGAATATTTTAATATTTCGGTATAATTAAATACCGATAAATGGGGAAAATTTGGAAAATTATGGAAATTATTAAAAAGAGGGTACTTTATGTGATTTAAGCAAATTATGAGAGTTTATGTGTTATTTGATACTAATTTAGTGCTAATCGCGATTAAAATTCGCTAATCGGATTTTAAGCGTGTTTTGTGCACATGCCTTTTTTTTACACTTGCTACATTTTCCTACATGATTTTGGGTGTATGGGTATTTGTTTTGGGTTTACTATTGAGGAGAGAAGAAATAGAAAAGGAAAAGAAAAGAAAAGTCAAGAGGGATGGGCAAGAGAGAGAAAGAGAGGGTGAGGGGTCAACCATGTCTTGAGCCATTCCCACTCCATTCTTTCACTCATTCCTCTCCCCTCTCCTCATCTAGCTGCTGTTGCTGCCCCTCTCTCCCTCCTCCACTACAACCCCCAAAACTTCATTAAAAACACCTCAAAACCCTATCTCCATTTCATAAAAAAGTTGCACAAGCTCACTAGCTACCCCATGGACCAAGAAAGATGGCATTTTGGACACTTGGGGCAACTTAAGAAAATTCTTGAGTTGCCAAATGAGGTATTTTCTGAACCATTAGCTTAGTATTCCCATTGCTTTTATATCCATGTTAAATTAGAACCGATATTGTGTGGTTTTGGTGAACTTTGGAAATTCCAAGTTAGGGCTTAGGGTTTGAATTGATTCCAAAGATGAATTGAGGTGTAATTAGGGACTACAACCCCTGTTGTGATGTTACATTGGACTAAACCAGAAACTAGAAATCCGGAATACGGATTTAGAAAAACGATATCGGAAGAATTGTGGATTCTGTGAATGTATTTGGAAATCTGCTAACACCCGGGTCACCTGAAAATATTTTTGCAAGGACAGTGATACATGCAGGCACCCAGGAAGATAACCCCAAGACCCCAGCCCCTGACTCCACCTTCAGGCCGCAAAAATAATCCTTCTGGCCGCAAATTGCGGCCAGACCTGGGCCATTTGGCCTCGTTCTTGTTCTGTGGTCCCCTCATTAGTAAATTAGAACCTTGGCATATGCAAAATTGTCTGGTTTGACCTAGGGTAAAATCTGGGACCATTTACAATAGTTGCTGTTTTGATTCAAGGTTTCGTTTCTCGTATTTTGAATTCTGGATTTGTGTATTTGTGTTCTACCTCGATCACATGACGTTTGTACGACGATATCGAGGGTTGTTGATGGTGTTGGAAGCGTAGTTCATAGGTTCTAACCTATAGGCCTTAGCGTGTCGTTTTGGATTTTCCGATGTGATTTTCATGTGCTTTTACGATTGTGTTATTTTTGTAGGTACCTTCACGAGGGTTTCATATGATGAAGAAGATGAAGGCGACATCGACACCGGCACGCAGGATGCAATGTGAAGAGATTATATCTACGGGGGAAGTCGGCTGGATGGCGTATAGCACCCCCGCAGTTCGTTGTGATGTATACGAATACGTATACACACATATATATATTATATGTTGATATAAGTTTATTGATGATAAATATGGATTCTAGGTGTTCTTGGATTGGTTTAGTGTTAGTTGCGAAACCCTATAGTAGTGGTTGCACCCACACACACGCACACACATACTTGCATACATTCTTTCTTTTACCTATGCGTATATGGGGATGTGTATATTTACACATGGGTATGGGACTATGTGTTCATATACTGGATTTGAGGATAGTACCGGGGATATGAGATGAGTCGATGAGATTGGATTTGAGGCCGTGAGATCGGTGATATGACAGGGTTCGTATTTGAGATATGACATGATGTTTTTGCGGGTCCTTTGACGTAGTGTTTCATACACATGCATGCATAAATAGATGGTATCAGTATTGTACTAGACGTAGGTCAGTACCCCGGATCTTGATGTTTGATAAAGAGGATACCAGAAGAATGGTGTGATAGATGTGACATTGACCCGTATCCAGATTTGGGAGGCCGTACTACGGATGTACCGTACGAGTTTTATATTGATGATAGATCCGCACTCTTGACTTGAGGATGTCATATTATAGATTTTGGATCGTATATGATACTATTGAGGCGGGATCACCGACTATTATTTATATATTTATCGACTCAGATGTTAGGCGGTTTCCTTATCTTTCGCTCAGCCTGTTAGCTCAGCCCTATAGTTAGTGTAATTGTTAGACTAGATTCAATTCCTACCTATTTCAAAACTAACGAATCGTGGGTATTTTAAAAGACAGGCCAAGGGATTCTACGGATATTTCAAAGGTCGTATCTTTTCTTAAAAACACCGTAGCCCTTATTTGCAAAACACAACGATTCGTGTTATTTCAAATGGCACCATTGTATGACTCATATTTATATAAATGTAGTTTAGTTATCATAGGTGATTATCATTCAGCTCCCGCACATTATTGATGTTCGCTTCGCACCGCATGCTTATGTTGTGTTTTCATACACCATTATTGATACCATGCTGTCAGGACACCAGCACCATTATCGATGATGCGTATGTTCCACGTACACTTACTTGCCGGCTCACACACATCATCATCGGTAATTGCCATGTCACGTACAGTTTAGACAAACTTCATCGACATAGCTTGTTAGCTGATAGTTTCGACATAATATTAGTGTACTTGCCTTATATGCCAGTTTAGACATTGCAGTTATTACTTGCTACTTCATGCATATTATTATTCACTGTTATGCCATATTATGGAGTTTTATGCCTATATTCACTGTTTACGTGCTATTGATGATTGGATTTCGGATTTTCCTGAGATTTCCTGGATTTGGGGGAAAACCGCAAGAACATTTATAAACTTCTTTCTCTCTCTTTTTAAATGAAAAGTGTGGTTTTCCCATGATGTATGAGTCGTCCACCATGAGTTTTCATGATTGCTGATGGATTTTGAGACCCGATTCGAGGAGTTGAATGAACCGTTTCGGGTACATGGTGGGCCCGGTAAGGTACCCCGGGGAAAGAAGTTCGAGTTGTATTCGATGAGCTTGGCAGGGGAGTACTACCTACCGGTGATATTATTTGGACTCGTCGGCTATCCGGAGGATACCGGCCGGAGTCATGAGATGGTTATAGGTCAGTCCGGACAGCCGGAGCCTGAGATATTGATATTTGAGGTTTGAGACACTGAGGTTTTGAGTTTTGATGATACAGGTCAGTCCGAGCAGCCGGAGCCTGAGATATTGAGATTTTGGGATTTATGTTTTGTGTCGATGTTTGACACGGATTTCCCTGTTGATTTCATTGATGTTATTCGATTTATATACATACAGATATCTCTTTAAAAATAGAAAACAGCTGTCTCATTCATTTCATTACTTTACATTCATATCTCATACATATGATATATTGCTACCTGAGGTACTGACACGAGCACTGGGATTACACTTATGTCTAGATGTTTACCCTTGCCACCTTTTCATGCTTCAGACTTATCATTTGAGGATTTTATTGATCGTATGACCTAGGATTGCGTCATACATACGATTTCTGCTCTGGGATGTTTTCTACTCACGAGTTGGCAACTCACCCCGTTGTGCCACAGTTTCTTGCAGGTTTTGCCGTACAGGTTTCGTTACGGCTTTGCTGACACTACTTCCATTTTCGGGTGATTTGCTAGTAGGTGGGTTCACTTGTATCGTAACCACCATTGTACTTATTTTATTCTGTTGTATCTAGAAACTCCATCAACCAAACATGTATTTATTTCTGAGATAGACACCAGTGATGTTTATTCTTTCGACCTTAGAGTCGCGTGTTGTATTTCTAGGGATTTCATGCTGTTTTGAGTTTCCTTTTCAGTTTTGATCCTCGCCCTTCGGCGTTGTATATTATTATTGCTTGCGTGGTTGTGACCGTCGATTGACGAAGAGCTAGCTCCCGCTTGGGGATGCCTTTATTCATTATATATGCTTTATCAGGTTTTGTACCCGTTTGGGGTCGGTATTTACAAAGGAAACTCTGCCGAAATTTTTAGAAAAGGCTTGTGATTTTAAAAATGCATATTTCGGCGTATGTTGCAAAACTACTTAATTTAAATTGGTTTTTCCTTCACTCTACTACTTTACTTGGTTTGGATTTCTGGGTTTTCGGCTTACTTAGATTACGTACGCCTCGAGACGTTTCGTAATTTAAGTGCCGGTCATGTTCCGTACTTTTCGGGTCGTGACAAAAGTTGGTATCAGAGCGTTATGTTTTACCTCCTGAGTGTAGGATGACCCTGGTTGATGGAGTGTGTAGCTTGAGTAGAGTGACGTACCGTACGTATGTTCCATGGCATATTTACGATACGCTACTCCACTTAAGAAGCCTTAGGATGTACATTTCTTTGCACAGTATTATATTCGTTCATGATCTATCCTCTTCGAGATCGGTATGTGATTTTGTTATCACGGTTGTACGGGCACAGAAAGCTACGGCTAGAATTGCAGTCAGCACGAGCTCGTCACGAACGAAGACTGACCAGGGCGTGATTCCAGGGATACGATTGCATAGAGAGGCGTCGTTTTATTGTGTTTTCGTGCCACGAGCGTTTGATGGATCGCTGTTATGAGATTTCTCGGACGTGCGGATTTGCACCAGACGATTGAGCCACTGATAGAGGCCAGCCAGGACGTGATGACCATTGATGTATCGCTTAATCATGATGATTGAGGCACTGTTCAGCGTGCAAACGAATGATCCAGTAGTTGCTGCGAACGACAAGATATCGCCTAGATGTTGGAGCTATTGCAGTACGAGTTATACTTAGAGATGATAGATGGTCGCTAGTCACACGAGGATGAAAGACTAGGACATGTGGTTCGTTCGCTTACCGCGATGCGAGGTCATCAGATTGATTGATTCCAGCTTGAGACGACTTCGCGCGGATATGTTGAGAGTCGACAGAGACGATCGAATGTCAGAAACCCATTATTCCAAGTTTAAAGTATTCGGAAAGACATGCAGGCAATTCTATGGACCCTTTAGAAGAATGAAACCCTAACTCGACATAATGACCGTGTGAAAGCCTTTGAACCTTAGGGTTTGCGGCTGTTCCGCGGCGCCATTAGTGAGTCTTGGGTTTGCCCTTCTACGGCTGGTCCACCGATACCGTGGTATGTACTCGATATTATTAAACTGTACCCAAGATGTTGAGCTCTTAGGGGATTATGAGGTTTTGATGAATCGATCGAATGGTTCGACTTCATTCGGATGCTATGCGGTGAGATGCACTTCTTCGGAGACTCCAGATACGAGGATAGCCGTTGGAGCACAGTCCATGCAGCCACGAAGAGACGAGTCCGAAGCGGTCGACATTTGAGAAAAAAATGGAGTAAGAGGTTCGTACGAGATCTTGACGAGATGACATTCCACTCCGCCGACATCAGAGGTGTGATACGCAAACAGAAGCATTGATTATGGATATATCTTCCAGAAGGAGTCGCGATGAGTATGCAGCCGTTCCGGAACAAGAAACAGATATATTAAAGGACGATGACTTCCGGACAGTTCGGCAGAGACGAGATTTGGGAGAGACCTCGACAGGACCTTTTGGGAATATTTTATGAGAAGACTTGGACCCAGGAGCGGTCATATTGAGCACACCCAGCAGGCCAGAGTTCAGCATTGTCGACGAGACATGCAATAAGTGACCACGACAGTTGGCCAGAGATTCTTAGAGGATGTGCTTGAGCGGGACTATTCCGCCATACTTGATTTCGATATTTTGGACGATCTATTCGCATAATTGATTTTGATGATTGAGTTTCATGATATTTGTTTTCGTGCACCATGGTTGCACCTACTGAGTATTTACAATTTGTGCACAGTTATTTCACTTGATATCGTTTTGTGCCTTGGCTGCACATGCTCATGACTTCATGGATTTCATACAGTTGGGTTGATTTTGTGCATATGGCATGCACCTGATTTGATTTTTGCACTCGGTACAGTTCATATATGCTTGCAGTGCTGTGATATGTATTTTGTGCACTCCAGTTACACATGACTTCGATTTGATGTTATTTGAGGTCTTGATTTTGACTTCATGCCTAGGGCATGCATATGATTTGACTTATGCTTACGGCATAGTTTTTATGCACTTTTAGTGTTTTGATTTGATTTTGTGCATGCTAATGCACATGGTTGTGAGATATGATACCACGGTATACCTGATTTGGATTGAGCCGTATTGTATACTGTCGATTTTGATTCTGATATTGATGTTGATTTCTTGCACTCCGTGCATTTGATTTGGATTTTGCGGATGTTCGACGCTTGATATTGGATTTCGTGATTTCATGCATGTTGGATGCACATGATTTAGATTTTATTCGTGCATGATGGATGCACCTGATTTGGATTTTCGCGCATGTTGGGCGCATGATTTGATATGCGATTTTGGTGCACACCAGATGCACTAAATCGAATTCTTGGTGCATATCAGATGCACCTGATTTTGTTGTCAGGCACACCTGTTGCCCTTGACAGATGTTTCGTGTACACTCGATGCACTTAAATGTTGTTTCCGTGCCCATATATGGCACATTCATGGGTTTTTATTTCCATGCACACCAGATGCACGTAGCATTCATATGCACATTTTGGGATTGATTTCTTATGGAGCAGTACGTTTTTATGATATTTACTATTGTTTTCGTACTAAACAGGACTAGTCCGAGGACAGTACCTGAGTATATTTTGCATGCATTGATAGCTATTGAAGGGAATTCCAAAAAGAGAGCTATAGTCTCAGTATTTACCTACGTGTCTGAGATGACACGAAACGTTTAAAACAAGGAAACCCTTCTAAATTGTTTTCAAAACGGCGGTACGTGCATGTAAACAAAGGATATATATATATATATATATATACAGTTATTTTCTTATAGACGTCCGCCACTGAGGCGCGATATGCGCATCGGGCAGCGATTTTAGACGGTTTGGCATGCATTTGTTCCGATGTTTTAATGATAACTACATGTATAGTTTTGACATATATATCATGTTGATTTCGTTTTGGATTTGACGTTGATGTCTTCCCCATGACTCTGATGATTGCGAGATGCTTGACGGAGTTTTGATTTTGGGTTATCTGCTCATTGTTCTTGCGCATGCATTGCGCTATGATGCATTTTATGCATTGATGGTTTTGGGACCCCAACGGCTTAGTCTTTTACTGAAATATTTTAGTATTGAGGGGTTTAAATTTAAATTCGGGGACTGAATTTCTTTAAGGGGGGAAGATTGTAACATTTCAGAAAAATAAAAATATTATTTTTGGGAATTTTTATAATTTAATATTAATTTTAATGAATATTTTAATATTTCGGTATAATTAAATATCGATAAATGGGGAAAATTTGGAAAATTATGGAAATTACTAAAAAGAGGGTACTTTATATGATTTAAGCAAATTATGAGAGTTTATGAGTTATTTGACACTAATTTAGTGCTAATCGCGATTAAAAATCGCTAATCGGATTTTATCCGTGTTTTGTGCACATGCCTTTTTTTTTACACTTGCTACATTTTCCTACATGATTTGGGGTGTATGGGTATTTGTTTTGGGTTTACTATTGAGGAGAGAAGAAATAGAAAAGGAAAAGAAAAGAAAAGTCAAGAGGGATGGGCAAGAGAGAGAGAGAGAGAGGGTGAGGGGTCAACCATGTCTTGAGCCATTCCCACTCCATTCTTTCACTCATTCCTCTCCCCTCTCGTCATCTAGCTGCTGCTGCTGCCCCTCTCACCCTCCTCCACTACAACCCCCAAAACTCCATTAAAAACACCTCAAAACCCTATCTCCATTTCATAAAAAAGTTGCACAAGCTCAGTAGCTACCCCATGGACCAAGAAAGCTTGCATTTTGGACACTTGGGGCAACTCAAGAAAATTCTTGAGTTGCCAAATGAGGTATTTTCTGAACCATTAGCTTAGTATTCCCATTGCTTTTACATCCATGTTAAATTAGAACCGATATTGTGTGGTTTTGGTGAACTTTGTAAATTCCAAGTTAGGGCTTAGGGTTTGAATTGATTCCAAAGGTGAATTGAGGTGTAATTAGGGACTACAACCCCTGTTGTGATGTTACATTGGACTAAACCAAAAACTAGAAACCCGGAATACGGATTTAGAAAAACGATATCGGAAGAATTGTGGATTCTGTGAATGTATTTGGAAATCTGCTAACACACCCGGGTCACCTGAAAATATTTTTGCAAGGACAGTGATACATGCAGGCACCCAGGAAGATAACCCCAAGACCCCAGCCCCTGACTCCACCTTCAGGCCGCAAAAATAATCCTTATGGCCGCAAATTGCGAACAGACCTGGGCCATTTGGCCTCGTTCTTGTTCTGTGGTCCCCTCATCAGTAAATTAGACCCTTGGCATATGCAAAATTGTCTGGTTTGACCTAGGTTAAAATCTGGGACCATTTACAATAGTTACTGTTTTGATTCGAGATATCATTTCTCGTATTCTGAATTCTGGATTTGTGTATTTGTGTTCTACCTCGATCACTTGTCGTTTGTACGACGATATCGAGGTTTGTTGATGGTGTTGGAAGTGTAGTCCATAGGTTCTAACCTATAGGCCCTAGCGTGTCGTTTTGGGTTTTCCGATGTGATTTTCATGTGCTTTTGCGATTGTGTTATTTTTGTAGGTACCTTCACGAGGTTTTCATATGATGAAGAAGATGAAGGCGACATCGACACCGGCACGCAGGATGCAATGTGAGTAGATTATATCTACGGGGAAAGTCGGGTGGATGGCGTATAGCACCCCCGCAGTTCGTTGTGATGTATACGAATACGTATACACACACATATATATTATATGTTGATATGAGTTTATTGATGATAAAGATGGATTCTAGGTGTTCTTGGATTGGTTTAGTGTTAGTTGCGAAACCCTAGAGTAGTGGTTGTACCCACACACATGCGCACACATACTTGCATATATTCTTTCTTTTACCTGTGCGTATATGGGGATGTGTATATTTACACATGGGTATGGGACTATGTGTTCATATACTGGATTTGAGGATAGTACTAAGGATATGAGATGAGTCGATGAGATTGGATTTGAGGCCGTGAGATCGGTGATATGACAGGGTTCGTATTTGAGATATGACATGATGTTTTAGCGGGTCCTTTGACGTAGTGTTTCATACACATGCATGCATACATAGATGGTATCAGTATTGTACTAGATGTAGGTCAGTAACCCGGATCTTGATGTTTGATAAAGAGGATACCAGGCGAATGGTGTGATAGATGTGACATTGACCTGTATCCAGATTTGGGAGGCCGTACGACGGATGTACCTTACGAGTTTTATATTGATGATAGATCCGCACTCTTGACTTGAGGATGCCATATTATAGATTTTGGATCGTATATGATACTATTGAGGCGGGATCACCGACTATTATTTATATATGTATCGACTCAGATGTTAAGCGATTTCCTTACCTTTCATTTAGCCTGTTAGCTCAGCCCTATAGTTAGTGTAGTTGTTAGACAAGATTCGATTCCTACCTATTTCAAAACTAATGAATCATGGGTATTTTAAAAGACAGGCCAAGGGATTCTACGGATATTTCAAAGAACGTATCTTTTCTTTAAAACACCGTAGCCCTTATTTGCAAAACACCACGATTCGTGTTATTTCAAACGGCACCATTGTATGACTCATATTTATATAAATGCAGTTTAGTTATCATAGGTGATTATCATTCAGCTCCCGCACATTATTGCTGTTCGCTTCGCACCATATGATTATGTTGTGTTTTCATACACTATTATTGATACCATGCTGTCAGGACACCAGCACCATTACCGATGATGCGTACGTTCCACGTACACTTACTTGACGGCTCACACACATCATCATCGATAATTTCCATGTCACGTACACTTTAGACAATACTACTTCATCGACATAGCTTGTTAGCTGATAGTTTCGACATAATATTAGTGTACTTGCCTTATATGCCAGTTTAGACATTGCAGTTATTACTTGCTACTTCATGCATATTATTATTCACTGTTATGCCGGATTATGGAGTTTTATGCCTATATTCACTGTTTACGTGCTATTGATGATTGGATTTTGGATTTTCCTAAGATTTCCTGGATTTGGGGGAAAACCGCAAGAACATTTATAAACTTCTTTCTCTCTCTTTAAATGAAAAGTGCGGTTTTCCCATGATGTATGAGTCGTCCACCATGAGTTTTCATGATTGCTGATGGATTTCGAGACCCGATTCGAGGAGTTGGATGAACCGTTTCGGGTACATGGTAGGCCCGATAAGGTACCCCGGGGAAAGAAGTTCGAGTTGTATTCGATGAGCTTGGCAGGGGAGTACTACCTACCGGTGATATTATTTGGACTCGTCGGCTATCCGGAGGATACCGGCCGGAGTCATGAGATGGTTACAGGTCAGTCCGGACAGCCGGAGTCTGAGATATTGATATTTGAGATTTGTGACACTGAGGTTTTGAGTTTTGATGATACAGGTTAGTCCGGGCAGCCGGAGCCTGAGATATTGAGATTTTGGGATTTATGTTTTGTGTCGATGTTTGACACGGATTTCCCTGTTGATTTCATTGATGTTATTCGATTTATATACATACAGATATCTCTTTAAAAATAGAAAACAGCTGTCTCATTCATTTCATTACTTTACATTCATATCTCATACATATGATATATTGCTACCTGAGGTACTGACACGAGCACTGAGATTACACTTATGTCTAGATGTTTACCCTTGCCACCTTTTCATGCTTCAGACTTATCATTTGAGGATTTTATTGATCGTATGATCTAGGATTGCGTCATACATACGATTTCTGCTCTGGGATGTTTTCTACTCACGAGTTGGCAACTCACCCCGTTGTGCCACAGTTTCTTGCAGGTTTTGCCGTACAGGTTTCGTTACGGCTTTGCTGACACTACTTCCATTTTCGGGTGATTTGCTAGTAGGTGGGTTCACTTGTATCGTAACCACTATTGTACTTATTTTATTCTGTTGTATCTAGAAACTCCATCAACCAAACATGTATTTATTTCTGAGATAGACACCAGTGATGTTTATTCTTTCGACCTTAGAGTCGCGCGTTGTATTTCTAGGGATTTCATGCTGTTTTGAGTTTCCTTTCCAGTTTTGATCATCGCCCTTCGGCGTTGTATATTATTATTGCTTGCGTGGTTGTGACCGTCGATTGACGAAGAGCTAGCTCCCGCTTGGGGATGGCTTTATTCATTATATATGCTTTATCAGGTTTTGTACCCGTTTGGGGTCGGTATTTACAAAGGAAACTGTGCCGAAATTTTTAGAAAAGACTTGTGATTTTAAAAATGCATATTTCGGCATATGTTGCAAAAATACTTAATTTAAATTGGTTTTTCCTCCACTCTACTAATTTACTTGGTTTGGATTTCTGGGTTTTCGGCTTACTTAGATTACGTACGCCTCGAGATGTTTCGGAATTTAAATGCCGGTCATGTTCCGTACTTTTCGGGTCGTGACACTTGATTTGATTTGGGTTGACATCGGTATCGCTACACTGGAATATGGTACCAGGAGCAAATCATCATTTGCCATGAGAGGATTTAAGGATTTTGATTTTGGTTTGGCATCAGCACCGCTACACTGGAATAGAGTACCAGGAGTGAATCATCATCTCCCATGAGGGGATTTCCCTCGTTCTCAGTTTAACGACTTAGGGGTTATCTATTCCCAGTTTAACGACTTAGTGGCCTATTGTTCCCAGTTTAAATACTTAGGGGTCTATTGTTCCCAGTTTAAAGACCTAGGGGTCTATTGTTCCCAGTTTAATGACTTAGAGGTCATTTGTTCCCAGTTTAAAGACTTAGGGGTCTTTTGGATTGATTTGGAATTTCGGGGTTAGGGTCGGCATTAACGTTGCTAACACTGAAGCACAGGTGCCAGAAGCAATTCATCATTTGCCTTTTCCTGTTGGGGAGTGATGGCTTAGGAGACAGGTTTAGGTCCCTATCAGCTAAGGCTTTTCAATTTTATGAGCCGTAAGGGTCCCATAAAAGCATTTTCTCCCTACGAGTCGAAAGGATCTCGTAGGCGTACTTTCTCCATAGGAGTCATGGGGACTCCCAAGTGTGTTTTTCCTTTGTGAGTCATAAAGATCCCATGAAGGTGTTTTCTTATGAGTCGTGAGGATCCCGTAAGGTTTGTTCTCCTCATGTATCGTGAGGACGCATGAATGAGTCTTCCCAAATGGAGCATAATTCCAAGGGCGGAGACCGGCCGCTGGACGGGTGATTGCGGTGGGGCATGGGTATGATGAGAATTATTTGAGCCCGTGGATTGTATACGGTAGTCAACTTAGGGACCAACCGTAGGACGGGGAGAATTTTGGGAAATTGGATTTTGGTTGGTGTCTGCATCGCTCCACTGAAATATGGTATCAGAAGCGAATCATCACTCGCCATTGGGGATTTGAATTTTGGTGGGCGTCTGCATCGCTGCACTGGAATATGGTACCAGGAGCGACTCATAATTCGCCGTTTGAGAATTTTAGATTTTTGCTGGCGTTTACATCGTTGCACTGGAATATGGTACTAGGAGCGACTCATCATTCGCCATTCTTTTACCGCGATTGCTCTATCATTTCAGCTTTTCTTATCACGAAGGTCGCGATTATCCTATCACTTCGGCTATTTATTCGCGGCTGCCCCATCGTTTCGGCTTTATTTTCATCTTTATTATTACCCACTGATTTTTATTACGAGTTGCCCCATCATTTTGGCTTTTTATTTTTTTTATTTTTTTTTATTTAAACATTTTTACATCCCTAGTTTAACGATTTAGAGGTCGATTGTTCCCAGTTTAACGACATGGTGGTCATCGGTTCCCAGTTTAACGACGTGTTGGTCGGTTGTCCCCCAGTTTAACGACATGGTGGTCGATGGAGCAGCAGATTCCCAAAAGGCTTCGGTTTCCATTTGTATGAAATTGGCGGTCGCAGCTTGTTTGTTCGCTAACACGCCAGGGGACAACGAGATTTCTCCCGCCTCATATTGTTTTTCGACCCAATCTTTGAAGACGAAATGGTCCTCAATAGCATGACTTATCACTCTGTGATAGGGGCAATATTTGGGGTCGTCGGTCATATTCGCTTCCTGGGGTCTTTTTGATTCCGGCAATTGTAGACCGTTTCTTAGGGCATCCTTGAATATTTTACGGACTTTGTCCCTTCTGAAGGAATAGACCTTATCCAGCTTCTCTTTCAGTGGAGATTCTTCTCCCTCTCCGAACACTGGCTTCCGAGGCTGGTTGGCATTAGGCCCACTCATCCCTTACTTATTTCGGTTAGCCGAGGTGTTGAAAGATTCAGAATCGTCAGAATTTCCGCTTTTACGATTATCATCCTTTCGGTTTCTCCAGGACCTATTATTATTTTGGGAGTCAGAGGAGGACTCCAGCTTTGAGCATTCCAACCTCTGAACTTTCCTAGTCAGCTCTTGGAATGTTTTGAGACCCGTGGTGCATAGAAACAGGGCCATCCAATTGTTGAGATTTCCGACGAGGAGACTGAAAGATTGGTCCTGCTCTATCGGCGGTTCATATTTGACGGAGAGATTGCGCCATCGGGTTATAAAATCCATGTTGCTTTCGTTGTTCTTTGGCTTGGTCCTTATGAGATCGAAAATTGTGATCTTATCACTGACGCTCATGAACCTCTGCCGAAACAGAGACTCCATTTGGACGAAAGTTATGACAGAGCCATCCGGTATGCTGGCATACCATTCGAAAGCAACATCGGTCAAGCTATTAACGAACTGGCGGAGGAGAAGCGCATCATTGCCCCAGTATTCCCGCATGAGGCTTTAAAGTGGGCGATGTGCTGATTCGCATTTCCCCTCCCAGCGAATCTTCCGAATTTAGAGATGCCATAGCCGCTAGAAAACTTTACCAGATCATACTGAGCGGGATATGGTCTCCCACTACTGCTGATATCTTTTTGCGCTACGGCTTCGACTACCAAGGTTTTGACTTTGTTGGCAACCAAATCCAAGATTTGATCTTGAGTTAGCAGGCTGCTGTCATCGGTAGCCAAGACATTTGCCGAGATAGGATGCGACTGGCTTTCATGCGGTCCGCCCACCTTTGGATTTTGGGGAATAGGCATCAGCTGCCTCGGGACACCGTTTCCCGGTTCATGAGCAGAGCCCTGCACTTGATTGGGCGGCTGAGAGGCAAGTTAGGCCGTGAGCTGTAAGACGGCGTTTGTCAAGTCGTCAATTTTTTAGTAGAGCTTGGCCATCTCCTTGTCTTTATTTCTGAGCTGCTTTCGGAGCTCCTGGAGAAGTTGCTGCTCTGCAGTCTTAGGATGGAAAGTTGGCTCATCTTCGCTTTTCGAGCCCGACTCCTCATGAATTAAGGGCTCCCTCTGCTTATCATCCTCACTGGAAGGGTCTTCATTACCTTCCAGAGGAGGCTTGTCTTGGAATGTGGCAGCCATATTCACACCAGATTGGATTTGAGTTGCGGTGGCCCCATCCTTACTTTTGTTGCGAAGGTTGTTGCTGGGATGCATGCCCACCATGTAGACGGTTTGGATAACACATTCAGCCATCCTTTCATCGTTGGCAGCTGGTTTCGCGGAGCGGTCTGGGCTTTGGAAATTCATAAATTTCAATATGGCCGGAGCCCTAGCCCTTTTGTTGGCCCTATATATGAGCCGCTTCTGCCTCAACTTCTCTGTTTTGAGTGCTTGGCAGGCTTCTGCTCTTCGGGAAGCCGCCATAGGCCGAGTGATGGGGAGGCTTGAGAAGACATCCGCCCGCGTGTCCGTCGAAGGCATCGCTTGGGTTTGAACACCGACTTGCGTTTAGGTTGGGGCGCCCTCAAGACCACTACATTTGGCCTCTTGCCTTTCGAGGCTGGTTTGTCTGTTACCAGGGCTTGAGGAGCAGAGATGGTGTTAGCTGGCATGAACAGAATAAAGCCGAATGGTAGCGGCGGCTCCTCCCACTGTCGCCCGAGACTGGCCGGAAAGACTGTCCTGGCGTCCATCTTCATCATGTAGGAGATGGGTGCTTTGTCGAGAGCTGAGTTGATCCTTAGAGACATTTTGTTGCGTTCTGAGATTGCAATTTGAAATTTGTTAACCTGCATAAAGAAGAATGATTTCAGTACAGGCAATCGATATGTATATTGAATGAGTTCGTATGAATGTTTAACCCGAAATATGGGAGGAGTGATCGGTCCCACCGGGCATGCCAGAATCTTTAGGGTGTTTTTCGTCACCCCATTGATATGGGAATACGCGTCGCTTGTCAGGCACATTACAGATTCCCCCTGTCTAGGGTAGGCTGAGGTTTATTGATTATGGGGATCCGAATCTCCGGCAGTCGCGGACTAAGCTGCCGTTAATTACCCTTCGCCTTTGGAGAGAGGGAACCTCCGATTGACGGGTTAAACAAGTCATGCGAACTCAATGTGCAGTATTGTGTTTTGAAGGGGTTTTGGATATATCGGGGGCCCCGCAAAGTTTTACGGGGGCCCCGCTACCCGGATAGCAGGCTGAGGGTCAAGAGGGCTAGCAGCCCACTTGCGGAGTGCGGGTCAGCACCCCGTTAGAAATTTTTTCTAACGGGGACAGTGTTGTGGAGTGTGTGTGTGTGTATAAAAAAAAGAAGAATAGCGGTCAAAGGACGCGTGGGTGCCAGCGCCTCACGTGCCTAGCACGCGCTTGGGCGCTGGGCGCTGGCGCCTCACGTGCTTGGCACGTGGGCGCTGGGCATCAGCAGCAAAAAGGACTTGGTCCCTGTGCTGGGAGCTGTGCTCCCGATTGACTTTTGGAGTTGAACTCCTGACAAAGAGGACAAAGGGACTTATCCCCTGCACTTGGAGTTGTACTCCTAAAAAGAAAGATTTATTATTTTATATACATATATATATATATATACATATATTTTAAGGAGTTAAACTCCTAAGATATTTTCGGAGCTGATGAAAGGGGATTCTTTTCTTCTCCCTTGGGCCCTGGATCTTCCCCAAAGTGGGGTTTTTGGAGGTGGGTCTCCTTCTTCGTCCTCTCTGTTGGAAGGATCTTGGAGAAAAGGGGATGAGATTTAAAAATTCTTCCCTTTTGGAGTTTTGATGGAAGAACCGCGTTCCCCTTCAAGGGTTTTATGGTGAAAAGCTATTTCTTTTTGGAAAAAGAAAAGTAAAACTCTTGATTTAATTCAGAAAAAGGGGAAGAAGGTTTAGAACCTTGAGGAAGGAGAAGGAGGCACAAAACTTTAGATTTTGATGGGAATCAAAAGTTATTCTTTATTTCAATATCATGCTGCCTTTTATAGGCTAATAAATTTACATATAACCCATTGGGCTTTATCCCATGTCTCATGTGCTCGTTTTTTTTGCACATGAGCCATAGGCTTTACAAAAATTTGGCTTTATGCCCTTTTTTCTTACATTCATACATAAAAAATTACATCAAAATTATTTATTACATGATTTCATTTTGGCATGAGGGAGGTCAGCCGCGGGGCTCGACTTGGGCATGGGCCCACTTGATCTAGGCTTGGGCCCGCTTATTTGGGGTTGACTTTGACTTTGACTTGGTCAACCGGGGTGTAATTTTCGACCCCAACACCCATCTATTTATTCCATGATGAGGACATTGGACAAGCAAATCCTTAAACCGGTCAAAGCATTTCTAAAATGGTTTATTGGGAAGCTGGGTAAACTGGTTGATTTTGCTCCAAACACGGGCTGTCTTATGATTGGGGTAAAATTTCTTAAGGAATGCTATCACGAATTCATCCCAATTGGTAATAGAGTGTGCGGCAGTGTTATAAATCCATTTTTCTGCTAGATCGCACAAAGTAAAAGGGAGAAGACGCAAGCGCATAGCATCCACTGAAAGTTGTGAAGTACCCTTCATCGCGCATACGTTTTCAAATTTGGTGAAAAAAACGTATGCGTCTTAAGACTCAAGCCCATGAAATTTGGACAACAGGTTGATGAAGTGGGGTTTAATTTAAAAATTTTCCCCATTGGCTGGTGGAAGGGATAGACAGGTAGCAAGGGGACCGCATATAGGAAAGCATCTTTCTTGGAGAAAGATGCGCGGTGGATTCTGCGCACCGACGGGTGGTGGCGGGGTGGTGTTATAATCTGATGGAGAACCATCCATCTCGGTCGATGTGGTGGGTGGAGGGGAAAATAAGATGAAGAAGCACCAACTTCGGAGTCGATAGCTGAAACGCGGACAAGACGGGTACTAAAATCCCATGTCCAGCCAAGCATGCACTAAGCGGGTTTAGCGCAAGTGGCAGCGTGTGTGTGATTTAAAATTGGTTTGTTTTGAAAAATTGTCGAACGTGATACAAATCACACAAAAATACGTAATCAACCCTAGAACTATGGTTACCTAGGTCAAGTCTCTAGACCGCTCCTAGACTTCCAAAGGACAAGCCGCAGGATCAATCCTCTACCACTTCTTTATCTCTCTTGTGGCAGGTAAGTGCCAGATAAGTGGGAGGTGTCCGCTATACGAATCACCAAAAATAACGGTCCTAATTAAGTAACCACTTGCCTTAGACACACTTGCTTAGACACCACAAAAGTAATGCAGATAAGCGATAGATTACCCACAACCTTCCTCTGTTCTTATTGAGTGCGACGGTCTTTAGAGTCTTGGTCTAGATATTTTTTAATTAATGTAGGGTGATGCGGATGCTCTTTTTGTGATTTGTGGGGCCTAGGAAGGGTGATGAAATCCCCACCTAATCTGAATTTGGTCTTTGCCCCTTAATGTCCATATTAAAATATGCACAAACCAATTACAAAACACGCAAAAAAAATTTTGGCGGTGATATTTTGCAAAGAATCCTGCAGAAAAATATATTATTGGATTTTTTCAGAGGAGAGAGAAAGAGATAGGAAAGTTACCAGAGAAGTTTGGAAGCACTATTCCCCAATGCCACCGCGATTCCGCCGCAATTAAGGTGCTTTGGCTACTTAAGCGCCGCAGGAAGGAGGGTTCGCTTGAAAAAAATTCACTATGGCCTCCATTGCTCTTATGGTCCTATCTGAAGGTCTCCAAATCTCTGTTTCCTCGTTCTATTGTCTTCAGATTCCCTAGCAAAAATCGTACACTAATCGTTAAAAATACATGTTGATGTTTTGTTTTATTTATGATATGGATCGAATAAGAAATCAACATGAATAGTAAGAAAAAAAATATTACGCACGTATCCCCGGCAACGGTGCCATTTGATTGATGCTCTAAAGATGATGTGTAGTAGTAATAACCGCAATAAAAAACGGTGTCGCGTGTAGCTAGCCGAGATGACACGGGTCGTCCTGAGGGAAACGTTGAATCCTTTAATCTTTCTTTAGACGTGTTGATTAGTAATAGAAAGGAGAATAGATAATAGCGAAGAATGGTTATAGATTCTAGATCTATGTTAAACATGGATGTAGAATATAGATCTAGTTTAAAGACGGATGTAGATTTTATATCAGAAGAGAGCTTGTAGGGTTCGTTAGGATTTAGTAGTAATGGATGAATACAAAAGATGACTCATTTTATCTTTTGATAGATTTTAGATCGATTGTGATGAATAAGAATTAGGGTTCTTTGGAAGAAACTAGTGTTTCCACACTATTGATTCTTGTCCTTTCATTGATCTATATTCATGTCTAGCCCTTGACAAAACAATTGTTAATCTAATCTCAAGTCGCGGTCAAGACTATCAATACATTGATAGCGCACCCGATTAGGATGTTAACGATTCTTTTGTTAAAGTTTATAAACTTCATAAGATTTAAAAGAAGTTAAAATATTTTCTCATCTTCCATTCATCTATCCTAATCCTACTTATCCTATCAAGCGGTGAATTACTCGCGCATGATAGAGATAGAAGAACCGATAGAGATCATGATGTAAATATAGAAAATAAATGCAATAAGAATAAAACAGCTACCTTTATTAATCAATTTGATCAATTACACTTTTTGTTCCTTTATAAAGTGGAATACAAATTCAAGTTTGCTTCTCGATCTATCTTGAAGGAGGTAAATGAACAGCTGATTGATCAACATGGATGCATAAGTCAACTTGAATTTCGTGATCTCTTCGGTTTGTTGAACTTCCAAGAAAGGCTCTGGGTTCTATTTATAGTCACAGAAATTGCAATCCATAGATTCCATAAATTAGGGTTGTTGAGACGATCCTACATAGAAAATCCCACATCCCAACTCACCCATATAGCCGTGGATCCGCCACATTAGGTAAGGTTTAGCCGCGGTTGGGCGGCCATCTGGTATGATCTTGGCTTCAAAATTCTAGAGCTTCATCTTGTTGACATGTGGTGGTCTTTTGGATATTTGGGTTTTGGAAATCTTCTATGAGTCTCTGCCAGTATTGATTCTTCGATTTACTTTAATATTTTGGCAGTTTTGATCTCGATATCTCGGATTTCGTTGATTCCTGTCCTGATGTAATTTCTGCACAATATCTCAATGAATAATGTTAGTACTATTTGGTATTTTTGAGATACTATCCTAATCATTTTATATGATATTATATTTTAAGAATATTGATTAAGGATATTTGATTTGATGTGCATATTTAAATTACTAAAATATTATATAAATATTATATGCATACATTTTCCTTCATAATGCTAATTATAATATATAAACATATGGTAAATAGTATTTTTACAGATAAACTCAAATATGTTCTATATTTATAATAAACACCTTTAGATATTTAAGAAAAGTATGGAAAATGTTTTATCAAAAGTGCGATATTTTCGACTGAACAATAACTATGAAACTCATGCAGGAGATCGTGAGATTACATGGAGTACCTGTTTGCACCGTCTCTGATCATGATACCATATTCCGATCACAATTTTGGCAGAGTCTGCAACCTAGCCTAAGAACGAGTCTGAATTTCAGCATGACTTATCATCCACAAACGGACGGACAGTCTGAGTGAACAATTCAGATTCGGTAGGACATGCTAAGAACTTATATGTTAGACTTCGGAGGTTCGTGGGAAGATCACCTATACCTGGTGGAGTTTTCATACAACAACATCTATCAGGCAACCATTGGAATAGCACCATTCGCAGCACTCTACGAACGGAAGTGTCATTCACCACTAAGTTGGGATAACCTTGCAGATCGTGAACTCCTTGGACCAGAGATGATCGTGGCAACTATGGACGTAGTTCGCACGACCAGGGAAAGAATGCGGATAGCCCAAGACCCACAAAAGCATTGGGCAAATGCAAAGTGACGACATCTGGAGTTCCAACCTAGCGACCATGTTTTCCTAAAGATATCTCCAAACCGAGGAGTGATCCGCTTTGGCAAGAGGGGAAAGCTAAGTCCAAGATACATATGATCGTTTGACATACTCGAATGAGTTAGAGAAGTGTCATACCGTTTAGCACTTCTACCCTCATTGGAAGGAGTGCACAACGTGTTCCACATATCCTAGATAAGACGATATGTGAGCGACCCCAGACACATACTTGATCACTCAAAGTTCACAGTATAGACTGACCTGACTTGCGAGCAACAACCCGTTGAGATCCTGGACCGAAAGGTGAAGACATTACGGAACAAGGAAGTAAACTTGGTCTGAGTGATGTAAGGAAAGCATTCGTCAGGAGAATCAACATGGAAACGAGAAGAAGACATCCGTGCATGATACCCTTATCTATTTGAAAATTAGTTTATATATAAATGTAATTTTCGAGGAGGAAATTTTTATAAGGAGGGTAGAATGTAACGACTCTGAAATCTTTATACGGATAATTTTCTATTAATATACAAGAAATGAGTTTTACAGCCTGAGTTTGAGTTATAAGTTACTTTTGTGAAATAACAGCAAGAAACAACTTGTAGCTCACTGGTAAAGCCTTTGCACTGCTGTGACGTAGCCTCTATGTTCGATCCCCATTAGATACAATTATTTTTTTGAATTTTTTAACTTTTTGGAAGCCCAAAAGATTGCACATGCAAAACATGGTGAAATGAAAAGTTCAGAAAAATCAAACATGTGCAAAATGGTTTAAATACTGAATTGATCAAGTGGCACGAATCTCGAGGAAGATACCTCAAGATCGACCGGTGGAAAGCTCCATAGGGCTGGCAGGGACGGGTGGATGTTGGCTAATGAAGCCTGTGCTTTGAACACTAGTCTCTTCAACTACCCCTAACTCCTCTGCACTGTTTGATTTCCTTGCAATCAAATAAAGACATTTCAATTCAAAATTTATCACAATTTTAATCCTTTTAATTCACACTTTTAATTCTCAAATCCTAATTCTCCACTATAAATAACATCCCTTATCTCGGCTCGGCACCATTCTGAAAATTATATCCAAAACTCTCTAAAAAGTTCCTAGTGCAAGTGAAGTAAAAGAGGAGATAGCAAGCAAGTTGGTTCCGGGAAGACCGAAGCCTATTCCGGAGCTCCCGCGACACCACGAAGCTCGACCCATTTTCTTCAACCTCTCTTTGAGTTTTCTAAACTGTAAGTCACTTCCAATCTCTCTTTCTCTTCATTGAAATTTCATTTTAAAACTTATATCGGTAAGTGGAGTTAATACCAATATCTTTTTTCTAAACCCTAGAAACTCCTTGTCCTTTATTCTTTGATCAACCAAGTTTTTACATGATACATGTAATCTTAAACCCTAATATTTAGAATCAAATTTTATCAAAATTCTCATGTGAAACAACAATAGTATAACTTTTTCATTAAAATACCTTGAACTTTATAAACACCTCTTTTAGTAATTGCTTAACAATACCTTAGGAAAACTTCATGGGGTAACGACCTACCCCACACGCACACTTGGTTTCATAGCACGATACTCATTGTATGTATTTTCGTTTCGAAGAAAAATTTACAATAAAATACCACATAACTTTAAAAAAACGGATTTCTTTTAAAGCGGTATCTCATATCCTTTGTGATTACGCATCTACAACCATCTTTAGGGGACCCGCTAATAGATGGTGTAGATTATCGCACATCCATTAGCTAGTAGAGTAAGATACAGACCTCATCACGGAGCATTCGATCTCGAAAAGATTTAAATACGGTTTTTAAGAGATACGAATTTTCTAAATAAAATAAAATTATTTTTAAAATTAAAATTATATAAAATTATAAATCCATATTTTCAAAATATAATAAACTTATGTTTTTCAAAAATGAAAATATTAACAAATGTCAATAAAATACCATCAAAATACCAAAAATGCAAGTTTTACAATAAAATACCATGAACTTTCAAATGCTAAATATTTATCATTAAAATACCTAAATCCTTAAAATCCATGCTCATGAAACCCTAAATAATACTAATCACCCTCGAGCTTTACTTTTTAACTATATTAAAAATATTTTTTCACAAAACCCCCTCGAGATATATAAAACAATATTTAAGGATTTTAGTAAATATAGGTTTAAACGGGATCAATTATCTTGAGCCCCAGAGAGCCGGAGAAAGTGAGTGCTTGCATATTTAAGGTAGACAACTTAACGGAGTTATCAATGGTAATTGTCTTGGAAAAAGACACAAATCCTGCCGTCCATGTGCAGCAGTTACCGATAACTCCCGAACATAATTCAAGAGCTAAATCAGTTTACAAGTGTCTGACTCGGTCCGAGTCTAATTCAAACCTAAATCTATAATCAAACCTGAATACTTGATCATGAACATGAATACTTGAAATCAAACATCAATATGAAACAAGTGTATTTGACCTGACTTGACCGAACCATGATTATAACTTGACTTGACTACTTGAAAACTTGATTACATCCTGAACATGAATAATTGAACATTTTGAATCTTTGGTTTTGCAAAGTCGGATAATTATAATCTATACAATGTTTACCGCCAGAAACAAAGACGAACCTAGGATGGATCGTCATGCCTGAATCTGGGGACAAATGCTATTTGGATTTATCCATCCACCTCTCCAAAGATACCAAGTTGATTTATGGCACCGTATATCGGAGATTTGGACGGATGCGGCCGTTGTAGCGGACTTCGTCAGATTCTCCCTCATTTTATGAGGGGTTTTTGATTATGGGGAAGCTCTTCCCTGCAGGCGCAAGCCCATGCAGTTAATTACGTTACCGCATTGCGATAACCACTTTCTCCTGCTCCGGCAGTTCACTTCGTGTCGTGTGTATGTTTGGTATTGGTTTTGGTTGCCCGTGGATTGTATACGGAGACTAATTTATGTCGTCATCCGTAGGGCGCGGATTAATCCAAATCTGTATATTTTTAGATTTGGGCTTGGTTTTATTTAAGGACCGTTAATCTAATTTGAGATTAAGATCAACTTAAATATATATGAGCATTCGGGGCTCAATTTGTTTTTGACTAAGGATACGTTAGTCCAATTTAAGACTAAGATCAACTTAGCAAGATTTTGAGGATCATTTTTATTTCAGATCCAATAACAAAGCATTTGGGCTCGGCTACAGAAAAGACTTCAGAGATCTAGCCAATTTGAGGGCTTGGTCTGCTTAGTCTTTTATTTTAAAAGTGCTAGGCACTTATTTGGGCTCTGTTTGTTCAGCTCCTTTCCTTTCATGCCGAAGTGCTAAGCACTTATTTGACCTCTGATAATCACATATATGACATGTGAAGAATTCAGTCATAGGCGCCGCCCAATGAGCGCTGAGCACTCAGAACTTTTGGCTGTTTGCGAAGTGCTATGCACTTTTGTTCAGCGCCCACGTGATGAGCACGTGCGGCGTTGTCCTTCTGTTTTAGGCGCCCGCATGTCTTTCACGTGAGGTCTGGGCGCTGTTAAAAGGGGCCTCCACGTGGGAAGCATGTGAGGTGCTAGTCTTTTTCCTTTTATCAATTTTAGAGATTAAATCTCTGTTAATATTTTCAGAGAGGTTAAACCTCTATCAATAGTGCTTTAACCATTAACGCTCGCTAAAATCACTATATTTTAGG
Source organism: Agapanthus africanus (assembly GCA_030015575.1). Classification (NCBI taxonomy): domain Eukaryota; kingdom Viridiplantae; phylum Streptophyta; class Magnoliopsida; order Asparagales; family Amaryllidaceae; genus Agapanthus; species Agapanthus africanus. The sequence goes on along the minus strand of CM057342.1, from coordinate 663,062,139 downwards.
TTGAGTTTTTAAATAACTAAGTTCTCGATTTGAAGGAACTAAGTTCCGGGAGTATTATGGACTCCATGTTCTTCATGTCCAACCTTGTTCTTCCCTTGATTTTTGATTCTCAAGAACAAAATCTTCCCGATGAGAATTAAATTCTCAACTTGTGGGAGACTTGCCTTGTGGATCTCAGATCCAGAGAAAAAACTAAGTTCTTTGAGAAGGGTTAAACCCTTAGATATGTTAGGTAAATGAGATGTTTTTGATCTCTTCTTTTTGTTGGATATAGTACCATCGAAGTCATTTATTGGATCGCAGGCACGTGATTGCAATGATTGAGGGAGGACCTATACCGGTAGGACAGTCTTACTCGAAATGATAGTATGCTATCTGGTTTGTCTTTATCATCGTGTACATGCTTTAAGTGACATTACAGATCATTATTACACGTTGATAGAGCCCTTAGGATTCTTGCTTGACTACCAGCAGTATGATGGCGATCATATACGTGAGAGTTAGGTAGTCTATAAGCACATCCTTAAAAGTGTCCCTAGTCATGGGAGTTTTGAGACTAGGCATCGATACTCCATTAGTAGACTAGTGTATACAGTCGAGACCCCGACGAGGGGCGGTGGCCGGTCTCACAAGCCAATGGTGTCAGTTGGTTCACCTAAGATGTATACATGTGCTCATTGGGTTATGAGTACACTGGACGGACCCGCCGGGAACATGCTAGTTGGTATTATACCTGTCGTCAGATAGCAGTTCCCTGGTGACATGTGTACAGGTTAGTCTATCGACCTGAGATCGTCATTTGTCTTGTGTGAGTTCCCACTGTGCTTTGATTACTACCCTACCACGGCTCAAAGAGTCATATAAACAGGTTTTAGTTGGGTACAGTCCCGAGCCACATGGAGGTAGTGAGCGGATCGGCAGGGGATTCGTCTCTCCCGGTATTGGGGGTGAGATCGCGCTGTGTTTAGGAGAGCCATTACAAGAAATCCCTGGCCAGGGTAAGCAAGATTTACTGGTAGGTATTCCATTAGTATCTTAGGGTGTTCTGGGCTACCCTCCGACACGACTTATACCGCTATTGGGGGTCTGACGTTTACCATCCCCCTAGGTCCGATATGCGATACTCATAGACGAACGGACCGGACTGTATGGATATTGTCGCCGACAAGCTCAGTAGGGTTTCAGGATGAGTTCGCTCGTCAGCCTCCCTTTTGCTCAATACCTGGACAGCCGTTACGTACAGCTAGTACCACTGACGTGCTTGTGGTTAAACCCACTACCAGTGTAATGATGAGTCTTTAGAGTCCCACACAGAAAGTTTCCCAAGTTCGGGAGAAACGTTGTAGCGGCCGTATGGTATTATGGCAGGGTTCGAACATACACGTGCACCTATGCACGTGTCATGATTCGGACGGATAATACTAGTGGGCTTTGGTTTAAGCCGGATCCTAGTATTATATTGGGTTTGAATATTTTAGTCTCGTTGTATTCGTATTCAGTCGGAATACGGATACAGGTATGTATATACAGATGAAGGGTATTCTTGTAATTCGTTACAAGATTACTTTAGTATATGCCATTTCTCTTTTGGATTAAACATTTTGGTTTAAATGTTTATGTGGTGGAAATTTTGACTCATTTCTTGGCATGAATCTAGCAAGCTCCCTTGGTGACTCATGGCATAAGTCTTGGCTAGGTTTTGTCAAGTAGAAGATATTTTGTGCATAGTGTTTTGTGAGATATTTTTTTGAGCTAGGATATTTTCATGAGATCTTTTTAGTATGATTTTTCCTTCATGATAAGATCCTAACATCTCACAACACACACACACATGGAGAGAGGGCAGCCACTCTTTTGGCTAGGGTCAGCCTTGCTCTTTTCTTCTCTTTTGAGCTTCATAATTTCCATCATGGGCATCTTCTTCAACCTCCACTCGATCCCTCTCATGTCTTGAGAATCCTTGAGTGTATTGAGACAAAGTATTCACACTTCTCTCTACTTCATCCATGGACATCTCGGTTAACAAACTTGATGTCCGAGTTGCTTCGGTTTAGAAGCGGGAGCCCGTATAAAGAATCCTCGATGTGTGTCCTCTTCGACGAGCGTAGCCGGAGAGAGAACTTCGTCGGGGCAGCCACAACAAGCTAGGGGAACAGGTTAAAGACTGAAGGACACGGATCGATCGGTATAACCTCTCTAAACTCTTTACAGTTTACTAGTATAGGGTTAATGGCACGATCCGGATTTTAGGGCTATGTTAGCGCCAGTTTGAAAGTTTTTGTTCCGCATTTGGCCCCAGATTGACGGCCGGGGCGCCGGCATAGACTTACATGGTATCAGAGCCAGGCTATTAACCGTTTACTAGCTTGTTCTAATCTGTTTAAAATATCGATCGGCGGAATTTTCAAAACCGCATTTCCAATATTTCAAGTTTTTGCCGAATTTTTAATGTTGTTGAAAAATAGTTTTCAGTATGTCAGAAAATTGTGCAGGCCTTTCTAAGACCCCTGAAGAAATTTGAAAGCACGATCTCACCATCACGCCATGGAACAACGGCAGAACAAGCATGTTCGCCGCGGTTGCACGGTGGAATTGTGGACTCGGCGCTTCATTTTTCTTCTGGGTGTCAGGTATATGAAAATGTGGTTTCTGAGATTTTTGTTTATGGCCCAGATTTATTTGAATGCTGGATTTGCACTTGAGGTCATTTTGTGAAATTTTGTCAATCGAAATTTTAAATACGTTAGTTTACAGTGCATTACATTTCTATCTGCGACCGTGAATGTCATTCGAGCGGTAAATCTTGTCTAATTGCTATAGCTCTTTTAAACGGGTTTGCGAATGTGACATTCACGTTGATGTTCTGTGTTGTGCTGTATTGTTGCGGATTCGTCGTGATGGATAGCTTGCGTACAATGGTAGTGCAGTTTAGATATATTTGTACATTTGATATCACGGGGCGAGCGTTCGACATGTGGACTGTCGTCACTGTCTGTTTGAATATTATTCTTTTGGGGCACGACCGGGTTGAGGTCGATGTCACCGTTGTACATATTTTCTTTTCTGTACTAGGATTACCCCGCGGTGGAACGCACAGATATCCGGGTTCTAGAGGGCAACGGTCCCGCATCGCATAGCTTTGAGACGGAGGGGGCTTCACTCTAGAATTAGAGAGCTATTCGCCGCACTCGTAGGGGGTACAGGTTGACCCAAGGAGGGGTGCTCAAGTTACCGGATTCCGTGAAGTGCTGGGTGATCCATTCACTTTGCTGAAGAGGGCTGCCTCGCTTCTGGTTTTGGCGGGTAACTTTCCGCACTCGTAGGAGTCTAGGTTTTTATTGCACAGGCTATCCACACAACAACGGGAACATTGGGTTTCAGTTGCGACTCAAAGGAAACCCGGGGCTCCCAGATTATCTGTATTGTTCTGTGATGCTTATTGCTTTTCTGTAATGCTGCATTTATCACGCCTGGAGTGATTATTATATATTGATATATATACTAGTAGATGTTGTATATGTTTTACACCCGCACTAGTCCTGTCCCCGCTCTGTCGTTAGTTAAGTAACCTAACGGGTGATGACGGGACCCAGTGGCGAATGCGGATGGCATATACGTACATCATATTTTCGTTTTTTTGTGGTGTGATTAATTGATGGGACTGTGTTGATTCAGATCAATGCAAGGAAAACAAACCTATTCTGATGTTAATTGGAACAATTTTCAAAAAGCTGTTATTACAAGGTCGTTTTTTTTTGTTTTGCACAGCGGTATTCGGTTATGAATATCCAACACCTCATTCGACGAGGCAAGGGCCGAGATCCCTTCACCGGGAGTGACCCCTTGGACAGAAGTTTACATCAGGGTGATAACTTCACTATAGTCGATTACTTTTTTCTTTGCATCGCAGTATTCAGTTAGAATATTCTGCACCTCATTCCACGAGGAAAGAGCCGAGACCCCTTCACAGGAACTGACCTCTTTAGCAAAGGTTTTCACCACTATATATTTGTAAAAAGCTATTCGGTTCCTTCAACGATATCAAGTTCATTATGTTAAAGGTTTTTCGCCAAAAATCATTCGTAGCCCTCCATCATTTCAGACGGGTAGCACTTACTATTCAGGCTATGTATGTTGGCCTTCGTCAAGGAATAGTGTATGATAGCTATTTATTACTTTTCTGTTGCATAGATAGATGCGTTGATTTGGGACAGTCATACTACTATTTTGGCCTTCGTCAAGGGTATGTACGGGTGGGTTCAAATTAACCTGGATGATGACGGGTAGAACTTGACATGTGACTTATAATATGTTGGCCTTCGTCAATGTCATAAGAGCACGGGGTAAAAATCACATCGGGAGTTTCTAAAGAAACTGAAACTTTCCAGGCATGCGCATACCTTCTGGAGTGTGATAACATGAGTGGATTCCATCACGTTATCATGCGATGATAGTTGGATCCCGATTCCTACTGATGAGTTGGTTTACTCCTCGGGTGATCCCGACTAATTCTTCTTTCAGATTTGGAGGAGAATTTGAGGATACAGTGGGAGACATCTTGATTAGATAAAGTGATTAACCATTCTGATCTAGCTTAGAGTGCACGCAGAGTGTTTCTTTTCTCTCTCTCTTTGGCAGCGACCATGGCCCGACCCTAGACTATGACTCAGTGACCAAGTTAACTGAGCTTTCTTAAAACACTGGCTTTTGGATTGTCTGAGTTGCATACATCATTGCCACTCTTTCTTTTACTCTTTGTATTTCTCCAGAACACCCCGTATTACTACGAACATCCACTTCCATTGGATAAATCCATCGTATGGTTATATATGAACTCGAAGGAACTTGTTCCAAATTCGAGAATGGATTCTGGTTCTGGAGAGATAGAATAGGATTATTCAGTTGTATTTATCCTTTTACCTTCTCTCAGGTTGTGAGGGCTCCTAGGATTAGGAGACAGTACACCTATTACGCTTATTGGATAGTCTTTTTCCAAACCATAGGCAGGTGTCGAAAGGTAGGGAATGAAGAAAACCAATTAGCCTAAGTGTGGTGTATAGAAGGTAATAATTAAAGACAAATAAATGGATTAGAAAGATGGCAACGTAAATTGCAACTGCTATCATTCACGACCAAATCACGTATTTCATCGCCACTCCTACTTCACCTTTGTATTTCCCCATAACACCCCATATCACTACGAACATCCACTTCCATTGGATAAATCCATTGTATGGTTATATACGAACTCAAAGGAACTTGTTCCAGTTCGGGGATGGATTCTGGTTCAGGAGAAATAGGAATAAGGTTTATTCAGTTGTCTTTTATCTTTACCTTCTCTCAGGTTGTGAGTGCTCCTAGGATTAGGACAATACACCTATTACGCTTATTGGATTTGTTGGAGATAGTGCCCTCATAGTCAATTATTGGATCGCAGGTACGTGATTGCAATGATTGCGGAGGACCTATCCCGGTAGGACAGTCTTACTCGAAATGATAGTATACTATCTGGTTTGCCTTTATCAGTCGTGTACATGTTCAGGTGACTGATTGCATGTTACACTTTGATAGAGCCCTTAGGATCTTGCTTTACTACCAACAGTATGATGGCGATCATATACGTGAGAGTTGGGTAGTTTATATGCATATCCTTAATTGTGGTCCCTAGTCGTGGGAGTTTCGAGACAGGGCATCGATATTCCGGAGTAGACTAGTGTGTACAGTCGAGACCCCGACGAGGGGCGGTGGCCGGTCTCACAAGCCACTGGTGTCAGTTGGATCACCTAAGATGTATACAGGTGCTCATTGGGTTATGAGTACACCGGACAGGACTCGCCGGGAATCTGCTAGTTAGTATTATATCTACCGTCAGATAGCAGTTCCCTGGTGACATATGTACAGGTTAGTTCATCGACCTGAGGTCGTCATTTGTCTTGTGTGAGTTCCCACTGTGCTTTGATTACTACCCTACCACGGCTCAAAGGAGTCATGCAAACAGGTAGCTTTTGGGTACAGTCCCGAGCCATATGGAGGCACGTGAGCGGATCGGCAGGGGATTCGTCTCTCCCGGTATTGGGGGCGAGATCGTGCTGTGTCTAGGAGAGCCATTACACTAAATCCATGGCCATGGTAGGAGATTTACTGGTAGGTACTCCAGTAGTATCTCAGGGTGTTTTTGGGCTACACTCCGACACGACTTATACTGCTTCTGGGGGTCTGACGTTACTAGCCCCCTAGGCGGATATGCGATACTCATTGACGAACGGACCGGACTGTATATACATTGTCACTGTTAGGCTCAGTAGGGTTTCTGGATGTGTTAGCTCATCGGCCACCCTTGAGTGCGCTCATCAGCCTCCCTTAAGTTCAGTCCATGGGCAACCGTTACGCATAGCTAGTGCCGCTGACGGTTTGTGGTTAAACCCACTGCCAGGGTACTGAAGAGTCATTAGAGTCCCCCACAGACAGTTTCCCAAGTTTCGGGCGAAACGTTGTAGAGGCCGTATGGTTTTATGGCAGGGTTCGGAAAATGCACGTGCGTTTACGCACGTGTTATTTTTCGGGCAGATAATACTGGTCGGCTTTGGTTTAAGCCGGATCCGAGTATTATATTGAGTAGGTATAATATCTTTGTCTCAGTTGCATTTGTATTCGGTCGTAATATAAATGCGGGTATATTTATACAGTTTCGGGGTTGTCCTGAAATTCGTTTCAGGATCACTTTTGGAAGTTGCCAGTTTCCAGTTTTCTATCAGCCGTCTTTTAACATTCGGTTAAAGACGGATTTATCTTTTCTTCTGATATGAGTGAGTCATCATTCTAGAAGCTTCTAGAAGTGATGATGAGGCTAATAGGTGTTATGTTTTCATTGGTTGCAATTAAAGCATGATGAGGTGTATATGTGAGTCATGCTTTAGGTTTAATGATTCTTGTTTTGGTTAAGATATTTCTTCTTGATCTTTTAAGTGAGAAGCTTTCCTATGTTCACCCCCCCTCTCCTACGGTCACCTCCCTCATTCTATAAAGAGGCCGGCCCCTCTCTCTCTCTCTCATGGTTGTTGATTTCATCGGTTAGAAAAGATATGATAGTTTTGGGGTGTATGGAATTCACTGTTCATTTCATTCCATCACCCGATTTCCACGGCAACTTCATTAACCGATCGTCCACGGACTTGGACGAAGTGAGACAAAGTCATCTACTCATTCTCTACATCATTCTTGATCGTCTCTTTTAGCAAACTTGACGACCGAGTTGCCTCGAGTCAGAGGCGGGAGCCCGTTTAAAGAACCGATCATGTGGTGCCACCTCGACGAAGGATTCGGAGATCGACGAGATCGGAGTAGCCGCAACGGAGCGTGGGATGATGGTTGAAGAACGAAGGACTCGGATCGTTCGGTATAACCATTCTACACTCTTTACAGTTTGTTAGTTTAGCAATAATGGCAGATCCGGGTTAAAGTATACGATAGCGCCAGTTTAAAAGTTTTGTTCCGCATTTTGGCGTCTGTAGACTGCCGGGGCGCTAGCGTAGACTTACAGTGGTATCAGAGCCTAACCATTTTGCTATACTAACTTGTGCTAACGCGTTTAAAACATCGATCCGACCGAAAATCGAAAACTGCCAAAATCGCATTTTCCTTACTTGACAGTTTCTGTTGATTTTAAACGGTGTCAAAATTGATTTCTGTACATCTTAAAAATCCGTGCAGAGTTTTTTAAGACCCACGACAAAATTTGGGGTCGTAACTCCTCCAAGTTGCCGCGGAAGCGCGGCCAAACCCATGGTTTGGCCGCCCTTCCGCGGCCATGTGAGGAGCACGTGCTCCCAATTTTTTTCTGTGGGTTCTTCTTTGGATTTTGGGGTTTCTGGTTAATACAGTTTTGGCCCAGGTTTTGTTACTGTTCACCAGTAAGCAGTGGGGCCCACTTTTTGATATTTGGTCTTTGGTCGATCGAAATTTAAACACGTTAGTTTACAGTGCTTACATTATATCTCCGACCGGGAATGTCATTTGATCGGTAAACCGCGTCCGATTGCTATAGTTCTTTTAGACGGGTTTGCGAACGTGACATTCGCGTTGATGTTCTGTGTTGTGCTGTGATGTTGCGGATTTATCGTGGTGGATAGCAGTGTGCAATGGTAGTACTGTTTGAGTTTATTTGTACATTTGATATTGCGGGGCGAGCGTCCAACTTGTGGACTGCCGTCACTGCCTGTTGTATAATATTCTTTTGGGGCACGACCAGGTTGCGGTCGATGTACCTATTGTACTATTTTTCATTACTGTACTAGGTTTTACCCCGCGACGGAGTGCACGGATAGCCGGGTTCGGGAAAGCAACGGGTCCGCATCTCATGGCTTTGAGAGGCAGAGGGGCCCCACTTCAGAATTGGCAGACTATTCGCCGCACTCGTAGGGGGTACAGGTTGACCCAAGGAGGGGTGCTCAATTTACCGGATTCCGTGAGGTGCCGGGTGTTCCATTCACTATGCTGTGGGGACTGTCTCGCTTCAGGTTTTGGCGGGTAACTTGCCGCACCCGTAGGGGTCTAGGTTTCATTGCACAGGCTATCCACACGACAGGGGAACGTCGAGTTTCAGCAGCGGCTCTGTGAAACTCGGGGATCCCAGATATCTGTATTGTTCTGTGATGCTTATTACTTTCCTGTAATGTTGCATATTATCATGCCTGGAGCGATTATGTATATTGGTTTATATACTATTAGATGTTGTATATGTTTTACACCCGCGCTAGTCCAGTCCCCGCTCTGTCGTTAGTTAAGTAACCTAACGGGTGATGACGGGACCCAGTGACGAATGCGGATGGCATATACGTACATTTTATTTTCGTTCTTTTCTGGTGTGATTGATTGATGGGACTGCATTGATTCTGATCAATGCAAAGTAAAACAAACCTGTTTGAGTTGTTGGAACAATTTTAAAAAGTGTTATTGCAAAGACATTTTCTTTTGTTATGCATAGCGGTATTCAGTGGAATATCCAGCACCTCATTCGACGAGGCAAGGGCTGATATCCCTTCACCGGGAAAGACCCCTTGGACAGAAGTTTGCGTCAGGGTAATAACTTTACTATAGTCGATTACAAGTTGCTTTGCATAGCGGTATTCAGTGGAATATCCTGCACCTCATTCCACGAGGAAAGAGCCGAGATCCCTTTACCGGGAGTGACCTCTTTAGCAAAAGGTTTTCGCCACTATATTTTAAAAAGCTATCAGGTTCCTTCAGCGATATCAAGTTCACTACGCTAAAGGTTTTTCGCCAAAAACCAGCCGTAGCCCTCCGTCACTTCTTTTGGGTATTCAGTAGTATTCAAGCTATGTATTTTGACCTAACGCCAAGGCATAGTGTTTGGTAGCTGCTGGGTATTCAATTGTTGCATAGATAGATGAGTTGGTTTGGGACAGCCGTTCTGCCATTTTGACCTAACGCCAAGGGCATGTGCGGGTGGGTTCAAATCAACAAGATAGTGATGGGTAGAACTTGGCATGTGACTTATGACATTTTGACCTAACGCCAAGGTTATAAGAGCATGGGGCAAAAATTGAGATCGGGAGTTTCTAAAGAAACTGAAACTTGCCAAGTATGCGCATACCTTCTGGAGTATGAATAACGTGGATGCATTCCATCACGTTAACATGCGATGAGAGTTGGATCCCGATTCCCACTGATGAGTTGGTTTACTCTTCGGGTGATCCCGATTGATTCTTCTTTAGGTTTGGAAGAGAATTTGACAGGACAGTGGGAGGTTTCCGGATTAGATAAAATGATGACCATTCTGATCTAGGATAGAGTGCACGCAGAGTGTTTCTTTTCTCTCTCTCTCTTTGGCAGCGACCTTTGACCGACCCTAGACTATGACTCAGTGACCAGGTTGACCGAACCTTCTTAAAATACTGGCTTTTGGATTGTCTGAGTTGCATAAGTCATTGCCACTCCTTCTTTTACCCTTTGAATTTCTCAGAACACCCGTATTACTACGGATATCCACTTCCATTGGATAGATCCATCGTATGGTTATATACGAACTCGAAGGGACTTCTTCGAGGATGGATCCAGGTTCAGGAGAAATAGAATTGGTTTATTCAGTTGTCTTTTATTATCATCTTCTCTCAGGTTGCGAGAGCTCCTTGGTTTAGGAGAGTACACCTATTATGCTTATTGGATAGTCTTATTCCAAACCATAGGCTGGTGCCGAAAGGTAGGGAATGAAGAAAACCTATTAGCCTAAGTAGGGTGTGCAGAAGGTAATATGTAAAGACAAAATAAAGGGATTAGAAAGAGGGCAAAGTAAATTGCGACTGATATCATTCACGACCAAAACCGTGTACTTCATCGCCACTCCTATTTCACCTTTAAAAGAATAAGGTATTATTCAGTTGTCTTTTATCATCACCTTCTCTCAGTTGCGAGTACTCCTTGGTTTAGGAGGGTACACCTATTATGCTTACTGGATAGTCTTCTTCCAAACCATAGGCTGGTGCCGAACGGTAGGGAAGGAAGAAAACCATTTAGCCTAACGATGGTGTACAGAAGGTAACGACTAAAGACAAATAAAGGGGATTTGGAGAGACGGCAATAAAATATACGGTTGAAGTCATGAATTGGATTATGGAAGAGGCATTGCTATGAATACCAGGATACCCCTACGAAACATTTTCATGTTTCAGTGCATTGTTAAAGAAAAACTGTTTTCCCGATTAGACACTTACTCCAAGGGTATGTATTTACCAGGTTTCATTCTCATATCTGTATGGTTTTACAGATGATGAGTGGGAGTAAGATATTGGGAATTAGGTGATCATCCTCATTATATCGGAATTCGTTGTAATTGGTGATATTTGAGGAAATCGCCAGGGTACAGTTTTCTACCTACAACGCACAGGTTTTGAGTTGTTTAACTCAGCGGACTTATACAGAGTATTGTATGTTGTCCAAGTGTCCTTCAGGACAAAGGGGTAGGTCCTCGTACTTTGTTCTGTTTACTTATAACTTCTCTAGTATTTAGACAAGTGTTTCGTAGAAATACAAGGTCTAAGTTTTGAGAAGTTGTGGGTATAAGAATAAAGTAGAGAACCAGATGTCACAAGTATCGGGATTCTTCAAAGAGATTGAAGATGTAGATTCTTGTGATTGGTATTCAGATGATAGTGATGGTTTTGAGAAACGTGTTTCTCTTTCAGGTTACTCATAATTGGATGGATTCCTAAGTTGAGTAATGCTGATCAGCCTCTTTCCATTATGTTGATATGCACTGGAGACAGCTGCATGGTTTGAATATGGTTCCAATTAAATAAGTGCCAAAGTTTCTGTATTGGATATAGAATGGATCGTACCTTAAAAGAAATTAAGGTACGGGGAGTTGTCCAGCTTATGCTTAAAACCAGACTCTGGATAACTCAGGGCACGTTTCTGTAATGGCTGTTTGTGGGTTGACCCTGGCTATGACGAGGGTTGATATTCTACCATTTAGAAGATCAATAGTGATATTGTTCTTGACTCGCCACAGTTTTAGTAAAAATGGATCTTTTTCAGAAAACAGTAGTGGGAGTATGGTAGAACTGGAAGTGATTCCAGAACCGCGAACGATTACGGAAAATTTAATAGGACCTATACATTCAATCAGGTTTGACATTCCAATAGCCACTCCGCAGATTTGGTAGGTAACCTCAGACACCCGAGAGGTACTTCGGTAAGCTCAAGGACGGTGACAGGGAGGTTCTTATCTACCCAGACTTGACACTACTGTTGTTCCAGGCTACGAGACCCGGTAGGAGGGTTGTCGTAGTCAGTGGGAGCATCAGAAGCATGGTGGGCAAGTAGCTTATGTCTATTTATAGACTAGAGCAGTAATAGCGGAGATAGATCATCTGATTTTGATGTGACAGTCATGGGTTTGACTTCAATCAGGATAAGGGATGGATCTGTTAAGAAGGCAGTAGGGTGTGATGTCATGGTATCTGGATGACATACACAGAGTGGGAAGTAAAATTCCTATACTACGATCGGTTGTACTATGGTAGTCACACAGTTGTTTCTCCAGACAGGATATGGATATAATATTTGACATTCTGGTTTCTGGATCTATGGTTTTAGATCTGGATTTGGGTAGTTTCCCAATGTGGGTACTTTGACAGATATTCTAATGGTTTTTAGAATAGTTGACTCCTAGCATGGTAGTGTACCTGCAGGTGATGGAGTCACCCTCTCTAAAGGTGTCATATAGACTAAAGGGGAGAGGGATGTGCATGATTGGCAGATCACTTGCTTAGGCAATTGAGTCAATCATGAGATGTCAAGTACCGCACCAAATGTTGTTTTTGCACTAGATGCAATAAGTTTGTATTAATCCAATCCTGGAGAAACATAAGGAAGCAGTTTTAGAACATTAGTACATGTTCTACGGATTTGATAACGGCAACCTCTTTCGGGAGACGGTTATCATTCCAGGCTTCAAAGGTGACATGGATGACAGAGTGATTGTCAGAGTTTTAGTTTTCCCTTTGACGAGGGACAGTATTATGGACAGGTGGTTCCAGAGGATACTGTGGGTGGCATGGTGCCAGATACTGATTGGTTTCAGTGATCCATACAGTCTAAGAAGTTTGGATATGGAGTTCATTTATGAACTAAGGTCCCATCAGATATCCAGACATATTCTAAGACAGGTACTACTCAATTCGGGAAATGATTTTCTCCGCGAATTTGAGATTAAGAGAGATATAGAAAGATACTTCTAGGCGGATCCACTCACTGAGGCTATTTCTCGAACACAATAGTTTTACAAACGGGCTTTGTGAAACTGATTAGTAGAGGAGTTGGATGTTCGGTTTCACACGGGCTGTGAGTAGTCGACATCGCAATAATTAGCCTTGAGTACAAGTGGGAGATTGTTGGAGATAGTGCCCTCATAGTCAATTATTGGATCGCAGGTACGTGATTGCAATGATTGCGGAGGACCTATCCCGGTAGAACAGTCTTACTCGAAATGATAGTATACTATCTGGTTTGCCTTTATCAGTCGTGTACATGTTCAGGTGACTGATTGCATGTTACACTTTGATAGAGCCCTTAGGATCTTGCTTTACTACCAACAGTATGATGGCGATCATATACGTGAGAGTTGGGTAGTTTATATGCATATCCTTAATTGTGGTCCCTAGTCGTGGGAGTTTCGAGACAGGGCATCGATATTCCGGAGTAGACTAGTGTGTACAGTCGAGACCCCGACGAGGGGCGGTGGCCGGTCTCACAAGCCACTGGTGTCAGTTGGATCACCTAAGATGTATACAGGTGCTCATTGGGTTATGAGTACACCGGACAGGACTCGCCGGGAATCTGCTAGTTAGTATTATATCTACCGTCAGATAGCAGTTCCCTGGTGACATGTGTACAGGTTAGTTCATCGACCTGAGGTCGTCATTTGTCTTGTGTGAGTTCCCACTGTGCTTTGATTACTACCCTACCACGGCTCAAAGGAGTCGTGCAAACAGGTAGCTTTTGGGTACAGTCCCGAGCCATATGGAGGCACGTGAGCGGATCGGCAGGGGATTCGTCTCTCCCGGTATTGGGGGCGAGATCGTGCTGTGTCTAGGAGAGCCATTACACTAAATCCATGGCCATGGTAGGAGATTTACTGGTAGGTACTCCAGTAGTATCTCAGGGTGTTTTTGGGCTACACTCCGACACGACTTATACTGCTTCTGGGGGTCTGACGTTACTAGCCCCCTAGGCGGATATGCGATACTCATTGACGAACGGACCGGACTGTATATACATTGTCACTGTTAGGCTCAGGAGGGTTTCTGGATGTGTTAGCTCATCGGCCACCCTTGAGTGCGCTCATCAGCCTCCCTTAAGTTCAGTCCATGGGCAACCGTTACGCATAGCTAGTGCCGCTGACGGTTTGTGGTTAAACCCACTGCCAGGGTACTGAAGAGTCATTAGAGTCCCCCACAGACAGTTTCCCAAGTTTCGGGCGAAACGTTGTAGAGGCTGTATGGTTTTATGGCAGGGTTCGGAAAATGCACGTGCGTTTACGCACGTGTTATTTTTCGGGCAGATAATACTGGTCGGCTTTGGTTTAAGCCGGATCCGAGTATTATATTGAGTAGGTATAATATCTTTGTCTCAGTTGCATTTGTATTCGGTCGTAATATAAATGCGGGTATATTTATACAGTTTCGGGGTTGTCCTGAAATTCGTTTCAGGATCACTTTTGGAAGTTGCCAGTTTCCAGTTTTCTATCAGCCGTCTTTTAACATTCGGTTAAAGACGGATTTATCTTTTCTTCTGATATGAGTGAGTCATCATTCTAGAAGCTTCTAGAAGTGATGATGAGGCTAATAGGTGTTATGTTTTCATTGGTTGCAATTAAAGCATGATGAGGTGTATATGTGAGTCATGCTTTAGGTTTAATGATTCTTGTTTTGGTTAAGATATTTCTTCTTGATCTTTTAAGTGAGAAGCTTTCCTATGTTCACCCCCCCTCTCCTACGGTCACCTCCCTCATTCTATAAAGAGGCCGGCCCCTCTCTCTCTCTCTCATGGTTGTTGATTTCATCGGTTAGAAAAGATATGATAGTTTTGGGGTGTATGGAATTCACTGTTCATTTCATTCCATCACCCGATTTCCACGGCAACTTCATTAACCGATCGTCCACGGACTTGGACGAAGTGAGACAAATTCATCTACTCATTCTTTACATCATTCTTGATCGTCTCTTTTAGCAAACTTGACGACCGAGTTGCCTCGAGTCAGAGGCGGGAGCCCGTTTAAAGAACCGATCATGTGGTGCCACCTCGACGAAGGATTCAGAGATCGACGAGATCGGAGTAGCCGCAACGGAGCGTGGGATGATGGTTGAAGAACGAAGGACTCGGATCGTTCGGTATAACCATTCTACACTCTTTACAGTTTGTTAGTTTAGCAATAATGGCAGATCCGGGTTAAAGTATACGATAGCGCCAGTTTAAAAGTTTTGTTCCGCATTTTGGCGTCTGTAGACTGCCGGGGCGCTAGCGTAGACTTACAGGATAGTCTTCTTCCAAACCATAGGCTGGTGCCGAATGGTAGGGAAGGAAGAAAACCATTTAGCCTAACGATGGTGTACAGAAGGTAATGAGTAAAGACAAATAAAATGATTTGGAGAGATGGCAAAGAAATATACGGTTACAGTCATGAATCTGATAATGGAAGAGGCATTACTAGGAATACCTGAATATCCCTTCGAAACATATTCATGTTTTAGTTTCACTGTGCATTATTAATTGAAAACTGATTTCCCAATTAGACCCTTGCTCCAGGGTATATATTTACCAGGTATGATTCTTACATCTGTATGGTTTTACAGATGATGAGTGGGAGTAAGTTATTGGGAATTAGGTGATCATCCTCATTATATCGGAATTCGTTGTAATTGGTGATATTTGAGGAAATCACCTGGGTACTGTTTTCAACCTACGACGCACAGGGTTTGAGTTATTCAACTCAGGGGACATATACAAAGTAATGTATATTGTCCAGTGACCATTAGGACAAAGGGGTTGGTCCACATACTATATTTTGTTTATTTGTGACTTCTTAAGTTTTAGACACGTGTTCATAGAAATACAAGATCCAAGTTTTGAGAAGTTATAGGTACAAGAATAAAGTAGAGAACCACGTGCTGCAAGTATCGGGATTCTTCAAGGTGATCGAAGATGTAGATACTTGTATTTGGTATTCAGTAGAGAGTAATGGTTTTTGAGAACTTGCTTCTCTTTCAGGTTACTCATAATTGGATGCACTCCTAAGTTGAGTAATGCTGGTCGGCCTCTCTCCATTTAGTTGACATGTACTGGAGACAGCTGCATGATTTGAATCTGGTTTCAATTAAATCAGTGCCTCTGTTTCTATATTGTATATAGAATGGTTCATATCTTAACGATATTAAGGTACGGGGAGTTGTCCGACTTATACTTAAAACCAGACTCTGGATAACTAAAGGCACGTTTCTGTAATTGCAGTTTGTGGGTTAACCCGGGCTATGACGAGGGTTAACTTTCTACCATCTGGAAGATCAATAGTGATATTGTTCTTGACTCGCCACAGTTTTAGTAAAATGGACTTTTTCAGAAAATAGTAGTGGGAGTATGGTAGAACTGGAAGTGATTCCAGAACCATAAACGATTACTGAAAATTTAATAGGACCTAAAGATTTAATTAGGTTTGACATTCCATTAGCCACTCCGCAGATATGGTGGGTAACCTCAGGCACCCGATAGGTACTTCAGTATTCTCAAAAACGGTGACAGGGAGGTTCTTGTTTACCTAGACTTGATATTACCGTTGTTCCAGATTATGAGACCCGGTAGGAGGATGAGTATAACGTCATTCTAAACTAGTTTTAGAAGTGCACGTGTATATGACTCTGCCAGAGGGTTGTTGTGGTCAGTGGGAGCAGCGAAAGCATAGTGGACAAGTAGCCTATGTCTATTTATAGACTAAAGCAGATATAGCGGAGAAAAATCATCTATTTTTAATATGGCAGTTATAGGTTTAACTTCATCAGAATAGGAGATGGATCTGTTAAGAAGGTAGAAGGGTGTGATGTCCTGGTATTTGGATGACATGCACTTTATAGGAAGTAAAACTCCTATACTACGATCGGTTATACTGTGGTTGTCACACAGTGGTTTATCCACATAGGATTTGGATATTATATCAGGCATTCTGGTTACTGGATCTATGGCTTTAGATCTAGATTTGGGTAGTTTCCCAATCTGGGTACTTAGACAGTATTCTAAAGGTGTTTTAGAATGGACGACTCCTGTCATGGTGGTATACCTACAGGTGATGGATTCACCCCATCTAAAGGTGTCTTACAGACTAAAGCGGAAAGGGATGTGCATGATTGGAATATCATTTGCTTAGGCAATTGAGTCAATCATGAGATGTCAAGTACCACACCAAATGTTGTTTTTGTACTAGATGCAATAAGTTATATTAATCCAATCCTGGAGAAACGTTCGGAAGCAGTTTTAGAACATAAGTTGATGTTCTAGGGATTTGATAATGGCACCCTCCTTTGGGAGACGGTTATCATTCCAAGCTTCCAAGGTGACCTGGATGACAGAGTGACTGTCAGAGTTATAGTTTTCTCTCTGACGAGGGGTAGTAGTTTGGACAGGTGGTCCAAACGGATACTGAGGGAGGCATGGCACAGGATACTAATTAAATTCAGTTGACGATACAGTCTAAGAAGTTTGCTGGATTTGGAGTTCATTTGTGAACCGGGTCCCATCAGATATCCAGACATATTCTAAAATAGGTATTGCTCATTTCGGGAGATGGTTTTCTCCGTGAACTTGAGATTAAGAGAGACATAGAAAGAAACATCAGGGCGGATCCACTCACTGAGGCATTTCTCGAACATAATAGTTTTACAAACGAGCTTTGTGAAACTGATTAGCAGGGGAGTTGGGTGTTCGGTATCACACGGGCTGTGAGTATGCGGTATCGCAATAATTAGCCTTAAGTGCAAGTGGGAGATTGTTGGATATAATGCACTCGAAGTCAATTATTGGATCGCAGGCACGTGATTGCAATGATTGAGGGAGGACCTATACCGGTAGGACAGTCATACTCGAGATGATAGTATGCTATCTGGTTTGTCTTTATCATCATGTACATGTTTTAGGTGACATTACAGATTATTATTACACGTTGATAGAGCCCTTAGGATTCTTGCTTGACTACCAGCAGTATGATGGTGATCATATACGTAAGAGTTGGGTAGTCTATAAGCACATCCTTAAAAGTGTCCCTAGTCGTGGGAGTTTCGAGACTGGGCATCGATACTCCATTAGTAGACTGCTGTATACAGTCGACACCCCGACGAGGGACGGTGGCCAGTCTCGCAAGCCATTAGTGTCAGTTGGTTCACCTAAGATGTATACAGGTGCTCATTGGGTTATGAGTACACCGGATGGACTCGCCGGGAACATGCTAGTTGGAATTATACCTGTCGTCAAATAGCAGTTCTCTGGTGACATATGTACAGGTTAGTCTATCGACATGAGATCGTCATTTGTCTCTTGTGAGTTCCCACTATACTTTCATTACTACCCTACCACGGCTCAAAGAGTCGTGAAAACAGGTTTTAGTTGGGTACAGTCCAGAGCCACATGGAGGCAGTGAGCGGATCGGCAGGGGATTCATCTCTACCGGTATTGGGGGTGAGATCGCGCTGTGTTTAGGAGAGCCATTACACGAAATCCCTGGCCAGGGTAAGCGAGATTTACTGGTAGGTATTCCAGTAGTATCTCAGGGTATTCTGGGCTACACTCCGACACGACTTATACCGCTATTGGGGGTCTGACGTTTACCAGCCCCCTAGGCCCGATATGCGATACTCATAGATGAACGGATCGGACTGTACGGATATTGTCGCAGACAGGCTCAGTAGGGTTTCAGGATGAGTTCGCTCGTCAGCCTCCCTTTTGCTCAATACCTGGACAGCCGTTACGTACAGCTAGTACCACTGACGTGCTTGTGGTTAAACCCACTGCCAGTGTATTGATGAGTCTTTAGAGTCCCACACAGAAATTTTCCCATGTTCGGGCGAAACGTTGTAGAGGTCGTATGGTGTTATGGCAGGGTTCGAACATACACGCGCACTTATGCACGTGTCATGAATCGGACGGATAATAGTAGTAGTCTTTGGTTTAAGCCGGATCCTAGTATTATATTGGGTTTGAATATTTTAGTCTCGTTGTATTCGTATTCGGTCGGAATACGGATACAGATATGTATATACAGATGAAGGATAGTCTTGTAATTCGTTACAAAATTACTTTAGTAGATGCCATTTCTCTTTTGGATTAAACATTTTGGTTTAAATGTTTATGTGGTGGAAATTGTGACTCATTTCTTGGCATGAATCTAGCAAGCTCCCTTAGTGACTCATGGCATGAGTCATGGCTAGGTTTTGTCAAGTAGAAGATATTTTGTGCATAGTGTTTTGTGAGATATTTTTTTGAGATAGGATATTTTCATGAGATCTTTTTAGTATGATTTTTCCTTCATGATAAGATCCTAACATCTCACAATACACACACATGGAGAGAGGGCAGCCACTCTTTTGGCTAGGGTCAGCCTTGCTCTTTTCTTCTCTTTTGAGCTTCACAATTTCCATCATGGGCATCTTCTTCAACCTCCACTCTATCCCTCTCATGTGTTGAGAATCCTAGAGTGTATTGAGACAAAGTATTCACACTTCTCTCTACTTCATCCTTGGACATCTCGGTTAGCAAACTTGATATCTGAGTTGCTTCGGTTTAGAAGCGGGAGCCCGTATAAAGAATCCTCGACGTGTGTCCTCTTAGACGAGCGTAGCCGAACAGAGAACTTCGTCGGGGCAGCCGCAACAAGCTAGGGGCAGAGGTTAAAGACCGAAGGACACGGATCGATCGATATAATCTCTCTAAACCCTTTACCGTTTACTAGTATAGGGTTAATAGCACGATCCGGGTTTTAGTGCTACGTTAGCACCAGTTTGAAAAGTTTTTATTCCGCATTTGGCCTCGGATTGACGGCCGTGGCGCTGGCGTAGACTTACACTTTTTTCTTTACCTAGGATTTTTAGGAGGAAAGTCTTCTTCTTTCTCGAGAATTGAATTCTCTGTTGTTATTGAAGCTTTCTGTAGTCTCTGTATGTCTATCCCTCTCTGTGCGTCCTTCTTTCTGTCTCTCCCAGACTTGAAGTCTCAGGTCCTTTATATAGATAAGGAAAACTGTTTAGAAAATCTCTCATTGAGAAATTCCAATTGATTTAGTTGGTCTCAAAATCAATCTGGGGAATTTTACCCACTATCGGATCTTTGATCCAAGAACTTCTGTATTTACAGAATATGATTTTTGGTTTTTAACGAGATTGGGGAAATATTTTCCCTATACAGAGTTTATTCTGTAAGATGGTGATTTTTTTAATCACCATTGGATTTTTAATCTAAGGGTTCTCTATTTTACAGAGAGCAATCTTTCTTGTTTAGAAAGATTGAGAGAATATATATTCCGAAAATAGAATTTTATACTACCATTGGACTTTTGATCCAATCGAGAGTATCTTCCTTATTTTAGAAATATTTGGGCAATATTTCCTCCCAACAGAATTTAATTCTGTATTTTGATGATTTATCATCCCCGTTGTATGTTTGATCCGACGACTCTTTTTAACAGAGAGTAGAATTTAATTTTACTTGGGTGCCGGCGCTCTCATGTTGTACACGTAGGCGCCATTTAAGACTTTAATTCTAAAGATTGGTATTCCTGTGCTTTGCACATTGACGCCCGTGTGAGGAGCACGTGTAGAGCCATTTAAGAGTTTAACTCTTATTTAATAGATTCTTTGGTGCTTTGCACATTGGCGTTCACGTGAGGAGAACGTGCGGCGCCATTTAAGAGTTTAACTCTTATTTAATAGATTCTTTGGTACTTTGCACATTGGCGTCCGCGTAAGGAGCACGTGCGGCGCCGCCACAAGATTTAATCCTGGCGTTGGTGCCCTCGTGGAGAGCACATGAGGCGCTGCCTCATTTAATTCAAACAGAACTTTGCTCTTTTATTAGGTTAAATATTGGGGAAACAAATGCCCCCACCGTTGCTCTCACGTGGCTTACGCGTGGGTGCAACGGTATCACCTTTTCTAACGTTCGATCTCTTGGAAAGTTGAACCGTCCTTTCATGTCTTATAAATAGGGCCCTTGGCCCTTGAGATGACTGTCGTTTCATCATCTTCCTTCTTCTTTCTTAAGAATTTAATTCTTTTTTCAGAACTTAGATCTCTGTCCAAAGAAACTCTTATAGTTTAAACTCTGTTTAAGAAAATTGGTAAGGATTATGACCATTTATCTCTTAAAAGAGACTCTTTTTGTCTTGGATTTTTAACCCATTAGAGCTTTGCTCTTCTCTTGGAACGATCTCGTAGAGATCTAAAAACTTTGTTTAGGTAGACCATGGGTCTTGGAGATCTTAAGGTTTTACCCTATTACTGACTTTGACCTTTGAAGGTTATTTGGAAATTAATTCCATTTCCTTAGCAGATTTCTGGGATTTTATCCCATTATCAGAGGAATTTAATTTTGGGTTGTTCTACAGAGCTCAGCTCTGAGAATTTTTTTAAGAAGTTCTTTTTGGAATTTTTATTCCTTTTCTTATTTTCATTTTTTAGGGTTCTTTTTTACAGATTTGAATCTGCTGCAAAACTCGTTTTTCAAGGGAGTTGAACTCTATAGTTCAATGAGATTTTTCATTAAATGAGAATACTTTTGGATTTTTACAATGAATGCCTTCCTCGTCATTGATGGGGGCGTTACCTTGATTTTGTGAGGTCCATTATAATGATTTTGGTATTTTGATTGCTAACCCTTTACTGGTTTTTCTTTTCAGATACCATGGCTTCTCATCTATATGATCTTGAAGTGATCATCTTATATGAGGTCATTAGCGTTCAAGGCCGCTGTCAGGGCCAAGAGTTTACAGACGCTCAATACGCTGAGGTGATGCGTCGCTTCGACGATTACAACGGTCGATTGCTCCCCCGCAGTTCTGCCCTTTTGAAGATTATCATGGGGTCGATTTGGGAAGCAATTCCTAGGCTTGGAGAGGCTATGCCACTCGAGACGATTGATGATACTGAAGACAAGGTGAATTCATTAAATCTGATGAGCCTGATCTCAAAGAAGCGAAGAGATGATCTTGTGGATCTTTTGCATCACGTCTTCTAACAAAAGATGATAATATCCACCTACCAGAGAATGTACGACATTAGTGGGGATCCCGACGCTTGCATTCGTGAGAAAATGCATAAGAAAATGACAAAAAAGGACAAAAGCATTTTATTCAGACTGGCTTCCAAGTTCCTGAATCCATGTCCGGAATTCAGTGTTTTGCTGTTGTAAACACTTCTTTTTTATCATCGCCAATGTATAAATTTCTTCGAAGTATGAATGACAAAATTCCCTTTTCTCTTTATGCCAATGCACATATGTGTCTTACATGAAGTGTTGTTATACATATATAGAAACTATTGCTGGCGCTCATGTGTCATCGCGTGAGGCACTGCTAAGAATTTTAATCCTGAACTAGCGTCGGCACTCATACGTTATGAACGTAAGGCTCCGTTCTAATCCTGGAAAGAATCAATGCGGGTGCTCACGTGTCATGCACATGAGGCGCTGCTGATGGAGTCGTTTCACCTCCTTGCTCTGATTCCCATGAGTCAACCCTTTCTTTTCCCATGCCCTTTTTTCATGCCTTGGAAATAGCTCCACCATGCATAACATTTTCTGTACCTAGACTTGAATGCTTCCCTTTATAATCTGAAGCTCTGTTTACCTTTTCTTTCACAAGGAGAGAATCACCTTTTAACAAACCAAGAGTTATGGCTTGCAATTGTCCGTATGCCCGTAGCAACCGTGGGAGGTACCTATCAAGGGAATTGTCCCTCGTTTTGTTGCGCATTTAGCGGATCCCGTTCTCACTAATGACCAGTGTGACACGGTGATGTACGAGCTTCTGGCTTGTAAGGGCTCTCCTCTTCCTGTCGGCTCTATTTGGCTTCGTACGATCTTCTCGTCTGTACTTGCTGACATCCCTCCTGCCGGAGATGACTCTGGCGATGCTCGACGCGGTGGAGGACAAGATCGAGTGCTTCTATGAGACTTGTTTGATTACCCAGCCTCTGAGGGATTGTTCGGTTCATCTACTAAGCCGATACGGGCACAGCGGGCCATCATGTCTGCCTTTGCTGATAAGCACGGCGCTGACCGATGAGGAGCGGCTCCTTACGAAGATCGCCTCTTCGACATGGTGGAGAAGGCAGAGAGGAATTAGAGAATCTTGCATATCATTTTGTTAATCCTTGTATCTCTGATCCCATATTCCGCGATCTTTTCTTTGTGTAATAAATAATAATAATAAAAATAATGTCGACCACTGAACGTTTCATCCCCGGCGCATATTCATATGGGCATGCTGCCTCTATACATACATTTTGTATTTTAATCTTTAGAAGTTTCTGATGCATGCATTTAGACATTGGTGAACATTGGACTGAAGTGATGTATAGCATATGGACGGCTTCGAGATGGCATACGCGACTTTTATTAGAATTTTGATCTAAGAATATAGCGAGCGGATACAAGCGTCTTCTCAAATCTCAATCCTTAAGAAATTTATTTCTGAACCCCGAGGCCTATGAGTTGCGCCTTTCTGTTTCTTGATGTCTTGATTTAGCGCCCATTAGTCTACTTACTCATTTCGAAGTTTGTAGTTTATTCACTCATCTCGGAGTCTCTAGTTTATTCACTCGTTTCGGAGTCTGTAGTTTATTCACTCGTTTCAGAGTTTCTAGTTTATGTACTCATTTCGGAGTTTATTTGGTTTGCCTCTCTTGGGTTTACAGGAAAACGTGTCCTAACATTGTATGTAGATAACCCCCATTCTTTATGATGGAGGTCCGTTAGGTTTGTGGTACTAGGGTTTTAGTCCGCGGTACCATCGCATTGGCTGATTTATTCCTCGATATGCAATCCTTAAGCTGTTGTTCGAGTAGTCCCGCGATTGTCGTGTCATTGATCCCTTCGGAGGCTGGACAAGACGTCTTGAAGTAATCTCCTTAGGCTATATTACCGTCGGAAGAGCAAATGTTAGGAATTTGCCATGACGTTTTTTTTACTTGAGGTTAGGCTCAGTTTGGAACCCTGATGAGTCATAACCACTCTGCACTGGTGTGGGATGATCTCCGATAGTCTTTTAGGCTTTATATGAGTTGTCGTCAAGACCAGAAGCTGTGAATATGCCGTCGCCTCATTTTTGTTTTGACGATGTCGTGTCGTTTCTTTGCTGAAATAGGGTAGACATCTGTAAGACTCCTATGCTGTATGTATCGCACTTGAAGTCCGGAGCTCGGAATATGCCATTGCTCCATTTTTGTTTCGACCCGTATGTCTTTTGTTGACGTTGCGTCTACATCCTGCTGGAGTGAGAAGGAATGCCAGGATAGTCTCTAGGTTGTATATGAACCGTCAAGACTTGGAGCTAGGATTTTGACGTGACTCTATTTCTATTTGACCCTTGGGTATTTGTTGACGTCGTGTCTGCACCCTGCCGGTATGAGGAGAACGTTGGGGTGATCTCTAGCCTTTAGATGTTGCCATTAAGATCTGAAGATAGGATTTTGCCGTCACTTCACATTTATTTGATTGTTACGTCCGCATCCTGCTGGCATGAGAAGCACGTTGAGCTGGAGTTAGGATTTTTCCATCACTCCTTTTTTTTGTTTGACTCTTGGGTCTTTGATGACGTTGCGTCTGCACCCTGCTGGCATAAAAAGCATATCAAGTCGATCTCTAGGTTGTAGATGTCGCCGTCAAGATCTGGCTCTCCCTTTGACGGAGCCTGGTGGAAAATATGGTTTCCTTTTCATTTATGCCCATGGATTGTATACAGGGGTCAGTGTGGACTCACCTGCAAGGCAGAAGAAATTTCATTTTATATTTTATTTTTTTTATTTTCGTGATGCTCTATCTTTTCAGCTTTTCATATCGCGAAAGTCGCGATTGCTTAATCATTTCGGCTTTTTATCCGCAGTGCCCAATCATTTCGGCTATTTTTTATATTTTTTACTCGCTGCTTTTTATTGTGAGTTGCCCAAACATGTAGGCTATTTTTATATGCATGTTTTTTGCTCGCTGATTTTATTGCGAGTTGCCCCATCATTTCGGCTATTTCATATGCCTTTTTTTGCTATTCGCTGCTATTTTTATTGCGAGTTTGGAATCTGATACCAACCTTTATATCATCATCGCTACGACTGAAATATTGTCAGGAGCGAATCATCATTTGCTTTGAAAGGACTTGATGTTTGACACCTGTTCAGGCATCAGCATCGCTACAACTGAAATGTTTGCCACGAGCGAATGATCATTTGACTTTGTCGATTTGAACAAAGATGGCTTAGTAAACCGGGTTAGGATCCTGTCGACTAAGACTTTTTGACTTTATGAGCCGTAAGGGTCTCATAAGGTTATTTCTCCCTACAAGTCGTGAGGATCTCGTAGGTGTATTTTCTCCTTAGGAATCGTGGAGATTCCTAAGTGTGTATTCTTTTATAAGTCATAAGGATCTTATAAGAGTATTTTCTCCTTATAAGTCGAGAGAACTTACAACTGTTGTTCACTACATGGGGAAATTTCTCGCCATTGGAGGAACTTGGTGGGGAATATTTATTCGTGCTCATGGATTGTATACAAGGGTCAATATTGGACCGTCTGTAGAGCAACATTAGGGGAATATGACGGCTTAAGAACAGGTTTAGATCACTGTAGCTTAAGGCTTTTGAATCCTACGAGCCGTGAGGGTCTCATAAGGGGAATTCTCTTTACGAGTCATGAGGATTCTGTAAGTGTATTTTTTTTCTTCTATGTAATATATATATATATACACACACACACGAGATTGCGCTCTTCCGGGTTTCCACAAGCGCACCGGTAGTCCCGCTGCTTTTACTCACGGCGCCCTTTCGGGTTTTCATCCGTGTCCATTTTGCTTATGGACTACCGTTTTTTTTAACGAGATTGCGCCTTTCCGGGTTTTCATAAGCTCGGCGGTATTCCTATATTTTTACTCACAGCGCCCTTTCGGGTTTTCATCCGTGCCCATTTCGCTTGTAAACATGCCTTTTTTTTAAACTGTGGAACTCCCGAAAGTAGTCTCACCGCAGGCGACCCATCTATTTGCCAGTGGGACATGGAGATAATTTCATCGCTGGAGTAGCTGTGTTGCCATTGGAACTTGAGTTGCAACCCTCACCATTGAGACTTCGATTGTAATTTAGATCTCAAGGGAGTGTACGGCCGTATTTTGCGGCGATGTGCATGTTTAAGGACGCTTCGGTCCTATATCGCCCTGTTTGAGGCGAAATATTAGTTTAGGGACTTTTCGGTCCAATGTCGCCATATTTGAGACGAAGTTCTAGTTTAGGGACCTCTCAGTCCTTTGTTAGTTTATGGACTTTTCGGTCCATTGTCGTCGTTTTTTAGGCGAAGTTTTAGTTTAAGAACATCTCGGTCCGTTGTTAGTTTAAGGACTTCTCGGTCCGTTGTCGCCGTTTTTTGAGGTGAGATTTTAGTTTAAGGACATCTCGGTCCATTATTATTTTAGGGACTTCTCGGTCCGTTGTTGCCGTTTTTTGAGACGAAGTTTTTGTTTAAGGACATCTCAGTCCGTTGTTAGTTTAGGGACTTCTCGGTTCATTGTCGCTGTTTTTGAAGTGAAGTTTTAGTTTAAGGACATCTCGGTCCGTTGTTATTTTAGGTACTTCTCGGTCCGTTGTCGCCGTTTTTTGAGGCGAGGTTTTAGTTTAAGGACATCTCGGTCCGTTGTTAGTTTAGGAACTTCTCGGTCCGTTGTTGTCGTTTTTTAGGCAAGATTTTAGTTTAAGGACATCTTGGTCCGTTGTTAGTTTAGGGACTTCTCGATCAGTTGTCGCCGTTTTTGAGGCGAGGTTTTAGTTTAAGGACATCTCGGTCTATTGTCGTCGTTTTTTAGGTGAGGTTTTAGTTTAAGGACTTCTCGGTCCGTACTGCCGTGTTTGAGGCAAATTTCTAGTTTAAGGACATCTCGGTCTGTCATCGCCATGTTTGAAGCGACGGGGTTTCCTTGCATACTACTCTCAGAGTTTTGACTCAGGAAGATAGAGAATGGACACAAGCGCCGTCATATATTATTGACCCAATTCGTGACTCGTTAGGCATAGTAATTTTTGAGGAATCCGCCGTTTATTGGCCAGAAGGGTCTTACGCCATACATATCCATGAGCAGATAGGCTCCACCTTAATAGACTGTTTATGATGTACGGACCTTCATAGTTTGGCTCAAATTTCCCCCGTTTTGCACAATTGGGGATCATTGGTCTTTTTACGACTAGCACGAGTTCGTCTTGGCGAAATGTTCTTAGCCTGGTCAGTCTTTCGTATGACCGTGTCATCCTTGCCTTATAAGCCTCTAGGTTTTGCTATGATTTAAGGCGAGTTTCGTCAAGGGCATCGAGCTCCTCAAGCCAAAGATGAGCATTTTCTTCATCTGTCAACTCATATCGAACCGCTCCTCGTAGAGAAGGAAGTTCTATTTCCAAAGGAAGCACTGCTTCCGTGACAAATACCAATGTGTATAGTGTTATATTCGTTGCCATTTTGAACGTTGTTTGGTATGCCCATAGAGCTTCATGCAGCCTTTCGTGCCAGTCTCTTTTGTTTCTGGACACCATTTTCTTTATAATTTTCGTCAAAGTCTTGTTGAAAGATTCAGCTAGACCGCATGAGGATTATAGACTGAAGAGTATATCCAATTTACTTTATGCTGTTGTGCGAAGCGGCTGATTTTATGGCTCATGTAGGCCGGCCCATTATCCGAGATAATTCGTCGCGGAGTGCCGAACCCGTAGATGACAAGGGTTCTGAAGAAATGGAGGATATTCTCCGTCTTCACCTCCCTTAGTGGTACTGCTTCTGACCACTTAGAAAAGTAATCGGTCATTGCCAGTATGAACCGATGTCCTTTGGACGATGCTGGTTCAATGAGGCCGATTATATCGGTTCCCCACATTTCGAACGGCCAGCAAGCTACTGTTGGGTGTAGCGGATTCGGATGCTGGTGGATGAAGTCCCCATGAATTTGACACAAGTGACACTGCTTCGCATATTCGAGACAGTCCTGAATCATCATGGGCCAATAATAACCCATTCTTTTGATCTTCAGCTTCATTTTTGGTCCAGCTTGGTGAGAACCGCAGAGTCCGTCGTGAGTTTCTTGAACGACTTTCTTTGCTTCCTCTAGCCCCAAGCATCTTAGCTATAGACAGTCAAACGATCTCTTATATAAAGTATCATTGACGAAGGCGAAGGATAGAGCTCGTTTTATGAGCTGATATCTAGGCGACGCATTTTTGGGCGTTCGTTGGGATTTGAAGTGGTCTATGAAGACTTCCCTCCAATCCCAGACCTTTTCTTCGTCCTCTATTTGAAGAGCTACTTGTTCGATCATTTCTTTTTTTCGGATGACTCTATTAATTCTCCCGAAAATATTTCTGTTGGCGCGAGGATCCTGCGGCTTTGCACGATGATCTTTACGTCATAGAGGTCTTCGTCGGCTAATTCCTTAGCCAATTTGGCCAACGCATCCGCCTTGCTATTTTCCGCACGTAGTATATTCTCCAGGATGTAGGAGGGGATTTGCGTCAGTAGTTGCTGCACTCTTTCGCCGTACTTTATCAGTTCTGGCTTGCATGTCTGATAGTCGCCATTTACTTGGCTAACGATCAGCTGGGAATTTCTATATATGAGGAGGTCTTTGATTCCCATGTCGACAGCGATCTCGAGACCTACTATCAAAGCTTCATATTTAGCTTCGTTATTAGTCCTCGGCTCCGTTAAGGAAAGGGCGTAACACAATATCCCTTCTTGCGGGGTCACAAAGATAAGGCCTACACCGGCTTTGATTATGGGGGTATTCTGCTTTCGCTGCTTTATGGAAGATGCTCCATCAAAGTAGAGTTCCCATTGGGAATCAATTTCTTCTTTCTCCCCTTCGATTGT
Organism: Agapanthus africanus; assembly: GCA_030015575.1. Lineage (NCBI taxonomy): Eukaryota > Viridiplantae > Streptophyta > Magnoliopsida > Asparagales > Amaryllidaceae > Agapanthus > Agapanthus africanus. The sequence continues at coordinate 663,033,483 of CM057342.1, read as the reverse complement.
GTCGAACGCGTGTTCATCTGGCAATTCAAAATTTAAGGGGTAGTCGGCTGGTATCGGATGCTCCGCGAGAAAGTCAGTAATGGCTTGGCCTTTTACTGCTTTAAGGGGGCGATACATTATCGAGAACTCCATCAAGAGAAGGGGCCATTTGGCGAGCCTTCCTGTCAGTATAGCCCTTGACATAATATATTTGAGAGGATCAACCTTTGATATGAGATGGACCTCATGCGCCAAGGCGTAATGTCTGAGCTTCGTTATCGCGAAGATCAGTGCCAGGCACTGCTTTTCGATAGGGAGTAGTTGCTTTCTGCCCCCAGGAGAACTCGAATCAAATAGTACAAAGCTCTCTCTTTTTCCTGATCATTCTCTTGTGCCCATAGTGTACCTAGAGAACCCTTAAGGGCTGTTGTATATAGGATAAGGGGCTTTCCCTTAACCGGAGCGGTCAATGCCGGCGGATTTTGCAGGTATTGCTTGATTTCGTCTAATGCATTTTAGCACTTTTGATCCCAGACGAACGGGGTCCCCTTCTTCATCAAATGACTGTAGGGACGGCATTTTCTGGAGAGGTTGGATATGAACCGCCGGATATATGCGAGCTTTCCTTAAAGAGATCGCAACTGGTTGAGGGTCCTTGGCGTGGGCATTTCCGTAATCACCTTGATCTTTGAGGGATCGATTTCGATACCCCGGTGCTGTATGATGAATCCTAGGAATTTGCCTGAGGAGACTCCAAACGCGCATTTCAGAGAATTCATCTTCATATTGTACATCCGAAGACGTTGGAACACTATATTTAGATGTTCCCAATGTTCCTCGTAAGACTTACTCTTCACCACTAGGTCGTCGATATAGCATTCGACAATCTTATGGATGAGGTCATCGAAGATCTTCGTCATGGCCCTCTGGTAGGTAGCGCCAGCATTCTTTAAACCGAAAGGCATCACCTTGTAGCAGAATATACCCAGCGGAGTCCGAAAGGCGGTATGTTTTTGGTCTTCAGGATGCATTTTTATTTGGTTGTATCCTGAAGATCCATCCATGAAGGAGAAGACCTTATGGGTAGACGTGTTATCGATCATCAGCTCGGTAACAGGTACTGGGAGGTCATCCTTCGGGCAAGCTTTGTTAAGATCCCGAAAGTCCACGCAGGTTCGTACTATCCAATTTTTCTTCATCACCGGAATGATGTTAGCGATCCAGTCGGGATATTGAACTTCTTGGATGAAGCCGGAGTCGATTAGTTTCTTGACCTCAGCACTTATACTCATCTCAAGTTCGAGCCACATTCTTCTTGGCGATTGTTTGACTGGCTTTATGTCCGGCGATATGGCCAATTTATGTACTTCTACCTTTGGATCTAGACCTAGCATCTTGGAATAGTTCCATGCGAAATAGTTTTTGTATTGCATGTGCACGTCTTTTAACATAGCTACCTGTTTTTTAGATAGCAGCTCACTGACGAACATTGGCCTCGGATTGTTTTCCGTCCCTAAGTCAATTTTCCTAGGTTGTCCTCCGTAGTGTGTATCCCGTCTTCCAGCTCTTTTGGTGCTAGTGGAAACTCTGAGATCACCTCATTCTCATCTTCATTTGCGAAGCACCTGAAGGGGTCATCTATCGTCTTGTGCCCTACCTCTTTTGAGAGTGTTATCACATGGCAGGTACGGTCTCGCTTCCATCCTTGATGTTGAGCTGGTCCTATCCTTGCGGTATAGGTCCTTTTTGGCTCATGCTTCTGCGGTGGGGTTACCCTCCAGCTGTCGGATAAAGCGAACTTGCCTTGTTGATACTGGACTTCGACCCAGTCTTTGAAGGTGAAGCAGTCTTCAAGGGGATGACCTATTGCTCGGTGATAGGAAAAATAATCCGGGTAATGGACCTCGTTTATTTGTTCGGGATGCCGAGACACCGGGAGCGTCATCATTTGGTGCTTCATGACAAAGTCGAATATTTTCCTTGTCTTGTCTTGAGGGAAAGAGTATTCTCGACCTATCTTCTTTATAAAGGACGGGTTCCAATCAAGTTTTTCTTGATAGCGCGGCTTCTTAGATCTGCTTTATTGTTTTTTTTTTTGCGCCCTTTATCCTGTTTTTGCCTCTATTTTGGGTTTTTCCCTTTTTGCGAGGACATACAGCGAGCTGGGGAAAAAATGCATTGTAGTCTTCTTTCTCCGCAAGTTGTTGATTGAGGCGCTGCGTCCTGACTTTTTCATAAATAGTCATTTCGCGGCCGTGGTTGTCTCGACTCCTTTGATAAGCATCCTCTATTAGCTTTTCTATTTGTTCTTCGAGCGACGGACTTAACGTTCTTAAAGCGGGATTTCGCTCCGTTTCAACGTCACGTCTATTCGGACGAGCATTTTCCTCTTCTCTGGAGCTGTTTATGATGCGGCAGGTATAAAACTGCTCCCGTTTCCTGGATCGAATATATCAGAGCCCGGTTGTCTCTTTCTTCCCGTTGGGCATCTTTCGCTGGGTCCCAGGGATGCCCCAAATCTTTTTGTAGACTTGGGCTTGCCGAACAGTTTGTTCGAGGGGTACACCTTGGCATCTTAACAGCCTTTTCAATCCCTTCACATAGTATCTTGGCAGACAGATTGGTTGAAGCCCGTCGAGTGCAAAATCGGCACTGTGCCAAACTTCTTTCTCTACTCTGGTCTCCGTAAATTGGTAAAAGAGGACCGTCTTTTCACCTCTTCTCCTGGGAGGCACGTAGAAAGTCTGTAGTTCCTGTACGTTGTATGTATTGAGCGCATCAAGTTCCTTGTAATGCTGAGGCAGAACCATTGTGATTTCCAGGCTCTGATCTGCTTCGTCGAGGGTTTGCACTGGCGGGCGGAAGGAGAACACTGCGTTGGCCTCATCCTCAGAGTCCCTGCCAAAGACCAAAATGGGAGTAGATGGTCCGGGTTTGTTTTCTTGGGGTTGCCCCGAGTAGACTATTTCTTCATCTTCCTCGATATCTCTCCCAAAGATCGGGATGGTGGCGACGGACTTCTGTTTATCCTCCAGTTTATGACATCTTTCCGTGTCTTCGATGTCTAATAGGAAGTACTTTTCGTCTTCATATTTTCGAACCTCGTTTACGTAGAACGGGTTTAGCTCTCCCGTGACGGTGTATTCCGAGCCATCTTTGAAATACTTCATACACTGATGTTGTGTAGAAGGGATGATATTGTACTCATGCCACCAGAGGCTACCGTGCAAAGCGTTGTAGCAAGTCTTGGCGTCAATGACATGAAATTTAATGTCAGTGACGAGCAACCCGAAGCGTAACGTCAATATTACGAACCCAAACATCCGTGACGACTGTGAGTCGAACCCAGAGATAGTAATTTTTTCTTGGGCCAAGTGCTGAACGTTCATGCAAATCTCCTTCAGCACTTTCACATTGAGAAGGTTGACAGAGGATCCATTGTCGACAAGAATTTTCCCTATCTTGATATCGTGGTGATTGGAAGAATTAAGGTTAACCGCAATCAAGACGGTGTCGCTATGCAGCTAGCCGGTTGAGCACGGGTCGATCCACAGGGAGATGGTTGTATGTCCGTTCTTGTTTTAGACGAGTCAATAAAGAATGAGTATATGTTTGTTTGATTCTAACCTATGTGTTTATTTGCAAGTATAAAGTTGTTAAGAAAAGATACGATAATGTAAGCTAAAGAAATCCGTACTCAAAACCTTTGAGCCGAGTCTTGACCAATTGAAGCTAGAGCAATCGGCAACAACGTGGATTAGGGGATTTAAGCGCGGTATTCGTGGAATACGGCTTATTTACCCTTGTCCTTCCGTTCTTGTCTCTTGCTTTCGCCTCCGGCCAAACCGAACGCAACCGGTCGCGGTTTAGGAATCACCGTTACCTTGTTAGGGTAGGGTGCCTAACGGAGCGCTTGCGTATGGTTTGGGCGGAGTTCAATGGAAAATAACGGGAAAAGGAAATGAGCAAAGAAATGTTAACTTACAATATCATATGGATTCTTAACAACAACAATAAATACAACATTCACAAAATGAACAAAAGAGAGCAAAAGAAAAGAACAAAGAAAAGAAAAGATTACAAGTAATTAAGTGCATGAATTAAATTGCAAGAAAGTAAAGCAAGATAATAATAAGCAAGTAATGAAAAGCGATAAAAAGAACAAGAAACTAGAACTCAAGTCAAGCATGTGATCAATAGCCAACCCTTAAACTTGCAAGCTCAATCAAGAGGTTACAAGATCAAGGGAAGGGTAGAGAACGCATGTGAAATGAAGCGTTAATTCCATAAGAAAATACGACCCTTGAGATCAATAACTAACCCTTAACCATTCAAGCTCAATGAAGAGGTTGAATGATCAAGAGAAAGCAAGAATCTCAAGGGGAAGAAGAAACAAAAGAGAATGATACAAAAAGCCCTCATCTTCATTGATCTCCCACTCAAAAAGCTCTCACTACAATTTTCATGGAAAAAGAATGAAGAAGAAGAAGAAAAAGACTAAATCCTAAAAAGAAAGAAGAACAAAGAATGACCCTTGGCTTAGCTCAATTCTGGAGTATTTATAGGCAGGGAGCTGGAAATCTAGGGCAAGATTCTGGACCAATATGAAAGTACCAAACTACCCCCGAAAAACGAGCAGATGAGGCGCCAACATGGCCGCGGATCCGCGGCCAATACCCCCTATTGGCCGCGGATCCGCGGCCCTTTAGTGGTGTTAGGGTGTCATCTTTTGGGGGATTCCCTGGTTTCCTGTCCTATGTAATTGTACATATACCAAATTGCAGTATGCTTCCACAGTTGCATCAGAATTGCAATGGTCCAAAGTGGCAACAAAAATAATACTTTTGACCTTTTCTCCCTCGAGCTCCGCGCACCCATTGATTCTTGTGTTGCCCCTCTCGTGCTCTGTGCTTGTCCGAGACACGAATGACCGCTGTCATATGTCTTGTCTCTGGAACAGGTACGCAGCACTGGACGGATATGGATGACCGGAACCCGGCTTTTATCTGTTGTCAACAGATGTTCTGTATTTGGTGTAACTGTGGAGATTTTGTCTTGATTTGCAATATTTGTACTGGAAACCTGTAATCTGTAAATATGTAACAAACACGAATTAAAAGCACCTACCTATAAACACACGAGCATAAGAATGGGCGGTATAAAATGCAGTATTCTATTATGAACAAATAACCCCAAACTTAACTTTTGCTCGTCCCGAGCAAAACCAATTATTCACAAAAACAAAAACCTAACCGCACTTTCGCAGGGAACGCGATTGCACTGAGCACGTGCAACAAGCCGTTAAACCTCTAGGTGTCCCTAGTAGGAGGAGTGTTGTCTCCTGAGGGTTTTCAGCGGATTACACCCACAAAATCCCGTCAAATTAGTGTCATAAGTTAACAATGATTCTACTCCTACAGTTTAGTATTTACATCAGAAACTCTATTATCCTAAGTTAGAAATATCCAACCCTTATTCTTCACACCTCCTATCTATTTAACTTTAGATCCTATACGTTCCAAAAAAGTTTAGAAAGATGTTGGTTCTCCTGAGTTTTCCTTCTAAAGTGAGGCCTCAAATCAGGGATTTTTATCAACTTTACAGAAGACATAAGTCTTATTCTTTATTTCTATATTTTATCCAAACATCGATTGTATACCCCTACGTGTGTGTGTATTTGCACCCCTACACTCAAGAATTCAATTCAAGCTATAATACCCTTGCCCTAATACCTAATACTACTTCTTTTCATTAAGGATGGACGGATTTGCTCACACACCTTTTATGCGACTATTAATGCTTCCTGAGGCACTAACGGCCGATTACTGAATGTGTGAACTTTAAAGCGTAAATAGCAGTTTCCAGGTCTTGACTTTATTCTATTTTTTTCTTTTTCTTTTTCTTTTTCAAGACCGGATATATTTTTCTATATGCTCTTTTGGTGTTTAGCTTTAAATACCGTTTTTTCTTTCATACTAGGCTTTCAGGCAAGAGTATTTCTAGGTATCCTCTACTATCCCAAGTTTCAAGGTGCGTGTAAGTGCAGTTGTAGGGTATATACTTTCTAAATTTGAACTCAAGAAAAGAAACTATTTTTCAGACTTATCCTCCAGTAAAGCATCAATACTTTCCCTTCATCTTGACTTAACTAAAGAACTGAACTCAAGATTACTTATTTCTAAAAAAACTGTAAGGACGTATACTTACCAAGTTTAAACAGAATGAGGGTTATTTTTAGGGTTTTCAATTCCTAAGCCTAGAATTTAGTTATTTCTATCATATCGACTAAACTTTCGGAATAAAGATCTAAGTTACCCTATTAGCTAACTTGACGACAAAGTTTTTATATTTTTTGGAAAATTTTCAATTTTTGTGGGTTTTTAATAGGGTATGCAAATGCAAAATATACAAATGAATGCGAAGGAAGAAAGCTTACCGAGCACACCCCCAAACTTAAACTTGACAGTGCCCTCACTGTCAGGCTATACTAAGAGGGTCAGAATTGCCGGCGCTCCCTAAAAACAAATTATATACAAAACAAAAAAGGAAAACAAAAAATATATACAAAAAAGGTGTCCCCCCCAAACTTAAGTAAAACAGTGTTTCCACTGTTGAGCGTTGAAATTCAGGATTAGGGGGGAAAGAGAACAGTATTAGGCTATACAAGGCCTTACACATGCCAAAAGTTAGTACCAACCATTCAAAGATTTTATCTCGATAAAGCAGTGGCTGGTGAAAGAAGGCGTAGAGAAAAGAGATGGCGAATACGCGAGACCGTATGGAGATAGAAGTGGTATACGGTCTCGGTATATGAGAGGAAGAAGAATGGCGGAAGGGAAAAAGAAGTGGAATACGAACTTGAGGGTGCAAATGGAGTAAATAGATTAGCACAATTTGTGATGACCGATGTGTGAAAAGTGATTGTGCTAATATATTTACTCGTCGAGAAATTGGGTCGAATCCCTCAAGATTCGTAAGAAACCATGGGTACGCCGAACTTGGTAAACCAGACATATAAAATGAAAGTGAGACAGGTTCTTGCAAGGTCGGAACGATGGAAAGGATGGAGGGAAGTGGTTGAGGAAGGGTATCGGTTAAGGGTTCTGGAGGGTGTACACAGTCAGTGAAAGGAACAGGATGAATTGGAAAATCCGACTCATCATCTAGAACTGTTTCATCCTCAAAAATATCCTCAAAATTCTCCTCAAAATTTAGCACATCCATGCTCTTCTCTTCAAAGTCCAGACGCATATGGGGTTCGGAAAAAACATTTAATGACTTGGGATGATGATTTGAAGAGACAAACTCAGCCAAATCTACGGGTTCATCATCCGAAATATTCCCGGCGTCAATATCCTCAATCAAGTGAAAATCAATATTCTCAGACACCTCATCAAAAGCATGGATATCAATCAATTCAGGTTCTAGAGTGGAGGTGTAGAGGTCAAAAGGTTTGGGATTGGTTTCACTTGGCAAGGTCCCTTCACAATCGGGTAAATCAAACACTACAAAGTCGCACAACTCATTCATCATTCTATCTTCAATTGATAAATCATGTAGGATACTCGATAGACTTTCAAAACAGGAGTTGTGGGATTCAATTTGGACCGGGTAGGCTTGATTCGGAAGGGGGTACATCTCACTCTCTCCACTCAAAGTCACAGCCTGTCCTGCCGCCTCATCATACATTGGAAAATTTGGAGCTAGCTGGAAACTAGCTACCGGGTCAGTAGGTTGTATGAGAGCGACCATGGACGCATTCAAATCCATCATCTGTTGGCTTGACGCTACCCTAAAGTCTTCCAACGACTGTTCCAGACTAGACATTGGTTGTGAAGGGGTTTCAGTAAAAGATTCAAAGTTGTTTGGATACTGAAAACTCCCAAATGGCGGTTCTGAAGCAATGTCTAGGGAAGGTGCAAAAGTAGGGTAGGACTGGTAGGAATTGAATGGTTGGACAGGGGTAGGATCAAAAGTTGGATAAGAAGGTGAATGAAACTGTTGATCCCAAGAATTTGTAGTGGTGAAAGGAGTGAAAGATCGGCTACGGGATTGTTCAATTCGTTCAGCAAGAGACATTGGTCTCGGGGTTACAACTGGACTTTTAAAAGGTGTATCAACGCAAGAAGGGGTGAATGTTTGAAACGGTTGATACGAAGTGGATTGCGGGGTCCAGTTGTTCGTCCTAGACGCGTCTATCCGATCTCTCAATGAAATTTTTGGCATGGATGGATCGTTTGATGTTCGGCCAAAGCAAGAACCGTAAGAAGTAATGTCTGGTTGTGGGTACCAAAGTTCGGCAAGAGTTTTGCGAGGTGGAGTACCCATGATATGAAGAGAAAAGGAAAGAGAGGAAGAGAAAAGGAGGGAAAAAGAATGTGATTTATATATATATATATATATATATATATATTTTTAGTTTATATATTAACAAAAGAATAAAAAAAACAATATGGACAAAAACAATCACGACACAAAAAAAATACCACACACCTAGTCGTTCTAGGGTTCACCTAGGTCAACTAGACCTGCTCCAGAACTTGATTGTCGAAGTAAAACTGTGTCGAGAAACGGGCTCAAGATACACTGATCACGAGGCCAGGTAAGTGCAGAGATAAGGGGAGGTTTTCCAACGCTTTCGCGAAGTTCCTTAATTAAATAACCCTTTCTCTTTTGGTGGTTGCGCCGTTAACACTTTCCTAGACACCCCGTAAACAATATACCGTTAAGCGAGGTTCTAAACACAGTTAACTTCTCCTAGTGAGCGCGAAGTCCTTAAGGCTTAAAGTCTAGTTTCTTTTAAATTTTGTGCGGGTAAACGTTATGCTCAAGTTCGTGATTTGTGGGCCACGGAAAAGGTGATGAAATCCTTTACCGTATGTTGTGGGGTTCGCTTGCCCTTAAGTCCGTATTAATTGATGCAATGCGCAATTCAATAAAAATTCTATAAAGAATCAAAAAATCATTTTTTAATTTAAGCGCGGCACTGCAACAAATACGGGTTAGTCAATTTTTTTGCGTTTTGCTAGCGAACTTGCAAAGAATCCTGCAAAGAATAGTATATTGGATGCGTCGGATTTGAGAAGAAGGTGTTAGTAAAGTACGTACCGTTAAGTTTTTGGGTTAGGAAACCCCCGTTGAATCAAATCCGGTAAGCTTGAAAAGTTCGCTTGCGCGGGTCAAACTACCCGGATCTTTGGCACTGTACTTTGCAATCACCTTAGCCTTGAACGTACACTTTGCTTTCCACAATCGCAGTTTGCAAATCTGCAAAAATCTGCACTCTTGCCCACAAAAATGATCAAAAAAAAACAAAAAACAAAAAGATATTTTTTTTTAAATATATACAAAAAGAATATTAACCCGAATAACAAGAAAGAAAATACGCTACCGTCTCCCCGGCAACGGCGCCATTTGATTGGAAGAATTAAAGTTAACCGCAATCAAGACGGTGTCGCTATGCAGCTAGCCGGTTGAGCACGGGTCGATCCACAGGGAGATGGTTGTATGTCATTTCTTGTCTTAGACGAGTCAATAAAGAATCTGTATGTTTTTGTTTGATTCTAACCTATGTGTTTATTTGCAAGTATAAAGTTGTTAAGAAAAGATACGATAATGTAAGCTAAAGAAATCCGTACTCAAAACCTTTGAGCCGAGTCTTGACCAATTGAAGCTAGAGCAATCGGCAAAAACGTGGATTAGGGGATTTAAGCGCGGTATTCATGGAATACGGCTTATTTACCCTTGTCCTTCCGTTCTTGTCTCTTGCTTTCGCCTCCGGCCAAACCGAACGCAATCGGTCGCGGTTTAGGAATCACCGTTACCTTGTTAGGGTAGGGTGCCTAACGGAGCGCTTGCGTATGGTTTGGGCGGAGTTCAATGGAAAATAACGGGAAAAGGAAATGAGCAAAGAAATGTTAACTTACAATATCATATGGATTCTTAACAACAACAATAAATACAACATTCACAAAATGAACAAAAGAGAGCAAAAGAAAAGAACAAAGAAAAGAAAAGATTACAAGTAATTAAGTGCATGAATTAAATTGCAAGAAAGTAAAGCAAGATAATAATAAGCAAGTAATAAAAAGCGATAAAAAGAACAAGAAACTAGAACTCAAGTCAAGCATGTGATCAATAGCCAACCCTTAAACTTGCAAGCTCAATCAAGAGGTTGCAAGATCAAGGGAAGGGTAGAGAACGCATGTGAAATAAAGCGCTAATTCCATAAGAAAATACGACCCTTGAGATCAATAACTAACCCTTAACCATTCAAGCTCAATGAAGAGGTTGAATGATCAAGAGAAAGCAAGAATCTCAAGGGGGAGAAGAAACAAAAGAGAATGATACAAAAAGCCCTCATCTTCATTGATCTCCCACTCAAAAAGCTCTCACTACAATTTTCATGGAAAAAGAATGAAGAAGAAGAAGAAAAAGACTAAATCCCAAAAAGAAAGAAGAACAAAGAATGACCCTTGGCTTAGCTCAATTCTGGAGTATTTATAGGCAGGGAGCTGGAAATCTAGGGCAAGATTCTGGACCAATATGAAAGTACCAAACTACCCCCGAAAAACGAGCAGATGAGGCGCCAACATGGCCGCGGATCCGCGGCCAATACCCCCTATTGGCCGCGGATCCGCGGCCCTTTAGTGGTGTTAGGGTGTCATCTTTTGGGGGATTCCCTGGTTTCCTGTCCTATGTAATTGTACATATACCAAATTGCAGTATGCTTCCACAGTTGCATCAGAATTGCAATGGTCCAAAGTGGCAACAAAAATAATACTTTTGACCTTTTCTCCCTCGAGCTCCGCGCACCCATTGATTCTTGTGTTGCCCCTCTCGTGCTCTGTGCTTGTCCGAGACACGAATGACCGCTGTCATATGTCTTGTCTCTGGAACAGGTACGCAGCACTGGACGGATATGGATGACCGGAACCCGGCTTTTATCTGTTGTCAACAGATGTTCTGTATTTGGTGTAACTGTGGAGATTTTGTCTTGATTTGCAATATTTGTACTGGAAACCTGTAATCTGTAAATATGTAACAAACACGAATTAAAAGCACCTACCTATAAACACACGAGCATAAGAATGGGCGGTATAAAATGCAGTATTCTGTTATGAACACGTGGCAGTACCCGGTAAGGTATAATGGGCAATTATGCTCGCACGTCCCGAGGAGGAGATCTTCATCGCTGAATGTAATGTCAGCTGTATGAACCTCTGGCAGCCCGTCCTTTATCTTCTCTTCTGCGAGAAAATCTTGGAACTGATCGGGCTCTTGTAATGCCTTGATAAGAGAATCCCGTGTCTCTTTGGACAGGAGGAGAGCATCCAATATACTTAGTTGTGAGGGCATTTTCCTTAGATGTGCCAGGACGTTGTAATCCATCTTGTTTTTCCTTGGCGGATCCATGGCTGCGGGCTCTTTGACAACTCCACCGTCAAGGGCAATTTCCTCAGGGATTTTTTCTTTCCCTTAATCTTTTTTGCTCGAACCCTTGTTTGTAGGTCCGAGGTTTTTTTCAGGAAGCATGCGGCTCCGCAGCTGAATATTCTCGTGGTTCTTCTCCTCCTCGTTTTTTTCGGAGGTGGAGTCTTTGAAGAGAAGGCTAAGGGGTATTTCTTCCTCAGAATCGCTCCCGAAGGTAGGAATTTAGGGTTTCTCCCTTTCCGAAATGGTATCAACCATATGACAGTTGCCAGTCATTTCTTCATGCACGTTTGTCGCACTCTTTTGCTGTCGATGAGCTTCGCGCCTCATCCTCTTGAAGTGTTTTTAATAGGCAACATATCCATGCCACTACTTCTTAAAGGTACTGCATTCCTCGGTGGGGTGGGTAACCTTCCGATGATATAGGCAGTAGTTTGGATGTGAATCCTCTCCGTCGAGGCATATGACCCTGAGAGTGTTTCTTACGAGAGGTGGAAACTTCATTCCCATGGATAGGGTTTTGGCGAACCGCTTCTCTGTCTTGATCCTGCCCTTATTTGTGGCAGGTGCACTTTGATTTGGTTGGAGTACTTTATAACTCATCCTTGCCACGGCTTCTTCATCCTGACGCTGATGCTTACCCTTTTCGTATATGGCCGTTTCGCGTTCTCAGTCAGCTTTACTTTTTTGAAATGCTTCGTTTAATAGCCTATCGATCAGGTCTTCTGGCAGTTCTGGGGATTTTAGCGCCGATCCTGCCCCCAGTTCCTCTGCACTGTTTTCTGACGCTGAGAGAGCTTCTTTTTCATTTAACGATGAATGGGAGACCATGTGGCAACTTGCAACATAGTCTTCGGTTTCTTCTGATGAGTCATTTTCCTCATCGTTGTCACTATCTTCGTTCTCAAGAATATGCTTGAGGAACTCTTTGAGGGTGACCGATGTCCGCACCTTCTGGTTTTACTCCTCCAACGCGTCAATGTACTTTTGTAGGTTTGTGCGCTAGTCGTCATACTCAGCAGACTGCACAGGCTTCTTAGTCATCTTCTTTTTCTTCGAAGGCTTTGAAGGCTTGAATTGGCGATTTTTCCCTTTGTCAACAACTTTCGGTACGGGACGCGGTTTCAACATCCCTTCGATGACTTTGGGTTCAAGCGGGCTTTTCCACCTGACTGCCGGACATGCCTGTAGATCTTTCAGCATTCTTTTGGTTTTAGCTGAAATAACGACTTCCTATGGAGTTTCTTCCACGAGCGAGCATGATGCCCCCAGTGCATCCACTTTTTTAGGAGTGTGCTTCTGTGGTGGGTTCACCCTCCAGTTCTCAGATAGCGCAAACTTCCCTTGTTGATACTGGTCCTCGACCCAGTTCTTGAAAACATAGCAATCCTCAATCGGGTGGCTCACCATTCTGTGATAGGAGCAATAGTTGGGGTTATTGACGTCGCCAGGTTACGGTGGACGCCGTGGGTCTGGAAATGTGATGAGTTTTTTACGCATTACTAACTAAAATAGTCTCCTCGTCTTATTTCGAGGAAACGAGTAAGCGCGTCCAAGCCTTTCTTCCAGGGATAGGCGTGGACGTGCATTGTTTTGGGGAACAGCCGGTTTTGGGTCGCTCGGTTGTTGTTGAGTGTTGGCGACGAAGGCCACTTTCCCTTTACCCTTAGCATTTCGAGGGTCCTTATTTGAGGAGGAAGGCTCATGGCTCATCTGGTCCATTTGGGCCAGTTTATCGATCAGAGCCTGGAAGGTCGTCAGCTTGAAGAACGTCATGAACTGGGACACGGTCATTTACGGATCTAGGGTCCTGATGAACATGCCCAGGGCGGGGGATTCTTCGATGCGTTGTTTGTACTTTGACCACAGGTTCCGCCACCGGATCGCATATTGGACCCAGGTTTCTCCCGGCCTTGCACTGGAGAACCGCTGTGTGAACAGCAGCTCCATCTCTGTGAATGTCTTTACAGAGTCATTTGGGAGCTCCAAATACCATTCAAAGGCCGTCTCCGACAGGCTACCAACGAACTGGCGAAGCAGCAGTTTGTCGTCGCCTCCGGTGTTGCCGCACAGAGCTCTGAACTGTGCAATGTGCTGGTGTGGGTTACCTGTCCCCTTGTACACATAGAACTTGGGATCATATATTCCGGCGGGTATTTAATTTGTTCATACCATCCTGGATACGGTCGCCCAGTTCTGATGATTTGGCCTGCGGCTTCATTAGCTTGATTAGCTCGTATTTATTGAGCGATATAATCATCAAGAGCAGCCTTGAAGATTGTTTCCTCCTTGACTGCCGATAAGGCCGGAAGAGGATTTGATGTTTCCCCTCTGTCATCCTCGATAATTATCGGCGGATTCTCGGCTGGGGGTTCTTGCTGGATCATTATTCCAACCATATCCTAGAACAAGAGAGCCATCTGCTTTATGTTAGCAACCTGCTCAACAGCTTACTTGTCCTTTCTTTTAAGCACCCTTCGCAGGAACTCTTATCGGTCTCCTACTCCTGGCGATGTTTAGCTGTTGGATCCGGACTTTCTTTTTGCCCGGTGAATGCTGTCATTTTGGTTAGCATCTCCTGGAGCTTTTGTTATTGCACCTGAGCTTTTGTCAGCGACCGAGTTTGCGGCCGGTGACCAACGAAACCATGAATTTCTTCTTTCCCGAAAGCCATATAGACCGTATATACGATCATGCCCCCAGACTTAGGGCGTTTGTGTCCATCACCTTTGGAATTTGCCAACGGCAGTGGTATTTTTTCCAGCCTCATCCTTTTGTGGGAGGTTGAAGTTGAAGGAGCCATTGTAACAGGCACCCGTATGGGAGAAGGCCCTCACTGTATGGTAGAGGGATGGTTTTCCCCTTGCCGAGCCTTCGATTTCTTCGGTCAAAGAGAGTAATCTTTGCTGATCACAGAGTCCTGGACTTTCCGCCAGACCCTGTGAATTTGGGAGGAGAGCCGCTGATGGGGCTGCTCCATCTTTTCCTGCACTGTGGCTTTTGCAGGTGGGGGCGATTTCTTTAGCACCCCCATTGGAGAGTTCTTGCATACCCTCCTGAGCAGATCAAAGTTGTTCCCGGTTGGAACAGCAGCATCAATTTTCACCATTGAAGCTAGTGAGGTAAGTCCAGAGGAGGAATTGCCCCCAGCTTTTCTCACTCGGTATCAGTGGTGACGTCGAGCGTGTCTTGCAGACGGAGCCACCTCAGTTTCGGAAACGGCTTGTTCATGCCCTCGGCTTTGCTGAGGGGCTGTTGTTGGTGTCAGCCTGTTGAAGACTGACGTCCTTAGCAGAGCTTGAAGATGAACAACCAATCTTTAAAAGACCGACTTTCTGGTAGGGCAAGCACCTTTGAAGACTTCATCTGCAGGAGGAGTTGGGAGAGATATCTTTTTTGGGGCAGCCCCTTCAGATATCACAAGCCTCTTTACGGGCATGTTTGAGCTTTGGCTCAACCTGTTGAAAACTGAGACGCCGGATTTGGACGGCCCGTTGAGAGAGGCCATTGTGGTTCCAAGTCGATCGAAAACTGAATTCTTAGGAGCTTCTTCCTGAGGCATTGAGGTACCAACACCCACTGGTAGGAACATGGTCCCGAAGAATAGTCCATTAGTGGCTTGCGTAACCTGCCCCACCGGCATTGAGAAAATGGAGGCCGCGCTGGGCCCGTAAGTCACTCCTCCAGTTGGGGCGGAATGGGAGTTGCTTTTGCACGTTGTGCAGTTGTAAGCCATCGATTTTTCTTCTTCTTCTGCATAGGAGCAAGACACCAAATTTTAGTACCTCAAATCCAAGGGTAACCATAGCGAACCGCGATTTTATTCGTGAAACACGACACACGAAGTGTGGAGTGGAAAGAGAAAAAGGTCCCACCGGGCGTGCCCGAATCTTTTTACCGCCGGAAATAGAGACGAACCTGGGTTGGACCTGAATCTGGGGGTAGATGCTATTTGGATTTATCCGTCCACCTCTCCGAAAATACCAAGTTGATTTATGGCACCATATATCGGAGGTTTGGACGGATGCGTCCGTTGTAGCAGACTTCGTCAGATTCCCCCTCATTTTCTGAGGGGTTTTTGATTGTGGGGACGCTCTTCCATGCAAGCGCAAGCCCCTGCAGTTAATTACGTTACCGCATTGCGATAACCACTTTCTACTGCTCCGGCAGTTCACTTCGTGTCATGTGTATGTTTGGTTTTGGTTTTGGTTGCCCGTGGATTGTATACGGAGACTAATTTATGTCGTCTTCCGTAGGGCACGGATTAGTCCAAATCCGTATATTTTTATATTTGGGCTTGGTTTTATTTAAGAACCGTTAATCTAGTTTGAGATTAAGATCAACTTAAATATATATGAGCATTTGGGGCTCAATTTGTTTTTGACTAAGGATACGTTAGTCCAATTTGAGACTAAGATCAACTTAGCAAGATTTTAAGGATCATTTTTATTTCAGATCCAATAACAGAGCATTTGGGCTCGGCTGCAGGAAAGACTTCAGAGACCTAGCCAATGGGCTTGGTCAGCTTAGTCTTTTATTTTAAAAGTGCTAGGCACTTATTTGGGCTCTGTTTGTTCAGCCCCTTTCCTTTCATGCCGAAGTGCTAAGCACTTATTTGACCTCTGACGCTCACTTATATGACATGTGAAGCATTCAGTCATAGGCACCGTCCAATGAGCGCTGAGCACTCAGACCTTTTGGCTGTTTGCAGAGTGCTATGCACTTTTGTTCAGCGCCCATGTGATGAGCACGTGCAGTGCTGGCCTTCTGTTTTAGGCACCCGCATGTCTTTCACGTGAGGCGCTGGGCGCTGTTAAAAAGGACGCCCATGTGGGAAGCACGTGAGGTGCTAGTCTTTTTCCTTTTATCAATTTTAGAGATTAAATCTCTTTTAATATTTTCAGAGAGGTTAAACCTCTATCAATGGTTCTTTAACCATTAACGCTTGCTAAAATCACTATATTTTAGGTTGAGTTTTTAAAAAACTAAGTTCTCGATTTGAAGGAACTAAGTTCCTGGAGTATTATGGACTCCATGTTTTTCATGTCCAACCTTGTTCTTTCCTGAATCTTTGATTCTCAAGAACAAAATCTTACCGATGAGAATTAAATTCTCAACTAGTGGGAGACTTATCTTATGGATCTCAGATCCATAGTTTTTAGGAGGAGGAAAGTCTTCTTCTTTCTCGAGAATTTAATTCTCTGTTGTTTTTAAAGTTTTCTGTGGTCTCTTTATGTCTCTCCCACTCTGTGCTTCCTTCTTTCTGTCTCTCCCAGACTTGAAGTCTCAGGTCCTTTATATAGGTAAGACAAATTGTTGATTAGTTTTGAGAAAATCTCTTATTGAGAGATTCCAATTGATTTAATTGGTCTCAAAATCAATATGGGGAATTTTACCCACCATTGGATCTTTGATCCAAGAACTTCTGTTTTTACAGAATATGATTTTTGGTTTTTAACGAGATTGGGGAAATATTTTCCCTATACAGAGTTTATCTGTAAGATGGTGATTTTTTAATCACCATTAGATTTTTAATCCAAGGGTTCTCTGTTTTACAGAGAGTAATCTTTCTTGTTTAGAAAGATTGAGGAATATATATTCCAAAAATAGAATTTTATTCTACCATTGGACATTTGATCCAATCAAGAGTATCTTCCTTATTTTAGAAAGATTTGGGCAATGTTTTCTCCTAACAGAATTTAATTCTGTATTTTGATGATTTATCATCCCCGTTGGATCTTTGATCCGACGGCTCTGTTTAACAAAGAATAGAATTTAATTTTACTTGGGCGTCGACGCTCATGTGTTGTACACGTGGACGGCATTTTAGACTTTAATTCTAAAGATGGGTATTCCTGTGCTTTGCACATTGGCGCCCGCGTGAGGAGCACGTACGACGCCATTTAAGAGTTTAACTCATATTTAATAGATTCTTTGGTGCTTTGCACATTGGCGTCCATGTGAAGAGCACGTGCAGCGCCATTTAAGAGTTTAACTCTTATTTAATAGATTATTTGGTACTTTGCACATTGGCGCCCGTGTGAGGAGCATGTGTGGCGCCACCATAAGATTTAATCCTGGCGTTGGTGCCATCTTAGAGAGCACGTGAGGCGCTACCTCATTTAATTCAAACAGAGCTTTGGCTTTTATTAGGTTAAATATTAAGGAAACATACAATACATTATGCGGGGATAAAGGGGTAGATTGATATGGAAAATATATCGTGGAACGAAAGGTCACTTAAAAGACACCTACATGAATTCTCATGCCGTTGTCTCGTGGGTTATGACGGGACCTTGTACTACATGTTACCATAGTCCACGGGGTAAGATGGACTCATCTCGTATACATGAATACCTTCTGTATCAAGCTACAAAAAACCACGTTGTAATAACTATCACATATCCGTGATCAATCATACACAACTTACCTGTTCATTTACTTGTTATATTCTCTTTCTTGTTTTGGGAATTACCGAGCGTTAGTTCGCAGACGACATTCCTTCCTGTTTCTTTCTTTGGAATATTCGTCAGAAGGACCGGACTCTCAGGAGATAGAGCCTAGCCAGGAGAAATTGGACCTGCTTGCGGCATAGCCTGACTTCTAGTTCCTTGTACTTACTTTCCTGTATGTCATTGTTTAGACACTGCTTATTATCATTGTATCTTTTCATTTTCAAACAGTTATATATAAAGATGAATGTAAATAAAGTTGTTGTTTTATTTTAATACTCCTTGCATTCTTGTTCATTTTATATATTGCTTAATTACGCTTAACATATTTATTTCTTAGTAAACACGTTGCGGCCTGCTACGTCATCATTTCCGTCTACTGGGAAGCGGGGCATGACAAGTGATCTTGTATTCTTGAAGATATCACTGATTAGTCTAAAATATTGCACATTTGAATGAATATTTTTCCTACTATTGTTTAGTAATAAAAGGTATTTATTGTAAATATAGAACATACGAGGGTTTATTTGTGAAAAGATTATTATCATATGTTTCTACATTCTAATTAACATAATGAGGGAAAATCTATACATATAATATTTAAATGAAATCTTTGTAATTAAAATATGCATATCATATCAAATATTTCTAATCAATATTCTTAAGATTTAATATCATATAAAATGGTTAGAATAATATCTCAAAAATACCAAATACTACTAACACTATGACTTGAGATATTGTGCAGATATTAGTTCAGGTCTGGAATCTAAGAGATCCGGGTTAAATCAAGATGTCAGAATCGAATCTGCCAAAATATTGAAGAAAATCATGAGATCTAGCAACGGCAGAGACTCAAAACATTATTTTCATAATCCAGACATCGAAGGGATCTCCACATGTCAACAGAAGAGAGCAGAAAAAATCCCAACTCCTGATTCTACTAGGTTGCCGCGGTTGGGCGGCCAAACATGCAAAAATGCGGCAGATCCGCGGCATGTATGTAACCGTACGATGTAAAATTTTGTGTGATGGATCTTAACAGCATATATTCACATAGGGCATCTGGGGTTTCTAGTTTCTGTGACTATATAAGGGACCGAGAGCTGCATATTAAAGATCATCACCGAAGAGATCAAGAGGTCCAAGTGATCCATGCATCCGAGTGATCATCAGCTAGTCATCTACTTCCAATAAGATAGAGATCTAGAGCAACTAGGGTTCTTGTACTCTACTTTCAAAGGATTTGTAAATGCAATAGTTGATTAATAAATGTAGTTGTTATTTAATTCTTTTTGCATTTAATTTCTGCATCTTAATCATGTTTTCATTCTTCAATCTTTCTTCTAAATATCAAATCATGAGTGAGTATTTCCTAGTTTGCTAAGGTTTGTAGGATAGGGTAGAACAATGGATGAGAAAATCATTTAATTTCTTTTAAACATTTTAAAGTTCATAAACCTTAATAAAACAAATGTTAGCCTTCTAATCGGGCATGCTATCAATTTATTGATTGTCACGACCACGATTTGAGATTGGTTAAACACTTGTTTTGTTAAAGGCTAAACATGAATAGAGATTAATGAAAAGACAAGGGTTAAGAGTGGGAACCCTATTCACTCCAAGAACCCTAATCTACATTCATCACTATCGATCTAGTTTTAAACTATTAAAAGATAAAATGAGTCATTTTTAATTAGTCGTCCATTACTACTAATTCCTATGAACCATACAAGCCTTTTCTTCATAAATTTTACATCCGTATTAAAATAGATCTACAACCAATCACCCTTCTTTCATTCAACTCTTCTAAAGCAAAAAAATGGTTCACGTTTCCCTGCGGACAACCCGTACTCATCATGGATAGCTACTAGCGACACCGTCTTGATTGCGGTATTTACAAACACACTTTTTAACGATCAATCAAATGGCGCCATTGCCGGGAAGACGGTCGTAACTTTTTTCTTGCTATTCGGGTTGAATTCATATTAAATCCATAATATAAAATAAACAAAACCGCGTCTTGTATATCTAACGATTATAGTGCAAATTTTGCAAGGGAATCTGGAGTAATTGGAGCAAGGAAACAGAGATTCACGGACTTTCAACGTATCCCAGAGGAGAAGAGGGGAGCACTGAAGAAAATTTGGCAACCGATCCTACAACCTTGCGGCGAAACAGTGGCGGGAACAAGGGTTTGGCGGCGGATCCGCGGCACGTTGGATAAATTGCGGCTCCAAAATCTTCAGGTAATTTCCTAATATCTTTCTCTCTCCTCTAAGATCCAATGCTCTGATTTTTCCTGCAGGATTCTTTGCAAATATCGCCGCTCAAAAATCTTTTTGCATGATTTGATATCGGTTTTTTTGTGTATATCTGAACCGGATATTAAGGGGCAATAACCCAAATCCAGATTAGGTGGGGATTTCATCACCATTCCTAGGCCCCACAAATCACAAAACGGGTATACTTTCACCCTACATTAATTTAAAAAAATATCTAGACCAAGCCTCTAAGGACCGTCGCACTCAATTAGGACAGAGGAGGGTCGTGTGTAATCTATCGCTAATCCGCATTTCTCTTGGGGTGTCTAGGCAAGTGTGACTAAGGAAAGTGGTTACTTAATTAGGCCCGCTATTTTGGTGATTCGTATAGTGAATATCTCCCACTTACCTGGCCACAAGAGTGATAAAGAGGTGGTAGAGGATTGATCCTGCGACTTGTCCTTTGGAAGTCTAGGAGCGGTCTAGTGAATTGACCTAGGTGACCCTAGTTCTAGGGATTGATTGTGCATTTTGTGATTTGTTGAGTCAAGTCTTAAGTCCGACTATTTTTCAAAACAAACCTTCTTAAAAGAGTTCTCACATATCACACGCTGCCACGTACACTAAACCCGCTTAGTGCATGATCGGCTTGACACGGGATTCTAGTGCTCGTCTTGTCCGCGTTTTTTCAATCAACTCAGAAGTCGGTACTTCTTCATCTTCTATTTTCCCTTCACCCACCACATCTCCCGAAATGGACAGATCTCCATCAGGATTTAACGATACCACCCTGCTACCACCCCGTAGGTGCGCAGAATCCATCGCGCATCTCTCTCCAAGCAAGATATTATCTCGTACGCGGGACCTTCCTACTTGTCTGTCTCTTCCACTAGCCAACGGGGATAATTTTGAAACTAAACCCCACTTCATCAACCTGTTGCCCAAATTTCACGGGCTTGAATCCGAAGACGCATACGTTTTGTAACTAAATTTGAGAACGTATGTGCAATGATGAGCACAACCCAACTTTCAGAGGATGCTATGAGATTACGTCTTCTTCCTTTTACCTTATGCGATCTAGTAGAAAAATGGATTTATAGCACTGCCGCACATTCTATAGCCAAATGGGATGAATTCATTATAGCATTCCTTAAGAAATTCTATTTTGGAAATTAACCAGTTTGAAGCGAGATTAACCGCCCGTGTTTGAAGCGAGATTAACCAGTTTACCCAACTTCCCAACAAACCATTTTGGAAATGTTTTGAACGGTTTAAAGATCTTCCTGTCTAATGCCCTCATCACGGAATCGATAGATGGCAACTTTGCTGAATTATTTATGAGGGCATTAATCCAGTGACAAAACATATTCTAGAAACCATTTGTGAATGTCATTTCATGTCTAAAGACGATGGCGAAACTTGGCAATTCCTGGAAGATCTCACCGAACAAACATTACAGTGGGAAATCGTTAGACCAACATCATCTTCATCTAGGGCAGGCATCCATCAGCTCGATGTTTCTATCACGGTAAAAGCCAAAATGGCCGCGATACAAAAGAAACTCGAAGCTATAGAAAAAAATTCTCGTCGACCTCTCAAACCAAGTTATGCTCTCCAAAACCGTGTGTGGTTGCTGTTCTGACCCATCACATTTAACGAAAAAATGTCCTTTGAATCCTCCATTTCAAGGTCAAGAACAAACTAATGCTGCTTTTCAGTAACGACCTAGAAACGATCCCTATTCCTCCACATATAATCAGGGATGGAGGAATCAGCCTAATTTCGCTTGGAACCAAAAAACAGTCTCAAAATCAAAATCGGTTCCCAATCCAAAATAATTGTCAAAGGATTCCTCCACAGCAACAGCGACCACCACAATAAAGTCAGCACCCCTTTCAACCGCAATCTTTTCAAAATCCGGCCAACAACTTTTCACCTTATAATAATTCTTTCCCAACGGCCGGTACCGATAAAACCTCTGCTCTCGAACGAAACTTAGAAACGTTTATTAAACAATCCACACAAACGAAGGCTAATTTAACGTCTTCTATCCAAACGTTAGTGCAACACACTGCTTCCCACGGAGAAAGTATTAAATCGATAGAAGCACAACTTGCACAGTTAAATGCCACGATGAGTGAGAGAGAGAAAGGGAGACTTCCATCTCAACCTCTACCAAATCCCGGCCACTCAAAGCGCAAACATCGCCTTTAACCAACAAAATCATAACGTGAGTGCCATAACTATGTTGAGATCGGGAATAGTGCTAAACAATCATGTTGGTGAACAAGTTGATGACGATGAAACCCGGCTCCTACTTCTAACCCTAATTCGTCTAGTCCACCATCTCCTTCTGAGCCTATTCTCCGTTATTCACTATGCTCAAACCCTCAGCCCACTTCCTTGAATAAACCTCAAACGATCCCAAATCTAATTTTGGGATCCATTCCATCCCCACAAATTTCTCCACAAATACTGGACCCAACCCTTATTGATAAAGCTCCCTTTCCAAACAGGTTGAGGGCTAACAAACCAAATGCACAAATGGAGAAGATTGTGGAAATGTTTAAGCAAGTTAACATAAATATTTATCTTCTAAATGCAATTCAACAAGTTCTGTCTTATGCGAAAACCCTTAAGGACTTGTGCACTAGGAAGATAAAAACTTAAGTGCCTAAAAAGGTGTAATGTGAGCACCGCTTTTACCCAACAGTTGCCGAAGAAACGTAAGGACCCCGGTTTTCCTACAATATCAATAACTAGTAGGGGCAAAAGTATCAATCGTGCTCTACTCGATCTAGGCGCTAGTGTTAACTTGCTCCTGGATTCTGTGTATGAGCAGTCAAGCATAGGAGAGTTAAAACCTGCGCACTGCACTCTCTAGATGGCTGATCGATCTATCACCCACCCTAGGGGTGAGCTAGAGGACGTGTTAATCAAAGTCGGGGAATTTATATTCCCTGTGGACTTTATAGTGCTAGATACACAGCCTGTGGCGAACCCACGGAACAAAATCCCGGTGATTCTAGATCGGCCTTTTCTAGCAACTTCCAATGCTGTAATAAATTGTCGTAATGGTTCTATGAATCTATACTTCGGGAAGATGACAATTGAGCTTAACATTTAAAGGCTAGGAAGTCAACCCTCTGAACCTTCTGCTCATCTAATCGATATATGTTCTGTCAACGAGATAGCTTCCGATAGCTGCGAAGTTGAGGAACTTTGCGTTAATGATCTCGACAACACTAGTGCGTCATCGTTTGATCCAGCAAATTACTATACTAGTGAGGACCCTTTTAACAAGTCTAACCCCAAGTTCGAATCCTTTGACTTACCGCAAAAGTTAGTTGAGCTTTCCGAGTCAATATCCTACGCTAGCTATGAACCTCTTAAGGAGTCTGATTGATCGTATGGATTGTGTTTTGAAAAATATATTCACAACCAAAGAATTTATACCGCAATCAATAACGGTGTCGATGTAGCTCGTTAATGAATACGGATCGTCCACTGAGATGGGAGGATTTGTTCAATCTTGCTTTAGATGAATTGAAAGAAAATATAAAAGGAAATTCAAGAAAGTAATTTGAGATTTAATTGAGTTGTCATTTCAAGAAAATCAAGAATTAAGAAATCAAGAAAGTGTCCAATATCAATTTGAATTATCAAGAATATGATGAATAGATTGTAGGATTCGATTGAATTAGTAGCAATGATGAATCTAACAATGACGAATCTTATCTATTATGAATTGTAGTTAGGACGATGGTGATGAATGAAGATTAGGTATCTATAGAAAAAACTAGGGTTTCTCCTTCACTATCATTTGTCTTTTCATTGATTATCATTCAAATCTAGCCTCTACCAAATAAAATCATCAATCATTTGATCCCTAATTTGCAACGAAATTAGCAAGAACGTGATCTCGATCCAAATTAGGTCATTGATGATTCTTTTTCCTAAAGTTCACAATCCTCATAAGACTTAAGATTAGTATTAGGATTTTATCATCACTTGATCTACCGATTCTCTCAATTTCTTTACAAGCGGAGATTTCACTCACGCATCATGAAAATTAAAGAATCAAGAACGAGAAATTTCATAATGCAAGAATGTAAAGAAAGCGAGAATTACAATTATCACCTTTATTAAATCTCCTTCAAATTACACCTCTCAATTCGAGTTTACAAGACTAGCTCTCGATCGCTCCTTTGAAAGGGAATTTGTCGTCGATCTTTACTCGGCTCGATCTTCGTGAGACATGGATCGATCGCGGATCTCTTGCTCTTGATGATGATCGGTGTTGCGATAAAGGATCTTCGATTGTCGCTTGATTTTTCTCTCAATGGATCTTGATTTGATTGGATCTCAAGTTGTGTCACTCAACTTAAATTGAATTGTAATTGTGGCTCAATTGTGTAATAATGAGTAACCCCCAAAAATTAGATCTAGATCCCCTTTTATAGTCTCAAATTAGGCTTCCTTCATAACCTTGGTAGTTATGCAGAGCCTTCCAGAAGAAGCCACGTGTATATGAAGCGTCTTGAGGAAGCTAGGCGGTTATAGAGAAGGTTCTGGAGAATTTTCGACCGCCGACGACTCCACTCGGCCGCGGATCCGCGGCGGATCGGGCTGGATCGGCCGCGGTTCCGCGGCCATTTGAGGAGATCTTTGCATCATTTTCATGGGGTCTTCTGGTGTTGGTATTTGGGTCTTCTTTTGATGTATGGAATCTTTTTATCTCTTCTAAATCTCTACCATATTTGAATTCTTTGACTTGCTGCATTTTGTCGGCAAATTTGTGATTCTGGTTCTTTGACCTGAATAATTTTCTGCACAACATCTCGATGAAATATTTTGAGATATACAATATCATGCGTGAAGTACTGAACACACAATTTCCTTTAAAGAATGTATATATATAACACGGGGTATTTGGTATTTTCCAGACAAACTGGTAATATGTGTTATATTTATATCAACTATTCTAAGATGATTAGAATAATGAGGAAATTGATGTGTTACATATTGCAAAATTTTTGACTGAACAAATTCCCCCAAACTTAATTTTGATCGTCTCGAGCAAACATCTTTTATTCAAAAGAAGGAGAAAATTTTATTTAGAAAAAAGAAAAACTAACTAGCACACTTTCGTAGGCCAACACGATTGCACTGAGCACGTGCAACAAGCCTTTAAACCTCTAGATGTCCCTAGTAGGAGGAGTGTTGTCTCCTGAGAGTTTTCAGCGGGACCCACAAAATCCCATAATAAAAGAAAGACCGTGAAAGTTACATATAAAGATAAGAATTATAAAAGAAAGACTTTGAAAATTAGAGTTTTCAACTACACTAGTTTTTCGGTTGCTATGAGCCCTATCTTAATAGTTATGAAAAGATGTTAGAAATCACATCATCTCTCAATAAAACATCGTCTTTATTCTTCATTCTTATCTTTCTTCCAAACATCGATCATATACCCCTATGTGCGTGTAAAAGACATCCCTGCACTCGGAAAATTCAATTCAAGCTATCATACTCTTGTCCATCTACCTCGGTACTTTTTAGTTGGTGAATATTTTGGATGGACTAGCTCACACATTTTTCATACGACCGTTAATACTTCTTGAGGTATTAACCGACCGATTACTAAATGTGCTCACATGTTAGGCGTAATTAGCAATTTGCTCATCTTGCAACACCTAAGGCTTAGCAGTGACTCCCAAACCAGTTGGTCTAAGGCACTAGGTGATGAAGCACCCTCGCTATATTTTTTTATGCTGCCTTGGTGATTACAAAACCAGTATTCATTTTTCTTCACCATTTTATTTTTATTCTTCATTTATTATTTTCTTCATACTTTGGCTTTTAGACAAGAGCATTTCAAGGTATTCTCTACTATCCCGAGTTTCAAGAAATATGTAAGTGCGTATAGTAGGGTATCAACATTCAAATGTTCGGCTTCCAGAATAGAAACTATTTTTCAGACTTATTTTTATCCTCAGATTAGTGACTTCTTTCATCTTACTAACCCTTGGGATAACGGCTCATAACTACTTATTACTAGTTTCGTTTAAGAAAACTTCTAATTTTTTTGGTTTTCTTAAATTTTTCCAATCTTTTAGATGTAATTTTTTACTTTCTAATCTTTTATTATCTTATTTATGTACACATTTTTTTATTATTATATGTTTTGTGCTTATGCAAAGTATGATGCAAAGTGATGCGTAAATAAGCGCAAACCTCCCCCAAACTTGTTTACAACAGTGTCTTTACTGCTGCCATCTGTTAAATCTCAGAAACCTGTAGGCTTAGGAGGAAAAGTAATTAACGGGGACAAGAATAAGTGAACGTGAAAATCTCCCCCAAACTTATTCTTTATTTATGTACAATTTTTTATTTATATTTATATTTATATTTATATTTATATTTTATTTAATTTTTTTTTATGTATGTATAAGTTGACTCACCTCCATTCTAAAAGATAATACAATATTACCAAGACATGGAGGTGAGGTGGAGGAAAATCAGTCATTATAAAGCAGCTCCTGTAAAAACAGAAGCTCCTCCGAGGGATCAGTGGAAAAATACAGTTTAAGTCTATGCCCATTTACTTTGAAAATTGAACCGTTTTTAACATTTTCAACCTCAGCTGCCCCGTGCGGGTATACATACCGCACAACAAATGGCCCTTTCCAATGAGATCGTAGCTTACCCGCATGAAGATGGACACGTGAATCGTAAAGAAGGACTTGTTGACCTGTTGTAAAAGTCTTTCTCAAAATGTTTTTATCGTGAAATACTTTAGTCCGATTCTTTACTATCACAGCATTATCGTAAGCTTCATCGCGGAGTTCGCTTAGCTCGTTTAATTGCAGCTTCCGAAAGTTGCAGGCTTGATTTAAGTCAAAGTTCAGTTCTTTAATGGCCCACATTGCTTTGTGTTCAATCTCTACCGGAAGGTGGCAAGCCTTACCAAACACTAGACGATAAGGAGACATACCTAGATCAGTTTTATATGCAGTATGAAATGCCCAAAGAGCATCCGTCAATTTGGTTGACCAATCTTTCCGGTTTTTAGAAACTGTTTTCTCCAAAATTTATTTGATTTGCCTGTTGGAAATCTCAGCTTGCCCGCTCTTTTGGGGATGATAGGGTGTGGAAAGTTTGTGGTTGATTGCATATTTCCGCATCAAAGTCTCGAAAGACTGATTACAGAAATGCGTCCCGTTATCGCTAATGATAGCGCGAGGGTGTCCAAATCGCGAAAAGATATTTTCTTTAAGGAACTTAATGACAACCTTGTTGTTATTAGTGTGACAAGGAATAGCTTCCACCCATTTCGAGACGTAATCAACCACAAGCAATATGTACAAATTCCCAAAAGAGTTGGGAAAATGACCCATAAAATCAATACCCCAAACGTCGAAAATTTCAACCACCAAGATCGGTTGAAGTGGCATCTCATTTCTCCGAGAATTCCTATCCGTGTGCTGACACTGTGGACAGATTTTGCAATGATCAAATGCATCTTTGAATAATATTGGCCAGTAAAAACCGCATTGCAAAACCTTCTCCGCCGTCTTTCGAGTACCAAAGTGACCTCCACATGCCTGATCATGACAAAAAGATAGAACACTCTTGAATTCATCATTGGGAACACATATGTGAATGATCTGGTCAGGACAATACTTAAACAAATAGGATTCATCCCAGTAAAAGTGTTTTACTTGGGATAGAAATCGATGTTTGTCCTGTTTCGACCATTCGCGGGGAATAAGTCCTATTGCAAGATAATTCACAATATCCCCGAACCAAGGTTCGGTGGATACATTCAAGAGTTGTTCGTCCGGAAAAGAGTCATTAATTGGCAGGGTCATAGGTGAAAAAGATATGCGTGAAAGATGGTCGGCTACTACGTTTTCACATCCTTTCTTATCTCGAATAACGAGATCAAATTCTTATAATAGAAGGATCCAACGTATTAACCTACCTTTAGTATCTTTCTTCAATAAAAGATGTTTTAAGGCGGAGTGGTCAGTGTACACAACAATTGGTGAGCCAATCAAGTAAGGCCTGAATTTTTCTAATGCAAATACAACTGCCAAAAGTTCTTTTTTGGTGGTTGTATAATTAATTTGAGCATCATTCAGGGTCTTACTTGTATAATAAATCACATGTGGCATCTTATCAATGTGATGTCCTAAGACTGCACCAACAGCAAAATCTGATGCATCACACATTAGCTCAAACGGACGGTTCCAATCAGGAGATCATAGAACGGGGGCTGTAGTGAGGGAATTCTTAAGTGAGTCAAATGCAATCCCACGGTCCGAGTCAAAGTGAAATGTTGTGTCCTTGGCCAAGAAAAGAGTTAAGGGTCTAGCAATTTTGCTAAAATCCTTAATGAATCTCCGATAAAATCATGCATGGCCTAGAAAAGATCGTATATCTTTGACGCATTTGGGATGAGGAAGGTTATGAATGACATCTATTTTAGCTCTGTCAAACTCAATGCCTTTCCGTGAAATGACCTGTCCAAGCACAATTCCCTCTTGGACCATGAAATGGCATTTTTCCCAATTCAAGGTTAAGTTCTTATCTTTACAACGAGTAAGAACTGCGTCAAGATGAGATAGGCAGTTATCAAAAGAATCTCCGAATATCGAGAAATCATCCATGAAAATCTCTAGAAAATTCTCGACCATTTCCGAGAATATCCCCATCATACACTGCTGAAACGTAGCGGGAGCATTACATAACCCAAAGGGCATGCGTCTATAAGCAAAAGTACCAAAAGGACAAGTAAATATGGTTTTGTCTTGATCCTTTTCAGCAATAGGGACCTGGTTATAGCCAGAGTATCCGTCCATGAAACAATAATATTCAAGTCCAGCTAAGCGTTCCAACATCTGGTCAATGAATGGTAGAGAAAAGTGGTCTTTCCTCGTTGCAGCATTGAGTTTTCTTTAATCAACACATACACGCTACCCAGTTTGAGCGCGTGTCTGGATTAACTCATTTGCCTCATTTGTTATGACCGTGATGCCAGATTTCTTAGAGACTACATGAATTGGACTTACCCATTGGCTATCAGAGATTGGGTAAATGATACCACTGTCAATGCATTTGACGATTTCTTTCTTTACCGCCTCCTTTATTATGGGATTCAACCGTCTTTGTGGTTCTCGAGTTGGCTTGGCTTAATCCATCAGATGTATATGATGTTCAATAATCAAGAGACTAATCCCTTTGATGTCCACCATTGTCCAACCAAAAGCCTGCCAATTAGATCTCAAGACCGTCGAAAGATTGTTCTTTTGCTCTAAGGCTAGAGAAGCTGATATGATCATAGGTAAAGACTCATTCTCACTTAAATATGCATATTTAAGGTGAGAAGGTAATAATTTGAGATCTAATGTCGGCAGAGAAAAAATAGATGGTGGGGTAAAAGAATGACATTCAGATTCACGAAGAAGCTTGTAACCTGCAAAGGATACAGACTCGGAAAGTGATGAGTCCAAAGTTTCAGACTCAGGAGTGGACTCATCAAAAGTGTCCTCACTAAGATGTGTAAGATCAAGCAAGGATGTGCTAATGTCATCGAGATCTTCAAAGCAAAGTTCATTGTTCCCCGCCGAAAGACGCGACGAAGACGCGGCGAACGTCTTTCCTGAGATTCGGGGCAGATGCTAATTGGTGCTATCCATCTACCTCTCCGAAGATGCCAAGTTGATTTATTGCACCATGTATCGAAGGTTTAAACAGATGCGACCGATATAGCTGACTTTGTCAGATTCCGCCTCGTTTGAGGGGTTTTTGATTGTGGGGACGCTATTCCCTGCAGGCGCAAGCCCCTGCAGTTAATTACACTACCGCATCGCGGTAACAACTTTCTCCTTCTCCAGATGGTCACTTCGTGTTGTGGATGTTTTTTTTTGTGTTTGGTTGCCCGTAGATTGAATACGGAGACTAATTTATGTTGTCGCCCGTAGAGCGTGGATTAGTCCAAATCCGTATCTTCTTAGATTTGGGTTTGGGGGTTGGGTTTAAGAATACGTTAGCCTCGTTTGGGACTAAGATCGACTTAAACGTTTGTTAAGGATACGTTAGTCTAATTTCTAGACTAAGATCAACTTAACAGGATCATTTAGATCGAATAAGAAAGCATTCGGTCTCTGTTGTTTAGTTTAGGGACATTGCGGTCAATTAGATTGAGGACATTACGGTCCAATGTTAGTTTAAGGACATTACGGTTCAATGTTAGTTTAAGGACATTACGGTCCATGGGTTTAAAGGGACCCCACAGCCCAGGTTAAGGACATCGTAGTCCATGAGTTTAAGGACCCCACAGTCCGGTTTAGAGACATCGTAATCTATGAAGTTTAAGGACATCGTAGTCCATGAGTTTAAGGACTCCACATTCCGTAGAAATGTGTGGTTGTCGGGACCCGTCGCCACTCTGAAGACGTTGAAGGATTATAACGACAGATATCAGAGGAGTAAAGAGATGTACCCTCGAACCGGATGTAGATTGATTGGAAAATCTGTAGCCTAGTTTGGGACTAAGATTTGTTGAATATTCGTGAGCAGATGGGCTCAGTTGAGTATAAGTTGAGGGCTTACGGCCAATGTTGGGCTAAGTCCAATTAAAATGTTTAATATTTTATCGCTCTGGCTGTTGAGCCTTTATTTGGGTCTGGCCCTTTCGATAATGTTAAGCATTGGGTTCTGAGATCTTTTGTCTTGTATTAAATGCATAGCATTCATCAGAACAATGTGTGTTCTGATAGTGTGCCACATGGCGCGCCAGGCGCTTTGCGCCAATCAAAGAGCGCATAACGCTTCTGTCGGGTAGCGCACATGAAGATGACACGTGTCGCGCTTAGCGCTAAGTGCCAGTTATTAGCGCATTGCACTTTCAATTTATGAGCGCTTTGCCGTGGTTTAATGGCGCACCAGTGAGTGACACGTAGCGTGCTTGGCACTGAGCGCCGGTTTATGGGCGCAGTGCGCTGTCTTAGAAGCGCAAACTGTGTCTATGGTTGACACGTGGCATGCTTTGGCGCTGAGCACCTGTCCAAGGAGCGCAAAAGCGCAGTTCATGAGTGCAAGGCACTTTTCAGTAGCGCAAAGCGCACTTGATCAAATTTATTATCATAGAACAAGTTTATGTTCTTTTAAAGGAGGCTTTGCCTCAAGATTCAAGAACAAAAGTTCTTATTTATGAAAGGGCTCTGCCTCTGTAGATCAAGGATCTGTGAATGAAGTGAATACTTCTTTTTGTTTTTATAATAAGATCTTTTGATCTCTTTTATATCAAAGACCTTGGTCTTTTTAGATCTATGATCTTTTTTAAAAGATAGTTCTTCTTTTTATGAGATGATTTCATCTCTGTGTTCAAGAATCATGTTCTTTATCTTGAAGAAAATGATCTTCTTTCGCTAAAAGCTTGCTTTTCTTTCTCTTTGAGTTTTTTCTCAAAGTTTGTAGGGGGGTTTCTCTATATCATACTTTAAGTCTTGGGTCTTTTATATAGGGCAAATTGATTTGATAAATCAGTTAAAGAGATCTTTCTCTGATTGATTTAGGAATATTTCTCACCGTTGGATCTTTGATCTTAAGGCTTCTGTTTTGCAGAAGATAATCTTCTTGTTTTTAACAAGATTGGAAAGATCTTTCCCTAATAGAATTTTAATTCTGATTAATTAATAATTTATTATTATTAGATCTTTTGATCTGATGGTGGGGAATTCTTAATTCCAGCGCTGGCGCACCTTGCGCGAGCGCACCAACGTTTGATACGTGGCGTGCAGCGCAGAGTGCAGCGCAACTGCGCTAGCGCACCTGTGTTTGACACGTGGTGCGCAGTGCGTCTAGCGTTGGATTTGAAGCGTTGCTTCAAATTTTGAATTTTGAATTTAAAGCAGAGCTTTGCTCTGATTGGGGGGTGCTGCCTAGGGCGCAGCGCACCTGGCGCTTGCGTATCCGTGTTTGACACGTGGCGCGCAGCGCGCCTAGCCCTGAATCTGAAGCGTTGCTTCAATTTTTGAAATTCGAATTTCAAACAGAGCTTTGCTCTGATTGGGGGAAACAAATGCCCCCCCACCGTTGTGCTCACGTGGCACACACGTGAGTGCAGCGGTGACAACATCTGAGCCCTCGGATCAACTCAGAAGTTGAAGAGGCGGTTCAACGCCTATAAATAGGGCCTTTCGTCCTTTAGATGATTATCATCTTCTCTGAGAATTTTTGTTCAGAGCACAGCTCTTCTGTTTGAGAACTTCTCAAGAGTAAAAACTCTTTCCAAACTTAGGTAAAATTTTAATGAATTTTAATAAATTAGGGTTTTACCTATTAATAGAGCCTTGCACTTTATAGATCTTTGATCTACCGAAAACCCATTTAGGGTTTTATTGGCAGAGCTTTGCTCTCATGAACCCATAGATCTAAATAGATCTTTTCTTGGGTTTCTTAGTCTAAGAATCAGAGCTCTGCTCTTTTGCCCACATGTAGATTTCTTAATCCTTGATGAAGAACTCTTAAGATTTTTTCATGGATCTTGAAGATCCCAGAATTTTCAATTCATAAAAAAAATTAATTAATTTTAATTTTCCTTTCTGATGGGTTTTTCCATCATCATTATAGAGCCAGGCTCTTTAAGAGTTTGACAAGTGTCACTCTGTCATAGAGCTTTGCTCTCAAAGGGTGATTTTCTCTTTTTCCGAAGGATTTCTCATTCAATGAGAATTTTCTTGAGGATTTCCTCATTGATTAACAGTCTCATCCAATGATGAGGCTGTTTTATTTAATTGATGCATTATCATCTAGATTTTGTAGGTCCCCCTTTGGTCCCCTTCCCACTGCATTGTAGTGTGGTACAAATTTTAAAGTACCATCAAAATTTAGAATTAAATTATAGTACTGACAGTTGACTTCTGTCCTTCCTTGCAGGAGACATGTCTTTCGATGCTACATTTCCATTCGTCCGTTTAGAGGGCGGATTCCCTGAAGCACCTGTGGACCGGGAGGTCTTTGCGCTCATCAAAGACCGTGACCCGGAACACAAAAATCTTCACTTGTGGGGTAGATGATATGACCAGATCATCAGAAGTCGTCAAAGCTTCTCTTGTGCGACGCCGTCGGAGCCTATCTCGGCGATTCCGTATGCAGATGCACCCCCGGTGAACTATGTCGTGGAGGTTGTCAATTGGACTTCGGAGGGTCTTCTTCAACCTTCGATTGCCGCTGTACCCATGCAGCCGCCGGCGGCTTTGGATACCCTGGGGCGGCGCATATGCCAGGGCGAGTCGCGCCCGTGGAGACAACCTACAACATCGGGCTAACTCCCCGTCATCCGGCCGGGTATTTGCAGTGGACCAGGTGCATCTTGTCGGCGAAGAAAACGCAGCTGCTAAAGCTCGGCCTATACCCTGCGGTTTATACTTCGTTGTTCCAATATTCTGCTCCTCCCACATGGTGAATTAAGGCGTTCTTGGAGCAGTGGAACATCCCAACCCATACCTTTCTTCTACTGGGCAAAGAAGTCTCTATCTCTTTGGAAGAATTTGCTGAGTTTTCCGGCCTGCCGGTTAAGGGAGAGCACTACGAGGAGCTGCTTCCTCTGGAAGAATACGTTTTTTCCACCAAGCCGGTGGTGATGGGCCTTATGCCATAGAACGCCATTCAACACCAGTTCCCTAGTCTGATAAAGGTGCTGAACATGTACAAGAGCCTCTTCTTGGAATCCGTAGGTCGGGGGGTCAGTTTTGCGGACTTCATTGCCCGGTTTCTTCTCCCGGAGATTTTGTCGCAACGAGGCGAGAAATTTTCCAAGCTCGACGATCCCTTCGGATTCGGCTTGGACCGTCGACCAGTACTGGAAGATGATCAGAAGGGCTTTTTCTCCCTAATGCTGCGATCATCCCTCAGTCAGAAATCGCCGCTCTGGACATTGACGAGGAGGCTTTATTTCTTGGGTTTCTTGGGCTATGGTTGTGCTGGTTCGCGCTCCCTATGCATCCCCGTTACATGAGGCCTTCTGTCTTCTACCCCGCGCATCACATGGTGGTTGGAATACAAGTGGCTATCGGGATCGCAGGGTTAGCCCATTTATACCATGGTCTTAGCGTGGCGGCGGATACCACTGAACCGGGGGTGCATGCTGCCAACTTCCCGATGCATTACTTTACTTCATGGATGGAGATGCATGTGCTCGGGGTCTTTGGCATTCATAAGAGACCTTCGTTTTACGAGAAATGCAAGTTCCCGTGAATTATGCGGCTGGTTGACGCCTCCATCGTGAGTCCGTCACAGCGGGAAGCTAGGGGTTTGCTTCTTCGTCCGCGCACGGTCGGAGATGGTATGTCTTTCACGGACAAAGTCCCGACAATCGGCCAGGAAACTTCCAAGACGGTGCTGGCATTGCGCGACGTTTTTAAGGACGGGGCCTCCATGTTGAAAGCCTGGGAGATCCTCCATTTATACTCCATCAGGCCGGGCTTTCTTGTATTCAGACAAAATGATGCGGCGCTATTCATGATATACAACCCCCATCATTTTGCCCAGCAGCTGAGCTATAACCAGGGGGTCCCGCTGAAGGCTTTCTTGGTAGAACCCGCTGCCACCAGAGAGGGAATACAGGGTGCGCTGCATCACTTCATGCGCTTAAATACGGGCTCTCACTTCTTCATCAGCGAGCCGAGTTGCGTCCCGAGGGCCCTTAACGTACACGTGGCCTGGTATCAACACGCAAAGGGTGATGTTATCAGGGAAGAGAGGCGGCTGCTGCTTGATCGCAAGAGCGTGCCCCCTACCAGTGATCGCAACCTGAACCAACGGACCGATGTCCCCCCTCCGCTAAGAGAGGTCGCTACAGTTGAGCCTCCACGTATGCTAAGGCCTACGTGTGGGTTGCCCCATGCTCCTGTGGAGACGGCGGATGTACTATCGGTGCCCCGTGCTCCCATGGAGACGGTAAATGTTGTTTCCCCCGAATCTGGCGTGGGCTCAGATATCGGGACTCGTCGCCCCAAGGTGCCTACCAAGTGTAAGCTCGTGCTTGCTGTGACTGGAGCTCGCGCGCAGAAGAGGAAGAAGAAGTCGGACCTCTCCTTAGATGTTGTACTCGGCCTGGAGCCTCAGGCTCCTTATAACGAGGGCTTGAGCGAATATGGGACCAATGAGGGTCTTTTCATAGCGCCAGAAGACACTGATCTCGAGGCCGCTATTGCAGCTTCTGTGCGCTCCGCAACCCACCAAGCAGAAATAGCCGCCCTCGTGCAATCAAGTAAACATCAGTCGCACCTTGTTATGGTATTTTATCCTTATTTTTATTATCATATCTTGACTGACATTTTTTTTCTTTTGTAACAGGCTTTACCACTAAAGAGGTTCTGGCGGCTTCCCTCAAGACCTTCGAGGAGGAAGAGAGGAATCGTGCTTTGTTGGGCATCGGTATGTCTCGGCTTATTACATCTTCATTCTCCTTTCTTATAGACAATCTGACCCTTTCTTTATCTTATCGCAGGGACCACAATGCCGATCTCGCAAAGTGATGCGAAAATTCTTCCCGGGCCAGCCACCGAAGTCCCGGCCTCTTCGGCACTGCCGAAAGAGGCCTTACTCAAACGACCGATAACGGAAGCCATGACGGCTCCAGAGGTAACCCTTGGTGTGGGCGGTGATGTCCTGTTGATGGAGGCATCTAGAAGGTCCGCCTTGACGGCCCGGGCGGAAAGGAAGCGCCAAATGCGCGCGGCAAGGGAGCGTAGTGCTGCCTTTGCCGCGGGTGCGGGTTCGAGCACCGCTACCCCTGCCCCTACTCCCTCAGAGGAATCTCCGGCTGCCTTTTCCACTGCCTACAGACGGGCAGCACGTGCGGCTCGGGAGGCAAATGGAAGATCAATTCAAGGTAATGTGACATGGGGTTCCGTTGTCAAAGTTATAAATTTCCAGTTCTCACATGCCTTATCTTGCAGGGCCGAGTCCTACCGAAGGAGTGGCGGCAACCGCTGAGCCTGCGGTAGCGGTAGAGGAGGTAGCCGTGTTTTCCGAACCCGAGGCGGCGGTAGGCGAGACGACTGCGATCGCTGAGCTCGAGGTAGTGATGGATGAGACAGTCACGATCGCCGAGCATGAGATGGCGGTAGGTGAGACGGCCACCATCGCCGAGACTGAGATGGCGGTAGGTGAGATAGCCACAATTGCTGAGCCCGAGGTGGCCGCTCCCTCTCAAGAGTCGGGCACCATCCAGATCATTGCTCTTTCCGCCTGCGGCTCCTTGCCATCTCCTGGCGTCGCAAGCGTTACGAAGGCTCTCATAGAGTCAGGGGATGAAGCGACGAGAGGTGAGACCATCCTGATGGAAGAAGATGAAGCAGTTGCTGTATCAAGTGACGCTCATCGTCGTGGTTCCGACTGGAGATTCATCAGGTAAATGTTGGGTCATTACTTTTTTTTTGCAATCCTTCTCGATCTTTCCTGACAGTATTTATCTTGTTTCTAATGCAGGTGTGGCGAGCGTTGAGGTCGCGCTACCCGAAGCAGCGCCATCGGCTACCGCTTTGACGGTGACACCTCCTCTACCCTCTCTCGTACCATCTCAGATGTTGGAAGGTGCGGATTCGTGACTCATCAGTCTTATTTTTTTTAGGCTGTATAACTTATGTACTGACGTTGCGTTACTGCGTCGTTGCAGGGGTCCTTTTTGATCACCTGTATCAGGTGCTGCACGCACACTTCTCCTTCCTGTCAGAGATTAGTCTGCCTGGTGGTGTCGGTGAGTATCTTTTCTAAACGACGTCCTCTCTTTAACGGGTACTCACATTATGCTAATCTCTCTTTGTATTGCTTGTATCCTTACAAATCGAAGGCGGGGACGCGACTATCGTTGCGCCACCAGTACTCCCAGCTCTGCTTCCTGTTGCAGCCGTACTGTAGACTCTATTTTTTCGTATATTTTCTTTATTTCTCGAGCCGTCATCTGATGGTGATTTTTTTGCAGTGGTCACATTGACTCCAGCCCCGTTCGAGTCTCGCGTCATAATGCCGGCCGGACCCTTTTCCAGACATCCATCCTCGAAGGGTGCCGCGATCTGCGCATGTTAAGCGATTATATTGAGGAGCTTGACGTGGAGGTTCCCGTATCTGCTGCGGATTTTGCTGCGGAGGTTAACCTAATGCTGGCGACGCTTATGAACTTCCATAATGAAGGCATTGTCGAGTCTTGGGTTAACCACTGCCGGAAGATTGAGGCCTGCCTGTATGAGCTTGAGCTAAGGCGTCATGCCCCTGAGATTCAGGCTTTGAACTCCCAGCGGGCTGCATGGGTTGAGCGGAGCATTGCGTTCTTTCGCCATTTCGAACGAGAGGCAACCCTTAAGTGAAAGGAACGTGAGGCGACTTCCGTTAAATCTGTTCAACTGCGCGCTGAGGTTGCAGCAAATGCTGCCCAGCTGAACACCATCTTTGAAAACCTTCAACGATGTATCTCTGACGGGCTGGTGTTGAGGAAGAAGCTTGATCTTAGTGAGCAGGTTGCACAAAGTCAGGAAGTTGCTCAGCAGGAAATTGATCAAAAACTTTCATCTTGTCTGCAGCAACGGGCCCAAATTGAAGCAGAGCTAGCCGCGGCGACTGATCGTGAGAAGGAGTTGAGAAGAGTGCACGAGCAGCTAGCTGATTAATTGAAGACTCCTCTCTCCTAGTAGATGTTTTTTATAGATTACGCACTTGTAATCTTTGAATAACTTGTATCCATTTTCATTCTTTTATATGATTTACCTTGTACTCAATTAAATTCATGAATAAAAGATACACATTTTTTGTTCTGCTGTTGCTCTCTTCTCTTTGCTGTGTTGTTGCCATGTGATTTTAGCAAGTGCGGCCTGTAGATGGTATATAGCTGTCCATCTTAGACTCTTTGTAGGGTGATGATGGCTTAGGAAACAGGGTGAGGCTTTATCACCTAAGACTTTTCAATTTTAAGAGCCGTGAGGATCTCATAAAGATTTTTCTCCCTACGAGTCGTGAGGATCTCGTAGGTGTATTTTCTCCTTAGGAATCGTGAGGATTCCAAAGTGTGTTTTCCCTTATAACTCGTAAGGATCTTATAAGAGATTTTTCTTCCTCACGGATCGAGAGGATCCGTAAGTGTTTAATGGGATTGACATGTAAGTGACGTATTTCCGAAACGGAGTCATATGGATGACGTATTTCCGAGACGGGGTCACGTGGATGACGTATTTCTGAACGGGATCATGTTGATGATGTATTTCCAAGCGGGGTCATGTGGATGACGTATTTCCGAACAGGGTCATGTGAATGACGTATTTCCGAACGGGGTCATGTTGATGACGTATTTCCGAGCGGGGTCATGTTGATGACGTATTTCCGAAATGGGTCATATGGATGACGTATTTCCGAGCGGGGTCATGTGGATGACGTATTTTCGAGCGGGGTCATGTTGATGACGTATTTCCGAGCGGGGTCATGTTGATGACGTATTTCCGAACGGGGTCATGTGGATGACGTATTTCCGAGCGGGGTCATGTTGATGACGTATTTCCGAACGGGGTCATGTTGATGACGTTGTAGGGTTGGCTTAGCACCTTAGCAAGGTTTAGGCAAGCATCAATCATGCTACTTTAAAATTTTTTGGGTGCTAAACAAACCCTAACCAAGATCTTAACTAGAGTATTAGGATAAACATAGCAAGTAAACAACTTTACTTCTAAGAGTTAGGGATTACAAACTTTGTAGTCCGTTCTTTCACTTCTAAAGCTCCGTGTTGAGGTCCCTTCGCTGCAATCATCGAGTACCCGGACTCAAGAGAGGCTCCATGAAGAGAAAGATGCAAACTTGCTTCCAATCTTCAATAACAAAGATGATCTACCTTGAAGAAACTCAAGCCCAAGCTCTTGCTTTACTAATCAAGTATTTGCAAAGCAAACACCATAATCTAAGTGGCTAGAATAGATGAGGATGATGAAGTAGGAATTTAGCACTCATTTGTTTTCAATTTCTCACTCAAAATCATCACATAAGAAAAAGCTAGAAAACTTTTCTCAAAAGAAGAAGAAGAAGAAATTACTTTGTGATGAATAATGAAAATCATTGTGTATGGTTAGAAATGCAATCATGGGTTAAGAATGAAGACTTAACCCATGTAGAGAATTAACTATGGTAAAGGGTTTGGGTTTGGTTAAGAAATATCTACAAAATATCTTTAAAAAATATCATAGTCAAAGTCAAAGCTTCTTGAAAGCTTCATCCAAGTTTGGCCCTAATCCAAACCCTAACCATATTTAAACTCCACAAAGCATGTTGCATTTGTAATCCTAACTTGTTACAATATTATATATCACATATACAAAATTTATTGTAACAAAATAAAATAATACAATTAACATATATCATATATATATATATCAATGTATTATCCAAGTGAGAAAAAGAATTTTTAAGTGAGCTAATATTAGTTAATGTAATATAATATATTAAATATATAATTATACATTAAATTATTGAATCAACACTTGATCCGATAATCCGGCTATTTCAAAAATAACCGACTAATATTATCTGTATCAGTTTATCGAATCAACACATGATCCGATGACCTGGATATATCACATACACCCGGCCGATATCACATATCGCGAGAATCTAATACGGTATCACATACACGTATTGTTCTCAGTCCCGCACATATCACATATGTGCTCCTACTCCGTTTTGCCTGAGCCAGGAAACCTCTGTGTAGGACTCTAAAGAATCGTCAATACGCCGGCAGTAGGTGATGATCATATCAAACACCTACAAGCTGCAAGCGGTCAGCTAAACATAACAGCCACCCATGTATTGAGCAATCAGAAGATCAACAAGCAAGCCTATACATTCTCCTGTGAATCCAACCAGTAACATTCCCGTACAGTCCGGTCTCTTCGTCTGATATGTCGCATATCTCGCCTAGGGGTGGTAAACGTCAGACCCCAGTAGCTTGATAAGTCGTGTCGATATAAGGTCCATAACAGTAAATCTCAGCAACCCTGGCCAGGGATTTCCAGTTATAGCCAATCGAACACAGCGCAACATCAACTCCCTATACCGGGAGAGACGAAACCCCTCCTATCGCTCATTGCCTCCATGTGATTCGGGACTGTACCCAAAAGCCACCGTTTTGCACGCCCTCTTGGACGTGGTATGATGGAAATCAAAGCACAGTGGGAATCACATAAGACTCTATGACGATCTCGGGTCTACAGACTAACCTGTACCAGTGTCCCAGAGAACTGCCATCTGACGTAAGGTATAATACCATCTGGGAGTTCTCGGCGAGTCCGTCCAGTGTACCCAGTCTCTACTGATCACCCGTATACCTTCTCTGATGTCAAACACCAATGGATATGGGATCATCCATCGCCTATCTTATGGGTCAAGAAGCGCATACGCTAGTCTACTCTGGAGTATCGATGCCCTGTCTCGGTACTCCCACGACTAGGAACATTTGAAGGATGTACTTGGCGACAACTCTGTCCCCACTAGTATGATCTGCATCATAGTCCTGGTAGTCAAGTACTCATCGTAAGGGCTTTATCAACATGTGACATAGAGACAATCAGAGTACATGTTAAGATAAAGAGTAACCAGATAGCATACTATCATGTCGAGCAAGAAAGTCCTCCTTATATATGTCCAAGCATCTACTGCAATATACATCGTATGTACAGTAATGGTCTCTAGGGTATACATATCACTAACAATCTCCCACTTGCACTAGGGCCATCTGTTGTGGTATCACATACCCAACAATCAGCTGTGGTTGAAGTATCTCATACTCAACCATCCCATAAAAGACTCTACTGGGAAATAGGCCTTTGTGAATGGATCCGCGCTGTTGTCCTCTGTGTCTACTCTCCTAACCTCGATCTCCCTGGAGATCAACCATCTCCATGATCAGGCGATACTGCCTAAGAATATGTCTGGATCTCTGATGGGACGGGGGTTCCTTGGCATAAGCCACAACTCCATTGTCACATAATGGAAGGAACGAAGTTCATCTCATGAACTAAAATATATCCAGACTGCCTCTTTGTTAGCATCCTTGGTAATGATGTATCTTGCCTTTAATCGTCTAGTATGTCACGGTATCTAGCTTGAAACTCTTCCAACATACCGTCCCTCCACTGAGGGTAAAGACAATACCTGCGACTAACATTCAGTCGTCCTTATCACCCTGAAACCTTTCCAGTGATTCTCCCCAGGATCGATTGATACCATCTCACTACAACTAGTGAGAATCCTAACATCCAATTAGATCTATCTCATAGATCCATAATCCAGGATTTAGGAGGTATCACCTTGATCCTATATGGAGAATCTTTGTGATAAGAGGAGATTGACCGAGTGTAGCATAGGAAACTCCTTCCCTATCAAGAGTATGTCATCCACGTACAATACGAGGATCATCACCATACTCCCTACTACCTTTTTGTATATACAAGGTTCATCTACCATTTTGATGAAGTCAAACTCTTTGACTACTACATCAAAACAGACGTTCCAACTCCGCGATGCCTGATTTATCCCATAAAACATCTTGCACACGTTTCCACTGCTCCCACTATCTACGAAGCTCACTGGCTGTGTACTTATAGACGCTCTCTTCCAAATCACTATTTAGAAAAGCAGTCATGACACCCAACTGCCAGATATCGTAGTCATGGTATGTAGCAGTGGCAAGTAGGATCTGGATGGACTTAAGCATAGCTTTAAAAGTCTTAACTTTTCCATGTACACCAAGTAATCTTCTCAAGATATACTTGCTTCTGATGGGGATTTAACCATTCAGATAAAGCAACCAAAGTCCACACTTTGTTGGTGTATAAGGATTCCATCTCAGATCGCTAAGCATCCAGCCATTCTTATAGAGTCCCCACTCCTGATGGCCTGCTCGAAACTAGTTGGGTCATCATCTCATGATGCAATCCTCTCTCCCACTGTCATAGAGAAACCGAAGTATCCCTCAGGTGGATGAGGAACCCTACCAGATCGGCGGAGAGGCTGAGGTTCGTTGGAAACTATTTAATCCTCCGGGTTTACGAAATCATCAGCTGCAGTTTGTTTAGCTGGAACTCCTTCCAGTTCTACCTCATGACCACTAATTTCTTCACAAGAAATTCCTTTTTTCTCAAAAGTGGTATGCCGAGAAATAAAACATCTTTTGTTCCTCGATGTGGTAGAAGATATTCCCTTGCAAATGCTTGGGATATCCAACAAACTTCCACATAACTGACCTTGCCTCGAGCTTGTCCGTATTTTGCTTTTAAACATAGGCCGGACAACCCCAAATCTTAACATCTTTAAGAGATGGGCTCTTCCCATACCATATCACATATGGAGTGGTAGGCATCTGATTTGGTTGGAACCCTATTCAATAGGTATGCAGCTTCTCAAGCGCATAACTCCCAAAAGGAAATAGGAAACCAAGTAGTACTCATCATAGAGCACACCATATCACATAGGGTGTGATTGCTCCGCCCTGATACACCGACGTGCTGTGGTGCATGCGGAGGAGTAATGCAGAGAGAGAATCACATTCTCCTTTAGAATGGTCCAAGAATTCCGTGCTCAAGTATTCTCCTTCTTGATCTCATCAAAGGACATAATACTTATACCCGTTTT
Organism: Agapanthus africanus; assembly: GCA_030015575.1. Lineage (NCBI taxonomy): Eukaryota > Viridiplantae > Streptophyta > Magnoliopsida > Asparagales > Amaryllidaceae > Agapanthus > Agapanthus africanus. Next base: position 662,990,675 of record CM057342.1, on the reverse strand, counting down.
TGGTTCTCTACTTCTAACTTATATTCATTGAATTTCTCAAAAGTTCCAGACTTGCGTTTCAATAGGAACATATGTCCAGATCTTGAGAGATAATCAGTGAATGTAATGAAGTACAAAAAACCGGTCTTGGCATGTGTAGACAGGGGACCTTCATACATCAGCATGTATCAATCCCAAGAGTTCACTAACTCTTTCTCTGTTTCCAATAAACGGAGCTGTGGTCATCTTATCTTTGTGACATGACTGGCAAGTTTTATAAGATGTAAATCCAAACTAATTTAAATATGCATCTTTATGTAACTTCAGCTAGTCGGGTCGCATTGATATGACCTAGTCTACAATGCCTCAAGAAGGATTCGTTCATTTTTGAACTCTTCCTCTTGTGTGTGTTCTGTACGTTAAGAACTGTGGTTTGATTTAGAACGTCTATGCTTTTAGATAACGTGCCTGAACCGATCAACTCTTGATATAGGAAATGGTCAAAACATTATCCAACAATACAAAATTATATTATTCTTTACTAATAAAGAGACTGATATAATGTTGTATATCAGGTTCGGTATCTAATAACATTCGTTCAGAATCAATGTATTCTGATAATAAAGGGTGATAACTGCCAACAGACTTGGCTGCAACACTTGCATCATTTCCATCTCTTGAAACTTATCACCCGTTCTCAGTTCTCTACCTATCTATAGCCCATGTACCAAATTATATTTGCGGGATCCTGATCCGGTATCTCATACCCAGGACGTAAAGGATACTGAGAAACATTCTCGGTAATGAACATACCCGAAGATGATGCATCAACATGCACTTTCTTCGTTTGGGCGGCACGGGAATTCTGGTAATCCCCTATTTCCTGCTCTGTCTTATAACAATTATAAGTTGGAGCAGGACCAACGTTGCCTAGCGCAGTATAACAAGCGGGTTCGGTCAATACATCCGTATTATTATCTTGATTTAATGCGTGACATGATCGCTACCCGCAGAGAGAGAGAAGAAAACACTCAGCGTATGCTCTTGCAAGATTAGATTGGTTATTAATATATCTAATCAAGATGTCTCCCACTGTTTTAGTTAAATCTTCCTTCAAACCCTAAAAGGAAAGACTAGCCGGGATTAATTACACTCTACAAGTTCGTCAATCTTTCAGCCAGGCCAGTGCCGGTACTTTGAGGGAGGTTCTCCGTGCTTTCGCACGGACCTAATTAAAATAAACCTCGTTTTTCCAGAGGCATTACCCCGTTGACACCTTTCTAGACACCAACTTGATCGGCTAATTGTAATGTTTAAAACTCTCCTAGGAGTAACTCTTACTCGCAGCGGGTATCGGGATCCAACTATCTCATAGAAGGTATGCAATCTCATTGCAAATTTCAACACTTGAAATTCCCGATAATATTTTACACCTAGCATCCTATGACCTTGACGGAGGTCAACAAACCATAGGCTGCTAGTCAAGTTCTACCCGTCATTTCCTGATTGAATTAAACCCACCCGCACGACCCTTGACGGAGGTCAACAAAACCGCACGACTACCCTAAAACAATCGCATCATATACAGCAGATAAATACTAGTCAGCTACCGCACACTACGCCTTGACGGAGGTCAACAAACGTAGCACGAATACTAAGTAGGACTTATCTGAAATGATGGAGGGCTACGACAGGTTTTTAAGAAAACCTTTTGCGTAATGAACTTGATATCGTTGTAGAATCGAGTGATTTTAAATGGAATGTTTTTTAGGCCTTTTCTAGTTTTGCTAAAGAGATCACTCCCGGTGAAGGGATCTCGGCTCTTTCCTCATCGAATAAGATGCAGGATATTTCACAAATATCACTATGCAAAGCAAAAACTATAAAAACAATCAAAAGACAAACTAAGTTTGTAGCATCTGCTAGTTTCGCTAAAGAGGTCACTCCCGGTGAAGGGATCTCGGCTCTTTCCTTATCAAATAAGGTGCTGGATATTCTACAAGGAATACCTCTATGCAAAGCAAGAACTAGAGCTACCAGTTTTTAAACAAGTTTCTACAATATCTTTAGGTTTCTTTTAGTTTCATTAATCTCATTAATGAAGTCCCATTTTATTATGCTTCACAAGTATCACATTTGAAACGAAATCAGCAATATAACATATATCTCATATATATAATATAAACAGTCGTCTCAGGAAGTAATACGATCTCATCGCAGAACATTGCAGCAGAAGAACATATATGAAATATTGGATATATTAGGTAGTCCGTGTTTTAATGCGAGCCTGTATAAAACACGGATTCCACGGTCTCAATGAATAGCCAAACCCACATCCCTAGACCCCTACGAGAGCGGCAAGCAACACTACCAATTCTAGGGTTAGGAGACCCGGTCTCGACTCCTCGAGATGGTCTCCCACTGGACCCTAGAACCCGGTTATTTGTGCTCCCCGCCTTGGGTCTACCTAATGCGGAAAAGTAATCAATATACAATGGTGACATCATCCTCATGTTGGAGATAGTGCCCTCAGAGTCAATTATTGGATCACAGGTACGTGATTGCAATGATTGAGGGGAGGACCTGTCCCAGTAGGACAGTCTTACTCGAGATGATAGTATGCTATCTGGTTTATCTTTATCATCGTGTACTGCTTTAGGTGACCTGACAGGTCTCTATTGCACGTTGATAGAGCCCCTAGAATTCTTGCTTGACTGCCAGCAGTATGAGGGCGATCATATAAGTGAGAGCTGTAGTCTATAAGCACATCCTTAAAAGGTCCCTAGTCGTGGGAGTTTCGAGACAGGGCATCGATTCTCCAGAGTAGACTAGTGTATACAGTCGAGACCCCGACGAGGGGCGGTGGCCGGTCTCACAAGCCACTGGTGTCAGTTGGTTCACCTAAGATGTATACAGGTGCTCATTAGGTTATGAGTACACCGGACAGGACTCGCCGGGAACCTGCTAGTTGGTCTTATACCTGACGTCAGATAGCAGTTCCCTGGTGACATGTGTACAGGTTAGTTCATCGACCTGGGGATCGTCATTTGTCTCGTGTGAGTTCCCACTTTACTTTGATTACTACCCTACCACGGCTCAAAGGAGTCGTGCAAACAGGTTTTAGTTGGGTACAGTCCCGAGCCACATGGAGGCAGTGAGCGGATCTGCAGGGGTTCGTCTCTCCTGGTATTGGGGGTGAGGTCGCGCTGTGTCGAGGAGAGCCAGAACATGAAAAGTCCTTGGCCAAGGCAGGAGATTTGCTGGTAGGTATTCCAGTAGTATCTCAGGGTGTTCTGGGCTACACTCCGACACGACTTGTACCGCTTTTGGGGGTCTGACTTTTACCAACCCCCTAGGCCCGCCATGCGATGCTCATAGACGAACGGACCGGACTGTACGGATATTGTCACTGACAGGCTCAGTAGGGTGTCAGGATGAGTTCGCTCATCGACGTCCCTTTTAGTCAATACCTGGTAGCCCGTTACGTATTGGCTTATACCTCTGACTTGCTAGTGGTTAAATCCACAACCATGGTGTTGACGAGTCTTTAGAGTCCACCACACTCAGTTACTCAGGTTTCGGGCGAAACGCTGTAGAGGCCGTATGGAGATATGGCAGGGTTCGATCAGATACGTGCCGTATTGCACGGATCGTGATCGGACAGATTTTACTAGCCGGCTTTGGCTTAAGCCGGATTCTAGTTTTAGATAGTGTAGTTTTGTCTCTTTGCATTTGTGTTCAGTGGGAATACAAATGCGGGCATGTATTTGCAGTAGTGGGGTTTTCCTGTAATTTATTACGGGAACAGTTTTCTGAAGTTGCCAGTTTGCATTCCGTTCCGGCCGGTTTTCCTTCATTCCTTCTCGGCCGGACTTTCTGATGGAGGGTGTTAATTGCAAATTTTGCAATTAACATTTTGTGAGGGGTTTCTTTGCATGAGTGTGGCTTCATAATCATGATATTCTTTTCTTGTCTATTCATTGCATTTATTGTGATGGTTTGTGAATGGATTGAATTGGAAATTGGTGTGACTAATTTCTCATTCATTCATTCATTCCCTTTCTTCTCTTTGTTTTGTTTAATTCAATTTTTTCTCCACCCATTTGTGCAGGGGCCGGCCATATCATGTGAGGAGAGAGAGAGAGGTTTAATTGTGTGAAAATGTTGCTTGATGTTAATTTGGTGGACCCCCCCCTATTTTGTGTGTGTGCTGTGAATGTGTAATTTTCCTTTTGCATGGTTTTAATATATATACACTTCATCCACAAAGTTTCCACAGAGCACAAGAATGGTTTTAATTTTGTGCATACTACCCACTTGCAACATTTTCCAGTGAGCACAAAAGGAGTTTGGTTTTTGGCCGAGCTCTTTTTCCTTGGATGCTCCATTATTCCCTCTAGCATCCATGAAAATTCTTGTGCACAAATTCCTCCATCAAGGCAACTTCAAGAACCCCAAAGAGACAAGAATTCTACACTATTTCTATAGCAAGTCTTGGACGCGTCGGCTAGCCAACTTCGCGTCCGAGTTGCCTCGGTCAAGAGGCGGGAGCCCGTAAAAGATTCCGGCTACGTGGTGCCTTTCCGACGAGCGAGGAAGTGACGAACATTCCGCAGGAGATCAGAGCGGAGACGAAGACCGAAGGACACGGATCGCTTGGTATACTTCTCTACTCATCTTTTACTTTGCTAGTTAGCTAGGTTAATGGCCCGATCCGAGTGAAAAGTGCGCGGTGGTGCCGGTTCAATAGTTTTTGAAAGTTTTTGTTTCCGCGTTTCCGGCGTCAGATCGACGGCCGGGGCACCCCCGCGGGCTTACATTGGTATCAGAGCCACGCCATTAACCATGCCTAGCTTGCTCTAGTATGTTTAGTACTCGATCGAACAAAATCCCCAAAAACCGTATTTTGTATGCATGTGTTCTCTGTTGAAATTTTTCCAGCTCCTAAAATTTTTCAGGTGGTTGCAGAGACATGTGCAAGAAATTCTAAGAATTCTGGGAAAATACGGTTCAGTGATTCCTTACTTTGACCGCGGAAACGCGGCCAATCCCCTGGTTTGGCCGCGGTTCCGCGGTGGTTAAGAGGAATCGTTGCACCATATTTTTCCAGTGGGCTTTTGAATAGGAAATAGGGGTTTTGGGATATTAATTTTGGGCCCAGATTTTCTGTGAGTGCTACAGTACTGCTTGGGGCCCACTTTGATAAATTTGTTCGATCGGATATTTTAAACATGCCAGTTCACAGTATTTACATTATATCTGCGACCGTGAATGTCACTCGATCGGTAAATCCAGTCTATCTGCTATAGCCCGGTTAGACAGATTTGCGAACGTGACATTCACGTTGATGTTCTGTGTTTTGCTGTGTTGTTGCGGATCGGTCGTGGGGGATAGCCTGGTTGCAATGTTAGTACAGTATTGTTGTATTATGTACATTTGATATTGCGGGGCGAGCGTCCGACATGTGGACTGCCGTCACTGCCTGTTTGTATTATTCTTTTGGGGCACGACCAGGTTGCGGTCGATGTACCCGTTGTATGTATATTTTATTTTCTGTACTAGGATTACCCCGCGGAGGGGTGCACGGATAGCCGGGTTCTAGAGGGCAACAAGCCCGCATCTCATGGCGTTGAGATGGAGGGGGCTTTACTCTAGAATTGGCGGGCTATTCGCCGCACTCGTAGGGGGTACAGGTTGACCCAGGAGGGGTGCCCAAGTTACCGGATTCCGTGAAGTGCTGGGTGGTCCATTCACGTTGCTGAAGGGGGCTGCCTCGCTTCAGGTTTTGGCGGGTGACTTGCCGCGCCCGTAGGGGTCTAGGATTTTCATTGCACAGGCTATCCCCACGACCAGGGGAACGTCGGGTTTCAGCGGCTCTGTGAACCCGGGGATCCCAGTTATCTGTTTTGATCTGTGTTGCTATACATTTCTGTGTTGTTGCATTTTTATCACGCCTTGAGCGAAAATTATATATTATATATATACTAGTAGATGTTGTATATGTTTTGCATCCGCGCTAGTCCAGTCCCCGCTCTGTCGTTAGTTAGCTAACCTAACGAGTGATGACGGGATCCAGTGGCGAATGCGGATGGCATATACGTACATCAGTATATTTTCGTTCTTTGTGGTGTGATCCATTGATGGGACTGCATTGATTCAGATCAATGCAAGATAAACAAACCTAATCTGATGTTGTTGGAACATTTTTCAAAAAGCTGTTATTGCAAGGACGTTCACTTTTGTTTTGCACCGTGGTATTCAGTTGGAATATCCTGCTCCTCAGTCGACGAGGCAAGGGCCGAGATCCCTTCACCGGGAGTGACCCCTTGGACAGAAAGTTTGCGTCAGGGCAATAACTTCACTATAGCCGATTACTTTTTCTTTGCACCGTGATATTCAGTTGGAATATCCTGCACCTCATTCTACGGGGAAAGAGCCGAGATCCCTTCACCGGGAGTGGCCTCTTTAGCAATGGTTTTCGTCACTATATTTTCAAAAAGCTATCCGTTCCTTCAACGATATCAAGTTCATTACGTTAAAGGTTTTCGCCAGAAACCATTCGTAGCCCTCCATCATTTCAGTTAAATATTCGGTAGTATTCAAGCTATGTATTTTGACCTCACGCCAAGGCATAGTGTTTGGTAGCTGCCGGGTATTTATCTGTTGCATAGATAGATGCGTTGGTTTGGGACAGTCGTACTACTATTTTGGCCTACGTCAAGGGTATGTACGGGTGGGTTCAAATTAACCTAGATAATGATGGGTAGAACTTGACATGTGACTTATGATATTTTGACCTCACACCAAGGTCATAAGAGCATGGGGCAGAAATCACATCGGGAGTTTCAAAAGAACTGAAACTTGCCAGATATGCGCATACCTTCTGGAGTATGATACCGTGAGCGGATTCCGTCACGTTATCATGCAATGAGAGTTGGATCCCGATTCCCACTGATGAGTTGGTTTACTCCTCGGGTATTCCCGACTAATTCTTCTTTTAGGTTTGGAGGAGAATTTGAGGTACAGTGGGAGGTTTCCAGATTAGATAAATTGGTAACCATTCTGATCTAGGTTAGAGTGCATGCTGAGTGTTTCTTTTCTCTCTCTCTTTGGCAGCGACCATTGACCCGACCCTAGACTATGACTCAGTGACCAAGTTGACCGAACCTTCTTAACACTGGCTTTTGGATTGTCAGAGTTGCAGACCTCATTGCCACTCCTACTTTTACCCTTTTCTCCGGGACACCCCGTGTTACTACGAACGTCCACTTCCATTGGACAAAACCATCGTATGGTTATATACGAACTTGAAGGAATTCGAGGATGGTTTCTGGTTCTGGAGAAAACGAATAGGACTATTCAGTTGTCTTTTCTTTTCACCTTCTCTCAGGTTGCAAGTACTCCTTGGTTTAGGAGTAGTACACCTATTACGCAAATTGGATAGTCTTCTTCCAAACCTTAGGCTGGTGCCGAACGGTGGGGAATGAATAAAACCAATTAGCCTAAACGGTGTACAGAAGGTATTAAGTTAAGACAAAGCAAGGGATTAGTAAGAGAGCAAAGTAAATTGCGACTGCTATTCACGACCAAACCAAGTATTTCTTCGCCAATCCTGAATCACCTTTGTATTTCTCCAGGACATTCCGTATCACTACGAAGATCCCAGTTTATTGGATAATCCATCGTATGGTTATATACGAACTCGAAAGGAACTTGTTCCAGTTCGGGGATGGATCCTAGTTCAGGAGAAATAGGAATAAATTACATTCAGGTGTCTTTTATCTTCACCTTCTCTCGCATTGCGAGTGTTCCTAGGATTAGGACAGTACACCCATTATGCTTATTGGATAGTCTTCTTCCAAACCATAGGCTGGTGCCGAACGGTAGGGAAGGAAGAAAACCATTTGGCCTAAAGGGGTGTACAGAAGGTAATGACTAAAGACATATAAAGGGATTTGGAGAGGTGGAAAAGAATTATACGGTTACAGTTGTGAATTCGGATAATGGAAGAGGCATTACTATGAATACCAGGATACCCCATCGAAACATCTCAATGTTTCAGTTTCACTGTGTACTGTTAAACGAAAACTGATTTCCCAATTAGACACTTGCTCCAAGGTATGTATTTGCCAGGTATGATTCTCACATCTGTATGGTTTTACAGATGATGAGTGGGAGTAAGTTATTGGGAATTAGGTGACCATCCTCATTATATCAGGATTCGTTGGAATTGGTGATATTTGAGGAAGCCACCTGGGTTGTTTGCCGGTCGGCAAATATTTGGTTTTGAAAATCCGTTGTTGTGCACCAATTTCAAATTGATATATCTGTACGTCTATTTTTATAGAGTGAGACATACCTTTTTGAAATTATGTCTATGACATTTACCTGTACCAGTGGATGGTTAGGTAAGGAGCATTGAACAGTGGTGTAATTCTTCCTAACCATAAGTACAGTTTTCAACCTACGACACACAGTAAATGAGTTATTAGACTCAAGGAACTTATACAGAGTATTGTATATTGTCAAGTGTCCATTAGGACAGAGGGGTTGGTCCTCATACTATATTCTGTTTACTTTTAACTTCTCTAGTTCTTAGACATGTGTTTCGTGGAAACACAGGGTCTAAGTTTTGAGGAGTTATAGGTATATGAATAAAGTAGAGAACCAAGTATTGCAAGTATCGGGATTCTTCAAGGTAATCGAAAGTGTAGATACTTGTGTATGGTATTCAGTTGATAGTAATGAGAACTTGCTTCTCTTTCAGGTTACTCATAATTGGAAGTATTCCTAAGTTGAGTAACGCTGATCGGCCTCCTTCCATTTAGTTGACATGCACTGGAGACAGCTGCATGATTCAATCTGGTTTCACATTCCATTGGCCACTCCGCAGATATGGTGGGTAACCTCAGGCACTCGAGAGGTACTTCGGTATGCTCAAGGACGGTGGCAGGGAGGTTCTTGTTTACCCAGATTTGCCATTGCTGTTGTTCCAGACTATGAGACCCGGCAGGAGGATGAGTATAGCGTCGTTCTAAACTGGTTTTAGAAGTGTACGTCTATATGACTCTGCCAGAGGGTTGTCGTAGTCAGTGGGAGCAGCGGAAGCATTGGTGGACATGAGGCTTATGTCTATTTATAGACTAAAGCAGATATAGCGGAGATAAATCATCTATTTTTGATGTGACAGTCATAGGTTTAACTTCATCAGAATAGGGGATGGATCTGTTAAGAAGGTAGTAGGGTGTGATGTCCTGGTATTTGATGACATACACAGAGTAGGAAGTGATATTCCTATACTACGATCGGTTATACTTTGGTCGTCACACAGTGGTTTCTCCACACAGGACTTGGATATTATATCAGACATTCTGGTTACTAGATCTATAGTTTTAGATCTAGATTTGGGTGGTTTCCCAATCAGGGTACTTTGACAGCATTCTAAGAGTATTTAGAATGGACGACACCTAGCATGGTAGTGTACCTACAGGTAATGGAGTCACCCTCTCTAAAGGTGTCTTACAGACTAAAGGGGAGAGGGATACGCATGATTGGCAGATCACTTGCTTAGGCATTTGAGTCAATCATGAGATGTCAAGTACCGCACCAGATGTTGTTCTTGTAGTAGGTGCAATAAGTTGATATTGATCCAATCCTGGAGAAACAGTCGGAAGCAGTTTTAGAACATAAGTTGATGTTCTAGGGATATGATAACAGCATTCTCCTTCGGGAGACGGTTATCATTCCAGGCTTCCAAGGTGACCTGGATGGCAGAGTGGCTGTCAGAGTTATAGTTTTCCCTCTGACGAGGGGCAGTATTTTGGACAGGTAGTCCAGGCAGATACTGAGGGAAGGCATGGCGCAGGATACTGATTAAGTTCAGTTGACGATACAGTCTAAGAAGTTTGGATTTGGAGTTCATTTATGAGCTAGGTCCCATCAGACATCCAGACATTCTAAGACAGGTATTGCTCATTTCGGGAGATGGCTTTCTCCGTGAACTTGAGATATAGAGAGACATAGAAAGAAACACCAGAGCGGATCCACTCACTGAGGCTATTCCTCGAACGCAATAGTTTCGCAAACCAGCTTTGTGAGACTGACTAGTAGAGGAGTTGGGTGTTCGGTATCACACGGGCTGTGAGTATGCGACATCGCAATAATTAGCCTTGAGTGCAAGTGGGAGATTGTTGGAGATAGTGCCCTCAGAGTCAATTATTGGATCACAGGCACGTGATTGCAATGATTGAGAGGAGGACCTGTCCCAGTAGGACAGTCTTACTCGAGATGATAGTATGCTATCTGGTTTATCTTTATCATCGTGTACTGCTTTAGGTGACCTGACAGGTCGCTATTGCACGTTGATAGAGCCCCTAGGATTCTTGCTTGACTGCCAGCAGTATGAGGGCGATCATATAAGTGAGAGCTGTAGTCTATAAGCACATCCTTAAAAGGTCCCTAGTCGTGGGAGTTTCGAGACAGGGCATCGATTCTCCAGAGTAGACTAGTGTATACAGTCGAGACCCCGACGAGGGGCGGTGGCCGGTCTCACAAGCCACTGGTGTCAGTTGGTTCACCTAAGATGTATACAGGTGCTCATTGGGTTATGAGTACACCGGACAGGACTCGCCGGGAACCTGCTAGTTGGTCTTATACCTAACGTCAGATAGCAGTTCCCTGGTGACATGTGTACAGGTTAGTTCATCGACCTGGGGATCGTCATTTGTCTCGTGTGAGTTCCCACTGTACTTTGATTACTACCCTACCACGGCTCAAAGGAGTCGTGCAAACAGGTTTTAGTTGGGTACAGTCCCGAGCCACATGGAGGCAGTGAGCGGATCTGCAGGGGTTCATCTCTCCCGGTATTGGGGGTGAGGTCGCGCTGTGTCGAGGAGAGCCAGAACATGAAAAGTCCTTGGCCAAGACAGGAGATTTGCTGGTAGGTATTCCAGTAGTATCTCAGGGTGTTCTGGGCTACACTCCGACACGACTTGTACCGCTTTTGGGAGTCTGACTTTTACCAACCCCCTAGGCCCGCCATGCGATGCTCATAGACGAACGGACCGGACTGTACGGATATTGTCACTGACAGGCTCAGTAGGGTGTCAGGATGAGTTCGCTCATCGACGTCCCTTTTAGTCAATACCTGGTAGCCCGTTACGTATTGGCTTATACCTCTGACTTGCTAGTGGTTAAATCCACAACTATGGTGTTGACGAGTCTTTAGAGTCCACCACACTCAGTTACTCAGGTTTCGGGCGAAACGCTGTAGAGGCCGTATGGAGATATGGCAGGGTTCGATCAGATACGTGCAGTATTGCACGGATCGTGATCGGACAGATTTTACTAGCCGGTTTTGGCTTAAGCCGGATTCTAGTTTTAGATAGTGTAGTTTTGTCTCTTTGCATTTGTGTTCAGTGGGAATACAAATGCGGGCATGTATTTGCAGTAGTGGGGTTTTCCTGTAATTTATTACGGGAACAGTTTTCTGAAGTTGCCAGTTTGCATTCCGTTCCGGCCGGTTTTCCTTCATTCCTTCTCGGCCGGACTTTCTGATGGAGGGTGTTAATTGCAAATTTTGCAATTAACATTTTGTGAGGGGTTTCTTTGCATGAGTGTGGCTTCATAATCATGATATTCTTTTCTTGTCTATTCATTGCATTTATTGTGATGGTTTGTGAATGGATTGAATTGGAAATTGGTATGACTAATTTCTCATTCATTCATTCCCTTTCTTCCCTTTGTTTTGTTTAATTCAATTTTTTCTCCACCCATTTGTGCAGGGGCCGGCCATATCATGTGAGGAGAGAGAGAGAGGTTTAATTGTGTGAAAATGTTGCTTGATGTTAATTTGGTGGACCCCCCCCCATTTGTGTGTGTGCTGTGAATGTGTAATTTTCCTTTTGCATGGTTTTAATATATATACACTTCATCCACAAAGTTTCCACAGAGCACAAGAATGGTTTTAATTTTGTGCATACTACCCACTTGCAACATTTTCCAGTGGGCACAAAAGGAGTTTGGTTTTTGGCCGAGCTCTTTTTCCTTGGATGCTCCATTATTCCCTCTAGCATCCATGAAAATTCTTGTGCACAAATTCCTCCATCAAGGCAACTTCAAGAACCCCAAAGAGACAAGAATTCTACACTATTTCTATAGCAAGTCTTGGACGCGTCGGCTAGCCAACTTCGCGACCGAGTTCCCTCGGTCAAGAGGCGGGAGCCCGTAAAAGATTCCGGCTACGTGGTGCCTTTCCGACGAGCTAGGAAGTGACGAACATTCCGCAGGAGATCAGAGTGGAGACGAAGACCGAAGGACACGGATCGCTTGGTATACTTCTCTACTCATCTTTTACTTTGCTAGTTAGCTAGGTTAATGGCCCGATCCGGGTGAAAAGTGCGCGGTGGTACCGGTTCAATAGTTTTTGAAAGTTTTTGTTTCCGCGTTTCCGACGTCTGATCGACGGCCGGGGCACCCCCGCGGGCTTACACCTCAACCCGGAAGTGCCCCAATAAAAGAATATTACATACAATGAATTTTACATGAATGAAAATAAAAACCCTCATCTCACATAAAACCCCTGGCTATTCAAAACACGACGATCCAATATATCATATCACAGCAACACATAATATCTCATATTATCAACGTAAGCAAGTATGCGTATCCCGATTGTCGTTAATGTATAGCAACGAAGCCGGCGATACACCACATACTACGCTTACGGTCGCAGAAAAGAAAGTGTAAAACTACAACAATTGGAATCCGCAACCTCCTTAGACATCTCATGCCTAACAAAATGAATTTCTTAGACATCGCATGCCTAACAATTATAAACCCCGCATTTTAGTCTCAATATCGAAAACTCTTTTTCATATCAAGTCGGGCAATTCAACAAGATTCCTGACATCCTGATCGAATGCCCGTCGGAAACTTTAGTAGACGGCCGCACCCCTGACGCCATCGACGAAGTGCACTAAGGCGGAACACCGCTGCCGCGAGCACCCGAACGGATGCTTTTGGCGACGGGGTTCTCCTACAGTCACTTGGTCAGGGCTATGGAGCGTAGCTATCTATTAAGTTTACCCGGCGAGTATCCGTGTACGCTACGTGATTACGACGGACTTTTGATCACATCAAAATCCTGTGGCAACCGATCAAATGAGACTAAACTGCTAGATTTGTAACATTCAAATTAGTTATCTCATAACTACTTGTGGATTCCAAATATTGTATTACATTCCAGATAAATAGACAATGTTAAACTTTCCAATCGAATAAACAAACACCCAAGATTTCCCAAATAGCTCAACACTTGAGCTTAGTTTAAAAGCATCCATCACATGCCACAGTACCAATGGTCCAGCCGTAGAAGGGTCAAACCAACGCCTCACATGTGGTAACGCCGTACTGCCCCAAACCCTTAGGTTTAGAGGCGGTTCAGACGGTCATATAATCGAGTTAAGGTTTGTGTTCTTCTAGAGGGTCCACCGCGTTACTTGCACGACTTTGAACGTTCTTCAACTAAGGAAAAATCCGACACTTGGAAATTTTCCGACAGGGGAAAAAGTGAGTTATTGATATCCGTTCGAACTTTTTAACACGTTCTAAATTACCCGAAAAAAGATAAACGAAGTTAAACTTTCCGATCAAATCAACGAGTTCCCAATATATCCCAGAAATCTGAACACTTGAGTATAATTAAAAATTCCCAGAACATGAAAAAGTACCCAAGAATATAACCCTGAAGTATTAGCCCCTAACTCCTCATGTTGGCCGCGGAACCGCCGCCAAACGCATGGTTTGGCCGCGGTTCCGTGGTCACATGATGGAGTTATGGCTTCGTACTTCACAGTAATTCTTAGAATTCCCTGCTTAACTTTCTGAGTATTTTTAATATGAAAAATTTCCAGAAATTAGGTTTTTACGGGGTTTCGGAGTTCGATCGGACTTCAAACTTCGTTTACTCAACGCCTAAAGCTCTAGCTTGGCTCTGATACCACTGTAGGGTTGGCTTAGCACCTTAGCAAGGTTTAAGCAAGCATCAATCATGCTACATTAAAATTTTTGGGGTGCTAAACAAATCCTAACCAAGATCTTAACTAGAGTATTAGGATAAACATAGCAAGTAAATAACTTTACTTCTAAGAGTTAGGGATTACAACCTTTGTAGTCTGTTCCTTCACTTCTAAACCTCCATGTTGAGGTCCCTTCGCTGCGATAATCGAGTACCCGGACTCAAGAGAGGCTCCATGAAGAGAAAGATGTAAGCTTGCTTCCAATCTTCGACAACAAAGATGATCTATCTTGAAGAAACTCAAGCCCAAGATCTTGCTTTACTAATCAAGTATTAGCTAAGCAAACACCCTAATCTAAGTGGCTAGAATAGATGAGGATGATGAAGTAGGAATTTATCTCTCATTTGTTTTCAATTTCTCACTCAAAATCATCACATAAGAAAAAGCTAGAAAGCTTTTCTCAAAGGAAGAAGAAGAAGAAATTACTTTATGATGAATAATGAAAATCATTGTGTGTGGTTAGAAATGCAACCATGGGTTAAGAATGAAGACTTAACCCATGTAAAGAATTAACTATGGTAAAGGGTTTGGATTTGGTTAAGAAATATCTACAAAATATCTTTACAAAATATCATAGTCAAAGTCAAAGCTTCTTGAAAGCTTCATCCAAGTTTAACCCTAATCCAAACCCTAACCATATTTAAACTCCACAAAGCATGTTGCATTTGTAACCCTAACTTGTTACAATATTATATATCACATATACAATATTTATTGTAACAAAATAAAATAATACAATTAACATATATTACATATATATCAATGTATTATCCAAATGAGAAAAAGAATCTTTAAGTGAGCTAATATTAGTTAATGTAATATAATATATTAAATATATAATTATACATTAAATTATCGAATCAACACTTGATCCGATAATTCGGCTATTTCACAAATAACCGACTAATATTATCTGTATCAGTTTATCGAATCAACACTTGATCCGATGACCCGGCTATATCACATATACCCGGCCGATATCACATATCGCGAGAATCTAATACGGTATCACATACACGTATTGTTCTCAGTCCCGCACATATCACATAAGTGCTCCTACTCCGTTTTGCCTGAGCCAGGAAACCTCTGTGTGGGACTCTAAAGAATCGTCAATACGCCGGCAGTTGGTGATGATCATATCAAACACCCACAAGCTGCAAGCGGTCAGCTAAACGTAACAGCCACCCAGGTATTGAGCAATCAGAAGATCAACAAGAAAGCCTGTACATTGTCCTTTGAATCCAACCGGTAACACTCCCATACAGTCCGGTCTCTTCGTCTGATATGTCGCATATCTCGTCTAGGGGTGGTAAACGTTAGACCCCAGTAGCTTGATAAGTTGTGTCGATATGAGGTCCATAACAGTTTGAGAAACTACTGATAACACTTACCATTAAATTTCAGCAACCCTGGCCATGAATTTCCAGTTATAACCAATCGAACACAGCGCAAAATCAACTCCCTATACCGGGAGAGACGAAACCCCTCCAATCGCCCATTGCCTCCATGTGATTCGGGACTATACCCAAAAGCCACCATTTTGCACGCCCTCTTGGACGTGGTATGATGGAAATCAAAGCACAGTGGGAATCACACAAGACTCTATGACGATTTCGGGTCTACAGACTAACCTGTACCAGTGTCACCAGAGAACTGCCATTTGACGTGAGGTATAATACCATCTGGGAGTTCTTGGCGAGTCCGTCCAGTGTACCCAGTCTCTACTGAGCACCCGTATACCTTCTCTGATGTCAAACACCAATGGATATGGGATCATCCATCGCCCATCATATGGGTCAAGAAGCGCATACGCTAGTTTACTATGGAGTATCGATGCCCTGTCTCGGTACTCCCATGACTAGGAATATTTGAAGGATATACTTGGTGACTACTCTGTCCCCACTAGTATGATCCGCATCATAGTTCTGGTAGTCAAGTACTCATCCTAAGGTCTTTATCAACATGCGACATCGAGACAATCAGAGTACATGTTAAGATAAAGAGTAACCAGATAGCATACTATCATGTCGAGCAAGAAAGTCCTCCCTATATATGTCCAAGCATCCACTATAATATACATCGTATGTACAGTAATGGCCTCTAGGGCATACATATCACTAACAGACGTATTTCCGAGCGGGGTCATGTTGATGACGTATTTCCGAACGTGGTCATGTGGATGACGTATTTCCGAGCGGGGTCATGTTGATGACGTATTTCCGAACGTGGTCATGTGGATGACGTATTTCCGAGCGGGGTCATGTTGATGACGTATTTCCGAGCGGGGTCATGTTGATGACGTATTTCCGAGCGGGGTCATGTTGATGACGTATTTCCGAGCGGGGTCATGTGGATGACGTATTTCCGAGCGGGGTCATGTCGATGACGTATTTCCGAGCGGGGTCATGTCGATGACGTATTTCCGAGCGGGGTCATGTCGATGACGTATTTCCTAGCGAGGTCATGACGATGACGTATTTCCGAGCGGGGTCATGCCGATGACGTATTTCCGAGCGGGGTCATGTGGATGACGTCGCGTCTGTTGTAATGAGACGAATATCGAAATGGTTTCCAGGTTTTCTGTGAACCGTTGAGATTTAGCTTCTTCTTCTGATGGAGCCTGGGGAGGGAAGGCATGATTCCTTCTTTGTTTGCGCCCCTGGATTGTATACAGGGATTGATGTGATATCACCTGTAGGGCATAAATTTCATTTTGTTTTATTTCTTTCCGCGAAGCTCTATCATTTCTTCTTTTATATCGTGAAGGTCGCGATTGCCCAATCATTTCGGCTATTTTTCGCAGTGCCCAATCATTTCGGCTATTTATTTTATTTTTACTCGCTGCTTTTTATTACGAGTTGCCCAATCATTTCGGCTATTTTGCATGCATACATTTTTACTTGCTGATTTTGTTGCAAGTTGCCCCATCATTTCGGCTATTTCGTATGCATGTGTGGCTCGCTAATTTCTCGCTGCAAGCCTGGAATTAGACACCAATTTCGGAATCAACACCGCTACAACTGGAATATTGCTAGGAGCGAATCATCATTTGCCTCTGTCGATGTCGAACAAAGGTGGCTTAGCGAACAGGGTTAGGATCCTATCGACTAAGGCTTTTGACTTCATGAGCCGTAAGGGTCTCATAAAGATTTTTCTCCCTGCGAGTCGTGAGGATCTCGTAGGTGCGTTTCCTCCTTAGGAATCGTGAGGACTCCTAAGTGTATGGCTTCTCGTAAGTCGTAAGGATCTTACAAGACTATTTTCTCCTTATAAGTCGAGAGGGCTTACAAAGGGGGTTCACCATGCAAACATATCCCTAGTCACGGATGTGACTTTGTTAGGGAAATTTTTATTCGCGCCCGTGGATTGTATACAAAGGTCGGCATTGAGCCGCTTGTAGGGTATATATTGGAGGTTGTAGTGGCCGCTTAAGAACAGGTTCAGATCCTTATAGCTTAAGACTTTTGAATCTTATGAGCCGTTAGGGTCCCATAAGAGGGTTCTCCTAACGAGTCGTGAGGATCTCGCAAGTGTAATTTCTCCTTAGGAATCGTGAGGATCCCTAAGTGTGTTGCTCCCTTGTGAGTCGTAAGGATCTCACGCAGGTGGTTTCTCCTCACAAGGTCGTGAGGACCTTGCAAGTGTCTTTTAACGAGATAGCGCCCTTTCGGGTTTTCACAAAACTCGCCGGTAGCCCTGCTGTTTTTACTCACGAAGCCCTTTCGGGTTTTCATCCGTGCCCATTTTGCTTATGGACATACCGTTTCCTTCTTCTTCTTTTTTTCTAACGAGGTTGCGCCCTTTCGGGTTTTCGCAAAACTCGCCGGTAGCCCTGCTGTTTTTAATCATGGAGCCCTTTCGGATTTTCATCTGTGCCCATTTTGCTTATGGACATACCGTTTTTTGTCTCTTTTTTTTATCAGGTCTAGGATGTTGCAATTAGGATGCTGCAATTAGGATGCTGCAATCCACCATAGTTTATTGACATCTCGGTCATCATCTAGTTTTAGGACATAGTGATCCATCGTTAGTTTAAGGACGTTTCGGTCCGTTGTTAGTTTAAGGATGTTTCGGTCCGCTGTTGGCTACCACTTATAGAGTTTGGGATTAGGAAGATAGCGAGCGGACATAGTCATCGTCATCTATCATTGACCTAGGCCGTGACTCGTTAGGCGTAGTACTTTTTCAGGAAGCGACCATTTATTGGCCTGAAGGGCCTTTCGCCATGCATGTCCATGAGTAGATAGGCCCCACTCTGGTAGACCTTGTCTATGATATACGGGCCTTCATAGTTCGGCTCTAATTTCCCCCGTTTGGAATGATTGGGGATTATAGGTCTTTTGACCACTAGTACGAGTTCGTCTTGGCGGAATGTTCTCAGCCTAGTCAATCTTTCGTATGAGCGCGTCATCTTTGCTTTATAAGCCTCTAGATTTTGTTGCGCCATGAGTCGGGTTTCATCAAGGGCATCGAGCTCCTCAAGGCGAAGGTGAGCATTTTCTTCGTCCGTTAGCTTGTAATGAACAGCCACTCGTAGAGAGGGTAGCTCTATCTCGAGGGGGAGTACCGCCTCTTTACCGAATACCAATGCATACGGCGTTGTGTTAGTGGTCGTTTTGAACGTAGTTCGATACGCCCAGAGAGCTTCATGGAGTCTCTCGTGCCAGTCCTTCTTATTTCGAGACACCGTCTTTTTCACGATCTTCGTCAAGGTCTTGTTGAAAGCCTCAGCTAGACCGTTAGCTCGGGGATTATAGACTGAGGAGTATCTCCAGTCTATGTTATGTCGTTGTGCGAAGCGGCTGATCTTGTGGCTTCTGTAGGCTGGCCCGTTATCGGAGATGATCCGTCGTGGAGTTCCAAACCGATAAATGACGTGTGTCTTGAAGAAATGGAGTATATTTTCCGTCTTCAATTCTCTCAGTGGTACTGCTTCTGCCCATTTGGAGAAGTAATCAGTTGTCGCCAAGATGAATCAATGTCCTCTGGACGATGCTGGTTCGATAGGGCCGATTATGTCAGTCCCCCACATTTCAAACGGCCAGCTAGCCACTGTTGGATGTAGTGGATTTGGATGTTGATGGATGAAGTCTCCGTGAATCTGGCATGAGTGGCACTGCTTCGTATACTCGAGGCAGTCCTGAATCATCGTGGGCAAATAATAACCCATCCGTTTGATCTTCAGCTTCATCTTCGGCCCGGCTTGGTGAGAACCGCAGAGTCCGTCGTGAGTTTCTTGGACGACTCTCTTTGCTTCTTCAGGACCCAGGCATCTTAGCTACAGAGAATCAAGTGACCTTTTATACAGCGTATCATTGACGAAGGCGAAAGACAGAGCTCGTTTCATAAGCTGATGTTTCGAGGACGCATCTTCAGGTGTTCGACGGGATTTGAAGTAGTCTATAAAGACTTCCCTCCAATCATTAGCCTTTTCCTGGTCTTTTATTTGTAGGGTCGCTTGCTCGATCGCTCCCTTTTCTTCGGACGAATCCGGAGATATTTCTGCCGGTGCAAGAACCCGACGGCTTTGCACAACGATCCTCACGTCATCGAGGTTTTCGTCAGCCAGTTCTTTAGTGAGCTTGGCTAATGCATCCGCTTTGCTATTTTCCGCACGCGGTATGCTTTCCAAGGTGTAGGAAGGAATTTGAGTCAGCAGTCGCTGTACTCTATCGCCGTACTTTACCAATTCTGGCTTGCACGTTTGATAGTCGCCGTTTACATGACTAACGACCAGCTGGGAATCTCCGTATATGAGGAGATTTTCAATTCCCATGTCGATAGCAATCTCAAGACCTGCTATGAAAGCTTCGTATTCGGCTTCGTTGTTCGTCCTCGGCTCTGTCAAGGAGAAGGCGAAGCGCATTATCCCTCCCTGTGGAGTTACGAAGATGAGGCCTATCCCCGATTTGATTATAGAGGTGCTTTGTTTGCGCTTCTTCATGGAAGATGCTCCATCAAAATAAAGTTCCCACCGGGTATCACCACCGTCGATCGTGTCAAACGCATGTTCGTCTGGCAGTTCACAATTCAAAGGAGAATCGGCAGGTATAGGATGCTCAGCGAGGAAATCGGCGATGGCCTGGCCTTTCACTGCCTTGAGAGGCCGATAAGTTATCGAAAACTCCATCAAGAGCAAGGCCCATTTAGCGAGTCATCCTGTTAATATGGCCTTCGACATCAAGTATTTGAGGGGATCCACTTTTGATATGAGATGGACCTCATGTGCTAACACATAGTGTCTGAGCTTCGTTATTGTGAAGATCAACGCCACGCAGTGCTTTTCAATGGGAGAGTAATTGCTTTCTGCCCCTAGGAGAACTCGACTCAGATAGTAGAGGGCTCTTTCCTTCACTTGGTCGTTTTCTTGTGCCCATAGCGCACCTAAAGAACCTTCGAGGGTTGTTGTGTATAGGACGAGAGGTTTTCCTTTGACCGGAGCGGTCAGTACTGGCGGATTCTGAAGGTATTGCTTGATTTCGTCCAGTGCGCTTTGGCATTTGTGATCCCAGATGAACGGGGTTCCCTTCTTCATCAGGTGACTGTAAGGACGGCACTTGCCTGAGAGATTGGCTATAAATCGCCGGATATACGCGAACTTCCCTTGGATAGACCGCAATTGCTTGAGAGTCCTTGGCGGAGGCATTTCCATGATCGCCTTGATCTTCGACGGGTCTATCTCGATGCCTCGATGTCGGACGATGAATCCCAGGAATTTGCCCGAGGAGACTCCGAACGCGCATTTGAGAGGGTTCGTCTTCAAGTTGTATTGCCAAAGGCGCTGAAACACGGTCTTCAGATGCTCTAAATGTTCCTCATATGATTTTCTTTTAACTGCAAGGTCGTCGATATAGCATTCGACGATTTCATGTATGAGGTCATCGAAGATCTTCGTCATGGCCCTCAGATAGGTGGCACCGGCGTTCTTTAGACCGAAGGGCATCACTTTGTAGCAGAATATGCCTAAAGGAGTCCGGAAAGCAGTATGCTTCTGGTCCTCGGGATGCATCTTTATCTGATTGTATCCTAACGAGCCATCCATGAAGGAGAAAACTTCATGAGTGGACGTATTGTCTATCATCAGCTCGGTGACCGGTACTGGGAAGTCATCTTTCGGGCAGGCTTTATTGAGATCCCGAAAGTCCACACATATGCGCACCGTCCCATTTTTCTTCATCACTGGGACAATGTTAGCTATCCAGTCAGGATATTGAACCTCTTGGATGAGGTCGGAATCGATTAGATTTTTGACCTCGGCGTTGATGCTCATCTCAAGCTCGAGACGCATTCTTCTTGGCGCTTGTTTGATTGGCTTGACGTCCAGTGATATCGCCAATTTGTGCACAGCAATCTCTGGATCTAATCCTGGCATCTCGGAATAGTTCCATGCGAAGCAATCTTTATGCTGCATGAGCACGTCCTTTAGCATAGCCACCCTTTCTTCAGACAATAGCTCACTGATGAATGTCGGTTGCGGGTCACTTGCCGTCCCCAAATCAATTTTCTTGAGGTTATCTGCAGTAGTATGTATTCCATCCTCCAGCTCTTTCGGTGCCGGTGGAAATTCTGAGATTACCTCGCCATCATCATTTTCGAAGCACCAGGGGAGTTCGTCCATATTCTCAGGTTCTTCTTTTGATAACATTATCACGTGACAGGTATGAGCTCGCTTCCAAGACCGATGTGGATCTGGTTCTACCCTCGTAGATTTGGGTTTATGCTTCTGCGGCGGGGTTACCCTCCAGCTGCTGGATAGAGCGAACCTGCCATATTGATATTGATCTTCGACCCAGTTCTTGAAGGTGAAGCAGTCTTCAAAAGGATATCCTATTGCCCTATGATAGGAGCAATAGTCTGGGTGAGAGACTTCACCTGCTTGCTCGGGGTGCTTGGACTCCGGGAGGATAATCATTTGATGTTTTATGGCGAGATCAAGTATCTTCTTTGTCTTGTCTTGGGAAAAAGAGTATGCTCGACCCATATTCTTTATAAGAGACGAATCCGGACTGCCCGGTTCTTAACCGCATGGCTTTTTTGGACCCGCTTTGTCGCTGTCGAACGCCCTTCCCGTTCTTTGGTTTGTTTCTGCCTCTGCGTCGAGCCTTTTGTATAATGGGTTCAGAAGGAGGAGCATTTTCATTTTTCGAAGTCTGTTGAAGGAGGTGTTGCGTCCTGTCTTTCTTGTAGATGGCCATTTCGCGATTATGGTCGTCTCGAACCTTTTGACTTGCTTCCCTTATAAGCTTATCCATTTGTTCTTCGAACGACGGACTGGGCATTTTCACGGTGGGAGCTCTTTCTAGTTCAGGGTTAGCATCTTCCCACAGAGCGTCTCCTTCTTCATCAAAGTCATGTATGACGTAGCAGTCGCGGAATAGCTCCCGTTTCTTGGATTGAACATACCCAAGTCCGGTCGTTTCCATTCTTCTGTTGGACAACTTTCGTTGAGTTCCGGGAACGTTCCAGATCCTGTTATAGAACCGTGCTTGTCACGCAGTTTGCTTAAGGGGTACACCTTGGCGCCTCAAGAGTCTCTTTAGTCCGTCTGTGTAATATCTGGGTAAACGGATGGGCTAGAGCCTGTTAAGTGTAGAATCCGTGCCGTGCCAGATTTCTTTCTCCACTTTGGTTTCCCCAGATCGGTAGAATAGGATCGCCTTTTCACCTTCTCGCCTGGGAGGGACATAAAACGTTTGCAACTCTTCCACATTGTAGGTATCAAGTGCGTCTAGTTCTTTATGATGCTTGGGCGGAACCATGGAAACTTGCAAACTTTGCTCTTCACAATCGAAGGTTGGTATTGAAGGCCGAGCAGATAATATGGCATGGACCTCATCTTCCGAGTCGCTGCCGAAGATAAGCATAGGAGCGGACGGTCCCGGCTTGTTGTACTAGAGCGGACCTGAGTAAACTATCTCCTCTTCCTCCTCGGTATCACTCCCGAAGACCGGAATGGTAGGGATAGCTTTGTTCTCCAGTTTGTGACATCTTTATGTGTCCTCAAAGTCTGGTAAGAAGTATTTTGCATCTTCGTACTTGCGGACTTCGTTCACGGAGAATGGGTTTAGCTCTCCTGTCACAGTATACTCAAGACCATCCTTGAAATATTTCACACACTGATGTTGTGTAGAGGGAATGATGTTGTACTCGTGTAACCAGGGCCGGCTGAGTAAAGCGTTGTAGCATGTCTTGGCGTCAATGACGTGGAACTTGATATCATTGACGAGCAGCCCAAAGCGTAACGTCAGTATCACGGACCCAAGCGTCCGTGATGACTGAGAGTCGAACCCGGAGATGGTGATCTTATCCCGAGCGAGGTGTTGAACACTCATGCAGATTTCCTTTAACACCCTCACGTTAAGGAGGTTGACGGAGGACCCATTGTCGACCAGGATTTTACCTATCTTAATGTCATGATAGTACCCGGAGACATATAGGGGACGGCTGTGTTCACATGTCCCAAGTAGGAGATCTTCGTCGCCGAAGGTGATATCGGCTGTGTGTACTTCTTCCAGCTCGTCCTTCATCTTTTCTTCGGCGAGGAAAGTTTGGAACTGCTCGGGCTCTTGCAGTGCCTTGGTTAAAGAACCTCTCGCCTCTTTGGATAGCAGAAGGGCGTCGAGAATGCTTAACTGCGAAGGTAGCTTTCTCAAGTGTGCCAGAACGTTGTAGTCCACCTTACTTTTCTTTGGCGGGTCCTTGGTTGTCAGTTTTTCAAAGGCTCGGTCATCAAGGATGATATCCTCAGGGACTTTTCTTTTCCCTTATCTTTTCTATTTGACCCACTATTCGAGGGCCCAAGATTCTTTTTGGGCAACGTACGATTGCGCAGCTGGATATTTTCACAGGTCTTCGGTTCTTCCTCTCTTCCCAAGGTGGACTCTTTAAAGAGAGGGCCAAGAGTCATTTCTTCGTCAGAGTCGCTCTCGAAGGTGAGGATTTGCGATCCCCCGGCATTGACCATGCGACAGTTGCTGGCGGTTCTTTTATACTCCTCGGTCGTATTTCTTTTCTCCCGACGAGTTTTGCGTTTCATCCACTTGAAATGTTGCTGGTGAGCAACGTATCCCTGCCACCATCTTTTAAAAGCGTTGCACTCTTCGGTGGGGTGCGCAATCTTTCGATGATATAGGCAGTAGCTAGGATGTGTTTCTGCTTCATCAAAGGCATTCGCTTCGGAGGATGGTAGCTTCATTCCCATTGATATGGCTTTAGCGAACCTCTTCCTCGTCTTGAACCTATTTTTATTTGCAGCGGGGGTACTTTGATCTGGTGGAAGTGTTTCAACCCTTTCGTCCAGTCGCCGGCGTTTGGCCTTTTCAAATATGGCCATCTCACGCTCCCGATCAGCTTTGCTTTTAAGAAGAGCTGTGTTTAGGAATGCATCAATTGTTTCATCTGATGGCCCCAGAAGTTCTGGCTCAGGACCAGCCCCCAGTTTCTTTGTGCAAGGAGCCTCTTCATCGTCTATCGATGAGTGAGAGATCACATTGCAACTTGCCACATAATCCTCAGATTTATCCGACGAGTCTTCTCCATTATCGTCATCTCCGTCCTCAAGGGCGTGACTGAGGAACTCTTGAAGTGTGACCGGAGTCCGCGTCTTCTGGTTAAACTCCTCCAGCGCGTCAATCTGCTAGGTCTGTGCGCTTGTCGCCAGGTATCACGGGCTTCTTGGATTTCTTCTTCTTTTTTGAAGATTTCGACGGCTGGGTGTGCGAGCATTGGCTATCACCACTGATTTTTGGAGTTGGATGTGGTTTCAGCATCCCCTCGATAATCTCAGGTTCCAGTGGATTTTTCCACCTGATCACCGGGCACATTTGGAGATCCTTCAGCATTCTTTTTGTCTTAGCCGAAAGAGCGACCTCCTATGGAGCTTCTTCTACGAAAGAGCATGATGCCCCCGGTGTATCCGTTTTCTTGGGAGTGTGTGGCCGAGGCGGGTTCACCTTCCAATTCTCAGATAATACGAATTTTCCCTGCTGGTATTGATCTTCTATCTAGCTTTTGAAGATGTAACAATCCTCGATCGGATGGCCCAACTTTCGGTGATAAGGGCAGTAGTTAGGATTGCTAATGTCGCCTGGTTGTGCTGGGCGTCTTGGCTCTGGCAGAGTAATGAGCCTGTTGCGGAGTGCAAGCTCGAATAACCTCTTTGTCTTGTCTCTAGGGAACGAGTAAGGGCGACTCATTTTATCTTCAAGAGATCGAGTTCTGTTATTTTGGCGATCAACTGGTCTTGGGCCGCCGGGCTGCTGTTGAGCATTGGCGGCGACGATCGCTTTCCCCTTTCCCTTTTCATTTCGAGAGTCCGGCTTTGGAGGAGATGGTCTATGACCCATCTGGTCCATTTGGACCAGTTTGATGATCAAGGCCTGGAAAGTAGTCGGCTTGAAGAACATCATGAACTGGGAGATAGTTGCATGAGGGTCTAAAGTGCCCACAAACATACCCACCGCCGGTGCTTCTTTGATACGTTGTTCGCATTTTGACCACAGATTCCTCCATCGTATCGCGTATTGGACCCACGTATTACCTGGCTTCACCCTGGCATTGATCAATGCTATAATCGGGGTGCGTTCACTAGCACTCTCGAATCGCTGGGTGAATAACAGCTCCATTTCCGCAAAAGTCTTGACGGAGTCGTTTGGAAGTTCGGAGTACCATTCGAAGGCCGTCTCCGACAAGCTGTCGATGAATTGACGGAGCAAAATATTATCATCGCCTCCGGTGTTGCCGCAAAGAGCTCTGAACTGGGCGACATGCTGGTGAGGATTGCCTGTCCCCTTGTACACATGGAATTTGGGGATTGTGTATCCCGGCGGGTATTTTATTTGGTCATACCATCTTGGATACGGTCGCCCAGTTTTAACGACTTGGCCGGCCGCTTCATTCTCCTGGTGAGCTCGTATTTGCTGAGCTATATAGTCATCCAGTGCGGCCTTGGAAATAGTTTCCTCCTTGGCTACTGAAAGAGCCGGAGGAGGATTAGATGTTTCCCCTCTATCGTCTTCAACAATGATCGAAGGCTCTTCAGCTGGAGGATCCGGCTGTAACATCATCCCTACCATGTCTTGGAAGAGAAGCGCCATTTGTTTTATGTTGGCAGCTTGTTCTGCTGCTTCTCTGTCCTTCTTTTCGAGGACTCTGCGTAGGAAGTCAGCATCGGTTTCTTGTTCGTGACGTTGTTCTGATGATACCTCCGGGCTTTCTTTTTGCCCGGTGAGTGCGGCCATTGCAGTGAGCATCTCCTGAAGCTTCTGCTGCTGTTGTTCCTGAGCCCTTGTTATTGATCGGGTGAGCGGTCGGTGGCCCGTCGAAGTGCGGCTTTCTTCTTTTCCGGAAGCCATGTAAACGGTATGCACCGTTATGCCCCCAGACTTGGGGCGTTTGGGCTCAGTGTCTTTGTAGTCTGCCGTAGTCACAGGGGCTTTCTATGGCCTCCTTTTCTTTTGAGCAGTTGACGTTGAGGGGGACGTTGTAGCGGGCGCCCAGGTGGTTGTCGTCCTTTGTGGCTAGCCATGATGGTTCTCCTCCTGCTGAACCCTCAGCATCTTCTGTCGGCGGAAATAGTCCTGACCGATCACCGACTCCTGGACCCGTCGCCAGACTTTGTAAACTTTGGAAGAAAGCCGCTGAGAGGGCTGATCCATCTTTATTCCTGTAACATTCTCCTCGGGTGGAGGAGATCTTTTCAGTACGGCGGTAGGAGAGTTCCTGCGCACCTTGTTTAGCAATTCAAAGTTGTTTCCGGTTGGAACAGCAGCATTGACTTCCACCGTTGGGGCTGGTGGAGTTAGCCCAGAAGGAGAGTTGCTCCCAGCCTTCCTCACTCGGCGCCAGTGGCGACGTCGAGCGTGTCGAGCCGATGGTGTTGGTTCGGTGATGGGGATGGCTTTATCTTTCCCCCTGTTCAGATGAGGCGTTGCTGGCACTAGCCTCTTGAAGACCGAGTTCCGTCCAGCAGCAGTGTCTAGCCTGTCAAATACAGACTTTTGAGCAGGAGCGGGAGTGGGAGCCGGAACAGTCAGTCTTGCAAAGACCGACCCTTTGGTAGGAGAAGCCTCCTTGACGACTTCAGGAGCAGGGATGGCTATCCTCTTCGGAACAACCTTTTCTGGGATTGCAGGCTTCATCATGGGCCCACAAGAACTTTGGCCCAATCTGGCGAAGACTGAGGCGTTGGAGCTGGACGACCCGTTGAGAGGGGCGCGGTAGTAGCAAGCCGATCAAAGATCGACTTCTTGGGAGCTTCTGGTGTTGGTACAGGGGTGCTGAAGCTCATCGGTGGGAGCATAGTCCCAAAGAACAATCCGGTGGTGGCCTGAGTCCACCGGCATCGTGAACAAGGAGGCCGCTTGGGGCCCATAGGCTATGCCTCCAGATGAGGCGGAGCGCGAGTTGCAATTGCAGTTGGAACACTTCTCGCAAGTGGATGCCATTGATGTTTCGCTTTCTGTGCCAAGGAAGAAACCAAATCTTAGTACCTCGAACCCAAGGGCAACCATATCAAACCGCGATTCTTTCGCGAATACGACACACTAAGTGTGGGGTGAAAAGAGGAAAAGGTCCCATCGGGCGTGCCAGAATCTGTTCCCTGCCGAAAGACGCGACGAAGACGCGGCGAACGTCTTGCCTGAGATTCGGGGCAGATGCTAATTGGTGCTATACATCCACCTCTCCGAAGATGCCAAGTTGATTTATGGCACCATGTATCGAAGGTTTAAACGGATGCGACCGATGTAGCAGACTTCGTCAGATTCCCCCTCGTTTGAGGGGGTTTTGATTGTGGGGACGCTCTTCCCTGCAGGCGCAAGCCCCTGCAATTAATTACGCTACCGCATCGCTGTAACAACTTTCTCCTTCTCTAGATGGTCACTTTGTGTCGTGGGTGTTTGTTTTTGTGTTTGGTTGCCCATGGATTATATATGGAGACTAATTTATGTTATCGCACGTAGGGAGTGGATTAGTACAAATCCGTATCTTCTTAGATTTGGGTTTGAGGGTTGGGTTTAAGGATACGTTAGCCTCGTTTGGGACTAAGATCGACTTAAACGTTTGTTAAGGATACGTTAGTCTAATTTCTAGACTAAGATCAACTTTACAGGATCATTTAGATCCAACAAGAAAGCATTCGGCCTCTGTTGTTTAGTTTAGGGACATTGCGGTCGATTAGTTTAAGGACATTACGGTCCAATGTTAGTTTAAGGGCATTACGGTCCAATGTTAGTTTAAGGACATTACGGTCCGTTGGGTTTAAAGGGACCCCACAGCCCAGGTTAAGGACATTGTAGTCCATGAGTTTAAGGACCCCACAGTCCGGTTTAGAGACATCGTAGTCTATGAAGTTTAAGGACATCGTAGTCCATGAGTTTAAGGACCCCACAGTCCATAGAAATGTGTGGTTGGCGGGACCCGTCACCTCTCTGAAGACGTTGAAGGATTACAACGACAGATATCAGAGGAGTAAAGAGATGTACCCTCAAACCGGATGTAGATTGATTGGAAAATCTATAGCCTAGTTTGGGACTAAAATTTGTTGAATATTCGTGAGCAGATGGGCTCAGTTGAGTATAAGTTGAGGGCTTACGGCCAATGTTGGGCTAAGTCCAATTAAAATGTTTAACATTTTATCGCTCTGGCTGTTGAGCCTTTATTTAGGCTTGGCCCTTTTAATAATGTTAAGCATTGGGTTCTGAGATCTTTTGTCTTGTATTAAATGCATAGCATTCATCAGAACAATGTGT
This sequence comes from Agapanthus africanus, assembly GCA_030015575.1. Taxonomy (NCBI): domain Eukaryota; kingdom Viridiplantae; phylum Streptophyta; class Magnoliopsida; order Asparagales; family Amaryllidaceae; genus Agapanthus; species Agapanthus africanus. The sequence continues at coordinate 662,961,868 of CM057342.1, read as the reverse complement.
GTTCTGACAGTGCGCCACGTGGCGCGCCAGGCACTTTGCGCCAATCAAAGAGCGCATAGCACTTCTGTCGGGTAGCGCACACGAAGATGACACGTGTCGTGCTTAGCGCTAAGCGCCAGTTTATTAGCGCATTGCGCTTTCAATTTATGAGCGCTTTGCGCTGGTTTAATGGCGCACCAGTGAGTGACACATAGCGCGCTTGGCGCTGAGCGCCGGTTCATGGGCGCAGTGCGCTGTCTTAGAAGCGCAAAGCGCAAACTGTGTCTATGGTTGACACGTGGCATGCTTTAGCGCTGAGCACCTGTCCAAGGAGCGCAAAAGCGCAGTTCATGAGTGCAAAGCACTTTTCAGTAGCGCAAAGCGCACTTGATCAAATTTATGATCAGAGAACAAGTTTATGTTCTTTTAAAGGAGGCTTTGCCTCAAGATTCAAGAACAAAAATTCTTATTTATGAAAGGGCTCTGCCTTTGTAGATCAAGGATCTGTGAATGAAGTGAATACTTCTTTTTGTTTTTATAATAAGATCTTTTGATCTCTTTTATATCAAAGACCTTGGTCTTTTTAGATCTATGATCTTTTTTAGAAGATAGTTCTTCTTTTTATGAGATGATTTCATCTCTGCGTTCAAGAATCATGTTCTTTACCTTGAAGAAAATGATCTTCTTTCGCTAAAACCTTGCTTTTCTTTCTCCTTGAGTTTTTTCTCAAAGTTTGTAGGGGGGTTTCTCTATATCAGACTTTAAGTCGTGGGGCCTTTATATAGGGAAAATTGATTTGATAAATCAGTTAAAGAGATCTTTCTCTAATTGATTTGGGAATATTTCCCACCGTTGGATCTTTGATCCTAAGGCTTCTGTTTTGCAGAAGATAATCTTCTTGTTTTTAACAAGATTGAAAAGATCTTTCCATAATAGAATTTTAATTATGATTAATTAATAATTTATTATTATTAGATCTTTTGATCTGATGGTGGGGAATTCTTAATTCCAGCGCTGGCGCACCTTGTGCTAGCACACCTACGTTTGACACGTGGCGCGCAGCGCAAAGTGCAGCGCAACTGCGCTAGCGCACCTGTGTTTGACACGTGGTGCACAACACGTCTAGCGCTGGATTTGAAGCGTTACTTCAAATTTTGAATTTTGAATTTTGAATTTAAAGCAGAGCTTTGCTCTAATTGGGGGGGTGCTGCCTAGGGCGCAGCGCACCTGACGTTAGCGTATCCGTGTTTGACACGTGGCATGCAGCGCACCTAGCGCTAAATCTGAATCGTTGCTTCAATTTTTGAAATTCAAATTTCAAACAGAGCTTTGCTCTGATTGGGGGAAACATTCATCAACATCGCAGCTTTCGGAAGCTATCTCGTGGACAGAACAGACATCAAGAATGTGAGCAGAGGGTTCAGACGGCTGACTTCCAATCTTGTAAATATTCAGCTCAACTGACATATTTCCGAAGGATAGGGTCATAGAGCCGTTTCGACAATTAATGACAGCATTGGAAGTGGCTAGGAAAGGTCGACCAAGAATCACCGGAATTTGGTTCCGTGGGTTCGCAACAGGTTGTGTATCCAAAACAATAAAGTCCATAGGGAATATAAATTCCCTGACTTTAATCAACACATCCTCGAGTTCACCCCTAGGTTTAGTGATTGATGGGTCTGCCAATTGGAGAGTGCAATGAGCTGGTTTCAACTCTCCAATCCCTAACTGCTCGTAAAAAGAATATGGAAGCAGGTTAACACTTGCGCCAAGGTCAAGTAAAGCACGGTTGATGTTTTTACCCCCAATATAAACCGAGATTGTAGGACAGCCAGGGTCCTTACGTTTCTTTGGTAATTGTGGGGTAAAAGAAGTGCTAACGTTATTTGTCATGAATACCTTTTTGGGCACTTGAGTCTTCCTCTTCCTAGTGCACAAGTCCTTTAAAAATTTTGCATAAGACGGGACTTGTTGTATAGCATCTAAGAGAGGGGTATTGATGTTAACATGTTTAAACATTTCCATAATCTTCTTCATATGTGGACTCAATTTGTTTCCCCTTAACCGATTCGGATAAAGAGCTTTAGCAATAATAGCTGGGTCCAACATTGGAGAAGGTGGTGTGTGTGGAACAGATCCCAGAATAGGAGTGGGGATCATCTTTGGTGGACTAGAAGAAGTGTGCTGAGGGTTCGAGCCTTGGGAAAAACAAAGAATAGGCTCACAAGAAGGTGGTGGGGTAGACGAACAAGGGTCAGAAGTGGAAGGAAAAGTGGAAGTGAAAGCCGGGGTGTTATTGATAGATTCATCATTATTATCAATCTCTTCACCGACTTGATTATTCAGCACTCTTTCAGATCTCAACATTGTAATGGCATTCACATTGTAGTGTTGTGAATGCCCAGGATTCTGTAAGGGTTGAGACGGAAGTTTCCCTTTCTCTCTAGCACTCATTTCGGCATTTATTCGTGCAATTTGTGCTTCCATCGATTTAATACTCTCGCTTTGGGAGGCAGAGTTTTTCTTTATGTCATCGATAGAAGTCCTTATATCAGCCGACACTTGGATGGATTGTTTCATAAACATTTCCAAGGTTCGTTCGAGTGAAGAAGAGTTATCGGTACCGGTCAATTGCAAAGAATAATTATACGGTGCAGAAGTGTTGACCGGATTTTAAAAATTTTGTGATTGATAGGGGTGCTGACTCAGTTGTAGCGGTTGCTGTTGTTATGGAGGGACCCTTTGAAAGTTGTTTTGGTTTGGAACCGTGTTTTGAGTTTGGTGTTGGTTCCAAGAAAAATTAGGGTGATTCCTCCAACTCTGATTATAAGTGGAAGAATAAGGATCGTTTCTAGGTCTTTGATGAAAAGCAGCATTTGTGTGCTCTTGACCTTGAAATGGAGAATTCAAAGGACATTCTTCTGTCAAATGTGATGGATCAGAACAACATCCACAGACAGTTTTGAGGAGTGTCATCTGATTTAGGGAGGCTAATAAAAATTTGTGTTCCATAACTTCAAGCTTCTTTTGCATTGCTGCCATTTCAGCTTTGACTCCTATGGAAACATCAAATTGATGGATACCACCCCTAGACGATGATTGACTTGCACTCACCCATTGTAAAGTTTTTTCGGCGAAATCTTCTAAAAATTTCCAAGCTTCACCATCGTCTTTAGACATGAACTTGTCTTGACACATGGATTCAAGCACCTGTTTTGTTGTAGGATTAATGCCCTCATATATGATTCTGCACAGATCCCATCGATGGATTCCATGATGAGGACATTACACTAACAGATCCTTGAAGCGTTCAAAACACTTCGAAAATGGTTCATTGGGAAGCTGGGTAAATTGATTTATTTCGCTACGGACTCGGACTGTCTTATGATTGGGGTAGAATTTCTTAAGGAAAGCTATGACGAATTCATCCCAATTTGTAATAGAATGTGCAGCTGTGTTATAAAGCCACTTCTCGGCTAAATCACACAACGTGAACGGGAGAAGATGTAGAAGTATAGCATCCATAGAAAGCTAAGAAGTACCCATCATAGCACATACGTTTTCAAATTTGGTAATAAAAATGTATCCGTCTTCAGACTCGAGACCGTGAAATTTGGGTAAAAGATTGATGTATTGATGTTTGATTTCGAAATTGTCCCCATTGGCTGGTGGAATGAAAAGACAGATAGAAAGAGGACCATGAATAGGATAGCATCTCTCTTGGAGAGAGATGCGGGGTGGATTCTGCGCACCTATGGGCGGTGGCAGAGTGGTTTTATAAAAGTAAGATGGAGATCCGTCCATCGAAGTGGATGTGGTAGTGGGTGAAGAAAAAGAAAATATAGAATTACCGACTTTGGAGTCGATAGAAGGAACGCGGACAAGACGGGCACTAGAATCCCGTGTCCAGCCGAGCATGCACTAAATGGTTTAGCACAAGTGGCAGCGTAAGTGATAATTAGAGAAAATGTTGGTTTGGTGTTTGGTTTTGAAAAAGACGAATTTTGAAAAATCACACAACAATGTACAAGCAATCCTAGATCTAATGGTCACCTAGGTCAAGTCACTAGACCACTCCTAGACTTCCAGAAGACAAATCGCATGATAAATCCTCTACTGCCTCTTTATCCCTTCTGTGGCCAGGTAAGTGCTAAGTAAGTGGGAGGTTCTCCGCTACGTAAGTAACGGGCCTAATTAAATAACCACTTGCCTTAGACACCACAAAAGAAACGCGAATAAACAGTAGATTACCCACGACCTTCTTCTGTCCTAATTGAGCGTGACGGTCCTTAGAGTCTTGTCTAGATATTTTTTTAGTTAATGAGGGTGATGCGGATGCTCGTTTTGTGATTTTTGGGGCTTAGGAAGGGTAATGAAATCCCCACCTAATCTGAATTTGGTCTTTACCCCTTAATTTCCGTATTAAAATATGCAACAACCAATATCAAAATACGCAACAAATTTTTCTTTTAACGGCGATGCGAATTTTGCAAAGAATCCTGCAGAAAATGGTTATTGGACAAGAGAAGGGAGAAGAAAAGAAAGTTAAGAATATACCAGAGGAAATCAGAGCTCCAATTCGACTAAAAAGTCGCGGTTCCACGGCGGATCCTTGCTAATGGCTGCGGTTCCGCGGTAGGTTCACAAGATCTCTGCACTAAAATTTTTCCTGGTGCTCTTATTGCTTCACTGGCCTTCTTTAATGCTCCAGAATCTTGATCTCAATGCTCCAATAATTCCAGATTCCCTTGAAAAATTCACAACTAATCGTTAAGCACTCGATGCGATTTTGATTTAAAATTCTGATGGAATAATAATATTTCAACTCAAATAGCAATAACGAACAAATTAGCACGTAATCCCCGGCAACGGCGCCATTTAATTGATCGTATGAATTGTGTTTTGAAAAATATATTCACAACCAAAGAATTTATACCACAATCAATAACGGTGTCGATGTAGCTCATTAATGAATACGGATCGTCCACTGAGATGCGAGGATTTGTTCGATCTTGCTTTAGATGAATTGAAAGAAAATATAAAAGAAAATTCAAGAAACTAATTCGAGATTTAATTGAGTTGTCATTTCAAGAAAATCAAGAATATATTCAAGAATTAAGAAATCAAGAAAGTGTCCAATATCAATTTGAATTATCAAGAATATGAAGAATAGCTAGTAGGATTCGATTGAATTAGTAGCAATGATGAATCTAACAATGACGAATCTTATCTATTGATGAATTATAGCTAGGACGATTGTGATGAATGAAGATTAGGGATCTATTGAAGAAACTAGGGTTTCTCTTTCACTATCCCTTGTCTTTTCATTGATCATCATTCAAATCTAGCCTCCAGCAAAGAAAATCATCAAACATTTGATCCTTAATTTGGAACGAAATTAGCAAGAATATGATCTCGATCCAAATTAGGTCATTAATGATTCCTTTTCCTAAAGTTCACAATCCTCATAAGACTTAAGATTAGTATTAGGATTTTATTATCACTTGATCTACCGATTCTCTCAATTTCTTTACAAGCGGAGATTTCACTCACGCATCATGAAAATTAAAGAATCAAGAACGAGAAATTTCATAATGCAAGAATGTAAAGAAAGAGAGAATTACAATTATCACCTTTATTAAATCTCCTTCAAATTACACCTCTCAATTCGAGTTTACATGACTAGCTCTCGATCGCTCCTTTGAAAGGGAATTTGTCGTCGATCTTCGTTCGGCTCGATCTTCGTGAGACGTGGATCGATCGCGGATCTCTTGCTCTTGATAATGATCGGCGTTGCGATAAAGGATCTTCGATTGTCGCTTGATTTTGCTCTCAATGGATCTTGATTTGATTGGATTTTGATTGGATCTCAAGTTGTGTCACTCAACTTGAATATTGTGGCTCAATTGTGTAATAATGAGTAACCCTAAAAAATTAGATCTAGATCCCCTTTTATAGCCCCAAATTAAGCTTCCTTCGTAAGTTTGGTAGTTATGCAGAGCCTTCCAGAAGAAGCCACGTGTATATGAAGCGTCTTGAGGAAGGTAGGCGGCTATAGAGAAGGTTCTGGAGAATTTTCGACCTCCGACGACTCCACTCAGCCGCGGATCCGCAGCGGATCGGGCTGGATCGGCCGCGGTTCCACGGCCATTTGAGGAGATCTTTGCATCATTTTCATGGGGTCTTCTGGTGTTGGTATTTGGGTCTTCTTTTGATGTCTGGAATTTTTTTATCTCTTCTAAATCTCTGCCAGATTTGAATTCTTGACTTGCTGCTTTTTGTCGGCAAATTTATGATTCTGGTTCTTTGACCTGAATAATTTTCTGCACAACATCTCGATGAAATATTTTGAGATATACAATATCATGCGTAAAGTACTAAACACATAATTTCCTTTAAAGAATGTTGAATATATATATAACACGGGGTATTTGGTATTTTCCAGACAAACGGGTAATATGTGTTATATTTATATCAACTATCCTTAGATGATTAGAATAATAAGGAAATTGATGTGTTACAGATTGCAATATTTTCGACTGAACAGAGTCCGAGTATAATTCCCCTACCCTACCTTCTAGCGTCTCTCCGCCAACACTAGATCTTAAGCCACTACCTTCTCATCTTAAATATGCATATTTAGGTGAGAATGAGTCTTTGCCCATTATCATATCCGCTTCCCTAGGTTTAGAGCAAGAGAGCGCTCTTTTGTCGGTTTTGAGATCAAATCGGCAAGCTTTTGGTTGGACAATGGCGGACATCAAAGGGATTAGTCCCTTGATTGTTGAACATCATATGCATTTGATGGATGAAGCCAAACCAGCCCGAGACCCACAAAGACGGTTGAATCTCGTCATGAAGGAGGCGGTAAAGAAAGAAATCGTTAAATGCCTAGATTGGTATAATTATGCCAATATCTGATAGCCAATGGGTAAGTCCTATTCATGTGGTCTCTAAAAAGTCTGGCATTACGGTCATAACTGATGAGGCTAATGAGTTTATCCAAACACGCACCCAAACTGGGTGGCAGGTATGTATTGATTATAGGAAACTCAATGCCGCAACGAGTAAAGATCACTTCTCTCTACCTTTCATTGACCATATGTTGGAAGGATTAGCCGGGCATGAATACTACAGTTTCTTGGATGGATGCTCCGGCGATAACCAGATCCCCATCGCCGAAAAGGATCAATATAAGACAATATTTACATGTCCTTTCGGTACTTTTGCTTATAGTTGCATGCCCTTTGGGTTATGCAATGCTCCCGCTACATTCCAGTGGTGTATGATGAGAATATTCTCGGACATGGTCGAGAATTTTCTGGAGATATTTATGGACGATTTCTCCATATTTGGGGACTCCTTTGAGGAATGCCTATGTCATCTTGACGATGTTCTTACCCGCTATAAGAATAAGAATTTAACTTTGAATTGGGAAAATTGTCATTTCATAGTTCAAGAAGGTATTTCCCTTGGGCATATCATTTCACGAAAAGGCATGGAGGTAGACAGGGCTAAAATAGATGTCATCCATAACCTTCCTCATCCTAAATGCATCAAGGATGTACGATCCTTTCTTGGTCATGCAGGATTTTATAGGCGATTCATTAAGGACTTTAGCAAGATTGTTAGATCCTTAACTCTTCTCTTGGCCAAGAATACAACATTTCACTTCGATTCGGATTGCGAGACTGCTTTTGAATCACTTAAAAGCTCCCTCACTACAGCCCTCGTTCTGTCATCTCCGGACTGGAATCACCCTTTCAAGCTTATGTGTTATGCATCCGATTTTTCTATTGGTACAGTCTTAGGACAACATATTAATAAGATGCCACATGTAATTATTTACCGCCAAAAAAATAGATGAACCGCGTAGGTCTTCTTTCCTGAATTTGGGGGCAGATGCTATTTGGATTTATCCGTCCACCTCTCCGAAGATTCCAAGTTGATTTATGGCACCGTATATCGGAGGTTTGGATGGATGCGGTTATTGTAGCTTGACTTAGTCAGATTCCCCCTCGTTTGCGAGGGTTTTTTGATTATGGGGACGCTCTTCCCTGCATGTGCAAGCCCCTGCAGTTAATTACATTACCGCGTAGCGATAACCACTTTCTTCGGCTCCAGAGATTCACTTTGTGTCGTGTGTGTTTGCTTTATTTTTGGTTTTCCGTGGATTGTATACGGGGACTAATTTATGTTGTCGCCTATGGTGCGTGGATTAGTCTAAATCCGTATATCTTAAATTTGGATTTGGGTTGATTTAAGGATCATTAATTTCGTTTGAGATTAAGATCAACTTAAATTTTTGTTGAGGATATGTTAGTCTAATTTGAGACTAAGATCTATTTAACGGGATTTTAGGATCATTCAGATCCAACAAAAGAGCATTTGGGCTTCATTGTTTTAGTTTAAGGACGTTATGGTCCGTTGTTAGTTTAAAGACGTTTCGGTCCGTAGATCACCATTTTTGAGGTGAGGGTTTAGTTTAAGGACGTTACGGTCCGTAGTAGTTTGAGAACGTTACGGTCCGTAGATCACCATTTTATGCCCGTGTATTTGTTACGTGACAAGATGCATGGCGATGATGTGGGATACACCTATTTGGGGTGTGGTTTGGTTTAAGGTGTGCACGTCAGCTTGGGAAGTGCACCCAAAAACAGTTGATTGTCGGGACCCGCCACCTCTCTAAATATGTTAAGAAATTAAAACGACATGCATCAGAGGTATGGAGAGATGTACCCTTGAACCAATTCCCGTGTCTGAGGGATGAGATCATGGTAGACCATCTAAGAATCATTAGCCATTTTGGGGGGGCTAAGATTAACTTAGGAAATGTAGGATAAACATCATTTTAGATGTCATGAGTCATGTTTGAGAAGCAATAAACCCATGGGCTTAGTTGATCTGAATTAGGGACCTAACCAACTTGGACTTGACCCACCCAATTTTCTTTTATTTGGAAGAAGTGTTGAGCACTGGTTTGGGCTCAATCTCCTTTTTCTTGCAAAAAAAGTGCTGAGCACTTATGTGAGTTCTGACGCTCACACTTTACTCTCTCTTTTCTTTTTATCTATATGGAGTATCGAGTACTCTTTATGGCGCCCACGTGCAAAGCACGTGAGGCGCTAGGCGCTGAATGATAAGTGTCAAGCACTTTATGTTCTGTGGCGCTCGCATGAGAGTCACGTGAAGCGCTGGGCGCTAAGCGCCAGCCACTGAGTGCTAAGTACTCTTTATTTTATAGCGCCCACGTAAGGGGCACGTGGGGCGCTGGGCGCTGAGCCCTGCCTACTGAGTGCGAAGCACTCCTAAGTTCTCTCTCTTCTTCTTTTTTTTGAATGATCCACAGGATCTTTATTTAATTTTATTTACCTAAAATTTCTAAGAAGAGAGTTCTTCTTCCTCGAGAATTTAATTCTCTGTTCTTTCAAAGCTTTCTCCTTTTTTTTCAAAACTTGTGGGGGGGTTCTTCCTTTTAGAGTTGAAGTCTTGGGTCCTTTATATAGTAGAGGCAAGTCTTTTGATTAGTTGAAGAAATCTCTCATTGAGAGATCCTAATTGATTTAGGGATTTTACCCACCGTTGGATCTTTGATCCAAGGACTTCTGTTTTACAGAAAATATTTGTCTTGTTTTTAACAAGATTAAGGAAATATTTTCCTATACAGAATTTATTCTGTAGCTCGGTGATTCTTTAATCATCATTGATTTTTAATCCAACGGTACTCTGTTTTACAGAGAGTAATCTTTCTTATTTAGAAAGATTTGAGGAATATTTCCTTAATAGAATTTAATTCTGCACTCTGATAATTTATCATCTCCGTTGGATCATTAATCCAACAACCCTGTTTAACAGAGAGTAGAATTTAATTGTACTAGGCGCCGGCGCTCACGTGCTGTGCACGTGCGGCGCCAATAAGAGTTTTTAACTCTGGCGCTGGCGCCCTCGTGGCAGACACGTGAGGTGATGCCTCTTGAGTTTTGAACAGAGCATTGCTCTTCTAAGAGTTTTTTTAACTCTGGTGTCGGCGCCCTCGTGGGAGACATGTGAGGCGTTACCTCTTGAGTTTTGAACAGAGCTTTGCTCTTCTAAGAGTTTTTTTAACTCTGGCGCTGGCACCCTCATGACAGACACGTGAGGCGCTGCCTCCTGAGTTTTTAGATAGAGCTTTGCTCTTCTAAGAGTTTTTTTAACTCTGGTGCCCTCATGGCAGACACGTGAGGCGCCGCCTCTTGAGTTTTTTAACAGAGTTTTACTCTTCTAAGAGTTTTTTTTAACTCTGGCGCTGCCGCCCTTGTGGCAGACAGGTGAGGCGCTGCCTTTTGAGTTTTTGAACAGAGCTTTGCTTTTTTATTAGGGAAACAAATGCCCCCCCCCGTCATGCTCACGTGGCTCACACGTGAGTGCAGCGGTGGCATCTTTTTCACCGTTGGATCTTCTCGGAAGTGGAACCATCTCCTTATTCCTATAAGTAGAGCCTTTGACCCTTGAGATGACTGTTGTTCATCTTACCTAAACTTCTTCTTTCTAAGAATATAATTCTCTTTCCAGAGCTTAGATCTCTGCCCAAGGAAACTCTTTTAGAGTTAGAACTTTGCCAAAAACTTGGTAAGGATTATAATCAAATCCATTAACAGAGCTTTGCTCTTCTTAGATCGTAGGTATTAAAAATGTATTTTAGGGTTTCTTAACCCGTTAATCAGAGCTTTGCTCATCTTTAATGAAGAACTCTTAGAGTTTTTAGGATTTTTCTTGCAGATCTTAAAGATCTTGGGGTTTTACCCTGTTAAAAAGCTTTGGTTTTGAGGGTTCTGATAGATTACCCCCATTGTTTTACAGAGCATGGCTCTAAGAAATTTTGGGGAATTTTATTCCCTCCTTAATTTTCTGACAGATGTGAAATCTGTTTGCAGAGCACAGCTCTCGAGAGAGTTTAACTCCTTAGTCCAACGACATTTCTCATTAAATAAGAATCCTTTTAGGATCTATTCTTAATGAATAACTGCCCCAATGATGGGGCGTCACCTTAATTTTGTGGGCCCCCCTTTGTCCTACTGCAATCCAGTACAAAAAAATTTAAGTATCAAAGAACATTAAAGTTCTGAACATAACGTCAATAGCTGAACCTTCTCCTTTTATGCAGGTGCAATGGCCTTCGACTCTTCCTTCCTTGTCATACGATTCAGAGAGCGCCTTTGTCGACGCGCTCGTGGATCGAGAAGTCTTCGTGCTTATTAAAGATCATAACCCGGAGCAGAAATCTCTTCACCTGTGGGGGTCGTGGTATAATCAGATCATTCGGGGTCGGCGCAATTTTTCTTGTGCAACGCCCTCAGATCCAATTTCAGCGATTCATTACGCTGATTCGCCTCAAGTGATTTATGTCATAGAAAAGGTCAACTGGACCTCGGAGGGTCGCCTTCAGCCCTCTATGGCATCAATACCCGTACAACCACCAATGGCTTTGGATATTTTAGGGCGGCGCATATGCCAAGGCGAGTCGCGCCCTTGGGGGCAAGTCTATATGATAGGGTTGACTCCTCTCCATTCAGCCAGCTACTTGCAGTGGGCTCAGTATATCTTGTCGGCCAAGAAGTCGCTGTTGCTGAAGCTTGGGCTATATCCTGCAATATATGCGTCCCTTTTTCCAATATCCCGTGCCTCATGTATGGTGGGTTAAGGATTTTCTGGAACAGTGGAACATCCCAACCCACACATTTCTTCTATCGGACTAGGAGGTCTCAATTTCCTTAGAGGTGTTTGCGGAAATTTCCAGCTTACCCGTCAGAGGAGAACATCACGAGGAGATACTTCCCCCTGATAAGTATATTTTTGCTACCAAATCAGTGGTGATGGGCCTTACACCGGAGAATGCTGTTCAACACCGGTTCTCGGGCCTAATCAAGGTGTTGAATATTTATGAGAGTTTGTTCTTAGAATCTGGAGGGCACGGAGTCGGCTTTGCAGATTTCATCGCCCGCTTTCTTCGGCCAGAAGTCTTGTCAAAACAAGCCGTGAAATTTGCTAAGCTTGATGACCCGTTCGGTTTTGGTTTGGATAACTTGCCAACGGCAAAGGCGGATTTGAAGAATTTCTTTATTCCAGACGTTCCGGTCATCCCTTTCGCAGAGCTCGCTGCTCTAGACGTCGACAAAGAGACGTTCTTTCTAGGGTTCATTGGCCTATGGTTGAATTAGTTTGTCCTTCCGACGCATCCTCGCTATATGAGACCGTCTATCTTTTATCCGGCCCACCGCATGATTCCAGGGATGCGTGTGGCCGTTGGGATCGCAGGGCTAACTCATCTATATCATGGCCTGAGCTTAGCGGCAGACATTACTCAGCCGGGGATAAAGCCCGTACATCTTCCGCTACACTACTTCACGTTGTGGATCGAGATGCACATGCTAGGTGCTTTCAGTGTTCACAAACGACCCCACTTCTACGACAGCTACAACTTTCCTCAGGTCATGTATCTGGTTGACGCTTATGCGTCAGACCCGTCGTAGCGAGAGGCTCGGCGACTGGTCCTCTGCCCGCGCATGGTTGGGAACAACATGCCATTTGTCGATAGAGTCTTGACTATCGGCAAGGAATCTACTAAGGTGGTGCAACCGTTGCGTGACACTTTCAAGGACGGGCTTCCACATTGAGGGCTCAGGAAATCTTGCACTTGTATTCTATCAGACCGGGATTCTTAGTATTCAGACAGAGCGCTTCGGTATTGTTTATAAGGTACAACCCGCATCGCTTTGCTCAACAGTCAGGTTATAATCAAGGTGTTCCTCTCGAGGCATTCTTAGCCGAGCCAGTTGCTATGGAGGAGGGTATTCCTAGCGCACTGCACCACTTTATGCGACTAAACACGGAGTACAATTTTCTCATTAGCGAGCCGAGCTATGTGCCGAAAGCTTCGAACGCTTACGTGGCGTAGTACCAGCATATGACGAGTGCTGTTATCAGGGAAGAAAGGCGGTTATTGCTTGATCACAAGGATGTAGTCCCCGCTGGTAATCCATCTGTCCCCTTAAAGCAACGGACTATCGTTCGTCCCTCCTTAAGAGAAGATATTACAGCTGTGGTCCCACGAGCTTTCCCTGAGAAGCTTCAATCGAGTGTTGCCGTGACGTCCCCGGAATCTGGCGCTGGTAAAGAAATCGGGACCCGCCACCCGAAAATGCCTGTCAAGCGTAAGCTCTTGTCATCGGCCGCTGGTGTCCGTTCGCAGAAAAAGAAGAAGTCGCTATTTTCTGTCGATGTCGTATTCGGCCAGGAGCCACATGCTCCCTACAGTGAGGGCTTATGTGAATACGGCACCAGCGAGGGTTAGTTCGATATTCCTGTGAACGATACTGATCTACAGGCTGCCCTCGCAGCTTCCGAGCGACTGGCTCGCGAGGAAGCGGCATTGATCTCTATCGCGGAGTCAGGTATACTCCAGTTATATTCTTCTGCGCCTATCCCTTCTCTCTTTATTATGCTTCTATTAACGTTTTTTTCTTTCGACAGGTATTTCTGCCGAAGAGGCTATCGCAGCTTCCCTCAGGACGTTCGAGGAGGAAGAGAAGCTCCACGCTTCTTTAGGCCTAGTTATAATCCGTTTCATTATGCCTTTACTCTTTTTTATTCATGATCTGACCCTTTTCTTTGCCCTATTGTAGGAACTACCGTAACTCAGGTCGTTCCAAGTGCAGTGCCAATCCCAAGTGGTGATGCAGCAAAGCTTCTAGAGCCGGCTACTATGACCACGGCCATCCCAAAGTCACCACAGGAGGCATTGCTGAAGCAGCTGATGATGGACGACGTAGCAGCTCCAGAGGAAAAGCTCGGTTCGGACGACGACGTCCCCCTGTCGGAAGTCTTAAGGAGGTCGGTTCTCACTTCTCAGACTGAAAGGAAGAGCAGGAAGCAAGTGGCGAGGGAACGCGATGATATTTTGGCCACAGGTGCGGGTTCAAGCGGTATTCCTCCTGCTAACATTCCTTCGGCGGATGTTCCTTCCGCCCTGTCTACCGCCCATAGACAGGTTGCACGTGCAGCTCGGGAAGAAACTTAAAAGCTACTTCAAGGTAACGTAACGCCCAGTCCTTTATTAGAACTTGGTCCTCAAATTCTGACATATGTATTTTCTTTTAAGCAGGGCCGAGTCCTGGCGATGGTATGGCAGGTGAAACGCCGATGATTACAGAGCCCGAAGTGGCCACTCTTTCTCAGGAATCTGGAACTGTCTAGACTGCCGCTCTTTCTCCTTGTGGCTCCTTGGTATCGGCGGGTGTCGTGAGCATTACGACGGCCCTCGTCGAGTCAGGGGATGAAGCAATGGGTGCAGAATCTATTCCCTCGAGAGAGAGTGAGGAAGCCGTTACACTTAGTGACACTTCCGGCGCGGTTTCAGTCCCTGATCTATCAGGTAATCCTTGGGCTGTTGTTTTTTGAGTTTTTCAATACTGTTAAGCCCTTCTAATGATATTTCGTTTGTCTTGAGTATAGGCGCGGTAAACCTTGAGGTTGTGCCAGCTGAAGAAGTGTCACCGGCCACCACTTTGACGGTCGTTATCCTTTTGCTTTCTTATGTGCCTCCTCAAATCTTGGAAGGTATGGGTTTCTCACTTATTTATTTCACTGTGGATACAATCCTCCATGTATTGACTGTATATTTTCACAACTTTGCAGGAGTACTTTTCGACCATTTGTACCAGGTGTTAAACCAGCATTTTTCCTTTCAGTCGGAAATCGTTCCACCTTCTGGTATTGGTCAGTATATTCTTCACTTAATGTTTCTCCCCCCTTTTTATGAGTAGACTTATTGTTGCTAAGACTTCCTTATATTGACCACAGTATTACAGGTCGGAGGAGGAAGCGAAAGAATGGTCGCGCCTCTGGTACTTCCTATTCTGCCGCCTGCCACAGCCAGTACAATAGATTTCATTCCTCAGGTGTTTTCATTGTCTCCCGAGTCGAAATTTGACCATAGTTCATTTTGCAGCGATTACACCGGCTCCAGCTCCTTTTGAGTCTCGCATTCCAATGCTCGCGGGGCCCTTCACTAAACGTACATCCTCCAGAGGCACCGTGAATAGCCGGCGAACGTTAAGCGAGTTTATCAAAGATCTCAATGCTGAGGACCTCACTTCTGCTACGGATTTTGCCGTCGAAGTCAATCCAATACTGGCGATGCTCGTAAACTTCCATAATGAAGATCTCGTCGGTTCTTGGGTTGATTATTGCAGGAAGATCGAAGCTTGCCTGCATGAGATTGAGCTTAAGAGTCTCGCTCTTGAGGTTTTGGCCTCGAACTCTTAGCGGGCTGCGTGGGTCGAGCAGAGTGCTCCTTTCATTCGCCATTTTGAACAAGAGGCGGCCCTGAGGCGAAAGGAACATGAGGCGGCTTCCTTCGAATCCGTCCAATTGCGCGCCTGGGTTGAAGCGAATGCTGTGCAGCTGAAAGCTATTTTCGACAACCTCCAGCGATGTATTTCGGATGGGTTGACGCTAAGACGGAAGCTTGACTTCACCAAGCGGGTCATGCAGGACTGCGAAGCTGCCAAGCAAGAAATCGATGAAAAGATTTCATCCTGTTCGCAGCAACGGACTCAAATCGAAGTGGAGTTGGCCTATGTAGCTGACCACGAGAAAGAATTGAGAGGAGCGCGCGAGCGACTTTTCAATTTGTTGAAGACGCCTCCTCCTTAATAACTGTCATTGCACACCTTTTCATGTATTGGTTGTAAACTTGCGATTCATGAATAACATGTATTCATTTTGATTCCATTATAAAATGTATCTTGTATTCACTTGAATTCATGAGTAAAAGACATATTTTATTTCATACTGGCATTTTTCTTTTCTTCGATGTCTCGATCTGGTGTGAAGTAGTTTATATACTCATTTCGGAGTTTGTAGTTTATTCACTCATCCTGGAGTCTCTAGTTTATGAACTCATTTCGGAGTTTGTAGTTTGCCTTCCTTGGGCTTATAGGCAAACCTGTCCTAACGTCACAGTTAACCCCTTCTCTTTACGACAAAGATCCGTTAGGGTCTGTGGTGCTAGGGTTTTATCCGTCGTACCGTCGCGTTGGCTGATACATTCCCCGATATGAAGACTTTACGCTGCTGTTCGTGTAGCCCCGCGACTATCATGTCTCTAATCCCTTCGGGGCTGGACAAGACGTCTTCAAGTAATCTCCTTAGGTCATATTACCGTCGGAAGAGCAAATGTTAGGAATTTTCCATAACGTCATTTTACTTGAGGTTAGGCTCAGTTTAGGAGCCCCGATGAGTCATAACCACTCCACGTTGTTGTAGGATGATCTCCGATAGTCTTTCAGGTTTTATTTGATTTGTTGTCAAGATCCTGAAGCTAAGAATTTGGCCTTCGCTTCCTTTGTTGACACCGCGTCTGCTGTAATGAGACGAATGACGCGGTGATCTCTAGGTTGTTTGTGAACCGTCGAGGCTTGGAACTAGGGACTTTGTCGTGGCTCCGCTTTGTTGACGTTGTGTCTACTGTAACGAGACAGATGTCGAGATAGTCTCTAGGTTGTCTGTGAACCGTCGAGGCTTCAAACAAGGGACTTTACCGTGGCTCCGCTTTGTTGACGTTGCGTCTGCTGTAACGAGAAAAATGTCGAGGTGGTCTCTAGGTTATCTATGAACCATCGAGATTTGGAACTAGGAACTTTACCATGGCTCCATTTTGTTGATCCTGGGGTCTCTTGTTGATGTCGTGTCTGCATCCTGTTGGAGTGAGAAGAAACGTCATTGTTGATCTCTAGGCTGTCTGTGAACCATCGAGATTTGAAACTAGGGACTTTTCCATAGCTTCGTTTTGTTGACGTTGCGTCTGCTGTAATGAGATGAATGTCGAGGTGGTCTCTAGGTTTGTAAGTCTACGGTATCTCCTCGGCCGTCTTTCCGAGGCCAAAATGCGGAAACGAAAACTTTTTCATAACTTTGAAACCGACGCTATCGTATACTTAAAACCCGGATCGAACTATTAACCTACAACTAGCAACTAAAGAAAGGGTTGGAAAGCTATACCGATCGATCCGTGTCCTTCGGTCTTTGGCCACCATCCCAAGCTCCTTGCGGCATCTCCGGTCTTGATCTCCTCGTCAGAAAGGGCACCATATCTACGGGTATTTTTACGGGCTCCCGTTTCATCCGAAGCAACTCGGGCACGAAGTGTGCTAGCTGACGTGTCCAAGGTGTTGTAGAGAATGTTTGTGATCACTTTGTCTCTTGCATCCATTGCTTGGATGGAGGTTGAAGGTGTTGCCATTAATGGAGGCTATGAGCTAGAGGAAGAAGAAGGAGGAGAAGCTTTCTCTTCTTTTCTTTTCTTATGTTGGAATGATATGATAAAAAGAGAGAGTATGTAGTATCCAAAATACAAGAGCTCACCCAATATCAAATGGCTGCCCTTCTCTCTGCTCTTATCATTTCATCACACAAAACTATCACATAATGTGACACATGCACAAGAAAAGAGACCATGAGTCACCACTTGTGCATGTGTCACAATAAATGCTCCAAATCATGATATCTAGCTCATAATATCCATATGTAAACATAAACCCAAATGTTTACAACAATAAAAAGATACGACAACATCTAAAGTAAACTCGTGACGGATCACAAGGATACCCCTCACCTGTATATACATACCTGCATCCGCATTCCGACTGAATGCGTATGCGATGAGACTAAAATAATCCAACAAATCTAATACTAGGATCTGGTTTAAACCAAAGCCCACTAGTATGATCCGCCCGATCATGATCCGCGTACTACTGCACGTATATGATCGAACCCTGCCATATATCATACGGCCTCTACAACGTTTCGCCCGAAACTTGAGAAACAGTCTGTGGGGGACTCTAAAGACTCGTCAATACTTTGGCTGTGGATTTAACCACTAGCACGTCAGAGGTACTAGCTGTACGTAACGGGCTACCAGGTATTGACCAAAGGGAGGTCGATGAGCGAACTCATCCTGACACCCTATTGAGCCTGTCAGTGACAATATCCGTACAGTCCGGTCCGTTCGTCTATGAGCATCGCATGGCGGGCCTAGGGGGTTGGTGAAAGTCATACCCCTAAAAGCGGTACAAGTCGTGTCGGAGTGTAGCCCAGAACATCCTGAGATACTACTGGAATACCTACCAGTAAATCTCCTGCCTTGGCCAAGGACTTCGTGTAATGGCTCTCCTAGACACAGCGCGATCTCACCCCCAATACCGGGAGAGACGAAACCCCTGCCGTTCCGCTCACTGCCTCCATGTGGCTCGGGACTGTACCCAACTAAACCTGTTTGCACGACTCCTTTGAGCCGTGGTAGGGTAGTAATCAAAGCACGGTGGGATCTCACACGAGACAAATGACGATCTCAGGTCAATGAACTAACCTGTACACATGTCACCAGGGAACTGCTATCTGACGTCAGGTATAATACCAACTAGCATGTTCCCGGCGAGTGATTGGTAGTGTTTTTGCGTGCTAAGTTTGTTACCGCAATCAAGACGGTTTCGCTTGTAGCTAGCCGGTTGAGTACGGGTCGTCCGCAGGGAGATGGGAATCTTTTTCTATGTGCTTTAACGAGTTAAGTCCAATTTTCCAGGTTTGTTTTTAGATTACTTAAGTGCTAAAATGATATATATAGAGAGCTTGTTAGGGTTAGGATTAGGTTAGTTTGAGTTAGGAGTCGCTCACTTCTTTCGTTGCCACTCTTAATATCGGTGTTACGGTAATCGGCAACAACGGGGATTAGCACGACTAGGAAGGAACTTGCGAGTATAAGCTAGGCTTTCCAACGCATAAGTTCTTCCTTTTGGTGCTTGTCCGTCCATTCTTGGCTCTTAGCCTTAACCTCCGGTTAATTCAACCACAACCGCTCTCACTACGGAATCACCGCTATCATGTAGGATAGGGTGCCGTAGGGAGCGGATTATGGTTCAATTAATGGGAGTTCGATTTAAGATGTTGGGCAAGGAAAGAGTGAGAGAGATTTCCTTCTCTCAAACTTTCCTTATCCTACCCTAACAAGTATAGAAACTACTCACCCATTACAAGAAAAATGAAAATAAAACAAAGGAGGAAGATAGAAAGAAAGAGGTTAGAAGATTACAACTAGCTATTTGCGACCTCACCTTGGCAAGGATCAAGCATAAGCATCATGGTTGTTTAAGGATAAAGGAAAAGAGAACAAGAAAGAAACAATCACAAATAACAACAACTAAATTAGCAAATGAAAATTACAAGCAATAATAGTTAACAAAATAAAAAGACAAGCATGGTAAGAACAAGAACTCCTTTATTCATTCTTCACTCACAAAAGCTCACTACAAGTTTTTTAATGGAGAAGAGATGAGAGTAGGAAGAACAACAACAACATATAACCTAAAATCTAAATACAAGATTATGGACCCTTGGCTTTGGCAAGTTCGGGACTATTTATAGGCTGGGAACTGGAAATATAGGGCAACAATCTGCCTCTTCATAAAAAGACCAAAATAACCCTAAAACATTAGTAGCTGAGGAGGCCGTACTGACGCGGAACCGCGGCGCTTTGGAGGAATTGGCTGCTCGGATTTTTTGTGCTTCTTAGTGTTGATGTTTGGATCAGTTTGGTACACTTTGTTTCTCAGAATCTCTCCACATTTCTTCCAGATTTGCAGCATGTCAAAAGGTGATTTGATGTGGATCTTTTTGTCATGATTTCCTCGAGCTCTGCGTAGATTTCTTGGATCTTGTGTTTCCATTGAGCCTTGTGCATGAAAATGACATTGATTTGCCATTTTGTCTCTTAAACTGGTGTGTGGCAACATACGGATAGAGAGCGGAGACCCGTGTTTTATCTGTGGTTGGCAGGAACCCGGATTTTGTCGTGCTTTTCCATGAATTTCACCGTTTAGAGCCGAGAACCTGTATCCTGCAATTGACTAGCAAACACGGCTCAAGAGTACCTACCGATAAGCAATGTGATAAAAATTGGGCGGTATAAAAATGTAAAAATCTGATATGAACAAATACCCCCAAACTTATCATTTGCTCGTCCCGAACAAAGCCAATTTATTCACAAAAAATTCCTAACCTCACTTTCGCAGGGAACGCGATTGCACTGAGCATATGCAACAAGCCATTAAACCTCTAGGTGTCCCTAGTAGGAGGAGTGTTATCTCCTGAAGGTTTTCAGCGGATACTACCCATAAAATCCGGTCAAGCTAGTTTTGCAAAATAACTATGATTCAAATCCTAATGTTTTGTTTCAGAAAATAACAATTCTATTATCCTAAGTCTAGACTATCGAACCATTATTTTTCACATCTCGCTTCTTATTTAACTTAAGATTTTATATGTCTTTACGTTTAGTGCAAATAGTGTCGTTAAGTTCTAGAAAGATCGATTAAAGTCATCATGTCACACAATAAAGCCTAGATAAGAATTTTGAAAGGATCATATAAGTTTCATAAAGAGTTAAGCATTTTTCAAGCTTCGTTTTCCAGTAAAGTTTCAACTTCAGAATTTCTATTTTCCTTAACAGGAAACTAGGTCTTATTTTCCACTCCACATTTTCCTTGTTTTCATTTCATACACACCTCTGTGAACGTGCAATAGTCTTTATCATAGAATAAAACCTTCAAATCTCCGCTAGAAATATTTTTTATAAAAACCTGTCTTTTGTCAAGATTATTCTCACACAAAGAACCGTTAGGAATTTTAACTCGGAGAGAACACTTGCTTGACTTTGTTTTAATCTGGACTTTCTAGGCTTCTTAGCGAACGTTGGGCCAATGCACCCAAACCAGTTGGTTTTAGGGCATTAGGTGTAGAAACACCCCAGCGGACTTAATTACTCAAGTTACCTAGGTCCAAAAACAAAAGACAGTTTGGCGTGAAAATCATGCTGATTCAATACGAACGGAGATATAACCAGCAGTTCAATATTTTTTTTTTTGAATAAAAGACGTGTTTAGTGGGTTCGGTGTGTAATCATTCCAATCAAGTTCAAGATGGGTTATTTTTCAGACTTAGTTCCAATTAAGGCATCAATAACATTCCTTCATATTCACTTCACTTCATAAACTATTCTTGATATTACTTATTTCAGAACAAACCTATTTGATCCTCATAAAATCATTGATCCATTTAAAAAAAATTTAGACATAAAAGACTTGTCATCTAATTTCCAAAACTCACGACACGTGTAGTGTGATGTAAAGACGTATATCAGCTATAGTTAACTTCAAAGGAGAGTTATCTTTCAGGTTTTCAAAATCTAAACATAAGATTTAGTTATTCTTATTTTATCAAACAAAACCGTCGAAATGTTGAATCAGAGTCCTCCCACTAGCTAACTTGACAGAAAAGTTTTTATGTTTTTAGAAAACTTTCAGATTTTTATGGATTTTAATATGCAGATGCAAAATATACATATGAATGCGAAGGTTAGAAATGCGTACCGAGCGTATCCCCAAACTTAAACTGGACAGTGTCTTCACTGTCATCGCATGAAGAGATCATTTGAAGGGTCAAAATTGTCGGTTAGATATACACAAATTTTTTTATGTTTTTAAAGAGTAAAGAAAAAGGAAAAGAATATCCACAAATAAATACAAAAAAGGTATATACATACCCCCAAACTTATTTGGAACAGTGTCCACTGTTCTTGGCTGGATAACTGAAGTTTGGTGGTAGGCAGAGGAAGATTATGCAGGGTAAACCGGCTCATGTAAGACCAGGAGCTCCTCTGTTGGTTCGGCGCTAAGTTACGGTTTTAGTCGGTGTCCGTTCACTTTGAAAAATGAACCGTCCTTTGGATTCTCTAAATCCACAGCGCCCTGCGGATACATATTCCGCACAAAATACAGCCTTTTCCAGCGAGATCTGAGCTTTCCTGGATGGAAGTGTAGCCGGGTGTCGTAAAGCAGTACCTGCTGACCAGGTACGAAAGTTTTGCGCAAAAGGTGTTTATCGTGAAACACCTTCGTTCGGTTCTTAACGACAACCGCGTTATCGTAAGCCTCATCCCTAAGCTCACTCAATTCGTTCAACTGCAGCTTCCGATGGCTGCCCGCATCTTCGAGAGACAGATTCAGTTCTTTTATTGTCCAAAATGCGCGATGCTCTATTTCGACAGGGAGGTGGCAAGCCTTTCCGTACACAAGCCGATAGGGAGACATGCCAAGATCGGTCTTATAAGCCGTTCGAAATGCCCAAAGGGCATCAGTGAGTTTCAATGACCAATCTTTTCGGTTCTTAGAAACCGTCTTTTCCAGTATCTGCTTGATTTGCCGATTGGAAACCTCGGCTTGCCCACAGGTCTGGGGGTGGTAGGGCGTAGATAGCTTATGATTAATGGAATATTCCCACATCAAGGCTTCGAAAGTCTTATTGCAGAAATGAGTTCCATTGTCGCTAATGATCACTCGGGGGTGCCCAAACCGGGAGAAAATGTTTTCTTTAAGAAACCTAACGACAACCTTGTTGTCGTTAGTCCGGCTTGGCACAGCCTCGACCCACTTAGAGACGTAATCAACAGCAAGAAGGATGTACAAGTTTCCGAAAGAGCTGGGAAACGACCCCATGAAATCTATCCCCCAAACGTCGAAAATCTCCACAACCAAGATCGGTTGGAGCGGCATCTCGTTCCTCCGGGATATCCGGCCCAAGTGTTGGCACCGGGAGCAAGTCTTGCAATAGTCATGAGCGTCTTTGAAGAGTTGTGGCCAGTAGAAACCACATTGCAAGATCTTCTCAGCTGTCTTTCTGGGGCCAAAATGCCCGCCACATGCTTGATCGTGGCAAAATGACAGCACACTCTTGAATTCCTCGTCAGGGACACACCGATGAATAATCTGGTCGGGACAGTACTTGAACAGATAGGGTTCGTCCCAGTAAAAGTGTTTTACTTGGGATAAGAATCGAAGTCTGTCCTGACTTGACCATTCAATCGGTAGTAGCCATGTGGCCAAACAGTTCACAATATCTGCGAACCAGGGTTCGCGAGATACTGTCAAGAGCTGTTCATCCGGGAAAACGTCGTTGATCGAAAGTTGAGGCGACGGCGAAGAAGGAAGTCGTGAGAGATGGTCGGCGACTACGTTTTCACATCCTCTTTTGTCCTTAATGACAAGGTCAAACTCTTGAAGCAAGAGGATCCAACGTATGAGCCGAGATTTTGCATCTTTCTTCGCAAAAAGATGGCGCAGAGCAGAATGGTCTGTGTAGACAATGACTGGAGAGCCGATGAGGTAGGGCCTGAACTTTTCTAAAGCAAATACAACAGCTAAGAATTCCTTCTCAGTTGTTGTATAATTAAGTTGGGTGTCGTTCAGGCTTCGGCTAGCATAATAGATTACGTGCGGCATCTTGTTGATGTGTTGTCCAAGGACAGCACCAATGGCAAAGTCGGATGCATCGCACATAATCTCAAATGGGTGCGTCCAGTCAGGTGAAGAAAGAACGGGAGCAGAAGTGAGTGAGCTTTTTTATGACTCGAACGCAGTCACACAGCTCGAGTTGAAGTCGAATGGCGTGTCCTTGGCCAGCAAAAGAGTCAAGGGCCTAGCAATCTTGCTAAAGTCCTTGATGAACCGTCTATAGAAACCGGCATGGCCAAGGAAGGCTCGGATGTCTCGGACGCATCTGGGAAGAGGGAGATTGGAAATGACCTCAATCTTCGCTTTGTCAACCTTTATGCCATTTTGCGAGATGATATGTCCTAAGACAATACCTTCGCGCACCATGAAGTGGCATTTCTCCCAATTCAAAGTGAGGTTCTTGTCCTTACATCGGGTAAGGACAGCATCAAGATGCAGCAAACACTCGTTAAAGGAATCGCCGAAGATGGAGAAATCGTCCATGAAGATCTCCAGGAATTTCTCCACCATGTCTGAGAAGATTCCCATCATACATCGCTGGAAGGTAGCGGGCGCATTGCATAACCCAAAGGGCATGCGACGATATGCAAACGTGCCAAAAGGACAAGTGAATGTGGTCTTGTCCTGGTCTTTTTCGGTGATGGGAATCTGATTATAGCCGGAGTAGCCATCAAGAAAGCAGTAGTACTCGTGTCCGGCCAATCGTTCAAGCATTTGGTCAATGAAAGGTAGCGGAAAGTGGTCCTTCCGCGTTGCGGTGTTGAGTTTTCTGTAATCGATGCAGACTCGCCACCCAGTTTCGGTGCGAGTAGGGATTAACTCATTCGCCTCGTTAGTAATGACCGTTATGCCTGACTTCTTGGGGACAATGTGAATGGGGCTAACCCACTGGCTATCAGAGATAGGGTAAATGATACCACTATCCAGACACTTCACGATTTCCTTTTTCACAGCCTCCTTCATGACTGGGTTGAGTCGCCTTTGAGGATCTCTGGCTGGTTTGGCATCATCCATCAGATGAATGTGATGTTCAACGATCAGGGGACTAATCCCCTTGATGTCCGCCATGGACCAGCCAAAAGCTTGCCTATTGCTGTGCAAGACCGCAAGAAGGGCTTTCTCTTGCTCTGGAGCTAGAGAAGCCGAGATGATGACAGGGAGGGTCTCGTTCTCACCCAAGTAAGCGTACTTAAGGTGAGACGGCAAAGGCTTGAGTTCGAGCGTTGGAGGTGAAACGATTGAAGGTAAGACTGGTGAAAAGGTCTTGAACTCAAAAGATTCCAGCAAAGGTTCAAAACGAGTGTAAGCGACCGAGTTGGATGGTTCAGGTAACTCATCCGGAAATTCGAAGGATTCAAACTCGGGTTGTGAGCGGCTAAGATCGTTCGAGAACGTGAAACACTCGTAGTCGTTGTCGGGCGCAGAAACAGCAGCAGGTTCGAAGAGGAACGCACTAGTGGTGTTAAGGTTATCATGATCGAACAAAAACTCCTCGAATTCACACTCTTCAGGGGTGATCTCCTGGATTGAGCAAACGTCCAGTATATGAGCATTAGGTTCGGAGGGTTGATTCCCCAACCTAAAAATGTTGAGTTCAATTATCATGTTTCCAAAAGAGAGGTTCATCGAACCATTGCGACAATTGATCACAGCATTTGAGGTTGCAAGGAATGGACGAGCGAGTATCACCGGAATTTGATTCCGGGGGTTAGCTACAGGCTGTGTGTCTAATACAATGAAGTCAACAGGGAATATGAAGTCCCCGACTTTGATTAACACATTCTCTAGCTCACCCCTAGGATGGATGATCGATCGGTCGGCCATTTGGAGAGTACAGTGTGTGGGTTTCAGCTCTCCTACGCCTAATTGCTCGTATACTGAGTACGGAAGCAGGTTAACATTGGCACCAAGATCTAATAGTGCGCGGTTGATGTTCTTATCCCCAATGGTAATAGAAATCGTAGAACAGCCAGGGTCCTTCCGTTTTTGTGGTAAAGATTGGGTAAGAGCATCACTCACAGCACTAGCCAAGAAAACTTTCTTGGGTACCTGAGACTTCCTCTTTTTCGTGCACAAGTCCTTTAAGATTTTCGCGTAGGACGGGACTTGTTGGACAGCATCTAAAAGAGGAATGTTAATGTTAACCTGCTTAAATAACTCCAAAATCTTCTCCATTTGTGGATTTTTTTTATTGGACCTCAACCGGTTTGGAAATGGAACGTTTTTAAAAGTGGTTGAGTCCAATGCTTGTGGAGGAGATTGTGGAGTTGGAACAGATCCCAGAGCTGGTGTTTTCGTGGAGTGAGAAGTGGGTCCGTTCAGAGCAGAAGAAGAAGAAGAAGAAGAGCCTTTTGAAGAATGAAGAATAAGCTCAGAAGACGAGGAAGGAGAAGAAGAAGCGGCCGGGGTGTCATTATCCTCCATTGTTGTGCCGATGTTGTTGTGCAGCATTCTTCCTGATCTCAACGTAGTCACGGCACTCACATTATAGTTCTGTTGGTCAAGAGCAACATGTACATTATATGGGTGACCGGGATTTGGGAGTGGTTGAGATGGAAGCTTTCCCTTTTCTCGCTCGCTTAACGCCGCATTCAGCTGTGCAATCTGGGCTTCGATGGTCTTGATGCTTTTCCCGTGTGCAGCAGTGTGTTGTACCAAAGACTGAATAGATGACTGGATGTTGGCGGTGGATTGTGTCGATTGTTTAACGAACACCTCCAGATTTCGTTCTAGCGAGGAAACCTTATCGTTGTTTGACGGAACAAAGTTGTTTGGTGGAAAAGAATTGTTGGGTGCAAAGTTGTTCGTCTGATTTTGAAAAGGTTGGGTTGGAAGGGCTGCTGAAACTGTTGTTGAGTTTGTTGTTGCACTTGTTGTTGCGGAGGAGGAGGCCTCTGGAAATTGTTGCCTTGGAATTGATTCTGATTCTGATTCCAGGTGAAATTGGGGCGGTTCCTCCAACCGGGATTGTAGGTGGAAGAGTATGGATCATTCCTCGGTCTTTGCTGAAATGCAGCATTAACCTGATCCTGTCCTTGAGATGGTGGATTGTAAGGACACTCTTCGGTTAAGTGAGAAGGATCGGAACAACAAGCACAAATGGTACGAAGGGGAAGAACAGGGGCAGGAGCAGGAGAAGAAAATTTGCTCTCTATCGCTTCAAGTTTTCTCATTATTGCAGCCATTTCAGCTTTCATCGCAATAGAGACATCAAGTTGGTGAATTCCTACCCTAGACTGACCGGTAGAAGTGGAGGTAGAAGAAGAAGTCGGTCTGGTGCTCTCCCATTGTAGCGTTTGTTCCGCAAGGTCGTCGAAGAATTGCCACGCTTCTTCGTCAGATTTCGATAGGAAGTGGCCCTGACAAATGGTTTCCAACAACTGCTTGGTTGCTGGGTTCAGGCCCTCGTATAAGGTTTAGCAAAGTTGCCATCTCTCGATACCATGGTGAAGACACTGAACAAGAACTTCTTTATACCGGTCAAAGCACTTCCAGAAGGGTTCAGAAGGAAGCTGAGAGAATTGGTTGATTTCGTTACGGATCCTTGCGGTTTTATGATTCGGATAAAATTTCTTGAGAAACGCTTTCACAAACTCGTCCCAACTGGTTATGGAGTGGGAAGCGGTGCTATACAGCCATTTTTCAGTAAGATCGCATAAAGTGAACGGAATGACCCGTAGCCGTATAGCATCGTCCGACAGCTGGGTGGTTTTCATCATGGCACAAACGTTTTGAAATTTGTTGATGAAGATATAGGCATCTTCAGATTCAAGCCCATGAAATCGCGGAAGCATGTTAATGAAGTGGGGCTTAATTTCAAAGTTATCCCCATTGGCCGGTGGAAGGGAAATACAGGTGGGAAGTGCAGAACGGGTGGGATAGAAACGATCCTGGAGCGCGATTCGCTGCGGCGCTACAACAGGCGGTGGTGGTAGGTTAGTTGCCTCCGTAGGAGGTGGAGTCAATCCTGGGGTAGTCAAAGAGATGTTTGGATTAAATCCTGACATCGCGGAAGAAAAGTTGGTGATGGTGAAGGTGAAGATGTATGAACAGAATTCCGGTCAACGTCGGAGTTGGCCGGCAAAGGTAAGGGTGAAAGAGGCATGGACGGAGTTTCGACGTCTGAGTCGATCGCGTAGTCGGTAGCGACTAACGTAACGCGGACTAGACGGGCGCTAGTGTCCCGAGTCCAAGCGGACATACACTAAACGAGTTTAGTATAGTCAAAACGGAGAAGGTGAAGGTAAGAAAACGTCAATGGAGAAATACAATGGGTGGTGGGTGAAAAAATGGATTCTGGCGACAAAGGGCAAGTTTTTATAAAAGTTTTTGGTTTTCTGTTTTTTGTTTTTTTTTTTTAGAAAGAGATTTACAGAAATATGTACGGACTTACGGCTTCAAGCAATCACAAATAAGATATGCACAATCACACCTAGATCTAGGGTCACCTAGGTCAGCAAGACAGCTCCTAACTGTTCCAAAGGGCTAGAAACAGGACCTCAAACAGCCTATTCTCCAACAATTGCAGCCAGGTAAGTGCCAGGCAAGTGGGAGGCTCCCCACTACGTAAGTAGTGGTCCTAATTAAGTAACCACTTGCCTTCGACACACTTGCCTAGACACCGCAAAGTCAGGATAGGATAAACGGCCAATGCCTATAACTAGTCCTCTGTCCTATTGAGCGCGAAGTCCTTAGGGCTGAGTCTAGTATTTTTTAATTAATAATGGTCAATGCATATGCTTTTGTGATTTCTGGGGTCCTGGGAAGGGTGATGAAATCCCCACCCAATCTGAATTGGTTTCAAGCCCCTTAAAGTCTGTATTAATATATGCAAAGCAGTAACAATCAACTGCAAACAATTTTTATTTTTTAGCGCGGCGCAAAGAATCCTGCACAAAAATAATTTATTGGAAAGGGGAAGAGAGTTTGCGCAAAGAATGCTGCAGAAAACACAGTTTAGTGGAGTTCGGAGGAGTGGGGGAGAGAAACGGAGGACTTACAGAACTTTTGGCACCCTGAAGACAATAACATGCCGCGGTTCCGCGGCAATATGGTGGGCTTGGGCCTTCAGTTTTCTGGGTTGTGCTCTGTTGGGTGTCCTCTTCCTGTTTGGAGCTCCCGAATTGTGATTTGCTCACTGAATCTGCTCCAGAATTTTATAGTAGACCGTTGACTTCGTCTTGATCCGTCGCGGTGTGGCCGCGAGATGTGGGTCTAACTTCCCACGTCTTTGGCACTGAACTCGAACTTCATTTTATCCTGCATACTTGCACAAAAACTAATCAAAAATAACAAGATGATTTTTTACAATGTATTTTTTTTTGTTTTGTTTTTCAGTTATATTTATATTCACAAATTAACCCGAAATTACACAAAGAAATAAACTACCGTCTCCCCGGCAATGGCGCCATTTGATTGGTAGAGTTTTTACGTGCTAAGTTTGTTACCGCAATCAAGACGGTTTCGCTTGTAGCTAGCCGGTTGAGTACGGGTCGTCCGCAGGGAGATGGGAATCTTTTTCTATGTGCTTTAACGAGTTAAGTCCAATTTTCCAGGTTTGTTTTTAGATTACTTAAGTGCTAAAATGATATATATAGAGAGCTTGTTAGGGTTAGGATTAGGTTAGTTTGAGTTAGGAGTCGCTCACTTCTTTCGTTGCCACTCTTAATATCGGTGTTACGGTAATCGGCAACAACGGGGATTAGCACGACTAGGAAGGAACTTGCGAGTATAAGCTAGTCTTTCCAACGCATAAGTTCTTCCTTTTGGTGTTTGTCCGTCCGTTCTTGGCTCTTAGCCTTAACCTCCGGCTAATTCAACCACAACCGGTCTCACTACGGAATCACCGCTATCATGTAGGATAGGGTGCCATAGGGAGCGGATTGTGGTTCAATTAACGGGAGTTCGATTTAAGATGTTGGGCAAGGAAAGAGTGAGAGAGATTTCCTTCTCTCAAATTTTCCTTATCCTACCCTAACAAGTATTGAAACTACTCATCCATTACAAGAAAAATGAAAATATAACAAAGGAGGAAGATAGAAAGAAAGAGGTTAGAAGATTACAACTAGCTATTTGCGACCTCACCTTGGCAAGGATCAAGCGTAAGCATCATGGTTGTTTAAGGATAAAGGAAAAGAGAACAAGAAAGAAACAATCACAAATAACAACAACTAAATTAGCAAATGAAAATTACAAGCAATAATAGTTAAAAAAAATAAAAAGACAAGCATGGTAAGAACAAGAACTCCTTTATTCATTCTTCACTCACAAAAGCTCACTACAAGTTTTTTAATGGAGAAGAGATGAGAGGAGGAAGAAGAACAACAACATATAACCTAAAATCTAAATACAAGATTATGGACCCTTGGATTTGGCAAGTTCGGGACTATTTATAGGCAGGGAACTGGAAATCTAGGGCAATAATCTGCCTCTTCATAAAAAGACCAAAATAACCCTAAAACATCAGCAGCTGAGGAGGCCGTACGGCCGCGGTTCCGCGGCCTAAGCATGCTTATGCCGAACCGCGGCGCTTTGGAGGAATTGGCTGCTCTGATTTTTTGTGCTTCTTAGTGTTGATGTTTGGATCAGTTTGGTACACTTTATTTCTCAGAATCTCTCCACATTTCTTCCAGATTTGCAGCATGTCAAAAGGTGATTTGATGTGGATCTTTTTGTCATGATTTCCTCAAGCTCTGCGTAGATTTCTTGGATCTTGTGTTGCCATTGAGCCTTGTGCATGAAAATTACATTGATTTGCCATTTTGTCTCTTAAACTGGTGTGTGGCAACATACGGATAGAGAGCGGAGACCCGTGTTTTATCTGTGGTTGGCAGGAACCCGGATTTTGTCGTGCTTTTCCATGAATTTCACCGTTTAGAGCCGAGAACCTGTATCCTACAATTGACTAGCAAACACGGCTCAAGAGTACCTACCGATAAGCAATGTGATAAAAATTGGGCGGTATAAAAATGCAAAAATCTGATATGAACAGCGAGTCCTATCCGGTGTACTCACAACCAAATGAGCACCTGTATACATCTTAGGTGAACCAACTGACACCAATGGCTTGTGAGACCGGCCACCGCCCCTCGTCGGGGTCTCGACTGTATACACTAGTCTACTAATGGAGTATCGATGCCCAGTCTCGAAAACTCCCACGACTAGGGACCACTTTAAGGATGTGCATATAGACCCCAGCTCCCACGTATATGATCGCCATCATACTGCTGGCCGTCAAGCAAGAATCCTAAGGGCTCTATCAACATGCAATAGTGACCTGTAAGGTCACCTAAAGCAGTACACGATGATAAAGATAAACCAGATAGAATACTATCATCTTGAGTAAGACTTTCCTACCGGTATAGGTCCTCCCTTAATCATTGCAATCATGTGCCTGTGATCCAATAATTGACTATGAGGGCACTATATCCAACAATCTCCCACTTGCACTCAAGGCTAATTATTGCGATGTCACATACTCACAGCCCGTGTGATACCGAACACCCAACTCCTCTACTAATCAGTCTCACAAAGCCCGTTTGCGAAACTATTGTGTTCGAGGACTAGCCTCAGTGAGTGGATCCGCCCTGATGTTTCTTTCTATGTCTCTCTTTATCTCAAGTTCGCGGAGAAAGCCATCTCCCGAAATGAGCAATACCTGTCTTAGAATATGTATGGATATCTGATGGGACCTAGTTCATAAATGAACTCCAAATCCAAACTTCTTAGACTGTATCGTCAACTGAACTTAATCAGTATCCTGCGCCATGCCTCCTTCAGTATCCGCTTGGACCACCTGTCCAAAATACTGCCCCTCGTCAGAGGGAAAACTATAACTCTGACAGTCACTCTGTCATCCAGGTCACCTTGGAAGCCTGGAATGATAACGGTTTCCTAAAAGAGGTTGTTGTTATCATATCCCTAGAACATCCACTTATGTTCTAAAACTGCTTCCGAATGTTTCTCCAGGATTGGATTAATACCTAAACTTATTGCAGCTACTGCAAAAACAACATCTTGTGTGGTACTTGACATCTCATGATCAACTCAATTACCTAAGCAATTGATCTGCCAATCATGCACATCCCTCTCCCCTTTAGTCTGTAAGACACCTTTAGAGAGGGTGACTCCATCACCTGCAGGTATACTACCGTGCCAAGAGTCGTCCATTCTGAAACACCTTTAGAATGCTGTCTAAGTACCCAGATTGGGAAACTACCAGAATCTAGATCTAAAAACCATAGATCTAGTAACCAGAATATCTGATATAATATCCATATCCTATGTGGAGAAACCACTGTGTGACAACCAAAGTATAACCGATCGTAGTATAGGAATTTCACTTCCTACTCTGTGTATGTCATCCAAATACCAGGACATCACACCCTCTACCTTCTTAACAGATCCATCCCTATTCTGATGAAGTCAAACCTATGACTGTCACATCAGAAATAGATGATCTATCTCCGCTATGTCTGCTTTAGTCTATAAATAGACATAAGTTTCTTATCCACTATGCTTCCGCTGCTCCCACTGACTACGACAACCCTCTGGCAGAGTCATATACACGTACACTTCTAAAGCTAGTTTAGAACGACGCTATACTCATCCTCCTGTCGGGTCTCACAGTCTGGAACAATAGCAATGGCAAGTCTGGGTAAACAAGAACCTCTATGTCACCGTCCTTGAGGCTACCGGAGTACCTCTCGGGTACCTGAGGTTACCCACCATATCTGCGGAGTGGCTAATGGAATGTCAAACCAGATTGAATCTTTAGGTTCCTATCAAATTTTCAGTAATCGTTTGCGGTTCTGGAATCACTTCTAGTTCTACCATACTCCCACTACTGTTTTCTGAAAAAATCCATTTTTATTAAAACTGTGGCGAGTCAAGAACAATATCACTATTGATCTTCCAGATGGTAGAAAATCAACCCTCGTCATAGCCCGGGTCAACCCATAAACTGCCATTACAGAAACATGCCTTGAGTTATCCAGAGTCTGGTTTTAAGCATAAGCCGGACAACTCCCCGTACCTTAACATTGTTAAGATATGAACTATTCTATATTCAATATAGAAACAAAGGCACTGATTTAATTAGAACCAGATTCAAATCATGCAGCTGTCTCAAGTGCATGTCAACTAAATGGAAGGAGGCCGATCAGCGTTATTCAACTTAGGAATACATCCAGATATGAATAACATGAAAGAGAAGCAAGTTCTCATAAACATTACAATCAACTGAATACCATACACAAGTATCTACATCTTCGATCACCTTGAAGAATCCTGATACTTGCAATACCTGATTCTCTACTTTATTCTTATACCTATAATTTCTCAAAACTTGGATCTTGCATTCTACGAAACACATGTCTAAGAACTAGAGAAGTCACAAGTAAACAGAATATAGTACGAGTACCAACCCCTCTTTCCACATGGACACTGGACAACATACAATACTCTGTATAAGTCCCCTGAGTCTAATAACTCATTCCCTGTGTGTCGTAGGTTGAAAACTGTACTTATGGTTAAGAAGAATTACACCTATGTTTAATGCTCCTTACCTAACCATCCACTGATATAGGTAAATGTCATAGACATAATTTCAAAAGGTTATATCTCACTTTATAAAAATAAACGTACAGATATATCAATTTGAAATTGGTGCATAACAACGAATATTCAAAACCAAATATTTGTCGTCCGGCAAACAACCCAGGTGATTTCCTCAAATATCACCAATTACAACGAATCCCGATATAATGAGGATGATCACCCAATTCCCAATAACTTACTCCCATTCATCATCTGTAAAACCATACAGATGTGAGAGTAATACCTGGTAAATACATACCCTGGAGCAAGTGTCTAATTGGGAAATCAGTTTTCTATTAACAATGCACAGTGAAACTGAAACATGTAAATATTTCGAAGGGGTATCCGGGTATTCCTAGTAATGCCTCTTCCATTATCAGATTCACAACTGTAACCGTATATTTCTTTGCCCACTCTCCAAATCCCTTTATATGACTTTAGTCATTACCTTCTGTACACCCTCTTAGGCTAAATGGTTTTCTTCCTTCCCTACCGTTCGGCACCAGCCTATGGTTTGGAAGAAGACTATCCAATAAGTGTAATAGGTGTACTGTCCTAATCTTAGGAGTACTGGTAACCTGAGAGAAGGTGAAGATAAAAGACAACTGAATAAAACCTCATTCCTATTTCTCCCGAACCAGAATCCATCCCCGAACTGGAACAAGTTCCTTCGAGTTCGTATATAACCATACGATGGAGTATCCAAATAAACTGTGGATCTTCGTAGTGATACGGAGTGTTCTAGAGAAATACAAAGGTGATGTAGGATTGGCGAAGAAATACTTGGTTTGGTCGTGAATAGAAGTCGCAATTTACTTTACCCTCTTACTAATCCCTTTGTTTGTCTTTACTTAATACCTTCTGTACACCATCGTTAGGCTAATTGGTTTTCTTCATTCCCTACCGTTCGGCACCTGCCTATGGTTTGGAAGAAGACTATCCAATAAGCGTAATAGGTGTACTGTCCTAATCAAAGGAGCACTCGCAACCTGAGAGAAGGTAAAAAGAAAAGACAACTGAATAGTCCTATTCATTTTCTCCAGAACCGGAAACCATCCTCAAATCTGGAACAAGTTCCTTCAAGTTCGTATATAACCATACGATGGTTTTATCCAATGGAAGTGGACGTTCATAGTAATACGGGGTGTTCTGGAGAAAAGGGTAAAAGTAGGAGTGGCAATGAGGTATGCAACTCAGACAATCCAAAAGCCAGTGTTTTAAGAAGGTTCGGTTAACTTGGTCACTGAGTCATAGTCAAGGGTCGGGTCATGGTCGCTGCCAAAGAGAGAGAGAAAAGAAACACTCAGCATGCACTCTAACCTAGATCAGAATGGTTATCAATTTATCCAATCAGGAAACCTCCCACTGTATCGTCAAATTCTCCTCCAAACCTGAAAGAAGAATTAGTCGGGATCACCCGAGGAGTAAACCAACTCATCAGTGGGAATCGGGATCCAACTATCATCGCATGATAACGTGATGGAATCCACTCACGTTATCACACTCCAGAAGGTATGCGCATATCTGGCAAGTTTCAGTTTCTTTAGAAACTCCCGATGTGATTTTTACCCCATTCTCTTATGACCTTGACTTTGGCCAACAAATCATAAGTCACATGTCAAGTTCTACCCGTCATTATCCAGGTTGATTTGAACCCACCCGTACCTACCCTTGACTTTGGCCAACAAGGCAGTACGACTGTCCCAAACCAACGCATCTATCTATGCAACAGAAAAATAACAAATAGTTACCATACACTATGCCTTGACTTTGGCCAACAAACATAGCATGAATACTAAGTGCTACCCGTCTGAAATGACGGAGGGCTACGAATGGTTTTTGGCGAAAAACCTTTAACGTAATGAACTTAATATTGTTGAAGGAACCGGATAGCTTTTTATAAAAATATAGTGGCGAATACCTTTACTAAAGAGGTCACTCCCGGTGAAGGGATCTCGGCTCTTTCCCCGTAGAATGAGGTGCAGGATATTCCAACTGAATACCACGATGCAAAGCAAAAGGCAATCGGCTATAGTGAAGTTATTACCCTGACGCAAACTTCTGTCCAAGGGGTCACTCCCGGTGAAGGGATCTCGGCCCTTGCCTCGTCGACTGAGGTGCAGGATATTCCAACTGAATACCACTGTGAAAAACAAAAGAGAACGTCCTTACAACAACAGCTTTTTGAAAAATGTTCCAACAACATCATAATAGGTTTGTTTAGCTTGCATTGATCCGAATCAATGCAGTCCCATCAATTAATCACACCACAAAAAAACGAAAATATGATGTACGTATATTCCATCCGCATTCGCCACTGGGTCCCGTCATCACCCGTTAGGTTACTTAACTAACGACAGAGCGGGGACTGGACTAGCGCGGGTGTAAAACATATACAACATCTACTAGTATATATATCAATATATAATATTCGCTCAAGGCGTGATAAAATGCAACATCACAGAGAGTAATAAGCATCACAAAACAATACAGATAATCTGGGATCCCTGGGTTTCATAGAGCCGCTACTGAAACCCGACGTTCCCCTGGTCGTGTGGATAGCCTGTGCAATGAAATCCTAGACCCCTACGGGCGCGGCAAGTTACCCGCCAAAACCTAAAGCGAGGCAGCCCCTTTCAACAAAGTGAATGGACCACCCAGCACTTCACGGAATCCGGTAACTTGAGCACCCCTCCTTGGGTCAACCTGTACCCCCTACGAGTGCGGCGAATAGCCCGCCAATTCTAGAGTGAAACCCCTCCGTCTCAAAGCCATAAGATGCAGGCCCGTTACCCTCTAGAACCCGGCTATCCGTGCACCCCACCGCGGGGTAATCCTAGTACAGAAAGTAAAATATACAACGGGTACATCGACCGCAGCCCGGTCGTGCCCCAAAAGAATAATATACAAACAGGCAGTGACGGCATTCCACATGTCGGACGCTTGCCCCGCAATATCAAATGTACAAATATAACCAAACTGTACTACCATTGCATCCAGGCTATCCACCACGACAAATCCGCAACATCACAGCACAACACAGAACATCAACGTGAATGTCACGTTCGCAAATCCGTCTAAAAGGGCTATAGCAATTAGACAAGATTTATCGATCAAATGACATTCACGGTCGCAGATATGATGTAAATACTGTGAACTAACATATTTAAAATTTTCGATCGACAAAATTTCCCGAAGTGGGCCCCAAGCACAATACCCAGCACTGAAAATAATCTGGGCCCAAACAGAATATACCAAAAACCCCAATTCCAAGTATAAAGACCACTGTAGAAGAAATGGTATGGAGATGACACTTGACTGCGGCGGAACCGCGGCCAAAACATGGCTTTGGCCACGGTTCCGCGGCGTTACTGTAGTATCTCATTACCAAATTTTCACAGAAGTCTTAAAAAACCCTGCCTGTTTTTCTGCAGCACACTAAATAATTTTTTGACCACAGGAAAAATTCGACAGATACTGTGACTTAGAAAATGCAGTTTTTAGAAAATTCGTTCGATCGATATTTTAAACACGTTAGAGCAAGCTAGAAAAGGTTAATGGCGTGGCTCTGATACCATGTAAGTCTACGGTAGCGCCCCGGCCGTCTTTCCGAGGCCAAAATGCGGAAACGAAAACTTTTTCATAACTTTGAAACCGGCGCTATCGTATGCTTAAAACCCGGATCGAACCATTAACCTACAACTAGCAACTAGAGAAAGGGTTGGAAAGCTATACCGATCGATCTATGTCCTTCGGTCTTTGGCCACCATCCCAAGCTACTTGCCGCATCTCCGGTCTTGATCTCCTTGTCGGAAAGGGCACCACATCTACGAGTCTTTTTACGGGCTCCCGCTTTATCCGAAGCGACTCAGGCACGAAGTGCGCTAGCCGACGTGTCCAAGGTGTTGTAGAGAATGTTTGTGATCACTTTGTCTCTTGCATCCATTGCTTGGACGGAGGTTGAAGGTGTTGCCATTAATGGAGGCTATGAGCTAGAGGAAGAAGAAGGAGGAGAAGCTTTCTCTTCTTTTCTTTTCTTATGTTGGAATGATATGATAAAAAGAGATAGTATGTAGTATCCAAAATACAAGAGCTCACCCAATATCATATGGCTGCCCTTCCCTCTCCTCTTATCATTTCATCACACAAAGCTATCACATAATGTGACACATGCACAAGAAAAAAGACCATGAGTCACCACTTGTGCATGTGTCACAATAAATGCTCCAAATCATGATATCTAGCTCATAATATCCATATGTAAACATTAACCCAAATGTTTACAACAATAAAAAGATACGACAACATCTAAAGTAAACTCGTGACGGATCACAAGGATACCCCTCACCTGTATATACATACCTGCATCCGCATTCCGACTGAATGCGAATGCGATGAGACTAAAGTAATCCAACAAATCTAATACTAGGATCTGGCTTAAACCAAAGCCCACTAGTATGATCCGCCCGATCATGATCCGCGTACTACTGCACGTATATGATCGAACCCTGCCATATATCATATGGTCTCTACAACGTTTCGCCCGAAACTTGAGAAACAGTCTGTGGGGGACTCTAAAGACTCGTCAATACTTTGGCTGTGGATTTAACCACTAGCACGTCAGAGGTACTAGTTGTACGTAACAGGCTACCAGGTATTGACCAAAAGGGAGGTCGATGAGCGAACTCATCCTGACACCCTACTGAGACTGTCAGTGACAATATCCGTACAGTCCGGTCCGTTCCTCTATAAGTATCGCATGGCGGACCTAGGGGGTTGGTAAAAGTCATAACCCCAAAAGCGGTACAAGTCGTGTCGGAGTAT
The DNA here is from genome assembly GCA_030015575.1 of Agapanthus africanus. Taxonomy (NCBI): domain Eukaryota; kingdom Viridiplantae; phylum Streptophyta; class Magnoliopsida; order Asparagales; family Amaryllidaceae; genus Agapanthus; species Agapanthus africanus. Next base: position 662,924,087 of record CM057342.1, on the reverse strand, counting down.
AGCCCAGAACACCCTGAGATACTACTGGAATACCTACCAGTAAATCTCCTGCCTTGGCCAAGGACTTCGTGTAATGGCTCTCCTAGACACAGTGCGATCTCACCCCCAATACCGGGAGAGACGTAACCCCTGCCGATCCGCTCACTGCCTCCATGTGGCTCGGGACTGTACCCAACTAAAACCTGTTTGCACAACTCCTTTGAGCCGTGGTAGGGTAGTAATCAAAGCACAGTGGGAACTCACACGAGACAAATGACGATCTCAGGTCGATGAACTAACCTGTACACATGTCACCAGGGAACTGCTATCTGACGTCAGATATAATACCAACTAGCATGTTCCCGGAGAGTCCTATCCGGTGTACTCATAACCCAATGAGCACCTGTATATATCTTAGGTGAACCAACTGACACCAATGGCTTGTGAGACCGGCCACCGCCCCTCGTCGGGGTCTCGACTGTATACACTAGTCTACTAATGGAGTATCGATGCCCAGGATCGAAAACTCCCACGACTAGGGACCACTTTAAAGATGTGCTTATAGACCCCATCTCCTACGTATATGATCGCCATCATACTGCTGGCCGTCAAGCAAGAATCCTAAGGGCTCTATCAACGTGCAATAATGACCTGTAAGGTCACCTAAATTAGTACACGATAATAAAGATAAACCAGATAGCATACTACCATCTTGAGTAAGACTGTCTTACCGGCATAGGTCCTCCATCAATCATTGCAATCACGTGCCTGTGATCCAATAATTGACTCTGAGGGCACTATATCCAACAAGGTTGTCTGTGAACCATCGAGATTTGGAACTAGGGACTTTCTGGGGTCGCTTGTTGACGTCGTGTCTGCATCCTGTTGGAGTGAGAAGAAACGCCGTTGTTGATCTCTAGGCTGTCTGTGAACCATCGAGATCTGGCTCTCCTTCTGATGGAGCCTGGTGGGAAACTGTGGTTCCCTTTTCGTTTGTGCCCATGGATTGTATACAGGGGTCGATGTGGACTCATCTGCAGGGCAAAAGTTTCATTTTCATTTTTTTTTCTTTCTGTGACGCTCTATCATTTCAGCTTTTTATATCGCGAAAGTCACGATTGCCCAATCATTTCGGCTTTTTATCGTGGTGCCCAATCATTTCAGCTATTTTTTTCTTTTTACTCGTTGCTTTTTATTGCGAGTTGCCTAAACATTTCGGCTTTTTTATATGCATATTTTTTTGCTCGCTAATTTTTATTGCGAGTTGCCCCATCATTTCGGCTATTTTTATATGCATATTTTTTTGCTCGCTAATTTTTATTGCGGGTTGCCCCATCATTTCGGCTATTCATATTTTTTGCTCGCTGATTTTTATTGGGAGTACGGAACTTAAGATTTGATACCAATTTTGGAATCAGCGTCGCTGCGACTGGAATATTTCCAGGAGCGAATCATCATTTGCCGTGAAAGACCTTGGAATTTAATACTGATTTAGGCATCAGCATCTCTACAACTGGGATATTTCTAGGAGCGAATCATCATTTGCACTTATCGGTTTGAACAATGGTGTAACAACCCTAAATTTTCTATACAATTTTTCAAAAAATACAAAAAGGGGTATTTTTTTCTGAGCACAAGTTATAAATTTGTTTTACTTTTTATTAGCAAGAAGGAGCTTGTAGCTCATTGGTAGGACCTTGCACTGCTGAACCAAAGCACCAGAGTTCAAATCCCATCACCCACATTATTTTTAATATTGATTTCTTTTTAAATTTTTAGAATCTCAAGGGTTTACACGTGCATAACTCGTAAAAACCCCATTTCATATGTAAAACAAACTGTCCCAGAGGGGTAGACAAATCGCCAAGAGACACGTGGACCCCTGACTCGGTGCGACTCGGTCGACTCGGGCCGGAGGATCGCCCGACTCGGCCCGCCACCGCCGGCCGAACTCGGTCAAAACCCGAGTTGGTCTTCATGAAAGTTCTGCCTCTTGGCCTCGCTATTACCCCTGTATACTTTAAAAATCCTGCACCTTAATAGAGCCCTTTAAAATATCAATAAATCCAATTTTTAATACATTTTTTCTTCACACCTTTTCACCTACCCTAACCCTAGTTTTACCCTATAAATACCACCCCTAAACACACCCCCCTCACTCACAAATTATGTCCAAACTCTCAAAAAAAACTCTCTAGAATTTTGTGTACAAGTGGAGTTAGCGAAGGGCGAAACTCCGGCGAAATTCCGACGACGACCCTAGAAGCTCCAGGCGACGAAACGACGTACCGGCACCTCCTACGTCTTCCTCTCCCTCTTATCTTAACTCTAAAACCATAATTACCTCCTCCCTCTTCTATTCTCTATTCTTAAAACTTGTATTTCTAAAACCCAACGGAAGCGGAGTTAATCCGACTTCCGATTCGGTTTTCTTTAAAAAGTACAATTTTCATTAAACACAACCATTCTAAACTCTCACATCTTGACTATTAATCATTAACAAAATATCATGAACAAGTTTCATAGCAAAATATTTCATATTGCAATTTTTATCGTACTTTTTCAGTAAAATACCATGTAGTTTAGTTTGGACATTAAACATCATATTTCATTGCTATACCTTTAAATAGATCACGAGGTAATGACCCACCTCTTCACAACACTCATATGCAATATAGCACGATACCTTTCGGGAACATAGAATACGTGAATACGAATTTTCAATTAAATACCTTTTACTATTAAAACCGTTTTCTACAAGATTACGTATTTTTACAAATCTTTGCAAAGCGCCGCTACAACCCATTTTGGGGAACCCGTCTGGGATGGTGCGAATTATGGCACATCCCTGGGCTTAGTAGTATGAGATTCAGACCTCCGCAAGGAGCATTCGGTCTCGAAAGATTTTAAAATACAAATATCTTAAGAAAAATGAGATTTCTAGAAAAATAATAAATTAAAATTATTTTATATATATATGTATCATCAAAATATCTATTTTTGTTATAATATCAATAATCAAACTTTTCTAAATCAAAAGAATCACTTTACATGAAAATACCATGAAATTCCGTACAAGTCAACAATTTACAATTAAATACCATGTATTATGAAAAATAGGTTTAACTCACTAGAAATGTCGCATATATAAAATCTACATCTATGAAAACTCTAAAGACGATAATAAAATACTTGAGGTGTATTTTGAAAACTATACAAAATTATTTTTACATAAAACCCCCTCAAGTTCTATAAATTACCCTAAGGACCCTAGTAAACATAGGTTTAAGCGGGACCGGTCTCTTAAGACTCAAGGAGCCGGAGATATGGGTGCTTGCCTATTTAAGGTAGACAACTTAACAAACGGTGTTATCAACACGGTAATCGTCTTTGAAAAAGACACAAATCCTGTCGCCCATGTGCAGCGGTTACCGATAACATCAAAACCTAATTCAGGACTTCAATTTCTTTTCTAATTGTTCTGACTCAGACCGAGTCTCATTATAAATAATCTGACTTGAATATGATTCAAGTACAATCTACAATACTACAATTCAATATGAAACCATGAATCCATATATTCGATATATTCAACCTGTATTGACTGAACCAAACCATGGATATACTTCCATTTACATGATTCTCCAGTTACATTCATGATTCTCCAGTTACACCCATTTACTGATATCATGGTTTCGGCAATTCATCCAATTATACAATCTATATTACAAGACATTATAAGCTGCAATACAATACAAACAATGCAATCAAGACATCACGGGGTTTAAGGGGTAGATTGATACGGAAGGTGTTAGAAGTGGCACGAGACTGCAACCATAAGACACCTAACATGTATTCCTTTGCTGTTGTACCGTGGCATGAACGGTTCCTTGAGTTCCTGATACCTCAGTCTCCGGGGCAAGTGAGACTCCTCTCGTATACACTGGCATCCTTCTATACCAAAATACAAACAACAGCGTTAACACTAAATACAACATTATAACAATCTAATACAACTTTAAAAGCTACACTCTCTATCTCTCTCTGTCTATTCTATTTCTCCCTTATCTTTGGGACTTACCGAGCGATTGTTCACTGACGACATTCCTTCTCTTTCTTCTTTGGAATGTTGTCAGGTGATCTGGACACTCAGGAGATCGAGCCTACCAGCGAGGACTTGGATCAGCTTGCCTACGACCCAGAGCTCTAGCTACATTGTACACATTTTATTTCAGTACTTTTCATTTGTGCTATGCCATTGTTTAGGCATTGCTTTCAATCAGATGTATTTACTTATCCATGCATTGTACAAAAGAATGTGAATAAATAAAGTTGTTGTTTCACTACATTTGTCTCTTGTGTACATTTCTTTTATATTGCTTAGATACGCTTAGCGTATTTACTTCAGAGTAAATACGTAGCTGTCTCATCACGTCCTCTGCCCATATATTAGGAAGCGGGGTGTGACAAAAGGTGGCTTAGCAAACAGGGTTAGGATCCTGCTGACTAAGGCTTTTTGACTTTATAAGCCTTAAGGGTCCCATAAAGGTATTTATCCCTACGAGTCGTGAGGATCTCGTAGGCGCATTTTCTCTTTAAGAATCGTGGGGATTCTTAAGTATGTGTTCTCTTATAAGTCGTAAGGATCTTACAAGAGTGTTTTCTCCTTATAAGTCGAGAGGACTTACAAGTGTCGTTCACCATATAAGGACATTCCTCGTGATTGGTGGAACTCGGTGGGGGAAACGTGTATTTGCGCCCATAGATTGTATACAAGGGTCAATATCGGACCGCCTGTAGGGCAACTTGGGGAGTATGACGGCTTAAGGACAGGTTTGGATCCCTGTAACTTAAGAGTTTGAATCCTATTAGCCGTAAGGGTCTCACAGAGGGAGTTCTCCTTACGAGTCGAGAGGATCTCGTAAGTGAAAATTTTACGAGATTGCGCCCTTTCGGGTTTTCACAAGCTTGCCGGTGGCCCTGCTGTTTTTACTCACGGCGCCCTTTTGGGTTTTCATCCGTGCCCATTTCTCTTATCGACATACCTTTTTTTACCCCTCTGTTCGCCAATGGAACTTATGGGGGACTTTGCCACCGGGGTAGCTGTGCATCCAGCGGAACTTGAGTTGCAGTCCTCGCCGCTGAGACTTGTGGACTTGAATTCTACTATCGCCATGTTTGAGGTGATGTATTTATTTTAAGGACATTACGGTCCATTGTTAGTTTAGGCACATCTTGGTCTGTTGTTAGTTTAGGGACATCTCGGTCTAGGGCCAGCTTCGAGGCGAAATTTTGCGGAATACTACTTATAAAGTCTTGACTCAGGAAGACAGCGAGCGGACACGAGCATCGTCATCTATCATTAACCTAAGTTATGACTTGTCAAGTGTAGTATTTCTTAAAGAACCGGCCGTTTATTGGCTGGAAGGATCTTTCGCCATGCATATTCATGAGCAAGTAGGCCCCACCTTGGTAGACCTTGTCTATGATGTACGAACCCTCATAGTTCAGCTCGAATTTCCCCCGCTTTGCACGGTTAGGGATCATAGGTCTTTTTATGACTAACACGAGTTCGCCTTGGCGGAATGTTCTTGGTCTGGTTAGTCTTTCGTATGAGCACGTCATTCTTGCTTTGTAAGCTTCCAGGTTTTGTTGCGCCATGAGACGAGTGTCATCGAGGGAATCGAGCTCCTTAAGCCGAAGATGGGTATTTTCTTCACTCGTCAGCTCATATCGAACTGCCACTCGTAGAGAGGGTAGCTCTATCTCCAAGGAAAGCAACGCTTCCATGCCGAATACCAACGCGAATGGCGTTGCATTTGTGGCCATTTTGAACATGGTTCGATACGCCCAGAGTGCTTCATGCAGTCTCTCATGCCAGTCCTTTTTGTTTTTGGACACCGTTTTCTTTATGATCTTCGTCAAGGTCTTTTTGAAAGCCACAGCTAGACCATTAGCACGGGGATTATAGACTGAAGAGTATCTCCAGTCTATATTATGCTGCTGTGTGAAGCGGCTGATCTTATGGCTTTTGTAGGCTGGCCCATTATCCGAGATGATCCATCGTGGAGTGCCGAACCGGTAGATGACATGTGTTCTTAAGAAATGGAGGATGTTCTTCGTCTTCACTTCCCTTTGCGGTACTGCCTCTGCCCACTTAGAGAAGTAATCGGTTGTTACCAATATAAACCGATGTCCTTTGGATGATGCTGGCTCGATAGGCCCGACTATATCGGTTCCCCACATTTTGAACGACCAGCTGGCTAATGTTGAGTGTAGCGGATTTGGATGTTGGTGAATGAAGTCCCCGTTAATTTGGCACGAGTGACACTGCTTCGCATATTCGAGGTAATCCTGAATCATCCTGAGCCAATAGTAGCCCATTCTCTTGATTTTCAGCTTCATCTTTAGCCCGGCTTGATGGGAACCGCAGAATCTGTCGTGAGTTTCTTAGATGACCTTTCTTGCTTCTTCTGGTCCCAAGCACCTTAGCCAAAAACTGTCGAACGATCTCTTATATAGAGTATCATTGATGAAGGCAAAAGATAGAGCTCGTTTCATGAGCTGATGTCTTGAAGATGCACTTTCGGGCATTCGATGGGATTTGAAGTAGTATATGAAGACTTCTCTCCAATCCTTCGCCTTTTCTTCATCCTCTAATTGGAAGGCTGCCTGTTCGGTCACTTCCTTTCTCTCAGACGACTCTGGAGATATTTCTGCTGGCGTGAGAATCCAGCGGCTTTGCACAATGATCCTTCTGTCATCGAGATTTTCGTCGGCCAGTTCTTTAGCGAGGTTGGCTAACGCATCCGCCTTGCTATTTTCTGCCCGCGGTATGCTTTTCAGGATGTAAGAGGGAATTTGCGTCAGCAGTTGCTGCACTCTTTCGCCATATTTTACCAACTTCAGTTTACACGTCTGATAGTCGCCATTTACTTGGCTAATGACCAGCTGGGAATCTCCATATATAAGGAGATCTTTTATTCCCATGTCGACAGCAATCTCAAGACCCGCTATCAAAGCTTCATATTCAGCCTCGTAGTTAAGGAAACGGCGAAACGCATTATCCCTCCTTGCGGAGTCACGAAGATAAGGCCCACCCCAGCTTTGATTATGGGGGTGCTTTTCTTTCGCTTCTTCAAGGAAGATGCTCCATCGAAGTATAGTTCTCATCGGGTATTATTTCCTTCCTTCTCCCCTTCGATTGTGTCGAATGCGTGTTCGTCTGGCAATTCTCAATTTAAGGGATAATCGGCTGGTATCGAATATTCAGTGAGAAAGTCGGCGATGGCCTGACCTTTTACTGCCTTGAGGGGTCGATACGTTATCGAGAACTCCATTAAGAGGAGGGTCCATTGGGAAGCCTTCCTATTAGTATGGCTCTAGACATCAAATATTTGAGAGGATCCACCTTTGATATGAGATGGGCCTTATGTGCCAGGGGATAGTGCCTGAGCTTCGTTATCGCGAAGATCGGTGCCAGGCAATGCTTTTCAATGAGGGAGTAGTTGTTTTCTGCCCCTAGAAGGACTCGACTTAAAATGTATAGAGCTCTCTCCTTTCCTTGATCGTTCTCCTGTGCACATAGAACGCCTAAAGAATCTTCAAGGGCTGTTGTATACAGGATGAGGGGCTTTCCCTTGACCGGAGCGGTCAGTACCGGCGGGTTCTGCAGATATTGCTTGATATCGTCCAGTGCATTTTGGCATTTACAATCCCAAATGAATGGGGTCTCCTTCTTCACTAGATGGCTGTAGGGGCGGCATTTGCCAGAGAGCTTAGCTATGAACCGTCGGATATATACGAGCTTTCCTTGGAGAGAACGCAGTTGCTTGAGACTTCTTGGCGAGGGCATTTCCATAATCGCCTTGATCTTTGATGGGTCTATTTTGATGCATCGGTATCGTACGATGAATCCTAGGAATTTGCCTGAGGAGACTTCAAACACGCATTTCAGAGGGTTCATCTTCAGATTATATTTCTGAAGACGCTGGAACACTATTTTCAAATGCTCCCAGTGCTCCTCGTACGATTTTCTGTTCACCACAAGGTCATCGATATAACATTCGACAATCTCATGTATGAGGTCATTAAAGATCTTCATCATGGCCCTCTGGTAGGTAGCGCCAGCGTTCTTCAGACCGAAGGGCAACATTTTATAGAAGAATATACCCAGCGGAGTCCGGAAGGCAGTATGCTTTTGGTCGTCGGGATGCATCTTTATTTGATTATACCCCGAAGATCCATCCATGATGGAGAAGATCTCATGAGTGGACGTATTATCAATCATCAGCTCGGTAACATGCACTGGGAAGTCATCCTTCGGACAAGGTTTGTTGAGATCCCAAAAGTCCACGCAGATGCGTATTGTCCTATTTTTCTTCATTACCGGAACGATATTGGCGATCCAGTCAGGATATTGAACTTCTTGGATGAATTCAGAGTCAATTAGTTTCTTGACTTCGGCGTTGATACTCATTTCAAATTCGAGCCGCATTCTTCTTGGCGTTTGATTGACTGGTTTAACATCCGGCGATATAGCCAATTTATGCACCGCTATTTTTGGATCTAATCCCGGCATCTCGGAATAGTTCCATGTGAAACAGTCTTTATACTGCATAATCATATCCTTTAGTATGGCCACCTGTGTTTTAGACAACAGCTCACTAATGAAGGTTGGTCTTGGATCGTTTTTCGTCCCTAAGTCAATTTTCCTTAGATTGTCTGCCGTGGTGTGTATCCCATCTTCCAACTCTTTTGGCGCCGGTGGAAATTCTGAAATCACCTCGTCTTCATCCTCATCTACAAAACAGTGAAAGAGGTCGTCCATATTCTCGTGCTCCCCCTCCTTTGAGAATGTTATCACGTGGCAGGTACGAGTTCGTTTCCAAGATCGATGTTGATCTGGACTTACCGTCGCAATATAGGTTGCTTTTGACTCATGTTTTCATGGTGGGGTTACCCTTCAACTATCGGATAGAGCAAACCTGCCTTACTGATACTGGTTTTCGACCCAGTCTTTGAAGGTGAAGCAGTCTTCAAGAGGATGTCTTATTGCTCGGTGGTAAAAGCAATAAGACGGGTGACAGACCTCGTTTATTTGTTCGGGGTGCCGAGACTCCGGGAGCGTCATCATTTGATGTTTAATGACAAGTTCGAACATTTTCCTTGTCTTGTCTTGGGGGAAAGAATATTCCCAACCCATCTTCTTTATTAGCGATGGATTCCAACTGACTTTTTCTCGATCACGTGGCTTCTTGAATCTGCTTCGCTGTTTTCGAACGTCATTCTCGTTCTTCACCTTATTGTTGCATTTGCGTCGGGCCTTTTCCTTGCTATGAGAGCACATAGTGGGCCGAGGGTGAAGGGCATCGCAGTCTTCTCTTTCCACAGACTGCTGAGTGAAACGTTGTGTCCTGCCCTTCTTATAAATGACTATATCGCGGTTGTGGTCATCCCGAACCTTCTGACCGGCTTCTCTCATTAGCTTGTCAATTTGTTCTTCGAATGACGGACTTGGCATTCTTTCGGCGGGATCTCGCTCTGGTTCAATATCAGCATTATCTGGAAAAGCATTCCCTCCTCTACCGGAGTTATTTATAACACGGCAACCATGGAATCACTCCCGTTTCATAGACCGAACGTATCCAAGCCCAGTCGTCTCTATCCTCCTGTTGGGCATCTTTCGCTGAGTTCCGGGAACGTTCCAAATCTTGTTGTAGAACTGGGCTTGTCGAGCGGTTTGTTTGAAGGGTATGCCTTGGCATCTTAATAACCTTTTCAATCCCTCTGCGTAATATCTGGGCAACGGTTTGGTTGAAACCTGTCAAGCGCAAGTTCGGCACCATGCCATACTTCTTTCTCCACTTTAGTCTCCGTAGACTGATAGAAGAGGCTCGTCTTTTCACCTCTTCGCCTAGGATGGACGTAGAAGGTCTGCAGCTCTTGTATGCTGTATGTATCAAGAGCATTGAGTTCTTTGTAATGCTGTTGCGGAACCATGGTAATTTATAAACTCTGATCATCTCCAAAGAAGGTCTGCATTGACGGGCGGACGGAGAACATTGCGTTGGCCTCATCCTCAGAGTCACTGCCGAAGACCAAAATAAGGGTAGATAGTCCTAGCCTGTTGTCTTGGGGTTGCCCCGAGTAGACTATCTCTTCATCCTCCTCGGTATCGCTCCCAAAGATTGAGATAGTGGCGACGGTTTTTTGTTGGTTCTCCGGTTTACGACATCTTTCCGTGTCTTCGAAGTCTGGTAGGAATTACTTTGCATCTTCATATTTGCGGACTTCATTTATGGAGAATGGGTTTAGCTCCCCTGTAACTGTGTACTCGAGGCCGTCTTTGAAGTACTTCATACACTGATGTTGTGTAGAAGGGATGATGTTGTACTCGTGTAACCAAGGCCGGCCAAGCAGGGCCTTGTAGCAGGTCTTGCGTCAATGACATGGAATTTGATGTCGGTGAAGAGCATCCTAAAGCATAATGTCAATATCACGGACCCAAGCATTCTTGATGACTGCGAGTCGAAGACAGAGATGGTAATTTTGTCCCAGTTTCATGCAAATCTCTTTCAGCACATTCACATTGAGAAGGTTGACGGAGGACCGTTGTCGGCCTGGATCTTCCCTATCTTAATGTCATGGCAGTACCCGGTGATATATAAAGGACAGTTTTGCTCACACGTTCCAAGGAGGAGATCTTCATCGCCGAATGTGATGTCGGCTGTATAATCCTCTGCCAGCTCGTCTTTCATCTTTTCTTCTGCAAGGAAAGCTTGAAACTGATCAGGCTCTTGTAATGCCTTGATCAGAGAATCTCGTGCCTCTTTAGATAGGAGGAGAGCATCCAGTATGCTAAGTTGTGAAGGTATCTTCCACAGATATGCCAGGACATTATAATCCACCTTGTTTTTCTTAGGCGGATTCTTGGCTGCGAACTCTTTGACGACTCTATCATCGAGGGAAATTTCCTCAGGGACTTTTTCCTTCCCCTTGTCTCTTTTGCTCGAACCTTTGTTTGTAGGCCCGAGCTTCTTTTCAGGCAACATACGGTTACGCAGCTGAATGTTCTAGCAGTTCCTCTCCCCTTCTTCTTTTCCAGATGTGGATTCTTTGAAGAGAGGGCCCAAGGTTATTTCTACCTCAGAATCGCTCCCGAATGTAAGAACTTGAGATTTTTCTCTTGTCAAACCGATATCAACCATGTTAAAGTTACCAGTCGTTCCTTCACGCTCGTCTATCGCGCTTCTTTGTTGTCGACGGGTTTTGTGCTTCATCCGCTTGAAGTGTTGCCGGTGAGTAACGTATCCTTGCCACCACTTCTTAAACGCATCGCACTCTTCGGTGGGGTGCGTGCCCCTCGATGGTATAAGCAATAGTTTGGCTATACATCTACTTCGTCGAGGCACGTACTCCCGGGAGTGTTCTCCATGAGAGGAGGCTGCTTCATTCCCATTGACAGGGCTTTGGCGAACTGCTTCTCTACTTTGATCCTGCCCTTATTTGTAGCAGGTGTGCTTTGGCTTAGGTGGAGTATTTTATGACTCATCCTTACCGTAGCTTCTTCATCCCGATGTCGACGCTTAGCCTTTTTCGTATATGGTCGTTTCACGTTCTCGGTCAGCTTTGCTCTTTTAAAGGGCTTCGTTCAGCAGCCTGTCAATTGGGTCTTCTGATAGTTCCAGGGATTCTGGCGCCGTTCCTGCCCCCAGTTCCTCTGCATTGCTTTTCGACGACGAGTGCGTTTCTTCATTATTTAACGATGAATGAGAAACCATGTGGCAACTTTCTACATAATCCTCGGGTTCTTCTGACGAGTTGTTTCCCTCATCAATGTCACTATCTCCGTTCTCAAGTATGTGGTTGAGAAACTCTTCGAGTGTGACTGAGGTCTACGCCTTTTGGTTGTATTCCTCCAGTGCGTTGATATATTTTTGCAGGTCCGTATGATTGTCATCGGGCTGCACGGGTTTCTTGGTCTTCTTCTTTTTCTTCGAAGACTTCGAAGGCTTGGCCTGGAGGTCTTTCCCATCATTAGTAGTTTTCGGTGTTGGGCGAAGTTTAAGCATTTCCTCAATGATCTCGGGCTACAGCGAGCTTTTCCACCTGATCGCCAGACATGCTTGAAGGTCCTTCAGCATTCTTTTAGTTTTAGATGAAAGGACAACTTCCCACGGAGCTTCTTCTAGAAACGAGCATGATGCCCCCGGCGTGTCCAGCTTTTTAGGAGCGTGCTTCTGTGGAGGGTTCACCCTCCAGTTTTTGAACAGCGTGAATTTCCCTTGGCGGTATTGGTTCTCGACCTAATTTTTGAAGACGTAGCAATCCTCAATTGGGTGGCCCATTACTCTGTGGTAGGAGCAGTAGTTGGGACTGTTGATGTCACCACGCTGCAGTGGATGTCTCGGATCCGGCAATGTGATGAGTTTGTTACGCATTGCCAGTTCGAACAATCTCCTCGTTTTATCATGGGGGAACGAGTAAAGACATCCTAGTTTCTCCTCAGGGGATTGGCGTCGGCGCACGTAGCTTTGGCGAACAACCGGTTTCGAGTTACTCAGCTTTTGTTGAGCGTTGGCAATGAAGGCCGCTTTCCTTTTGCCCTTTTCATTCTGAGGATCCATTTTTGAAGAGAACGGCCTATGACCCATCTGGTCCATTTAGGCCAGCTTGTCGATCAAGGCATGAAAGGTGGTCGGCTTGAAGAACATCATAAACTGGGATACAGTCGCCTGAGGATCGAGGGTCCCTACGAACATACCCACGGCAGGAGCTTCTTCTATGCGTTGTTCGCATTTTGACCATAGGTTCCGCCACCGGATTGCGTATTGAACCCAGGTCTCTCCTGGCTTCACCTTGGCATTGATTAATGCCGTGATCGGGATGCGCTCGCTTGCGCTTGTGAACCGCTGTGTCTATAGAAGCTCTATTTCCGTGAATGTTTTGATGGAGTCATTTGGGAGCTCCGAGTACCATTCAAATGCCATCTCCGACAAGGTGTCAACGAACTGACGAAGCAGCAATTTGTCGTCGCCTCCAGTATTGCCGCATAATACTCTGAACTGGGCGACGTGTTGATGCGGGTTGCCTATCCCCTTATATACATGGAACTTGGGGATCGTATATCCCGGCGAGTACCTAATTTGATCGTACCAGCCTGGGTAAGGTCGCCCGGTTCTGACGACTTGGCCAGCCGCTTCGTTTGCCTGATGAGCTCGTATTTACTGAGCTATGTAGTCATCGAGGGCAGCTTTGGAGATCGTTTCCTCCCTTGCTGTTGATAAGGACGGAAGAGGGTTTGATGTTTCTCCTATGTCGTCCTCGATGATTATCGGTGGATCTTCGGCTGGAGATTCTGGTTGGATCATCATTCCAACCATGTCTTGGAAAAGGAGCGCCATCTGTTTTATATTAGCCTCTCATTCCGCGGCCTCCTTATCCTTCCTTTCCAGCACCCTTCGCAAGAACTCCGTATCAGTCTCCTGCTCCTGGCGCTGTTCAGACGCTGCTTCCGGGCTTTCTTTCTGCCCTGTGAGTGCTACCATTTTCGTCAGCATCTCCTGGAGCTTTTGTTGCTGCTCCTGAGCTTTTGTTAACGACCGAGTTTGTGGTCGATGACTCATAGAAGCATGGATCTCCACTTTTCCGGAAGCCATGTAAACTGTGTGCACGATCATGCCCCCAGACTTGGGGTGTTTGGATCCATCACCCTTGGGATTTGCCGCCGGCGGTGGGAGATTCTCCGGCCTTCTCTTTTTGTGAGAAGTCGAAGTCGAAGGAGTTATTGTAACAGGAGCCTGAGAATTCCATCATTACATGCTAAAGGGATGATTGTCCTCTTGTCGAACCTTCATTTTCTCCAGTCGACGAGAGTAGTTCTTGTTGATCACAGAATCTTGGAATTTCAGCCAGACTCTGTGGATTCGGGAGGACGGCCGCTGAGGGGGATGCGCCGGCTTCGCCTGTATCATGTTTTCAACAGGTGGGGGAGATTTCTTCAGCACCGCGTTCGGAGAGTTCTTTCCCACCCTCCTTAGCGGTTCAAAGTTGTTCCCAGTTGGAACAGCAGCGTCAGCCTCCACCATTGGAGATGGTGGAGTAAGTCCAAAAGGAGAGTTGCCTCTAGCTTTCCTCACTCAGCGCCAGTGGCGACGTCAAGCATACCTTGCAGATGGGATTGCCTCAGTTATGGGAGTGTCTTCGTCATGCCCCCTGCTCTGATGAAGGGCTACTGCTGGTGCCAGCCTGTTGAAGACTGACGTCCGTTGAGAGGGGGCGGTCAATCTTTCGAAGGCCGACCTTCTGGTAGGGGAAGCACTTTTGACTTCATCTGCCAGAGTTGGAACGGCTATTCGTTTCAGGATAACCCCTTCAGGTATTGCGAGCCTCTTTGCAGGCCCACTTAAGCTTTGGCTCAATCTGTTGAAGACTGAGGTGGAAGACTTGGACGACCCATTGAGAGGGGCTGTGGTGGCTGCAAGTCGATTGAAGACCAACTTCTTTGGAGCTTCCTGTGATGGCACCGGGGCACTGAAGATTGTTGGCGGGAGCATGGTCCCGAAGAACAATCCAGTAGTGGCCTGGGTCACCTGTTCCACTGGCATTGAGAAGATGCAGGCCGTATTTGACCCGTACATCACTCCTCCAACGGAGACGGAGTGGGAGTTGCTGTTGCAGGTACACTTGGAAGCCATTGATTCTTCTTTTCTCTGCATAGGAGAAAGACACCAAATCTTAGTACTTCGAATCTAGGGGCAACCATAGTAAACCACGATTCATTCACGAACACGACACACGAAGTGTGGAGTAGAAAGAGGAAAAGGTCCCACTGGGCGTGCCAGAATCTGTTTACCGCCGAAAACAGAGACGAACCACGTAGGTCGTCTTGCCTGAATTTGGGGGCAGATACTATTTGGATTTATCCGTCCACCTCTCCGAAAATGCCAAGTTTATTTATGGCACCGTATATCGGAGGTTTGGATGGATGCGGCCATTGTAGCATAACTTCGTCAGATTCCCCCTCGTTTGCGAGGGGTTTTTGATTGTGGGGACGCTCTTCCCTGCAGGCGTAAACTCCTGCAGTTAATTACGTTACCGCGTAGCGATAACCACTTTCTTCGGCTCCAGAGGTTCACTTTGTGTCGTGTGTGTTTGTTTTATTTTTGATTGCCCGTGGATTGTATACGGGGACTAATTTATGTTTTCGCCCGTAGGGCGTGGATTAGTCCAAATCCGTATATCTTAGATTTAGGTTTGGGTTGATTTAAGGATCATTAATTTCATTTGAGATTACGATCAACTTAAATTTTTTTAAGGATACGTTAGTCCAATTTGAGACTAAGATCTACTTAACGGGGTTTTAGGATCATTCAGATCCAACAAAAGAGCATTTGGGCTTCATTGTTTTAGTTTAAGGACGTTACGGTCTGTTGTTAGTTTAAGGACGTTTCGGTCTGTAGATCACTATTTATGAGGTGTGGGTTTAGTTTAAGGACGTTTCGGTCAGTAGATCACCATTTTTGAGGTGAGAGTTTAGTTTAAGAACGTTACGGTCCGTAGATCACCATTTTATGCCCGTATATTTGTTACGTGACAAGATGCATGGCGATGATGTGGGATACACCTATTTGGGGAGTGATTTGGTTTAAGGTGTGCACGTCAGCTTGGGAAATGCACCCAAAAACAGTTGGTTGTCGGGACCTGCCGCCTCTCTGAAGACGTTGAGGAATTACAACGATATGCATCAAAGGTATGGAGAGATGTACCCTTGAACCAATTCCCGTGTCTGAGGGAAGAGATCATGGTGAACAATCTAAGAATCATTAGCCATTTTTTGGGGGGACTAAGATTAACTTAGGAAATGTAGGATGAACATCATTTTGGATATCATGAGTCATATTTGGGAAGCAATGAACCCATGCGCTCAGTTGATCTGAATTAGAGACCTAACCAACTTGGGCTTGACCCACTCAGTTTTCTTTTATTTGAAAGAAGTGTTGAGCACTGGTTTGGGCTCAGTCCCTTTTTTCTTGCAAAAAAAGTGCTGAGCACTTATGTGAGTTCTGACGCTCACACCTTACTCTCTCTTTTCTTTGTCTCTATATGGAGTGCTGAGCACTCTTTATGGCGCCCACGTGCAAAGCACGTGAGGCGCTAGGCGCTGAATGATGAGTGTCAAGCGCTTTATGTTATGTGGCGCCCGCATGAGAGTCACGTGAGGCGCTGAGCGCTGAGCCCCAGCCACCGAGTACTAAGCACTCTTTATTTTATATCGCCCACGTAAGGGGCACGTGGGGCGCTGGGCGCTGAGCGCCGCCCACTGAGTGCTAAGCACTCCTGAGTTCTCTCTCTTCTTTTTTTTGAATGATCCACGGGATCTTTATCTAATTTTATTTACCTAAAATTTCCAAAAAGAGTTTTTCTTCCTCGAGAATTTAATTCTCTGTTCCTTCAAAGCTTTCTCCTTTTTTTTCAAAGCTTATGGGGGGTTCTTCCTTTTAGATTTGAAGTCTTAGGTCTTTTATATAGTAGAGACAAGTCTGTTGATTAGTTGAAGAAATCTTTCATTGAGAGATCCTAATTGATTTGGGGATTTTACCCACCGTTGGATCTTTGATCCAAGGACTTCTGTTTTACAGAAGATATTTTTCTTGTTTTTAACAAGATTAGGGAAATATTTTTCCATACAGAATTTATTCTGTAGCTCGATGATTCTTTAATCACCATTGGATTTTTAATCCAACGGTACTCTGTTCTACAGAGAGTAATCTTTCTTGTTTAGAAAGATTTGAAGAATATTTCCTTAACAGAATTTAATTCTGCACTCTGATGATTTATCATCTCCGTTGGATTTTTTATCCAACGGCCCTATTTAACAGAGAGTAGAATTTAATTCCACTAGGCGCCGGCGCTCACGTGCTGTGCACGTTAGGCACCGGCGCTCACGTGTTGTGCACGTGCGGCGCCAATAAGAGTTTTTAACTCTGGCACCCTCATGGCAGACATGTAAGGCGCTGCCTCTTGAGTTTTGAACAGAGCTTTGCTCTTCTAGGAGTTTTTTAACTCTGGCGCCGGCGCCCTCGTGGCAGACACGTGAGGCGCTGCCTCTTGAGTTTTTGAACAGAGTTTTGCTCTTCTAAGAGTTTTTTTAACTCTGACGCTGGCGCCCTCATGGCAGACACGTGAGGCGCGCCTCTTGAGTTTTTTAACAAAGCTTTGCTCTTCTAAGAGTTTTTTTAACTCTGGCGCTGGTGCCCTCGTGTCAGACACGTGAGGCGCCGCCTCTTGAGTTTTTGAACAGAGCTTTGCTCTTTTATTAGGGAAACGGTAATTTACTATGCAAGTAGGACCTTGAACGATGCCCAAATAAATTATACAACTACCAAGAAAGAAATCTTAGAAGTTGTATTTGCAATAAAAAAATTCAGGCCCTACATGATTGGCTCTCCAGTAGTAGTTTACACCGATCATTCCGCCCTAAGACATCTTTTATCGTAGAAGGATGCTAAAGCCAGACTAATATATTGGATCCTGTTGTTACAAGAATTTGATCTTGTCATACGAGACAAAGTGAATGTGAAAACGTCGTAGCCGACCATCTTTCACGCCTTTCTTCTTCGCCAACATCGACCTTGCCAATAAACGATTCCTTTCTTGACGAACAGCTTTTGACCATATCCTTCGAACTTTAGTTCGTGGATATTGTAAATTATTTAGCAACGGGACTTCTACCCGGCGAATGGTCAAAACAAGACAATCACCGATTTTTATCCCAAGTAAAACACTTTTACTAGGATGAACCTTATTTGTTTAAGTATTGTCCCGATCAAACCATTTGCCGATGTGTCCCTAATGATGAATTCAAGAGTGTATTGTCTTTCTGCCATAATCAGGCATGTGGCGGTCACTTTGGTTTATGGAAAACGGTGGAGAAAGTTTTGCAATGTGGTTTTTATTGTCCAACGCTATTTAAAGATGCATATGATCATTGCAAAACTTGCTCACGGTGTCAGCACATGGGTCGGATTTCACGGATAAATGAGATGTCACTCCAACCTATCTTGGTTGTGGAGATATTTGATGTTTGAGGAATTGATTTTATAGGCCCATTTACCAATTCTTTTGGGAATTTATACATCTAATTAGAGGTTGATTATATCTCGAAATGGGTGGAAGCGGTACCGTGTCGCACTAATGACAACAAGGTTGTTATTAAGTTTCTTAATGAAAATATCTTTTCGCGATTCAGACACCCTCGCGCTATAATTAGCGACAACGTGACGTATTTCTGCAATCGGTCTTTCGAGACTTTGATGCGGAAATATTCAATCAATCACAAGCTTTCTACGCCCTATCATCACCAAACGAGCGGGCAAGCGAAGATCTCCAATAGACAGATCAAACAATTTTTTTAGAAAACGGTTTCTAAGAAACGTAAAGATTGGTCCACCAAATTGACGGATGCTCTTTGGGCATTTCATACCGCTTATAAGATCGATCTTGGTATGTCTCCATACTGACTATTGTTTGGAAAGGCATGCCACCTTCCTGTCGACATCAAACATAAAGCAATGTGGGCTATTAAAGAGCTTAATTGTGATGTTAATCAAATCAGCTGCTATCGGAAGCTGCAATTAAATGAGCTAAGCGAACTTTGCGATGAAGCTTACGATAATGCAGGTATAGTAAAGAACCGGATTAAAGTGTTCCACGATAAAAACCTTTTGAGAAAAACTTTCACATCGGGACAACAAGTCCTTCTTTACAATTCACATCTTCATCTTCATCCGGGTAAGCTAAAATCTCGTTGGAAAGAACCTTTTGTGATGCGGTATATGTACCCGCCGGGGCAGTGGATATCGAAAATGTTAAAAACGGTTCTATTTTTAAAGTAAATGGGCATAGATTAAAAGCGTACTTTTCCGCTGACCCAGCGGAGGAGCTCCTGCTCCTCAGGAGCAGCTTTATCACAACTAACTTTCCTCCGCCTCCCCTCCATATTTCGGCAATACTGTTTCATCTAAGAATGGAGATGGGTAAAAATAAGGATATAATTGAATATCTGTGTGTTCCAAAGAATAAGTTTGGGGGTAGTTTTTCATTTAACTATTATTTTATCCCTATTATTTTCCTCCCAAGTCTACAGGTCTATGCGCTCAAAGAACAACATCAGTGAGGAAACTGCTGCAAACAGATTTAGGGGGAGGTTTGTATTTACTGAAATATCATTTGGCACTAGGCACTATATATAAATTATAATATATATATATATATTCTTGGAAATGAAAGTTAGAAAGTGAAAAATACATATGATAGGAAGGAAAAATTTAAGAAAGGTAAGAAAATTAGATGTTTTAAAACAAACTAGTAATAGGTAGTCATGAGCTGTTGTCCCAAGGGTTGGTAAGATGAAGGGAATTACTAATCTGAGAATAGAAATAAATCTGAAAAATAGTCTCTATTCTTGAGTCCAAACATCTGAACGTTGATACCTTACAATACGCACTTGCACATATCTTGAAACTTGGGGTAGTAAAGGATACATTGAAATGCTCTTGTCTAAAAGCCTTAGTATGAAAAGAAAAATATATATAAACAAAAATATAAATGATACAGAAAATATAAATGGTGAAGAAAAATGAACACTGGTTTTGTAATTACTTAAGGCAGCATAAAAAAATATAGCAAGGGTGCCTTGTTACCTAGTGCCTTAGACCAATTGGTTTGGGAGCCACTGCTAAGCCTTAGGTGTTGCAAGACTAGGATATTGCTAATTACGCCTAAAAGAATGAGCACATTTGGTAATCGGTTGGTTAGTACATCAAGAAGTATTAACAGTCGCATGAAGAATGTGTGAACAATTCCATCTAAAAACATTCACCGACTAAAAAGTACTAAGGAAGATGAACAAGAGTATGATAGCTTGAATTGAATTCTCTAAGTGTAGGGATGTCTTTTACATACACGTATGGGTATATGATCGATGTTTGGAAGGAAAATAGGGAGGAAGACTAAAGGCGGTGTTTTATTGAGGGATGATGTGATTTCTGACATCTTTTCACGACTATTAAGATAGGGCTCATGTCAACTAAAAAGCTCGTGTAGTTTGAAACTCTTATTTTCAAGTTCTTTCTTTAATATGTTCCTTATCTTTGTACGTAACTTTCATATTCTCTCTTTTATGGGATTTTGTGGGTGTAATCCGCTGAAAACCCTCAGAAGACAACACTCTTCCTACTAGGGACACCTAGAAGTTTAAACGCTTATTACACGTGCAAAGTGCAATCGTGTTGCCTACGAAAGTGTGCTGGTTAGTTTTTTCATTTTCTTCTTCTCTTTAAATAACTAGTTTGCTCGTGACGATTAAAGATAAGTTTGGGGGTATTTGATTAGTCTAAAATATTGCACATTTGAATGAACATTTTCCCTACAATTGTTTAGTACTAAAAGGTGTTTATTGTAAATATAGAACGTATGAGGGTTTATTTGTAAAAAGATTATTATCATATATTTATACATTCTAATTAACATAATGAAGGAAAATATATGCATATAATATTTAAATGAAATCTTTCTAATTAAAATATGCATATCATATCAAATATTTTTAATCAATATTCTTAAAATTTAATATCATATAAAATGGTTAGGATAATATATCAAAAATACCAAATACTACTAACATTATGACTTGAAATATTGTGCAGATATTAGCTCAGGTCTGGAATCCAAGAGATCCGGGTTAAATCAAGATGTCGGAATCGAATCTGCCAAAATATTGAAGCAAATCATGAGATCTAGCAACGGCAGAGACTCAGAGCATTATTTTCATAATCCAGACATCGAAGGGATCTCCACATGTCAACAGAAGAGAGCAGAAAAAATCCCAAGTCCTGATGCTACTAGGTTGCCGCGGTTGGGCGGCCAAACATGCAAAAATGCGGCGGATCAGCGACATGTTTTTAGCCGTACGATGTGAAATTTTGTGTGATGGATCTTAACAGCATATATTCACATAGGGCATCTAGGGTTTCTAGTTTCTGTGATTATATAAAGGACCGAGAGCTGCACATTAAAGATCATCACTGAAGAGATCAAGAGGTCCAAGCGATCCACGCATCCGAGTGATCATCAGCTAATCATCTACTTCCAATAAGATAGAGATCTAGAGCAACTGGGGTTCTTGTACTCTGCTTTCAAAGGATTTGTAAATACAATAGTTGATTAATAAAGGTAGTTGTTATTTAATTATTTTTGCAATTAATTTCTGCATCTTAATCATGTTTTCATTTTTCAACCTTTCTTCTAAATCTCAAACCATGAGTGAGTAATTCCTAGCTTGCTAAGGTTTATAGGATAGGGTAGAACAATGAATGAGAAAATCATTTAACTTCTTTTAAACATTTCAAAGTTTATAAACTTTATCAAAACAAATATTAGCATTCTAATCGGGCGTGCTATCAATTTATTGATAGTCATGACCACGATTTGAAATTAGTTAAACAGTTGTTTTGTTAAAGGCCAGGCTTGAATAAAGATCAATGAAAGGACAAGGGTTAAGAGTGGGAACCCTATTCATTCTAAGAATCCTAATCTACATTGATCACTATCGATCTAGTTTTAAACTATTAAAAGATAAAATGAGTCATTTTTAATTAGTCATCCAATACTACTAATTTCTATGAACCCTACAAGCCTTTTCTTCATAAATTTTACATCCGTATTAAAATAGATCTACAACCAATCACCCTTCTTTCATTCAACTCATCTAAAGCAAGAAAAGGGTTCACGTTTCCCTGCGGATGACCCATACTCATCGCGGCTAGCTACTAGCGACACCGTCTTGATTGCGGTATTTACAAACACATTTTTTAACGATCAATCATGTTAGAGTTTCTTAGCACCCTCACTAGGTTTTAACAAGCATCAAGTATGCAATTTTAAAAAATCTAGAGTGCTAAGGAACACAAATCTAGAATCGAACTAGAGAATTAGGATTTAATAAAGCATATAAACAAACTTTGCACTAAGTGAACAAGGAATACAACCTTTGTAGACCGGTCCTTCACTTCTAAAGCTCCATGCAGTAGTCCCTTAGCTCCAAGTAGTGGTCCCCGAACTCTTCTTAGGCTCCACTAGGCGAAAGGAACGAGCTTGCTTAATGATCTTCGAGGCCGAAGATGATCTACCTTAAGGAATCTCTAACTCAAGCTACCTCTTCACTAATTGAGGAACTAATGAAGTAAACAACTTATACTAGTTTGGTATAGATTGATGAAGTGGGAATTTTGCTCACTTTAGAATTAATTTTCTCTCTTTCTTTCTTCACCTCACTCAAAATCTAGAAAGCAAAGAAGGAGATGAAAAGATGATCAAGTGTGAACCCCTTGGGTGAAAAAAATATCTCAATTGATATTTGTAGAGACTTAACCATGGCTAAAGATAATGGTTGGGTTAATAAATATCTAGAGTAAAACAAAATTAGTGGACTAAGTCAAGGCTTCTACATGCTTCCACAAGCATCTTTAGCCATGCTAATTTCCAACTAATTTTGATTTTTCCCTTAATAATTAATCACCCAAATTATCTTTAGTTTGTTGTGAGTCTCATACACCCATGTCCAATGTATCATCTAACATGACACAAAAGTAAATACATTAATATATATCTCATATATATATTTATATGTATTTGTAGAAAACAAATTCTTAAGTGAGCTAATATTAGTTAATATATATTAATATATCAAATATATAATTATATATTAAATTATTAAATATATAATTATATATTAAATTATTAAATCAACACTTGATTTAATAATCCGGCTATATCACATATAACCGACTAATATTATTTATATGTATATCAAATACACATATAACAAATTATTGAATCAACACTTGATTCAATAATCCGGTTATATCATATATAACCTATATCGTGAAATTAGAATACTATATCACATACATATATCAATCTCGATCCCGCACATATCACATATGTGCCCTACTTCGTTTCGTTTGAGCTAGGAAATATCTGTGTAGGACTCTAAAGACTCGTCAATACGCCAGCAGTAGGTAATGATCATATCAGTCACCTACAAGCCGTCGGCGGTACTAGCTGGACATAACGGCTACCCAGGTATCGAGCGATCAGAAGATCAACAAGTAAGCTTGTCCAAACTCCCGTGAATCCAGTAAGTAACACTACCGTACAGTCCGGTCTCTTTGTCTGATATGTCGTAAATCGAGTCTGGGGATGGTAAACGTCAGACCCCAATAATTTGATAAGTCATGCCGATGTGAGGCTCATAACCGGTCGATAAACTACTGATAACACTTATCAGTAAATCTCATCATCAGCCCTGGCCAGGGACTTCCTTTTATAGCCAATCGTGTATGGCGCAACATCAACTCCCAATAACAGGAGAGACAAAAACCCTCATATCGCTCATTTCCTCCATGTGACTCGGGACTGTACCCAAAATCCACCTGTTTGCACAACTTCTTTGAGCCGTGGTAAGGAGGAAATCAAAGCACAGTAGGAGCCACACAAGACTATATGACGATCTCGGGTCTACAGACTAACATGTACCAGTGTCACCAGAAAACTGCTATCTGACGATAGGTATAATACCATCTAGGAGTTCTCGGCGAGTCCAGTTCGGTGTACCCATTCTCCAATGAGCACATTTGTACAATCTTTGATGTCAAATACCAATGGCCGTGGGATCAACCATCGCCCCATACAGGGTCAATAAACGTACACACTAGTCTACTCTGGAATATCGATGCCCTGTCTCGATACTCCCTCGACTAGAAACAATTAAAAGATGAACTTGTGGACTACCCTGGCCCCATTAGTATGATCTGCATCATAGTCCTGGTAGTCAAGTACACATCCTAAGGGCTTTATCAACATGTAACGGAGAAACAGTATAATGATACAAGTGTACATGTTAAGATAAATTGCAACCAGATAGCATACTATCATGTCGAGCAAGAAAGTCCTCTCTGTATATGTCTAAGCATCCACTATAATATACAATCATGTACAATAATGGCCTCTAGGGCATATATATAACTAACAATCTCCCACTTGCACTAAGGCCAGTTGTTGTAGTATCTCATACCCAACATCCCAAATAGTCTTTCAAATTGTATCTGAGGAATGGCCCTCGTGAGTGGATCCACCGTGTTATTCTTCGTGTCAACTCTCCTGATCTCGATCTCCCGGCGATCAACTATCTCCCGGATTAGGTGATATCACCTCAGAAAATGTCTGGATCGCTGATGGGACCTTGGTTCCTTGGCTAAAACCACAGCTCTATTGTTATCACAATACAAAGGTATTGGATGCTTAATGGATGGAACTACACCAAGTTCAGTTATGAACCTTTTTCATCCAGACAGCTTCTTTGGCGGCATCGTTGGTAGCGATGTATTCAGCCTCCATCGTCGAGTCTGCCACGGTATCTTACTTGGAACTCTTCCAACATACCGCCCCTCCATCGAGGGTGATAACAAAACCCGAGACCAATTTACTGTCGTCCTTATCACTCTGGAAGCTTGAATCGGTAGAGGACTCCACCTGAAGTTAACCGTTACCATACACCAAGAACATTTCTTTAGTCCTTCTCAAGTACTTAAGAATGTTCTTCACAGCTGTCCAGTGATTCTCCCCAGGATCCGATTGATACCTGCTTACAACACTAAGTGCATAAGTTACATCCGGTCTGATACAAAACATCTCATACATTATAGACCCGACTGCCGAAGCATAAGGTATCCCTTGCATGCGAGCCCTCTCCAAATCGGTCTTGGGGGACATCTCTTTGGAGAGAGTGATTCCTGAGATCGTGGGTAAATTTCCACGCTTGGAATCTTCCATACTAAACCTCTTTAGTATGGTGTCAATGTACCTGGATTGGGACAATCCCAACATCCGTTTAGATCTATCTCTATAGATCTTAATCCCCAGGATGTAGGAGGCATCACCCAGATCCTTCATGGAGAACCTTTGTGATAAGAAGAGCTTGACCGAGTGTAGCATAGGAACATCATTTCCTATCAAGAGTATGTCATCCACATAAAATACGAGGAAGACAACCTTACTCTCTGCTACCTTCTTTTATATACAAGGTTCATCTATATTTTTTATGAAGTCAAACTCTTTGACTGCCATATCAAAACAGATGTTCCAGCTTCGCAATGCCTGCTTTAATCCGTAGATTGATTTAAGCAGCTTGCACATCTTTCTGCTGCTCCCACTATCTACGAAGCCCTCTAGCTGTATCATGTACACGCTCTCTTCTAAATCACCATTTAGAAAAGTGGTCTTGATATCAATCTGCCAGATTTCGTAGTCATGGTATGTTGCGATGGAAAGTAGGATCCGGATGGACTTAAGCATAGCCGCTGGAGAGAAGGTTTCATCATAATCCACACCTGGTCGTTGACGAAAACCTTTTGCTACAAGTCTAGCTTTGAAAGTCTCAACTTTTCCATCTACACCAAGTTTTTTCTTAAAGATCCACTTGCTCCCGATGGTTTTTACCCATTCAGGAGCAACTTCCAAAGTCCATACATTGTTGGTGTACATGGATTCTATCTCAGATCGCATTGCATGCAGCCATTTCACAGAGTCCCCACTCGTGATGGCCTGCTCGAAACTAGTTAGGTCATCATCTTCCATGATGCAATCATCACTCCCACCGTCAATGAGAAAACCGTAGTATCTCTTAGGCGGATAAGAAACCCTACTAGATCTGCGGAGTGGCTTAGGTTCGTCGAGGACTATTGAATCCTCCGGCTCCACCAAATCATCAGCTGTAGTTTGTGTAGCTGGAACTTCTTCTAATTCTACCTCATTACTACTAATTTCTTTTACAAGAAATTCCTTTTTCTAAAATGGTGGCATGTTGAGTAACAAACACCTTTTGTTCCTCGCAATGGTAGAAGATATATCCATAGGAATCCTTTGGATATCCCACAAAATTGCACCGAACAGACCTTGCCTTGAGCTTGTCCGGATTTTGCTTTTTAACATAGGTCGGACAACCCCATATCTTAACTCGTTTAAGAGATAGTTTCTTCCCATTCCATATCTCGTATAGAGTGGTAGGCATAGATTTGGGTAGAATTCTATTCAATAGGTATGCGACTGTCTCAAGCGCATAACCCCAAAAGGAAATAGGCAACTCAGCAGTACTCATCATAGAGCGCACCATATATAATAGGGTGCGATTTCTTCGCTCCGATACACCATTGTGCTGTGGTAAATAGGAGGAGTAAACTGAGAGAGAATCCCATTCTCTTTTAAATAATCCAGGAACTCCGTGCTCAAGTATTCTCCTCCCCGATCAGATCGAAGGATTTTAATACTTTTACCTATTTAGTTCTCTACTTCGCACTTATATTCCTTGAATTTCTCAAAAGCTTCAGATTTGTGTTTCAACAAGAACACATATCCGAACCTTGAGTGATCATTGGTGAATGTAATAAAGTACGAGGAACTATTCCTGGCATGTGTAGACATGGGACCGCATACATCACTATTTATCAGTCACAAGAGTTCAGTAGCTCTTTCTCCGTGTCCAGTAAATGGAGTTTTGGTCATTTTGCCTTTGAAACATGACTGGCAAGTTTCATAAGATATAAATTCAAACGGATTCAAATATCCATCCTAATGTAACTTAGCTAGTCGTGTCGCATTGATATAACCTAGTATACAATGCCACAAGAAAGCTTCGTTCATTTCTGAACTTTTCCTCTTGTGTGTGTTCTGTATGTTAAGAACTGTATTTTGATTCAGAACGTATAAATCGTTACATAACGTACCAAACCCAATCAACACTTGATTTAGGAAAATGTTCATAACATTTTTCTCTACTACAAAGTTATATCCTTCTTTATCTAATAAAGAAATTGATATTAAATTACACATCATAGATGGTACGTAATAACAGTTGTTCAAGATCAATTATTCCCATTTGGTAATACAAGGTGATATTCGCCAACTGCATTGGCTGCAACATTTGCACCATTCCCTACTTTTAGAGAATGATCACATTTTCCCAGTTCTCTACCTCTCCTAAGCCCATGTAACTTGTTACATATGTGGGATCCTGATCCGTATCTAATATTCAGAACGTAGAGTGTACTGAGAAACAGTTCTTGGTTACGAACACACCCGAAGAAAATGCATCAACATGCTCATTCCTCGTTCAGGTCGCATGGAAATTCGGGTATTCCCCTATTTCCTGCTCAGACTTATAACAGTTATAAGGTAGAGCGGAACCAACGTTCCCCAGCTCAGTATAACAAGCGGGTTCGGTCAATACATCAATATTATTATCTTAATTAAGGAGTGTCATGGTCGATACCTGGAGAGAAAGAGAAGAAAATATTTTAGCGTATGCTCTTGCAAGATTAGATTGGTTATTATTTTATCTAATCAGGATGGCTCCCGCTATTTTTATCAAATCTTCCTTCAAACCCTAAAAGGTAAGACTAGCCGGGATTAATTACACCGTATAAGTTCGCTAATCGTTCAGCCAAGCAGGTATTGGTACTCCGAGGGAGTCTCCCCATGCTTTCGCATGGAACTAATTAAACAACCTCGTTTCCGCAGTGGCATAACCCCGTTAACACCTTTCTTAGACATCTACTTGATCAGCTAATTGTAAAGTGGAAAACTCTCCCAGGAGTAACTTTTACTCGTAGTGGGTATCGGGATCCAACTATCTCATAGAAGGTATGCAATCTCATTGCAAATTTCAATACTTGATATTCCCAATAATGTTTTTGCCCCTAGCAACTTATGACCTTGGCTATGGTCAACAAATCATAAGCGCTAGCCAAGTACAACCTGTCATTTCCTGATTGAATTAAACCCACCCGTACGATCCTTGTCTAAAGTCAACAAAACCGTACGACTACCATAATCCAATCGCATCATATGGTTGTAGATAAGCACTAATTAGCTACCGCACACTATGCCTTGGCTATGGTCAACAAACATAGCATGAATAGTAAACAGCACTTATCTGAAATGACGGAGGACTACGACAGGTTTTTAAGAAAAACTTTTGCGTAATGAACTGGATATCGTCGTAGAATCGACTGATTTGAAAAGGAGTGGTTTAAGCTCCACTTTTTAAAATCGAATAGTTTTCAAAATAAACCGAATGAGTTATAGCATTTGCTGGCTTTTGATAAAGAGGTCATTCCCGGTGAAGGGATCTCAGCTCTTTCCTCATCGAATGAGGTGCTGGACATTCATAACGAATACCGCTATGCAAAGCAATAACCAGAGCTACCTTTTTGAAAATTTGATTCTACAACATCTTTAGGCTTCTTTCTTTTCATTAATCTCATTAATGAAGTCCCATCATTTATGTTTCCTAAACATCATAGAAGAAACGAAAATACAACGTATGCTTATGCCATCCGCATTCGCCATGGGGTCCCTTCATGCACCGTTAGGTTACTCAACTAACGGCATAGTGGGGGCAGTATTAGCACGGATGCAAAATATAAGCAGCGTTTATTATATATCATATATATAATAAAATATTCGTCTCACGCAGTTATATGATCTCATCACAGAACATTGCAGCAGAAGTCAACATATGAAATATAGGATATACAAGGATGCCCGTGTTTTAAATCAAGCCAGTAAAAAAACACGGATTCCACGGTCGTGATGAATAGCCAAACCCACATCCCTAGACCCCTATGAGAGCGGCAAGCAACCCTACCAATTCTAGAGTTAGGAGACCCGGTCTCGACTCCTCGAGATGGTCTCCCACTGGACTCTAGAACTCGGTTACTTATGCTCCCCGCCTTGGGTCTATCCTAATGCAGAAAAGTAAATAATATACATCAATGGTGACATCATCCTTAACCCGGAAGTGTCCTAATAAAATAATATTACATACAATTTTTTTACATGAATGAAAATGAAAAACTCTCATCTCACGCAAAAAACCCCGGCTATTCAATCACGACGATCCAATATAACATATCACAGCAACATATAACATCACATGCCATCAACGTAAGTAAATATGTGTATCCCAATTGTCGTTGACGTATAGCAACGAAACCGGCGATACACCATATATTACACTTACGGTCGCAAAAAAGAAATGAAAACTACAATAATTAGAATCCGCAACATCCTTAGACATTATAAATCCGAAATATCACATACTTCGGATTTCATGCCTAACCATATAAATTCCTTAGACATCATAAACCCGGAATATCACATATTCCGAATTTCATGCCTAACGTTATAAACCCGGCATTTTAGTCTCAAATTGAAAACATTTTTCAATAACCATTCGGGCAATTCAACAAAATTCCCGACAACTGATCGAATGCTCGTCGGAAACATTAGTAGACGACCGCACCGCCGATACCGTCGACGAAGTGCACTTAGGCGAAACACCGCGACGCGAGCACCCGAACGGATGCTTTTGGCAATGGGGTTCTCCTACAGTCACTTGGTCGGGGTTATGGGGTGTGGCTATCCAGTAGTGTTACCCGGTGAGTGTTCGCGTACTATATGAGATTGCGACGGAGTTTTGATCCGAATCAAAACCCCGTGACAACCGATCAAAAGAGACTAAATTGCTAGATTTACAAAACACTAATTAGTTTTCACAAAACTAATTATTGTGGATTCCTAATATTGTATCACAAATCACAGATATACTGGACGATGTTAAACATTTTGATTAATTTATCAAACACCCAAAATTCCCAGAGACCTCAACACTTGATGTAAGTCTACGCTAGCGCCCCGGCCGTCTACAGACGCCAAATGCGGAACAAAAACTTTTTAACTGGCGCTATCGTATACTTTAACCCGGATCTGCCATTATTGCTAAACTAACATACTGTAAAGAGTGTAGAAAGGTTATACCGAACGATCCGAGTCCTTCGTTCTTTAACCATCATCCCACGCTCCGTTGCGGCTGCCCTGATCTCGTCGATCTCCGATCTGCTCGTCCAGGTGGCACCACATCACCGATTCTTTAAACGGGCTCCCGCCTCTGACTCGAGGCAACTCGGTCGTCAAGTTAGCTAAAAGAGACGACCAAGATTGATGTAGAGAATGAGTAGATGACTTTGTCTCACTTCGTCCAAATCCGTGGACGATCGGTAAATGAAGTTGCCGAAGGAATCGGGTGATGGAATGAAATGGACTGTGAGATTCCATACACCGATAAAATCTATCATAATCTTTTCCAACTGAAAACTCAAGTGAGTGAGAGAGTGAGGAGGGGCCGGCCACTTTAAAGGAGGAGGAGGGTGAGTGTAGGAGCAAGTGGTGACCATAAGAGGATGAAGCTTATCATGAAGAAAAGATCAAGAACAAATATCTTAAGCTTAACAAAAAATGGAGGAAATCAAAGCATGAGTCATAAACACCTAGTCATCATGTAATCAATGTAAGCAAAGGTTCATGAACCTAGTCACCATCCTAGAAACTTCTAGAACCTTCTAGAAGCTTGACTCACCCTCATCCAAGAAAAGATAAATCCGTCTTTAACCGAATGTTAAAAGACGGCTGATAGAAAACTGGAAACTGGCAACTTCCAAAAGTGATCCTGAAACGACTTTCAGGATAACCCCGAAACTGTATAAATATACCCGCATTTGTATTACGACCGAATACAAATGCAACTGAGACAAAAATATTATACCTACTCAATATAATACTCGGATCCGGCTTAAACCAAAGCCGACCAGTATCATCTGCCCGAAAACTGACACGTGCGTAAACGCACGTGCATTTTCCGAACCCTGCCATAAAACCATACGGCCTCTACAACGTTTTGCCCGAACTTGGGAAACTGTCTGTGGGGGACTCTAATGACTCGTCAGTACCCTGGCAGTGGGTTTAACCACAAACCGTCAGCGGCACTAGCTATGCATAACGGCTGCCCATGGACTGACCTCAAGGGAGGCTGATGAGCGAACTCAAGGGAGGCCGATGAGTGAACTCATCCAGAAACCCTACTGAGCCTAACAGTGAAAATGTATATACAGTCCGGTCCGTTCGTCTATGAGTATCGCATATCCGCCTAGGGGGCTAGTAACGTCAGACCCCCAGAAGCAGTATAAGTCGTGTCGGAGTGTAGCCCAATAACACCCTGAGATACTACTGGAGTACCTACCAGTAAATCTCCTGCCATGGCCATGGACTATGTGTAATGGCTCTCCTAGACACAGCACGACCTCGCCCCCAATACCGGGAGAGACGAATCCCCTGCCGATCCGCTCACGTGCCTCCATATGGCTCGGGACTGTACCCAAAAACTACCTGTTTGCACGACTCCTTTGAGCCGTGGTAGGGTAGAAATCAAAGCACAATGGGAACTCACACGAGACAAATGACGACCTCAGGTCGATGAACTAACCTGTACACATGTCACCAGGGAACTGCTATCTGACGATAGGTATAGTACTAACTAGCAGATTCCCGGCGAGTCCTGTCCGGTATACTCATAACCCAATGAGCACCTGTATACATCTTAGGTGATCCAACTGACACCAGTGGCTTGTGAGACCGGCCACCGCCCCTCGTCGGGGTCTCGACTGTACACACTAGTCTACTCCGGAGTATCGATGCCCTGTCTCGAAACTCCCACGACTAGGGACAACAATTAAGGATATGCATATAAACTACCCAACTCTCACGTATATGATCGCCATCATACTGTTGGTAGTAAATCAAGATCCTAAGGGCTCTATCAAAGTGTAACATGCAATCAGTCACCTGAACATGTACACGACTGATAAAGGCAAGCCAGATAGCATACTATCATCTCGAGTAAGACTGCTCTACCGGGATAGGTCCTCCGCAATCATTGCAATCACGTACCTGCGATCCAATAATTGACTATGAGGGCACTATCTCCAACAATCTCCCACTTGCACTCAAGGCTAATATTGCGATGTCGACTACTCACAGCCCGTGTGAAACCGAACATCCAACTCCTCTACTAATCAGTTTCACAAAGCCCGTTTGTAAAACTATTGTGTTCGAGAAATAGCCTCAGTGAGTGGATCCGCCTAGAAGTTTCTTTCTATATCTCTCTAAATCTCAAGTTCGCGGAGAAAGCCATCTCCCGAATCGAGTAATACCTGTCTTAGAATATGTCTGGATATCTGATGGGACCTTAGTTCATAAATGAACTCCATATCCAAACTTCTTAGACTGTATCGATCACTGAACCTAATCAGTATCGGGAACCATGCCTCCCACAGTATCCTCTTGGACCACCTGTCTATAATACTGTCCCTCTTCGTCAGAGGGAAAAACTATAACTCTGACAATCACTCTGTCTACCATGTCACCTTTGAAGCCTGGAATGATAACCGTCTCCCGAAGGAGGCTGCCGTCATCAAATCCGTAGAACATGCACTTATGTTCTAAAACTGCTTCCTTATGTCTCTCCAGGATTGGATAAATATAAACTTATCGCATCTAGTGCAAAAACAACATCTGGTGTGGTACTTGACATCTCATGATTGACTCAATTGCCTATGCAAGTGATCTGTCAATCATGCACATCCCTCTCCACTTTAGTCTATAAGACATCTTTAGAGAGGGTGACTCCATCACCTGCAGGTACACCACCATGCTAGGAGTCAACTATTCCAAAAACCATTAGAATATCAGTCAAAGTACCCATATTAGGAAACTACCCAAATCTAGATCTAAAACCATAGATCTAGAAACCAGAATGTCAAATATTATATCCATATCCTGTCTGGAGAAACAACTGTGTGACGACCACAGTACAACCGATCGTAGTATAGGAATTTTACTTCCTACTCTGTGTATGTCATCCATATACCATGACATCACACCCTACTACCTTCTTAACAGATCCATCCCCTATTCTGATTGAAGTCAAACCCATGACTGTCACATCAAAAATAGATGATCTATCTCCGCTATAACTGCTCAAGTCTATAAATAGACATAAGCTACTTGCCCACTAAACTTCCGCTGCTCCCACTGACTACGACAACCCTCCTACCGGGTCTCATATCCTGGAACAACAGTAGTGTTAAGTCTGGGTAGATAAGAACCTCCCTGTCACCGTCCTTGAGGCTACCGAAGTACCTCTCGGGTGTTTGAGGTTACCTACCATATCTGCGGAGTGGCTAATGGAATGTCAAACCTGATTGAATATATAGGTCCTATTAAATTTTCCGTAATCGTTCGCGGTTCTGGAATCACTTCCAGTTCTACCATACTCCCACTACTGTTTTCTGAAAAAGATCCATTTTACTAAAACTGTGGCGAGTCAAGAACAATATCACTATTGATCTTCCAAATGGTAGAATATCAACCCTCGTCATAGCCAGGGTCAACCCACAAACAGCCATTACAGAAACGTGCCCTGAGTTATCCAGAGTCTGGTTTTAAGCATAAGCTGGACAACTCCCCGTACCTTAATATCTTTTAAGGTACGAACTATTCTATATCCAATATAGAAACTTTGGCACTAATTTAATTGGAACCTGATTCAAATCATGCAGCTGTCTCCAGTGCATATCAACTTAATGAAAAGAGGCTAATCAGCATTACTCAACTTAGGAATCCATCCAATTATGAGTAACCTGAAAGAGAAACACGTTTCTCAAAAACATCACTATCATCTGAATACCAATCACAAGAATCTACATCTTCGATCTCTTTGAAGAATCCCGATACTTGTGATACCTGGTTCTCTACTTTATTCTTATACCCACAACTTCTCAAAACTTAGACCTTGTATTTCTACGAAACACTTGTCTAAATACTAGAGAAGTTATAAGTAAACAGAACATAGTACGAGGACCTACCCCTTTGTCCTGATGGACACTTGGACAACATACAATACTCTGTATAAGTCCGCTGAGTTAAACAACTCATAACCTGTGCATCGTAGGTTGAAAACTGTACCCTGGCGATTTCCTCAAATATCACCAATTACAACGAATTCCGATATAATGAGGATAATCACCTAATTCCCAATAACTTACTCCCACTCATCATCTGTAAAACCATACAGATATGAGAATGAAACCTGGTAAATACATACCCTTGGAGTAAGTGCCTAATCGGGAATACAGTTTTCTTTTAACAATGCACTGAAACATGAAAATGTTTCGTAGGGGTATCCTGGTATTCATAGCAATGCCTCTTCCATAATCCAATTCATGACTTCAACCGTATATTTTATTGCCATCTCTCCAAATCCCTTTATTTGTCTTTAGTCGTTACCTTCTGTACACCATCGTTAGGCTAAATGGTTTTCTTCCTTCCCTACCGTTCGGCACCAGCCTATGGTTTGGAAGAAGACTATCCAGTAAGCATAATAGGTGTACCATCCTAAACCAAGGAGTACTCGCATCTTGAGAGAAGGTGATGATAAAAGACAACTGAATAATACCTTATTCCTTTAAAGGTGAAATAGGAGTGGCGATGAAGTACGCGGTTTTGGTCGTGAATGATATCAGTCGCAATTTACTTTGCCCTCTTTCTAATCCCTTTATTTTTTCTTTACATATTACCTTCTGCACACCCTACTTAGGCTAATTGGTTTTCTTCATTCCCTATCTTTCGGCACCAGCCTATGGTTTGGAATAAGACTATCCAATAAGCGTAACAGGTGTACTCTCCTAAACCAAGGAGCTCTCGCAACCTGAGAGAAGGTGATAATAAAAGACAACTGAATAAACCAATTCTATTTCTCCTGAACCTGGATCCATCCTCGAAGAAGTCCCTTCGAGTTCGTATATAACCATACGATGTCCAATGGAAGTGGATATCCGTAGTAATACGGGTGTTCTGAGAAATGCAAAGGGTAGAAGAAGGAGTGGCAATGACTTATGCAACTCAGACAATCCAAAAGCCAGTATTTTAAGAAGGTTCGGTCAACTTGGTCACTGAGTCATAGTCTAGGGTCGGTCAAAGGTCGCTGCCAAAGAGAGAGAGAAAAGAAACACTCTGCGTGCACTCTAACCTAGATCAGAATGGTTATCACTTTATCTAATCCGGAAACCTCCCACTGTCCTGTCAAATTCTCCTCCAAACCTGAAAGAAGAATCAATCGGGATCACCCGAAGAGTAAACCAACTCATCAGTGGGAATCGGGATCCAACTCTCATCGCATGATAACGTGATGGAATGCATCCACGTTACTCATACTCCAGAAGGTATGCGCATACTTGGCAAGTTTCAGTTTCTTTAGAAACTCCCGATATGATTTTTACCCCATGCTCTTATGATCGTGACTAAGGGCCAGCCCACCATAAGTCACATGTCAAGTTCTTCCCATCATTATCTTGTTAATTTGAACCCACCCGTACTCGCCCTTGACTAAGGGCCAACAAGGCTGTACGACTGTCCCAAACCAGCGCATCTATCTATGCAACATGTGAATACCCCAGCAGCTACCAATCACTATGTCCTGGATAAGGGCCAGACCAACATAGCTTGAATACTACTGACCATTCATATGAAATGACGGAGGGCTACGGATGGTCTTTGGCGAAAAACCTTTAACGTAGTGAACTTGATATCGCTGAAGGAACCTGATAGCTTTTTAAAATATAGTGGCGAAAACCTTTTGCTAAAGAGGTCACTCCCGGTAAAGGGATCTCGGCTCTTTCCTCGTGGAATGAGGTGCAGGATATTCCACTGAATACCGCTATGCAAAGCAACTTGTAATCGACTATAGTGAAGTTATTACCCTGACGCAAACTTCTGCCGAAGGGGTCAGTCCCGGTGAAGGGATATCAGCCCTTGCCCCGTCGAATGAGGTGCTGGATATTCCACTGAATACCGCTATGCATAACAAAAGAAAACGTCTTTGCAATAACTCTTTTTAAATTGTTCCAACAACTGTAAACAGGTTTGTTTAACTTTTTGCATTGATCAGAATCAACGCAGTCCCATCAATCAATCACACCAGAAAATAACGAAAATAAAATGTACGTATATGCCATCCGCATTCGTCACTGGGTCCCGTCATCACCCGTTAGGTTACTTAACTAACGACAGAGCGGGGACTGGACTAGCGCGGGTGTAAAACATATACAACATCTAATAGTATATAAGCCAATATACAATAATCGCTCCAGGCGTGATAATATGCAACATTACAGAAAAGTAATAAGCATCACAGAACAATACAGATAATCTGGGATCCCCGAGTTTCACAGAGCCGCTGCTGAAACCCGACGTTCCCCTGTCGTGTGGATAGCCTGTGCAATGAAACCTAGACCCCTACGGGTGCGGCAAGTTACCCGCCAAAACCTGAAGCGAGGTAGTCCCCACAGCATAGTGAATGGAACACCCGGCACTTCACGGAATCCGGTAAATTGAGCACCCCTCCTTGGGTCAACCTGTACCCCCTACGAGTGCGGCGAATAGTCTGCCAATTTTAGAGTGGGGCCCCTCTGCCTCTCAAAGCCATGAGATGCGGACCCGTTGCCCTCCAGAACCCGGCTATCCGTGCACTCCGTCGCGGGGTAAAACCTAGTACAGTAATGAAAAATAGTACAATAGGTACATCGACCGCAACCTGGTCGTGCCCCAAAAGAATATTATACAACAGGCAGTGACGGCAGTCCACAAGTTGGACGCTCGCCCCGCAATATCAAATGTACAAATAAACTCAAACTGTACTACCATTGCACACTGCTATCCACCACGACAAATCCGCAACATCACAGCACAACACAGAACATCAACGCGAATGTCACGTTCGCAAACCCGTCTAAAAGAACTATAGCAATCAGACGCGGTTTACCGATCAAATGACATTCCCGGTCGGAGATATAATGTAAGCACTGTAAACTAACATGTTTAAATTTCGATCGACAAAATATCATAAAGTGGGCCCCACGCAAATCTATAGAACAGTAATAAAACCTGGGCCCAAAATATATATACCAAAAACCCCAATTTCCAGAAGAGAACACACTGTAAAAATTTGGAGGCATGATTGCCCAGAACGGCCGCGGATGCGCGGCCAAACCATGGGTTTGGCCGCGTTTCCGCGGCTGTCTTGTCGACTGACATGCTCAAATTTGTACGGAGTTCTTAAAAATCCCTGCACAGTTTTCTAAGATGTGTGAAATATTTTTAGGACACCGTTTAAAAACAACAGAAACTGTCAAGCTTGGATTTTGCAGTTTTTGATTTCCGGTTCGATCGATGTTTTAAACGCGTTAGCACAAGTTAGTATAGCAAAATGGTGAGGCTCTGATACCACTGTAAGTCTACGCTAGCGCCCCGGCCGTCTACAGACGCCAAATGCGGAACAAAAACTTTTTAACTGGCGCTATCGTATACTTTAACCCGGATCTGCCATTATTGCTAAACTAACATACTGTAAAGAGTGTAGAAAGGTTATACCAAACGATCCGAGTCCTTCGTTCTTTAACCATCATCCCACGCTCCGTTGCGGCTGCCCTGATCTCGTCGATCTCCGATCTGCTCGTCCAGGTGGCACCACATCACCGATTCTTTAAACGGGCTCCCGCCTCTGACTCGAGGCAACTCGGTCGTCAAGTTTGCTAAAAGAGACGACCAAGATTGATGTAGATAATGAGTAGATGACTTTGTCTCACTTCGTCCAAATCCGTGGACGATCGGTAAATGAAGTTGCCGAAGGAATCGGGTGATGGAATGAAATGGACTGTGAGATTCCATACACCGATAAAACCTATCATAATCTTTTCCAAGTGAAAACTCAAGTGAGTAAGAGAGTGAGGAGGGGCCGGCCACTTTAAAGGAGGAGGAGGATGAGTGTAGGAGCAAGTGGTGACCATAAGAGGATGAAGCTTATCATGAAGAAAAGATCAAGAACAAATATCTTAAGCTTAACAAAAAATGGAGGAAATCAAAGCATGAGTCATAAACACCTAGTCATCATGTAATCAATGTAAGCAAAGGTTCATGAACCTAGTCACCATCCTAGAAACTTCTAGAACCTTCTAGAAGCTTGACTCACCCTTATCCAAGAAAAGATAAATCCGTCTTTAACCGAATGTTAAAAGACGGCTGATAGAAAACTGGAAACTGGCAACTTCCAAAAGTGATCCTGAAACGACTTTCAGGATAACCCCGAAACTGTATAAATATACCCGCATTTGTATTACGACCGAATACAAATGCAACTGAGACAAAGATATTATACCTACTCAATATAATACTCGGATCCGGCTTAAACCAAAGCCGACCAGTATCATCTGCCCGAAAACTGACACGTGCGTAAACGCACGTGCATTTTCCGAACCCTGCCATAAAACCATACGGCCTCTACAACGTTTCGCCCGAACTTGGGAAACTATCTGTGGGGGACTCTAATGACTCGTCAGTACCCTGGCAGTGGGTTTAACCACAAACCGTCAGCGGCACTAGCTATGCGTAACGGCTGCCCATGGACTGACCTCAAGGGAGGCTGATGAGCGAACTCAAGGGAGGCCGATGAGTGAACTCATCCAGAAACCCTACTGAGCCTAACAGTGATAATGTATATACAGTCCGGTCCGTTCGTCTATGAGTATCGCATATCCGCCTAGGGGGCTAGTAACGTCAGACCCCCAGAAGCAGTATAAGTCGTGTCGGAGTGTAGCCCAATAACACCCTGAGATACTACTGGAGTACCTACCAGTAAATCTCCTGCCATGGCTATGGACTATGTGTAATGGCTCTCGTAGACACAGCACGACCTCGCCCCCAATACCGGGAGAGACGAATCCCCTGCCAATCCGCTCACGTGCCTCCATATGGCTCGGGACTGTACCCAAAAACTACCTGTTTGCACGACTCCTTTGAGCCGTGGTAGGGTAGAAATCAAAGCACAGTGGGAACTCACACGAGACAAATGACGACCTCAGGTCGATGAACTAACCTGTACACATGTCACCAGGGAACTGCTATCTGACGATAGGTATAGTACTAACTAGCAGATTCCCGGCGAGTCCTGTCCGGTGTACTCATAACCCAATGAGCACCTGTATACATCTTAGGTGATCCAACTGACACCAGTGGCTTGTGAGACCGGCCACCGCCCCTCGTCGGGGGTCTCGACTGTACACACTAGTCTACTCCGGAGTATCGATGCCCTGTCTCGAAACTCCCACGACTAGGGACAACAATTAAGGATATGCATATAAACTACCCAACTCTCACGTATATGATCGCCATCATACTGTTGGTAGTAAAGCAAGATCCTAAGGGCTCTATCAAAGTGTAACATGCAATCAGTCACCTGAACATGTACACGACTGATAAAGGCAAACCAGATAGCATACTATCATCTCGAGTAAGACTGCTCTACCGGGATAGGTCCTCCGCAATCATTGCAATCACGTACCTGTGATCCAATAATTGACTATGAGGGCACTATCTCCAACACTTGAGTCTCACTTAAGAATACCCAGAATGTGCCACAGGTACCTTGGATCAGCACAAGAAGGCACAGTCCCTGCCTCACCAACTGCGCCGCGGAACCGCGGCTAAACCCATGGTTTGGCCGCTGTTGCGCGGCCGTTTGGTCGAGTTGGGCGCTTGTTCTTCTTGGGGATCCATAGAAAACCCTGCTCAATTTTCTGCATATTTTTAATTTCAAAAATTCCAACTTTTGAAAAAATTTCCAGAAACCCGGATTTTAGGGTTTCGAAAAGTCGATCGAACATATTAACTTTGCTTAGACCACTCCTAATGCTCTAACCTGGCTCTGATACTATATTTGAGTTTCTTAGCACCCTCACTAAGTTTTAACAAGCATCAAGTATGCAATTTTAAAAAATCTAGAGTGCTAAGGAACGCAAACATAGAATCGAACTAGAGAATTAGGGTTTAATAAAGCATGTAAACAAATTTTACACTAAGTGAATAAGGAATACAACCTTTGTAGACCGGTCCTTCACTTCTAAACCTCCGTGTAGTAGTCCCTTAGCTCCAAGTAGTGGTCCCCGAACTCTTCTTAGGCTCCACTAGGCGAAAGGAACGAGCTTGCTTAATGATCTTCGAGGCCGAAGATGATCTACCTTGAGGAATCTCTAACTCAAGCTATCTCTTCACTAATTGAGGAATTAGTGAAGTAAAAAATCTATATTAAATGGCTAGTTTGGTATAGATTGATGAAGTAGGAATTTTGCTCACCTCAGAATTTATTTTCTCTCTTTCTTTCTTCACCTCACTCAAAAGTTAGAGAGCAAAGAAGGAGATGAAGAAGATGATCAAGTGTGAACCCTTGGGTGAAAAAATATCTCAATTGATATTTGTAAAGACTTAACAATGGCTAAAGATAATGGTTGGGTTAATAAATATCTAGAGTAAAACAAAATTAGTGGACTAAGTCAAGGCTTCTACATGCTTCCACAAGCATCTTTAGCCATGCTAATTTCCAACTAATTTTGATTTTTCCCTTAATAATTAATCACCCAAATTATCTTTAGTTTGGTGTGAGTCTCATACACCCATGTCCAATGTATCATCTAGAATGACACAAAAGTAAATACATTAATGTATATCTCATATATATATATTTATATGTATTTATAGAAAACAAATTCTTAAGTGAGCTAATATTAGTTAATATATATTAATATATCAAATATATAATTATATATTAAATTATTAAATCAACACTTGATTTAATAATCAAGCTATATCACATATAACCGACTAATATTATTTATATGTATATCAAATATACATATAAAAAATTATTGAATCAACACTTGATTCAATAATCCGGTTATATCATATATAACCCATATCGCGAGATTAGAATACTGTATCAGATACATGTATCAATCTCGGTACCGCACATATCACATATGTGCCCTATTTTGTTTCGCTTGAGCTAGGAAACCTCTGTGTAGGACTTTAAAGACTCGTCAATACGCCAGCAGTAGGTAATGATCATATCAGTTACCCACAAACCGTCAGCGGTACTAGCTGGATATAACGGCTACCCAGGTATTGAGCGATTAGAAGATCAACAAGAAAGCTTGTCCAAACTCCCGTGAATCCATTAAGTAATTCTACCGTACAGTTCGGTCTCTTCGTCTGATATGTCGCATATCGAGTCTGGGGGTGGTAAACGTCAGACCCCAATAACTTGATAAGTCATCCCGATGTGAGGCTCATAACCGGTCGAGAAACTACTGATAACACTTATCAGTAAATCTCATCATTAGTCCTGGCCAGGGACTTCCAGTTATAGCCAATCAAGTATAACGCAACATCAACTCCCAATACCGGGAGAGACGAAACCCCTCCTATCTCTCATTGCCTCCATTTGACTCAGGACTGTACCCAAAATCCACCTGTTTGCATGACTCCTTTGAGCCGTGGTAGGGAGGAAATCAAAGTACAGTGGGAACCACACAAGACTCTATGACGATCTCGAGTCTACAGACTAACCTGTACCAGTGTCACTAGAGAACTGCTATCTAACAATAGGTATAATATCATCTAGGAGTTCTCGGCGAGTCCTGTTAATTGTACCCATTCTCTAATGAGCACCTGTGTACAATCTTTGATGTCAAACACCAATGGCCGTGGGATCAACCATCTCCCCATACAGGGTCAAGAAACGTACATATTAGTCTACTCTGGAATATTGATGCCATGTCTCGATACTCCCTCGACTAGGAACAATTATAGTCCTGGTAGTATGATCTTGTGGACTACCCTGGCCCCACTAGTATGATCTGCATCATAGTCCTGGTAGTCAAGTACACATCCTAAGGGCTTTATCAACATGTAACGGAGAGACGGTATAATAATACAAGTATACATGTTAAGATAAAGAGGAACCAGATAGCATACTATCATGTCGAGCAAGAAAGTCCTCTCTATATATGTCCAAGCATCCACTATAATATACAATCATGTACAATAATGGCCTCTAGGGCATACATATAACTAATAAATCAATCACCGACCAGAGGTGTGATCCGATTTTGTAGTCGAGGCAAGCTTAGTCCTCGATTCGTGGGACCTTTCGGTATTATCGAGCGTGTTGGAGAGGTAGCTTATCGATTGGTTTTACCACCATCCTTGGTGGGTGTTCATGACGTGTTTCATGTAAGTCTACGGTAGCGCCCCGGTCGTCTTTCCGAGACCAAAATGCGGAAACGAAAACTTTTTCAAAACTTGAAACCGGCGCTATCGCAGACTTTAATCCCGGATCGAACCATTAACCTATAACTAGCAAACTAGAGAAGGGTTAGAAAGGCTATACCGATCGATCCGTGTCCTTCGGTCTTTAGCCACCATCCCAAGCTCCTCGTGGCATCTCCGATCTCCGGTCTCCTCATCGGAAGGGCACCACATTAAAGAGTCTTTTTACGGGCTCCCACCTCTGAACCGAGGCAACTCGGACACGAAGTTTGCTAGCCGACGTGTCCAAGATTGCTGTAGAATATACGTAGAAAACTTTGTCTCAAGGGTTAATCGAAGTTGCCTAATAGGAGTGGAGATGGAAATGAGCTTTGGAGATGAGCTTGGATTTTTCTTTTGTTGAAAAATGAATGAATCAAGCTCTCACAAAATTGGGGCTGCTCTCTTCAAGAGGCTTGGACAGTGAATGATAATTGAGGAGGAGAAAGGGGGTGAGCACAAGCAAAAAGAATGGGTGATTACAAGAAAAAGAAGTCACACCAATATCTTTTCCATTCCTTTCACAATTAATGCACCAAGTGAGCCAATGATGCAAGAAACATCAAGAAGCTTGCTGGAAACTCCTGCAGCCCACGTGACCACAAAAAGGCCCCTGCCATCACTAATTTCCACTTTGCAAATAAGCCCCTCAAAGCAAGAATTTCAGCCAAGAAAAGAAAGAAAGGAAAAATGGCCGAAACGGAAAGCAAGCTGGCAACTTCAAAAAGCAATCCCGTAATAAATTACAGGATAACCCCGCGACTGTATATACATACCTGCATTTGTATTCCGACCGAATACAAATGCCATGAGACAAAATCTACACGGTACAATACTAGGATCCGGCTTAAACCAAAGCCCGCTAGAATTATCCGTCCGAACCATGACACGTGCACAAGTGCATGTGTATGTTCGAACCCTGCCATAAATCCATACGGCCTCTACAACGTTCGCCCGAAACTTGAGAAACTGTCTGTGGGGGACTCTAAGGACTCGTCAATACATTGGCTATGGATTTAACCACTAGCACGCCAGTGGTACTAGCTGTACGTAACGGGCTACCAGGTATTGACCAAAAGGGGGGTCGATGAGCGAACTCATCCTTAACCCTACTGAGTCTGTCAGTGACAATATACGTACATTTCGGTTCGTTCGTCTATGAGTATCACATGTCGGGCCTAGGGGGTTGGTAAAAGTCAGACCCACAAAAGCGGTACAAGTCATGTCGGAGTGTGACCCAGAACACCCTGAGATACTACTGGAATACCTACCAGTAAATCTCCTACCTTGGCCAAGGACTTCATATAATGGCTCTCCTAGACACAGCGCAATCTTACCCCCAATACTGGGAGAGACGAAACCCCTGTCGATCCTCTCACTGCCTCCATGTGGCTCGGGACTGTACCCAACTAAAACCTGTTTGCACGACTCCTTTGAGCCGTGGTAGGGTAGTAATCAAAGCACAGTGGGAACTCACACGAGACAAATGATGATCTCGGGTTGATGAACTAACCTGTACACATGTCACCAGGGAACTGCTATCTGACATCAGGTATAATACCAACTATCATGTTCCCGGCGAGTCATGTCCGGTGTACTCACAACCCAATGAGCACCTGTATACATCTTAGGTGAACCAACTGACACCAATGGCTTATAAGACCGGCCACCTCTCCTCGTCGGTGTCTCGACTGTATACACTAGTCTACTCTGGAGTATCGATGCCCTGTCTCGAAACTCCCTCGACTAGGGACCCTTTAAGGATGTGCTTATAGACCCCAGCTCCCACGTATATGATCGCCATCATACTGCTGGAAGTCAAGCAAGAATCCTAAGGGCTCTATCAACGCGCTATAGTGATCTGTAACATCACCTAAAGCATGTACACGATGATAAAGATAAACCAGATAGCATACTATCATCACGAGTAAGAATGTCCTACCGGCATAGGTCCTCCCTCAATCACTGCAATCACGTGCCTGCGATCCAATAATTGACTTTGAGGGCACTATGTCCAATAATCTCCCACTTGCACTCAAGGCTAATTATTGTGATGTCGCATACTCACAGCCCGTGTGATACCGAACACCCAACTCCTCTACTGATCGGTCTCATAAAGCCCGTTTGCGAAACTATTGCGTTCGAGGAATAG
Organism: Agapanthus africanus; assembly: GCA_030015575.1. Lineage (NCBI taxonomy): Eukaryota > Viridiplantae > Streptophyta > Magnoliopsida > Asparagales > Amaryllidaceae > Agapanthus > Agapanthus africanus. The sequence goes on along the minus strand of CM057342.1, from coordinate 662,879,746 downwards.
CCTCAGTGAGTGGATCTGCCCTGATGTTTTTTTCTATGTCTTTCTTTATCTCAAGTTCACGGAGAAAGCCATCTCCCGAAATAAGCAATACCTGTCTTAGAATATGTCCGGATATCTGATGGGACCTAGTTCATAAATGAACTCCAAATCCAAACTTCTTAGACTGTATCGTCAACTGAACCTTATCAGTATCCTGCGCCATGCCTCCCTCAGTGTCCGCTTGGACCTCCTGTCCAAGCTACTGCCCCTCGTCAGAGGGAAAACTATAACTCTGACAGTCACTCTGTCATCCAGGTCACCTTGGAAGCCTGGAATGATAACCGTCTCCCGAAAGAGTCTGTTGTTATCAAATCCCTAGAATATCCACTTATGTTCTAAAACTGCTTCCGATCGTTTCTCCAGGATTGGATTAATATCAACTTATTGCATATAGTGCAAAAACAACATCTGGTGTGGTACTTGACATCTCATGATCAACTCAATTGCCTAAGCAAGTGATCTGCCAATCATGCACATCCCTCTCCCCTTTAGTCTGTAAGACGCCTTTAGAGAGGGTGACTCCATCACCTGCAAGTATACTACCGTGCCAGGAGTCGTCCATTCTAAAATACCTATAGAATGCTGTCTAAGTACCCAGATTGGGAAACTACCCAAATCTAGATCTAAAACCATAGATCTAGTAACCAGAATGTCTGATATAATATCCAAGTCCTATGTGGAAAAACCACTGTGTGACAACCAAAGTATAACCGATCGTAGTATAGGAATTTCACTTCCTACTCTGTGTATGTCATCTAAATGCCAGGACATCACACCCTACTACCTTCTTAACAGATCCATCCCATATTCTGATGAAATCAAACCTATGACTGTCACATCAGAAATAGATGATCTATTTCCACTATATCCGCTTTAGTTTATAAATAGATATAAGCTACTTGTCCACTATGCTTCCGCTGCTCCCACTGACTACGACAACCCTCTGGCAGAGTTATATACACGTGCACTTCTAAAGACAGTTCAGAACGAAGCTATACTCATCCTCCTGCCGGGTCTCATAGCCTGGAACAACAGTAGTGTCAAGTCTGGGTAAACAAGAACCTCCCTGTCACCGTCTTTGAGCATACCGAAGTACCTCTCGAGTGCCTGAGGTTACCCACCTTATCTGCGGAGTGGCCAATGTAATGACACACCAGATTGAATCTTTAGGTTCTTATCAAATTTTCAGTAATCGTTTGTGGTTCTGGAATCACTTCCAGTTCTACCATACTCTCACTACTGTTTTCTGAAAAATCCATTTTTATTAAAACTGTGGCGAGTCAAGAACAATATCACTATTGATCTTCCAGATAGTAGAAAATCAACCCTCGTCATAGCCCGGGTCAACCCATAAACTGCCATTACAGAAACGTGCCTTGAGTTATCCAGAGTCTGGTTTTAAGCATAAGCCGGAAAACTCCCCGTACCTTAACAATGTTAAGATATGAACTATTCTATAGAGATAGAGGTACTGATTTAAATGGAACCAGATTCAAATCATGCAGCTGTCTCTAGTGCATGTCAACTAAATGGAGAGAGGCCGATCAGCATTACTCAACTTAGGAGTGTACCCAATTATGAGTAACCTGAAGGAGAAACAAGTTTCTCAAAACCATTACTATCAACTGAATACCAAACACAAGTATCTACATCTTCGATCACCTTGAAGAATCCTGATACTTGCAACACCTGGTTCTCTACTTTACTATTATACCTATAACTTCTCAAAACTTGGACCTTGTGTTTCTACGAAACACCTGTCTAAAACTAGAGAAGTCATAAGTAAACAGAGTATAGTACGAGGACCAACCCCTCTGTCCTAATGGACACTGGACAATATACAATACTTTGTATAAGTCCTCTGAATTGAATAACTCAAACCCTGTGCGTCGTAGGTTGAAAACTGTACTATGGTTCTGAAGAATTACACCGTTGTTTAATGCTCCTTACCTAACGATCAACTGATATAGGTAAATGTCATGGACATAATTTCAAAAGGTTATATCTCACTTTATAAAAATAAACGTACAGATATATCAATTTAAAATTGGTGCATAACAATGGATATTCAAAACCAAATATTTGTCGTCCGGCAAACAACCCAAGCGATTTCCTCAAATATAACCAATTACAATGAATCCCGATATAATTTGGATGATCACCCAATTCCCAATAACTTACTCCCACTTATCATCTGTAAAACCATACAGATGTGAGAATCAGATCTGGTAAATACATACTCTGGAGCAAGGGCAAATTGGGAAATCAGTTTTCTTTAATACACAGTGAAACTGAAATATGTTTCGAAGGGGTATCCTGGTATTCCTAGTAATGCCTCTTCCATTATCAGGTTCACAACTGTAACCGTATATTTCTTTGCCATCTCTCCAAATCCCTTTATTTGTCTTTACTCATTACCTTCTGTACACCCCTTTAGGCTAAATGGTTTTCTTCCTTCCCTACCGTTCGGCACCAGCTATGGTTTGGAAGAAGACTATCCAATAAGCATAATGGGTGTACTCCCCTAATCCTAAGAGCACTCGCAACGCGAGAGAAGGTAAAGATAAAAGACAACTGAATAAACCTTATTCCTATTTCTCCTGAACCAGAATCCATCCCCGAACTGGAACAAGTCCCTTCGAGTTCGTATTTAACCATACGATGGAGTATCCAATAAACTGTGGATCTTCGTAGTGATACGGAGTTTTCTGGAGAAATACAAAGGTGATGTAGGATTGGCGAAGAAATACTTGGTTTGGTCGTGAATAGCAGTCGCAATTTACTTTGCCCTCTTACTAATCCCTTTATTTGTCTTTACTTAATACCTTCTGTACACCTTTTAGGCTCAATGGTTTTCTTCATGCCCTACCTTTCGGCACCTGCCTATGGTTTGGATGAAAACTATCCAATTAGCGTAATAGGTGTACCGTCCTAATCCAAGGAGCACTCGCAACCTGAAATAAGGTAAAATGAAAAGACAACTGAATAGTCGTATTCATTTTCTCCAGAACCGGAAACCATCCTCGAATCTGGAACAAGTTCCTTCGAGTTCGTATATAACCATACGATGGCTTTATCCAATGGAAGTGGATGTTCGTAGTAATACGAGGTGTTCTGGAGAAAAGGGTAAAAGTAGGAGTGGAAATGAGGCATGCAACACAGACAATCCAAAAGCCAGTGTTTTAAGAAAGTTCGGTTAACTTGGTCACTGAGTCATAGTCAAGGGTCGGGTCATGGTCGCTGCCAAAGAGAGAGAGAGAAAAGAAACACTCAGCGTGCACTCTAATCTAGATCAGAATGGTTATCAATTTATCTAATCAGGAAACCTCCCACTGTATCGTTAAATTCTCCTCCAAACATGAAAGAAGAATTAGTCGGGATCAACCGAGGAGTAAACCAACTCATTAGTAGGAATCGTGATCCAACTATCATTGCATGATAATGTGATGGAATCCACTTACGTTATCACACTCCAGAAGGTATGTGCATATCTGGCAAGTTTCGGTTTTTTTAGAAACTCCCGATGTGATTTTTACCCCATGTTCTTATGACATTGACTTTAGCCAACAAATCATAAGTCACATGTCAAGTTCTACCCGTCATTATCCAGGTTGATTTGAACCCACCTGTACCTACTCTTGACTTTGGCCAACAAAGCAGTACGACTGTCCCAAACCAACGCATCTATCTATGCAACAGAAAAGTAACAAATAGCTACCATACACTATGCCTTGACTTTGGCCAACAAACATAGCATGAATACTAAGTGCTACCCATCTGAAATGACAGAGGGCTACGAATGGTTTTTGGCGAAAAACCTTTAACGTAATGAACTTGATATCGTTGAAGGAACCGGATAGCTTTTTATAAAAATATAGTGGCGAAAACCTTTGCTAAAGAGCTCACTCCCGGTGAAGGGATCTCGGCTCTTTCCCCGTAGAATGAGGTGCAGGATATTCCAACTGAATACCACGATGCAAAGCAAAACGTAATCGACTATAGTGAAGTTATTACCCTGACGCAAACTTCTGCCCAAGGGGTCACTCCCGGTGAAAGGATCTCGGCCCTTGCCTCGTCGACTGAGGTGCTGGATATTCACAACCGAATACGACTGTGCAAAACAAAAGAAAACGTCCTTGCAATAACAGCTTTTTGAAAAATATTCCAACAACATCAGAATAGGTTTGTTTAGCTTGCATTGATCCGAATCAATGCAGTCCCATCAATTAATCACACCACAAAAGAACGAAAATATGATGTACATATATGCCATCCGCATTCGCCACTGGGTCCCGTCATCACCCATTAGGTTTCTTAACTAACGACAGAGCGGGGACTGGACTAGCGCGGGTGTAAAACATATACAACATCTACTAGTATATATATCAATATATAATAATCGCTCAAGGCGTGATAAAATGCAACATCACAGAAATGTAATAAGCATCACAGAACAATACAGATAATCTGGGAGCCCCAGGTTTCATAGAGCCGCAACTGAAACCCGACGTTCCCCTGGTCATGTGGATAGCCTGTGCAATGAAATCCTAGACCCTTACGGGTGTGGCAAGTTACCCGCCAAAACCTGAAGTGAGGCAGCCCCCTTCAACAAAGTGAATGGGTCACCCAGCACTTCACGGAATCCGGTAACTTGAGCACCCCTCCTTGGGTCAACCTATACCCCCTACGAGTGCGGCGAATAGCCTGCCAATTCTAGAGTGAAGCCCCCTCCGTCTCAAAGCCATGAGATGCGGGCTCGTTGCCCTCCAGAACCCGGCTATCCATGCACCTCACCGCGGGGTAATCCTAGTACAGAAAAGAAAAATATATACAACGGGTACATCGACCTCAGCCCGGTCGTGCCCCAAAAGAATAATATACAAACAGGCAGTGACGGCAGTCCACATGTCGGACGCTCGCCCCGCAATATCAAATGTACAAATATAACAAAACTGTACTAATATTGCACCAAGCTATCCACCACGACAATCCGCAACATCACAACACAACACAGAATATCAACGTGAATGTCACGTTCGCAAATCCGTCTAAAAGAGCTATAGCGATTAGACAAGATTTACCGATCAAATGACATTCACGGTCACAGATATAATGTAAGTACTGTGAACTAACATATTTAAAATTTTCGATCGACAAAATTTTCCGAAGTGGGCCCCAAGTACAACTGCAGCACTCAAAATAATCTGGGCCAAAAATAAAAATTCCAGAAACCCCAATTCCAAGATAAAAACCACTGTAGAAAATTTGGTGCAAAGAAGCCACAAAATGGCGGCGGAACCACGGACAAAACATGGGTATGGCCGCTGTTCCGCGGCGGTACTATAGCACCATGCTACCAAATTTTTATAGATTTCTTAAAAATGCCTGCCTGTTTTTCTGCAACACTCAAAATAATTTTTCGACCACAAAAAAATTTCGACAGAAACTCAGAAAATGGAAATGCGGTTTCGGAAATTTTGATCGATCGATATTTTAAACATGTTAGAACAAGCTAGTAAAGGTTAATGGCGTGGCTCTGATACCATGTAAGTCTACGGTAGCGCCACGGCCGTCTGTCCGAGGCAAAAATGCGGAAACGAAAACTTTTTCAAAACTTGAAACCGGCGCTATCGCGGACTTTAATCCTGGATCGAACCATTAACCTACAACTAGCAAGCTAGAGAAGGGTTAGAAAGGCTATACCGATCGATCCGTGTCCTTCGGTCTTTGGCCACCATCCTAAGCTCCTCGCGGCATCTCCGATCTCCGGTCTCCTCGTCGGAAGGGCACCACATCAAAGAGTCTTTTTACGGGCTTCCGTCTTTGAACCGAGGCAACTCGGACATGAAGTTTGCTCGCCGACGTGTCCAAGATTGCTGTAGAATATACGTAGAAAACTTTGTCTCAAGGGTTAATCGAAGTTGCCTAATAGGAGTAGAGATGGAAATGAGCTTTGGAGATGAGCTTGGATTTTTCTTTTGTTGAAAAATGAATGAATCAAGCTCTCACAAAATTGGGGCTGCTCTCTTCAAGAGGTTCGGCCAGTGAATGATAATTGAGGAGGAAAAAGGAGGTGATCACAAGCAAAAAGAATGGGTGATTACAAGAAAAAGAAGTCACACCAATATCTTTTCAATTCCTTTCACAATTAATGCACCAAGTGAGCCAATGATGCAAGAAACATCAAGAAGCTTGCTGGAAACTCCTGCAGCCCGCGTGACCACAAAAAGGCCCCTGCCATCACTAATTTCCACTTCGCAAATAAACCCCTCAAAGCAAGAATTTCAGCCAAGAAAAGAAAGAAAGGAAAAATGGCCGAAACGGAAAGCAAACTGGCAACTTCAAAAAGCGATCCCGTAATAAATTACAGGATAACCCCGCGACTGTATATACATACCCGCATTTGTATTCCGACCGAATACAAATGCAATGAGACAAAATCTACACGGTATAATACTAGGATCCGGCTTAAACCAAAGCCCGCTAGAATTATCCGTCCGAACCATGACATGTCCACAAGTGCACGCGTATGTTCGAACCCTGCCATAAATCCATACGGCCTCTACAACGTTTTTCCCGAAACTTGAGAAACTATCTGTGGGGGACTCCAAAGACTCGTCAATACATTGGCTGTGGATTTAACCACTAGCACATCAGTGGTACTAGCTGTACGTAACGGGCTACCAGGTATTGACCAAAAGGGAGGTCGATGAGCGAACTCATCCTGACACCCTACTGAGCCTGTCAGTGACAATATCCGTACAGTCCGGTCCGTTCGTCTATGAGTATCGCATGTCGGGCCTAGGGGGTTGGTAAATGTCAGACCCCCAAAAGCGGTACAAGTCGTGTCGGAGTGTAGCCCAGAACACCCTGAGATACTACTGGAATACCTACCAGTAAATCTCCTGCCTTGGCCAAGGACTTCGTGTAATGGCTCTCCTAGACACAGCGCGATCTCACCTCTAATACCGGGAGAGACGAAACCCCTGCCGATCCGCTCACTGCCTCCATGTGGCTCGAGACTGTACCCAGCTAAAACCTGTTTGCACGACTCCTTTGATCCATGGTAGGGCAGTAATCAAAGCATAGTAGGAACTCACACGAGATAAATAACGATCTCAGGTCGATGAACTAACCTGTATACATGTCACCAGGAAACTGCTATCTTATATCAGGTATAATACCAACTAGCATGTTCCCGGCGAGTCCTGTCCGGTGTACTCATAACCCAATAAGCACCTGTATACATCTTAGGTGAACCAACTGACACCAATGGCTTGTGAGACCGTCCACCGCCCCTCGTCGGGGTCTCGACTGTATACACTAGTCTACTCTGGAGTATCGATGCCCTGTCTCGAAACTCCCTCGACTAGGGACCCTTTAAGGATGTGCTTATAGACCCCCAGCTCCCACGTATATGATCGCCATCATACTGCTGGCAGTCAAGCAAGAATCCTAAGGACTCTATCAACGCGCTATAGTGTCTATAACATCACCTAAAGCATATACACGATGATAAAGATAAACCAGATAGCATACTATCATCACAAGTAAGACTGTCCTACCGGCATAGGTCCTCCCTCAATCATTGCAATCACGTGCTTGCGATCCAATAATTGACTTTGAGGGCACTATGTCCAACATTTCATCTATATCAACTCTGCAAGTATTTTCGAGATGATACGTGCGTCCTAGATCACTCGGAACTGACAGTAAGAGAAGATTTAACATATGAAGAGCGACCAATGATGATTGTGGATCGACGAGAAAAGGTCCTCAAGAATAAAATTATCCCACTAGCACTCGTTTCATGGGGGGATCGTTCGCACGGAGAATCTACTTGGGAAGTTGAAGACGAGATTTGACAGAAGTTTCCACACCTCTTTTCTAATATCCGTGTCTTATTGTATCTTTTCTTGTTCTGGGAATTTCGAGGACGAAATTCTTTTGTAGTTGGGTATAATGTAACACCCTATCACTGTTATACTATTTATTTGGGATATTTCAAATCTTGAGGTAAATTTCTTCCTATTGTTGCTTTTAGGTTGCGAATAATGCAATTAGCAGTTATGGTTATTATCCGACCCGAGCCGCATGGTTGAATCCATCATGGTTCAAGATTACGTCAAATATTTACTAGTACGGAGTATCCATGCAAATTTAGATATTATACACATAATATATTCCACATATCTTTTAATAATACAATATAAAAATCAAATAACATATTTTCATATCTAGCCTTACATGTCATCGTACCCCATATCATGCGGTTACACCCATATATCATGTTCATACCCTGATTGTTAAAACAGACTCGTTATTGATCACTACGTATATTTACGTAGATCCGTACTTAGAGGTATACATTTTTATTGACAGGATATCACACTATGGTTTAAACTTTACATATATTCTCCATATTGAAAAACTAGATTTTTGAATGGATACAGGTAATATTCGGAGCAATCTGGTATTATCTGTAAAATTCTATAATATATATATTATATTATTTTTTTAACTAACATATATAATATAAACCGATATAATATAATAATTATATTAATTAACAAAAAAAATCCCCTTCTCTCTCTTTCGTCTTTGCTTCTCTATCTCTATCTATCTCTCTCTCTTCCTCTCGTCCCCACACTTCTCTCTCTCTCTCTCTCTCTCTCTATTATATATATAATATATAATTTTTATAATAAAATTAAAACCCCATACACCTCTCTCCCTCCTCTCTCGTTCTTCTTTTCCCCGCGAGCAAACCCAGAGCCCTAACCCACGCCCTCTCACCATCGCCGCTCCCTCTCATCACCACCACCCTCTCAACCTCGTCCTCGCCCTCATGTCATCACCCCTCCTCTTCTTCCTCTCCCGACCACCTCGCCTGCATCTTTTCCCGACGCCAAAACCCAACGCCCCTCGCCGGCAACCTCATTCTAGCCAGGAAAACCCATCACCACCATCACCACCGACCTCCTCTTCACCTCTTCGCCTCCCTAGTGTAGGGTTCCCTAGCACGGCAGCAAGGTTTCGGGAAGCATCGTCCATACAAAATTCAAAAATTTACCGTTCTAGCTAACCCTAACCATGAATCGTATACTACAAATCGACGGAATAACATATGTAAACACTTTACATCCTAAGTGAGCAAGGAATACAACCTTTGTATACCAGTCCTTCACTTCAATAGCTCCGTGTACTAGTCCCTTCGCTGCGATCAAGAAGTCCTGGACTCTAGATAGGCTCCGATGAAGAAACGAACATGCTTGCTTCGAAGTCTTCGAGGACGAAGATGATCTACGTCGAGGAGATACTAACCTTAGCTATCTCTTCACTAATCATGGAATTAGTGAAGCAAACACCCTATACTAAATGGCAAGTAGTAGAGAATGATGAAGTAGGAAGTTTGCTCACATTAGAAATCATTTTGTCACATTTTATCTCATATCTCCATTGAAGCTAGAAAGCTTTTTTAGGAGGAAGAAGAAAGAACTCATCATATGAGTTAATCCAAAAGAATTATTGCAACCATGGATGAGTTAAGTCCTCATGCCTAACTCATGTAGAGAATTAACCAAGGGCTAAGATTAAGGGTTGGGTTAACAAATATTTTAAGCAATGAAAAAAGAGTTGAAAAAGTCAATGAGTCCATAAGCTTCTACAAGCTTATCCTTGACTAATTCAAATGTTTTGTGAATTACTTAATGATAAATAAAACCCAAACACAAACCCTAGTATGTTATAAGTCTCATACACCCATCTTGCATGTATCATCATGCATGACACAATTCATGCACACAAATATACATATCTTATTTATACAATGTGCACATCAAGTGAGAAAAGAAATCATAAGTGAGCTAATACTAGTCAATGTAATGTAATATATCTAATATATAATTATACATTAGATTATCAAATCAACTCTTGATTTAATAATCCGGCTATATCACCTATAACCGACTAATATCATATGAATCAACTTATCGAATCAACACTTGATCTGATAACCCGGCTATATCATATATAACCGACCGATATCTCATATCGCGAGAATAGAATACGGTATCTCATATCGTATCAATCTCGGTCCCGTACATATCATATATGTGTTCCTACTCTGTTTCGCTTGAGCCAGGAAACCCCTGTGTAGAACTCTAAAGACTCGTCAATACGCAGGCAGTAGGTGATGATCATATCAAACACCCACAAGCCACAAGCGGTCTGCTAAACGTAACGGCCACCCAGGTATTGAGCGATCAGAAGATCAACAAGCAAGCCTGCTCACACTCCTGTGAATCCAATCAGTAACACTATCGTACAGTCCGGTCTCTTCGCCTGATATGTTGCATATTTTGTTTAGGAGTGGTAAACGTCAGACCCCAGTAACTCGATAAGCCGTGTCGATATGAGGCTCGTAATGGGTCAAGAAACTACTGATAACACTTACCAGTATATCTCTGAAACTTCATTGGCCAAGGACTTCCTGTTATAGCCAATCGAGCACAGCGCAACATCAACTCCCAATACCGGAAGAGACGAAACCCCTCCTATCGCTCATTGCCTCCATGTGACTCGGGACTGTACCCAAAAGCCACCGTTTTGCATGTTCTCTTGAACGTGGTAAGGTGGAAATCAAAGCACAGTGGTAATCACACAAGACTCTATGACGATCTCGGGTCTACAGACTAACCTGTACCAGTGTCACCAGAGAACTGCCATCTGACATTAGGTATAATACCATCTGGGAGTTCTCGGCGAGTCCGTTCAGTGTACCCAGTCTCCACTGAGCACCCGTATACTGTCTCTGATGTCAAACACCAATGGATATGGGATCATCCATCGCCCATCTACATGGGTCGAAAAGCTATACGCTAGTCTACTCTGGTATATCGATGCCCTGTCTCGATACACCCACGACTAGGAACATTTGAAGGATGTACTTAGCGACTACATTGTCCCCACTAGTATGATCTGCATCATAATCCTGGTAGTCAAGTACTCATCCTAAGGGCTTTATCAACATGTAACATAGAGACAATCAGTGTACATGTTAAGATAAAGAGCAACCATATAGCATACTATCATGTCGAGCAAGAAAGTCCTCACTATATATGTCCAAGCATCCACTACAATATACATCGTATGTACAGTAATGGCCTCTAGGGCATACATATAACTAACAATCTCCCACTTGCACTAGGGCCATCTTTTGTAGTATCCAATACCCAACAATCAGCAGTGGTTGAAATATCTCATACTCAACCATCCCATAAAAGTCTCTCCTGGGGATAGGCCTTTGTGAGTGGATCTGCCCTGTTCTCCTCTGTGTCTACTCTCCTGACCTCGATCTCCCTGAAGATCATCCATCTCCATGATCAGGTGATACTGCCTAAGGATATGTCTGGATCACTGATGGGACGGGGGTTCCTAGGCCTAAGCCACAACTCCATTTTCACACAATGGTAGGAACGAAGTTCATCTCATGAACTTATATATATCCAGACTGCCTCTTTGGTAGCATCCTTGGTAGAAATGTATCCAGTCATTATCATCTAGTTTGTCACGGTATCTAGCTTAGAACTCTTCTAACATACTGTCCCTCCACTGAGGGTAAAGACAATGCTTGTGACTGACATTCAGTCGTCCTTACCATCCTGAAAGCTATCCAGTGATTCTCCCCAGGATCGATTGATACAATCTCACTACACCTAGTGAGAATCCTAATATCCACTTAGATCTATCTCATAGATCCAAAACCAAGGATTTAGGAGGTATCACCTTGATCCTATATGGAGAATCCTTGTGATAAGAGGAAATTGACCGAGTGTAGCATAGGAAACACCTTCCCTATCAAGAGTATGTCATCCACGTACAATACGAGAATCACCACCATACTCCCTACTACCTTTTTGTATATACAAGGTTCATCTACCATTTTGATGAATCAAACTCTTTGACTACCACATCAAAACAGATGTTCTAACTCCGCGATTCCTGCTTTATCCCATAAAGCAACTTGCACATGTTTCCGCTGCTCCCACTGTCTACGAAGCCCTCTGGCTGTGTACTTATAGACTCTCTCTTCTAAATCACTATTTAGAAAAGCAGTCATGACACCCAACTGCTAGATATCGTAGTCATGGTATGTAGCAATGGCAAGTAGGATCCGGATGGACTTAAGCATAGGCACTAGAAAAGGTTTCATCATTATCCACACCTGGTCAATGAAGAAAACCTTTTTCAACAAGTCTTAGCTTTGAAAATCTCAACTTTTCCATGTACACCAAGTAATCTTCTCAAGATATACTTGCTCCTGATGGGGATTTAACCCTTCAGATAAAGCAACCAAAGTCCATACTTTGTTGGTGTACATAGATTCCATCTCAGATCGCTTAGCATCCAGCCATTCTCACAGAGTCCCCACTCCTGATGGCCTGATCGAAACTAGTTAGGTCATCATCTCATGATGCAATCCTTGCTCCCACTGTCATAGAAAAAACTGAAGTATCTCCCAGGTGGATGAGGAACCCTACCAGATCGGCGGAGAGGCTGAGGTTCGTCGGGAACTATTGAATACTTCGGTTCTACCAAATCATCAGCTGTGGTTTGTATAGCTGGAACCCCTTCCAGTTCTACCTCATGACCACTAATTTCTTCACAAGAAATTCTCTTTCCCAAAGGTGGCATGCTGAGAAATAAAACACTTTTTGTTCCTCGGTGTGGTAAAAGATATTCCCTTGCGAATGCTTAGGATATCCAACAAACTTCAACAGAACTGACCTTGCCTCGAGCTTGTCCGGATTTTACTTTTAAACATAGGCCGGACAATCCAAATCTTAACATACTTAAGAGATGGGCACTTTCCATACCATATCTCATATGGAGTGGTAGGCACCTGATTTGGTTGGAACCATATTCAATCGGTATGCAGCTTCTCAAGTGCATAACCCCCAAAAGAAAATAGATAACTCAGTAGTACTCATCATAGAGCACGCCATATCACATTAGGTATGATTGCTCCGTCCCGATATACCAACGTGATGTGGTGTATTCGGAGGAGTAATGCTGAGAGAGAATCTCATTCTCCTTTAGAATAGTCCAGGAATTCCATGCTCAAGTATTCTCCTCCCTTATCACATCAAAGGACATAATACTTATACCTGTTTTGGTTCTCTACTTCTAACTTATATTCATTAAATTTCTCAAAAGTTTCAGACTTGTGTTTCAACATGAACATATGTCCGAATCTTGAGAGATCATCAGTGAATGTAATGAAGTACAAAGAACCAGTCCTGGCATGTGTAGACTGTAAGTCCACGTTGCGACCCCCGGTTCTTACGGGGAGGCGGAAACGGTATAAAATCAAAATTTTAACGCAAGAGGCAACATGGACTAAGCTAGGTCGGGATCTTTACCTAAACTAAAACTAGCATACAAAGCTAAAGATATTTAGCTACTCGGATGAAGATGGTTATACCTAAACTTGAACTCCTTCTCTTCAAGCTCCGATGGTGGTTCGATGGCTCCTTCTCGTTGTCTCCGTACGCCGAAGATAGATCCACTTGAAAGCTCCAACCTTTAGCTCCTTCTTCGTTCTTTGAAGAAACTAGTTCACTTGGTTTGCTAAACCTAGTGAACTAGAATGAGTAGAGATGATTTAGAATGGGATTTTATCTATGGTTCTTGATTCTCAACTCATGAGACAAGAGAACCATAGATCAAGAGAGGGAGCAAGAGGTTGAGGGTGAAAGCAAGAGGAGAGCTCAAGAACAAGAGAGAGAATGAGCAAGAAAGAAATTAGCAACTCTTTTGTCTTTCACCCTCTCATAATCCAAAGTGATCATAACTCATCATATCAAAAAAGTCTTATGTGATGGTTAGAAGCAACCATAACCTTATCATGTCATGCACTCATTTTATTCAAATGAGCAAGCAAGAAAAAGTCTTTGGCATGAAATGATAACCATGGTTATCATGATGGTCAACTAGTCAAGCCTAGTCAACCGGTCAACAAGTCAACAAAAGTCAACAAGTCAACAAAGTCAACAAGTCAACAACCATATCACCATAATACTTAATTAATATAATAGTTAATCACATATCATATTCTCATTAGGGTTGAGCAAAAAGTCAAAAAGTCAACGGTCAACTGTCAACAACCCTAATGAGAATCCGCTGTCTGTGCCTCCCTGTCAACTGTGCATACACACCCGCATCCGCGTTCCGAGGAACACGAATGCAAACTGGATAAATCCAATCCCATAAGGTACACTAGGATCTGGCTTAAACCAAAGCCCGCTAGTGTAAACTGTCCGGACACTGTACGTGCACAAGTGCACGGATGTGACCGAACCCTGTCGCAAAACCATGCGACCTGTCGCAATACCATGCGACCTCTACTCTTTTGCCTAAAGGCGAAAAGCTTTCTGTGTGGGACTCTAAAGACTCGACACTACGCTGGCAGTGGGTTTAACCACAGACCGCAAGCGGCACTAGCTGTGCGTAACGGTCCCCAGGTAATGCCGACAAGAAGACCGACGAGGCGAAACCCATCTGAACTCCTACTGAGCCTGAGTGTGACATTCTCCGTACAGTCCGGTCTGTTCTTCTGATACATCGCATGGCGGGCCTAGGGGGCGGTAAACGTCAGTCCCCCAATAGCGGTACAAGTCGTGCCGGAGTGAAGCCCAATACACCCTGAGATAACATTGGAAACCTACCAGTATATCTCGTTTGCCCTGGCCAGGGACTACTCGTGTAATGGCTCTCCTAGACACAGCGCGATGTCAACCCCCAATACCGGGAGAGACGAATCCTGTCTAACCGTCACTGCCTCCAAGTGCTTCGGTACTGCACCCAACCACTACCTGTTTGCACGACTCCTTTGAGCCGTGGTAGGGTAGTGATCAAAGTACAGTGGGAACACACTCGAAGCAGAGTGACAGTGTCAAGTCAGCGGACTAAGCTGCACTCATGTCACCTGGGAACTGATAACTGACGATAGGTATAATACCAACTAGTCAGTTCCCGACGAGTCCTGTCCAGTGTACCCGTAACCTAACGAGCACCCGCATACTATCTCAAGTACGACGTACTGACGGCTGTGGGACAGACCGTCTCCCACACTGGGATGAGAAGCGCATGCGCTGGTCTACTCCGGAGTATCGATGCCCTGTCTCGATAGTCCTGCGACCAGGGACCTGCATAAGGATGTGCTTATAGATTACCCAGCCCCACTAGTGTGACGGCCATCACATCGCTGGTAATCAAGCAAAGATCCTAAGGGCTCCACTAATGTGTATAGGTGATATACTAAAATAAACACATGTACACATTGAAGCAGAAACAAACCAAGTAGCATACTACTATTTTGAGCAAGATTGTCAATACAAGGTGAATATCCCAAGCTTCCATTAAGTAATATACATACTAGTATGATACAGTAATGGCCTCTAGGGCATATACACTAACAATCTCCCACTTGCACTAAGGCCATGTACTGGCGTATCGTAGACCTATCATCTCGATCAGCCGCTCGAACTGAGTCTGGGGCAAGGCCTTGGTGAATGGATCTGCAGTGTTATCTTCTGATTTTACTCTCTTTACCTCGATCTCCTGGCGATCAATGATCTCCCTG
Source organism: Agapanthus africanus (assembly GCA_030015575.1). Lineage (NCBI taxonomy): Eukaryota > Viridiplantae > Streptophyta > Magnoliopsida > Asparagales > Amaryllidaceae > Agapanthus > Agapanthus africanus. The sequence goes on along the minus strand of CM057342.1, from coordinate 662,864,061 downwards.
ATCAGGTGGAACCGCCTCAAAATGTGCCTGGACTTCTGATGGGACCTTGGTTCCTTCGCTAAAGCTATAGCGCCGTTGTTGTCACAATACAGCGGTATTGGATCAACACTGGTAGGAACCACCTGAAGTTCCGTGAGGAACTTCTTCATCCAGACAGCTTCCTTTGCGGCATCGCAAGCAGCTATGTACTCCGCTTCCATGGTTGAGTCAGCAACGGTTTCCTGCTTGGAACTCTTCCAGCAAACCGCCCCTCCATTGAGGGTAAAGACATAACCCGACATGGACTTGGAGTCATCCTTGTCACTCTGGAAGCTGGAGTCAGCAAAGGCCTCAATCTGGAGGTCTTTTCCGCCATACACCAAGAACATCTCCTTAGTCCTTCTCAGGTACTTGAGAATGTTCTTTACTGCTATCCAGTGTTTCTCCCCTGGGTCCGACTGATACCGGCTTACAACGCTCAATGCGTATGCTACATCTGGTCTGGTACATAACATCGCATACATAATAGAGCCTACCGCAGATGCGTAGGGTATTGATGACATGCGAGCCCTTTCCAAATTAGTCTTGGGAGACATCTCTTTGGAGAGGGTGATTCCGTGACAAGCCGGTAGATTACCGCGCTTGGAATCTTCCATACTGAATCGTTTCAGTATGGTGTCGATGTACCTTGACTGTGAAAGTCCCAACATCCTTTTAGATCTATCACGATAGATCTGGATCCCCAGAATGTAGTTGGCATCGCCCAGGTCCTTCATGGAGAACCTCTGTGACAAGAATCCTTTGACTGACTGTAGCATAGGAATATCATTTCCTATTAGGAGAATGTCATCGACGTACAAGACGAGGAATACCACATTTCTCCCTACAATCTTACTGTAAATGCATGGTTCATCTGGGTTTTTGACAAAGTCGAATTCTTTGACAGTATCATCAAAGCAGATGTTCCAACTCCGCGATGCCTGCTTAAGTCCATAGATGGACTTGAGCAACTTGCATACTTTACCGCTGCTCCCACTCTGATTGAAACCCTCTGGCTGATCCATATAGACGCACTCTTCTAAATTTCCATTTAGGAAAGCCGTCTTAACGTCCACCTGCCAGATCTCATAATCGTGGAAGGCAGCAATGGCAAGAAGGATCCGAATGGATTTAAGCATGGCTACCGGAGAAAAAGTCTTGTCATAGTCCAAACCAGGTCTTTGACGAAAACCCTTTGCAACGAGCCTAGCTTTATAGGTTTCAACCTGCCCATCTACACCAATCTTCTTTCTGAAGATCCATTTGCAGCCTACGGGTTTTACCCCTTCTGGAGCAAAGTCCAAAGTCCAAACTTTGTTGGTGTACATGGACTCCATCTCGGTCCGCATTGCATCCAGCCATTTTACCGAGTCACCGCTCTGAATGGCTTGCTGGAAGCTAGTAGGCTCATCATAATCTATGATGCAATCCTCTCTATCCCCGTCTATGAAAAAACCGTAGTATCTCTCGGGCGGATGAGACTGCCTACTACTCCTGCGGAGCGGCGTAGGAATGTCCGGTTCCCCTGAACCTTCTGGTTCTACTAAGGTTTCAGTAATAGCTTGTGGTTCTGGAATTTCTTCCAGTTCTATTGCGCTCCCACTTATCTGATTTTCTAAAAACTCAGTTTCCAAGAAGCGGGCATGACGAGAAACAAGGACTTTTTGCTCCTCTGCGTAATAGAAAAGATACCCCTTGGAGTTCTTTGGGTATCCCACAAACTTGCACTGTACTGAGCGTGCCTCGAGCTTGTCCGCATGCTGCTTTTTTACAAAAGCCGGACATCCCCATGTCTTAAAGGATTTAAGACAGGGTCTCTTCCCACTCCACATCTGGTATGGTGTGGTAGGCAATGTCTTAGTAGGAACTTGGTTCAAGAGATGTGCAGCTGTTTCCAGTGCATAACCCCAGAAAGATCGCGGTAACTCAGCCTTACTCATCATGGAACGAACCATATCTAATAGGGTTCGATTCCTTCTTTCCGATACACCGTTGTGTTGTGGTGTGTATGGAGGAGTACGCTGAGAGAGAATTCCATTCTCTTTTAAGTAGTCCAGAAACTCGGCACTTAAGTATTCACCACCTCGATCCGATCTTAGGATCTTGATACTTTTGCCTGTTTGTTTTTCTACTTCATTCTTATATTCTCGAAATTTCTCAAAGGCCTCGGATTTGTGCTTCATTAAGAAGACATGTCCAAACCTAGAGAAATCATCTGTGAAAGTAATGAAGTATGAATAACCGCTTCGCGCATGTGTAGACATTGGACCACACACGTCACTGTGTATAAGTCCCAAGAGCTCGCTCGCTCTTACTCCGTGTCCAGTGAACGGAGTCTTTGTCATCTTTCCCATGAGACAAGATTCACAAGTGGCATAAAACTGGTACTCGAACGGATCCAAGTATCCTTCTTTATGTAACTTAGTCAACCGTGTCTCATTGATGTGACCCAGTCTACAATGCCATAAGAAAGCCTGATTTAATTCTGTAGACTTTCTTTTAAGTGTGTTCTGGACACTGAATATCTGAGCTTGATTCAATACGTATATACCATTATTTAATGTACCTGACCCAATCAGTGCTTGATTTAGGTGGATGTTTACTACATCGCTTACAAAAGCAAAATCATATCCTTCCTTAGAAAGTAAGGATACAGATATGATATTGCAAGTCGCACCTGGTACATACAAACAGTCACGCAGAATCAATATCTGCCCAGTTGTCAGTCCTAGGTGATATTCCCCTACGGATACAGCATCCATGCTCATTCCGTTAGCAACCCTGAGAGTCATATCACCTTTCCTGATAACCCCACGGTTTCTCAGACCCTGTAACGAATTACAGATATGAGATCCTGATCCGGTATCCAATACCCAGGAAGTAGGGTTAACTGACAAACAGTTCTCAATTACAAACACACTCGAAGCCGAAGCCACAACATGCTTCGAATTCTGGCTACAGGCTTTACAAGCCCTGCAATCTTTCTGCCATAGTTCATTCCCGTTACAATAGGAACATCCCTCTTTTACTATATCCAGTCCTGAAACTTTTGCCCTTGTTTTTCCTTTTTCTTCCCTGGTTTCTTTCAGGGTATAAGCAGAGGGCAGGGACTGTAGAATTAGGTCAGTACTTGACCCATTCTCCAACGTGGTCTCCAGGTCCGTGAGCTCAATATAGCTGGTCTCTGTAAGGACGTTGCCCCTTACAGATGACCCGACAGCCAACCTCGCTTGAAGCAATTCGTTCGAGGTCTCATATCTTGCGATACGAGATTGCTCTCCATATAAAACTTTGTTATGGAGGAAGACAGAAACTGAGTCCATCTTCTCGTGCTGCCTCTGGTTTGCACCATCAACTGAGGCTAACACGAGGCACTTGGCTTTCGCACAATCCTTTTCCGATGTCCTGCGGATGTGAACATCCGTGACAGGGGAAACTGGACCTGAGACAGCAGGGTTTTGATTAGTTAAGAGGCGTTCCCGCTTGTCATGGGCAATGGACATCTGGACAGACCTTTGCCAGTCATAACAGTCAGGTTCAGTCATATTATTATCTAGATGTAACCTAGGCGTGGTCACAGGGTCGCTGCAATTAAGAGAGAGAAGAAGAAACACTCAGCATGATGCTCTTGCAAGTTTAGAGTGGTTTTTAGTTTGTCTAAACAGGATGGCTCCCACTGTTTCTCGAATCCCTCCTCAAACCATAAAGAAAGAATTAGTCGGGATCAATCCCACCGCACAATACTTGCTTAACCGTTCAGCCAGGCCGGTGTCGGTACTTCGAGGGAGGTTTTCCAACGCTTTCGCGAAGTTCCTTAATTAAAGAACCTCTTTTCCCTGGGGACGTAGCCCCGCTAACACCTTTCTAGGCACCTACTAGGTTTATAGCATTGATCGTTTAGTGAGAAATTTCCCGAGGAGTAGCATATACTCACAGTAGGATCGGGATCCAAATATCATCGCGTGACGAAACTGAAGGAATCCTACCAGAATCATCACACTCCAAATGGTATGCAAATCTAGCAAGTTTCAGTACTTATGAAACTCCCGATGTATATTTTTGCCCCATGCTCTTATGACCTTGACTAAGGCCAACAAATCATAAGTCACATGTCAAGTTCTACCCGTCGTTGTCCAGGTTAATTTGAATCCACCCGTATATACCCTTGACTAAGGCCAACAAGGTAATACGACTGTCCCAAACCAACGCATTCTATCTATGCAACATATGAATACCCACCAGCTACCAAACACTGTGCCTTGACTAAGGCCAACAAACACAGCTTGAATACTGTTGAATATTCATATGAAACGACGGAGGGCTACGAATGGTTTTGGCGAAACCGTGAACGTAGTGAACTTGATTTAGTCGATGGAACGAGATAGCTTTTAAATGGAGTGGCTCAAACTCCGCATTTTAAAAGTTTGTTTTGAAAAGAACCGAGTGGTTTTTCGAAAATGTTCCAACGACTTATACTTGGTTTATTTTCTTGCATTAGTTCTTTTAATGCATGTTTTGCTTGCATTAGTTCTTTTAATGCGTGATATTCTTGCATTAGTTCTTTTAATGCGTCCCATCATTTAATCCTACCATTGCAGAAAACAACCAAAATATGACGTACGCTTATGCCATTCGCATTCGCCACGGGGCCCCGTCATTACCCGTTAGGTTACTTAACTAACGACAGAGCGGGGGCTGGGCTAGCGCGTCTGTAAAACATAAGCAACGCCTAAATAATATCATATATAGATATACTGCAATGATAAACATTTCAGATCACAGATAAATACATTGGATATACTAGGAATCTGTAATTTGTACGAGCCTGTAACAAAAACAGATTACACGGTCGCGGTGAATAGCCAATACCCCACCCAAGACCCCTACGGGTGCGGCAAACTACCCGCCAAGTACCCGAAGCGTAGCAACCTCCCTCATCTCCATGAGTAGGCCACTCGACACTTCGGCATACCCGGTAGTTTGTGCACCCCTCCATGGGTCTATCCTAGGAGCAAAAACAGTAAAAAGAAATTATACAATGACGGCTACAACCCCGACCCGGTTGTGCGGCCATACAAATAATTATTACATCAATTTACAAATTTACATGAATTGCAAGAAAAGAAAACTCTCGTCTCACAACCCCCGGCTATTCACCCGCGACAATCCAACATATTTATATACACATTCCAGCACATTACAGATCATGTATAACCCCGACCAATCGACTTATAGCGATTGGCCGACGTTCAATACATGCAAACATCACAGATATAACCATCATAGTCAAAGTGCAGTGAAGTTCGGAAAAAATACGGAATTATAGGACCCCAAAAGGAAATTTCTTTTCTGGAAAATCTGGGCACATATAATATATTTCAAAAATCCCAAAACCAACACAGACACACACTGCACGAAAAACGATGCACAGAAGACGACAAAGCGCGGCGGTTCCGCGGCGGATGCCTAGCTCGCGCGGCGGAAGGGCGGCGGTTTGGACGAATTACTGTATCGTTTTTCTTGGGTGTTCACACAAAACCCTGAGCCGAATTTACAAGTGTAAAGTTTTTCATTTTGAGCCAAAAAAATTTCAACAGAAACTCAGTTTTTTTGTAAAAGTTCGGTTTTTGGATTTTTCCGGTTCCGAACTTCGTTACACTTCACTACCAAGCTAGTTTAAGTTTAGTTAGGCTCTGATACCACTGTAAGTCCACGTTGCGACCCCCGGTTCTTACGGGGAGGCGGAAACGGTATAAAATCAAAATTTTAACGCAAGAGGCAACATGGACTAAGCTAGGTCGGGATCTTTACCTAAACTAAAACTAGCATACAAAGCTAAAGATATTTAGCTACTCGGATGAAGATGGTTATACCTAAACTTGAACTCCTTCTCTTCAAGCTCCGATGGTGGTTCGATGGCTCCTTCTCGTTGTCTCCGTACGCCGAAGATAGATCCACTTGAAAGCTCCAACCTTTAGCTCCTTCTTCGTTCTTTGAAGAAACTAGTTCACTTGGTTTGCTAAACCTAGTGAACTAGAATGAGTAGAGATGATTTAGAATGGGATTTTATCTATGGTTCTTGATTCTCAACTCATGAGACAAGAGAACCATAGATCAAGAGAGGGAGCAAGAGGTTGAGGGTGAGAGCAAGAGGAGAGCTCAAGAACAAGAGAGAGAATGAGCAAGAAAGAAATTAGCAACTCTTTTGTCTTTCACCCTCTCATAATCCAAAGTGATCATAACTCATCATATCAAAAAAGTCTTATGTGATGGTTAGAAGCAACCATAACCTTATCATGTCATGCACTCATTTTACTCAAATGAGCAAGCAAGAAAAAGTCTTTGACATGAAATGATAACCATGGTTATCATGATGGTCAACTAGTCAAGCCTAGTCAACCGGTCAACAAGTCAACAAAAGTCAACAAGTCAACAAGTCAACAAAAGTCAACAAGTCAACAACCATATCACCATAATACTTAATTAATATAATAGTTAATCACATATCATATTCTCATTAGGGTTGAGCAAAAAGTCAAAAAGTCAACGGTCAACTGTCAACAACCCTAATGAGAATCCGCTGTCTGTGCCTCCCTGTCAACTGTGCATACACACCCGCATCCGCGTTCCGAGGAACACGAATGCAAACTGGATAAATCCAATCCCATAAGGTACACTAGGATCTGGCTTAAACCAAAGCCCGCTAGTGTAAACTGTCCGGACACTGTACGTGCACAAGTGCACGGATGTGACCGAACCCTGTCGCAAAACCATGCGACCTGTCGCAATACCATGCGACCTCTACTCTTTTGCCTAAAGGCGAAAAGCTTTCTGTGTGGGACTCTAAAGACTCGACACTACGCTGGCAGTGGGTTTAACCACAGACCGCAAGCGGCACTAGCTGTGCGTAACGGTCCCCAGGTAATGCCGACAAGAAGACCGACGAGGCGAAACCCATCTGAACTCCTACTGAGCCTGAGTGTGACATTCTCCGTACAGTCCGGTCTGTTCGTCTGATACATCGCATGGCGGGCCTAGGGGGCGGTAAACGTCAGTCCCCCAATAGCGGTACAAGTCGTGCCGGAGTGAAGCCCAATACACCCTGAGATAACACTGGAAACCTACCAGTATATCTCGTTTGCCCTGGCCAGGGACTACTCGTGTAATGGATCTCCTAGACATAGCGCGATGTCAACCCCCAATACCGGGAGAGACGAATCCTGTCTAACCGTCACTGCCTCCAAGTGCTTCGGGACTGCACCCAACCACTACCTGTTTGCACGACTCCTTTGAGCCGTGGTAGGGTAGTGATCAAAGTACAGTGGGAACACACTCGAGGCGGAGTGACAGTGTCAAGTCAGCGGACTAAGCTGCACTCATGTCACCTGGGAACTGATAACTGACGATAGGTATAATACCAACTAGTCAGTTCCCGACGAGTCCTGTCCAGTGTACCCGTAACCTAACGAGCACCCGCATACTATCTCAAGTACGACGTACTGACGGCTGTGGGACAGACCGTCTCCCACACTGGGATGAGAAGCGCATGCGCTGGTCTACTCCGGAGTATCGATGCCCTGTCTCGATAGTCCTGCGACCAGGGACCTGCATAAGGATGTGCTTATAGATTACCCAGCCCCACTAGTGTGACGGCCATCACATCGCTGGTAATCAAGCAAAGATCCTAAGGGCTCCACTAATGTGTATAGGTGATATACTAAAATAAACACATGTACACATTGAAGCAAAAACAAACCAAGTAGCATACTACTATTTTGAGCAAGATTGTCAATACAAGGTGAATATCCCAAGCTTCCATTAAGTAATATACATACTAGTATGATACAGTAATGGCCTCTAGGGCATATACACTAACATAGACAGGGAACCTTCATACATCATCATGTATCAATCCCAAGAGTTCACAAACTCTTTCTTTGGTTCCAATAAACGGAGCTATGGTCATCTTATCTTTGTGACATGACTGGCAAGTTTCACAAGATGTAAATTCAAACAGATTTAAATATGCATCTTTATTTAACTTTAGCTAGTCGGGTCGCATTGATATGACCTAGTCTACAATGCCTCAAGAAAGATTCATTCATTTCTGAACTCTTACTCTTGTGTGTGTTCTGTACGTTAAGAACTGTGGTTTGATTTAGAACGTATATGCTTTTAGATAACGTGCCTGAACCGATCAACTTTTGATATAGGAAATATTCAAAACATTATCCAACAATACAAAATTATATCCTTCTTTATTTAATAAAGAGACTGATATGATATTGTATATCAGGTTCGGTATCTAATAACATTCGTTCAAAATCAATGCATTTTGTAATACAGGGTGATAACTGCCAAGAAACTTGGCTGCAACACTTGCACCATTTCCAACTCTTGAAACTTATCACTCATTCTCAATTCTCTACCTATCTGTAGCTCATGTAACATATTACATATATGGGATCCTGATCCGGTATCTCATACCCAGGACATAGAGGATACTGAGAAACAGTTCTCGGTAATGAACATACCCGAAAAAAATGTATCAACATACACTTTCTTCGTTTGGGTGGCACGGGAATTCCGGTAATCCCCTATTTCCTGCTCGGTCTTATAACAATTATAAGTTAGAGCGGGACCAACGTTCCCCTAGCTCAGTATAACAAGCGGGTTCGGTCAATACATCTGTATTATTATCTTGATTAAGGCGTGATATGGTCGCTACCTGGAGAGAGAGAGAGAAGAAAACACTCAGCGTATGCTCTTGCAAGATTAGATTGGTTATTAATTTATCTAATCAGGATGGCTCCCACTGTTTTAGTCAAATCTTCCTTCAAACCCTAAAAGGAAAGACTAGCCGGGATTAATTACACCTTACAAGTTCGCCAATCTTTCAGCCAGGCCAATCTCGGTACTTTGAGAGAGATTCCCCGTGCTTTCGCATGGACCTAATTAAAATAAATCTCATTTTCCCATAGGAGTAACCCCGTTGACACCTTTCTAAACACCTACTTGATCGGCTAATTGTGATGTGTAAAACTCTCCCGGGAGTAACTCTTACTCGCAGTGGGTATCGGGATCCAACTATCTCATAGGAGATATGCAATCTCATTGCAAATTTCAACACTTGAAATTCCCGATAATATTTTTCCCCGAACGATCTATGATCTTGACAAGGTCAACAAACCATAGATCGCAAGTCAAGTTCAACCTGTCATTTCCCGATTGAATTAAACCTACCCGCATGACCCTTGACAAGGTCAACAAGGTCGCACGACTACCCTAATCTAATCGCATCATATGCTTATGCAGATAAGCACTAATCAGCTACCGCACACTACGTCTTGACAAGGTCAACAAACGCAGCACAAATTCTAACTGTTACTTATCTGAAATGACGGAGGGCTACGATAGGTTTTTAAGAAAACTCTTTGCGTAATGAAATTGATATTGTCGTAGAATCGAATGATTTTGAAAAGGAGTGCTTTTGAGGCTTTTACTAGTTTTGCTAAAGAGGTCACTCCCGGTGAAGGGGTCTCGGCTCTTTCCTTATCGAATAAAGTGCAGGATATTTCACAAATACCACTATGCAAAGCAAAAACTATAAAGCAATCAAAAGACAAATCGAGTTTGTAGCATCTGCTAGTTTTGCTAAAGAGGTCACTCCCGGTGAAGGGATCTCGGCACTTTCCTTATCGAATAAGGTGCTGGATATTCTACAGGGAATACCGCTATGCAAAAGAACTAGAGCTACCAGTTTTCGAGACAAGTTTCTACAACATCTTTAGATTTCTTTTATTTCATTAATCTCATTAATGAAGTCCCATTTAATTATGCTTCCCAAGCATCACATATGAAACGAAAGCAGTAATATATAATATAAGCATTTGTCTCAGAATATAATCAATGATCACATCACAGAATATCGCAGCAGAACACAACATATGAAATATTGGATATACTAGGATTTCCATGTTTTAGATTAAGCCTGTATAAAACACGGATTCCACGGTCATGATGAATAGCCAATCCCACACCCCTAGACCCCTACGAGAGTGGCAAGAAACCCTACCAATTCTAGAGTTAGGAGACCCGGTCTCGACTCCTCGAGATGGTCTCCCACTGGACCCTAGAACCCGGTCACTTGTACTCCCCGCCTTGGGTCTATCCTAATATGGAAAAGTAAATAATATATAATGGTGACATCATCCTCAACCCGGAAGTGCCCCAATAAAAGAATATTACATACAATGAATTTTACATGAATGAAAAACTCTCATCTCACATAAAACCCTCGCCTATTCAATCACGATGATCCAATATAACATATCACAGCAACACATAACATCACATGTCATCAACGTAAGTAAATATGCATATCCCAATTGTCGTTGACATATCGCATCGAAACCGGCGATACACCATATATTACACTTACAGTCGCAGAAAAGAAAGTGAAAAACTACAACAGTTGGAATCTGCAACCACCTTAGACATCATATGCCTAACCAAATGAATTCCTTAGACATCGCATGTCTAACAATTATAAACCCCGCATTTTAGTCTCGATATTCAAAACACCTTTTAATATCTAGTCGGGCAATTCAACAAGATTCCTGACATCCTGATCGAATGCTCATCGGAAACTTTAATAGACGGCCGCACCCCCCGATACCGTCGACGAAGTGCACTAAGGCGGAACACCGCTGCCGCGAGCACCCGAACGGACGCTTTTGGCGGCGGGGTTCTCCTATAGTCACTTGGTCAGGGCTATGGGGTGTGGCTATCTATTAAGTTTACCCGGCGAGTATCCACGTACACTACGTGATTGCGACGGACTTTTGATCACATCAAAATCTCGTGGCAACCGATCAAATGAGACTGAAGTGCTAGATTTATAACATTCAAATTAGTTATCTCATAACTCATGTGGATTCCAAATATTGTATCCCATCATATGATACCCGGACGACGTTAAACTTTTCGATCGAATCATCAAAGTCCCACAATTTCCCGACAGCTCAACACTTGAGCACAGTCAATAATATCCAGAAGATGCCACGGTACCTATGAACCAGCCGTAGAAGGGTCAAACCAATGCCTCACATGTGACAACGCTGAACTACCACAAACCCTAGGGTTTAGCGGCAGTTCTGACGGCTACATAATCAAGTTAAGGTTTCGTTCTTCTAGAGGGTCCACAGAATCACTTGCATATTTTTCCGAATACGTTAAACTTGGAAAAATGGGTTTTTGACATTCGATCGAACTTTTTAACTTCGCCTAGACAATATGTGAATCACCCGAAACAATGTTAAAACTACGCACTCCGAATTATTTATAGTGTAAGATTACATCACATGCAAAATTAGCAAAAACAAACAACACCTGAAATATCAAAACCAAGTCACTTGAACACAGTCAAAATTTCAGAGGGGGGCTCGGATTTGGCCGAGATCTAGGGTATGGTGGCTGGCCACTTTTTCATGAAACCCCCTGAGATTTTCACAGTGTTCATATTATATCACATACAACACTCTATACTTGTTTTTAAAAAAATTTGACAAATATTTAAAATCGACATAAACATGATTTTCGCGTTTCAAGTTTCAGAGTATTTCGGTTTCGTAATCTTAACAAAATCCGTATAAATTTATAGCATGGCTCTAATACCACTGCAGGGTTCCCTAGCATGGCAGCAAGGTTTCAGGAGGCATCGTCCATGCCAAATTCAAAAAATTTCCGTTCTAGCTAACCCTAACCATGAATTGTATACTACAAATCGACGGAATAACATATGTAAATACTTTACATCCTAAGTGAGCAAGGAATACAACCTTTGTAGACCGGTCTTTCACTTCAATAGCTCCGTGTAGTAGTCCCTTCGCTACGATCAAGAAGTCCCGGGATCTAGATAGGCTCCGATGAAGAAACGAACATGCTTGCTTCGAAATCTTCGAGGCCGAAGATGATCTACGTCGAGGAGACACTAACCCAAGCTATCTGTTCATATCAGAATTTTGCATTATTATATCGCCCATTCTTAATCACATTACAGATAAATAGGTGCTTTTGATCCATGTCTGCTAAATAGTTGCAGGTTACAGGTTCTCAGATCATTACAGTGAAATTCATGAAAAGACGCTACAAATGTGAGAGTACGACCAATAATAGATGAATCTGTATGATGCCGCCTACCATTTCAAGGAACAACTGAAAATCATTAGACAGTTCAATGCACAAAATTCAAGGGCAGCACAAGATTCAAGACTTCAACGTGAAGCTGACGGCAAAAAGTCCACAACATTCTGCACTGTGGAAATCTGGAAGAAAATAGAAAAGATTCTGTGGAACCAAGTGAAGAAAACAGAATGAAAAAGCAACATGAAGCAACCTTAGAAGATTGATGCCAAGATCCCACAATATGGCCGTGGAACCGCGGCCAAACATGCCTTTCCGCCGCGGAACCGCGGCCATATAGTGCACGTGTCGGTGCATGTGTCGGTGGGTGTCGATGCTTTGACCCGGTTTTCTTAGGGTAGTCTTGTAAATTCAAATGTGGATCAGATTGTAACCTAGGGTTTTTTCCTATCTATAAATAGGAAAGCCAAAAGCCTAATTAGGCATGTCTCTTTTTAATTCAGTTGTAATCGTTGAGAGGTCATCAATAAAAGTAAGCCTTTTTATTTTTATCTTGCATTTTTTTATCCGAATTCAATTCCTGCAATTTTCTTTAGCTATTCTTTTATTATCTACAACTTAGATAGTCTTTTAAAATAAGATATAAAAATGAATTCTATTGTCACTTTCCTAATGAGTGAGTAATTCCTCACTTGTTAGGGTTAGGATAGGGAAGATTTGAGAGAAGGAAATCTCTCTCACTCCTTTCTTTGCCCATATAATTTTTATAATACGGACTCTATTTAATTCAACCACACACCGCTCACTACGGCACCCTATCCTAAATGATAGCGGTGATTCCCTAGTTAGACCGATTGTGGTTGAATTAACTAGAGGTTAGGGCTAAAAGCCAAGAAAGGACGGACAAGGAAAAAAAGGAAGAAACTAAGTTTCTTCCTAACCGTGCTAATCTCCTTTGTTGACTATTACCTTAACACCTATATTCTTAACTAGGGCATTAAAAGCAGTGAGTATAATCCCTATTCCAAACTAACCTAATCCTAACCCTAGCAAGCATTTAAATCAATTTAATCTCATTCTTAGATCTTAAAACAAAACCTACCAAAAATAGGACTTAACTCGTTAGAACTTAAAGAAAGAACACAATTTTCCTGTGGACCGACCTGTACTCAACCATCTAGCTACCAAGCGACACCGTCTTGATTGCGGTATTCTATAATTTAAAACACGTACGTAAAAACGCGAACAATCAAATGACGTCGTTGCCGGGGAGACGGTAGTCTCTTTCTTTGTTTAATTTCGGGTTAATAAAAAAAAATTAAAATTATAAAAATTGAAAAATTTTAAAACAAAAATAAAAATAAAAATAAAAATAAAAATCATCTTGTTATTTTTGAAAGGTTTTTGTGCAAGTGTGCAGGCTTGGAGCAAACTCTGTTACAGATTTGGAGCAAATTCAGTGAACAAATCAATATTCAGGAGATCTAGACAGAAAGAGGAGAACCCACTCAGCACAGGGAAAAAGTCAGAAGATCCAAACTCACTGATCCGCCGCGGAACTGCGGCAGAAGCAAGGGTTTGACCGTGGAACCGCGGTCAATTGGTGACGTCAGCACCTAATTTTCTCTGTAAGTATTTCTTTTCTCCTCTCCTCTCCTCTCCTCTGCACTCCACTGAAAAAAAATTCCTGCAGGTTTCTTTGCATAGATTCTCTTTCCCCCTATCCAATAAATTGTTTTTGTGCAGGATTCTTTGCGCTGCCAGAAGAAAAAAAAAAATTTGCAAGTGTTTTAGATTTTTTGGTGTGTTACTACTTTGCATAATTAATACGGAATCTAAGAGGCTATAACACCAATCAAGATTGGGTGGGGATTTCATCACCCTTCCTAAGACCCCAAAAATCACTAAAAGCATATGCATCACTCTTGAGCTTAATTAAAAATATCTGGACTCAGCCAACTAAGGACTGTCGTGCTCATTAGGACAGAGAAAGGTTGTGGGCATTCAATCGTTTATCTAAACTTCACTTTGTGGTGCTTAGGCTAGACAAGTAAGAAAGATAACTTTAAAAGGCTCGTCTCACGGTGATTCGTGAGCGGAACCCACCTTTCTTCATTTGTGCTTACTTGGCCACAATTGGCAGTGAAGAGACGATTTGAGGGTTATCTCACAACTTGTCACTTTGGAACAGTTAGGAGCAGTCTAGTGGACTTAGAAGACCATAGCTCTAGATTTGATTGTGCATGTTTTAAACTGTGATTGTTTGAAGTAAGTCCGTACACATTCTTGCAAAAACTCTTTCTAAAAAAAACACTTTCAAAACTCCAAAAACAAACAATTTTTTTTTATAAAAATATTTTTTTAAAATGAAAAAAATCACATTCTTTTTCTTCCCCTTTCTCTCATCACAACATGGGTACCCCACATCGCAAAACTCTTGCCGAACTTTGGTACCCATAACCAGACATTACTTCATACGGTTTTTGTTTTGGTCGAATTTCGAACGACCCCTCCATGCCCAAAATTTCTTTGAAAGATCGGATAGACGCGTCTAGGACAACCAATTGGACTCCGCAATCCACCTTATATCAACCATTTCAACCTTCACCACCTTCTTACGTTGATACTCCTTTTTTGAGTCCTGTTATAACTCCAAAACCCATGTCATTGCTGAACATATTGAACAATCTCGTAACCGATCTTTCACTCATTTCACCACTGCGAATTCTTCGGATCAACAATTCCATTCACCTTCTTATCCAAATGTTGATCCTACTCCTGTCCAACCATTCAATTCCTACCAGTCCTACCCGACTTTTGCACCTTCCCTAGACATTGCTTCTACACAGCCATTTGGGAGTTTCACGTATCCAAACAATTTTGAATCTTTTACTAAAACCCCTTCACAACCCTTGTCTAGTCTGGAACAGTCGTTGGAAGACTTTATAGTAGCGTCATGCCAACAAATGATGGATTTGAATGCGTCCATGACCGCCCTTATACAACATAGTGACCCGGTAGCTAGTTTCCAACTAGCTCCAAATTTTCTAATGTATGATGAGGCGGTTGGACAGATTGAGAATTTGAGTGGAGAGAGTGAGCTGTGCACCCTTCGAAATCAAACCTACCTATCTCCAATTGAATCCCACAACTCCGGTTTTGAATGTCTATCAAGTGTCCCAAATGATTCACCAATTGTAAATAGAACGTTTAATGAGTTGTGCAACTTTGTAGTGTTTGATTTACCTGATTGTGAAGCGTCCCTTTCGAGTGAAGCCACACCCAATCCTTTTGACCTCTACACCTCCACTATAGAACATGAATTAATTGATACCCATGGTTTTGATGAGGTGTCTGAGAAACTTGATTTTCACTTGATCAAGGATATTGACGCAGGGAATATTTTGGATGATGAACCAGCAATTTTGGATGAGCTTTTCTTTCCAATTCATCATCCCGAGACATTAAATGTTTCTCCCGAACTTCATATGCATCTTGATTTTGATGAGAATTGCATTGATAAGCTAAATTTTGAGGAGAATATTGAGGAAATTATTGAGGATGAAGCAGTTTTACTTGAGGAGACGGATTTTCCAATTCATTCTATCCCTTTCATTGACTGCGCACACCCTCCTGAATCTTTAACCGATACCCTTCCTCACTCACTTCCCTCCATCCTCGCTCCGACCTTGCAAGAAACCGTTACACTTTCATTTTCAATGTCTGGTTTACCAAGTTCGACGTACCTATGTTTTATCACGAATCTTGAGGGATTTGACCTCATTTCTCAGTGGGTTGATAGATTAGCACAATCGCTTTTTACACATCGGTCATTACAAATTGTGCTAATTTATACACTCTATCTCCACCCTCAAGTTCGTATTCAACTTCTTTCTCCCACTTTCTCTGGTTCTTCTTCTAATCTTTCTTTAATGATAGCGAGTGTTAATGAATCACAATCCGATATTTTGAGTTCGATAATTCTAGAAAAACAACTTGATTTATACTCCTTTGAGAATAAGGTAGATGAGTCTTACGAGTCTCCTACCTCCATAATTTTTGAAAAATCAAGTATGTTGAATTATGGCGCGACACTTATTGACATTGAAACGTTCAATCTGACCATCGATAAAAGTTTCGAAGATATTTTCACCGACGAACTTGCATTCCTAAACGACACGGATTTTGTGATTAATCAACCTCCACCTGAAAAAGTCGAACCACCACCATTTCTTCTTATCCCATATGAGAATGTGACCATTCTTCCCATTCCTAATCATCCACATTCTCGTTTCCGTTCACCATTATTGTTTCGTCTCTACAAATCGAGACGTAAACCTTTTCTTTTACACCACTTATCTCTTCCCCACTTCTTCCTGGCTCCATACAACATGTTCTTCCACCAACCGGTGCGTTTCACCGATAAATTCTTCGAATGGTTGGTATTGACTTTTGGTCTTTGCAAAGCTTGGCATTGACCGATAACTTTGACCCCCCTCTTTAAAAGCTTAGCATTGTTTAACTTAAGTTTGGGGGGTATAATTTGGCTCTTGAAAATAATTTTTTCAAACTCAAAGTGGTGAGCCAAAAATAAGATTGGGGGAGATTTTCACGATCATATTTCATGTCCCCGTTAATAAATTTTTCCTCCCAAGTTTACAAGTTTATGAGATTTTAAAAAATGGCAACAGTGGAAACACTGTTTCACTTAAGTTTGGAGGGGACCTTTTTGTATATATATTTTGTTTTCTTTTTCTGTTAATAATAAATAAATAATAAATAAACAAACAGGGGAGTACCGGCAATTTTGACCCTCTTGGTGTAGCCTGACAGTGAGGGCACTGTCAAGTTTAAATTTGGGGGTGTGCTCGGTAAGGTTTCTTCCTTCGCATTCATGTGTATATTTTTGCATTTGCATACTTATTTTAAAACTCATAAAAATCAAAAATTAAAAAAAAATTCAATTTTCAATTTTGGCCATATTTGACTCAAGTTCAACATGACGGTTGACTAGTTAAGAAAAACTAGATCCTAAACTTAGTAAATTAAAAACCCTAAAAATAACATTTCTTAAAGTTTAACTGTAGAAAATATACGTCCTTGTAGTTTATTTAGAAATAGGCAGATTTTGAGTTCAGTTCTTAGGCTAAATCGAAATAAGGGAAGAGTATTGAAAGCTCTATTTGAAGTATAAATCTGAAAAATAATTCTGAACCTTAAGTCCAAATTCTGAAAATATATACCCTACTTTACGCACTCACACGCACCTTAAAACTTGGGATAGTAGAGGATACCTTGAAATACTCTTGTCTAAAATCCTTAGTATGAAGGAAAATAAATTAAAAGTATAAGTAGTGAATAAAGAGAGAGAAAAATGAACACTGGTTTTGTATTTACTTAAGGCAGCATAAATAAAAAAAATATAGCGAGGGTGCTTTATCACCTAGTGCCTTTAGACCAACTGGTTTGGGAGTCACTGATAAGCCTTAGGTATTGCAAGACGAGGAATTACGCCTAAATGCGTAAGCACATTTTGTAATCGGTCGTTTAGTACCTCAAGAAGTATTAACGGTCGCATGAAAAATGTGTGAGCAATTTCATCTAAAATTCACCAACTAAAAGTATTTTGGAAGATGGACAAGAGTATGATAGCTTGAATTGAATTTCCAAGTGTAAAGGTGATACATACACACACGTAGGGGTATATGATTGGGGTTTGGATGAGAGATAGGAATGAAAGATAGGGCTTATACCTTCAATAGAGATGATAAAAATTCCTAAGTTGAGATAGAACCCTAAAAGGAAAATTCAAAAGATGCTGAAAGCTTAATAAATTTTCAGAACATATACGATCTTAAGTTAAATGAAAAGTGAGTGTGAAAAATACGGGTTAATGATTTCTAAGTTGAAGATAATAGAATTTCTTGCTAGAATACCAAATTGAAGAATGAAAGTCAACAGGCCAAATTGATTGGATTTTGTGGGTTGTATCCGCTAAAAACCCTTAGGAAACAACACTCCTCCTAGTAGGGATACCTAGAGGTTTAACTTTTTGTTGCACGAGCTCAGTGCAATCGCGTTCCCGCGAAAGCGAGGTTAAGAATTTTAACAGAATAAATTGGCTTTGCTCGGGACGAGCAAAAGATAAGTTTGGGGGTATTTGTTCATATCAGAATTTTGCATTATTATATCGCCCATTCTTAATCACATTACATATAAATAAGTGTTTTTGATCCATGTGTGCTAAATAGTTGCAGGTTACAGGTTCTCATATCATTACAGTGAATTTCATGAAAAGACGCTACAAATGTGAGACTACGACCAACAATAGATGAATCCGTATGATGCCGCCTACCATTTCAAAGAACAACTGAAAATCATTAGACAGTTCAATGCACAAAGTTCAAAGGCAGCACAAGATTCAAGACTTCAACATGAAGCTGACGGCAAAAAGTCCACAACATTCTGCACTGTGGAAATTTGGAAGAAAATAGAAAAGATTCTATGGAACCAAGTGAAGAAAACAGAATGAAAAAGCAACATAAAGCAACCTTAGAAGATTGATGTCAAGATCCCACAATATGGCCGCGGAACCGCGGCTAAACATGCCTTTCCGCCGCGGAACCGCGGCCATATAGTGCACGTGTCGGTGCATGTGTCGGTGGGTGTCGGTGCTTTGACCCGGCTTTCTTAGGGTAGTCTTGTAAATTCAAATGTGGATCAGATTGTAACCTAGGGTTTTTTCCTATCTATAAATAGGAAAGCCAAAAGCCTAATTAGGCATGCCTCTTTTTAATTCTTAGATTTAAAATTTTAATTTAGTTGTAATCGTTGAGAGGTCATCAATAAAAGTAAGCCTTTTTATTTTTATCTTGCATTTTTTTATCCGAATTTAATTCCTGCAATTTTCTTTAGCTGTTCTTTTATTATCTGCAACTTAAATAGTCTTTTAAAATAAAATATAAAAATGAATTCTATTGTCACTTTCCTAATGAGTGACTAATTCCTCACTTGTTAGGGTTAGGATAGAGAAGGTTTGAGAGAAGGAAATCTCTCTCACTCCTTTCTTTGCCCATATAATTTTTATAATACGGACTCTATTTAATTCAACCACACACCGCTCACTACGGCACCCTATTCTAAATGATAGTGGTGATTCCCTAGTTAGACCGGTTGTGGTTGAATTAACTGGAGGTTGGGGCTAAGAGCCAAGAAAGGACGGACAAGGACCAAAAGAAAGAAACTAAGTTTCTTCCTAGTCGTGCTAATCCCCTTTGTTGACTATTACCCTAACACCTATATTCTTAACTAGGGCATTAAAAGCAGTGAGTAGAATCCCTATTCCAAACTAACCTAATTCTAACCCTAGAAAGCCTTTAAATCAATTTAATCTCATTCTTAGATCTTAAAACAAAACCTACCAAAAATAGGAGTTAACTCGTTAGAACTTAAAGAAAGAACACCATTTTCCTGTGGACCGACCCGTACTCAACCGGCTAGCTACCAAGCGACACCGTCTTGATTGCGGTATTCTTTAATTTAAAACACGCACGTAAAAACGCGAACAATCACTATCTCTTCACTAATCATGGAATTAGTGAAGCAAACACCCTATACAAAATGGCAAGTTGTAGAGGATGATGAAGTATGAAGTTTGCTCACATTAGAAATCATTTTCTCATATTTTATCTCATATCTTCATTGAAGCTAGAAAGCTTTTTTAGGAGGAAGAAGAAATAACTCATCATATGAGTTAATCCAAATGAATTATTGCAACCATGAGTGAGTTAAGCCCTCATGCCTAAGTTATGTAGAGAATTAACCAAGGGCTAAGGTTAAGGGTTGCGTTAACAAATATCTTAAACAATGACAAAAGAGTTGAAAAAGTCAATGAGTCCATAAACTTCTACAAGCTTATCCTTGACTAATTCAAATGTTTTGTGAATTACTTAATGATAAATAAAACCCAAACACAAACCCTAGTATGGTATAAGTCACATACACCCATCTTGCATGTATCATCAAGCATGACATAATTCATGTACACAAATATACATATCTCATATATACAATGTGCACATCAAGTGAGAAAAGAAATCATAAGTGAGCTAATACTAGTTAATGTAATGTAATATATCTAATATATAATTATACATTAGATTATCAAATCAACTCTTGATTTAATATTCCGGCTATATCACCTATAACCGACTAATATCATATGAATCAACTTATCGAATCAACCCTTGATCCGATAACCCGGCTATATCATATATAACCGACCGATATCTCATATCGCGAGAATAGAATACGGTATCTCATATCGTATCAATCTCGGTCCCGCACATATCATATATGTGCTCTTACTCCGTTTCGCTTGAGCCAGGAAACCCCTGTTTAGGACTCTAAAGACTCGTCAATACGCCGGCAGTAAGTGATGGTCATATCAAACACCCATAAGCCGCAAGCGGTCTGCTAAACGTAACGGTCACCCGGTTATTGAGCGATCAGAACATCAACAAGCAAGCCTACTCACACTCATGCGAATCCAATCAGTAACACTACCGTACAGTCCGGTCTTTTCGCCTAATATGTCGCATATCTTGTCTAGGGGTGGTAAACGCCAGACCTCAGTAACTCGATAAGTCGTGTCGATATGAGGCTCATAACGGGTCGAGAAACTACTGATAACACTTACCAGTATATCTCTGAAGCAGCCTTGGCCAAGGACTTCCTGTTATAGCCAATCGAGCACAGCGCAACATCAACTCCCAATACACGGAGAGACGAAACCCCTCCTATCGCTCATTGCCTCCATGTAACTCGAGACTGTACCCAAAAGACACCGTTTTGCACGTTCTCTTGAACGTAGTAAGGTGGAAATCAAAGCACAGTAGGAATCACACAAGACTCTATGACGATCTCGAGTCTACAGACTAACATGTACCTGTGTCACCAGAGAACTGCCATCTGACGTTAAGTATAATACCATCTGGGAGTTCTCAGTGAGTCCGTTCAGTGTACCCAGTCTCCACTGAGCACCCGTATACTGTCTCTGATGTCAAACACCAATGGATATGGGATCATCCATCGTCTAGCTACATGGGTCGAGAAGCTATACGCTAGTCTACTCTGGTATATCGATGCCCTGTCTCGATACACCCACGACTAGGAACATTTGAAGGATGTACTTAGCGACTACACTATCCCCACTAGTATGATCTGCATCATAATTCTGGTAGTCAAGTACTCATCCTAAGGGTTTTATCAACATGTAACATAGAGACAATCGGTGTACATGTTAAGATAAAGAGCAACCAGATAGCATACTATCATGTCGAGTAAGAAAGTCCTCACTATATATGTCCAAGCATCCACTACAATATACATCGTATGTACAGTAATGGCCTCTAGGGCATACATATAACTAACACCTAGCACCCGAGAACACCCATACACCACCAACAACGACCCTCTCTACACCTTCCCCGAGCACTCCAAACCCTCGCCAGACGACCTCATCGTCAGCCATCGTCGCCGTCGTCTCGTCGCTACCATCCCTCTGTCCATCCCCAAAACTCCAGAAACCCAACAGCAACCTCCACTCTTCTTCTTCTTCTTCTTCTTCTTCTTCTTCTTTCTTTCTTTTCTTTTCGTAGCCGGCCGTCTTGCTGGAGTTGCGCACGTCGCTGACGATCCAGACGACCCAGCCACCGTCGTCGTCCAGCCCAGTCACCATATCACGCAAGTGCTCAGCCAGATCCAGTTTTGCGCGTGTAAATTTGCATCATGACGTTATTCTAATATCGGAATGTGACATCTATATCTCGACGTGAGATTCGATCAGGCAAGTTATAAACTTGCAAAATGCTGTGTTATTATATCTATATTTATTTAATAAATGATAGCGCGTGTGTTTTACTATTCAGCAGAAATTACCGATTTACAGTTTTATAGCATCCGTCTGTATCCGTACTGATAATAGTTTATCTGGTCGCATGCCAGAACATCACAAGATGATCCCACTGCTGTATTAGTTCAATACGTTATCTAGATTGCATCATATATGGTAATAGACGTGTAATGGCTATTACAGATAGATACATATACATGCTGGCATTAATAGTATTTCGATATTAATTACGATTTTACATTTGGCATCTATTGTGTTAATATATATTACATGACATATTCACGATCCACTACCTGACATGTTACTTGGATTTTATTGCTAATGCCAACAATCCTGACTTTTTTTCCTGACGGACGTGATTTGTTGTCTAAATAGATAAAATCTGTACCTGCTTGATTCTGTGTTGGTATTAGATTTATATCATCAATACCTGACTTGAACACAAAACTTTGGGGGTAAGGGGAAATCAATAAAGAAAGCCGACTTGTAACTCAACAGTTCGATACTTATACTGATCAGTCTTTACGGGCTCGGCCAGCCCCGGAATGATGCTGCTGATATCATTCATCTGTACATGTTACATGTTTACTTCTTAGCGGCACGTCTCGGATTCAGTCCGAGAGTCTTGATCGTGGTCCCGGACACGCATGTGATACTATTGAGTTACGTCGACGATTCCATTAAATTGATTTCAAGGACTTGTAGAATAGATAACCTAGAAGCACAGACTTTAGAATACACATCACTATGTAGCTCACTGTTTTATACATGTGTTTATTATTTACATTCTTATTTAATCATATCATCTTATTCTGCTTCATCTACCTTTATCGCGGGCAGATCAGGAGTGTTTTAGCAATCAAGCCGAACAATGAGGAGCTAGCTGTTTTAGTTTACAGACTCTTAGTTTAGTTATTTCAGCAGTTTTATTTTATTGATGTGAGCCCATATTGGGACGTGATTCAGATACTATTGTTTATTGGATCTTAATTCGTTTCCGCTTTATACATTTTCTTGATCCTATTTATTGTGGTAGATAGACATGTGTTAGCTAGATTATATTTTACTGTTCTTGATATCCGATTGACAGCCGAAATATGACTGTGGAGGGATGATTTCTAGCCACAGACAGCATGGTTGGCTCTGTCACGTGCCGTGTTTACGTATTTTGGGAAGCGGGACGTGACAGAAACTCAAAACATATCGTACGAATCGATACGAAATAGAGACAATTCGATACGAATCGTATGTCTATATCGAGTTACTAATTTATCGGTCGATACACATTTTGTATCATACGAAATGATACGAAGTATGAAACACACGATACGCTATTTAACCATAAAAATGCATAGCGAGTCGGATATTCAAGTTTAAAACATGCTTGGATATATCAAATTATCAACCCAGACCGGCTATTTTAACCATTAAAATGCATATTGATAAGGAAGAAAGGTTGGTTGAGAGTAAAAATGATGAAGTTGAGGAGAATTAAGTTATCTCTTCTTATTATAATTATAGTGATTAATCAATTAGAGAAGATTAGTTTTTATGTTGTCGACTTTGTTTTGTAGTGATGTTTTGACAACTTAGTTGTTGTGATGTTTTAGTTATGATTTATAAAACTTATCATTCTCATGTTTAAGAGCTATGACATATGGATGAATATTTTGAATTGTTTTGGTATTATTTGATTATCAAATGCATGAGTTTGTGTGATTTATATGTATATATTTGCGCAATTGCAATTCCAAAATTTGCTTTAGCTTTTATGTGGTTTTATACTGCTAATTTGATCGTTTTTAAAATTATAATCACTTCTGTACATAATTACTTTGTTATTGCAACACGAAATTTTATTTCTTACGATACGAAACACGATATAATACACGAAACATATCACGATTTGACAACTATGGTTTTGTACGATTCGTTTTGTGTTTCGCACGAAACCAACACTAGATTACATCTAGATGTATATCTTTAATATATACTAGCGGTATATCCCGCACGATGCTGTGGCTTTGGAATAATCTGTGGAAATGACATTTATTTCAAAAACGGTGGAAGTCTCTGACATTTATTTGTGAAAAAAAGTCTATGGTATTTATTTAAAAAAACGTTGAATATGCATAACGGTTATTTGCAACAAACAAAATTCATAGTATTTGTCCGAGAAAAAAAGTTAAAGATGCATGATAGCTATTTGTAATAAAAATAAGTCTATGATTATTCCAAAAACGTTGAATATGCATGGTATTTATTTGTGATATTTTGGTGAAAATCTAGTATGGTTCAAGGGGGTGGCAGAACCGTATTTATTGTCACGAAAGTACTATTTATTTGTGGAAAAAGTCCATAATATTTATCTGGAAAACGGTTATATACAAAATACATGGTATTTATTAGAGACTATGAAGTCCATTGTATTTATCTGTAAACAACAACCTTCATGGTACTTATAAGAACAACATTGGAAATCCATGGTATTTATTTGTAAAGAACGAAGTTTATCGAGAAAATGGTGAAAGATCATGGTATTTGTTTGTAACAAACCGTATGATGTTTATCAGAAAAACATTGAATAAGCACCATATTTATGTGTAAAAAACAAACTCTATGGTATTCATTCGAAAAACATTGAAAGCTGGCAATATTTTAGTAAAAATCTAAGGGGTTTCAAGTTAATATTAGAACCGTAATTATTGTAAGACTCTGCTATCACAAAATGAAAAATAACGAAAATCCATGATATTTCTTTATGTAAAATGCCCATGATATTTATCTAGAAAATGGTTAAAACCAAAATTCATGATATTAATTTGAAAAATATTGGAAACCCGTGATATTTTAAAAAGATCAAATTAAGAATCAAAACATTTTATTAAAAAGATACAATTAATATTGTATTTATGTAAGAAGAGAAAATTAATGGGTTAAGTTAGAAAAAAAATTTAGCAAGTGGTACCATATCGTGTTTTTTTCCTTTCTCCGACAAGAAGGCCACGAGCTGAGAAGCATCCTTCAACAACCCTTTTCGACATAATGACCCTTAAAGCATAAATCTAACTTCAAAAATGCCATACCCATGGATTGACTGCTTTTGAACTGATGGCATCACCGTAATTATTCGGAAGTTCTGCCAAAGCGAAAATGTCACTACCCCTCATGGCAATTTCTATTAGTTCTAGGACAATGTCCCGCGCACGCACCACATTGTTATATTATTTGTTTCATCTTAGACACATGTATACTATCTATTTTGGTAATGTAGCCTAATGTATTTATATATTGACAAAATTAAATAAACCATATGAGTAATTCATTATAGTTGTTAAAATCTTTATACGTTTTTTGCAACTTCACATACAACTCTCTATATTGATGGTTTACATTTAATAATAAAGAGAAAAGGTCATCAACTCCTTTTCATTAATTTATTCTTTCTAATTATTTGAATTACCTAACTAACTATATATTCCTTATAATAAAATAATAATATAATGAATAAGGTTGTTTTAAGAAAGTCAGAAATGATGGTTTCTAAATATCATCCCAGGGACTTGGTAATTTTTCATATTTCATCACCAAAACTTTAATATTTCATACTTAATCCTGAATGTTTTTAAGTTTTGTAAAATCCTTTTTGTAGTTGATTTTCTAACGGAATATTCTTTTACCAAGAATAATTCCAATCATCTCAGGTCAGTTAATTTTGTTTTTCAATCATGAATCTTGGGCAACATTTCTCCAAAACTCTTATGTTATTCCAAACCTCTTTGGAAACTTAGATTGAAAACTTTTTTCTTATTTTATATTTTTTTCTTATTTTATGATATGAGCGAAAAAAAATCCGTAAAATTGAGTCATTTCTTTTATCTTGTTTTATGCAGTTGTATTTGTTTAGTTTAGGTTGGTTTGGCTAGATAAAAACGATTAATACAAACAAACTATACTGACATTTTTACTATAATCATGTCAAATTTCATAAACAGTAAGGATAACTATGAAGATACAATGTTCTTCATACTTTAGAAAAAAAATTAGATAATAGGGTTCACCCGGAAACGAAAAATCCCTAATATACATGTTAGAAACCCATTTTTTATTCTAATATGAATTTTAGATTGATAAGCAAATTGTTAGTCTAACCACTAAAAGTTAATTACTTTTTATAAAACTAATATACTGTCCAATTTAGATTGTTCACTTCAACTCATGTGGAGCACACATAAAATGACCATGAACTTAGGATGGTTGTTCAGTTAAGAAAGTAAAATTAACAATCATATGCAATCCTTTTTTTTTTCAATCTTTTTTCCCCAAGGGTCGTGACAATCAAAAGATTAGGACATCAAAGTAAATAAGTGAAGTTCACTTTTATGCCACTCCCCAACCCAATTTTATTATGTTACATAGATAGATTGATTGATAGATATGGGGAAAAAATGAATCTCTCTAATTTGATTAGGAACACACATATATAAGTTTGTTACCCTTTGGGTAAAATCTCAGTAAGGAAAACAGAACAGGACAATATTTACGGACCTCCAAATGTCTACAGTGTACACAAGTCCAAGATTTGTTCACAATGAGAATGCACAACTCTAAAACTAAGAACCTAAGAACATAAGCCAACACAATACATCCATAATGCTTTTCATCACATATAAATTGCGGTAATATTGTGCCAATTCAGAAGGTATCGGCACAATTAGTAACAACTATATAATCGCATACAAGTATCTGAAATTCTCATGAAAAGGGTCACGGCGGTTTAAAAGCTATCCACCACTTGCTAGATTTAGGGTGTACTTCAGCATTACTGCACATATTACTACAAAGGGAACACAGAACGCAAAGTAACAAAGAAGCGCCTTCGATGGATCAATTCTTTGGCCTGCGGCACATCCTCTTCAGTCTAACCTTTTCCTGTCAGAGAAAAGTACACAATAACATCAGATACAATGAGAAAAGAGGCTAAATTTTTGAATATATCTATCGCTTTTTCGAGTATAAAAGCTGCAGTTTGCTCTCTATTTTTTTTTGTTCCCCCTTTATGCAATTTTTATTCAAAAGAGACCATGAAAACATTAGATATACAGAAGAAAAATAACAAGAAAACAAAATAGCCTATCTCCTGTACAATGCGAGTGGCAAAACACAACTTTTCAAAATAGAGGAAGATACCCTGTTTATACAGGCAAAAGTGAGGAAGGGTTTTTTTGCAATTTGTCAAGGAAGGAAGAAGCCATCTTTTGGCAAAGGTCGTTACCTCAGTTTGATTATGATCATATCGAACCAAGAAGAGGCACCGGCAACCTCTTATATCATGCAATCTCCTTTCGATTTCCATAATATGTGCGTCGAAGTACATGGCTTGGTCACTTCTCTCCTACAGAGCACAGACAAATAAATAAGACAAGGGCGAGACCCAAAGAAACAAATAAAAATACAGTATATCTCGATTGCTTTAAACAAGAAACAAACCTGGAAACAGAGAACAAGATCCCCAACTTCAGCCTTATGGCATTCTGATGACTCAAGGGGAATGGAACGTAAACGGACATCCCTCTTCACATTTACCCACTCATCCTCCTAAGGACCAAACCCATAAAACCTAACTCGAACTTCCTGAAAAAACGAAAAATAAAACAAGTTGAAACTTTTAGGTGATGTAATGTAAGCTTCCATGAAAAATGATTGCATTTCTGGATTATAGCAAGATATAGGGGTGCCAAATTACATAGCTGAAAGCACTGACTAATGAATATAAAGCGACATAGAATAGGAGATTGCTAATATGACAAAGGTAATAAATAGTTTGCGAGATTTGCATATGGGTTATCAATTTTTTCTTGTACCAAGTTCTCCATCCAATAGCTCTTACAAACCTATCAATTACAATCCATACTGAACGAAGATTTTAGAAGTGATGAGCAATTGAGTATAGTCAGCACCATGATACAGATGGGATAGGCGATGGCTATAATAAGAAACAAATACGATAAACTTGTATAAGTACTAGAATATCCAACCAGCTGTCTTGAGAGTAGGAAAAATCAGATTAGGAAATCTAAACTGCAATAAAGTCAGGTATATGATTACTTAGATTACAGATTTAGAAATAAGAAGAGGAAGTGTGCTTAGATTCCACATATGTGCATATCCATATCTGTGTGTTTTGTGAACGCATGCGCGCGCACAGTTGTCTACGAATAGGGGCAAAATGTTTGTGGTCAACCACATTTTAGATGTCTAACAGTTTTCAGTAGCATTTTCAGATGTCTGACTAGATATTTAATGGAGGTCAAACCACATATATGTATGTGTGCAGGTATATATGATCAGACCCTTCATTTTGATATCATAACTACTTTTTATTTATCTCACAACTACTTTTATTTTTTAATCAGACCATCCAGTTTGATCTTTATGGTCTACAACATACATGCACCAAATTATCATGTGATTTTTATACTGTTGATAACTAATCAAGAAAATGTTCAATTATCGATAAAATCATTCATTTTACAACCATTCAATCCATAGTAGTATTGAAAAATTGAATATAAATCTTTAGACCATAGAGATCAAGATGATTGCAAAATTAACGGTTTACCGACAATAGAACATTTCGAAACGCTATGAGAATGATCAAAAAGTATCCAAAATGACATGAAAATTGGTAGACATATATTTAAGGACATGGGGATCAACATGGCCGAACCCGATTGCTGAAAATATCATCAGATAGTTGACTTTGACTTTTAGAGGCCATGGTAGGAAATTTCCTACCGTGCCACGGTATACTCTCTATATATATGTGTGTGCACGCGCGCCATGGCATGGTAGGAAATTTCCTTTTGTGGCGCCTCTAAAAATTAACTATCCGTCGATATTTTCGGCGATCGGCGACGGCCATGTTGATCTCCATATCCTTAAATAAATGTCTGCCAATTTTCATGTTATTTAAACACCATTCGTCCTTGCATTATATGATTATAAAATTAAAGGTCAAAAAGTATCCAAATGGCATGAAAATTGATAGATATATATATTTAAGAACATGGAGATCAACATGGTTGGAGCCGATAGCTGAAAATATCGACAGATAGTTGATTTTTAGAGGCGTCATGGTAGGAAATTTCCTACCGTACCACAATATACTCCGTTTCCTCGTGTGTGTAGAAAGGAGTATACACGTATATGTATATACGTATATCTATACATATATGTGTGTGCGCACGAGCGCATACATATAAACGTAACTAAATGTGAAAGTTTTGTGGTCGAACCAGCACTCTCAACACAAAGCAAGCCTACTTAAAGGCAGCGAATGAAACTTGAATATAGCAAAAGAAGTGTAGAAAATTCTATAAGATAATCCTTGAACCTCTATAAGATCAACCCAGTGGTCAGTACCCACAAGACATAAATACTATAGCATTTTGACATGTACAAAATTCTCCTCCCTAAGCAAAGACAGCATGAGAGACTCTTACAGCTTCTCCTAAAGTTAGAATTCTGTGCGCAAGGAATGTATTGACATCATACCTGCAATACAAAAGATAAATAGAGAGCAAGAACAATTTAAGAAAGCCTATAAACAGTCAGAACAGTTCAAGAAAGCCAATCGGTAATAGCCTTTTTCTATCTGATCAAGTATGCATTTGCATGAGCAGGCAGCAGCGAGAGAAAAGTTGCATATACTTCTAATATGTCCATCCAATCGATATGGAATTCTACTGTATTACATACGTATTTACTCTGCTTTACATATATTTTAAATTCTATAACTACAATAAGCAACTATTGGTACACCAATAACACCAAGCAGGGATAATAATAACAACCTCCATCCCTAACTTTCGTGGTCAGCAACATGAATCTTGGTTTTTCATTCAACTTAATTTAGAGGCGCCTCCTCAGTTAGATTCAAACTTAACATTAAATTACCAAAAACAGTTGGGGTGGGCTACATAAAATAATCTCACAGGAAAATGGAAAAAAATGATGGATATCGGGCTGGCCTGAATTTAGCGCTGCCCTTTTACAGCACAGTAAAAAGAAAACACTGCAGTCACTATGGCAACCAAAGCATGTGAACTTTCTTCAAAAAACATTAGATGGAAAAACTACAACAAACAAATCTGATAAATGATGCAGCCTACAATCGATGTTTGACAGATCATGATAATAAAACCTGATGGTTATAACATAAGCGAATGACGTCCAAAGCACTGGAGTCACTATGACAGCAAAAGCATATTATCTGATAAAAATATCATGATAACAAATGCTGCAGACACTATGACAACAAAAGAATATGATCTTTCTCAAAAAAAAAATTACATGTAGAGACTACAACAAACAAATCTATAGAAATGATACGGACTACAAAACCATGTTTGACAGATCATGATAATAATATCTAATGATTATAATGTACAGAAGCGAAGCATGCCAGTATCTACTTCTTATACTTCTCATTACTGGATGTGATTCTCATGTAGTAGTGCCCATTTTACGTGCTGCATATATTTCTTTTCTTACTTCTTTTGTATCATTAAGCATCGTCTGATCAGCCCATATTAAGATGCCAATTTCTTTGGTTAAAAGTTCTTAATGATCTTTAATTAGATTGGCAGGTTCAAATCACTGACAGTGAACTCTCTCTTGAAATACATGCGTTGGTACTGAGATAAGTTCATCGGGCTTAACAGCATCCTTCATTATTCTTTCTAATCTAAGCATCTAAATATAGATTTCAATACTTCGGAGTACAAAACTCACGAGTCATGCAAAGAGTAGCGAGAACAGTATACGGTGAAACTAAAATTTCATTAGACAAATCCCATGGGCTCTTTGCTCACAAACATGAGAAATCTAGGAATTATTATGAGTTTGGCAAAAAATATAGATTAATAATTTGTCATGTGACTTGTATCCTGAAGAAATAGATCATTTAGATTGAAATCAGAATTTCTACAAATATTACAGAAATGTCCATTTCCAGAAGACAATGAGAACAGAAAAATACCACTGGAGAATAGAGAAATTTTGCAACTAAGAGTTTGTTCAGGATCTATAGAAAATATACTTACCATGCACTATCTCTATATGACCTGGCCTCAAATTCAAGCTCCTCTTGTTCAGGATCCTTCTCCATTGTGTTAGATTATAGAGGAAATCAAGATAATTTAAATTTTCATAATATCCAACAATAGTAATGATTTCCATCCCGCAAAAAAGAAAAGTTTTGTTTGAATTAGAATTCTGGTTCATCAAGAGTCCATTTTGGCCAGTTTTAAATACATATATATGCCATAAAATCTTTGTCCACCGACTGAAATTCCAAAGGCAGTAGAGTCTGAATAATTAGTGGAAGTAAATTATAGTAAGAAAAATTCAGTACCCTAGGAGATATTTTATTACAGCACCAATCAAGGAATGTAAGTTGCAGGCTCTAGCACTTCATATAACATGCAGTATAGAGCAGAGGAAGTCATGGCGATCATCTAACTTCAGGACAGTGATCATGTAGTAGCAAATATCAGCTTTTAATATGAAAAAGTTGAAAACAAAATGAAGGACTACACAGCAACAAGCACCGTCTGGTAAACTTTTAATCATCCCATGCAAAATAAAGCTATCAGATGCCATGAGAAGTCAGGAATGTAAATGGATCGGATACAGAGCAGTATAGCCGGTAGTCTAAAGCAAATTCAAATATTCAAATGGGTAGTTATCGGAAGTGAAAATTCCTGTATTTGATATAATTCAGATGAGAGATGCAGATGTGAAACGAATATTGGAAAAATATACCCGATAGAGTCAACTATTACTATTTTTGAAATCGGATACAAATACAGAATGGATATAGGCTTTACCATATCCGTATACGGTGGTTGGTGGTGGATGCAGATACGGATACGGATACCGATAGTCATCGAACATGAAAACTACTATTCGTATTTGATAAAAATCGGATACGGATACGGAGTCCCATCAGATCATTCGTATCCGGTTTACATCCCTATGAGAAGATGCATTCGTTATCAAAACATCATAAATATACTGAATCTTTCACAACCAAACAATTATGGAATGTGTCGATAACAATATTGACGCTCCATCATATATTCTTTGGGAAAAAGGAAAAATTGTTTCCACACCCAGTTTTAAAGAGTGACTAGTTTTAAAACCAAAAAAGTTCCAAAATTGAGGGAAAACCCAAAAGTATATTTTGAATTTATTTTAAAACCAAACCCTAATTTGTATACGTATTTGTGTATGCATTGTATAATACCATTTTAAAAATTCACTTTTAAAAGAACGTAAGATGTCTTCTTCCCCGGCCCGTTGCAAAAAAAATTAAAAAAACTTTTTCCCACGATTCGATATTTCTCTATTTTCTTGTCTAATTTATTTTCATATCCCATCGATTCTATATAAACCATAATTTCTTTTTTTAACCCATCTTCTTTGTAAATCGTTTTTGGGAATTGCAGCCCTCACATCATTGATCTTCTTTGTAAATCATTTGGGGGAAAAAGTTGTCCATCACATCATCGATTTTTAAGGTATGTAACAAGTTTCATAATTAAGATAATGAGAAAAATTGAGATTTCCGAATTGGGTCTAGAGATATAGAAATTCAGGATGAGAAGAGGAATTATGAGAAAGACGCAATGATTGGAAGAGGGGATATAGAATTGAGAGCGAGGTTGTAGATTTGGAGGAGAAGATGATGAATTGATGGGAATATGAGAAAATAGGTACTGAAATTAGGAGAGGAGAGGGCAATGGACAACGAAGATCAAAAACTTTGAGAGAGAAGATGCCGCATTCGGAAAGCAGCAAGAGGGGAGAGCATGAGAGAGGCGAGGGGGTGAAGAGAGAGAATAACCATACGTATATCTACCATAAGGGTAAACTTGGCATTTAGAATAAAATAACCAAAGTATTCTACATATTATCTATTTGGGTCTCAAAAATTTGTATTTTATAAGTATTGGGTCTTTCCATAATTTTGAAAATACGTGGGTTTTAAAATAAGCCTCTTTAAAACTGGGCTTAGAAAACTACTATCCGTATTTGATAAAAATCAGATACGGATACAGAGTCCGCTCAGATTATTCGTATCCGGTTTACATTCCAATGAGAAGAAGCATTCGTTATCAAAACATCATAAATATACCTGAATCTTTCACAACCAAACAATTATAGAATGTGCAGATAACAATATTGGCACACCTCCATCATATATTCTTTGGGGGGGAAATTTGATAAATTGTGGATTCATCCAAGATTTCAAACACACAATACAACAAAGCAAATTGTATTAAACGCAGCACTCTGTAGGAGGAAAAAATTCCCTTCCAACTAGATACCAAAGAAAGAGATTTCATTTTTTTTCCATGCGAAAGAAGAACATTGTATCTATCTCAACGTATGCCAGCCATAGCGTCGAGCTGTAACTCATTTGAACAGTATATAGAATAAGAGGTAGGCATGCAGGGTCCCTGCAGGCGCAACCCTACAGTGGCCTCACCCATAGGTGGGTGGGGCCCAGGGGAAATTATGTACAGAAAAAGACCTGGCACCCACCCCCCCTATGGGTGAGGCCACTTTAGGGTTGGGCCTGCAGGGACCCTGCAGGCCCCTTAAAGGCTAGAACATAAAAAAATTCATTTTACCATCCCAAATAAATCACTGAATTGTTGTTGTTACTAAATGTGTTATGTTTGTTGTATAGCAAATCTATGGTATTTCCTTTTTAATTTGATTTTTCTTAGTCTAGGAGAATTTTTGGAAAGCTGTTGGTTGGTTGCATGAACTTAATCTGATCAATATGATAATTTTTCTACCTACCAACTCACCTTATAGGATTTTTGAAAATCCATTCTCATCTCTAGAGGGAGGATTGATATCAGGTTGATGGTTGATGATAAAAAAATTTACGACTTCCCTAGAGAATTGTGTTGGATGGTCAATCACATTTCAATGTGGAAAGGCTTAAGTGATGATGAAAAGGAGGCTTGCATGACGTGAAGGATTAAAAACCACTATAGCAATCACACAACTTGATAGATGTCTAACTCTTGCAAAAACCAAGGTTCGAATTTAAAACTTCTTGCAACCAATTACATTTAAATATAGAATCATTTTGAAACTTAAGTCATACTGGTTTAGGTAATCCTATCTAAAAAGCTGGATTTATGGAATAAATAAGTATGGCGAAAATTACATGTAAGTGAATATCAAAATGGAATAATCTGTGAGGTGTAAAGATAATTCTACAAAAACAATAAACATTGTTATATAACCTCAATTCACACACACTTGCTATTTTCTGGTCACAAAATAGCATTGATATGGAAGTCACACAGCACACTCTGGCGTGCACACACGTGTGAGCGAGCGCGCATATTATCACCATCACCATCTCTATGTCATTTCTAGTTAAAATAGGTCAGCTACAGATCAAGCTCCAATAAAAGATAGCACAAAGATTTAGATTGGCTATCAGACTGAAACTAGGCCTCCCTTTAATATTGAGAAAATCCTGGCAAGAAAAATATTAAGGCTAGTTATAATCCTAAAAATGTCACTTCTATTTTGTGGGAAAGGGTCTAGAAGAAAGGATATACGACAGTTTAGGTAAAATATAAATTTAACTAGGATGGCTCAGATAGCGCCATGCTAACAAGAACGCGATCTGACATCTAAGCACCCATATGCAAATATTCTATACATCATAAATTACCAAAAAAAGTGAACAATATCCACAATATAAATATAAATTAGTACCCAGAAAATTGTAATCTATAAAATTTTTTTCAAAAATCGGTATGTCTATATTCTGGTCATATAAGAACAGTACTTTGTATCTCTTGAAACCTCCTGGTTATCAAGCAAAAATAACCTAGAACATCCAAAAGTTCTAAATATTAGATAGTAGATTGAAATAGTTTAATTGTAGTTGCAATATCATAATCTTTCCTTTGCGTGTAGAAGATGAAAGAAATATATTGTATCGACTGAGAAATACTGATTAAGATGGAAGAAAAAGAATGGAATAATTATTAAAGGAAATAGACATGTTAGGTGATATAAAACATTAAAAAAAAGTGCCTGCGGGCATGTCAGAAGAACTTTCAGGAGCAGCAATGTCAGAAACGCTTGTATCAATGACATGAACCAACTCTTCTGAAGAATTGAGATGGATTAACTCTTCTGAGGATTTAGGTGAGTCATGAACTTCAATTGTAATGCTTTTCCTCTTTCTAAAAAAGCTTTCGACCTGAATAAGAGATAGTCAAAAGGGGGGAAATAATAGTTATGCAATATAGTTCGACACGCTGCCAGCATAAAGCATTCTTCACTTGATTATAAAAAAAATATAGGAGGAAGAAGACCTGCTTCACTTGTATGGCTTTGTTTCCGGCTCGACTTGGCAAACAACTGATATAGGCAGTGTAAGAATAATCAAATTCATATTACAAATGTCATATTTATCACAGGATAATAAGAGGAAATCCTAGCTTCGAATTGACTAAAATGTACTGAGTTTGTAAAGGAACGGTTCTTTCAGATATTAGCTTGGACCCAGCCCCCCCCCCCCCCCTCCTAGATAAATAAAAGATGTCCCCCTCTCCCCTTGAGTTGGTTGCATGCCTTGTGACCTCCTTGTCACAATTCTCATGCATAGCCAACACTCCCATCCCCTGGGAATTGTAAAGAACAGTTGAAAGAGAGTCAATTAACTCAAGATGAACTCACTTGAATTCCTCAGTAAGCTTCTTGGGGAAGCTTTCATCTAATATGTCATTTTCCTCTACTTCAAGTACTTTCTCCATTTGTCTTATCTGTAGAATAAATAGAAACAAATCTTATTCAGACAATGACTCTGAAGTGATAAAGGAGGGCACTGCTAAAGCTTCAAATACAAATTCTCAATATAACAGCCTTAAATCAAAGAATTATATTTGCCATGTTTACAAACGCTGCTTGTACAATTGATGAATGCTGAAAAGTGAAATGCTTTGTATAGATAATTCTATAGACATGTTTATCATGTTGGCAAAGCCTGATGAAGTACTTTAAATATAGTTGACGGAAAATGATAAGGGTACTGCTCGAAGAAGTTAATTACTAGAAATCGGATAATTTCAAGGGGGATATCCATTGCTGAAGGGGGAAAAGAAGAAGAAAGGAAATAGTAGAACTAATAAAAAAAATTAACAGACTGACATTGGAGAAGAAAGCATTAAAAGAGTATAACACAACTTAATCCAATTACCTCTTTGAAATGCACATTTTAAAATTTTGAGTTTTTTCTTGGGAAATAGGTGCAATTTATGTCTCAACAAGATTTATTGTCGCCTTAACAAATTAAGCACCAATCAGCTGATAGACACATTTTTACATCTATAACTTCAAATAAAGGTTTTGAGCCAATTGAATATGGCTTCTTTGTATATGTTTCTTGGGAGCTGCTATTGGTCAATGTATGTATATGCAGAAGGTGGTGACATCATTTCCATTAGGGGGGGGGGGGGGGGGGGGGTTCCCTGTGGACTTTAAATGGCTTCATAAGCGCTCCACAGAACATTTTTCTGTAGAAAACATAATACTGCTGTTTTAGTTTAGCTGGACGAAGTTTTATGTTGGCTAGAAAAGAACTTCCATGCTTTCTTTTTGTTTGGAGTTGAAGTGAAGGGCCAATGTGTTCGTTTATGTGTCAATTAAAATTTTGATGTTCTCATGGGGCTCAAACAGTAAAACCAAAACTCATCATATATAATCCATGAATAGAATCACATCAAGCAGCTGGTTCGGCATTCATGTGCAGAAATACTTACATGTATTTTAGCAGGAAAATGTTCCTATACTGGACATGTTGAAGAATATTTCTTTACGTGCATTTACATGCAATCAAATGCATGAAAATGAATGCAGCATCAAAAAATGGACACTTTCAAAACCTTGTCGAGATGGTTGAGCATGTTTTGTTGATTAAAGGGGATTAGAAAATTGTGGAAAATGCTGGTCAAAAAGCTTTTTGCGCAAATACATGAACTAGTTTGGACACATTTGGACCTGAAATAGTTTTATTGAAGCATCATTATATGCATACAAGAACTTGAAACTGTTGAGAAGGTATGCAGAATACGTGTTAGCCTGTTAGGCAGTATTCAAGTACTATACACCATCATATGGACCTTTTACGTAAATATACCAAAATATGCACTTTTTACTTAAAAATCAACTGAACATCTAATATATATGAAATCCATTTTTTTGGATGCTTAAATTCTCGAAATATCAGAAACTTTTTAAACAAATTATGAGTTTTTTGAGCTACAAACACTTGAAAAAGCACGTCATCAAACAACAAGGACAATGATTTGATTTCGTTTCTGCATGGCGCACACATGAAATTTAGCAAATGATGGAATTTCCCAAATCATGTCAAACAGAATAACTGATTTTCACTGGATTTTCTTCTCAAACCTACAAACAAGTCGGAATAAGAAAATCATGGATCCTGCAATTGTAGCACACCCTTACATGCAATCAATACGGAGTTGTAAGAGGTGATAACGGATGATTACTCTCATTTCATATACTAATAAAACAACCGATGACATAGATTCGCTTTCTCTCTTCTCCTTTTTCCCAGGGGTTTATATCCTTTCTCATTTTGATATGGATTATGGCATGCAACTTGTGAGCCGACCATAAAACACCTTCAATACAGCTGTTATTCTTGTGTATTACGGAACTTCACCAATTTTATTCATAAAA
Organism: Agapanthus africanus; assembly: GCA_030015575.1. Classification (NCBI taxonomy): domain Eukaryota; kingdom Viridiplantae; phylum Streptophyta; class Magnoliopsida; order Asparagales; family Amaryllidaceae; genus Agapanthus; species Agapanthus africanus. The sequence continues at coordinate 662,826,170 of CM057342.1, read as the reverse complement.
CTTGCCTCGGATTGAGACCTAAACTCTGATGCTGTAGATTAAATCTCTAATCCCTAATCCAACATGTAAATAATCCATGCAGCAGAACAACACCAATCTAACATGCTCAATAGAACAAACTTTTGGGGGAAATGTAGAAACGCAAACCCTAGCGACACAATGCTGAAAAATTTCTAGGTTTCACTGGATTGAGACCTAAACTCAAAGAAATTTAGTTCAAGAAAGAACCCAAAAGTAGAAAAAGGACATTTTTTTCATTACCTCGGAGGTTGAGAAGCGATTCGTGGCTTCACGTTTGGGTTTGCTTTGGCCTCCTTTCGCCATTGTTTTTTTTTGGCGAAAAAAGAAGGGTTCTTTTAGAATTAAAAAAAAGACCCAGTTCTTTAAAAGAGTGGGCGAAGAGACAGAAGAATGATAGCAGCCAGTACCGAGAGTAATAATGGACTAGGCTTTAGCACAGCTGATACCAATTTTCTCTTAATATTAATATTGTGGGAGATCGCTTCTATCTCCAAGAGCTTTGATTTCACAAAATCAATAATAAAAATAAAAGATTTGGAGCAATGTCAGAGGGGGGAAAAAGAAAAGAAAAGAAAAGAAAAGGGGTCTTTCTTCGGTGCAGGAGGGGTTTAATGCAAAAATGCCCAAGTTGAGATCTGGACCGTTGGATTTGAATGGTGCGTGTTCTCGAATCCAACGACCCGCGACACGACCGGTTAGTGTAGAATGTTGCGGTTAACCAATGGGGGCTTGTCATTTGTGAGTTTTCTGATTTGGTAATCTCATTGTCTGGATTCTTTAACGGGCGAAAGTTTTTTTTTCCCTTTTTAATCTTAGTTCAGAAAAGGTTGAAGAAGATGGAGAGCACTTAGATAAAGAAGAAGAAAGTAAGTTTGTCAGAAAATTATACCTCCTGCTGCATCCATTGTTGATTTGGTTTTCATATTTCCAGCGGTTTTTCCAAGTTTTTATTCAAATAGCAAATACGTTCAAATCTAAGGCTCTTTACTTGCGGTTGCTGAAGAGAAACTCTCTAACGAATGTGGGTATGTGATAGATCCGATGCTTAAAAGTAAGAGTATAAAAATACTCCATTTTTATATCCCTACCAAGGGTTGAAAAGCTTAAAACTCAATCCATGGCCAATTTGACGGGAAAAGAAGTCAAAATCTCTAAAATGAATTTTCCTCAACATTTAGGTTTGGTACAAATTGGGGATTTTGAATGAGAAAATAAGATTTAGGGTTATAGATAGATAGCCCCCCACCTCCACTCCACGATACTTCGAACGTCAGAAGAATATTTCAAAAATATTGTTTTTGTTAACTTATAGATGTGGTGGTTATGGGGACAACAGTTTTGTTTGGGGGTGAGGGGCTTGAGATAAGAATCCCATAGAAAAGATTTTTGGGTAAATCACACAAAATATCATGAAGTTTTCAAGGATTCATTAGGCTATTAGATGCTCTCCTGGTGACAGGAGCCAGGTGTGGACATGTGTGGCTTCTAAAATTATATTCCCGAGGAAACTTCAACTCCCCAAAATTTCTACGACTCATAGGATTCGGTCATGATTCCAAGATTTAGTTATGATTCTTACGATTAGTTATCATTATATATCTAGATATTAGTTGTTAAATTTTAGTATGAGCCTATCTTCGATATATTATTGTGATTTGTGTTTGTTCATATTACAAACAAAGGAAAAAAGACATTTAATTGCTATCCAAATATAAATATTAATTGTAACATAACAGCAAAATCAATCTAATTGTTATATTGCTTCCATTCTATAATCTTTTATATGATTCACAAAAGTATTCTCTCTTGGTTATTACATGCCATACATGATATGATTTGAGTAGTCATATTTTCTTTTTCAAATTATTTTTATATACACTACTTATGTTATCAAACCTTATTTCAATTAAAATTCAGAATTTGGATACTACAAAAATTATTTTGATTTAGAAATTATTCCAATTATTTAAATATATTACTTAAACTATTCTGTAATATTTTGTTGTATATTGTTTTCCGCCGTAATAGCATAATCCTTTGAATTTTTTCTTTTTCTCGCATTTGATACATTATATTTTGCCCACCATTATTATATTTCCTGGCTCCGTGTCACGATCCGAAAAGGCATGTGGCCGGTACAAGAATCATGTGAAGTCTTGTGAACCCCATCGTGACCCAAGTAAGCCGAAATCAGGAATCTAAACCATATATATAAAAAATAATAGAGGTGGAGTTTTAAGAAAAAAAATTATAAAATGAAGTAAAGCTTGTTTTGTAAAGAGTTAACGTTTGAAAAACGGACATCATCACCTTTGTAAATTTGAATAAAACTCCAATACAATAGCAGTAAAATAAACGCATCCTCACACAGAAGCAAACTTAATGCCGGAGACACAATCCACACAAATATACAACGTCCAAAGGCGAAGAACAACAAGTGGAAAAGCAATAAATACTATATATAACTAAAGTGAAGCCGACCTCACACGAGTTTGACTACAACAACAATACAACGTCTAAGATCTCAAGCAAATACACCCGACTTGGTTGATGGAGTATTTCTAGATACAAAAATAGATACAAAGTAAATACCAAAACGAATTCTAATTCATCTAGTTCAATAGATAATTATGCAACCACATCCAAGATAAGCCTTCTTACTAGCTCTACCGATCCATGCCAAACCTGCAAGAAACTATGGCATAACAGGAGTGAGTTGCCAACTCATGAGTAGAATTCGCATAATAAGATAGAAACCGCATGTATAAACGATGTTCAACTAAGGTATGGATAAACATGTATATTGCGGAGGGTAAATAAGCATACATCTGTAACGACTCTGAATTTTCTGTACAAACTTTTTTCTTTTTAAAGTAGAGAAAGCAGTTTCTTAACCTGAGTACAAATTATAAGTTAAATTTGTATAAAAATAGAAAGAAATAACTTATAGCTTATTGGTAAAGCTTTGCACTGCTGTGACGTAGCCCCTGTGTTCGAACCCCATCAAACACATTATGTTTTTTTCTGATTTTTCTTTTAAACTTTTTGGAAGTCCAAAAGTTTACACGTGCAATGCACATAAAAATGAAAAGACAGAGAAAACAAACATGTGCACAATGTTGTATTTACTGGCGTGAACAAGTGGCTCAAATCCACCGGCTCCCCTCCACCATCCGACCGGCAAGATCACTTGATGGGCCGGCGCCGACGGCCCCCATGGCTATTTGTCCCAGGGCTTTACACACACAACTCTTAGCCTACCCCTAACTCCCCTGCACTGATTTTCCTGCAATTAAATAGAGATTCTTCAACTCATAATTTATCATCATTTTAATACATTTTAATTCACTCTTTTAATCCCAAAACCCTAATTCCACACTATAAATACTACCCCATACCCTACCCCATCTTCATTATTAAATCCCGAGCCAAAACTCTCAAAAATTTCTCAAGTTCAAGTGGAGTAGAAGAGGAGTTAGCAATCTATCAATTTTCGGCGAGGATCGAAGCAAATTACGGCGATCCCGCGACACCACGATTACAACAATCTCTTCTTCCCTCTCTTCTTTACAAAATCAAACGGTAAGTTCCTCCCAATCTCTTTTTTTCTCTCTTTGAAATCTGTTTTCAAAATGAACATCGGTAAGTAGAGTTAATACCGATGTCGATCTTCTAAACCCTAAAAACTCACAATTTTTCTTACATATTGTATACATATTGTTCATATAACTTTTATACAATACTTGTAATATAATTATAAATTTTTAGAATAAATTGTAACCTAGAATTCCATGCAAAATAACTTTAATTTAAATTTTTTGTTTAAATACCATGAACTTCACATATCACATCTTTTAGTATTTTTGTTAATTATACCTTTAGAAAAATTCATGGGGTAATGACATATCCCTCACATACACACATGTTCCATAGCACGATGTCCCTTGAGCATATCTTTTGTTACCATATTACATCAAAATACCATCAACTATAAAAAACGGTTTTCTTTGAATTGTATTTCAAAACCTTTTGCAAATAAGGCTCTACAACCCTTTTCAGGAGACCCGCTATTGGATGGTTTGGATTATCGCACATCCTTGGTTTGTAGAGCGAGATGCAGACCTCCTCACGGAGCATTCGGTCTCCAAAGATTTTTAATACGATTTTTAAGAAAAACGAAATTTTCTACTTAATAATAAAATTAATTTTTATAATTATATAAATATTTTAAAATCCATATATTTTCAAAATATAATAACCTTATTTTTTCAAATAAAAGAATTACAAGTTTTATCAAAATACCATCAAGATATCAATACAAGTCAAACTTTACATTAAAATACCATGAACTATTCAAGTTAAGGTATTATCACTAAAATACCTCAAATCTCTGAAATTCACATTCATGGAAACCCTAAATAATATAAATAATTTCTCGAGATTATTTTGAAACTATATTAAAAATATTTTTCATAAAACCTCTCGAGTTATATAAAATTACATTTAAGAACTTTAGTAAATATAGATTTAAGCGGGATCAATTCTTTTGAGCCCTAGGGAGCCGGAAAAAGTGAGTGCTTGCCTATTTAAGATAGAATACTTAACGGTGTTATCAATGGTAATTGTCTTGAGAAAAGACACAAATCCCGCCGTCCATGTGCAGCAGTTACCGATAACTCCTGAACCTAATTCAAGATCTAAATTAATTTAAAGTGTCTGACTCAAGTCTGAGTCTAACCCATGTCTAAATCCAAACTCAAACCTGAATCTAAAAACAAATATGAATACTATATCATAAACTTGAATTCAAACTCAAGTCAGAATCCAATTCAAATATGAACCCAAAGTCTAGCATGTATGCTTGAATATGAACCTGAATACCTGAACTCAAAATTAAATACATGACTTGACTTGACTCGAACCATGAATACAACCCGACATGAATACATGAATACTTGATATACACATAAACTCAATTTTGCAATTTGATGTATTCATGGATTCGAGCAAGGCTGGTAATTTTAACTGTAACTTAGCATATACGGGGTGCTGGGGCAGTTCATGCATGAATCCAATGAAATCTCAGGAGTCCCGCTAGATCATGAATCCATGTCTACTAACATAAGCAAGCTATCATGAGGGCTCATGTTTCCTTTCTCCTGAATTAAAGCCTGTTGAATTTGGAATACTTCAACACTAGATTGAAGTCCCATTACTAACAATTAATTTGGGCCCGTGGTTCCTTACCCCTGGATTACAGCCTGTTAGGTTCGAGAACACTCTTGAGATTGGTTGACATTCACTCTTGAATTTACGTTAAATTAGTGTACCCAAGTAGAGACCTGTTAAGACGCTTACATTCACTGCATGTTCACTATACTTACACTACACGGCCATGTTACTTTTGTTTGCCATGCTCATGCTATGCTGTCATGCTTACCTACTTGTCATATATTACCATACTTGTTCACATATATTACGATAAAACTGCATGCTAAATAAACTTGCCATGTTTACATTAAACGATATGCTGACACATCATACTTCATAACTCATTGTTCATGATATGCATTTTCCTTATCATTACACTTTATATTTCACTTCATTCCTTGAAACTTACCGAGTGAAAGTTCGCTGACGGGCATTCCACCTTTCTCTGTTTTCTTGAAATGTTCGTCAGATACTATGGAGACTGAAGATGTGGACATCTTAGAGAAAGAGCACGATCAGACCAAGACCCAGGCCTAGACCGGTTACCTTTTCTCAGTTTATATATGCCACCTGTTTAGGCATTTCCATCATTGTATTTTCTTTCAGTTAAAATCATGTATTGTAAATGAATCAAATTGAATGTAAATAAAGTTGTTGAATTTTAAATCTCATGTTTATTCTCTTGTCATTTTATATTTCTTATTTTTCGCTTGGCGTATTTATTCCGGAAAATGATCTTCTCGAAATAAATACGTCGCGGCTTCGCAATATACCTACTTCCGTCTACTGGGAAGCGGGACGTGACAGCATCGAAACTAGAATTCAAGCAATGTACAACAATAATAATAATACCTCATCATATACAATCATTTAAAAGTGGTCGTACTGTGTATATATCGCGACATAAGTAGCAGACATCGTTTTGCAAAGTAATATAACATTTTCTTAAAATATACGTCATGCTTTTTGAAAATGATATAAAAGGTTTTCTTTTGAAAAACTTGTGTCGATCATGGACATATAGAAAAATAGTATGACTAAAGTTCTTTTTAAAAAGAATAGTAAACATTGATACATGAAAACAATATCTCAGGTACTGTCTCTTGGATCAGTCATGTTTGAAAACTATATAGTTTAATATATCTCATTCTTGGCAGGGTATCCATAACGACCCTCCGTCCTTAATCCCTCAATCGCTTACAAATTGATCACATATAACATCAATTGTTCATGGATTGATCACATCTTGTATCCGTAATTGGTTCTCCCCCTCCTCGATATCGGATATCAACAAACCAGTCCACCATGTATCCGTAATCGGTTCCGCCTTCCTCGATATCGGATAACAATAAACCATAAATACATAGAAAACTCATGGTGGACGTAAACAATCAGGTAATATAACTGTTTACCGCCGAAAGCCGGGAAAGACAAACGTCTTGCCTGAATTTGGAGGCAGATGCTATTTGGATTTATCCATCCACCTCTCCGAAGATACCAAGTTGACTTATGGCACAGTGTATCGGAGGTTTGGACGGATGCGGCCGTTGTAGCAGACTTCGTTAGATTCCCCCTCGTTGTGAAGGGTTTTTGATTGTGGGGACGCTCTTCCCTGCAGGCGTAAGCCCCTGCAGTTAATTACGTTACCGCGTAGCGATAACTACTTTCTCCTGCTCCAGAAGGCCACTTCATGTCGTGTGTGTTTGTTTTATTTTTGGTTGCCCGTGGATTGTATACGGAGACTAATTTATGTTGCCGCCCGTAGGGCGTGGATTAGTCCAAATCCGTATATTCTTAGATTTGGGTTTGTGTTGATTTAAGGATCATTAATCTTGTTTGGGATTAAGATCAACTTAAATATTTGTTGAGGATATGTTAGTCTAATTTTAGACTAAGATCTACTCAGCAGGATTTTTGGGATCATTCAGACCCAACAAAAGATCATTTAGGCTCTATTTCTTTAGTTTAAGGACGTTACGGTCCATAGATCACCATTTTTAGTATGAGCGTTTAGTTTATGGATGTTGCGGTCCACAGCTAGTTTAAGAACATTACGGTCCATTGTAATATGCTCATGGGTTTGGGAGTGCACCAAAGAGTTGTTGGTTGTCGGGACCCTCCATCTCTCTGAAGACGTTGAAGAATTACAACGACATGTATCAGAGGTGTGGAGAGATGTAACCTTGAACCGAACTCCACATTAAAGGGAGAGATCATGGTGGAACGAATATCATTTTAGATGCAATGTGTCAGGAGATCATTAGTCATCTTTGGGACTAGGATTGGTTTGGGGAGACCTGAGTATAGGAAGGCTCGATTGATTGATGGTCAAAAGGGTTTTTTTGGCCTCAGGAGACTTGGCTAATTTAGGCTAAGGTTGGCCCCTCATAGTGTTAAATACTAATGTATACTCAATGCTCACGTGCTCCCATGTGAGACTCCATGGTAGCGTTAAGCATTGAAAATTGAGACACTCACGTGTGGCACGCGAGGCACCCGAAAGTTGGTGTGGTGCCCTTGGGTTCACATCCCCGTCTATACATATAAGTGTTAAACACTTAAATCTTGTGGTCATCACGTGTGGACACGTGAGGCGCCCCAGAGTTGGGCACTGATTCTTTGGGTTTATTCCTTTTTTCTTTTATAAGTAATAATCACTACTGGGGGTTACGTGGGATCACGTGAAGCGCCCCAAAATGGGAACTGTCTTTGGATTTATCCCCTTTTTTCTTTTGAAAGTGCTAAGCACTATTAGAGGGTCACGTGGGATCATGTGAGGCGCCCCAAAATAGGAACTGTCTTTGGAATTTCCCCCATTTTCATATGAGTGTTGAACAACTGTTTGGGGGTCACGTGGGAACACGTGAGGCACCCTAAAACTGGGATTGTCTTTGGGTTTATTCCCATTTCCTTTTATAAGTTCTAAGCACTTGTTTTAAGGGGTCACGTGGAAACACGTGAGTCGATCTCAGTTGTTTTTTTATGCGGGGTTAAACCCTAGTTTTGTCAGAGGAATTAAATTCCTATATCCTTTGTAAGAATTAAATTCTTCAAACTCAGTTCTTTCCTCTAAGTTTTGGGACTGCATGACAGAATCTCCTCGATGAGAATTAAATTCTCGACTTGTGAGGAGATCTGCTTCTACAGACCTCAACCAGAGAAAGAACTAAGTTCTTTTTTTGGAAGAATTAAACTCTTGTAATGGTGAAGAGGAGATAAAATGATCTCTAGGTCTTTTTTTCTTACCTAGGGTTTCTTTTCTTAAAGGAGAACTCCTCTTCTTCTCTTTTTTTTGTTTCTCAAATCTTATGGAGGGTCTCCTTTTTCTCTCAGACTTAAAGTCTCGGGTCCTTTATATAGTAAAGGCAAGTTTATTGATTTAGTTAATGAAATCTCTCGTTGAAAGATCTTAATTGATTTGAGGATTTTATCCACCGTTGGATCTTTGATCCAAAGACTTCTGTTTTACAGAAGATATTTTTCTTGTTTTTAACAAGATTAGGAAAATATTTTTCCATACAGAGCTTATTCTGTAGCTTGGTGATTTTTAATCACCATTGGATCTTTAATCCAACGGTGCTCTGTTTTACAGAGCGTAATCTTTCTTGTTTAGAAAGATTGTGGAAATATTTTCCTATATAGAGCTTATTCTGTATCTTGGTGATTTTTAATCACCATTGGATTTTTAATCCAACGGTGCTCTGTTTTACAGAGCGTAATCTTTCTTATTTAGAAAGATCTAAGGAAATATTTCCCAAATAGGGTTTTGATCCCTTTTATTTAGAATCTAATTCTATCAGCTTGGAAGGTGATTAGGAACCCTCACGTGTAGCACGTGACCCACCCCATAGAATTAAACTGATTTGCTTATATGCAGCAATCCCAGAGAAAATGCATCACGTGTTGGCACATGAGCTGATGTTCAGAAATGTCACGAGTGGCACGTGACCCCCACGAAGTTAAGCCCAACAAAGAGCATCACATGCTGACACGTGAGCTTCTCTCCTGTTATTTGTTTTAGGAAAGCCCCTATATACTTTGTATATAGATGCTCACGTGTTTGCACGTGAGGCTTAATTTCAACCTTATTTATTAAGCGCCATGCCTATAATCTTTGCTCCAAGGCGCATCACGTGTGGCCACGTGATGCTCCATTAGGGGAATTTTTCCAATCGCTTTTTTATTTTATTATTTTTATTATTATTATTATTTTTATAAGGGAACAAATGCCCCCATAGCGTTGTTCTCACGTGGTTTGCACGTGAGTGGAATGCTGTCACCTTTACAGCCGTTGGATTGCCTAGGGGAATGGGGAGATGAACCATCTTCGTCACGTCTTATAAATGCAAGGGTCTTGTCTTTGGGAAGCCACTGTTCTTTCATCTTCTTCCTTCCTTGTCTTCTTCGAGAATCTAATCCTTTTCTTCAGAGCTGAGTTTTCTGCCCATTGCAACTCTAGAGTTAAACTTGATTTTTCTTTTCAGATACTATGGCCTCTTATCTGTATGATCTTGACAAAATTATCTCCTATGAAGACATTCGCGTCCAAGGCAGCTGTCAAAACCATAAGTTTACGAATGCCCAATGCGCTGAGGTTATGCATCGCTTCGATGAATACAACGGTCGACTACTCCCCCGTCGTTCCGCTCTTTTGAAGATCATCGTGGGGGCGATTTGGGAAGCACTTCCTGAATTTAATGAAGCCATGCCGCTAGAGGCACTTGATGATGCCGAAGACAAAGTGCACTCAGTATATTTGATGGGCTTGATCTCGATGAGGCGGCGAGATGATCTTGTTGATATCTTGCATTAAGTCTTTCAACAGACGACGATAATCTCTGCCTACCAGAGGACGGACGATATCAGCGAGAATCTTGACGCTTGTATTCATGAGAAAATGCACACGAAAATGGTCAGAGAAGCCAGAAGCATTTTACTCGGCCTTGCTTCTGAATTCCTCAATCCATGTCCGGGATTTAGTGTTTTTGTAAGGCTACGGCAGCGCCCCGGCCGTCAATCCGAGACCAAATGCGGAACAAAAACTTTTATAAACCGGCGCTAACGTAACCCTAAAATACGGATTGTGCCATTAACCGTATGCTAGTAAACTGTAAAGGGGTTTAAGATATTATACCAATCGATCCGTGTCCTTCAGTCTTCATTCTCTTCCCCTAACTTGTTGCGGCTGTCCTAACGAAGTTCGCTCTCCGGTCTCGCTTGTCGAAGAGGCACCACGTCGAGGAATTTTTATACGGGCTCCCGCTTCAAACCGAAGTAACTCGGACATCAAGTTTGCTAAAAGAGATGACCAAGATGAAGTAGAGAAAGTGTGTGATTACTTTGTCTCAATACACTCTAGAATTCTCAACACATGAGAGGGATAGAGTGGAGGTTGAAGAAGATGCCCATGGTGGAAAGATGCGAGCTCAAGAAAAAAATCAAGTGAGCAATAAGAGCAAGCCCCCCAAGAAATATGATGGCTGCCCTATATTTGTGTGTGTGTTTTTTGTGATATTTTGTGATGGCAATTAAAGAGAATCTACCCCAAAAATATCTCACAGGCCATCACTAAAATATCTCCAAAACACTATGCACAAATATCTTTTCCAAGACAAAAAAACTAGATCAAACCAACATGACTCATGACTTGAGTCAACAAGTGTGCAAGCTAGGTTCATGCCAAGAATGAGTCACACTTTCCACCAAATAAGCATTTAAAGCAAAATGTTTAATCCAAAAAAGAAATGGCATCAACTAAAGTAATCTTGTAATGAATTACAAGAATAACCCTCACCTGTATATACATACCCGTATCCGTATTCCGACTGAATACGAATACTAAGAGACAAAAGTAATCCAACCAATCTAATACTAAAATCTGGCTTAAACCAAAGCCCACTAATATGATTCGTCCGATCATGATCCGTGCGTGAGTGCACGTATATAATCGAATCCTGCCATAAAACCATATGGCCTCTACAACATTTCGCCCGAACTGGAAAACTTTCTGTGGGGGACTCTAAAGACTCGTCAATACGCTGGTAGTAGGTTTAACCACAAGCACGTCAGTGGCACTAGCTGTACATAACGGCTGCCCATGTATTGAGCGAAAGGGAAGCTGATGAGCGAACTCATCTTGAAACCCTACTGAGCCTGTCAGTGACAATATCCGTACAGTTCGGTCCGTTCTCCTATGAGTATCGCATATCGGGCCTAGGGGTGGTAAACGTCAGACCCCCAATAGCGGTATAAGTCGTGTCGGGGTGTAGCCCAAAACACCCTGAGAAACTACTGGAATACCTACCAGCAAATTTCGCTTGCCCTGGTCAGGGACTTTGTGTAATGGCTCTCCAGACACAGCGCGATATCACCCCCAATACAGGGAGAGATGAATCCCCTGCCGATCCGCTCACTGCCTCCATATGGCTCAGGACTGTACCCAACTAAAATCTGTTTGCACGAATCCTTTGAGCCGTGGTAGGGTAGTAATCAAAGCACAGTGGGAACTCACACGAGACAAATGATGATCTCAGGTCGATAGATTAATCTGTACACATGTCACCAAGGAACTGCTATCTGACGACAGGTATAATACCAACTAGCATGTTCCCGGCGAGTCCGTCTGGTGTAGTCATAACCCAATGAGCACCTGTATACATCTTAGGTGAACCAACTGATACCAATGGCTTGTGAGACCGGCCATCGCCCCTCATCGGGGTCTAGATCTGTATACACTATCGATACCCTGTCTCGAAACTCCCTCGATTAGGGACCATTTAAGGATATGCTTATAGACCCTAGTTCCCACGTATATGATCGCCATCATACTGCTGGCTGTCAAGAAAGAATCCTATGGGCTCTATCAACAAGTAATAGTGATCTGTAATATCACCTGAAGCATGTACATGATGATAAAGGCAAACCAGTTAGCATACTATCATCTCGAGTAAGATTGTCCTACCAGTATAGGTCCTCCCTCAATCATCGCAATCACGTGCCTGCGATCTAATAATTGACTTTGAGGACACTATATCCAACAGTTTTACCATTGTAAACATCTTTTTTTTACCATGTATAAGTTCCTGGAGCATATGAATGACAAAACTTCCTCTTCCCCCCCTTTTTACCAATGCTCACATGTTTCTTGCATGAAGTGTCGTTATACTGTTGTTGGCATTCATGTATTTTGCGCGTGAGGCACTGTTGAGGATTTTAATCCTGAACTAGCATCGGCACTCATGTGTTATGCACGTGCGGCATCACTTTTAGTCCCCAAAAGGATCAATGCGGGTGCTCACATGTCATGCACGCGAGACTCTGCTGATGGGGTCGTTTCACCTTCTTGTTCTGATTCCTATGGGTCAACTATCTTGTTTCCCATGCCCTTTTTTCCAGCCTTGGAAATAGTTCCACCATGCACAAAATTTTCCGTGTCTAGACCTGAATGCTTCTCTTTATAACCTGAAGCTTCGTCTTCGTCTTTCTTCACAGAGAGAGACCCATTCAGACCTTAGGGTGATCATTTTTTTAGAAACAAACCAAGAATTATGGCTTGCAACCGTCTCCATGCTCGTCTGCAACCCTGGGAGGTACTTATCGAGGAGATTATTCCTCGCTTTGCCGCGCGGTTAGCGGATCCTCTTCTTACTGATGACTAATGTGACGTGGTATTGTACGAGCTCCCAGTTCGTAGGGGTTCTCCTCTTCCTATGGGTTCTATTTAGCTCCGAATGATTTTCATGTCCGTGTTTGCTGATATCCCTCCTCATCCAGCGCAGATGACTCATGCGATTCTCGATACGGCAGAGGACAAGATTGAATGTTTCCATGAGGCCCACTTGATTACTCAGCCTCTGAAGGATCGTTCGGTTCATTTACTGAGTTAGATACGAGCTCGGCGGGCCATCATGTCTGCCTTCACCGATGAGCATGGCATTAATCGATGGGGAGCAACTCCTCGCGAAGATCGCCGCTTCGACATGGTAGAGAGGGCAGAGAGAGAATTAGAAAACTTTATTTATTGTTTTGTTAACCCTTGTATCTCTGATCCCACATTTGGTGATCTCTTCCCTGTAGAGTAGTATATTTGTTTCAATGTATTTTTCTTATTATTACCTATTGAATGCTTTCTGTTGAATATTTTCTGTTCATCATATATTTGTACGTGTATCTCTCCCCTGTACATGAGCTTTATACTTTACCCTTAAAATTTTTTTAAGTGCGAGCGCCATTGTAGTGTCATACATAAATCAGCACATTTTGGACACCATTTCCATTTAAACAGGCACGCAGTCGTGAATGCATGCTTAGTGGGGCGCGAACCAAAGACTCTCCTTACTGCCTTGCACAGTACATAGTTGGTGCTCATGGGTTGCGCCTTTCTGTCTTGACTGGACGTGAAGTAGTTTATATACTCATTTCGGAGTTTGTTTAGTTTACCTCCCTTGGGCTTATAGGCAAACCTGTCTTAACGTCATAGTTAACCCTTGCTCTTTATGACAAAGGTCCGTTAGGGTGTGTGGTACTAAAGCATTCCCGATACGTAATCTTGCTGTCGTGTCTTTGCTCCCTTTCGGGGCTGGACAAGGCATCCTCAATTAATCTCCCAGGTCATATTATTTTCGGGGGAGCACATCCTCCCTAGAAATCGTAAGGATTTCCAAGCATTCATCGCCTCCTTGAGTCGCCAGGATCTCGCTCGGATATATTTTTTCCTTATGAATCTTGAGCACTCATAAGTAGCATCTTTATTTCAGTGGGATGTAACTTTGGCAAATGCGGCTCGTAGATAGTCCATCTTGATTTCATTGTAGGGAAGCGATGGCTTAGGAAACAAGTTCAAATTTGCCGCCTAAGACTTTTCAACTTTATGAGCCGTGAGGGTCTCATAAAGATTTTTCTCCTTACGAGTCGAGAGGATTCCGTAGGTGTATTTTCTCCTTAGGAGTCGTAAGGACTTCTAAGTGCGTTTTCTCTTGAGAGTCGTAAGGATCTCACAAGATAATTTTCTCCCTTGCCAGTCGAGAAGACTCGTAAGTGGTTTTTTCCCTCCTTATCGATATTCGACTTTGGAGAGTGTGGCCCGTGAATAGTATGCAATAGTCTATCTTGGACCGACTTGTAGGGCCCCAGTGCTTAGGAAACAGGTCCTTATCCCTATTGCCTAAGGCTTTTCCCTACGAGTCGAGACGAGTTGAGAAGTTCTCACAGGAACATTATTTTTCCCACGAATCGAGACTAATCGAGAAGTTCTCGCAAGGATATCCTAACGTCACAGTTAACTCCTGCTAATAGAAGTCCATTAGGGTTTGTGGTACTAGGGTTTTTTTACCCGTCGTACCGCCGCGTTGGCCGGTGTATTTCTCGATACGCAATCTTGCTGTTCGAGTAGCCCCGCGACTGTCGTGTCTCTGATCCCTTCGGGGGCTGGACAAGACATCTTCCAGTAATCTTCCAGGTGATATTACCGTCGAAAGAGCAAGCGTTAGGGATATTCCATACCGCTTTTTACTTGAGGTTAGGCTCAGTTTGGGGAGCCCCGATGAGTCATGACCACTCCACGCTGGAGTGGGATGATCTCCGATAGTCTTTCAGGTCTCATTTGAGTTGCCTTCAAGACCCTGAAGCTAGGGATCTTCCTTTGCTTCGTTTGTTGACATTATGTCTGCAATATTGCGACGACTGTCGAGGTTGTCTCTTTGTTGTCAGTGAACCGTTGAGGTTTGGGACTATAGGACTTTGCCATGACTCCATTTTTTGATGTCGCGTCTACAACCTGCTGGGGGGGAGGAAGAACGTTGTTGTTGATCTCTAGGCTGTAGATGTAGCCATTGAGACTTGGAACCAGGGACTCTGCCATGGCTCTGAGGTAGTCTCTAGGTTATCTGTGAACCGTCGAGATTTGGAACTAGGGGACTTCGCCGTGGCTCCGAGGTAGTTTCTAGGCTGTCTATGAACCGTCGAGATTTGGCTTCCCTTTGATGAAGCCTGGTGGGGTAATATGGTTCCCTTTCCGTTTGTGCCTATGGATTGTATACATGGGTCAATGTGATCTCACCTGTAGGGCAAAAGTTTCATTTTTTTATTTCTTTCCGCGATGCTCTATCATTTCAGCTTTTATATCGCGAAAGTCGCGATTGCCCAATCATTTCGGCTATTTTTCGTGGTGCCCAATCATTTCGGCTGTTTTTTTCTTTTTACTCGCTGCTCTTTTTCTTGTTGCGAGTTGCCTAAACATTTCGGCTGTTTTTATATGCATATATTTTGCTCGCTGATTTTTATTGCGAGTTGCCCAAATATTTCGGCTGTTTCATATGCATTTTTTTATTTATTTTTTGCTCGCTGATTTTTTTTTTGTTGCGAGTATGGAACTCAAGATCTGATACTAATCTTAGCATCAGTATCGCTGCGATGGAATATTGCCAGGAGCGAATCATCATTTGCCGTGAAAGGACTTGGAATTTGATACCGATTTAGGCATCAATATCTCTACCATTAGGATTCTTGCCAGGAGCGAGTCATCATTTGCTTTTGTTGATTCGAACAAAGGTGGCTTAACAAACAGGGTTAGGATTCTGTCAACTAAGGTTTTTGACTTCATGAGCCGTAAGGGTCTCATAAAGGTGTTTCTCCCTACTAGTCGTGAGGATCTCGTAGGTGTGTTTCTCCTTAGGAGTCGTGAGAATTCCTAAGTGTGTGTTCTCTTATAAGTCGTAAGGATCTTACATGAGTGTTTTCTCCTTATAAGTCGAGAGGACTTACAAGTGTCGTTCACCACATGAGGACATTCCTCATCGTTGGTGGGACTTGGTGGGGGAAACGTTTATTTGTGCCCGTAGATTGTGTACAAGGTCAATATTGAACTGCTTGTAGGGCAACTTGGGGGATGTGATGTCTTAAGAACCGGTTCAGATCCTGTAACTTAAGGCTTTCGAATCCTATGAGCCGTGAGGGTCTCATAAGGGGATTCTTCTTACGAGTCGTGAGGATCTCGTAAGTGCAATTTCTCCTTAAGAATCATGGGGATCCCTAAGTGTGTTGCTCTCTTTTGTGAGTCGTAAGGATCTCACACAGGTATTTTCTCCTTACAAGGTCGAGAGGACCTTGCAAGTGTGCATGAATTTTTTTTACGAGTCTGCGCCCTTTCGGGTTTTCATGAACTCGCCGGCAATCCTGCTGTTTTTACTTACGGAGCCCTTTCGGGTTTTCATCCGTGCCCATTTTTCTTGTGGACATACCATTTTTTTTACATCACGAGATTGTGCCCTTTCAGGTTTTCACAAGCTCGCCGGTAGCCCTGCTGTTTTTACTCACGGCGCCTTTTCGGGTTTTCATCTGTGCCCCTTTTGCTTGTGGACGTACCGCATTTTTTTAACTCCTCCGTTTGCCAATGGCACTTAGGGGGAATTTCGCCACCGGGGCACTTATGCAGCCAGCGGGACTTAAGTTGCAATCCTCGCCGCTGGGACCTGTGGACCTGGATTCCGCTGTAGCCGTGTTTGAGGTGGCATATTTAGTTTAAAAACATTGCGGTCCATTGTTAGTTTAAAGACATCTCGGTCCAATATTAGTTTAAGGACATCTCGGTCCATCGTTAGTTTAAGTACATCTCGGTCCATAGCAGCTTCGAGGCAAAGTTTTGCCGGATACTACTTATAGAGTTTAGACTCGGGAGGACAGCAAGAGGACACGAACGTCGCCATCTATCATTAGCCTGAGCCGTGACTCGTCAAGCGTAGTATTTCTTAAGGAATCGGCCGTTTATCGACCGGAAGGGTCTTTCGCCATGCATATCCATAAGCAAGTAGACCCCACCTTGGTAAACCTTGTCTATGATGTACGGGCCCTCATATTTCGGCTCGAATTTCCCCCGTTTAGCACGATTGGGGATCATAGGTCTTTTTATGACTAGCATGAGTTCGTCTTGGCGGAATTGTAACATTTCAAAAAAAAAAATTATTTTTGGGAATTTTTATAATTTAATATTATTTTATTGAATATTTTAATATTTCGGTATTATTAAATACAGATAAATGGGAAAAATTTTGGAAAAATTATGGAAAATTCTAAAATAGGGTATTTTATGGAATTATGCTACTTTTAAGTTTCTAGGATTAATTATATGCTAATTTAGTGCTAATCGCGATTAAAAATCGCTAATCGGCTTTTTAGTAATTTTGTGCAAAGCATGCACATATCTTTTTTTCTACACTTGTGCATTTTCTATCATGTTTCTTTTGGGGTTACTATTTGAGTGAGAAGGATTTTGAAGAGAAAAAGAAAAGAAAAAGAAATGGAAAAGGATATAATAATGAGGTATGGGTGAGAGAGAGAAAGGGTTACCTTTGACTAAGACTTAGCCATTCCTCTTCTTTCAACACTCATCTCTCTCCCTCTTCTTTGGTTGCTGCTGCTGCCCTAGCCCCTCCTTCTCCCCCTCTTCACCTCCTCAAATCACCTCTAAAACAACTCCAAAACCCTATCTTCATTTCACAAAAAGTGTGCACAAGCTCAAGACCAACACATTGGACCAAGAAAGCAAGGATTTTGGCCACTAGGGGCAACTCAAGAAAATTCTTGAGGGTCCAAATGAGGTATTTTCTGGACCATTAGCTTAGTTTATGCATTACCTTTACCCCCATGTTTAGATTGAATCGATATTGTGTGATTTGGTGGACTTAAGGAAAACCTAGTTAGGGTTTGAAGGAATTGTGAGTTGTGGTGAGCAATTGAACTCAGTAGAGGTTATACAAACCCCTTAATGCTAGATTTGAGACCCAAACCTGAGACTAGAAACCCGGAATACGGATTTAGAAACCGATATCGGATGATTTGTGAAATCTGTGAAGGTTATATTGAATCTGCTATCAAGCCGTGACTCTGAATTTTTTTTTGGTTGGACAGTGATATGTGCAGGCACCCAGGAAGCCACCACCAGAACCCTAGCCCCTATCCCTTTTTCCCGGCCGCCAATTTAATCCCTCTGGCTGCAATTTGCGGCCAGACCAGCACCAAATTACCTCGTTTTTGTTCCAGAGCTCCTACATCCCAAGATTAGACCCCTGGCATGTGCAAAATTGTCCAATTTGACCTAGGGTAAAATCTGGGACCCTTTTCTCTAGTTGCTGTTTTGGATTCAGTTTTCTGTATTCCGTATTTCGAATTCCGAATCTGCGTATTGCGTTTTACCTCGAATACTTGTTGTTTATACGACGATATCGAGGATTGATTGATGGTTTTGAAAGCGTACCCATAGGTTCTAACCTATAGGCCCCTTAGCGTATCGTTTTGGTTTTCGTGTGTCGCTTTAGTTTTAAATTGGTTTTAATACGCTTTTACGATACTTTGATGTGTAGGTACCCCATGAAGACTTCGGGACGATAAGCATGCGCGTGGTGACGTTGACAAATGAAGACGCAACGTGAGTAAATTATATCTACGGGGGAAGTCGGGTGGATGGCGTATAGCACCCCCGCAGTCCGTAGTTGGTATACTATATATGTATATATTATATATATGATAGTTATAGTGTGTCGTAGATATTGTGTTAGATGTACTATGGTTAGATTAGGGTTAGAAGTAAACTAGTGTAGTTCCTAGTCGCGAACCCTAGAATAGATTTACACCCACACGCACACCCTTGCTTATTCATTATACTTACACTGTGTTGATGATGATATTGGATGACATTGGAGATGAGTCGATGATATTGGGCATAGTGCCATGAGATCGGTGATATGATATGATTCGTATTTGGGATACGATATGTGATTTTTAGCGGGCCTTTGGACGTGTGTTTCACACACGCATTCATACTTATATAGATGGTATCGACTTGTACTAGACTTAGATCAGTACCCCAGATTATGTGATTGATGATAAGGATACCGGATAATTGATGAGATAATGTGATATTGACCCGTACCCAGCTATTGGGATGCCGTACGACGATTTACCGTACGAGCTATATATTGATGATTGATCCGCACTCATGACTCGAGGATGTCAAATGATATACGGTATCGTACGCAATACTATTGAGGCGGGATCACTGACTCTTATATTATATTTATATATATCGACTCAGATTTAGGTGGTTTCCATACCCCTCCCGATTGACTTGATAGTTAGATCAGTAGTTAGTATAGTAGATGTTAGACTAGACCCGAGTCATACCAATTTCAAAACTAACGAATCAGGAGTATTTTAAAGACAGGCAAAAAGGGATTCTACGGATACTTTAAAAAGGTGCATCTTTTCTTAAAAACACCGTAGCCCTTATTTGACTAAAAATCCCGATTCGTCTTATTTCAAATAGCATAACTGCATGACATATACATATTGATGTTGATTCTTCACTATTGCGTTGATTATTCGATTTCCACATATTCATGCTATTCACATCGCTTTGCATGTGTAAATGTGTTTATTGCTATATTACTATCATGCTGTTAGGACACCAGCACTATTATCGATGATACGTATGTTCCACGTACACTTGCTTGCCGGCTCACACACTTCATCATCGATAATTGCCATGTCACTACACAGTAGTATTATTGCATCAGGATATGACCTTTATATGTGCATACTATTATTCCATGTTGCATGATATACTGTTATACTTGCATTTCATTTATATGTCACATATATCATGCTTTCTGATTATGCGCATTGATATATGTTGTTTCTATGATATTTCTGGATTTGGGAACCGTGGGTATTTCAAAAAGATTATGTAAATGTTTTAAAAACCCGGTTACCCTTGTTATGATATTTAAGAATCCACCATGAGATTTAACGGTTCTGATATATATACCCCATGCGAGGAGGCGTCGTGGGCCGTATGTGGGTACATGGTGGGGCCCGGAGGTACCCCGGGGCGAGAAGATTGATGGACCTTGCCGATTGAGCCTGTCAGGGAAACCATACACTCCGGTGACATTACCTTTTACTCGGCGGTTATCTTGGGGATACCGACCGGAGTTGCGTACGTATGGATACGTCGAAATTCGAGGGTCGAAGCTGGGCACTCGGGTTTTCGAGATAGCATATGATACGTACCAATCAGGGCCAGTCTTGGTGACAGCGCCTGATAGATGAGGATTTACGTGCCGATGCTAGGCATAGGTTTCATGATGTTTTTCCATGATTTTGATTATACCCTCATATTTACATGCATGATGTTTATTGTCATTGGGTGACACGTGGACGGGATCCACATATATAAAGCTATTGATCACATACAGACTTTGATTACATTGATCATACTTTATACGTATATATAACAGGGGATGAGGACGCTGTTATATATGCCCTTACACCAATATTAGTGGAATGGGACGCTAATATATGTGTATTGATATCAATTTAAATACTTCATAATACTTATTCATGCAGGCATACCTTATATTTATGATATGTTATTATCTGAGGCACTGACACGAGTACTTTGGCACTACATACATGTATAGATATTACATTGCCACCTTATCATGCTTCAGACTTATCTTTTTGAGGTTTATATATATCTGATCGTATTGACCTAGAATTATGTCATGCATTCGATTTCTGCTTGTAGAAATTTTCTATTCACGAGTTGGCAACTCACCCCCGTTGTGCTACAGTTCTTGCAGGTTTTGCCGTACAGGTTCCATGGCGGCATTTTTGGCACACTGCTTCTTTTGCGGGTGACTTGCTTTGGTAGGTGGGTTCTTTTGCATCAAGAACCACCATTGTATATGTATTATTCTTTTGTATCTAGAAATTCCATCAACCAAAACTTGTATATTGTTTCAGACTTAGACACCAGTGATGTATTATTTCGACCTTAGAGTCGCGTGTAGTAGTATTACGGTTTTCATGCAGTTTTGAGTTTCTTTTTGAGTTTTGATCCTTGCTCTTCGGCGTTGTATATTATATTGCTTGCGTGGTTGTGACCGTCGATTGACAAAGAGCTAGCTCCCGCTTGGGGATGCCTTTTATCATTGCATATATATTATCATTGTTGTATCCCGTTTGGGGCTAGTTTTTACAAAGGAAACTCTGCCGAAATTTTCATAAAAGACTATAGATTTTAAAATGCACATTCGGCTTACTTATTTAAAAACCTTGCTTTTAAAACATGCTTTCTTCACTTCTGAAAACTATTTGCCTTCATTTATTATTTAAAATGGTTTTAGATTTCTGGGCTTTTTGGCTTACTTGGATTAGATGGGGTCCTATAGACTTCATATGATTCAAGTGCCAGTCATGGGCTATATCGGGTTGTGACAAAGTTGGTATCAGAGCGCTAGGTTAATCTTAGTTCGAGTCTAAGTTTGACTATGTGGAGCCTAGGGCATTTATATATATACGGAACTTAGGCTTGACCTTACGGAACTTAGACTTAGTCGAGGGGGTATTAGACCCGAACTTTCGTCGCGTAGGATGACCCTTGGTTGATGGAGTAGGTAGCTTGAGTAGAGTGACGTACCGTACGTATGTTCCGCGGCATACTTACGACACGCCACTCCACTTAAGAAACCTTAGGATGTACATTTCCTTGCACAGTATTATATTCATTCCTGATCTATCCTCATCGATACTGGTTATGATTGTGCTGCCACGATCACATGGGCAGAGAGAGCTACGGCTAGAGTTGCGTCAGCTTGAGCTCGTCGCAGACGAGGACTGACCAGGGCATGATTCCAGGGGCATACGATTGCATTGAGAGGCGTCATCTTATTGTGTTCGCGCCATGAGCGTTTGGTGGATCGCCTTTATGAGATTTCTCGGACGTGCCGATTGGTACCAGAGGATCAGGCCACTGCTAGAGGCCAGCCAGGAGGTGATGACCATTAGTATATCGCTTATTCAGGATGATTGAGGCTCTGTTCAGCGTACAGACGAACAAGCCAGTTGTTGCTATAAATGACGAGATATCGCCCAGATGATTGGAGCTACTGCATCATGAGTATATACCTAGAGATATGATGGAAGGTCGCTAGTCACCCGAGGATGAATGACTAGGACATGTGGTTCGTTCGCTTACCCCGATACGAGGTCATCAGATAGATTGATTCCAGCTAGAGACGACTTCACGCAGATTCGTTGAGAGTCGATAGAGACGTTCGAATGTCAGGAGCCCATTTTCCAAGTTTAATGTATTCGGAAAGACATGCAAGAGATTCTATGGACCCTCTAGAAGAATGAAACCCTAACTCGACATAATGACCGTGTGAAAGCCTTTGAACCTTAGGGTTTGCGGCAGTTCCGCGGCGCCATTAGTGAGGCTTGGGTTTGCCCTTCTACGGTTGGACCACTGATGCTGTGGTATGTACTCGATACTATTAAACTGTACCCAATATGTTGATCTCTTGGGGGATTATGAGGTTTTGACAATCGATCGGATGATTCGACATCATTCGAATATCATGTGATGGGATACATTGCTTGGGAGACTCCAGATACGAGTATAGCCGTTGGAGCGCAGTCCATGCAGCCACGATGAGACGAGTCCAAATCAGTCGACATAGGAGCAGAGTGAGGTAAAGAGTTCGCAAGAGATTTCGATGAGATGATGTTCCCTTCCGCTGACATCAGAGATGCGATACGCACGCAGAAGCATTGTATATGGATATATCTTCCAGAAAGAGGCACGATGAGTATGCAGCCGTTCCGAAACAAGAATTAGCTTCAGTAAAGAAAGATGACTTCCGGGCAATTCGGCAGAAAAGAGATATGAGAGAGACTTCGGATGGACCGTAGTCGAGAACATTGCAGTGCGCAGATAGAGACGTGACGTCGAAGTGGACGATGATACAAACAAGCGGGACAAGAGGTTCGTGCGAGACGCTGATGAGCTGTCATTAGTTCCCGTCGAGACTAGAGACCTGATAGGCTTACAGAGGCATAGGGATACGGCCAGTTTCTGAGGAAATGTGTGCGGAACACGCAGATGTCCAGAAAATGAGAAAGGATTATGTAAGAGTACCAGCCTCCGTACAGTTCGGCATAGGCAAGATCAGAAGAGACCTTGAGCAGAATTCCTTCCAGGACACTGCTGCAATGATATTTGCACCCAGGATCAGATTTGTCACGTGCATTCAGAGAGTCAGAGGCCGACGCCAGTGATATGCTGCTTTACGAATGGTCGTGATGATTGACCGAGAGATGACCAGAGAAGTGCCAGAACGGAATCGTCTCCATTTGCGCACCTGACAGGGCCGATGAGCCGATGGATCATGAGATTGGTAATCCACAAAGAAGATAAGGACCCAGAGACAGAGGACGCCAGACCGTGAGCAAGAGGCAAGTAGACATCTTGCGCTGCTAGCATTGGATGCACCGACACCTTCTCGACTGCGAAGGAGGGAATATTGACTATGGTATTTATGATTTCTGATTTGGTGATTCGATTATCACGTATCTATCACCTTGGATTTCGGTATTTTGGGCGTTCTATTTGCATGATTTAGTCTTGATGACTGAGTTCCATGATATTTTTTTTCCTGCACCATAGTTGCACTTACTGGGTATTTATGTTTTGCACATAGTATTACGCTTGAGGTATTGATTGTGATTTCATGCCTATTTTAGACCGGTGATTTAATTTATGCTTCCAGCATCGTTTTCATGCACTTTTAGTGTTTTGATTTGATTTGATGCACATGGTTGTGATCTTATACACGCGGTATACCTGATTTAGATTGAGTCATATTGTATACCGTCGATTTCGATTTTGATATTTATATTGATTTCTTGCACTCCGTGCCTTTGATTTGGGTTTCGCGCATGTTGGGCGCATGTTTTGAGATACGATTTTGGTGCACACTAGATGCACTAAATCGAGATTCTTCGTGCATGTCAGATGCACCTGATTTTGCTGTCGGGCACACGTGTTGCCTATGACAGATGTTTCTTGCACACCCGTTGCACCTAGATGTTGTTTTGTGCACATGTATGGCACATATATGGATTTGATTTCCTTGCACACCAGACGCACAGGATCTTCTTATATATACATTTTAGGATTGATTTCATACTGAGCAGGACTAGTCAGAGGACAGTACCTGGATATATCTTGCATGCATTATTTTAGCTATTTACATGTATAGTTCTGATTTATATCATATTGATTTCATTTTGGATTTGACATTCGTGTTTTTACCATGACTCCAATGATTGCGGGATGCTTGACAGAGATTTGATTTTTGAGTTATTTGCTCATTACTTATGCGCATGCATTGCGCTATGATGCGTTTTATGTATTGATGATTTCGGAGCCCCGACCACTTGGATTATTACTGAAATGTTTTAGTATTTAGGGGTTTAAATTTAAATTCGGGGACCAAATTTCTTTAAGGGGGGAAGATTGTAACATTTCAAAAAAAAAATATTATTTTTGGGAATTTTTATAATTTAATATTATTTTATTGAATATTTTAATATTTCAGTATTATTAAATACAGATAAATGGGAAAAATTTTGAAAAAATTATGGAAAATTCTAAAATAGGGTATTTTATGGAATTATGCTATTTTTAAGTTTCTATTATTAATTATATGCTAATTTAGTGCTAATCGCGATTAAAAATCGCTAATCGGCTTTTTAGCAATTTTGTGCAAAGCATGCACATATCTTTTTTTCTACACTTGTGCATTTTCTATCGTGTTTCTTTTTGGGTTACTATTTGAGTGAGAAGGATTTTGAAGAGAAAAAGAAGAGAAAAAGAAAAGAAAAAGAAATGGAAAAGGATATAATAATGAGGTATGGGTGAGAGAGAGAAAGGGTTACCTTTGACTAAGACTTAGCCATTCCTCTTCTTTCAACACTCATCTCTCTCCCTCTTCTTTGGTTGCTGCTGCTGCTACTGCTGCCCTAGCCCCTCTTTCTCCCCCTCTTCGCCTCCTCAAATCACCTCTAAAACAACTCCAAAACCCTATCTTCATTTCACAAAAAGTATGCACAAGCTCAAGACCAACACATTGGACCAAGAAAGCAAGGATTTTGGCCACTAGGGGCAACTCAAGAAAATTCTTGAGTTGCCAAATGAGGTATTTTCTGGACCATTAGCTTAGTTTATGTATTACCTTTACCCCCATGTTTTGATTGAATCGATATTGTGTGATTTGGTGGACTTAAGGAAAACCTAGTTAGGGTTTGAAGGAATTGTGAGTTTTGGTGAGCAATTGAGCTCAGTAGAGGTTATACAAACACCTTAATGCTAGATTTAAGACCCAAACCTGAGACTAGAAACCCGGAATACATATTTAGAAACCGATATCGGAAGATTTATGAAATCTGTGAAGGTTATATTGAATCTGCTATCAAGCCGAGACTCTGAAATTTTTTTTGGTTGGATAGTGATATGTGCAGGCACCCAGGAAGCCACCACCAGAACCCTAGCCCCTATCTCTTTTTCCCGGCCACCAATTTAATCCCTCTGGCCGCAATTTGCGGCCAGACCAGCACCAAATTGCCTCGTTTTTGTTCCAGAGCTCCTACATCCCTAGATTAGACCCCTGGCATGTGCAAAATTGTCCAATTTGACCTAGGGTAAAATCTGGGACACTTTTCTCTAGTTGCTGTTTTGGATTCAGTTTTCTGTATTCCGTATTTCGAATTCCGGATATGCGTATTGCGTTTTACCTCGAATACTTGGCGTTTATACGACGATATCGAGGATTGATTGATGGTTTTGAAAGCGTACACATAGGTTCTAACCTATAGGCCCCTTAACGTATCGTTTTGGTTTTCGTGTGTCGTTTTAGTTTTGACTTGGTTTTTATACGCCTTTACGATATTTTGATGTGTAGGTACCCCATGAAGACTTCGGGACGACAAGCATGCGCGTGGTGACGTAGACAAATGAAGACGCATCGTAAGTAGATTATATCTACGGGGGAAGTCGAGTGGATGGCGTATAGCACCCCCGCAGTCCGTAGTTGGTATACTATATATGTATATATTATATATATGATAGTTATAGTGTGTTGTAGATATTGTGTTAGATGTACTATGGTTAGATTAGGGTTAGAAGTAAACTAGTGTAGTTCCTAGTCGCGAACCCTAGAATAGATTTACACCCACACGCACACCCTTGCTTATTCATTATACTTACACTGTGTTGATGATAATATTGGATGACATTGGAGATGAGTCGATGATATTGGGCATAGTGCCATGAGATCGGTGATATGATATGATTCGTATTTGGGATACGACATGTGATTTTTAGCGGGCCTTTGGACGTGTGTTTCACACACGCATTCATACTTATATAGATGGTATCGACTTGTACTAGACTTAGATCAGTACCCCAGATTATGTGATTGATGATAAGGATACCGGATAATTGATGAGATAATGTGATATTGACCCGTACCCAGCTATTGGGATGCCGTACGATGATTTACCGTACGAGCTATATATTGATGATTGACCCGCACTCATGACTCGAGGATGTCAGATGATATACGGTATCGTACGCAATACTATTGAGGCGGGATCACCGACTCTTATATTATATTTATATATATCGGCTCAGATTTAGGTGGTTTCCATACCCCTCCCGATTGACTTGATAGTTAGATCAGTAGTTACTATAGTAGATGTTAGACAAGACCCGAGTCATACCTATTTCTAAACTAACGAATCGGGAGTATTTTAAAGACAGGCAAAAAGGGATTCTACGGATACTTTAAAAAGGTGCATCTTTTCTTAAAAACACCGTAGCCCTTATTTTACTAAAAATCCCGATTCGTCTTATTTGAAATGGTATAACTGCATGACATATACATATTGATGTAGATTCTTTACTATTGCGTTAATTATTCGATTTCCGCATATTCATGTTATTCACATCGCTTTGCATGTGTAAATGTGTTTATTGCTATATTATCATCATGCCGTTAGGACACCAGCACCATTATCGATGATGCGTATGTTCCACGTATACTTGCTTGCCGGCTCACACACTTCATCATCGATAATTGCCATGTCACTACACAGTTGTATTATTGCATCAGGATATGACCCTTGTATGTGCATACTATTATTCCATGTTGCATGATATACTGTTATACTTGCATTTCATTTATATGTCACATACATCATGCTTTCTAATTATGCGCATTGAGATATGTTGTTTCTATGATATTTCTGGATTTGGGAACCGTGGGTATTTCAATAAGATTATGTAAATGTTTTAAAAACCCGATTACCCTTGTTATGATATTTCAGCATCCACCATGAGATTTATCGGTTCTGATATATATACCCCATGCAAGGAGGCGTCGTGGGTCGTGTGAGGGTACATGGTGGTGTCAGTGTTTATGCCCTAGAAGGCCATTACTGTATCATACTAGTTTGTATATTACTTAATGGAAGCTTGGGATATTCACATGTATATAACAGTCTTGCTAAATATGGTAGTATGCTACTTGGTTTTTCTATCTTAATATGTGAGTGTACGTATTGATAGAGCTCTTAGGATCTTGCTTGTCTACCAGCGTTGTGATGGCAGTCATACTAGTGGGGGCTGGGTAGTCTACAAGCACATCCTTATTCAGGTCCCTGGTCGTTGGATTATCGAGACAGAGCATCGATACTCCGGAGTAGACTAGTGTGTACGCTTCTCATCCCAGTTGGGGAGATGGTCTGTCCCACAGCCGTCAGTACGTCGTACTGGAGATAGTATGCAGGTGCTCGTTAGGTTACGGGTACACCGGACAGGACTCACAGGGAACTGTTGGTTGGTTTTATACCAGTCATCAGTAAACAGTTCCCAGGTGACATGAGTACAGCATAGTCTGCAGACTTGACACTGCTACTTCGCCTCGAGTGTGTCCCACTGTTCTTAGATTGCTACCCTACCACGGCTCAAAGGAGTCGTGCAAACAGGTAGCAGTTGGGTGCAGTCCCGAGCACTTAGAGGCAGTGGCGGTTAGACAGGATTCGTCCCTCCCGGTATTGGGAGTAGATATCGCGCTGTGTCAGAGAGCCATTACGCAAAGTCCCTGTCCAGGGCAAGCGGGATTTGCTGGTAGGTTCCAGTAGTTTCTCAGGGTGTAATGGGCTTCGCTCCGACACGACTTATACCGCTATTAGGAGACTGACGCTTGCCGCCCCCTAGGCCCGATATGCGATAGTCTTGGACGAACGGACCGGACTGTATGGAGATTGTCACAGCAGGCTCAGTAGGAGTTCAGATGGGTTTCCTCATCGGCCTTCTTATCGACAACTACCTGGGGACCGTTACGTACAGCTAGTGCCGCTTGCGGTCTGTGGTTAAACCCACTGCCAGCGTAGTAGTCGAGTCTCTAGAGTCCCACACAGAGAGTTTCCTACTCCAGGCGAAACGATATAGAGGTCGTATGGTTTTACGACAAAGGGTTTGGACGCGTATGTGTGTTTACACACTTACGTCATTTGGACAGTTTTTACCAGTCGGCTTTGGTTTAAGCCAGTTACTGGTATCCGGTTATTGGATTTATACAGTCTAAAGTTTTTCCGTATTTTTACGGATCGGAGGGGCGTTCTCGTAATTACGCGAGAAGCTTCTAGAAGATGGTGACTAAGGAGGTTTAGGTGGCATATACATTGAATGAGATTAGTGAGTCATGAGAGTGATTCATCATGGTCATTAATGCATCATAAATGCTTAATGACTCATGACAATGAATCACCATTAGATATTTGTGAAGCATGATTATTCATCATGTATTATTCTTTTCTTCATAAAAGAGAATGCTTCATATTTATTATGATACTCAATAATCTCATCTCATTATTATCCTCACATTCTCTCTCCTCAAGCTCTCCCTCTTCAAACCCTAATCCTCACCCCTCATGTGTTGAGATCAAAGGATTAGTTAGACTAAACAATCCATAACCATCACTCTATCTCAATCTATCTTCTTTGATTAGCAATCCAAGAAGGTTAGTTGCCTCAAGTTTAGAGGCTAAGCTTGGAGTTTTGCTCTCGGGTGGATCGTCTACTACAAAGAGAAGGCCGAAGAGGACAAGGAGATCGTAAAGACGAAGGAGTTGGTTCATTAGGTATAATCCCTAAACACTGTAGTTTAGAAACACTTTGTGTTTGGTTATTTATAGTTTAGCTTCGATTCAAAACGGTTAGTCGTTGTTCGTTCACTAAACAAGTTCGTTTTTGAAAATTCCGCCTCCCCACAAGTATTGGGGTGTAGTACATCGACTTACAGTGGTATCAGAGACTCGCTAAATAATAAATAACTTAATTGCAAATTTATACGAATTTCGAACGGAAAAAACGAAACCGGAAAACCCCGAACTGTCAAGTTTCTGTCGAAATTTAAATGAAGTCTAAAAATTTTTCAGGGATGTTCAGAAAGCTTGAAAAGCATCCAGGAGAACACCCAAGAAAATTGGGCCCATGACTCGGCTAAAGAGCCGCGGAAGCGCGGCGGATCCTACACGATCCGCCGCGGTTCCGCCGCCGAGTTGCCGAGTCATGAACCCAAATTTCTTGTGTGGGTCCCCTGTGATATTTGGTATTTTCTGGTAATTTTTAATTTTGCTCAGGTTTTAAGTTTACAGAGCAGTATTGGAGCAATATTAAATGCATTTAATTGATCGAAATTGTACAGTATTTGCATATTGGATTATATCTGTGATTGTATAATGTGTTCGTAAACCTCCCCTAACTGCTAGTATGTCAGTTGGCAGGGGGTTGCATATTTCTGAAATGGATTTTATCTGTTTGTGCATATGAACTGTGTTGGACCGTTGTGATGTATAGCCGGGGTTACGTGATGGGTTATCATTTAATTCATTTGATGTAAATGTAATTTGTTGTAATATTATTTTGCGGGGCACTTCCAGGTTGCGGTTGTAGCCACCGTTGTATTATTTCATTTTACTGTTTTTGCTCCTAGGACAGACCCAAGGCGGGGTGCACAAACTGCCGGGTGGGTAGTTTGCCGCACCCGTAGGGGTCGTGGGTGGGGTAATGGCTATTCATCACAACTGTGTAATCCGTATTTTGTTGCAGGCTCAAAACAAACACGGATTGCTTGCAAATCCAATTAAGTTCATCTGTGATCTGGAATGAATATCATTGCGTCAGACGAATGTAAAATATCTATATATGATAGCTATTTAGACGTCACTTATGTTTTACACCCGCGCTAGCCCAGCCCCCGCTCTGTCGTTAGTTAAGTAACCTAACGGGTGATGACGGGACCCCGTGGCGAATGCGGATGGCATAAGAGGACGTTGTATTTTCGTTGTTTTCTGCAATGATAGGTTAATGATGGGACGCATTATCTATAATGCAAAGAAAAACAAACCAAAGTTTAAATCGTTGGAACAGTTTAAAAGAAACCACTCGGTTAATTTTAAAAACAGATATTTTAAATGCGGAGCTTTAACCACTCCTTTTAAAAGCTATCAGGTTCTTTCGGTTATATCAAGTTCACTACGTTCACGGTTTCGCCAAAACCAGTCGTAGCCCTCCGTCATTTCTTATGGATGGTCAGTAGTATTCAAGCTATGCTTGTTGGCTTTCGTCAAGGCATAGTGTTTGGTAGCTGCTGGGGTATTCATTTGTTGCATAGATAGATGAGTTGGTTTGGGACAGTCGTATAACCTTGTTGGCTTTCGTCAAGGGTATATACGGGTGGGTTCAAATTAACAAGATAATGATGGGCAGAACTTGACATGTGTTTTATGATTTGTTGGCTTTCGTCAAGGTCATAAGAACATGGGGCAAAAATATATATCGGGAATTTCTAAAGAAACTGAAATTTGCAAAGAGATGCATACCATTTGGAGTTTGATGAATGTTGGTAGGATTCCTTCAACATTATCATACGATGATATTTGGATCCCGATCCTACTGTGAGTATATGCTACTTATCAGGATATTCGTCACTTAACGATCAATGCTATAAACCAAGTAGGTGTCCAGAAAAGTGTCAGCGGGGTTACGCCCCCAGAGAAAAGAGGTTATTTAATTAAGGAACTTCGCGAAAGCGTTGGAAAACCTCCCTCGAAGTATCGACACTGGCCTGGCTGAACGGTTAAGCAAGTATTGTACGGTGAGAATAGTCCTGGCTAATTCTTCTTTTATGGTTTGAGGAAGGATTCGAGAAACAGTGGGAGCCATCCAGTTTAGATAAATTAAAAACCAATCTAAACTTGCAAGAGCATCATGCTAAAGTGTTTTCTTCTCTCTCTCTCATTGCAGCGACCTTGTGACCATGACTAGGTTACATCTAGATAACAAGTTGACTGAATCTAACTTATTTGACTGGCAAAAGTATGTCCAGATGACCATTGCCTATGACAAGCTGGACCACCCTATTAATACTCAAGATCCCATCGTCGCAGGTCCAGTTTCCACCGTCACGGATATGGATATCCGTCAGACAAAGGAAAAGAATAAAGCGAAAGCCAAGTGCCTCGTGTTGGCTTCAGTTGATGGTATATACCAGAAGCAGCACGAGAAGATGGACTCTGTATCCATCTTTTTCCATAACAAAGATTTATATGGAAAGCAATCTCATATCGCAAGATATGAGGCCTCGAACGAATTGATTCAAGCGAGGTCGGCTGACGGGTCATATGTAAGGGACGACGTCCTTACGATGACTAGCTATATAGATGAGCTCAAGGACCTGGAGACCACGTTGGGAAACAGGTCATATACTGACTTATTTCCACAGTCCCTACCCTCTACTTACATCCTGAAAGAAACCCGGGAGACACAAGCTCTGCTTAATAGGGGACCTTCTTCTTCTTCATCCAAGGCGAAAGCAAAGGGTGAAAAGAAAAAAACCTCTACAAAGCCGATATACGGTGTCAACAAAGTAGGAGGAAAGGGAAGAGAAAAAGTTTCGGGACTTGGTATAAGTAAGGAGGGACATTCCTATTGTTGTGAGAATGGACATTGGCAGAAGGATTGCAGGGCTTTGGAAGCCAGTAGCCAGGATATGAAGCATGTTGTGGCTTCAGCCTCAAGTGTGTTTGTAATTGAGAACTGTTTGTCAATTAACTCTACTTCCTGGGTACTAGATACCGGAGCAGGATCTCATATCTGTAATTCGTTACATGCTTTGAGAAACCGTAAAGTTATAAGGATAGGTGGTTTGTCTCTCAGAGTTGCAAACGGAATGAGCGTGGACGCTGAATCCGTGGGAGAATATCGCATAGGTTTGACAAGTGGGCAGATATTGATTCTACGTAACTGTCTGTATGTACCTAGTTTGACTTGTAATATCATATCAGTGTCCTCACTTTCAAGAGAGGGATATGACTTTACATTCGTAAGCGATGTAGTTCACATCCACCTAAATCAAGTTCTGATTGGGTCCGGTACATTAGATGACGGTATATACGTATTAAATCAAGCTCAGGTTTTCAATATCCAGAACACACTTAAAAGAAAGTCTCCAGAAGTGAATCAGGCTTTCTTATGGCATTGTAGACTAGGTCACATCAATGAAACACGGTTAACGAAGTTACATAGAGAAGGATATTTGAATCCGTTCGAATATCAATCTTATGCCACTTGTGAATCTTGTCTCATGGGAAAGATGACAAAGACTCCGTTTTCTAGACACGGAGTAAGAGCGAGCGAGCTCTTAGGACTCGTACACAGTGACGTATGCGGTCCGATGTCTACACATGCGCGAGGTGGTTATTCCTACTTCATTACTTTTACGGATGATTTCTCTAGGTATGGACATATCTTCTTGATGAAGCATAAATCCGAGGCCTTTGAGAAATTCCAAGAATACAAGAATGAAGTGGAAAACCAAACAGGCAAAAGTATTAAGACACTGAGATCTGATCGAGGTGGTGAATACTTAAGTGCCGAGTTCCTGGGTTATTTAAAAGAGAAAGGAATTCTCTCTCAGCTTACTCCTCCATACACACCACAACACAACGGTGTATCGGAAAGGAGGAATCGAACCCTATTAGATATGGTTCGTTCCATGATGAGTAAGGCTGAGTTACCGCGATCATTCTGGGGTTATGCGCTAGAATCAGCAGCATATCTTTTAAACAAGGTTCCAACCAAGACTGTGCCTACCACGCCATATCAGATGTGGAGTGGGAAGAAACCCCATCTTCAGTACCTGAAGACATGGGGATGTCCAGCTTTTGTAAAAAAGCAGCATCCGGACAAGCTCGAGGCACGCTCAGTAGAGTGTAAGTTTGTGGGATATCCAAAGAATTCAATGGGATATTGCTTCTACTACGCAGAGGAACAAAAGGTTTTTGTTTCTCGTCATGCCCGCTTCTTAGAAACTGAATTTTTAGAAAATCAGAAGAGTGGGAGCGCAGTAGAACTGGAAGAAATTCCAGAACCACAAGCTGTTACTGAAAGTTTGGTGGAACAAGAAGTTTCAGAAGAAAGGGACATACCAGCGCCTATCCGCAGAAGTAGTAGGCAGTCTCATCCGCCCGAGAGATACTACGGTTTTCTCATAGACGGGGATAGAGAAGATTGCGTCATTGATAATGACGACCCTACTAGCTTCCAGCAGGCCATCCAGAGCGGCGACTCGGTACGATGGCTAGATGCAATGCGGACCGAAATGGAGTCCATGTACACTAACAAAGTATGGACTTTGGACACTGCTCCAGATGGGGTGAAACCCGTAGGATGCAAGTGGATCTTCAGAAAGAAGATTGGTGTAGATGGACAGGTTGAAACCTATAAGGCTAGACTTGTTGCAAAGGGTTTCCGTCAAAGACCTGGTTTGGACTATGACGAAACCTTTTCTCCAGTGGCTATGCTGAAATCCATTCGGGTCCTTCTTGCTATTGCTGCCTTCCACGATTATGAAATCTGGCAGATGGACGTAAAGACGGCCTTTCTAAATGGAAATTTAGAAGAGAGCGTCTATATGGATCAGCCAGAGGGATTCATTCAGAGTGGGAGCAGCAGTAAAGTATGCAAGCTGCTTAAGTCCATTTATGGACTAAAGCAGGCATCGCGGAGTTGGAACATCTGTTTTGATGATACTGTCAAAGAATTCGACTTTATCAAAAATCCAGATGAACCATGCATATACAGTAAGATTGTAGGGAGAGTTGTTGTATTCCTCGTCTTGTACGTGGATGACATTCTCCTAATAGGAAATGATATTCCTATGCTACAATCAGTCAAAAGATTCTTGTCACAGAAATTCTCCATGAAGGACCTGGGTGATGCCACCTACATTCTGGGGATCCAGATCTATCGTGATAGATCAAAGAGGATGTTGGGACTTTCACAGTCCAGGTACATAGACACCATATTGAAGAGATTCAGTATGGAAGATTCAAAGCGCGGTAACCTACCGGCTTGTCACGGAATCACCCTCTCCAAAGAGATGTCTCCCAAGACTGATTTGGAAAGGGAACGCATGTCGATTATACCCCACGCTTCTGCGGTAGGCTCTATAATGTATGCGATGTTATGTACCAGACCAGATGTAGCATACGCATTAAGCGTTGTAAGCCGGTATCAGGCAAACCCAGGGGAGAATCACTGGATAGCAGTAAAGAAGATTCTCAAGTACCTGAGAAGGACTAAGGAGATGTTCTTGGTTTACGGCGGAAAGGACCTCAAGATGGAGGCCTATGCTGATTCCGGCTTCCAGAGTGACAAGGATGACTCCAAGTCCATGTCGGGTTATGTCTTTACCCTCAATGGAGGGGCGGTCTGTTGGAAGAGTTTCAAGCAGGACACCGTTGTTGACTCAACGATGGAAGCGGAGTACATAGCTGCTTGCGATGCCGCAAAAGAAGCCATCTGGATGAAGAAGTTCCTCACAGAACTTTAGGTGGTTCCTACCAGTGTTGGTCCAATACCTCTGTATTGCGACAACAACGGCGCTATAGCTTTAGCGAAGGAACCCAGGTCCCATCAGAAGTCCAGACACATCTTAAGGCGGTATCACCTGATCAGGGAGATCGTAGATCGCCGGGAGATCGAGGTAAAGAGAGTAAATACAGAGGATAACATTGCTGATCCATTCACTAAGGCCCTACCTCAGATTCAGTTCGAGAGGCTACTCGAGATCATCGGTCTACGATATGCCAGTACATGGCCCTAGTGCAAGTGCGAGATTGTTAGTGTTTATGCCCTAGAAGGCCATTACTGTATCATACTAGTTTGTATATTACTTAATGGAAGCTTGGGATATTCACATGTATATAACAGTCTTGCTAAACATGGTAGTATGCTACTTGGTTTTTCTATCTTAATATGTGAGTGTGCGTATTGATAGAGCTCTTAGGATCTTGCTTGTCTACCAGCGTTGTGATGGCAGTCACACTAGTGGGGGCTGGGTAGTCTACAAGCACATCCTTATTCAGGTCCCTGGTCGTTGGATTATCGAGACAGAGCATCGATACTCCGGAGTAGACTAGTGTGTACGCTTCTCATCCCAGTTGGGGAGATGGTCTGTCCCACAGCCGTCAGTACGTCGTACTGGAGATAGTATGCAGGTGCTCGTTAGGTTACGGGTACACCGGACAGGACTCACAGGGAACTGTTAGTTGGTTTTATACCAGTCGTCAGTAAACAGTTCCCAGGTGACATGAGTACAGCATAGTCCGCAGACTTGACACTGCTACTTCGCCTCGAGTGTGTCCCACTGTTCTTAGATTACTACCCTACCACGGCTCAAAGGAGTCGTGCAAACAGGTAGCAGTTGGGTGCAGTCCCGAGCACTTGGAGGCAGTGGCGGTTAGACAGGATTCGTCCCTCCTGGTATTGGGAGTAGATATCGCGCTGTGTCAGAGAGCCATTACGCAAAGTCCCTGGCCAGGGCAAGCGAGATTTGCTGGTAGGTTCCAGTAGTTTCTCAGGGTGTAATGGGCTTCTCTCTGACACGACTTATACCGCTATTAGGGGACTGACGCTTGCCGCCCCTCTAGGCCCGATATGCGATAGTCTTGGACGAACGGACCGGACTGTATGGAGATTGTCACAGCAGGCTCAGTAGGAGTTCGGATGGGTTTCCTCATCGGCCTTCTTATCGACAACTACCTGGGGACCGTTACGTACAGCTAGTGCCGCTTGCGGTCTGTGGTTAAACCCACTGCCAGTGTAGTAGTCGAGTCTCTAGAGTCCCACACAGAGAGTTTCCCACTCCAGGCGAAATGATATAGAGGTCGTATGGTTTTACGACAAAGGGTTCGGACGCGTATGTGTGTTTACACACTTACGTCGTTTGGACAGTTTTTACCAGTCGGCTCTGGTTTAAGCCAGTTACTGGTATCCGGTTATTGGATTTATACAGTCTAAAGTTTTTCCGTATTTTTACGGATCGGAGGGGCGTTCTCGTAATTACGCGAGAAGCTTCTAGAAGATGGTGACTAAGGAGGTTTAGGTGGCATATACATTGAATGAGATTAGTGAGTCATGAGAGTGATTCATCATGGTCATTAATGCATCATAAATGCTTAATGACTCATGACAATGAATCACCATTAGATATTTATGAAGCATGCTTATTCATCATGTATTATTCTTTTCTTCATAAAAGAGAATGCTTCATATTTATTATGATACTCAATAATCTCATCTCATTATTATCCTCACATTCTCTCTCCTCAAGCTCTCCCTCTTCAAACCCTAATCCTCACCCCTCATGTGTTGAGATCAAAGGATTAGTTAGACTAAACAATCCATAACCATCACTCTATCTCAATCTATCTTCTTTGATTAGCAATCCAAGAAGGTTAGTTGCCTCAAGTTTAGAGGCTAAGCTTGGAGTTTTGCTCTCGGGTGGATCGTCTACTACAAAGAGAAGGCCGAGGAGGACAAGGAGATCGTAAAGACGAAGGAGTTGGTTCATTAGGTATAATCCCTAAACACTGTAGTTTAGAAACACTTTGTGTTTGGTTATTTATAGTTTAGCTTCGATTCAAGCGGTTAGTCGATGTTCGTTCACTAAAAAAGTTCGTTTTTGAAAATTCCGCCTCCCCACAAGTATTGGGGTGTAGTACATCGACTTAC
Source organism: Agapanthus africanus (assembly GCA_030015575.1). Lineage (NCBI taxonomy): Eukaryota > Viridiplantae > Streptophyta > Magnoliopsida > Asparagales > Amaryllidaceae > Agapanthus > Agapanthus africanus. The sequence goes on along the minus strand of CM057342.1, from coordinate 662,788,957 downwards.
AGGTGGGGCCCGGAGGTACCCTGGGGCGAGAAGATTGATGGACCTTGCCGATTGAGCCTGTCAAGGGAACCATACACTCCGGTGACATTACCTTTTACTCGGCGGTTATCTTGGGGATACCGACCGGAGTTACGTACGTATGGATACGTCAAAATTCGAGGGTCGAAGCTGGGCACTCGGGTTTTCGAGATAGCGTATGATACGTACCTATCAGGGCTAGTCTTGGTGACAACGCCTGATAGTTGAGGATTTACGTGCCGATACTAGGCACAGGTTTCATGATGTTTTTCCATGATTTTGATTATATTCTCATATTTACATAGATGATGCTTATTGTCATTGGGTGACACAAGGACGGGATCCACATATATACAGCCATTGATCACATACAGACTTTGATTACATTGATCATACTTCATACGTATATATTACAGGGGATGAGGACGCTGTTATATATGCCTTACACCAATATTAGTGGAATGGGACGCTTGTATTGATATCAATTTAAATACTTCATCATACTTATTCATGCAGGCATACCTTATATTTATGATATGTTATTACCTGAGGCACTGGCACGAGCACTTGGCACTACATACATGTATAGATATTACATTGCCACCTTATCATGCTTCAGACTTATCCTTTTGAGGTTTATATATATCTGATCGTATTGACTTAAGATTATGTCATGCATTCGATTTCTGCTTGTAGATATTTTCTATTCACGAGTTGGCAACTCACCCCCGTTGTGCCACAGTTCTTGCAGGTTTTGCCGTACAGGTTCCATGGCGGCATTTTTGGCACACTGCTTCTTTTGCGGGTGACTTGCTTTGGTAGGTGGGTTCTTTTGCATCAAGAACCACCATTGTACATGTATTATTATTTTGTATCTAGAAATTCCATCAACCAAAACTTGTAAATTGTTTTAGACTTAGACACTAGTGATGTATTATTTCGACCTTAGAGTCGCGTGTAGTAGTATTACGGTTTTCATGCTGTTTTGAGTTTCTTTTTGAGTTTTGATCCTCGCCCTTCGGCGTTGTATATTATATTGCTTCCGTGGTTGTGACCGTTGATTGACGAAGAGCTAGCTCCCGCTTGGGGATGCCTTTTATCATTGCATATATATTATCATTGTTGTATCCCGTTTGGGGCCAGTTTTTACAAAGGAAACTCTGCCGAAATTTTCATAGAAGACTATAGATTTTAAAATGCACATTCGGCTTACTTATTTAAAAACCTTGCTTTTAAAACATGCTTTCTTCACTTCTGAAAACTATTTGCCTTCATTTATTATTTAAAATGGTTTTAGATTTCTGGGCTTTTTGGCTTACTTGGATTAGATGGGGTCCTATAGACTTCATATGATTCAAGTGCCAGTCACGGGCTATTTCGGGTCGTGACAAAGTTGGTATCAGAGCGCTAGGTTAATCTTGGTTCGAGTCTAAGTTTGACTATGTGGAGCCTAGGGCGTTTATATATATACGGAACTTAGGCTTGACCTTACGGAACTTAGACTTAGTCGAGGGGGTATTAGACCCGAACTTTCGTCGCGTAGGATGACCTTTGGTTGATGGAGTAGGTAGCTTGAGTAGAGTGACGTACCGTACGTATGTTCCGCGGCATACTTACGACACGCCACTCCGCTTAAGAAACCTTAGGATGTACATTTCCTTGCACAGTATTATATTCATTCATGATCTATCCTCATCGATACTGGTTATGATTGTGCTGCCACGATCACACGGGCAGAGAGAGCTACGGCTAGAGTTGCGTCAGCTTGAGCTCGTCGCAGACGAAGACTGACCAGGGCGTGAATCCAGGGACATACGATTGCATTGGGAGGCGTCATTTTATTGTGTTCGCGCCATGAGCGTTTGGTGGATCGCCTTTACGAGATTTCTCGGACGTGCCGATTGGTACCAGAGGATCAGGCTACTGCTAGAGGCCAGCCAGGAGGTGATGACCATTGGTATATCGCTTATTCAGGATGATTGAGGCGCTGTTCAGTGTACAGACGAACGAGCCAGTTGTTGCTGCAAATGACGAGATATCGCCCAGATGATTGGAGCTACTGCATCATGAGTATATACTTAGAGATATGATGGAAGGTCGCTAGTTACCCGAGGATGAATGACTAGGACATGTGGTTCGTTCGCTTACCCCGATGCGAGGTCATCAGATAGATTGATTCCAGCTAGAGACGACTTCACACAGATTCGTTGAGAGTCGATAGAGACGTTCGAATGTCAGGAGCCCATTTTCCAAGTTTAAAGTACTCGGAAAGACATGCAAGCGATTCTATGGACCCTCTAGAAGAATGAAACCCTAACTCGACATAATGACCGTGTGAAAGCCTTTGAACCTTAGGGTTTGCGGCAGTTCCGCGGCGCCATTAGTGAGGCTTGGGTTTGCCCTTCTACGGCTGGACCACTGATGTTGTGGTATGTACTCGATACTATTAAACTGTACCCAATATGTTGATCTCTTGGGGGATTATGAGGTTTTGACAATCGATCGGATGATTCGACATCATTTGGATATCATGTGATGGGATACACTGCTTGGAAGACTCCAGATACGAGTATAGCCGTTGGAGCGCAGTTCATGCAGCCACGATGAGACGAGTCCAAATCAGTCGACATTGGAGCAGAGTGAGGTAAAGAGTTCGCAAGAGATTTCGATGAGATGACGTTCTCCTCCGCTGACATCAGAGATGCGATACGCACGCTGAAGCATTGTATATGGATATATCTTCCAGAAAGAGGCGCGATGAGTATGCAGCCGTTCCGGAACAAGAATTAGCTTTAGTAAAGAACGATGACTTCCGGGCAATTCGGCAGAAAAAAGATATGAGAGAGACTTCGGATGGACCATAGCCGAGAACATTGCAGTGCGAAGATAGAGACGTGACATCGAAGTGGACGATGATACAGACAAGCGGGACAAGAGGTTCGTGCGAGACACTGACGAGCTGTCATTACTTCCCGTCGAGACTAGAGACCTGATAGGCTTACAGAGGCATAGGGATACGGCCAGTTTCCGAGGAAATGTGTGCGGAACACGCAGATGTCCAGAAAACGAGAAAGGATTATGTAAGAGTACCAGCCTCCGTACAGTTCGGCATAGGCAAGATCGGAAGAGACCTTGAGCAGGATTCCTTCCAGGACACTGCTGCAATGATATTTGCACCTAGGATCAGATGTGTCACGTGCATTCAGAGAGCCAGAGGCCGACGCCAGTGACATGCTGCTTTACGAGTGGTCGTGATGATTGACCGAGAGATGACTAGAGAAGTGCCAGAACGGAATCGTCCCCATTAGCACACCTCACAGGGCCGATGAGCCGATGGATCGTGAGATTGGTAATCCACAGAGAAGATAAGGACCCAGAGACAGAGGACGCCAGACTGTGAGCAAGAGGCAAGTAGATATCTTGCGCTGCTAGCATTGGATGCACCGACACCTTCTCGACTGCGAAGGAGGGAATATCGACGATGGTATTTATGATGTGTGATTTGGTGATTCGATTATCACGTATCTGTCACCTTGGATTTCGATATTTTAGGCGTTCTGTTTGCATGATTTAGTCTTGATGACTGAGTTCCATGATATTTGTTTTCCTACACCATAGTTGCACTTACTGGGTATTTATGTTTTGCACATAGTATTACGCTTGAGGTATTGATTGTGATTTCATGCCTATTTTATGCCGGTGATTTGATTTATGCTTCCAGCATCGTTTTCATACACTTTTAGTGTTTTGATTTGATTTGATTTGATGCACATGGTTGTGAGCTTATACACGCGGTATACCTGATTTAGATTGAGTCGTATTGTATACCGTCGATTTCGATTTCAATATTTATATTGATTTCTTGCACTCCGTGCCTTTGATTTCGGTTTTCGCGCAAGTTGGGCACATGTTTTGAGATACGATTTTGGTGCACACTAGATGCACTAAATCGAGATTCTTTGTGCATGTTAGATGCACCTGATTTTGCTGTCGGACACACGTGTTGCCTATGACAGATGTTTCGTGCACACCCGTTGCACCTAGATGTTGTTTTGTGCACATGTATGGCACATATATGGATTTGATTTCCTTGCGCACCAGACGCACAGGATATTCTTATATATACATTTTAGGATTGATTTCATACTGAGCAGGACTAGTCAGAGGACAGTACCTGGATATATCTTGCATGCATTACTTTAGCTATTTACATGTATAGTTCTGATTTATATCATATTGATTTCATTTTGGATTTGACATTCGTGTTTTTACCATGACTCCGATGATTGCGGGATGCTTGATGAAGATTTGATTTTTGAGCTATCTGCTCATTACTTATGCGCATGCATTGCGCTATGATGCGTTTTATGTATTGATAATTTCGGAGCCCCGACCACTTGGATTATTACTGAAATGTTTTAGTATTTGGGGGTTTAAATTTAAATTTGGGGACCGAATTTCTTTAAGGGGGAAGATTGTAACATTTCAAAAAAAAAATATTATTTTTGGGAATTTTTATAATTTAATATTATTTTATTAAATATTTTAATATTTCAGTATTATTAAATACAGATAAATGGGAAAAATTTGGAAAAATTATAGAAAATTCTAAAATAGGGTATTTTATGGAATTATGCTATTTTTAAGTTTCTATGATTAATTATATGCTAATTTAGTGCTAATCGCGATTAAAAATCGCTAATCGGCTTTTTAGCAATTTTGTGCAAAGCATGCACATATCTTTTTTCTACACTTGTGCATTTTCTATCATGTTTCTTTTGGGGTTACTATTTGAGTGAGAAGGATTTTGAAGAGAAAAAGAAAAGAAAAAGAAATGGAAAAGGATATAATAATGAGGTATGGGTGAGAGAGAGAAAGGGTTACCTTTGACTTAGACTTAGCCATTCCTCTTCTTTCAACACTCATCTCTCTCCCTCTTCTTTGGTTGCTGCTGCTGCTGCCCTAGCCCCTCTTTCTCCCTCTCTTCACCTCCTTAAATCACCTCTAAAACAACTCCAAAACCCTATCTTCATTTCACAAAAAGTGTGCACAACCTCAAGACCAACACATTGGACCAAGAAAGCAAGGATTTTGGCCACTAGGGGCAACTCAAGAAAATTCTTGAGTTGCCAAATGAGGTATATTCTGGACCATTAGCTTCGTTTATGTTACCTTTACCCCCATGTTTTGATTGAATCGATATTGTGTTTGATTTGGTGGACTTAAGGAAAACCTAGTTAGGGTTTGAAGGAATTGTAAGTTGTGGTGAGCAATTGAGCTCAGTAGAGGTTATACAAACACCTTAATGCTAGATTTGAGACCCAAACCTGAGACTAGAAACCCGGAATACGGATTTAGAAACCGATATCGGAAGATTTGTGAAATCTGTGAAGGTTATATTGAATCTGCTATCAAGCCGAGACTCTGAATTTTTTTTTGGTTGGACAGTGATATGTGCAGGCACCCAGGAAGCCACCACCCGAACCCTAGCCCCTATCTCTTTTTCCCAGCCGCCAATTTAATCCCTCTGGCCGCAATTTGCAGCCTGAACAGCACCAAATTGCCTCGTTTTTGTTCCAGAGCTCCTACATCCCTAGATTAGACCCCTGGCATGTGCAAAATTGTCCAATTTGACCTAGGGTAAAATCTGGGACCCTTTTCTCTAGTTGCTGTTTTTGATTCAGTTTTCTGTATTCCGTATTTCGAATTCCGGATTTGCGTATTGCATTTTACCTCGAATACTTAGCGTTTATACGACGATATCGAGGATTGATTGATGGTTTTGAAAGCGTACCCATAGGTTCTAACCTATAGGCCCCTTAGCGTATCGTTTTGGTTTTCGTGTGTCGGTTTAGTTTTGACTTGGTTTTAATACACCTTTGTGATACTTTGATGTGTAGGTACCCTATGAAGACTTCGGGACGACAAGCTTGCACGCGGCGATGTCGACAAATGAAGACGCAAGGTGAGTAGATTATATCTACGGGGGAAGTCGGGTGGATGGCGTATAGCACCCCCGCAGTCCGTAGTTGGTATACTATATATGTATATATTATATATATGATAGTTATAGTGTGTCGTAGATATTGTGTTAGATGTACTATGGTTAGATTAGGGTTAGAAGTAAACTAGTGTAGTTCCTAGTCGCGAACCCTAGAATAGATTTACACCCACACGCACACCGTTGCTTATTCATTATACTTACACTGTGTTGATGATGATATTGGATGACATTGGAGATGAGTCGATGATATTGGGCATAGTGCCATGAGATCGGTGATATGATATGATTCGTATTTGGGATACGACATGTGATTTTTAGGGGGCCTTTGGACATGTGTTTCACACACGCATTCATACTTATATAGATGGTATCGACTTGTACTAGACTTAGATCAGTACCCCAGATTATGTGATTGATGATAAGGATACCAGATAATTGATGAGATAATGTGATATTGACCCGTACCCAGCTATTGGGATGCCGTACGACGATTTACCGTACGAGCTATATATTGATGATTGATCCGCACTCATGACTCGAGGATGTCAGATGATATACGGTATCGTACGCAATACTATTGAGGCGGGATCACCGACTCTTATATTATATTTATATATATCGACTCAGATTTAGGTGGTTTCCATACCCCTCTCGATTGACTTGATAGTTAGATCAGTAGTTAGTATAGTAGATGTTAGACAAGACCTGAGTCATACCAATTTCAAAACTAACGAATCGGGAGTATTTTAAAGTCAGGCAAAAAGGGATTCCACGGATACTTTAAAAAGGTGCATCTTTTCTTAAAAACACCGTAGCCCTTATTTTACTAAAAATCCCAATTCGTCTTATTTCAAATGGCATAACTGCATGACATATACATATTGATATTGATTCTTCACTGTTGCGTTGATTATTCGATTTCCGCATATTCATGCTATTCACATCGCTTTGCATGTGTAAATGTGTTTATTGCTATATTACCATCATGCTGTTAGGACATCAGCACCATTATCGATGATGTGTATGTTCCACATACACTTGCTTGCCGGCTCACACACTTCATCATCGATAATTCCCATGTCACTACACAGTAGTATTATTGCATCAGGATATGACCCTTGTATGTGCATACTATTATTCCATGTTGCATGATATACTGTTATACTTGCATTTCATTTATATGTCACATACATCATGCTTTCGGATTATGCGCATTGAGATATGTTGTTTCTATGATATTTCTGGATTTTGGAACCGTGGGTATTTCAAAGAGATTATGTAAATGTTTTACAAACCCGGTTACCCTTGTTATGATATTTCAGTATCCACTATGAGATTTATCGGTTCTGATATATATACCCCATGCAAGGAGGCGTCGTGGGTCGTGTGAGGGTACATGGTGGGGCCCGGAGGTACCCTGGGGCGAGAAGATTGATGGACCTTGCCGATTGAGCCTGTCAGGGAACCATACACTCCGGTGACATTACCTTTTACTCGGTGGTTATCTTGGGGATACCGACCGGAGTTACGTACGTATGGATACGTCGAAATTCGAGGGTCGAAGCTGGGCACTCGGGTTTTTGAGATTGCGTATGTACGTACCTATCAGGGCCAGTCTTGGTGACAGCGCCTGATAGATGAGGATTTACGTGCCGATGCTAGGCACAGGTTTCATGATGTTTTTCCATGATTTTGATTATATCCTCATATTTACATGGATGATGCTTATTGTCATTGGGTGACACGTGGACGGGATCCATATATATACAGCCATTGATCACATACAGACTTTGATTACATAGATCATAATTCATACGTATATATTACAGGGGATGAGGACGCTGTTATATATGCCCTTACACCAATATTAGTGGAATGGGACGCTAATATATGTGTATTGATATCAATTTAAATACTTCATCATACTTATTCATGCAGGCATACCTTATATTTATGATATGTTATTACCTGAGGCACTGGCACGAGCACTTGGCACTACATACATGTATAGATATTACATTGCCACCTTATCATGCTTCAGATTTATCCTTTTGAGGTTTATATATCTGATCGTATTGACTTAGGTTTATGTCATGCATTCGATTTCTGCTTGTAGATATTTTCTATTCACGAGTTGGTAACTCACCCCCGTTGTGCCACAGTTCTTGCAGGTTTTGCCGTACAGGTTCCATGGCGGCATTTTTGGCACACTGCTTCTTTTGCGGGTGACTTGCTTTAGTAGGTGGGTTCTTTTGCATCAAGAACCACCATTGTACATGTATTATTCTTTTGTATCTAGAAATTCCATCAACCAAAACTTGTATATTGTTTCAGACTTAGACACTAGTGATGTATTATTTCGACCTTAGAGTCGCGTGTAGTAGTATTACGGTTTTCATGCTGGTTTGAGTTTCTTTTTGAGTTTTGATTCTCTCCCTTCGGCGTTGTATATTATATTTCTTCCGTGGTTATGACCGTCGATTGACGAAGAGCTAGCTCCCGCTTGGGGATGCCTTTTATCATTGCATATATATTATCATTGTTGTACCCCGTTTGGGGCCAATTTTTACAAAGGAAACTCTGCCGAAATTTTCATAAAAGACTATAGATTTTAAAATGCACATTCGGCTTACTTATTTAAAAACCTTGCTTTTAAAACATGCTTTCTTCACTTCTGAAAACTATTTGCCTTCATTTATTATTTAAAATGGTTTTAGATTTCTGGGCTTTTTGGCTTACTTGGATTAGATGGGGTCCTATAGACTTCATATGATTCAAGTGCCAGTCACGAGCTATTTCGGGTCGTGACAGGAATGTTCTCGGCCTAGTCAATCTTTCGTATGGGCGCGTCATCCTTGCTTTTTAAGCTTCTAGGTTTTACTGCACCATGAGACGATTTTCATCGAGGGCATCGCACTCCTTAAGCCGAAGATGGGCATTTTCTTCATCCGTCAGCTCGTATCGAACTGCTACTTGTAGCGAGGGTAGCTCTATCTCCAAGGGAAGTACTGCTTCCGTGCCGAATACCAATGCGAATGGCGTTGTATCCGGGGCCGTCTTGAACGTGGTCCGATAAGCCCAGAGAGCTTTGATTCATTCAAAAAGAATAGGTATGTAGTTTACTAACCACAATCAGTAACGATGTCGCGTGTAGCGACTGTTAGTGAGCATGGGTCGTCCTCTGGGATTCGAGAAATTCGTAAATTCTTGGTTTAGTTGAGTCGAAAGAACTAGTAAAGAAATTCAAGAAATAATTCAAGATTTAGTTGAAGTAATAGTTTCAAGAAATTCAAGAAATTGTTTTCAAGAAAGAAAATCAAGAAAATGTCAAGATCTAATTATCAAGAAAATATGAAGAAGGCTTGTAGGATTCGATTGGATTTAGTAGCCACGGATGACGAATAAAGGTGACTCATCTTTTCTATTGACAATTTAGCGCTAGATTGATGGTGATGAATGCGGATTAGGGTTTCTTGGAAGAACTAGGGTTTCTTCACTATAGTCCCTTGTTCTTTCATTGATTCCATTCATTTTCTAGCCCATCACAACAAGATCGTCAATCTTATCTCACATTGTGGTTAAGATAATCAATAATTTGATATCGTACCCAATGAGGATGTTAATGATTCTTTTGCGAATGTTTGTAAACTTCATAAGTCTAAAGAAAAGTATAGAATTCTATCATCCATCGATCTACCCTAATCCTACGAATCCTATCAAGCGGAGATTTACTCGCGCATCATGGAAATCAAAGAAAGATTAGAAAAAGAACTCATAATGCAGAAATTAAAGAAAGCGAAATTAAAACTAATTATCACCTTTATTATTCAACTTCAAATTACAACTTCTTCAATTCGAGATTTACAAGAAGAATTGCTCTCGATCACTCCCTTGAAGAGGTAATTTTCCGTCGATCTTCACGTTGCTCAATCACCGTGAATCTTGGAGCTGCCGTGGATCGCTTGCTCGTTGATGATGATCGGTTTCGTATAAAGGATCTTGAATGATGTCGCTTGATGAACTTCTCGATGATTCTTGATTTTGAATCTTGGATTTGTGTTGAATGAGATGAAGACTTGGATGAAATTTAGGATCTAACTTGGCAACTAATTGGGAACCCTTTTCTTCATCACCTTGGTCCTTTTTATAGCCCCCTCTTTAAACTTTCTCAACAAGCTAGGTTGTTATAGAGAAGTTTCCAGAACAAGATTGTTACAACGAGTCTTCCTCAATAAGCTAGGACGTTGAGAATAAGTTTCCAGAGAGTTCCCGACCCCGAAGCCCTTGAATCGGCCGTGGATCCCCGACGACTCGGCCTGACTCGGCCGTGGTTCCGCGGCCGATTGGTGGCTTCATTGATTGAAACTTTAGGTGTTTTCTTCTGTTGATCTCTGGGTCTTTATGTGATATCTGGAATCTTCTTATCTCTTCTGAATTTCTGCCAGTATTTGATTCTTTGACTTTCCTGTATTTTATCGACAGATTCATGATTCCCAATATCTGACCTGAGTTAACTTTGCACAAGATCTCAATTAAGAATGTGAGATACAAAATATTATGCGTAAAAATATTAAACATACAAGAGATATTTTGCGGATGAACTTCTAATTTGTGTTATATTTATATCAAATATTTTTAGATGATTAAGAAAAGTAAGGAAATTGTCATGTTAAAAATGCATAATTTTTGACTGAACAAATACCCCCAAACTTGACTTTGATCGTCCCAAGCAAACTTTATTTATTCAAGAGAAGAAGAAAAATAAAAAGAAAAGAAAAACTAACTAGCACACTTTCGTAGGCAACACGATTGCACTGAGCACGTGCAACAAACCTTTAAAGCTCTAGATGTCCCTAGTAGGAGGAGTGTTGTCTCCTGAGGGTTTTCAGCAGATTGCACCCATAAAATCCCATAACAAAAGAAATACTGTGAAAGTTACATATAAAGATAAGAATTGTAAAAGAAAGAACTTGAAAATCAGAGTTTTCAACTACACTAGCTTTTCAGTTGCATAAGCTATATCTTAATAGTCATGGAAAAAAATGTTAGAAATCACATCATCCCTCAATAAAACATCGCCTTTATTTTTCATCCCTACCTTTCCTCCAAACACCGATCATATACCCATACGTGTGTGTAAAAAACTTCCCTACACTCGGAGAATTCAATTCAAGCTATCATACTCTTGTCCATCTACCTCAGTACTTTTTAATCGGTGGATATTTTAGATGGAATTGCTCACACATTCTTCATGCGACCGTTAATACTTCTTGAGGTACTAATCGACCGATTACTAAATATGCTCACATATTAGGCATAATTAGCAATTTTCTCGTCTTGCAACACCTAAGGCTTAGCAGTGACTCCCAAACTAGTTGGTCTAAGGCACTAGGTGATGAAGCACCCTCGCTATATTTTTTATCCTGCCTTGGTGATTACAATACCAGTGCTCATTTTTCTTCACCATTTTATACTTTTATGCTTCATTTAAATTTATTTTCTTCATACTTTGGCTTTTAGACAAGAGCATTACAAGGTATTCTCTATTATTCCGAGTTTCAAGACGTGTGTAGGTGCGTATAGTAGGATATCAACGTTCAGATGTTTGGCTTCCAGAATATGAACTATTTTTCAGACTTATTTTTATCCTCAGATTAGCGACTTCCTTCATCTTACTAACCCTTGGGATAACGGCTCATAACTACTTATTACTAGTTTCGTTTAAGAAAACATCTAATTTTCTTGGTTTTCTTAAATTCTTCCAATCTTTTAAATGTAATTTTTCACTTTCTAATCTTTCATTATAAATTTTTTTAAAAAAATTTGTGCTTATGCAAAATGTAATGCAAAGTAATGCGTAAATAAGCACAAACCTCCCCCAAACTTACTTACAGCAGTGTCCTTACTGTTGTCATCTTTTAAATCTTAAAAACTTGTAGACTTGGGAGGAAAAGTTATTAACGGGGTACAAGAATAAATAAAAGTGAAAATCTCCTCCAAACTTATTTTTAATCATATGGATATTCAGTTAAGTCCTTTTTAACTCACCTCCATTCTTTTGATGAGACAATATTATCGAGACATGAAGGTGAGGCGGAGGAAATTCAGTTATGATAAAGCGGCTTCTGTAAAAACAGGAGCTCCTCTGTGAGGTCAGTGGAAAAATACGGTTTTAATCCATGGCCATTCACTTTTCAAATATAACCGTTTTTAATATTTTCAACTTCAACTGCCCCATGCGGGTATACATACCGCACCACAAATGGTCTTTTCCAACGAGATCTTAGTTTACCCGCATGAAGATGGAGACGGGAATCGTAAAGAAGGACTTGTTGTCCTGGGATGAAAGTTTTTCTCAAAATATGTTTATCGTGTAATAGCTTAGTCCTGTTCTTTAATATAACCGCATTATCGTAAGCTTCATCGCGGAGTTCGCTTAGCTTATTTAATTGCAGCTTCCGAAAGTTGCAGGCTTGATTAAAATCGAAGTTAAGTTCTTTAATGGCCCACATTGCTTTATGTTTGATCTCGACAGGAAGGTGGCAAGCCTTTCCAAACACTAGGAGGTAAGGAGACATACCAAGATCAGTCTTATAAGCGGTACGGAATGCCCAAAGAGCATCCGTCAATTTGGTTGACCAATCTTTTTTCTAGAAACCGTCTTCTCCAAAATTTGTTTGATTTGCTTATTGGAAATCTCAGCTTGTTCGCTTGTTTGGGGATGATAGGGCATAGAAAGTTTATGGTTGATTGAATATTTCCGCATCAAAGTCTCGAAAGACCGATTACAGAAATGCGTCCCATTGTCGCTAATTATAGCGCGAGGGTGTCTAAATCGCGAAAAGATATTTTCTTTAAGGAACTTAATAACAACCTTGTTGTCATTAGTGCGACATGGTATTGCTTCCACCCATTTAAGACATAATCAACCGCTAACAAGATATATAAATTCCCAAAAGAGTTGGGAAAAGGGCCCATAAAATCAATACCCTAAACGTCAAAAATTTTCACAACCAAGATAGGTTGGAGCAGCATCTCATTTTTTTAATAAATCCTACTCGTGTGTTGACACCGTGGACAAGTTTTACAATAATCAAATACATCTTTGAATAATGTAGGCCAATAAAAACCACATTGCAAAACTTTCTCCGCCGTTTTACATGGACCAAAGTGACCACCACATGCCTGATCATGACAGAAAGACAAAACACTTTTGAATTCATCATTGGGGACACATCTGCGAATGATTTGGTCAGGACAATACTTAAACAAATAAGGTTCATCCCAGTAAAAATGCTTTACTCAGAATAGAAATCGATGATTGTCTTGTTTAGACCATTCGTTGGGAATAAGTCATGTTGCTAGATAATTCACAATATCAATGAACCAAGGTTCACAGGATATGGTCAAGAGCTGTTCGTCAGGAAAAGAGTCGTTTATTGGATGTTTCCCCAATCAGAGCAAAGCTCTGTTTTGAATTTCAAAATTCAAAATTGAAGTAACGCTTCAGATCCTGCGCGCTGTACGCTGCGCGCCATGTGTCAAAAGCAGACACGCCAGCGCCAGGAGCGCTGAGCCCTAGGCAGCGCACCCCAATCAGAGCAAAGCTCTGTTTTCAAAATTCAAAAATTAAAAAGATGAAGCAACGCTTCAGATCCAGAGCTCTGCGCTGCGCGCCACGTATCTAACACAAGTGCGCTAGCGCAGTTGTGCTGCACTTTGCACTGCACGCCACGTGTCGAACATAGACGCGCTAGCGCAGTTGCGCTGCGCGCCACGTGGCAAACACGAGTGCGCTAGCGCATTTGCGCCGCGCGCCACGTGTCCAAATTGGGTGCGCCAGCGCTGGAATTAAAATTCCCACCGTTAGATCCAAAGAATCTAATAATAATGAATCATTTATTAACCAGAATTAAATTCTGTTAAGGAAAGATTTCTCAAAATCTTTCCAAACAACAAGATTGTGCTTTAAGCACCGCTGGATCAATGATCCAATGGTAAATAATGAATTACCAAAAAACAGAACAAATTCTGCATAGAAAGAATTTTCCAATCTTTATTAAAACCAGAAGATTACCTTCTGTCAAACAGGAACCTTAGGATCAAAGATCCAACGGTGGGAAATATTCCCCGATCAATCAAGAGAAAGATCTCTTAAACCAATTTAACAAATCGATTGGCCCTATATAAAGCCCCCAAGACTTCAAGTCCCATATAGAAAAAACCCTCTGCATGCTTTGAGAAAAACTCAGAAGAAAAAGAAAAGGTAAAGAATTGATTCTTGAAAAACAGAGATGAAAACATCTCGTAAAAAGAAGAAATGTCTCCTAAAAAGATCTTAGAACTATAAAAAAGACCAAGGTCTTTGAGTAAAAAGAAAAGATCAAGATCTAATCATAAAAAAAGAAGTATTTTTACTTCACGGATCTTCTGATCTATAAAAGCAGAGCCTTTTAAAAGAATAAGAACTTAGTTCTTGAATCTTAAGGCAAAGCCTCTTTTAAGAAGAACATAAACTTGTTCTTTAATCTTAAATTGATCAAAATGCGCTTTGCGCTATTGGACAGTACTTTGCACTCATGAACTGCGCCCTTGCGCTCCTTGGACTGGCGCTCAGTGCCATAACATGCCACGTGTCAACCATGGACACGAGCCGCGCTTTGCGCTCCTGAAAACAGCGCACTGCGCTCTTGGATTGGCGCTCAGCACTAAGCACACCACGTGTCACTCACTGGCGCACCCATAAATTAGCGCAGCGCGCTCATAAATTAAAAGCGCAGCGCGCTAACAAACTAGCGCTTAGCGCTAAGCGACACGTGTCCTCCTCGTGTGCACTAACCGACAGAAGCGCAACACGCTCTTTAATTGGCGCAAAGCGCCTGATGCGCCACGTAGCACGCTGTCAGGATACCACTTCTTTTCTGATAAATGCTATGCATTTAATTCCAGACGAAATGACAGAGCCCAATGTTCAGTATTATTAAAAAGGGTCGAGCCCAAGTAAAGGCTTAATAGCCAGAACAAATGTTAAACATTTTAACCGGACTTAGCCCAATTCTGGCCATAAGTCCTCAATTTAAATTGAACTGAGCTCACCCGCTCTTCCAATCAATTTACACCCAGTTCGAGGGTACATCTCTTCACTTCTCTGATATCTGTCGTTGTAATCCTTCAACGTCATCAGAGAGGTGACGGGTCCCGACAACCACACATTGCTAAGGACTGTGGAGTCCTTAAACTCATGGACTATGATGTCCTTA
Organism: Agapanthus africanus; assembly: GCA_030015575.1. Taxonomy (NCBI): domain Eukaryota; kingdom Viridiplantae; phylum Streptophyta; class Magnoliopsida; order Asparagales; family Amaryllidaceae; genus Agapanthus; species Agapanthus africanus. Next base: position 662,773,675 of record CM057342.1, on the reverse strand, counting down.
ACCTTGACCGTGATGTCTTAAAATTAATATCGGACTGCGGGGTCCTTAAACTTACGGACTATGATGTTCTTAATCTCGACCGTGATGTTTTAAAACTAATAACGGACTGTGAGGTCCTTAAACTCACGGACTATGATGTCCTTAACCTTGACCACAATGTCTTAAAACTAACAATGGACCGTAATGTCCTTAAACTACTTACCGACCGCAATGTCACTAAACTAGACAATAGAGCCCAATTGCTCTCTTGTCGGATCTAAACGATCCCGTTAAGTTGATCTTAGTCTAAAATCAGACTAACGTGTCCTTAACAAACGTTTAAGTTGATCTTAGCCTCAAATAAGGCTAACGTATCCTTAAACACAACCCCCAAACCCAAATCTAAGAAAGATACGGATTTGGACTAATCTACGTCCCACGGGCGACAGCATAACTTAGTCTCCGTATACAATCCACAGGCAACCGAACACAAAACAAACACCCACGACACGAAGTGACCATCTGGAGAAGGAGAAAGTTTTTACCGCGATGCGGTAGCGTAATTAACTGCAGGGCCTTGCGCCTGCAGAAAAGAGCGTCCCCACAATCAAAAACCCCTCAAACGAGGGGGAATCTGACAAAGTCTGCTACATCGTCCGCATCCGTTTAAACCTTCGATACATGGTGCCATAAATCAACTTGGCATCTTCGGAGAGGTGGACGGATAGCACCAATTAGCATATGCCCCCAGATTCAGGAAAGACGTCCAGTCTTCCCGGCTTCCGGAGGGGAACAGATTCTGGCACGCCCGGTGGGACCTTTTCCTCTTTCCACTCCACACTTCATGTGTCGTGTTCACGAACCAATCGCGGTTTGCTAATGGTTACCCTTGGGTTTCGAGGTACTAAGATTTAGCGTTTTTCCTGGTGTAGAAAGCAAAGGATCAATGACGTTCACCTGCTCAAAATGTTCCACATGCAACTGCAACCCACGACCTGCCTCAACTGGGGGCATAGCCTACGGGCTCCAAGCGGCTTCCCTGTTCACGATGCTCGTGGAACAGGTCACTCAAGCCACCACGGGATTTTTTTTCGGAACCATGCTTCCGCCGATAAGATTCAGTACCCCCGTGCCCGTACCAGAAGCTCCCAATAAGTCGGTCTTTGATCGGCTTACAGCTATTGCGGCCCCTCTCAACGGGTCGTCCAGCACCGGCGCCTCGGTCTTCTCCAGATTGGGCCAAAATTCCTGTGGCCCACAATGAAGCCTGCAATCCCAGGGAAGGTTATTCCGAAGAGAGTAACCAACCCTGCTCCTGTAGTCATCAAGGCGGCTTCTTCTGCCAAGGGGTCGGTCTTTACAAGACTGACTGTCTCAACTCCCACTCCCGCTCCTGCTACTAAAAGGACACCAGTCTTCAATAGGTTGACACCAACAACAGCCCCTCACCTGAACAAGGGGAAAGACAAAGCCATCCCCGTCACCGAGCCATCTCCATCAGCTCGACACGCTCGACGTCGCCACTGGCACCGGGTAAGGAAGGCCATGGGCAACTCCCCCTCTGGGCTAACTCCACCAGCCCCAACGGTGGAAATCAATGCTGCTGTTCAAACCGGGAACAGCTTTGAGCTGCTGAATAAGGTGCGTAGGAATTCTCCTACCGCCGTACTGAAAAGATCTCCTCCTCCGGTGGAGAATGTTGCGAAAGCAAAGCCAGAACAGTCCCCTCAGCGGCTGTCCTCCAAGATCCACAAAGTCTGGCGGCAGGTCCGGAACTCAGTGGTTGATCAAGATTACCCTCACCGACAAAGAAAGGGCGAAGGTTGAACAAGAAGAAAGCCATCCTGCCAAGCCATGGAAAGTTATCTGGGTGCCCACTGCGACGACCTCCTCAACTTCGACCGCTCATAAGAAGAGAAGGCCGGAGAAGATCCCCATGCCTGCGACAAATGTCAAAGGCACTGAGCCCAAATGCCCTAAGTCTGGGGGCATAACGGTCCATACTATTTACATGGCATCCGGGAAAGAGGATAGCCGCAATTCTACGGGCCACCGACCACTTACCCGATCCATCACAAAGGCTCAGGAACAACAACAGCAGAAGCTCCAGGAGATGCTGACTGCAATGGCCGCACTCACCGGGCCAAAAGAAAGCCCGGAGGCGTCATCGGAACAACATCACGAACACGAGACTGATGCTGAATTCCTTCGGAGAATGCTCGAAAAGAAGGACAAAGAAGCCGCGGAGCAAGCGGCTAACATAAAGCGAATGACACTTCTCTTTCAAGACATGGTTCGGATGATGATACAGCCGAATTCTCCAGCCGAAGACCCTCCGATCATTATTGAAGATGACAGAGGAGAAACATCGAATCCCCTGCCGGCTCTTTCAGCAGCCAAGGAGGAGACAATCTCCAAAGCTGCCCTGGATGACTATATTGCTCAGCAAATAAGAGTTCACCAGGCAAATGAAGCGGCTGGGCAAATCGTCAAAACTGGGCGACCGTATCCAAGCTGGTATGACCAGATAAAATACCCGCTGGGATATACGATCCCTAAATTCCACATGTACAAGGGGACAGACAATCCCCACCAGCACGTCGCCCAGTTCAGAGCTCTTTGCGGCAACACCGGGGGCGATGATAAACTTTTGCTCCGTCAGTTCGTCGGCAGCTTGTCGGAGACAGCCTTCGAATGGTACTCCGAACTTCCAAATGACTCCATCAAGACTTTCGCGGAAATGGAGCTGTTATTCACCCAGCGATTCGTAAGTGCTAGTGAACGCACCCCGATAACGACATTGATTAATGCCAGGGTGAAGCCAGGCTAGACATGGGTCCAATACGCCATACGATGGCGGAATCTGTGGTCAAAGTGCGAACAACGCATCGAAGAAGCACCGGCGGTAGGTATGTTCGTGGGCACTTTGGACCCTCATGCGACTATCTCCCAGTTCATGATGTTCTTTAAGCCGACCACTTTCCAGGCCCTGATCGACAAACTGGCCTAAATGGACCAGATGGGTTATAGACCGTCTCCTCCAAAGCCAGACTCTCGAAATGAGAAGGGCAAAGGGAAAGCAACCTTCATCGCTAACGCTCAACAACAACCGAGTGGCTCGAGAGCGGTTGTTCGCCAAAGCAACAAGCGGCAATCCCTCGATGAGAAGTTGAGACGTCCTTACTCGTTTCTCCGAGATAAAACAAGGAGACTGTTCGAACCGGTAGTGCGCAATGGGCTCATCACTCTACCAGAGTCGAGACACCCACCGCAACCGAATGACGTCAACGACCCCAATTACTGCCCTTAACATCGAGTACTGGGCCATTCACTCTAAGATTGTTACGTCTTCAAAAATTGGGTTGAAGACCAATACCAGCAAGGCAAATTCGTGTTGTCTGAAAATTGGAAGGTGAACCCGCCACAACCACATACTCCGAAAAAGATGGACATTATAGGGGCATCGTGCTCATTCATAGAGGAAGCTCCATGGGAAGTTGTTCTTTCGGCAAAAACTAAAAGAATGCCGAAAGATCTTCAAACATGTCCAGCACTCAGGTGGAAAAGCCCGCTAGAGCCGGAGATCATTGAGGAGATGCTGAAACCACGCCCAACATTGGGAATTAATAGTGATGGTGGACAAAACATTCGGGCCCAGCCGTCACAGTCTTCGAAGAAAAAGAAGAGAACCAAAAAGCCCGCGCTGTCTAATGACAAGCGCACGGATCTGCAAAAGCATATTGATGCGCTGAAAGAATACAACCAGAGGGCGCGAACCCCAGTCATGCTTCAAGAGTTCCTCAGTCACATCCTTGAGAATGAAGATAATGACAATGATGAGGGAGACGACTTGTCAGAAGAATCCGAAGATTATGTGGCAAGTTGCCACATGATCGCTCATTTGTCGTTAAGTAACAAAGCAGCTCACTCGGCATTAGGAGATAACGTAGAGGAGCTGGGGGCAGGAGCAGTGCCAAAACCCTTGGATTATGTGACAAGGTCTATCAAGGAGAAACTTACTTGTTCATAAAGTATCCGGCGAAACTTCGCCTCAGAGGAGAGCGGACCGAAACGTCCCTAAACTAATGATGGACCACTATGTCCTAAAACTGGCCGTTGACCGAGACGTCGATAAACTACCATGGATTGCAGCATCCCAAGGCTGATATAAAAAAAAAGAGAATAAGAAAAAAGAAAGAAAACGGTATGTCCATAAGCAAAATGGGCACGGATGAAAACCCGAAAGGGCTCCGTGAGTAAAAATAGCAGGGCTACCGGCGAGTGTTTGTGAAAACCCGAAAGGGCGCAACCTCGTTAAAAGACACTTGCAGGGTCCTCTCGATTTTGTAAGGAGAAACCACCTGCGTGAGATCCTTACGACTCACAAGGGAGCAACACACTTGGGGATCCTCATGATTCCTAAGGAGAAATTACACTTACGAGATCCTCACGACTCGTAAGGAGAACCTTCTTATGAGACCCTCACGGCTCATAAGATTTGAAAGTCTTAAGCTACAGGGATCTGAACCTGTTCTTAAGCAGCCCCCACAACCTCCGATACTTCCCTACAAGCGGCTCAATACTGACCCTTGTATACAATCCACGGATGCGAATAAACATTTTCCTAACCAAGTCCCATCCGTGACTAGGGATATGTCTACATGGTGAACAACCCTTGTAAGTCCTCTCGACTTATAAGGAGAAAACACTTTTGCAAGATCCTTACGACTTACAAGAGATCATACACTTGGGAGTCCTCACGACTCCTAAGGAGAAAACGCACCTACGAGATCCTACCGACTCACAGGGAGAAGTACCTTTATGAGACCCTTACGGCTCATGAAGTCAAAAGCCTTAGTCGATAGGATCTTAACCCTGATCGCTAAGCCACCTTTGTTCGACATTGACGGAGGCAAATGATGATTCGCTCCTGGTAATATCCCAGCTGTAGCGGTGTTGATGCCGAAATCGGTGTCCAATTCCAAGCCTGCGGCAAAGAAACTAGCGAGCCACACATGCATGCGAAATAGCCGAAATGATGGGGCAACATGCAAATAAAAAGTCAGCAAGTAAAAATGTATGCATGCAAAATAGCCGAAATGATTGGGCAACTCGCAATAAAAAATAGCGAATAAAAATAAAACAAATAGCCGAAATGATTGGGCACCGCGAAAAATAGCCGAAATGATTGGGCAATCGCGACCGTCGCGATATAAAAAGCTGAAATGATAGAGCATCGCGGAAAGAAATAAAAAAAATGAAATGAAATGAAACATTCTGCCCTACAGTTGAGATCACATCGATTCCTGTATACAATCCAGGGGTACAAACAAAGAAAGAATCATACCTTCCCACCAGGCTCCATCAGGAAGCGAAGCCAAATCTTGACGGTTCATCAGACTACCTAAAGACAATCTCGACATTCATCGCAATATTGATGACACAGTGTCAACAAACGAAGTGAAGGAAGATCCCTAGCTTCAGGGTCTCGACGTCAACATCGACAACTTAGAGATCAACACCGGCGTTCTTCGTCCCTCCAATCGGATTCAGACGCAACATCAACAAACGAAGCCACAGCAAAGTCCCCTAGTTCCAAATCTCGACGGTTCACAGACAGCCCAGAGACTACCCCCGGAACCATGGCAAAATCCCCTAGTTCCAAATCTCGACGGTTCACAGACAGCCTAGAGATCACCAACGGCGTTTCTTCTTACCCCAGCAGGATGCAGATGCGACGTCAACAAATGACCCCAGGGTCAAAACAGTGGAGCCATGGCAAAGTCCCCAGTTCTAAATCTCAATGGCCACATTTACGGCCCGAAGACCAACAACGGTGTGCCTCTTCATTCCAGCAGGACACAGGTGCTACACCATCAATCGGAGCTACAACAAAGTCCCCAGTTCCAAGACTCTACGGTCCACAGACAACCTAGAGTCAACCAATGACTTCCCCGCCGGAGCAACGCTCCGTCTCGGAAACAAGTCAACCAATGACCTCCCCGCCGGATCAACGCTCCGTCTCGGAAACAAGTCAGCCAAAAACATCGATTCAGGGAAATCAACGTCCTTGACGAGAACATCTCGATTCGCATCGACCCGCTGAGAAATCAGTATCTTTGCAGGAATACCTCGATTCATTTCGACATCAGGGAAATTAGTGTCCTTAGCAAATACCTCGATTCAGGGAAATCAGCGTCCTTGACGAGAACATCTCGATTCGCGTCGACCCGCAGAGAAATCAGTGTCTTTGCAGGAATACCCCGATTCGTTTCGACTCCAGGGAAATCAGTGTCCTTGGCAACCTCCTCGATTCAGGGAAATCAGCGTCCTTGACGAGAGCATCTTGATTCGCGTCGACCCGCAAGGAAATCAGCGTCTTTGCAGGAATACCTCGATTCGTTTCAACCCTAGGGAAATCAGTGTTCTTGGCAAAACCTCGATTCAGGGAAATCAGCGTCCTTGACGTGAGCATCTCGATTCGCGTCGACCCGCAGAGAAATCAGCGTCTTTGCAGGAATACATCGATTCGTCTCAACTCTGAGGAAATCAGTGTCCTTGGCAATCTCCTCGATTCAGGGAAATCAACGTCCTTGACGAGAGCACCTCGATTCGTTTCAACTTCGAGGAAATCAGTGTCCTTGGCAACCTCCTCGATTCAGGGAAACCAGGTCCTTGACGAGAACATCTCGATTCGTTTTGACCCGCAGAGAAATCGGTCTCTCTACAGGAATATACGACGTCAACAACGCGGAGCTGCGGCAAAGTTTCCAGTTCCATGACTCGGCGGTGCACAGACAAACCAAAGTCAACCCCCGACCTCCCTATTGAGACAATGCTTTGACTCGGAGTAGGTCAACTCATCAATCACTTACAAGTCCTTTCGACTTGTAAGGAAGAAAATTATCTTGTGAGATCCTTACGACTTTCAAGAGAAAACACACTTAGGAATCCTCACGATTCTTAAGGAGAAATTACACCTACGGGATCCTCTCGACCGGTAGGGAGAAAATTCTTTATGAGACCCTCACGGCTCATAAAGTTGAAAAGTCTTAGGTGACAGATCCTAACCCTGTTTTCTAAGCCGTCACCACCTCACAAAGAGCACAAGATTGACAGCTATATACTATCTACAGACCGTACTTGCTAAAGTCACATGGCAAACAACACAGTAAGAAAGGAGAAAGCAGAGAGATGACACAAGATATTATAAAGAACGTGTATCTTTTATTCATGAATTCGATTGGGTAAAAAATACATCATATGAAAGAATAAAAGAACAAATACATTTTATTCAAAATTACAAAAGGTACAAAAAAAATTATTGAGAGGAAAGCGCTTTCAATAATCCAATTAGCCGCTCGCGCACTTCCCTCAGCCCCTCTTCCTGATCAGCTGCCGCGGCCAACTCCGCTTCGACCTGGGCTCGTTGCTACAAGTAAGACGAAAGTTGTTCCTCGACGGCCCGCTGAGCTACTTCACGATCTTGTGCATCCCGCTTGACGACGTCGAGCTTCCGCCTCAATGTTAACCCATCAGAGATACATCGCAGAAGGCTTTCGAAGATAACTTTCACCTGGGCAGCATTCGCGTCGACCTCAGCATGCAGTCGAGCAGACTCGTTTGAAGTTTCTTTACATTCCCTTCGCTTCAAAGCCACTTCTTGCTCAAGATGGCGAAAGTAAGAAGCGCTTTGCTCGATCCATGCCGCCCGTTGAGTACTCATAGCCAGAATCTCAAGTGCCGGACGCTTAAGCTCAAGCTCATGCAAGCAAGCCTCGATCTCCCGGCAGCGATTAATCCAAGACTCAACGACACCCTCACCATGAAAGTTTATGAGCATCGCCAGCATAGGGTTAACCTCTGCGACAAAATCCGCAGCAGATGTGGGAGTCTCTACGTTAAACTCCTCGATATACTCGCTCAGCATGCGTAGGCTGGTCACAGCACCTTTGGATGATGGACGCCTAGAGAAGGGCCCGGCCAGCATTATAATACGAGACTCGAACGGGGCTGGAGTCGACGTGATTGCTGCAAAATAGATCATAATCAGAGGTAGGTTCAGGAAATAAAGAAAATATGCAAAAAGTAGAGTCTACTATACCGGCTACAGTAGGGGGCAGAGCTGGGAGTAGTGGTGGCGCAACAACAGCCTCGTCCCCTCCTTCGATTCGTAAGGCTACAAGCAATATAAAGGAGAGTTAGCAATAATGCGACTGCCTATTAAAAAAGAGGACGTCGTTTAGAGAAAATACTCACCGACACCAGCAGACGGACTAATCTCGGACAAGAAAGAGAAGTGTGGGTGCAACACCTGGTACAGGTGGTCAAAAAGGACTCCTACAAAGACACAATAATGCAACATCAGTACATAAATTATGCATCCTAAAGATAAGACTGGTGGGTCACAAATCCATACCTTCCAGCATCTGCGACGGTGCAAGAAAAGGAAGAGAAGTGGTCAACATCAGAGCGGTAACTGACGGCGCTCCCTCGGGTAACGCGGCATCAACACTAGCCGCGCCTGCGTTAGAAACAAGATAAACCCTGTCAGGAAGGATTGTAGAATAAAGAAAGAAGGGCGGTGACCCAAAATTTACCTGATGAGTCGCCAGACGGAGCCGTGACGAGGGCGTCACTTGATGCAACGGTGGCGTCCCCCTCCTCCATTGGGGTGATCCCACCTCCCGTTGCCTCATCCCCTGACTCCACAGGAACCGTCGTCACATTAGCGACACCAGGAGACGACAAAGAACCGTAAGCCGGGAGAGCGATGATCGGGGCGGTGCCCGACTCTTGAGAACGGGCGTCCATCTCGGGCCCAGCAATAGTACTCGTTTCGCCCGCTACCACCTCGGGCTCAGTGGTCGCAGCCGTCTCGTCCATCACTGCCTTAGGCTCGTCCGTAGCAGCCGTCTCGTCTACTACTACCTCAGGCACGGCCGTAGCAGCCGTCTCACCCTCCGCCACCTCGGGCTCGGTATTGGTAGCCATCTCGGGCATAACAGTTGTGACCGTCTCATTAGCCACTATCTCGGGCCCGGCGACTATGGTTACATCACCTACCGTCGTCTCGGGTTCAGCAGCTACCTCCTCCACCGCCTCCCCAAGCTCGACGGTCGCAGCCACTCCCTCAGTAAGGCTCGGCCCTGCGGGATAAAATATATAAGAACTGATGGTTTAAAGCTTTGACAACGAAGCCTCAAAACACATTACCTGAAGTTGATTTACCGTTGGCTTCCTGAGCTGCACGTGCCGCCCGTCTATGGGCAGTAGACAAGGCAACCGGGAGCTCCTCTGAAGGAGTAGCAGCGGGAGTAACGACGCTTGAACCTGCTCCCACAGCCAAAGCAGCGCTACGGTCCCTTGCTGCGCGCCTCAGGCGCTTCCTTTCCTCCCGGGCCGTCACGACAGACCTTTTAGAAGCCTCCCTCAGCAAGGCGTCGTCGTCCGCATTCAGGGTTACCTCCAGAGCTGTAAAGGCTTCCATCATCGGTTTCTTAAGTAAGACCTCTTGCGACAATATTGAAGAGACCGGGACTTCGGTGGCTGGTAGGGGAAGAGTCTCCGCATCACGTTGCGGAACCAGTATTGTGGTCCCTGCAATGAGATAAGGAAAGGGTTAGATTGTCCATAAAAAGGAGAATGGAGACTCAACGAGCCGAGACATACCAATGCCCAATAGAGCGCGATTCCTCTCTTCCTCCTCGAAAGTCCTGAGGGAAGCCGCCAGAGCTTCCTCAGTAGTGAAGCCTGTTACAAAAAGAAAAATGTCAGTCAAGACATGGCAATAAAAACATAACGCAATCACAAAAGTATGAATAATATTTACTTGATTGCACAAGGGCGTCTATTTTCGCTTGGTGCCTCGCAAGTCGCTCAGAAGCAACAATAGCGGCATCAAGATCAGTGTTTGTTGGCTCTATAAAGAGACCCTCATTTGTTCCATACTCACTTAGGCCTTCGGTAAGAGGGGCCTGAGGCTCTAGGCCGAGTACGGCATCAAGGGAGAGGACTGACTTCTTCTTCTTCTTCTGTGCGCGAGTTCCGGTCGCGGCCAGAACCAGCTTGCGCTTCGTGGGCACTTTGGGACGGCGAGTCTCGATATCTGAGCCCACACCAGATTCGGGGGAAGCTATGTTTACCGTCCCCACGGGAGCACGGGGCACCAAAGGCACATTCACCGTCTTTACAGGAGCATGAGGCAATCCACGAGTGGGGCTTAGCGCACGTGGAGGCTCGACTGCAGCAACCTCTTTTAGTGGAGGGGGTACAGCGATCCGCTGCCTCAAAAGGACTTTACGATCACTGGCAGGAGGTGCACTTTTGCGATCAAGCAGCAAACTCCTTTCTTCCTTAATAACGGCGCCCGTCGAATGCCGGTACCATGCCGTATATGTATTAAGGATCTGTGGGACACAACTCGGCTCGCTGATGAAAAAGTGAGAGCCTGTATTCAGACGCATAAAGTGATGCAGCGCGTTCCGCATCCCTTCTTCAGTGGCAGTAGGTTCCAGCAAGAAGGCCTCCAACGGTACTCCTTGATTATAGCTCAATTGCTGGGCAAAACGATGCGGGTTGTATCTCATGAAGAGCGCCGCATCATTTTGCCTAAACACTAGGAAGCCCGGTCTGATAGAATATAAGTGGAGGGTCTCCCGGGCTGTCAGAACTGAGGCTCCATCTTTGAAAGTATCTTGCAATGACCGCACTGTTGTAGCAGACGCTTTTCCGATGGTTAACACCTTGTCGATGAAGATCATCCCGTCTCCAACTGTGCGGGGACGAAAGAGCAAACCTCTGGCATCCCGTGGCGACGGATTTACAATTGAGGCGCCGACCAATCGCATAATCTGAGGGAAGCTGCACCTGTCATAGAACGAAGGCCTTTTGTGGATACCAAAAATGCCATGTGCATGTAGCTCGAGCCATGTCATGAAGTAATGCATCGAGAAGATCACATGCGGTACTCCAGGTTCATTAGCATCCGCCGCTTGACTAAGGCCGTGATACAGATGGGCTAAGCGGCAACCCCGATGGCCACTTTTACCCCAATGGTCATCCGGTGAGCTGGGTAAAAGACGGATGGCCTCATACGGCGAAGGTGCATCTGGAGCGCAAACCAGCTCAACCATAGCCCAAGAAATCCCAAAAAGAAGGCTTCCTCATCCATCTCAGGGACTGCAATCTCCGCAAAAGGAACAACCGGGGAGTTAGGAAGGAAGAAGCTCTTCTGATCTACCTCCGTCGCTGGCAGGTTGTCCAAACCTAAACCGAAAGGGTCATCAAGCATGGAAAATTTAGCAGCTTCCGCCGAGAGGACTTTTGGGTGAAGGAAGCGAGCGATGAAATCCTCGAAATTAACCCCGCGACTCCCAGATTCGAGAAAAAGACGCTCGTAGATATTCAACACTTTGATCAGACTAGGAAACTGGTGTTGAACAGCATTCGCCGGAGTAAGACCCATTATCACTGGCTTGGCACCGAAGACATATTCGTCCGTGGGAAGCAGCTCTTCATAATGCTCCCCTATGACCGGTAAACCGAAAACTTCTGTAAACTCCTCTAAAGAAATCGACACTTCCCGGTCCAGTGCGAGGAAGGTATGAATGGGGATATTCCACTGCTCCAAAAAAGCCTTAACCCACCAGGTAGGAAGCGTAGGGTATTGGAAGAGAGAAGCATAAACAGCGGTATACAACCCAAGCCTCATCAACTGCGACTTCTTCGCTGACAAAATGTAGCGAGCCCATGGCAGATAACCGATCGGATGACGGGCGATCAAACCTATATTATACGATTGCCCCCACGGTCGCGCTTCGCCTTGACAGATACGGCGTCCCAAGGTATCTAAAACCATGGGAGGCTGAACGAGAATTGAAGCTATAGCGGGATGAAGAAGGCCTTCTGAAGTCCAATCGACCATCTCCACGGCATACTTCACCGGGGGTGAGTTGGCGTAATGGATCGCCGTGATAGGCTCCGAAGGCACCACGCATGAAAAGCTCTGTCGACCCCTGATAATCTGATTGTACCATGATCCCCAAAAGTGAAGATTCTTATGTTCCGGATCATAGTCTCCGATCAAAACTAGGACCTCCCGGTCTACGGGTGCTCCAGGGAATCCTCTCTCCGAGCGAACGAATGGGAATGAGGCATCGAAAGACATGTTGCCTGCAAAAAAGGGGGAACAGAGATCAACTGTCAGTATTGTAATTTTTAATTTCTGATACTTGGTACTTTAAAATTTGTACCACACTGCAATGCAGTGGAAAGGGGACCAAAGGGGGACCCATAAAATCCATATGACAATGCATCAATTACTAAAACAGCCTCATCATTGGATGAGACTGTCAATTAATGAGGAGATCCTCAAAGAATATTCTTATTGAATAAGAAATCCCTCGGGATAAGGAGAAAATCTCCCTTTGAAGAGCAAAGCTCTATAACAGAGTGACACTTGTCGAACTCTGGTCATATAGAGATCCATGAAGAAAACTCTCGAGAGTTCTTCATCAAAAGACCAAAAGATCTACACATTATTAAAAGAGCAGAGCTTTGATTCGTGGGATAAGAAACCCCAAGAAAAGATCTGTTTAGATCTATGAGTTCACGAGAGCAAAGCTCTATTAATAAAACCCTAAAAGGGTTTTCTTTAGATCAAAGATCTATGAAGTGTAAGGCTCTGTTAATGGGTAAGAACCCTAATTTGTTAAAATTAAAATTTTACCTAAGAGTTTTAACTCTTGAAAGTTCTTAACAAAGGAGCTGCGCTCTGAATGAAAATTTTCAAGAAGAAGATGATAATCATCTAAAAGACCAGAGGTCCTATTTATAGGCGCCGAGCTGCCTCTTCAACTTTTGAGTTGATCCAAGGGCTCAGATGTTGCCACTGCTGCACTCATGTATGCGCCACGTGAGCGCAACGGTGGGGTGCATTTGTTTCCCCAATCAGAGCAAAGCACTGTTTTGAATTTCAAAATTCAAAATTGAAGCAACGCTTCAGATCCTGCACGCTGCGCGCCACGTGTCAAAAGCAGACACGCCAGCGCCAGAAGCGCTGAGCCCTAGGCAGCGTACCCCAATCAGAGCAAAGCTCTGTTTTCAAAATTCAAAAATTAAAAAGATGAAGCAACGCTTCAGATCCAGCGCTCTGCGTTGCGCGCCACGTGTCTAACACAGACACGCTAGCGCAGTTGCGCTGCGTGCCACGTGTCGAACACAGGCGCGCTAATGCAGTTGCGCTGCGCTCTGCGCTACGCGCCACGTGTCCAAATTGGGTGCGCCAGCGCTGGAATTAAAATTCCCACCGTTAGATCCAAAGAATCTAATAATAATGAATCATTTATTAGCCAGAATTAAATTCTGTTAAGGAAAGATTTCTCAAAATCTTTCCAAACAACAAGATTGTGCTTTAAGCACCGCTGGATCAATGATCTAATGGTAAATAATGAATTACCAAAAAATAGAACAAATTCTGCATAGAAAATTTTTTCCAATCTTTATTAAAACCAGAAGATTACCTTCTGTCAAACAGGAGCCTTAGGATCAAAGATCCAATGGTGGGAAATATTCCCCGATCAATCAAGTGAAAGATCTCTTAAACCGATTTAACAAATCGATTGGCCCTATATAAAGCCCCCAAGACTTCAAGTCCCATATAGAAAAAACCCTCTGCAAGCTTTGAGAAAAACTCAGAAGAAAAAGAAAAGGTAAAGAATTGATTCTTGAAAAACAGAGATGAAAACATCTCGTAAAAACAAGAAATGTCTTCTAAAAATATCTTAGATCTATAAAAAAGACCAAGGTCTTTGAGTAAAAAGAAAAGATCAAGATCTAATCATAAAAAAAGGAAGTATTTTTACTTCACAGATCTTCTGATCTATAAAGGCAGAGCCTTTTATAAGAATAAGAACTTAGTTCTTGAATCTTGAGGCAAAGCCTCTTTTAAGAAGAACATAAACTTGTTGTTTAATCTTAAATTGATCAAAATGCGCTTTACGCTATTGGACAGTGCTTTGCACTCATGAACTGCGCCCTTGCGCTCCTTGGACTGACGCTCGCGCCATAACATGCCACGTGTCAACCATGGACACGAGCTGCGCTTTGCGCTCCTGAAAACAGCACACCGCGCTCTTGGATTGGCACTCAGCGCCAAGCGAGCCACGTGTCACTCACTGGCGCACCCATAAACTAGCGCAGCGTGCTAACAAACTAGCGCTTAGTGGTAAGCGACACGTGTCCTCCTCGTGTGCGCTAACCGACAGAAGCGCAACGCGCTATTTAATTGGCGCAAAGCGCCTAATGCGCCACGTAGCGCGCTGTCAAGATACCACTTCGTTCCTGATAAATGCTATGCATTTAATTCCAGACGAAATGACAGAGCCTAACGCTCAGTATTATTAAAAAGGGTCGAGCCCAAGTAAAGGTTTAATATCCAGAACAAATGTTAAACATTTTTAACTGGACTTAGCCCAATTCTGGCCATAAGTCCTCAATTTAAATTGAACTGAGCTCACCTGCTCTTCCAATCAATTTACACCCGGTTCGAGGGTACATCTCTTCACTTCTCTGATATCTGTCGTTGTAATCTTTCAACGTCGTCAGAGAGGTGACGAGTCCCGACAACCACACATTGCTACGGACTGTGGGGTCCTTAAACTCATGGACTATGATGTCCTTAACCTTGACCGTGATGTCTTAAAACTAATATCGGACTGTGGGGTCCTTAAACTCACGGACTATGATATCCTTAACCTCGACCGTGATATCTTAAAACTAATAACGGACTGTGAGGTCCTTAAACTCATGGACTATGATGTCCTTAACCTCGACCGTGATGTCTTAAAACTAATGTCGGACTGTGAGGTCCTTAAACTCACGGACTATGATGTCCTTAACCTCGACCGTAATGTCTTAAAACTAACACCGGATTGTGAGGTCCTTAAACTCACGGACTATGATGTCCTTAACCTTGACCTTAATGTCTTAAAACTAACAATGGACCGTAATGTCCTTAAACTACTTACCGACCGCAATGTCACTAAACTAGACAATAGAGCCCAATTGCTCTCTTGTCAGATCTAAACGATCCCGTTAAATTGATCTTAGTCTAAAATCAGACTAACGTGTCCTTAACAAACGTTTAAGTTGATCTTAGCCTCAACTAAGGCTAACGTATCCTTAAACACAACCCCCCCAAACCCAAATCTAAGAAAGATATGGATTTGGACTAATCCACGTCCTACGGGAGACAGCATAACTTAGTCTCCGTATACAATCCACAGGCAACCGAACACAAAAAAAACACCCACGACACGAAGTGACCATCTGGAGAAGGAGAAAGTTGTTACCGTGATGCGGTAGCGTAATTAACTGCAGGGGCTTGCGCCTGCAGAGAAGAGCGTCCCCACAATCAAAAACCCCTCGAACGAGGGGGAATCTGATGAAGTCTGCTACATCGGCCGCATCCGTTTAAACCTTCGATACATTGTGCCATAAATCATCTTGGCATCTTCGGAGTGGTGGACGGATAGCACCAATTAGCATCTGCCCCCAGATTCAGGAAAGACGTCCTGTCTTCCCGGATTCCGGAGGGGAACATTGGCAAGGTCACAGTAGGTGAAGAAGAGATGCGTGAAAGATGGTCGGTTACTACGTTTTCACATCCTCTCTTATCTCGTATGATAAGATCGAATTCTTTTAATAACAGGATCTAACGTATTAACCTAACCTTAGCATCTTTCTTAGATAGAAGATGTTTTAGCGCGGAGTGATCGGTGTAAACCACAATTGGTGAGCCAATCAAGTAAGGCCTGAATTTTTCTAATGCAAATACAACTGCCAAGAGTTCTTTCTCGGAAGTTGTATAATTAATTTGGGCATCATTCAAGGTCTTACTTGCATAATAAATTGCATGTGGCATCTTATCAATGTGCTGTCCAAAAACTGCACCAATAGCAAAATCTGATGCATCACACATTAGCTCAAACGAGTGATTCCAATCAGGAGATGATAGAACATGGGCTGTAGTGAGAGATCTTTTAAGTGATTCAAAAGCGGCCTCACAATCCGAATCGAAGTGAAATGTATTATCATTGGCCAAGAGAAGAGTTAAAGGTCTAGCAATTTTGCTAAAATCTTTAATGAATCTCCTATAAAATCCTGCATGACCAAGGAAGGATCGTATATCTTTGATGCATTTGGGATGAGGAAGCTTATGGATGACATCTATTTTAGCTCTGTCTACCTCAATGCCTTTTCGTGAAATGACATGTCTAAGCACGATACCTTCTTGGACCATGAAATGACATTTTTTCCAACTCAAGGTTAAGTTCTTATCCTTACAGCGGGTAAGAACTGCGTCAAGATGACGTATGCAATCCTCAAATGAGTCTCCAAATATAGAGAAATCGTTCATGAAAATCTCCAGAAAATTTTCAACCATGTCTGAGAATATCCCCATCATACACCACTGAAATATAGCGGGAGCATTGCATAACCCAAAGGGCATGCGTCTATAAGCAAAGGTACCGAAAGGGCAAGTTAATGTTGTTTTATCTTGATCCTTTTCGGCGATAGGGACCTAGTTATAGCCAGAGTATCCGTCCATGAAACAATAATATTCATGTCCAGCCAATCGTTCCAACATCTGGTCAATGAAAGGTAGAGGGAAGTGCTCTTTTCTCGTTGCGGCATTGAGTTTTCTATAATCAATATATACACGCCACCCAGTTTGGGTGCGTGTTTGGATCAACTCATTAGCCTCATTAGTTATGACCGTGATACCAGATTTTTTAGGGACCACATGAATATGAATTACCCATTGGCTATCAGAGATCGGGTAAATTATACCACTATCTAGGCACTTGACGATTTCTTTCTTTACCGCCTACTTCATGACGGGATTTAACTGTTTTTGTAGGTCTCGGGTTGGTTTAGCTTCATCCATCAAATATATATGATGTTCAACAATCAAGGGACTAATCCCTTTGATATCTGCCATTGTCCAACCAAATGCTTGCCGATTTGATCTCAAGACCATCAAAAGAGCGTTCTCTTGCTCTAAAGCTAGAAAAGCGGATATGATCATGGGGAAAGACTTATTCTCATCTAAATATACATATTTAAGATGAGAAGGTAACAGTTTGAGATCTAATGTCGACGGAGAAACAATAGAAGGTGGGGTAAGGGAATGATATTCGGATTCCCTAAGAAGTTCATAACCTGCATAGGATATTGACTCGGAAAGTGCTACTGACTTTTGTGATGAGTCAAAAGGTTCAAACTTGGGGGTGGACTCGTCAAAAGTGTCTTCACTATAATAATGTGCTAGATTAAACAATGATGTACTAATGTCGTCGAGATCATTATAGCAAAGTTCATCAACCTTGCAGCTTTTGGGAGCTATCTCGTGGACAGAACATATATCAAGTAAATGAGCAGAAGGTTCGGATGGTTGACTTACTAGCTTGTAAATGTTAAGCTCAATTGTCATTTTCTCGAAGGTTAAGTTCATAGAACCATTACGACAATTAATAACAGCATTGGAAGTGGCTAAGAAGGGTTGACCGAGAATCACCGGAATTTAGTTCCATGGGTTTGCTACAGGTTGTGTATCTAAAACAATAAAGTCCATAGGGAATATAAATTCCCTGACTTTTATCAACACATCCTTAAGCTCACCCCTGGGTTTGGTGATAGATCGATCTGCCATCTGGAGAGTGCAGTGGGAAAGTTTCAACTCTCCAATACCTAATTGCTCATAGACAGAGTAAGGAAGCGGGTTAACACTCGCGCCAAGGTCGAGTAGAGCACGGTTAATATTCTTACCCCCAATAGAAATAGAGATTGTAAGACAGCTAGGGTCCTTACGTTTCTTTGGTAATTGCTGGATAAAAGTTGTGCTAACATTACTCGTCTGAACACTTTTTTCGGCACTTGAGTTCTTCTCTTCCTAATGCACAAGTCTTTAAGTATTTTCGCATAATCCAGAACTTGTTAGATAGCATCCAGGAGAGGAATATTTATGTTAATCTGTTTAAACATTTCCATAATCTTCTCCATTTGTGCGTTAGGTTTGTTGGCTCTCAACCTATTTGGATAAGGAGCTTTATCAATAATAGTTGGGTCCAATATTTGTGGAGAATTTCGTGTGATTTGTGTGGGTAGAACGGATCCCAGAATTAGAGTGGGGATCGTTTCAGGTTGTGTCAATGAGGTGGATGGAGGGTTCGAGCCTAGAGGAAAACGGAGAATAGGCTTGGAAGAAGATGAACTAGGGTCAGAAGTGGAAGTGGAAGCCGGGGTGTCATTGATTGATTCATCATTATCAACCTGTTCACCAACTTGGTTATTCAGTACTCTTCCAGATCTCAACGTGGTAATGGCATTCACATTATGATATTGTGAGTGGCCAGGATTCGGTAAGGGTTGAGATGAAAGTTTCCCTTTCTCTCTAGCACTCATTGCGGCATTTAATTGTGCAATTTGTGCTTCTATCGATTTTATACTCTTACCGTGTAAGGCGGAATCATTCATTATGATATCGATAGAAGACCTTATATCAGCCGACATTTGCATGGAATGTTTCATAAACAAATCCAAGGTTCGTTCGAGTGAAGAGGAGTTTTCGGTACCAGCTGTTTGGAAAGAATTATTATAAGGTGTAGAATTGTTGGTAGGATTTTGAAAATTTTGTGGTTGAAAGGGGTGCTGATTTTGTGGTGGTTGCTGTTGCTGTGAAGGAGCCCTTTGATAGTTATTTTAGTTTGGAACCGTGTTTTGAATTTGGTGTTGATTCCAAGCAAAATTAGGTTGATTTCTCCAACCTTGATTTTATGTGGAAGAATAAGGATCGTTTCTAGGTTGTTGCCGAAAAGCAGCATTAGTGTGTTCTTGACCTTGAAACGGAGAATTCAAAGGACATTCTTCCGTCAGATGTGATGGATCGGAACAGCATCCACACACGATTTTAGGGAGCGTCACCTGTTTAAGGAGGCTAATAAAAATTTGTTTTCCATAGGTTCGAGTTTCTTTTGCATTGCTGCCATTTCGGCTTTTACGGCAATGGAAACATCAAGTTGATGGATACCACCGCTAGATGATGGACTAACGCTTTCCTATTGCAAAGTGTTTTCAGCAAAATATACCAAGAATTTCCAGGCTTCACCATCATCTTTAGACACGAAATTGCCCTGACACATGGTTTCAAGTATCTGTTTTGTCGTTGGATTAATGCCCTCATATATAATTCGGCACAGATCCCATCTATGGATTCCGTGATGAGGACATTGTGTTGGGATTCCTTAGCACCCTACTGGGTTTCCACAGCTACTACCATGTAGAATTTAAAAATTTCTAGAGTGCTAATGAACCCTAACCCAAGGATCAAGCTAAAGTAACTGGACAATATAACATGTAATCAACTATTACAAGTAGTGAGCAAGGAATACAACTTTTGTAGATCGGTCCTTCACTTCTAAAGCTCCGTGTTGAAGTCCCTTCGCTGCGATCGCTGCAAGTGAAGATTTCCCGAACTCTAGAATGGTTCCATCGGAGAAATGAACAAGCTTGCACGAAGTCTTTGAGGCCGAAGATGATCTACGTCGAGGAGACTCAAACCCAAGATACCTCTTCACTAAGTCAAGAACTTTGTGAAGAGAACACCCTTTACTACCAAAGCAAGTTTATAGGATGATGAAGTAGGAAGTGGGCTCACTTTAGATTTTATTTTCTCACTCATTTTCACCATTTACCAAAAACCTAGAAAGCTTTTGGGTTGAAGAAGAAGATGAAGCAAAAATGAAGAATGAAAACTAATGAGATGAGAATAGCAACCATGGGTGAGTTAGTGTCATATACTAACCATTGTAGAGACTAAACCATGGCTAATTAAAATGTTTAGGTTAATAAATATCTTAAGTGAGACAAAACAAGTGGATTTTGTCAAAGATGCTTCAAGCTTCTCTGAGCTTCCAAGCATGACAAAATACTCACTAATTTTGAATTATTAAGATAAATAAAAACCATCACATTTTAATTGTCATGGTTTAAGTCACACACACACCCTATGCTTGCATGTATCATCAAGCATGATACAAACTATGTACATAAGTATATATCACATATACACTTAATGCACAAAACATGTGAGAAAAGAAATCTTAAGTGAGCTAATACTAGTTAATGTAAATTAATATATCAAATATATAATTATACATTAGATTATAAAATCTACACTTGATTTAATAATCCGGCTATATCACATATAACCGACTAATATCATATGTATCAATTTATCGAATCAACACTTGATTCGATAACCCGGCTATATCATATATAACCGATCGATACGAATAAATCGCGAGAATAGAATACAGTATCTCATACATGTATTAATCTCGGTCCCGCACATATCTCATATGTGCTCCTACTCCGTTTCGCCTGTGCCAGGAAACCTCTGTGTAGGACTCTAAAGACTCGTCAATACGCCAGCAGTAGGTGATGATCATATCAAACACCCACAAGCTACAAGAGGCGTGCTAAATGTAACGGCCACCCGAGTATTGAGCGATCAGAAGATCAACAAGCAAGCCTGCTCCTACTCCTGCGAATCCAATCAGTAATACTTACCGTACAGTCCGGTCTCTTCGTCTGATATGTCACATATCTCGTCTAGGGGTGGTAAACGTCAGACCCCAGTAACTCGATAAGTAATGCCGATGTGAGGCTCATAACAGGTCGAGAAACTACTGGTAACACTTACCAGTAAATATCTGAAACAGCCCTGGCCAGGGTCTTCATGTTATAGCCAATAGAGCACAGCGCAACATCAACTCCCAATACCGGGAGAGACGAATCCCCTCTTATCGTTCATTGCCTCCATGTGACTCAGGACTGTACCCAAAAACCACCGTTTTGCACGTTCCCTTGAATGTGGTAAGGTAGAAATCAAAGCACAGTGGGAATCACACAAGACTCTATGACGATCTCGGATCGACAGACTAACCTGTACCAGTGTCACCAGAGAACTGCCATCTGACGTGAGGTATAATACTATCTAGGAGTTCTCGGCGAGTCCGTCTAGTGTACCCAGTCTCCACTGAGCACCCGTATATCATCTCTGATGTCAAACACCAATGGATATGAGATCATCCATCGCCCATTTACATAGGTCGATAAGCTATACGCTAGTCTACTCTGGTATATCGATGCTCCGTCTCGATACACCCACGACTAGGGGCATTAAAGGATGTACTTACCGACTACCTTTGTCCTACTAGTATGATCCGCATCATAATCCAGGTAGTCAAGTACATATCCTAAGGGCTTTACCAACATGTAACAGAGAGACAATCAGTGTACATGTTAAGATAAAGAGTAACCAGATAGAATACTATCATGTCGAGCAAGAAAGTCCTCCCTATATATGTCCAAGCATCCACTACAATGTACATCTCATGTACAGTAATGGCCTCTAGGGCATACATATAACTAACAATCTCCTACTTGCACTAGGGCCATCATATAGCAGTGGTTGTAGTATCTCATACTCAACCATCCCATAAAAGTCTCTCTGGGAAAAGGCCTTTTGTGAGTGGATCCGCCGTGTTGTCCTCTGAGTTTACTCTCCTAACATTGATCTCCCTGGAGATCAACCATCTCCATGATCAGGTGATACTGCCTTAGAATATGTCTGGATCACTGATGGGACGGGGGGTTCCTAGGCCTAAGCCATAACTTCATTGTCACACAATGGTAGGAACGAAGTTCATCTCATGAACTAATATACACCCAGACTTCCTCTTTGGTAGCATCTTAGGTAGCGATGTATCCAGCCTTTATAGTCTAGTTTGCCACGGTATCTAACTTGGAACTCTTCCAGCATACCGTCCTTCCACTGAGGGTAAAGACAATTCCTGTGACTGGCTTTCAGTCGACCTTACCACCCTGGAAGCTATCTAGTGATTCTTCCCAGGATTGATTGATACTATCTCACTACACCTAGTGAGAATCCTAACATCCACTTAGATCTATCTCATAGATCCAAAACCCAGGATTTATGAGGTATCACCTTGATCCTATATAGAGAATCATTATGATAAGAGGAGATTGACTGAGCGTAGCATAGGAAACTCCTTTCCTATCAAGAGTATGTCATCTACGTACAATACGAGAAATACCACCATACTCTCTATTACCCTTTTTTATATACAAGGTTTGTCTACCATTTTGATGAAGTCAAATACTTTGACTACCACATCAAAACAGATGTTCCAACTTCGCGATACCTGCTTTAACCTGTAAATCAACTTGCACACGTTTCCGCTGCTTCCACTGTCTACGAAGCTCTCTGGATGTGTACTTATAGACGCTCTCTTCTAAATCAGTATTCAGAAAAGCAGTCATGATACCCAAATGCCTGATATCGTAGTCATGGTATGTAGCAAATGGCAAGTAGGATCTGGATGGACTTAAGCATAGGTACTGGAGAAAAGGTTTCATCAAAAACCATACCTAGTTAATGGTGAGAACCTTTTACAACAAGTCTAGCTTTGAAAGTCTCAACTTTTCCATCTACACCAAGTAATCTTCTCAAGATATACTTGCTCCTGATAGGGATTTAACCCTTTAGATAAAGAAACCAAAGTCCATACTTTGTTGGTGTATATGGATTCCATCTCAGATCGCTTAGCATCCAACCAT
Source organism: Agapanthus africanus (assembly GCA_030015575.1). Lineage (NCBI taxonomy): Eukaryota > Viridiplantae > Streptophyta > Magnoliopsida > Asparagales > Amaryllidaceae > Agapanthus > Agapanthus africanus. The sequence goes on along the minus strand of CM057342.1, from coordinate 662,750,989 downwards.
TCTTACAGAGTCACAACTCCTGATGGCCTGCTCGAAACTAGTTGGGTCATCATCTCATGATACAATCCTCGCTCCCACTGTCATTGAGAAAACCGAATTATCTCTCAGGCGGATGAGGAACCCTACCAGATCGGTGGAGAGGCTGAGGTTCTTCGGGAACTATTGAATCCTCCGGTTCTACCAAATCGTCAGCTGTAGTTTGTATATATAGAAATCCTTCCAGTTCTACCTCATGACCACAAATTTCTTTCCAAAATAAATTCCTTTTCCAAAAAGGTGGCATGCCGAGAAATAAAACACTTTTTGTTCTTCAGTGCGGTAGAAGATATTCCCCTGCGAATGCTTGGGATATCCAACAAATTTCCACAGAACTGACCTTGCCTCGAGTTTGTCCGGATTTTTCTTTTGACATAGGCCGGACAACCCCAAATCTTAACTCACTTAAGACATGAGCTCTTCCCATATCATATCACATATGGAGTGGTAGGCACCTGATTTGGTTAGAACCCAATTCAATAGGTTTGCAGTTTCTCAAGTGCATAACTCCCAAAAAAGAAATAGGCAACTCAGTAGTACTCATCATAGAGCGCACCATATCTAATAGGGTGCGATTGCTCCATCCCGATATACCGATGTGCCGTGGTGTATACGGAGGAGTAATACTGAGAGAGAATCTCATTCTCCTTTAGAATAGTCCAGGAATTCCGTGCTCAAGTATTCTCCTCCCTGATCACATCAAAGGACATAATACTTATACCCGTTTGGTTCTCTACTTCTGATAAATTCATTGAATTTCTCAAAAGTTTCAGACTTGTGTTTCAACAGGAACATATGTCTGAATCTTGAGAGATCATCATTGAATGTAATGAAGTACAAAGAACCAGCTCTGGCATGTGTAGACAGGGGACCTTCATACATCATCATGTATCAATCCCAAGAGTTCATTAACTCTTTCTTTGTTTCCAATAAACGGAGCTATGGTCATCTTATCTTTGTGACATGACTGGCAAGTTTCACAAGATATAAATTCAAACTGATTTAAATATGCATCTTAATGTAACTTAGCTAGTCGGGTCGCATTGATATGACCTAGTCTACAATGCCTCAAGGAGGATTCGTTCATTTCTGAACTCTTCCTCTTGTGTGTGTTCTGTACGTTAAGAACTGTGGTTTGATTTAGAACGTATATGCTTTTAGATAACGTGCCTGAACCGATCAACTCTTGATATAGGAAATGTTCAAAACATTATCCAACAATACAAAATTATATCCTTCTTTACTAAATAAAGAGACTGATATGATGTTGTATATCATGTTCGGTATCTAATAACATTCATTCAGAATCAATGCACTTGATAATACAAGGTGATATTTGCCAACTAATTTGGCTGCAACAATTGCACCAATCTCTATACTTAGAGACATATCACCCTATTCTCAGTTCTCTACCTATCTGTAGCCCATGTAATAAATTACATATACGGGATCCTGATCCGGTATCAAATACCCAGGACGTAGAGGACACTGAGAAACAGTTCTATGTAACGAACACACCCAAAGAAGATGCATCATCATGCACTTTCTTCGTTTGGGCGGCATGTGAATTCTGGTAATCCCCTATTTCCTGCTCGGTCTTATAACAATTATAAGTTGGAGCGGGACCAACTTTCCCCAGCATAGTATAACAAACGGGTTCGGTCAATACATCCATATTATTATCCTGATAAAGACGTGGCATTGTCGCTACCTGAAGAGATAGAGAAGAAAACACTCGGCGTATGCTCTTGCAAGATCAGATTAGTTATTATTTTATCTAATTAGGATGGCTCCCACTGTTTTATCAAATCTTCCTTCAAACCCTAAAAGGAAAGACTAGCCGGGATTAATTACACGCTACAATTTGGCCAATCTTTCAGCCAGGTCAGTGCCGGTAGTTTGAGAGAGGTTCCCCGTGCTTTCGCACGGACCTAATTAAAGTAAACCTCGTTTTTCCAGGGGCATAACCCCGTTGACACCTTTCTAGACACCTACTTGATTAGCTAATTGTAATGTGTAAAACTCTCCCAGGAGTAACAATTACTCGCAATGGGTATCGGGATCCAACTATCTCATAGAAGGTATGCAATCTCATTGCAAATTTCAACACTTGAAATTCCCGATAATATTTTCCCCTAACATCCTATGACCTTGACGAAAGCCAACAAACCATATGCTGCTAGTCAAGTTCAACCCGTACATTTCTTGATTGAATTAAACCCACCCGCACGGCCCTTGACGAAAGCCAACAAAGTCGCACGACTACCCTCACTCAATCGCATCATATGCTTTTGCAGATAAGCATAAATAGTTACCGCACACTACGCCTTGACGAAAGCCAACAAATGTAGCACGAATACTATGAAGTACTTATCTGAAATGACGGAGGGCTACGACAGGTTTTTAAGAAAATCTTTTGCGTAATGAACTTGATATCGTTGTAGAATCGAGTGATTTTGAAAAGAAGTGTTTTTGAGGCTTTTACTAGTTTTGCTAAAGAGGCCACTCCCGGTGAATGGATCTCGGCTCTTTCCTCGTCGAATGAGGTGCAGGATACTCACAATACCACTATGCAAAGCAAAAACTATAAAAGCAATCAAAATACAATCCGAGTTTGTAGCATCTGCTAGTTTCGCTAAAGAGGTCACTCCCGTTGAAGGGATCTCGGCTCTTTCCTTATCGAATAAGGTGCTGGATATTCTACAAGGAATACCGCTATGCAAAGCAAGAACTAGAGATACCAGTTTTTAAAACAAGTTTCTACAACATCTTTTAGGTTTCTTTTCTTTTCATTAATCTCATTAACGAAGTCTCATCATTTAAGTTACCTAATCATCACAGATAAATACAACGTACGCTTATACCATCCGCATTCGCCTCGATGTCCCCTCGTGCACCGTTAGGTTAGGTAACTAACGGCAGAGCGGGGCAGGGCTAGCGCGGGTGTAAAACATAAGCAACGTCTATATAATATATCATATATACTATATACAGTATCTATCTCAACATATCAAATGATCACATCACATATATCATAGCAGAAAACAACATAAGAAATATTGGATATTGTCACGCCCCGCTTCCCAAAATACGGAAAACGAGGGATGACTAGGCCAGCCATGCTCCTACGGTCAAGGAATCATCCTGCCGTAGTCACACTTCGGCTTCTAGCACTACATGGTAATCAGTAATTAAAGCACAGTATTAAAGGAATCACATCACTAATTTATTACATTAAAATCCCATTGTTCACAAATTACAGATAATAAGAACAATAACTAACCAAGTTCGATCTCACAATCTCTTTTATGGAAAGCAGTAAATGAAGAAGGTACATCAAAATATATCTCTGTGAGCTCAAAGGATAGATCCGTCTCCTGTACTGGTCCTCGCGCAGAATCTGAGCATGCATACTCAGGTCGTCAGAGCGACACAAATAATAATATTATTATAATCAGATGAAACAGGTAAATGAGGTATTACTGGTATGAGAATAATGCAAGTAAACACTATGTCACAATATGATGCAGAATATGTTATGTGTCCCTATCGGTCTCTAAGTCATGTTTGAAATCACATAGTGGAAGGAGGATCATGTTTAACAGGAGTCTCGTACATACCCGAGACAACGGCCCACATGCCCGGGACATAACCCTGTCAGCCGGATCGCTAGATCCTGTCCTACACGTATAAGTATCACAGTTCGAATGATCATCCTCTAAACACGGTCCCGCTAAATACGATACTCTTTCCACTTTGATTTCCCCTTTTTCCCCAGGTTACACTATTTAAGATATTGATCTAGTTGTGTACGAGTATACCAATGGCACGGTTTCATCACTATCCACTGTATCAATCACTGTCACGAATGTTCACTTTCCATTGGTGTACTCGTCACTCCTAAATCAACATCTATCACGCACGATAATGCAATGTCCACACGCACTAACACTGAGTAAATGACAAGGGTATGATATATGTATTGTATGCTACCAATAAGCACGGTATGTTATGAATTAGCATGCATGTCATGAATTAAATAAATTGCACAGATTAATATGTTACGAATTCAGCAAAATGATGTAGGTAAGATATATAGAACAATCAGTCAGGAATTCATCAAAATTTATTTCAGTTCAATCGGAGTTTCGGTTTTCAAGATATAACTGTTTCAGTTTAAGTGTTCGCGGCTGGAATTTCAATTTCAGAACTGAACGTCTGTTTCGCGATACGAATTGCGCCCAGTTGGGCTCAGAATTTAGCGATGTCACAGTCAGATGAAATTTAGGGTTTTCGATAAAGTATTCAACGCAACAGACGGATTCTCAATCGCATCTGTAAGTTGAAAGTTATACACAGTTTAATCTCAAATGTCGTTTCAGAAAGTGTTCTGAACAGCTTTACGTTCTGCCTTTTTAAAATAAATTTAAAATAATAAACTGCGATGAATCGGAATGGGACCACTTGTTTTCTTTCACTAACAGGTATATCTTATAACTACTGAAAGTTCCGTATCATGCGATTTCAGGAAACACGGGGACGCAGGACTTTAGACAGAACACATTAATCAGAAACGCTCTGGACTGCAGTCCAGAGTCGTGTTCCGACCCAGTTATCATCATGGTTACATAACAGAAATGATCAGGAATTTACATAGGATTAAAGTTCATCGAGTTGTCTTCGATTTAAGCCCTCGAACGCAGCTTTCCAATATGTATATGATTTATGGTGATTTTATTCGTTTTCAGGCACGAGAAAATTCCAGTTTTAACGGCATATTTAGGGGTATCAGTTTTCGTTACAAACATTCGTATTTTCCAGCGAGATTCATACACTATATTTAACATTATATGGGCCAACAGAAGGTATCGGTTTCCGTCAAATTAAACAGCTATATCCATGAGAGACTAGCATCGAACACCTTGGTCAATATATATATATAGTCATTAAGTTCGTAAACTATGTGATCTAGGTGTGTAACACGACTATAATAGCATGAAGCAAGTAAACACTTGCTTGGAGAACGTTTCGGGGTCGTACGGCAGCAGTGTCGTCACGAACGCGCGGAATACGCCACGTACCGGATTCTCGCGAGCCTAGATCGAAACACGGGTTTTACGTCGGGGTTTCCCGGAGTCGTCTTGCGTGCACTGGAAACTTAGGGGTGCTCTGTGATTCTCCAGAGATGTGTTGGGGTTGCCGACGGTCGACGGCGTCGCTCCGGTGATGGGCACCGTGGATTTAACAGTGAGGAAAAACTGTTTTTTTAAAAGAAAATTTGATTTTGGAATTGTGGAGAGGGGGAATAGGTTGAGCAGTGGCTAGGAATTGTCATGATGACGATGATGTTGAGGAGGTTTTAGAGATATCGGCGACGTGGTGGGGGTTCACCGGCGTCGAGGGGTGTCGAGCTTGGTTGCAGTGGGTCGGTGTGCAGGGTCGGGTCTCGAGTTGGTGGGTGCTCGGGTGATGAAGGAAGGAGTCGTGGAGGGAGAAGGAGGTGGGTTGAGTGGCTGTCGTCGACTTGGGTCGAGCGATGAGGTGGGATGATCGCCGGCGTGGAGGTGGCAATGGGTTTGAAAGAATTTTGGGGTGCTCGGTGGATTTTTGAGAATGGGGTCAGGGATTTTCTTCCAAAAGAAAAAGAAGAGAGAGATGAGGGTGACGGGTTAGAGAGAGGAGTGTGAGGGTAACGTCGCACGACGGGTGCGTGGGCGTGGGCGTGAAGCGCGGCGAGGAGCGGGGATCGCGCGCGAGTTAAGGAGATAGCCGTTGGAAATTGAAGAGGGAGAAGAACAGTGTAGTGGGGTCGGGTCGGGTTGAGCGGGTGAGGGAGTGGGCCGGCTCGTGAGAAAAGAATTCCTTTTGGGATTAATTCTCGTGGGCTGCAGGGGTTATAAGGGAGATGGGCCAAAGAAATTGGTGAGGAATTTAAAGGAAAAGGCTGAGGTAAAATTAGATTGGGCTGAGATAAATGGTAAGGAATTAAAAAGGAAAGTGGGCTGAGGGATATTGTCAAAAGGGTTTGGGGAATGATTGAGGGGGCCGGCTAAATTTTATTAAGGGATTAATTAAAAAAACAAAGTGGGCTGAGTGAGGGAATGGGCTATATAAACAGAAATTTCCTTTAAAGTAAAACATGAATGGGCTGAATAAAACTTAGGGTTTTAAATAATTGGTTAGGATTTTATTGATAAAATTTTGGTTTCGATTTACTCTGGCTTTAATTTAAATCCTGGGTTTAGGCTTCTAGGGTTAAGGAAAAATATAAACTTTGGGATTCAAGCAACCACCTTCTACAGAATAAATACGAGGCAAGGTTAATCTCAGGAATTTGGAAAATACAGGGAAAAATTCTTGTAGATGGAGAACGGGGATTTACATCATACCCCCCTTAACAAAAATTTCGTCCTCGAAATTTAACAAAGATACAAGAGTACAATGTACTAAACAAAAAGATGTGGATAACGATCACGGATGTCTTCCTCCCGCTCCCAGGTGGATTCTCCTGGGGAACGACCGCCCCAAGACACTCGGACTAACGGAATGACCTTATTCTTCAGCACTTTCTCTCTGCGGTCGAGAATGGTGGTAGGTTGCTCCTCGTATGACAGATCAGTCCCCAAAACTAACTCTGAATGGTCCAGAACATGGCTCTCATCTCGAACGTAACGCCGCAACTGTGACACGTGGAAGGTATTATGCACACCAGTTAGCGATGGAGGCAAGGCCAGTCGATAGGCCACCTCTCCTACTCGCTCTAGTACCTCAAAAGGTCTGATAAAACGGGGACTAAGTTTTCCCCGACTTCCGAATCTGATAACTCCACGTGTAGGGGAAATCTTCAAGAATACATGATCTCCAATTTCGAACTCAAGTGCCCTTCTGCTGGTGTCTGCCCAACTCTTCTGTCGATCCTGAGCCGTCTTAATACGCTGCCTGATCATTTGGACCTTGTCAACTGTCTGAACGATGAGTTCAGGGTCCAGTAATCTTCGTTCTCCCACATCATCCCAACATATTGGGGATCGACACTTCCGCCCGTATAGTGCTTCAAAAGGAGCCATCTGAATACTAGCCTGATAACTGTTGTTATAAGAGAACTCGACTAGGTGCAGATGGTCCTCCCAGGAACCCTGAAAGTCCAACATACAGGCTCTCAACATATCCTCGAGCGTCTGAATTGTACGCTCGGATTGTCCATCCGTCTGTGGGTGATAAGCTGTGCTGAATTTGAGGCGGGTTCCCAAACTCTCCTGTAAGCTCTTCCAAAAGTGTGACAAGAATCTCGTGTCCCGGTCTGACACAATGCTGACTGGAACATCGTGAAGTCGCACAATCTCCTGCATATATCTTTCTGCCAGTGATTCTGTCGACTGTCCCACTCGGAAAGGTAGAAAGTGTGCAGCTTTTGTGAGGCGATCGACGATAACCCAAATAGCGTTATTGCCTCTAGGGCTCCGTGGTAAGGCCGTCACAAAATCCATAGTAATGTGCTCCCACTTCCATTCAGGTACCGGCAATGGTTGTAACAATCCTGCTGTCCTCTGATGTTCCGCCTTCACCTGTTGACATACCAAACACCTGGATACGAACCTCGCAATTTCCCGCTTCATTCCGTTCCACCAAAAGTGATGCTTTAGGTCCTGATACATTTTTGTACCTCCTGGATGCACAGAATAAGCTGAACTGTGTGCTTCAGCCAAAACTTCTTCTCGTACGTCTCCTTTAGGTACGCAGAGTCTGCTACCAAATCTCAAAGAGCCATCTTCATGTATAATCAAATCCGTTCTCAGTCCAGCTTCCACTTGCTCTCTGAACTTTTGCAATCGAGGATCACCCGCTTGGGCAATCTTGATACGATCCACTAGGGAAGATTGCACCTGTAGTTGCCAAAATTGACTTAGTGCGTTCGGCGTAACGACCTCAAGTTCAAGTCTCTGGAAATCCTCAATAATGCTCCTCTGATCGGTCAACATCATGACCGCTGGTTTGCGACTGAGCGCATCTGGTACAACATTTACCTTCTCCGGATGATACTGAAGGTCCAGATCATAATCTGCCATTAGCTCTAGCCATCGGCGCTGCCTCATGTTCAGTTCCTTCTGAGTGAATACATATTTCAAGCTCTTATGATCCGTGTATACCTCCACTTTCTCACCCAAAAGATAGTGCCTCCAAATCTTCAATGCAAAAACTACCGCAGCTAACTCCAAGTCGTGCGTAGGGTAGTTCTTCTCGTGGTTTCTCAGTTGTCGAGAGGCGTAAGCAACTACTCGGCCGTGCTGCATCAAAACACAGCCTAAACCCTTCCCCGAGGCATCACTGTGTATCACCAAACCACCTGAATTATCCGGCACAGTAAGAATAGGTGCCGTGGTTAACTTCTGCTTTAGTGTGTCGAATGCCTGAGTGCACTCCTCTTTCCATGTAAACGGCACGTCCTTCCGTGTTAACCGCGTTAAAGGTTCCGCGATTCTTGAGAAATCTTGGACGAATCTCCGATAATAACCTGCCAATCCCAGAAAACTCCTGACCTCTGCTACTGATTTTGGCGTCGGCCAATCTCTGACAGATTCTATCTTTTCCGGGTCCACTGAGATGCCTTCGCCTGAAACAATATGTCCTAAAAACTGAACCTTGTCAAGCCAGAATTCACACTTGCTTAGCTTCGCGTACAGCTTCTCTTCCCGAAGAACCTGCAGTACCGTGCGCAAATGCTCAGCATGTTCTTCCCGGGTCTTCGAATAGACAAGTATGTCGTCGATAAACACAACGACAAACGTGTCCAAGTATTTTGCGAACACCCTGTTCATTAAATCCATGAATATTGCTGGGGCATTGGTAACACCGAACGACATCACAAGGAACTCGTAATGCCCGTATCGGGTCCTGAAAGCCGTCTTGCATACATCCTCAGCTGCTACTCTGATTTGATGATATCCAGAACGGAGGTCCAACTTCGAGAAAACCTTGGCTCCACTTAGCTGATCGAATAAATCATCGATACGCGGGATTGGGTACTTGTTCTTTATCGTGACCTTGTTCAGCTCCCGGTAATCTATGCACATTCGCAACGATCCATCCTTCTTCTTTACCAATAGAACTGGTGCACCCCACGGTGAAGCGCTTAGCCGAATAAATCCCTTCTCCAATAATTCTTCAACCTGTTTCTTCAATTCCGCCAACTCCACTGGTGCCATCCTGTAGGGGGCTCTGGATACTGGGGCTGTACCTGGAATCAAATCGATTGAGAACTCCACAATTCGAGGAGGTGGTAGACCTGGTAAATCCTCGGGAAAAACGTCCAGAAAGTCCCGAACAATTTCTGGGACTGGGCTCTTATCAATCTCCATGGCTGTCAGTTCTTTAGGCTTTGCTCTGTACTTAGCTGGTTCCAAACATTCGCTTCCGCCCTCGAAAACAAATTCCGGGTCATTGGGAATGCGGAAGATCACCTTCCTTGCACGACAGTCGATAACTGCGTGGAAAGTGCTCATCCAATCCATCCCAAGAATTGCGTCGTAACTGCCAGTCCCAATTAGGAGGAAATTCGCATAGAATTCCCTGCCACACACTACAACCGGGCATAATCTACATTCTCGACTAGATATAATAATGCCATTACCCGTATGAATTTCCCATCCTTTGGTTAGTGGTTCATGTGGTATTGAGTGTGTGTTAGTGAAATGCTCAGACAAGAAACAATGCGATGCTCCCGAATCAAATAGTACTCTAGCTGGTAAGGCATGTACGAGTAGAGTACCTGTAACCACGTCTCCTGACGCCTCTGCCTGCTCGGCGGTCAAGGTGAAAGCTCGTCCCTGACCGCGACCTGTAAATGGTTGCCTCTGCTCCTGCGGCCTCTGCTGTGACGGTCCAGAACCTCCCTGTATTTCTGCTCGTTCAGGACAACTGTTAATTCTGTGTTGACTGGAACCGCAAATCAGGCACTGTCCCTTGGCACGGCGACAGTCCTTCTGAGTATGTCCTCCTTTACCACAATAGCCGCAAGTTACGCCCTGTCTCTGGGGGCGATGCTGTGGTACGAATGGGCGCTTCATTTGAGTCGTTCCTGCTCTGTGAACCGGTATGGCTCCTCGAGAAGGCGCGTGGTTACGTGCTGGAACGACTGGGGGTCTTCTGAACTTGTTAATCAATTGCTCCTGAACTCTCGCCGCGTTGAGTACCTGTGCGAAAGTCTGTAGATCTAACGATGCAATCAGCTGCTGCAACTCAAAATCTAACCCCTGAAGGAAACGCCTGGCCCTGGTGACTTCTGATTTGACCATGTATGGAGCAAAGCGGCTCAGACGGTTGAACTCTGCCGCATACACGTCCACTGGGCGTCCATTCTGCTTTAAAAGAATAAACTTTTCCTCCATTTCTGCCTTGGCTGTGGGAGGAAAATAGTGATCTAAGAAACACTCCTTAAACTTGCTCCATTCGATCGGCTCTTCAAGTCTGCTTTCTTCTACCGACCACCATGTACGGGCCTCGTCTTCTAATTGTATCTTTATCACATTCACCCGGTCTTCCTCTGGGACCCTGGCGGCTGTCAATAAATTCTCCATGTTTACCAGCCATTGCTCAGCCTCAAGGGGTTCAGCTAGCCCTGTGAATGCAGCTGGGTGTAACCGTTGGAAGTCTGATACGATACCAGCCCTAGCCTGATAAGCTGGTGGAGTAGCGCCCTCGGGGGCGGTAATAAGTGCGGAGGGTCCCCCTGCAGCGGTAATCGCCCTGAGTCCCTCAGTAAGCAAATCTGTCTTCCTCTCCTGAGCTTCCGCGAGAGTGGTCAGTGCACTGAGTATTCTTTCCGTGCGGTCCTGAGAGCTGGAGTCCGAGAAGGGGTCGTTCGGGGACGTCATATCACTGGAAGATTCAAAAGAATAGGATCAGATTCAAGGATAGAAATCAAGAGTAGTGAAACAAGAATAACGTAATACAGTATAGTTAATGTTACTCCTTGATACTAAACACAGGCTCTGATACCAACTAAACCATGTCACGCCCCGCTTCCCAAAATACGGAAAACGAGGGATGACTAGGCCAGCCATGCTCCTACGGTCAAGAAATCATCCTGCCGTAGTCACACTTCGGCTTCTAGCACTACATGGTAATCAGTAATTAAAGCACAGTATTAAAGGAATCACATCACTAATTTATTACATTAAAATCCCATTGTTCACAAATTACAGATAATAAGAACAATAACTAACCAAGTTCGATCTCACAATCTCTTTTATGGAAAGCAGTAAATGAAGAAGGTACACCAAACTATATCTCTGTGAGCTCAAAGGATAGATCTGTCTCCTGTACTGGTCCTCGCGCAGAATCTGAGCATGCATACTCAGGTCGTCAGAGCGATACAAATAATAATATTATTATAATCAGATGAAACAGGTAAATGAGGTATTACTGGTATGAGAATAATGCAAGTAAACACTATGTCACAATATGATGCAGAATATGTTATGTGTCCCTATCGGTCTCTAAGTCATGTTTGAAATCACATAGTGGAAGGAGGATCATGTTTAACAGGAGTCTCGTACATACCCGAGACAACGGCCCACATGCCCGGGACATAACCCTGTCAGCCGGATCGCTAGATCCTGTCCTACACGTATAAGTATCACAGTTCGAATGATCATCCTCTAAACACGGTCACGCTAAATACGATACTCTTTCCACTTTGATTTCCCCTTTTTTCCCAGGTTACACTATTTAAGATATTGATCTAGTTGTGTACGAGTATACCAATGGCACGGTTTCATCACTATCCACTGTATCAATCACTGTCACGAATGTTCACTTTCCATTGGTGTACTCGTCACTCCTAAATCAACATCTATCACGCACGATAATGCAATGTCCACACGCACTAACACTGAGTAAATGACAAGGGTATGATATATGTATTGTATGCTACCAATAAGCACGGTATGTTATGAATTAGCATGCATGTCATGAATTAAAATAAATTGCACAGATTAATATGTTACGAATTCAGCAAAATGATGTAGGTAAGATATATAGAACAATCAGTCAGGAATTCATCAAAATTTATTTCAGTTCAATCGGAGTTTCGGTTTTCAAGATATAACTGTTTCAGTTTAAGTGTTCGCGGCTGGAATTTCAATTTCAGAACTGAACGTCTATTTCGCGATACGAATTGCGCCCAGTTGGGCTCAGAATTTAGCGATGTCACAGTTAGATGAAATTTAGGGTTTTCGATAAAGTATTCAACGCAACAGACGGATTCTCAATCGCATCTGTACGTTGAAAGTTATACACAGTTTAATCTCAAATGTCGTTTCAGAAAGTGTTCTGAACAGCTTTACGTTCTGCCTTTTTAAAATAAATTTAAAATAATAAACTGCGATGAATCAGAATGAGACCACTTGTTTTCTTTCACTAACAGGTATATCTTATAACTACTGAAAGTTCCGTATCATGCGATTTCAGGAAACACGGGGACGCAGGACTTTAGACAGAACACATTAATCAGAAACGCTCTGGACTGCAGTTCAGAGTCGTGTTCCGACCCAGTTATCATCATGGTTACATAACAGAAATGATCAGGAATTTACATAGGATTAAAGTTCATCGAGTCTGCTTCGATTTAAGCCCTCGAACGCAGCTTTCCAATATGTATATGATTTATGGTGATTTTATTCGTTTTCAGGCACGAGAAAATTCCAGTTTTAACGGCATATTTAGGGGTATCAGTTTTCGTTACAAACATTCGTATTTTCCAGCGAGATTCATACACTATATTTAACATTATATGGGCCAACAGAAGGTATCGGTTTCCGTCAAATTAAACAGCTATATCCATGAGAGACTAGCATCGAACACCTTGGTCAATATATATATATAGTCATTAAGTTCGTAAACTATGTGATCTAGGTGTGTAACACGACTATAATAGCATGAAGCAAGTAAACACTTGCTTGGAGAACGTTTCGGGGTCGTACGGCAGCAGTGTCGTCACGAACGCGCGGAATACGCCACGTACCGGATTCTCGCGAGCCTAGATCGAAACACGGGTTTTACGTCGGGGTTTTCCGGAGTCGTCTTGCGTGCACTGGAAACTTAGGGGTGCTCTGTGATTCTCCAGAGATGTGTTGGGGTTGCCGACGGTCGACGGCGTCGCTCCGGTGATGGGCACCGTGGATTTAACAGTGAGGAAAAACTGTTTTTTAAAAGAAAATTTGATTTTGGAATTGTGGAGAGGGGGAATAGGTTGAGCAGTGGCTAGGAATTGTCGTGATGACGATGATGTTGAGGAGGTTTTAGAGATATCGGCGACGTGGTGGGGGTTCACCGGCGTCGAGGGGTGTCGAGCTTGGTTGCAGTGGGTCGGTATGCAGGGTCGGGTCTCGAGTTGGTGGGTGCTCGGGTGATGAAGGAAGGAGTCGTGGAGGGAGAAGGAGGTGGGTTGAGTGGCTGTCGTCGACTTGGGTCGAGCGATGAGGTGGGATGATCGCCGGCGTGGAGGTGGCAATGGGTTTGAAAGAATTTTGGGGTGCTCGGTGGATTTTTGAGAATGGGGTCAGGGATTTTCTTCCAAAAGAAAAAGAAGAGAGAGATGAGGGCGACGGGTTATAGAGAGGAGTGTGAGGGTAACGTCGCACGACGGGTGCGTGGGCGTGGGCGTGAAGCGCGGCGAGGAGCGGGGATCGCGCGCGAGTTAAGGAGGTAGCCGTTGGAAATTGAAGAGGGAGAAGAACAGTGTAGTGGGGTCGGGTCGGGTTGAGCGGGTGAGGGAGTGGGCCGGCTCGTGAGAAAAGAATTCCTTTTGGGATTAATTCTCGTGGGCTGCAGGGGTTATAAGGGAGATGGGCCAAAGAAATTGGTGAGGAATTTAAAGGAAAAGGCTGAGGTAAAATTAGATTGGGCTGAGATAAATGGTAAGGAATTAAAAAAGAAAGTGGGCTGAGGGATATTGTCAAAAGGGTTTGGGGAATGATTGAGGGGGCCGGCTAAATTTTATTAAGGGATTAATTAAAAAAACAGAGTGGGCTGAGTGAGGGAATGGGCTATATAAACAGAAATTTCCTTTAAAGTAAAACATGAATAGGCTGAATAAAACTTAGGGTTTTAAATAATTGGTTAGGATTTTATTGATAAAATTTTGGTTTCGATTTACTCTGGCTTTAATTTAAATCCTGGGTTTAGGCTTCTAGGGTTAAGGAAAAATATAAACTTTGGGATTCAAGCAACCACCTTCTACAGAATAAATACGAGGCAAGGTTAATCTCAGGAATTTGGAAAATATAGGGAAAAATTCTTGTAGATGGAGAACAGGGATTTACAGATATACTAGGTGATCAGTCGAAAATATTGCATTTTTAACACATCAATTTCCCTACCATTTGCACTCATCTATAGGTGTTCGGTATAAGTATAGCACATATTAGCAAAACATCCGTAAAATACCAAATAACTTGTGTTGTATACTAAAACCGACATTTTGAGGGAAATTGAGTGTTTATCATTGCATCGCATAATCTTTGTATAGCGCAACACTTATCTCGAGAATCCGTACAGGAAATTTCATGTAAAAGAGCCGAATCTGTCAAAAGTGCTGAGAAAAATACGCCAAGTCCAAGACTTGAGATCTGGCAGAAATCAAGAAAGCAAAATGAGATTCAACACATCTGAAAAGTGCCAAAATTTCAGCCTAAGAATAACACAGAAAGTTCATGCACAGAGGCCTTAAAAGCGCCGCGGATCCGCGGCCAAAGGCCCATTCCCGCCGTGGATCCGCGGCGCATTGATGACGTCATCGCTGAAGATTTCCTCTATGTGGCTTCTCATAACGGCCTTAGCTTCCAGAAGACTCCAGAATACCACGTGGCTTCATCCAGAAGGCTCGGCCTAACAACCTTACCCGAGAATATTCCTCATTCTAGAATATTCCCTCCAACAAACTTCTTCTAGAAGCCTCCTTATAACAACCTTCTTCTAGACGCCTGCTTGTAACAACCTCATTCTAGACTATTCTCTCCAACAAACTTCTTCTAGAAGATTCTTTCTAACAACCTCATTTTGGATGGAAAATTCAAATGAGGTAGTTCATTTTGGAGGAAAAATTCAAATGAGATGGTTCATTTTGGAGAGAAAAGTTGTTCATTTTGGAGGGAAAAGTGGTTCATTTTGGAGGGAAATTTGAATTTGAATTCTAGATCTAGGGTTGAGGTGGTTATAAAAGGAGACCTAGATCTAAGGTTTTGGGGGTTAATTAATTCATTAGTTGTTCAAGGGTTGTTGATCAATTTCCACCCACAAGTTGAGTGACACAACTTGTGCATTCAAACCCTAACCCTAATCCAAAATCTAAAGCCAAAATTCAAGATCTTCGAGTACAATTCAAGCAAGAAGCCATCAACCTTTTAGAAGCGAAGCTGATTTTCAACCGAGCAAGTGATCCAAGACGATCCGCGACTCACGGAGATGTGCGGAGCCAAATCGACGATCTAGTTCGTTCCTCGAATCTTGTAGATCTTGAGAGAATTGTAACAAAATTGTTGATAAATAAAAGGTGAAATTCTTTATCTTGCTTACTTTTATATTCTTGCATTTGTGATGAGATCTCAATTCTTGATTGTGTTTCTTGTTATGATGCTTGAGTAAAAACTCCGCTCGTGGAGGAATCGAGAAGATTGATAGTTGATGATGATTAGATTCTAGTACGATTCTTAAGTCCTATTAGTTTTGTAAACTCTAGTAAATTGAAGCATCGACAATCTAGTTTTGAGCGAGATGCTTTATTGAATGTTTTCGCTCTTAATTAGCGATCCACGGCGATCCACGATCGATGCTTGAATTTACTAGAGCCTAGAATGTGAATGAAATCAACGGAAGGACAAAGGATAGATGATGAAACCCTAGTTTTCGCAAGAAATCCCTAATTCTCGTTGATCATCATCGATCTAGCATCAAATCATCAATGGATAAGAAAACGTAATCACAAGTTTTCATCACTACTATCGATTCGATCGATTCCTACGAGCCTCATTTCAAATCTTGATAACTAATTCAATTTGGATAATTCTTGATTCCCGATTCTTGATCTTTAGTATTTCTTTAAAATTATTGAAACTAAATTTCAAAATTCATGAATCATTTTCTTTTCTTCTTTTCATTTCGACTCATCTAAAACAATAGCAAGCAAAACATACATCCCTGTGGACGATTCGCACTCGCTAACACGCTACATACGACACCGTTATTGATTGCGGTCAAAAATTTCTTTGGTTGTGATTTTTACACTTTTCTTATATACACATCGAGAAGAATCATTCAATCACTAGGATTTCCGGGTTTTCTATTAAGCCTGTATAAAACACGGATTCCACGGTCATGATGAATAGCTATACTCACACCCCTAGACCCCTACGAGAGCGGCAAGCAACCCTACCAATTCTAGAGTTAGGAGACCCGGTCTCGACGCCTTGAGATGGTCTCCCACTGGACTCTAGAACCCGATAACTTATGCTCCCCTCCTTGGGTCTATCCTAATGCGGAAAAGTAAATAATATACAATGGTGACATCATTCTCAACCCGGAAGTGCCCCAATAAAAGAATATTACATACAAGTTTTTACATGAATGAAAATGAAAAACTCTCATCTCACATAAAAAAACCCGGCTATTCAAACACGACGATCCAATATTACATATCTCAGCAACACATAACATCACAAGTCATCAACGTAAGTAAATATGCGTATCCCAATTGTCGTTGACATACAACAACGAAACCAACGATACCCCACATATTACACTTACGGTCGCAGGAAAGAAAGTGAAAAACCACAACAATTGAAATCCGCACTGCCCTTAGACATCATAAACCCGGAATATCATATATTCTGAATTTTATGCCTAACAATGCAAATTTTACATTTAGGTCTCAACCATGAAAACACTTTTCAAAGGAAGTCGGGTAATTCAACAAGATTCCCGATTCCGTCCGAGGCCGAAATGTTAAACTTGCATGCAACTTGATAAATTCCAATTATTGTATCAAATCACATGATATCCGGACGACGTTAAACTTTTTGATCGATTCATCAAAGTCCTACAATTTCCCGACAACTCAACACTTGAGCATAGTTTTAATAATACCCGGAACATGCCACAGTACCTATGGACCAACCGTAGAAGGGCAAACCAAAGCCTCACTCATGTCGCCATGGAACTGCGGCAAACCCTAGGGTATGACTGCTGTTCCGCGATCCAAAAAAGTTGAGTTAGGGTTTTATTCTTTTAGAGGGTCCACAGAATTACTTGCATGTTTTTCCGAATATATTAAACTTTGAAAAATGGGTTTTTGATATTCGATCGAACTTTTTAACTTCGCCTAGATAACTTATGAAAACCCAAAATACAGTTAGAATTATGACTGCGAAATACTCCGTGTTGCATTTGCAGAAAATTAACATCACATGAAAATTTAGCAAAAACAAACAATACCTGAAACATCAAAACCCATCCACTGGAACACTGAAAAAATTTAGGGGGATGGGCTCGGAATTAGGCCGAGATTGGGGGGGGGGGTTGTGGCCGGTCTACTATTCACTGAACCGCCACAAATTTCTTCAGTGTTCATGTTATATCACATACAACATTCTGCAGTTGTTTGAAAAAATTTTAGAGCTCATATAAATATCGACAAAAATATGGTTTCGATGTGTCAAGTTACGGAGTTGTTTCGGTTTCGTAATCCTACACAATCCGTCTAAATCTCTAGCCCCGCTCGGATACCACTGTTGGGATTCCTTAGCACCCTACTGGGTTTCCACAGCTATACCATGTAGAATTTAAAATTTTCTAGAGTCCTAATGAACCCTAACCCAAGGATCAAGCTAAAATAACTAGACAATATAACATGTAATCAACTATTACAAGTAGTGAGCAAGGAATACAACCTTTGTAGACCGGTCCTTCACTTCTAAAGCTCCGTGTTGAAGTCCCTTCACTGCGATCGCTGCAAGTGAAGATTTCCCGAACTCTAGAATGGTTCCATCGGAGAAATGAACAAGCCTGCACGAAGTCTTCGAGGCCGAAGATGATCTACGTCGAGCAGACTCAAACCCAAGCTATCTCTTCACTAGGTCAAGAACTTTGTGAAGAGAACACCCTTTACTACCCAAGCAAGTGTATAAGATGATGAAGTAGGAAGTGGGCTCACTTTAGATTTTATTTTCTCACTCATTTTCACCATTTACAAAAAACCTAGAAAGCTTTTGGGTTGAAGAAGAAGATGAAGCAAAAATGAAGAATGAAAACTAATGTAGTGAGAATAACAACCATGGGTGAGTTAGTGTTATATATTAACCATTGTAGAGACTAAACCATGGCTAATTAAAATGGTTAGCTTAATAAATATCTTAAGTGAGGCAAAACAAGTGGACTTTGTCAAAGATACTTCAAGTTTTTCCAAGCTTCCAAGCATGACAAAATACTAACTAATTTTGAATTATTAAGATAAATAAAAACCATCACATTTTAATTATCATGGTGTGAGTCACATACACACACACACCCCATGCTTGCATGTATCATCAAGCATGATACAAACTATGTACATAAGTATATATCACATATACACTTAATGCACAAAACATGTGAGAAAAGAAATCTTAAGTGAGATAATATTAGTTAATGTAAATTAATATATCAAATATATAATTATACATTAGATTATCAAATTAACACTTAATTTAATAATCCGGCTATATCACATATAACCGACTAATATCATGTGTATCAATTTATCGAATCAACACTTGATTCGATTACCCGGCTATATCACATATAACTGATCGATACGAATAAATCGCGAGAATAGAATACGGTATCTCATACACGTATTAATCTCGGTCCCACACATATCTCATATGTGCTCCTACTCCGTTTCGCCTGAGCCAGGAAACCTCTGTGTAGGACTCTAAAGACTCGTCAATATGTCGGCAGTAGGTGATGATCATATCAAACACCCATAAGCCCCAAGAGGCGTGCTAAACGTAACGGCCATCCAGGTATTGAGCGATCAGAAGATCAACAAGCAAGCCTGCTCATACTCCTGCGAATCCAATCAGTAACACTTACCGTACAGTCCGGTCTCTTCGTCTGATATGTCGCATATCTCATCTAGGGGTGGTAAATGTCAGACCCCAGTAACTCGATAAGTCATGCCGATGTGAGTCTCATAACAGGTCGAGAAACAACTGGTTACACTTACCAATAAATCTCTGAAACAACCCTGGCCAGGGACTTCATGTTATAACCAATCGAGCACAGCGCAACATCAACTCCCAATACCGGGAGAGACGAATCCCCTCCTATCGCTCATTGCCTCCATGTGACTCGGGACTGTACCCAAAAACCACCGTTTTGCACGTTCTCTTGAACGTGGTAAGTTGGAAATCAAAGCACAGTGGGAATCACACAAGAATCTATGACGATCTCAGGTCGACAGACTAACCTGTACCAGTGTCACCAGAGAACTGCCATCTGACGTGAGGTATAATACCATCTGGGAGTTCTCGGCGAGTCCATCCAGTGTGCCCAGTCTCCACTGAGCACCCGTATATCATCTCTGATGTCAAACACCAATGGATGTGGGATCATCCATCGCCCATCTACATGGGTCGAGAAGCTATACGCTAGTCTACTGTGGTATATCGATGCCCCGTCTCGATACACCCATGACTAGGGACATTAAAGGATGTACTTACTGACCACCTTTATCCCACTAGTATGATCTGCATCATAATCCAGGTAGTCAAGTACACATCCTAGGGGCTTTACCAACATGTAACAGAGAGACAATCAGTGTACATGTTAAGATAAAGAGTAACCAGATAGCATACTATAATGTCGAGCAAGAAAGTCCTCCCTGTTCTCCGCCGAAAACCGGGAAGACAAATGTCTTGACTAAGTTTGGGGGCAGATGCTAATTGGTACTATCCGTCCACCTCTTCGAAGTTGCCAAGATGATTTATGGCACAATGTATCGAAGGTTTAAACGGATGCGGCCGATGTAGCAGACTTCGTCAGATTCCCCCTCGTTGAGGGGTTTTTGATTGTGGCGACGCTCTTCCCTGCAGGCGCAAGCCCCTACAATTAATTACGCTACCGCATCGTGGTAACCACTTTCTCCTTCTCCAGATGGTCACTTCGCGTTGTGGGTGTTTGTTTTGTTTTTGGTTGCCCGTGGATTGTATACGGAGACTAATTTATGTTGTCGCCCATAGGGCGTGGATTAGTCCAAATACGTATTTTCTTAGATTTGGGTTTGGGGGTTGGGTTTAAGGATACGTTAGTCTCATTTGAGACTAAGATCAACTTAAACGTTTGTTAAGGATACATTAGTCTAATTTTAGACTAAGATCTACTTAACAGTTTGTTAAGGACACGTCAGTCTAATTTTAGACTAAGGTCAACTTAACCATTTGTTAAGGATACGTTAGTCTAATTTTAGACTAAGATCTACTTAACAGGATCATTTAGATACAACAAAAGAGCATTTGGGCTTTATTGTTTTAGTTTAGCGACTTTGCGGTCGATTAGTTTAGGGACATTACGGTCCAAGGTTAAGGACATCATAGTCCGTGGGTTTAAAAGGACCCCACAGTCCGAGGTTAAGGACATCATAGTCCATGGGCTTAAGGACCCCACAGTCCAGTTTAAAGACGTCATAGTCTATGAAATGTATGGTTGTCGGGACCCGTCACCTCTCTGAAGACGTTGAAAGATTACAACGACAAATATCAGAGGGGTTCAGAGATGTACCCTTGAACCAAAGTTGATTGGGAAATCTGTAGTCCAATTTGGAACTAAGACCAATTAATTAGATTATGAACGCATTAGCTCAGTTAAATATGAATTGAGGACTTATGACCAACTTGGGCTAAGTCCAATTAGATTTGAAATGTTGGCCCTTTGTTGGACTGTTGAACATTTTTCTGGATTCAACCCCTCATTATTTAGCAATGCTAAACAAAAGTTTGGGGGGCTCTGACAACATTTTGTCTTTAGCTGAGCACCAACCATTATAGCTCTAGATTTTAAGGTTCATTTAAAGGGGAGATTTGCCTCTGGAAAATTTGGTCAATTTAGGCTAGGTTGGTTTGAAAATAGTGTTAAACACCAGCACATATTTGGCGATCACGTATTCCCACGTGATGCGCTTTAAAACAGTGTTAAACACTGGGGACAAAGTGCTCAAAATAGTGTTAAACACTAAAAGTAGGGTGGTCACGTGGGGTCGCGTGAGGTGCCTGAGAATTGGGCCAAACCTCCTTTATTTTACCCTCAAATATGCAAATAAGTGTTAAACACTTAGCCTTCAGGCCATCACGTGTGAGCACGTGAGGTATCTGAAGATAGGGCCGGACTTCCTTTATTTTGTTCTCAGAATATTCAAATAAGTGTTAAACACTTTTGGTCTTCAGGCCATCACGTGATGGGTATCCATGTATTGATTATTAAAGTGTTTATTAGGGTCATGTGGGGACACGTGAGGGCGCCCAAAATTGATTCTGCCTTTGGCTTTGTTCCCTTTATTTTGAAGGTCACGTGGGAGCACATGAGGCATTGCTTCCAAGTTTTTCTTTCTCATTTTGAAGAGTTTATTTAAGGGTCACGTGGGGACACGTGAGGCACCCAAAATATATTCTGCCCTTCTTTATTTTGAGAAGTCTGTTTAAAGGTCACGTGGGGACATGTGACCTAGTCTTGTTCGTTCTCTTTCTGATGATTGAGGGGGAGGGTCACGTGTTGCCACGTGATCAAGTTGGGCACTGACTTCTTTTACGTGTATGGAGAGTTTTAAGTCCCTTGTTTTAAGAATTAAATTCTTTTGTAGGGTTAAACCTTAATTTTGTTTAGAGGAATTAAATTCCTATGTATATGGAAGAATTAAATTCTTATGTAGGGTTAAACCCTAGTTTCATTTGGAGGAATTAAATTCCTATGAATTTGGAAGAATTAAATTCTTATGTAGGGTTAAACCCTAGTTTCATTTGGAGGAATTAAATTCCTATGAATTTGGGGGAATTAAATTCCTTAAACTCAATTCTCTCTCTAAGTTTTGGATCTGCATGGCAGAATCTCCCCGATAAGAATTAAATTCTCAACTTGTGGGGAGATCTGCTTCTGCAGATGTTCAACCAAAGGAAGAACTAAGTTCTTATTCAGAAGAGTTACACTCTTAAATTGAGAATTAAATTCACTTTTTTATTTTGTGGAGCTTATGATCTCTCACCTGTGATTTCTTTCTTTTCTCAAAAAACTTTCTTTCTCTCTGAAGAATTAAATTCTCTTCTTTTTCTCTCTGGAGAATTAAATTCTCTTCTCTTTTTTGTTCTCTGTTGTTGTTATCTCCCTAAAAAAGTAGATCCATTCTTTTCTCTTCTTGGCTCCTATTTATAGAAGAAAGAAAAGAATCAATTTGTTTTGTCAATCTTTCATTAAAAGATTTTAATTGATTTTGTAACCAACATGGTATTTTAAATCACTCAGTGAATTTTATTCATCATTGGATTTTTAATCCAAAAGATCTTTTATCTGTTATTCCTGGCAAATTTCAGGGAAATCTTTCCTTGTATAAAATCTTTCCATAAATTGGTGATTTTTAATCACCATTGGACTTTTAATCCAACAGTGCTCCGCTTTATAGAGAGCAATCTTTTTTGTTTGGAAAGATTTAGAGAAATATTTTTTCAGTTAGGGTTTTTGATTCCCTCTTAATTAAAATTTAATTCTATTAATTTATAGATCTTTAGGAACCCATCATGTGTTGGCACGTGACCCCCTGATTAAGCATTTGACCAGAATTTAATTTTGTTGTTTTAAAGAACTCAGGAATTATCACGTGTCAGCACGTGACCCATGGTCACATGTTGGCACGTGATACCCCATTAGGGTTTTTTCTTGTTATTTTATTATACCTTTAATTCTTTTCAGTGGGTTTAAAGGCCCATCACGTGTTGGCACATGACCCCACTGATTAATTATTTCCAATTATTTATTTTATTCAGTGCCTACAGGCTTTGCCTGTAAATGGTCACGTGTCTGCACGTGATACCCGGTCACGTGTGGGCACGTGATGCCTCATAACTTTTGATCCCGGATGAATTATGAGGCCCATAATATATCAAATCGAAGGATTTTTTGAGACACTTTCGATACCATCAGAATTTAGCTATTTCTCATTCAGGGGTTTGTCAAAATGCATCCCGGAAAATACTGATTCACATTTTCTTCCTTAGATTACACGTGCATAGCATATTTGTTCATAACTTTTGATCCCGTATGAATTATGAAGCCCATAATATATCAAATCGAAGGATTTTTTGAGACGCTTTCGATACCATCAGAATTTAGCTGTTTCACATTGGGAAGTTTGTCAAAATGCAGCCCGGAAAATACTGGTTCACATTTTCTTAAACGTATCGCTGCCATTTGATACCTTGGGCTCTTTTGCGCAGAAATTTTTTTGGCGGGAACACTCCCTATATATGTCCAAGCATCCACTACAATATACATCTCATGTACAGTAATGGCCTCTAGAGCATACATATAACTAACACATTGGACAAGCAGATCCTTGAACCGTTCAAAGCATTTCCAAAATGGGTCATTGGAAAGCTAGGAAAGCTAGGTAAACTGGTTGATTTCGCTCCTAACACGGGCAACCTTATAATTGGGATAAAATTTCTTAAGGAATGCTATAACAAATTCATCCCAATTGGAAATAGAGTGTGCGGTTGTGTTATAAAGCTACTTCTCGGCTAAACCACACAAAGTAAACGGGAGAAGACGTAAACGCATACCATCCACAGAAAGTTATGAAGTGCCCATCATTGTACATACGTTTTTTAATTTGGTGATAAAAACGTATGCGTCTTCAGACTCTAAACCGTGAAATTTAGGCAAAAGATTGATAAAGTGTGGTTTGATTTCAAAATTATCCCCATTGGCTGGTGGAATAGAAAGACAAGTAGAAAGAGGACCACGTATAGGGTAGCATCTCTTTTGGAGAGATATACACGGTAGATTCTGCGCACCTGCGGGTGGTGACAGAGTGATGTTATTAAAATTTGATGGAGAACCATCCATCTCGGTGGATGTTGTGGGTGGTGAGAAAAAAGAAGATGAAGAAATACCGATTTCGGAGTCGATAGAAGAAACACGGACAAGACGGGTACTAGAATCCCCTGTCCAGCCGAGCATGCACTAAGCGGGTTTAGCGCAAGTGGCAGCGTATGCGTAAATTAAAAGAAAGGTTTGTTTTATGGTTTGTTTTGAAAAAGACGGATTTGGACAAATCACAAAAATGCACAATCAACCCTATATCTAAGGTCACCTAGGTCAAGTCACTAGACCGCTTCTAGACTTCCAGAAGACAAATCGCAGGATAAATTCTCTACTACCTCTTTATCCCTCTTGTAGCCAGGTAAGTGCCAGCTATGTGAGAGGTATCCGCTATGTAAATAGCGGGCCTATTTAAGTAACCACTTGCCTTAGACACACTTACCTAGACACCACAAAAGAAATACGAATAAGCAGTAGATACCTACGATCTTTCTTTGTCCTAATTGAGCGCGACGATCCTTAGAGTATTGGTCTAGATATTTTTTAATTAATGAAGGGTAATGCGGATGCTAGTTTTTTGATTTGTGGGGCTTAGGAAGGGTAATGAAATCCCCACCTAATCTGAATTGGGTCTTTGCCCCTTAATTTTCCATATTACAATATGCACAAACAACCAATATCAAAACATGCAACAAAATTTTTTTTAAGCGGCGAATTTTTTCAAAGAATCCTGCAGAAAAATTGTTATTGAACTTTTCAGAGGAGAGAGAAGAAGATAGAAATTATACCACAGAGAGATGAAACCCTAATTTGTCCAAGATGCCGTGGTTCCGCGGCCAATTCCAGTTTCTTGCCGCGGTTCCACGGCCAGTTGAACAAAACTTTTTTCTGATTCTCCACTTGCTCCTCTGGTTTAGCTGAAATGCTCTGAATATTTATCTCCCTGCTACAGTGATTCCAGATTCCCTTGCAAAAAATTCACACACTAATCGTTAACCACACGACGCGTTCTTGATTTATATTTCGATAGAATAATAATACTTCAACCCAAATAGTAAGAAAGAACAAATTACGCACGGATCCCCGGCAATGGCGCCATTTGATTCACTCAAAAAGAATAGGTATGTAGTTTAGTAACCGCAATCAATAACGGTGTCGTGTGTTGCGAGCGTTAGTGAGCACGGGTCGTCCTCTAGGACTCGAAGAATTCGTAAATTCTTACTTTAATTGAGTCGAAAGAACTAGTAAAGAAATTCAAGAAATAGTTCAAGATTTAGTTGAAGTAATAGTTTCAAGAAATTCAAGAAATTATTTTCAAGAAAGGAAATCAAGAAAATGTCAAGATCTAATTATCAAGAAAATATGAAGAAGGCTTGTAGGATTCGATCAGATTTAGTAGCCATGGATGACGAATAAAGGTGATTCATCTTTTCTATTGACAGTTTAAAGCTAGATTGATGGTGATGAATGCGGATTAGGGTTTCTTGGAAGAACTTGGGTTTCTTCACTATAGTCCATTGTCTTTTCATTGATCACATTCATTTTCTAGCCCTTCACAACAAGATCGTCAATCTTATCTCACATTGTGGTTAAGATAATCAATAATTTGATATCGTACCCAATGAAGATGTTAACGATTCTTTTGCGAAGGTTTGTAAACTTCATAAGACTAAAGAAAAGTATATAATTTTATCATCCATCGATCTACCCTAATCCTACGAATCCTATCAAGTGGAGATTTACTCGCGCATCATGGAAATCGAAGAAAGATTAGAAAAAGAACTCATAATGCGGAAATTAAAGAAAGCGAAATTAAAACTAATTATCACCTTTATTATTCAACTTCAAATTAAAACTTCTTCAATCCGAGATTTACAAGACGAATTGCTCTCGATCACTTCCTTGAAGAGGTAATTTTCCGTCGATCTTCACGTCGCTCGATCACCGTGAGTCTTGGACCTGTCGTGGATCGCTTGCTCATTGATGATGATCGGCTTCGTATAAAGGATCTTTAATGATGTCGCTTGATGAACTTCTCGATGATTCTTGATTTTGGATCTTGGATTTGTGTTGAATGAGATGAAGACTTGGATGAAATTTGGGATCTAAATTGGCAACTCATTGGGAACCCTTTTCTTCATCACCTTGGTCCTTTTTATAGCCCCCTCTTTAAGCTTCCTCATCAAGATAAGTTGTTATAAAGAAGTTTCCAGAACAAGGTTGTTTCAATGAGACTTGTTCCCTGATTAAAAATCAGGAAAAAGCTTCAAAAGAGGCATCACGTGCTCACACGTGACCAGTAGTCACGTGTTGGCACGTGATGGTTAAGCAGCGGCCAGAGAACAGAGCGCAGAAGAAGAGAAGCCCATTACAGGGGTCACGTGCTCACACGTGACCGGCTTTAAAAGCCTTATTCTTTAACAGAATTAAATTCTGAGGAGAGATCATTCAAATCTTTCCAAAATGGAGAAGAATTATCTGAAACCGTTGGATCAAGAATCTGAAGGTGATTAAATATCACCAATTTATGGAAAAATCTTGGACAAGGAAAGATTTCCCCCTAAATC
The DNA here is from genome assembly GCA_030015575.1 of Agapanthus africanus. Classification (NCBI taxonomy): domain Eukaryota; kingdom Viridiplantae; phylum Streptophyta; class Magnoliopsida; order Asparagales; family Amaryllidaceae; genus Agapanthus; species Agapanthus africanus. Next base: position 662,724,269 of record CM057342.1, on the reverse strand, counting down.
TAACCGAAATAACAAAGAGATATCTTTGGATTTAAGATCCAATGGTGAATAAAATTCACCTAATAATCTAAAGACCCAGATTAATGATGGAAAATAAATCAAATCTCTCAATAAACAAATCAAATCTTTCAATGAAAGATTTGCTAAACAGATTGATTTTTTTCCTTCTCCTATAAATAGGAGCCAAAGGAGAGTGTTTTGCATATATATAGAGAAGGAGAAACACAGAGAGAGAGAGGTATAGAGCATTGGAATCTTGAAAATTCGGAAGGAAGAATTTGATTCTCTGCAAAAGAAAAACCCTAGGTAAGAAAAGAGAGGCTTCAAAGAGAATTTAATTCTTAAAAGAGTCTCTTATATAAAGAAAAAAACTTAGTTCTTTCTCTGGTTGAAGATCTGCAAAGTGCACATCTCCCCATAAACCGAGAATTTAATTCTCATTGGGTTGAGATCCTACCATGCAGATCTAAAATATAGAGGAAGAATTGAGTTTTGAGAATTTAATTCTCACATAATTATAGAAATTTAATTCCTTTGAGATGAAATTAGGGTTTAACCCTATATTATAGGAATTTAATTCCTTCAGAGTGGACAGAACTAGGGTTTAACCCTAATTGAGAACTTAATTCTCTCAAACTCACAGGAATTTAATTCCCTTAAAAAAAATTAGGGTTTCACCCTATACCAGAATTTAATTCTTTACATATATGGGGAATTTAATTCCTACAGAAAAGAAATTAGGGTTTAACCCTATCTAAGAATAAATTCTTCAGAAGAAAATAGGAATTTAATTCCTCTAAAGTTTATTGCTAGGGTTTAACCCCATGAAGAATTTAATTCTTAAAAGATGAACAGATCATTAAAACATGTAAAGAACCAGAGTCACGTGCTACCACGTGACCCCTGTAAAGATCCACAGAAAAAAACTTTGAGGCAACGCCTCACGTGCTCCACGTGACCCCTGAAGGATACAAAGAAAAAGCAAACAGAATCTATGGGCGCCCTCACGTGCTACCACGTGACCCCTTGGCAAAAGCTTTAACAGTTAAAAACCCACATTCCCATCACGTGCCAGCACATGATTATATAAAGTATTCAATACTTTTGGCAGAATAAAATAAGGGGAATCAGGGTGCTCTCACGTGTCCACACGTGACCCGTCTCTCCTTAGTGTTTAACAATAATTTGAAGACTTTGTTCCCAGTGTTTAACACTGATTTTCTTAGTGTTTAACACTAATTTGAAAACTCTATTTGCAGTGTTTAACACTGATTTTCTTAGTGTTTAACACTAATTTGAAAACTTTGTTCCCAGTGTTTAACACTGATTTTCTTAGTGTTTAACACTAATTTGAAAACTCTATTTGCAGTGTTTAACACTGATTTTCTTAGTGTTTAACACTAATTTGAAAACTTTGTTTCCAGTGTTTAACACTGATTTTCTTAGTGTTTAACACTAATTTGAAATCTCTGTTCCCGGTGTTTAACACCGATTTGCTTTAGTGTTTAACACTAATTTGAAATCTCTGTTTTCAGTGTTTAACACTGATTTGCTTTAGTGTTTAACACTAATCTGAAAGCCATGTTGCTAGTGTTTAACACTGATTATCTTTTAGTGTTTAACACTAACTGGCTAATCTTATTCCCAGTGTTCAACACTGTTGGTCTTTAGCGTTTAACACTAGCTTTAGCCCAATTGGCTAAGTTTCTAGAGACAAAGCCTCTCCTTCAATGAACCAACAGAGGGCCAATATTCTAAACATGATTGGACTTAGCCCAAGTTGGCCATAAGTCCTCAATTCAAACTTAACTGGGCTAATGGGCTCATAATATAATTAATTGGTCTTAGTTCCAAATTGGGCCAAAGATTATTTAATCTACCTTGGTTCAAGGGTACATCTCTTCACTCCTTTGATACTTGGCGTTGTAATTCCTCAACGTCTTCAAAGTGGTGACGGGTCCCGATGACCACACATTGATACGGACTGTGGGGTCCTTAAACTCATGGACTATGATGTCCTTAACCTTGACCGTGATATCTTAAAACTAATGCCGGACTGTGGAGTCCTTAAATCCACGGACTATGATGTCCTTAACCTTGACCGGGATGTCTTAAAACTAACAATGGACTATGATGTCCTTAACCTTGACCGGGATGTCTTAAAACTAACAACGGACTATGATGTCCTTAACCTTGACCGTGACGTCTTAAAACTAACGACGGACTGTGGAGTCCTTAAATCCACGGACTGTGATGTCCTTAACCTTGACCGCAATGTCTTAAAACTAACATTGGACCGCAATGTCCTTAAACTACCTATCGACCGCAATGTCACTAAACTAAACAACAGGGCTCCCTTAATTGCTCTATTGTCGGATCTAAACGATCCCGTTAAGTTGATCTTAATCTAAAAACTAGACTGACGTATCCTTAACAAAAGTTTAAATCGATCTTAGTCTCAATTGAGGCTAACGTATCCTTAAACCCAAACCCCCAAACCCAAATCTAAGATAATACGGATTTGGACTAGTCCACGCCCTATGGACGACGACATAACTCAGTCTCCGTATACAATCCACAGGCAACCAAACATAAAACAAACACAGACGACACGAAGTGAAATTCTGGAGAAGGAGAAAGTTGTTACCGCGATGCGGTAGCGTAATTAACTGCAGGGGCTTGCGCCTGCAGGGAAGAGCGTCCCCACAATCAAAAACCCCTCAAGCGAGGGGGAATCTGATGAAGTCTGCTACATCGGACACATCCGTTTAAACCTTCGATACACGGTGCCATAAATCAACTTGGCATCTTCGGAGAGGTAGACGGATATCAATTAGCATCTGCCCCGAATCTCAGGCAAGACGTCCGTCGCGCCGTCTTTCGGAGGGGAACAGATTCTGGCACGCCCGGTGGGACCTTTTCCTCTTTCCACTCCACACTTCGTGTGTCGTCTTCGCGAACGAATCGCGGTTTGTTAATGGTTGCCTTTGGGTTTCAAGTTACTAAGATTTGGACTTTTGCCTGGCGCAGAAATCAAGCATCAATGGCATCCAACTGCTCGAGCTGCTCGAAATGCAAGTACAACAGATGCTCTGCCTCACCTGGATGTGTAGCCTATGGGCCTTAAGCGGCCTCCATCCTTGCCATGCCAGTGGAACAGGTGACTCAGGCCACCACCGGTCTGTTCTTCGGGACCATGCTCCCGCCTATAAGCTTCACTATTCCTGTGCCCGTACCAGAAGCGCACAAGAAGTCGGTCTTCGATCGGCTCACTGCTACAACGGCCCCTTTCAACGGGTCGTCTAATATCAAACCGGCAGCCTCTGTCTTTACCAGGCTGAACCAGAACTCTGATGGGCTCGCCAAGAAGCCCATGAACCCTGAAATGGCCGTCGCAAAGAAGACAGCCATCTCCATTCCTGAAGTCGTCAAGACGGCTTCTCCTGCTAAAGAGTCGGTCTTTTCAAGGCTGACTATTCCGGCTCCTGCTCCTGCTCGAGGGACTGTTTTTGACAGATTGAACATCGCCACTCAAAAGACATCAGCCTTTAAGAGGCTGGCACCAGCGGCGCCTCATCCGGATAGGGGGCAAGACGAGACTATCCCTATCGCCGAGCCAGTCCCAACAGCTCGACACACTCGACGTCGCCACTTGCGCCGAGTAAGGAAGGCCGGGGGCAACTCCTCCTCAGGGCTAACTCCAACGGCTCCGATGGTGGAAGTTGATGCTGCTGTTCCAACTGGGAACAGCTTTGAACCGCTAAGGAGGGTACGCAAGAACTCTCCGACTGCCATGCTAAAAAGATCTCCTCCACCTGCGGAGAGTATTACAGATGCAAAGCCGGAGCAGCCCCCCTCAACGGCTATCCTCCAAGATTTATAATGTCTGGCGACGGGTCAAAGACTCAGTAATCGACCAAGATCACTCTCGCCGGCAGAAGAGGGTGAAGGTTCGGGAAGAGAAGAACTGTCCTGTCAAACAAAAAAGGACGACAACCACTTGGGTGCCCGCTGCAACGGCTTCCTCAACGTCGACTACTCAAAAGAGAGGAAGGCCGGAGAAGGTCCCCACGCCTACAGCTAATGTCAAAGACAGTAAGCCTAAACGCCCTAAGTCTAGGGGCATGGTGGTGCATACCGTTTACATGGCATCCGGGAAGGAGGACAGCCGTACATCTACAGGTTATCGACCGCTCATGCGATCGGTGACTAAAGCTCAGGAGCAGCAGCAGAAGCTCCAAGAAATGATGAATGCGATGGCCGCACTCACTGGGCCAAAAGAAAGCCCCGAAGCATCCTCGGATCAACGCCAAGAGCAGGAAACTGACGCTGAGTTCCTTCGCAGGATACTGGAAAAGAAGGATAAAGAGGCTGCGGAACAAGCAGCCAATATAAAGCGAATGACCCTTCTGTTCCAGGACATGGTGGGTATGATGATCCAACAAGATCCTCCGATCGTCCTTGAAGATGACAAGGGAGAAACGTCAAATCCTCCACCGGCTCTGTCAACAGCCAAGGAGGAGACAATTTCCAAAGCTGACTTGGACGAATATATAGCTCAGCAGATACGGGTTCACCAGGCGACTGAGGCAGTCGGTCAAGTTGTCAGAACAGGGCGACCGTATCCGAGCTGGTATGATCAGATCAAGTACCCTCCGGGCTATACAATACCGAAATTCCATGTCTATAAGGGGACGGGCAATCCCCACCAGCATGTTGCCCAGTTCAGGGCGCTTTGTGGCAACACTGGAGGCGACGACAAACTGCTACTTCGCCAGTTTGTCGGCAGCTTGTCAGAAACGGCGTTCGAGTGGTACTCTGAGCTCCCGAACGACTCCGTCAAAACATTTGCGGAGATGGAGCTGCTATTTACGCAGCGATTCGTGAGCGCCAGCGAACGCACCCCGATAACGGCGTTGATTAATGCCAGGGTGAAACCAGGCGAGACATGGGTCCAGTACGCTATACGCTGGCGAAACTTGCGGTCGAAATGCGAACAACGCATTGAGGAAGCACCCACGGTGGGCATGTTCGTGGGTACCCTAGATCCTCATGCAATTATCTCACAGTTCATGATGTTCTTTAAGCCAACCACGTTCCAGGCTTTGATCGACAAGTTGGCCCAGATGGACCAGATGGGTCACAGACCATCTCCCCCGAAGCCGGAACCTCGGAATGACAAGGGTAAAGGGAAGGCAACCTTCGTTGCGAACGCTCAGTAGCAACCCGGTGCCCTAAAGCTGGCGGATCAACTGGAAGAAAGACGGCGGTATTATAATAAGAAAATGAAGCGCCCCTACTCATTCCCGCGGGATAAGACGAAGAGGCTATTCGAGGTGGCGGTACGCAACAGGCTTATCAACTTGCCAAACCTAAGGTGACCACCGCAACCCAATGAGGTGAATAACCCCAGTTATTGCCCTTACCATCAAACGGTAAGCCATCCGATTGAGGATTGCTTCGTCTTCAAAGGATGGATTGAAGATCAATACTTACAGGGCAAGTTTGCGCTGTCTGAGAAGTAGAAGGTGAACCCGCCACAACCGCACACTCCTAAGAAGACGGATGCCCCGGGGGCAACTTGCTCTTTCATTGAAGAAGCTCCATGGGAAATCATGCTTTCAGCAAAAACCAAAAGAATGCTGAATGAGCTCCAGACATGCCCGGCGATCAGGTGGAAGAACCCGCTGGAACCCCAGATCATTGAAGGGATGCTGAAGCCGCGCCCAACTCCAAGGATCGGTGGTGATGGCCCGAGCACTCACAACCAGCCGTCAAGATCTTCAAAGAAAAAGGAGAAGAAATCCAAGAAGCCCGTGAAGCCTGGAGACAAGCGCACGGACTTGCAGAAACAGATTGACGCGCTGGAGGAGTACAATCAAAAGGCGCGAACTCCCATCACACTCCAAGAGTTCCTCAACCACGTCTTTCAGGAGGAAGATAATGGAGAAAGCTCGTCGGATGAATCCGAGGGATACGTGGCGAGTTGTCATGTGATCTCCCACTCTTTTACGGACGATGAAAAAACTCCTGGCACTGAGAAACTGGGAGCACAGCCTGAACCAGAACTTGTGTGGCCGACAGACGAAATGATCGACGCCTTTCTAGACGAGATTCGTTTGAAAAGTAAAGCCGATCGGGAGCGTGAGATGGCCACATCAGAAGGAGCCAAACGCAGGCGACTAAACGAAAAAGTCGAAGCACTCCCGCTAGATCAAAAGACATCCGATGCAGATAAAAACATATTCAAGACGAGGAAAATGTTTGCCAAAGCCATGTCAATGGGAATGAAGCTACCACCCTCGGAAGAAAACACGCTCAATGGGGTGGAGAGGCATCCTAATTACTGCTCATATCATCGGAAGATTTCACATCCCATTGAGGAGTGCGACGGTTTTAAGATATGGTGGCATGGATATGTTGCTCACCGGCAACATTTTAAACGAATGAAATGCAAAACCCGTCGGGAGCAAAGAAGTACGACCGAAGGGCACAAAAGAACTACTGGCAACTGTTACATGGTCAACGCCGGAGGATCACAAGTTCTCACCTTTGGGAGCGACTCTGAAGAAGAAATGGCTCTGGGCCCTCTCTTTAAAGAATCCGTCTTAGGGAAAGAGGAAGAACCAGAGGCCTGCGAAAACATTCAGCTGCGTAATCGCGCACTCCTGAAAAAGAATCTCGGACCCGCGACTAGAAAAGTTAAGGGAAAGGAAAAGGTCGCTGAGGATATCGCCTTAGACGACCAAGTCGTGAAAGAGCTGACTGCCAAGGACCCACCCAAGAAGAGTAAGGTGGACTACAACATCCTAGCGCACCTGAGGAAGCTACCCTCTCAGTGCGCATATGCGTGGACTTCCGGGATCTCAATAAAGCTTGCCTGAAGGACGATTTCCCGGTACCGGTCACCGAGCTGATGATAGATAACACGTCCACTCACGAGGTTTTCTCTTTCATGGACGGCTCATCAGGATACAATCAGATAAAGATGCACCCCGAAGACCAGAAGCACACCGCTTTCCGGACTCCTCTGGGTATATTTTGCTACAAAGTTATGCCCTTCGGTTTAAAGAACGCCGGTGCCACCTATCAGAGGGCCATGACGAAGATCTTCGATGATCTCATACATGAAATCGTCGAATGTTATATCGACGATCTCGTGGTGAAAAGCAAATCGTACGAGGAGCATTTAGAGCATCTGAAAACCGTATTTCAACGCCTTTGGCAATACAACTTGAAGATGAACCCCCTCAAATGAGCGTTCGGGGTATCCTCAGGCAAGTTCCTAGGGTTCATTGTCCAGCACCGAGGTATCGAGATAGATCCGTCGAAGATCAAGGCGATCATGGAAATGCCACCGCCAAGGATTCTCAAACAATTGCGGTCTCTCCAAGGGAAGCTCGCGTTGATCCGATGATTTATAGCCAACCTTTCAGGAAAGTGCCGCCCTTACAATCACCTGATGAAGAAGGGAACCCCGTTCGTCTGGGATCACAAATGCCAAGGCGCACTGGACGAGATCAAGCAATACCTGCAGAACCCGCCGGTGTTAGCTGCTCCAGTCAAGGGAAAGCCTTTTATTATTTATACCACAGCCCTCGAAGGTTCTTTAGACGCATTATGGGCACAAGAGAACGACCAAGGGAAGGAGAGAGCGCTCTATTATTTAAGTCGAGTTCTTCTGGGGGCAGAAAGCAACTATTCCCCCATTGAAAAACACTGCCTGGCGCTGATCTTTGCGATAACAAAGCTCAGGCACTATGCATTGGCGCATGAAGTCCGTCTCATATCGAAGGTGGACCCTCTCAAATATCTGATGTCAAAGGCCATATTGATTGGGAGACTAACTAAATGGGCCCTGCTCTTGATAGAGTTTTCAATAACCTATAAACCTCTTAAGGCAGTGAAAGGCCAAGCCATCGCCGACTTCCTCGCTGAGCATCCAATACCTGCCGACTCTCCTTTGAATTGGGAGCTGCCAGACGAACATGCGTTTGACACGATCGACAGAAGTGGTACCCGGTAGGAACTCTATTTTGATGGAGCGTCTTCCATGAATAAGCGCAAACAAAGCACACCTATAATCATATCGGGGGTAGGCCTCATCTTCGTAACTCCGCAAGGAGGGATAATGCGCTTCGCTTTCTCATTGACAGAGCCGAGGACAAACAATGAAGCTGAATACGAAGCTTTGATAGCAGGCCTCGAGATCGCCATCGACATGGGGGATTGAGAACCTCCTCATATACGGAGACTCCCAACTGGTCGTTAATCAAGTAAACGGCGACTACCAGACGTGCAAGCCAGAGCCGGTGAAGTATGGCGAGAGAGTGCAGCAACTGTTGACCCGAATCCCTTCCTACATGCTGGAAAGTATACGCGTGCAGAAAATAGTAAGGCGGATGCGTTAGCCAAACTCGCTAAAGAACTGGCTGACGAGAACCTCGATGACATCAGAATCGTGGTACAAAGCCGTCGGGTGCTTGCCCCAGCAGAAATATCTCCGGAATCATACAAAGAAAAAGGAGCGACTTAGCAGACGACCCTGCAAATAAAAGACCGGGAAAAGGCTGAGGATTGGAGAGAAGTCTTTATAGACTACTTCAAATACCGTCGAACGCCCGAAGATGCGCCCTCAAGACATCAGCTTATGAAACGAGCTCTGTCTTTCGCCTTCGTCAATGATACTCTGTATAAGAGGTCATTTGATTCTCCGTGGTTGAGATGCCTAGGACTTGACGAAGCGAAAAGAGTCGTTCAGAAAGTACACGACGGACTCTGCGGTTCTCACCAAGCCGGACCGAAGATGAAGTTGAAGATCAAATGAATGGGTTATTATTGGCCCACAATGATCCAGGACTGCCTCGAGTATGCGAAGCAATGCCACTCGTGCCAGATTCATGGGGACTTCATCCACCAGCATCCAAATCCACTACATCCAACGGTGGCTAGCTGGCCGTTCGAAATGTGGGGGACTGACATAATCGGCCCCATCGAACCAGCATCGTCTAGAGGACATCGATTCATTTTGGCAACAACTGACTACTTCTCCAAATAGGCAGAAGCATTATCGCTGAAGGAAGTGAAGACAGAGAATATCCTCCATTTTTTCAAGACGCACGTCATTTATCGGTTCAGAACTCCGAGACAAATCATTTCTGATAACGGGCCAGCCTACAGAAGCCACAAGATTAGCCGCTTCGCACAACAACACAACATAGACTTGAGATATCCCTCAGTTTATAATCCCCGAGCTAACGGTCTAGCTGAGGCTTTCAATAAGACCTTGACGAAGATTGTGAAGAAGACGGTGTCTCGAAATAAGAAGGACTGGCACGAGAGGCTGCAAGAAGCTCTCTGGGTGTATCGAACTACGTTCAAGATAGAGCTATCTTCTCTACGAGTGGCAGTCCACTACGAGCTGACGGATGAAGAAAATACTCACCTTCGGCTTGAGGAGCTTGACGCCCTTGATGAAACCCGGCTCATAGCGCAAAAAAATCTGGAAGCTTATAAAGCAAAGATGATGCGCTCATATGAAAGATTGACCAGGCCTAGGACATTCCGCCAAGGCGAACTCGTGCTAGTGGTCAAAAGACCTATGATTCCCAATCGCGCCAAGCGGGGAAAATTCAAGCCGAACTATGAAGGCCCATACATCATAGACAAGGTCTACCAGGGTGGAGCCTATCTACTCATGGATATGCACGGTGAAAGAACTTTCAGGCCAATAAACGGCCGCTTCCTTAAGAAATACTACTCCTAACGAGTCGTGGCCCGGGTCAAAGATAGATGACGACGACTATGTCCGCTCGCTATCTTCCCAAGCCCGAACTCTATAAGTAATAACCGGCCTTCTTCAACGGAAGACCGAAACGTCCTTAAACTAACAGCGGACCGAAATGTCCTTAAACTAACGACGGACCGAAATGTCCTTAAACTAACAATGGACCACTATGTCCTAAAACTGGCTGTTGACCGAGATGTCGATAAACTACTGTAACGTCTTCAAAATAATAAAATATGATTTTTGGGAAATTTTATAATTTAATATTATTTTAATGAATATTTTAATATTCTGGTATAATTAAATACAGATAAATGGGGAAAAATTATGGAAAATTCTAAAATAAGGTATTTTAAGGAATTGCCTCGTTTTCTGCGCATGCCCCCATTTCCTCTAGTTTTGACCCTGAGTATGTCTAGTTTTGACTAATTCCATCTAGGGTGAAATCTGGGTTGATTTTCCTATGTTGGTGTATAATTTGGGACTTGTTTTAGCATGGATTTTGGTATTTGGTGATTCATTCCTGTCGGGTGGCGTTTGGACGTCAACGACAAGTGGATTTTGATTGTGTTTACATGCGAGTCGATGGGTTTTTACCTATGCGGGTAGCGTGTGCTATTTTGGTTTCCGATGTGATTTTCATGTGCTTTAGCATTTTGATATACTTGTAGGTACCCCGCGTGATGTTGAGGCAAAGGAGGTGAAGATAGCGACATCGGCTTTGGCACACGAGAAGCAATGTGAGTAGATTTATATCTACGGGGAGAAGTCGGGTGGATGGCGTATAGCACCCCCGCAGTCCGTGGTGATGTATACGAATACGTATACACACGAATATTTATTATGTGTTGTTTAGGGTTATTGATGGTAATAATGATATTTTGATGATAAGAATATATTGGTTTAGTATAGTGCGAACCCTAGAGTAGTGGTTGCACTCACACATACATTTACACACATACTTGCATTCATTCTTTTATTTATTAGAGTGCATATGATGGTGTGTATATCTACACATGGGTATGGGACTATGTGTTTATATACGGGATTTGAGGATGATACGTGGTTTGAGATGATACTTGATGTGAGGCCGTGAGATCGGGGATGTGACATAGCTTGTCTTCGAGGTGCAATATGATAGTTTTAGCGGGCCTTTGGACATGTGCTTTACCCGCATTCATATTTTTATAGATGGTATCGATTTGTACTAGACTTAGAGTAGTACCCCAGATTATGCGATCTGATGATAGTGATACCTGATATGTGATGAGGTACTGTGATATTGACCCCTATCCAGCTATTGGGATGCCGTACGACGATCTACCGTACGAGCCGATATTGATGATAGATCCGCACTCATGACTCGAGGATATCTTACGATATGTTATTGAGGCGGGATCACCGACTATCATATCTATATATATTGACTCAGATTAGGTGGTTTCTTACCCCTCCTGTCTAGATTACTTAGTAGACATTAGACTGGACCGAGTCATACCTATTTCAAACTAACGAATCGGGGATATTTTAAAGATAGGCAGAAGGGTCATACGGATATTTTCAAATGATGTATCTTTTCTTAAAACACCGTAGCCCTTGTTTTTCCAAAAGCCCTGATTCGTCTTATTTCAAATGGCACCCCTGCATGACTTGTACAGATTGGTGTAGATTTTTTACTTTTGCGTTGATTATTCGATTCCGCATATTCATGCTATTTGCATTGCATCGCTTGTACTGTGGTTATATTTCAGTCATGCTGCTAGGACACCAGCACCATTATCGATGATGCATATGTTCCACGTACACTTGTTGCCGGCTCACACACTCATCATCGATAATTGCCATGTCACTACACTGTAGTACTATTGCATTCAGTATATGATCCTTGCATGACATGATGATGTGCATACCTTCCTTTACATGTCGCATACTTCATGCTTTTGACTATACGCATTGAGATATGTTGTTTCTATGATATTTCTGGATTTGGGAACCGAGAGTGTTTCAAAAGAGAATATGTCATTGCTTTAAAAACCCGGTTACCCTTGATATGATATTTCAGTGCGTCCACCATGTGTTTTCTCGGTGCTGAGAGCGACATGTGAAACCCGAATCGAGGAGTGGATGAGCCGATTGCGGGTACATGGTGGACCCGGTATGGTTCCCCTCGGCAAGATGATCGATGAGCTTTGCCGATTGAGCCTGGAGGCGGGCGAGTACCTACCGGTAATTGGTTGGATCTGGCGGTTATCCGGAGGATACTGACCAGAGTCGATGGATAGATTTGGGCGTCCTGCCGGGGCCGAGGGCCGATACCGCAGACAGAGCCCGCGGGCCGATCCGGACTGACGGAGCCCGATATATGAGGATTTATGTGCCGATGCTGGGCACAGTTTTCATGATGTTTTCGAGTGCCGATGCTGGGCACTCCGGCTCCATGATTTTGACATGTCGCGAGGGACACGGGTGGGTTATATCCTCATATTTCCATGCACAGGTTTCATGATATTTACTTGCATGATGGTTATTGTCATTGGGTGACGAGTGGACGGGATCCACGTGTGTGCAGATTTGATTACATTGATCATACCTCATATTCATGACATGCTATTACCTGAGGCACTAGCACGAGCACTTGGCATTACACTCATGTAGAGATTACATTGCCAGTTTAGCATGCTTCAGCTTTATTCATATTGAGGTTTATTTATATCTGATCGTATTGACCTAGGATGGGTCATGCATTCGATCTCTGCTTGTAGATATTTTCTATTCACGAGTTGGCAACTCACCCCCGTTGTGCCCCAGTCCTTGCAGGTTTTTGCCGTACAGATTCCATAGCGGCATTTCTGGCACACTGCTTCCTTATGGGTGACTTGCTTGGATAGGTGGGTTCTTTTGTATCAGAACCGCCCTTGTTCATGTATTATTTATTGTACCTAGAATTGTCCATCAACCAAAACTTGTATATTGTTTCAGACTTAGAAAACAGTGTTGTTTTATTTCGACCTTAGAGTCGCGCTAGTAGTATTACGGTTTTCTGGCTGTTTGAGTTTCTTTTTTTTTTGGGTTTTGATCCTCGCCCTTTGGCGTTGCATATTATTATTGCTTGCGTGGTTGTGACCGTCGATGGACGAAGAGCTAGCTCCCGCTTGGGGATGCCTTTTATCATTTCATATATATTATTCTTGTTGTACCCCGTTCGGGGCCAGTTTTTACAAAGGAAACTCTGCCGAAATTTTCAGGAAAGGTTACACATTTTTAAAAAATGCATATTCGGCTTAGTTTTTTAAAAACTTTGATTTCCAAACATGATTTCCTTACTTTTCAAAAACAGTTTTTCTTATTTACTCTTAAAATGGTTTTAGATTGCTGGGCTTTTGGCTTACTTGGATCGGATGGGGTCCTATAGACTTCATATGGTTCAAGGGCCAGTCACGTGCTCTTTCGGGTCGTGACAAAGTTGGTATCAGAGCGCTAGGTTGACCTTGGTTCGAGTCTAAGTTTGACTATGTGGAGCCTAGGGCGTTATCTATATAAGGAACTTAGGCTTGACCTTACGGAACTTAGACTTGGTCGAGGGGGTATTAGACCCGAACTTTCTTCGCGTAGGATGACCCTTGGTTGATGGAATAGGTGACTAAAGTAGAGTGACGTACCGTTGGTATGTTCCGCGCCATACTTACGACACGCCACTCCGCTTAAGAAACCTTAGGTTGTACATTTCCTTGCACTGTATTATATTCCTTCCTATGATCTATCTTCATCGATACTGGTTATGGTTTTGCTGCCGCGATTGCACGGGCAGAGTGAGCTACGGCTCGAGTTGTCAGCATGAGCTCGTCGCGGACGAGGACTGACCGGGGCATGATTCCAGAGACATACGGTTGCATTGAGGCTTCGTATTTTGTGTTTCCGCACTATGGGCGTTTGACAGATCGCTGCTGTGAGATTTCTAGGATGTACCGGACGGTACCAGAGGATTGAGCCACTGATAGAGGCCAGTCAGGATGTGATGACCGTTGATGTATCACTTATTCATGATGGTTGAGGCGCTGCTTAGCGTACCGACGAATGAGCCAGTTGTTGCTGCGAGTGATGAGATATCGCCCAGATGATTGGAGCTACTGCAGCATGAGCATATTCTTAGAGATGTGATAGTGAGTCGCTAGTCACCGAGGATTAATGACTAGGACATGTGGTTCGTTCGCTTACCCCGATGCGAGGTCATCAGATAGATTGATTCCAGCTAGAGGCGACTTCACGCAGATTCGTTGAGAGTCGATTGAGACGATCGAAGGTCAGGAACCCATTTTCCAAGTTTAAAGTATACGGAAAGACATGCAGGTGATTCTATGGACCCTCTAGAAGAATGAAACCCTAACTCGACTTAATGACCGTGTGAAAGCCTTTGAACCTTAGGGTTTGCGGCAGTTCCTCGGCGCCATTAGTGAGGCTTGGGTTTGCCCTTCTACGGCTGGACCACCGACGCTGTGGCATGTACTCGATACTATTAAACTGTACCCGAGATGTTGAGCTCTTGGGGGATTGTGAGGTTCTGACGAGTCGATCGGATGATTCGACATCATTCGGATATCATGTGATGGGACACTGCTTGGGAGACTCCAGATACGAGCATAGCCGTCGGAGCGCAGTCTGTGTAGCCATGATGAGATGAGTCCGAATCAGTCGATAGTGGAGCAAGGTGGAGTAAAGAGTTTGCACGAGATTTCGACGAGATGACGTTCCACTCCGCTGACATCAGAGATGCGATATGCACGCTGAGGATGTGTTCGGCTAGATATCTTCTACTGAGTGATGAAGATACTGAGTTCGTGATTTCGAGTCCGTGTTAGAGACTTCGGGTGGACCGTAGCCGAGGACATTGCAGTGTGCAGATAAAGACGCGACGTCGAATGGTCGATGATACAGACAAGCGGGACAAGAAGTTCGTGCGAGAGGCAGACGAGCTGTTACTACACCCCGTTAAGATTAAAGGCCGGGCATGCATACAGAGGCGCAGAGATGCGACCAGCTTCCGAGGAGATGTTGTACTAAGGACGCAGAGGTCCAGAGAGCGAGAAAAGATTACGCCAGAGTACCAGCCTCCTTACAGTTTGGCTTAGGCAAGATCAGAAGAGACCTTGAGTAGGATTCCTTCCAGTACACTGCTGCAATAAGAGTTGCACCCAGGATCGGATGTGTGATATGCATTCAGAGGACCCGAGGTCGGCGCCAGAGATGTGCTGCTTTACGAGCGGTCGTGAGGATTGACCGAGAGATGACCAGGGAAGTGCAAGAACGGAATCGTTCCTGTCAGCACACCTGACCGGGCCGATGAGCCGATGGATTGCGAGTTGGTAATCTACAGGAAAGATCAGGAACCAGAGGCAGAGGACGCCAGCCGTGAGCAAGAGGCAAGTAGATATCTTGCGCCGCTAGCATCGGATGTACCGGTACCTTCTCGACCCTGAAGGAGGGTATACTGACGACGGTAATTATGATTTGTGATTTTGTGATTTGATTATCACGTATCCGTTGCTTTGGATTTCGGTATTTTGGGCGATCTATTCGCATGATTTAGTCTTGATGACTGAGTTTCATGATATTTGATTTTGTGCACCATGGTTGCACCTACTGGGTATTTATACCTTGTACATAGTTATTACTCTTGAGCTGTTGATTGCGATTTCATGCCTATTTTATGCTGGTGATTTGATTTACGCTTCCAGCAGAGTTTCATGTAATTTTAGTGTTTTGATTTTGCACTCGGTATAGCTTATATGTACTTGTAGTGCATCGATATGTGTTTTGTGCCCGCAGCTGCACACGTTTATGATTTTCTTCATATCTGGATACACTTGGTGTTGCTGCTTACGTATTTGAGTTATTGCTTGGTATTTGTGCATGGGATGCACCAGTTCTATACTTCGTGCATTTGTCGCACCAGTTTTATGTTTCTTGCGTTTGTCGCATCAGATTTATATTTCGTGCCTTTGTTGCACCGGATTTATATTTTGTGCATTACGATTGCACCTGACTTCGATTTGATGCCTTTCGGTATGTCGATTTTGATTGTGATATTGATGTGGATTCTTGCACTCCGTGCTTTTGACTGGACTTACGCATATTCGACGTTGCTATTGGATTTTGTGATTCCGTGCATATTGAGTGCGCAGGGTCTAGATTTTCATTCGTGCATGATGGATGCACCGATTTGGATTTTCGCGCATGTTGGGCACATGTTTTGAGATACGATTTTGGGGCACACCAGATGCACTAAATCGAGATTCTTCATGCATGTTAGATGCACCTGTTTTGGCTGTCAGGCACACATGTTGCCTATGACAGATGCTTCGTGCACACCCGTTGCACCTAGATGTTGTTTTGTGCACATGTTTAGCGCATATATGGATTTTGATTTCCGTGCGCGTCAGACGCACAGGGTGGTGTTATGTGCATTTTTGGAATTTATTCCTTTTGGAGCAGTACATTTTTATGATGTGGGATATTTGCTTTCATACTGAGCAGGACTAGTCAGTGGACAGTGCCTGGATATATTTTGCATGCATCGATAGTTATCGAAGGGATTTCCGAAAAGCGAGCTATAGTCTCAGTATATACCTACGTGTCCGATATAACACAAAACGTTTTAAAAACAAGGAAACCCTTCTGATTATTTTCAAAATGGTGGAACGTGCTTATTAAACAAAGGATATATATTCACATATATAGTTATTTTCTTATGAGAAACGTCCGCCACTGTGCAGTGTTACGCGCATCGCACAGCGACTTAAAAAGATTTGGCATACAGTTGCATCAGCTAATTACATGTATAGATTGGGTGTCTACATGTATAGTCTTGGTCCATATCATATTGATTTTGTATTGGATTTGACATTGTGTCGTTACCATGACTCCGATGATTGCGGATGCTTGATGGAGTGTTGCTTTTGAGTTATCTGCTCAGTACTCATGCGCATGCATTGCGCTATGATGTTTTATGTATAGATGATTTCGGAGCCCCGATGACTTAGAATTTGTATTGAAATATTTTAGTATTTGGGGGTTTAAATTTAAATTCGGGGACCGAATTTCTTTAAGGGGGTAGATTGTAACGTCTTCAAAATAATAAAATATGATTTTAATGAATATTTTAATATTCTGGTATAATTAAATACAGATAAATGGGGAAAAATTATGGAAAATTCTAAAATAAGGTATTTTAAGGAATTGCCTCGTTTTCTGTGCATGCCCCCATTTCCTCTAGTTTTGACCCTGAGTATGTCTAGTTTTGACTAATTCCATCTAGGGTGAAATCTGGGTTGATTTTCCTATGTTGGTGTATAATTTGGGACTTGTTTTAGCATGGATTTTGGTATTTGGTGATTCATTCCTGTCGGGTGGCGTTTGGACGTCAACGGCAAGTGGATTTTGATTGTGTTTACATGCGAGTCGATGGGTTTTTACCTATGCGGGTAGCGTGTGCTATTTTAGTTTCCGATGTGATTTTCATGTACTTTAGCATTGTGATATACTTGTAGGTACCCCGCGTGATGTTGAGGAAAAGGAGGTGAAGATAGCGACATCGGCTTTGGCACACGAGAAGCAATGTGAGTAGATTTATATCTACGGGGAGAAGTCGGGTGGATGGAGTATAGCACCCCCGCAGTCCGTGGTGATGTATACGAATACGTATACACACGAATATTTATTATGTGTTGTTTAGGGTTATTGATGGTAATAATGATATTTTGATGATAAGAATATATTGGTTTAGTATAGTACGAACCCTAGAGTAGTGGTTGCACTCACACATACATTTACACACATACTTGCATTCATTCTTTTATTTATTAGAGTGCATATGATGGTGCGTATATCTACACATGGGTATGGGACTATGTGTTTATATACGGGATTTGAGGATGATACGTGGTTTGAGATGATACTTGATGTGAGGCCGTGAGATCGGGGATGTGACATAGCTTGTCTTCGAGATGCGATATGATAGTTTTAGCGGGCCTTTGGACATGTGCTTTACCCGCATTCATATTTTTATAGATGGTATCGATTTGTAATAGACTTAGAGTAGTACCCCAGATTATGCGATCTGATGATAGTGATACCTGATATGTGATGAGGTACTGTGATATTGACCCCTATCCAGCTATTGGGATGCCGTACGACGATCTACCGTACGAGCCGATATTGATGATAGATCCGCACTCATGACTCGAGGATATCTTACGATATGTTATTGAGGCGGGATCACCGACTATCATATCTATATATATTGACTCAGATTAGGTGGTTTCTTACCCCTCCTGTCTAGATTACTTAGTAGACATTAGACTGGACCGAGTCATACCTATTTCAAACTAACGAATCGGGGATATTTTAAAGATAGGCAGAAGGGTCATACGGATATTTTCAAATGATGTATCTTTTCTTAAAACACCGTAGCCCTTGTTTTTCCAAAAGCCCTGATTCGTCTTATTTCAAATGGCACCCCTGCATGACTTGTACAGATTGGTGTAGATTCTTTACTTTTGCGTTGATTATTCGATTCCGCATATTCATGCTATTTGCATTGCATCGCTTGTACTGTGGTTATATTTCAGTCATGCTGCTAGGACACCAGCACCATTATCGATGATGCATATGTTCCACGTACACTTGTTGCCGGCTCACACACTCATCATCGATAATTGCCATGTCACTACACTGTAGTACTATTGCATTCAGTATATGATCCTTGCATGATATGATGATGTGCATACCTTCCTTTACATGTCGCATACTTCATGCTTTTGACTATACGCATTGAGATATGTTGTTTCTATGATATTTCTGGATTTGGGAACCGAGAGTGTTTCAAAAGAGAATATGTCATTACTTTAAAAACCCGGTTACCCTTGATATGATATTTCAGTGCGTCCACCATGTGTTTTCTCGGTGCTGAGAGCGACATGTGAAACCCGAATCGAGGAGTGGATGAGCCGATTGCGGATACATGGTGGACCCGGTATGGTTCCCCTCGGCAAGATGATCGATGAGCTTTGCCGATTGAGCCTGGAGGCGGGCGAGTACCTACCGGTGATTGGTTGGACCTGGCGGTTATCCGGAGGATACTGACTAGAGTCGATGGATAGATTTGGGCGTCCTGCCGGGGCCGAGGGCCGATACCGCAGACAGAGCCCGCGGGCCGATCCGGACTGACGGAGCCCGATATATGAGGATTTACGTGCCGATGCTGGGCACAGTTTTCATGATGTTTTCGAGTGCCGATGCTGGGCACTCCGGCTCCATGATTTTGACGTGTCGCGAGGGACACGGGTGGGTTATATCCTCATATTTCCATGCACAGGTTTCATGATATTTACTTGCATGATGGTTATTGTCATTGGGTGACGAGTGGACGGGATCCACGTGTGTGCAGATTTGATTACATTGATCATACCTCATATTCATGACATGCTATTACCTGAGGCACTAGCACGAGCACTTGGCATTACACTCATGTAGAGATTACATTGCCAGTTTAGCATGCTTCAGCTTTATTCATATTGAGGTTTATTTATATCTGATCGTATTGACCTAGGATGGGTCATGCATTCGATCTCTGCTTGTAGATATTTTCTATTCACGAGTTGGCAACTCACCCCCGTTGTGCCCCAGTCCTTGCAGGTTTTTGCCGTACAGATTCCATAGCGGCATTTCTGGCACACTGCTTCCTTATGGGTGACTTGCTTGGATAGGTGGGTTCTTTTGTATCAGAACCGCCCTTGTTCATGTATTATTTATTGTACCTAGAATTGTCCATCAACCAAAACTTGTATATTGTTTCAGACTTAGAAAACAGTGTTGTTTTATTTCGACCTTAGAGTCGCGCTAGTAGTATTACGGTTTTCTGGCTGTTTGAGTTTCTTTTTTTTTGGGTTTTGATCCTCGCCCTTTGGCGTTGCATATTATTATTGCTTGCGTGGTTGTGACCGTCGATGGACGAAGAGCTAGCTCCCGCTTGGGGATGCCTTTTATCATTTCATATATATTATTCTTGTTGTACCCCGTTCGGGGCCAGTTTTTACAAAGGAAACTCTGCCGAAATTTTCAGGAAAGGTTACACATTTTTAAAAAATGCATATTCGGCTTAGTTTTTTAAAAACTTTGATTTCCAAACATGATTTCCTTACTTTTCAAAAACAGTTTTCCTTATTTACTCTTAAAATGGTTTTAGATTGCTGGGCTTTTGGCTTACTTGGATCAGATGGGGTCCTATAGACTTCATATGGTTCAAGGGCCAGTCACGTGCTCTTTCGGGTCGTGACAACTACGGTGGATTGCAGTATCTCAAAGCCGATATAAAAAAATAAAAAAAATAAAGACGGTATGTCCATAAGCAAAATGGGCACGGATGAAAACCCGAAATGGCTCCGTGAGTAAAAACAGCAGGGCTACCGGCGAGTGTTTGTGAAAACCCGAAAGGGCGCAACCTCGTTAAAAGACACTTGCAGGGTCCTCACGATCTTGTAAGGAGAAACCACCCGCGTGAGATCCTTACTACTCACAAGGGAGCAACACACAGGAGTCCTCACGATTCCTAAGGAGAAATTACACTTGCGAGATCCTCACGACTCGTAAGGAGAACTCTCTTATGGGACCCTCACGGCTCATAAGATTTGAAAGTCTTAAGTTACAGAAACCTGAACCTGTTCTTAAGCAAACCCCCCACAACCCTCGATATTGCCCTGTTAGTGTATATGCCCTAGAGGCCATTACTGTATCATACTAGCTTGTATATTACTTAATGGAAGCTTGGGATATTCACAGTTGTATATACAATCTTGCTCGAAATGGTAGTATGCTACTTGGTTTGTCTCTGCTTTAATATGTGCATGTGTTTCTTTTAGCATATTGCTGGTATACATATTAGTAGAGCCCTTAGGATCTTTGCTTGATTACCAGCGTTGTGATGGCGCTCGCACTCGTGGGAGCTGGGTAATCTATAAGCACATCCTTATACAGGTCCCTGGTCGTTGGACTATCGAGACAGGGCATCGATACTCCGGAGTAGACTAGCGTATGCGCTTCTCATCCCAGTGTGGGAGACGGTCTGTCCCACAGCCGTTAGTACGTCGTACTTGGGATAGTATGCGGGTGCTCGTTAGGTTACGAGTACACTGGACAGGACTCGTCGGGAACTGTTGGTTGGTAATATACCTATCGTCAGTTATCAGTTCCCAGGTGACATGAGTACAGCTTAGTCCGCTGACTTGACACTGTCACTTCGCCTCGAGTGTGTTCCCACTGCACTTTGATTACTACCCTACCACGGCTCAAAGGAGCTGTGCAAACAGGTAGTTTTTGGGTGCAGTCCCGAAGCACTTGGAGGCAGTGACGGTTAGACAGGATTCGTCTCTCCCGGTATTGGGGGTTGACATCGCGCTGTGTCTAGGAGAGCCATTACACGAGTAGTCCCTGGCCAGGGCAAGCGAGATATACTGGTAGGTTTCCAGTGTTATCTCAGGGTGTTCTGGGCTACACTCCGACACGACTTGTACCGCTATTAGGGGACTGACGTTCACCGCCCCCCTAGGCCCGCCATGCGATGTATCAGACGAACAGACCGGACTGTACGGAGACTGTCACATACAGGCTCAGTAGGAGTGCAGATGGGGTTCACCTCGTCAGTCTTCTTATCGACATCTACCTGGGGACCGTTACGTACAGCTAGTGCCGCTTGCGGTCTGTGGTTAAACCCACTGCCAGCGTAGTGTCGAGTCTTTAGAGTCCCACACAGAGAGCTATTCGCCTTTAGGCAAAACGAGTAGAGGTCGCATGGTTTTGCGACAGGGTTCGTTCGCATCCGCGCACTTGTGCACGTTTGCTGTCCGGACAGTCTATACTAGCGGGCTTTGGTTTAAGCCGGATCCTAGTATATGATTTGAGATTGGTTTTTCTCATTGTGTTCGTGTTCCTCGGATCACGAATGCGGGTGCGTATGCACAGTTGCTTGAGATTGGGGGAGAGGACCTTGTTTAGGGTTAATGGCCTTTGTCATTTTATTAACCCTATTGTTTTTGTGTGGATTATTGTTAATTGATAATTAGCTTAATTATTGTGCATGGTTGTTGTTGACAATTTGACTTCATTGACTTGTTGACCATGTTGACAACTTGACCATAATCATTTCATTTGGAAGATGCTCTTTGATCTTTGCAAAAATGAAATGATAATGGTCAATTCATGATTTATCATGACAATTTTCAAGCTAATTATCTAATTAAACTTATCCTCACATATTAGTGAGAATGGCTCACTATTTTTCTCATTCTCTCATTTTCTTTTCTCTCTCTTGCTCATCCTCTCCCTCAAGCTCTCTCCCTCTCATGTGTTGAGAAACAAAAAGCTTGAGAAAAACCCTCTCTTGATCTTCTCTACTCACTTCTAGGGTTCAAGTCTTAGCATTTCTTGCACTCTAGTTACTCCTAGCTTGGAGTTGAAGCTAAAGGTGGTGGCTTTCGGGTGGATCCTTCTTTGACGGGAGAAGACAAGCAAGGTGATCCTTTTCTACCATACCTAGAAGCAAGAAGAGAAGGACTAAAGACCAAAGGTATAACCTTTCATCACTTAGCTACTTTGTAGTTAGGGTTAGCTAGTTTATGTTTAGCAAAGATCCTCACAAGCATAGTCCATGTTGCCTAAGTCATTAAAAATCCGATTTTTATTATGTTTTCCGCCTCCCCGTAAGCACCGGGGTGGGCAACACGGACTTACAGTGGTATCAGAGCCTAACTAAACTCAAACTAGCTAAGTAGTTAAGTGTAACGAAGTTTCGAAACCGAAAAACCCTAAAACCAAACTTTTTCAAAATCCAACTTTCTGTTAAAATTTTTCCTGGTTAAAATGAAAAACTGTATACTTGTAAAATTGTCTCAGGGTTTTGTGTGAAACACCACCAAATACGAACCAGAGAGGAGCCAAGAGGACCGCGCTTCCGCGGCATAAGGAAGCTCTTGCCGCGGAAGCGCGGCCGTCTTGTCAACTCTCTGTATCGTTTTTGCTGCAGTTTGTTTCTGAGTTGGTTTTAGGATTTTTAGGATATGTTATATGTGCCTAGATTTTCCAGAACTAAAATTTACTTTTGGGGGCCTATAAATCCGTATTTTTCGGAACTTCACTACACTTTAACTATATCGGTTATATCTGTAATGCTTGTATGTATTGAACGTCGGCTAATCGCTATAAGTCGATTAGTCGGGGTTATACATCTCTGTGATCTGTGATTGTTGGTTTGTGGATATGAATGGATTGGATTGTCGCGGGTGAATAGACGGGTTGGATGTGAGATGAGCGTTATTTTCTTTCATTCATTTGTAACATGTAAATTGATGTAATAATATTCTTTGTATGGCCGCACAACCGGGTCGGGGTTGTAGCCGTCATTGTATAATTCTTTTTACTGTTTTTGCTCCTAGGATAGACCCATGGAGGGGGTGCACAAACTACCGGGTATCTCGAAGTGCCGAGTGGCCTACTCACGGTGGTGAGGGAGGTTGCTTCGCTTCGGGTGCTTGGCGGGTAGTTTGCCGCACCCGTAGGGGTCTTGGGTGGGGTATTGGCTATTCACCGCGACCGTGTAATCCGCTTTGCGTTGCAGGCTCGAACGCATTGCGGATTCCTAGTATATCCAATGTATTCATCTGTGATCTGTAATGTCTATCATTGCTATATATTTATATATAATAACTATTTAGGCGTTGCTTATGTTTTACAGCCGCGCTAGCCCAGCCCCCGCTCTGTCGTTAGTTAAGTAACCTAACGGGTGATGACGGGGCCCCGTGGCGAATGCGAATGGCATAAGCGTACGTCATATTTTGGTTGTTTTCTGCAATGGTAGGATTAAATGATGGGACGCATTAAAAGAACTAATGCAAGAAATAAACCAAGTAAAAGTCGATTGGAACACTTTGAAAACCACTCGGTTCTTTTTCAAAAACTAAACTTTTAAACGCGGAGCTTGAACCACTCCTTTTAAAAGCTATCTCGTTCCATCGATTATATCAAGTTCACTACGTTCACGGTTTCGCCAAAACCATCCGTAGCCCTCCGTCGTTTCATATGAATAATCAACGGTATTCAAGCTGTGTTTGTTGGCCTTAGTCAAGGCACAGTGTTTGGTAGCTGGTGGGTATTCATATGTTGCATAGATAGAATGCGTTGGTTTGAGACAGTCGTATTGCCTTGTTGGCCATAGTCAAGGGTGGATACGGGTGGGTTCAAATTAACCTGGATAACGACGGGTAGAACTTGACATGTGACTTATGATTTGTTGGCCTTAGTCAAGGTCATAAGAGCATGGGGCAAAAATCCACATCGGGAGTTTCATAAGTACTGAAACTTGCTAGCGTTGCATACCATTTGGAGTGTGATGATTCTGGTAGGATTCCTTCGGTTTTATCACGCGATGATATTTGGATCCCGATCCTACTGTGAGTATATGCTACTCCTCGGGAAAACTCTCACTTAACGATCAATGCTATAAACCTAGTAGGTGCCTAGAAAGGTGTTAGCGGGGCTACGCCCACAGGGAAAAGAGGTTACTTAATTAAGGAACTTCGCGAAAGCGTTGGAAAACCTCCCTCGAAGTACCGACACTGGCCTGGCTGAACGGTTAAGCAAGTATTGTACGGTGAGAATGATCCCGGCTAATCCTTTTCTTTATGGTTTGAGAAGGGATTCGAGAGACAGTGGGAGCCATCCAGTTTAGACAAACTAAAAACCACTCTAAACTTGCAAGAGCATCATGCTAAAGTGTTTCTTTTCTCTCTCCTAATTGCAGCGACCATTCAAGATGACCGGACTTAAGTTACTTTTAGATAAAAACATATTGACAGGGCCAAACTACAAAGATTGGCTCAGGAATGTCAAGATGGCTATCACTTATGACAAGCTGGGGTATATACTTACCACCAAAGCTCCCCCCGTCCCAGGTCCCACCTCCAGCGTCGCGGATGTAGAAATCCGTAAGACATGGGAGATAGATTGCGCGAGGGCCAAATGCCTCGTACTAGCCTCGATGGACAATGACCATCAGAGGAGGCACGAGAATATGGACCTAGAGTCCATATTTCTCCATACAAAAGAACTGTATGGAGAGCAGTCTCGTATCGCAAGATACGAAGTGTCGAAGAAGCTCTTTTCGGCAAGGTTGGCCGTCGGATCATCGGTAGCGGACCACGTGCTTAAGATGATCGGCTACATAGAGGAGCTCGCGGACCTCGGGACCACGTTGGAGAATGAACTCTATACTGATCTGATTCTCCAGTCCCTTCCTTCCACTTACGCCCAGTTCATTCTCAACTTCAACATGCAAGGAAAGGAGGTTGAACTTGCCGAACTTCTGAACATGTTGAGGACTGCTGAGGGCACCCTACAGAAGGGTAGGGAGACATCCACTTTGTTTGTAGGAGGATCTTCCTCTTCTAGGTCCAGGGCGAAAGCCAAGGGCAAGAAGAAGAAAGCCCCCGCCAAACCAAGAGGCGGTGTCGGTAAAGTGGATACGAAGGGAAAGGGTAAAGCAACAAAGGTAGCGGGGAAACTGGTGGGGAAGGAAGAATGCTTCTATTGTCACAAAAATGGCCACTGGAAACAAGATTGCAAGGCTTGGAAAGCCAGAACACAGGATTTGAAGCGTGTTGCAGCTTCAGCTTCAGGTGTGTATGTTATTGAAAACTGTCTATCAATAAACTCTACATCCTGGGTATTGGATACCGGATCAGGATCTCATATCTGTAATTCTTTGCAGGCGTTGAGAAAGCGTAGAGTTTTGAAGGCAGGTGACATGACCCTCAGAGTTGCGAACGGTGCTAGCATGGATGCAGAGGCCGTGGGGGACTATCACCTGGGATTATCAGATGGACACTTTTTGGTTTTGCGTAGTTGTTATTATGTACCAAATGCAACCTGTAATATCATTTCTGTATCTTTATTATCTAAAGAAGGTTATGAATTTGCATTTGTAAGTAATGTAGTGAACATTCACCTTAATCAAGTGTTGGTTGGGTCAGGTACATTAAACAACGGTATTTACGTTTTAAACCAACCACAGGTTTTCAATATCCAGAATACACATAAAAGAAAGTCTCCAGATATTAATCAGGCTTTCTTGTGGCATTGTAGACTAGGTCACATCAATGAGACACGGTTGACTAAGTTACATAAAGAAGGATACTTAGATCCGTTCGAGTATCAGTCTTATGCCACTTGTGAATCTTGTCTCATGGGAAAGATGACAAAGGCTCCGTTCACTGGACACGGAGAAAGAGCGAGCGAGCTCTTGGGACTCGTACACAGTGACGTGTGCGGTCCAATGTCTACACATGCGCGAAGCGGTTACTCTTACTTCATTACTTTTACGGATGATTTTTCAAGGTACGGTTATGTCTTCTTAATGAAACATAAGTCCGAGGCCTTTGAAAAGTTCCAGGAATATAAGAGTGAAGTAGAGAAACAAACCGGCAAAAGTATCAAGATCCTAAGATCGGATCGAGGAGGAGAATACTTAAGTGCCGAATTCCTGAATTACTTAAAAGAGAATGGAATTCTCTCTCAGCTTACTCCTCCATACACTCCGCAACACAACGGTGTATCGGAGAGACGGAACCGAACCCTATTGGATATGGTACGGTCCATGATGAGTAAGGCTGAGTTACCGCGATCTTTCTGGGGTTATGCACTGGAAACAGCTGCACATCTCTTGAACCAGGTTCCTACTAAAACAGTGCCTACCACACCATATCAGATGTGGAGTGGGAAGAAACCCTGTCTTAAATCCTTTAAGACATGGGGATGTCCAGCTTTTGTAAAAAAGCAGCATGCGGACAAGCTCGAGGCACGCTCAGTACAGTGCAAGTTTGTGGGATACCCAAAGAACTCCAAGGGGTATCTCTTCTATTACGCAGAGGAGCAAAAAGTCCTTGTTTCTCGTCATGCCCGCTTCTTGGAAACTGAGTTTTTAGAAAATCAGATAAGCGGGAACGCAATAGAACTGGAAGAAATTCCAGAACCACAAACCATCACTGAAAGCTTAGAGGAACCAGAAGGTTCGAAAGAACAAGACATTCCCATGCCACTTCGCAGGAGTAGTAGGCAGTCTCATCCGCCCGAGAGGTACTACGGTTTCCTCATTGACGGGGATAGAGAGGACTGCATCCTAGATTGTGATGAGCCTACTAGCTTCCAGCAAGCCATTCAGAGCGTCGACTCGGTAAAATGGCTGGATGCAATGCGGACCGAGATGGAGTCCATGTACACCAACAAAGTATGGACGTTGGACATTGCTCCAGACGGGGTAAAACCCGTAGGATGCAAGTGGATCTTCAAAAGGAAGATTGGTGTAGATGGACAGGTTGAGACCTATAAAGCTAGACTGGTAGCAAAGGGTTTTCGTCAGCGACCTGGTTTGGACTATGACGAAACCTTTTCTCCAGTAGCTATGCTGAAATCCATTCGGATCCTTCTTGCCATCGCTGCTTTCCACGATTATGAGATTTGGCAGATGGACGTAAAGACAGCTTTTCTAAATGGTCATTTAGAGGAGTGTGTCTATATGGACCAGCCAGAGGGTTTCATTCAGGGTGGGAGCAGCGGAAAGGTGTGCAAGTTGCTCAAATCCATTTATGGACTCAAGCAGGCATCGCGGAGTTGGAACATCTGTTTTGATGAGACGGTCAAAGAATTTGGCTTTATCAAAAATCCAGATGAACCATGCATCTATTGTAGATTTGTAGCGAGAACTGTAGTATTCCTCGTTTTATACGTGGATGACATTCTCTTAATAGGAAATGACATTCCTATGCTACAATCTGTCAAGGGGTTCTTGTCACACAGGTTCTCCATGAAAGACCTGGGTGATGCCTCATACATTCTGGGTATCCGGATCTACCGTGACAGATCCAAGAGGATATTAGGACTCTCGCAGTCCAGGTACATCGACACCATACTGAAGAGATTCAGTATGGAAGATTCCAAGCGCGGTAATCTACCGGCTTGTCACGGGATCACCCTCTCCAAAGAGATGTCTCCCAAGACTGATTTGGAGAGGGATCGCATGTCTATTATACCCTACGCTTCTGCGGTAGGCTCTATAATGTATGCGATGTTGTGTACCAGACCGGATGTGGCTTATGCACTGAGTGTGGTAAGCAGGTATCAGTCAAACCCTGGGGAGAAACATTGGATAGCAGTAAAGAACATTCTCAAGTACCTGAGAAGGACTAAGGAGATGTTCTTGGTGTATGGCGGAAAAGACCTGCAGATTGAGGCCTTTGCTGACTCCAGCTTCCAGAGTGACAAGGATGATTCCAAGTCCATGTCGGGTTTTGTCTTTACCCTCAATGGAGGGGCGGTGTGTTGGAAGAGCTCCAAACAGGAAACCGTTGCTGACTCGACTATGGAAGCGGAATACATCGCTGCATCTGATGCCGCAAAAGAAGCTGTCTGGATGAGGAAGTTCTTGAAAGAACTTCAGGTGGTTCCGTCCATTGTTGACCCAATACCTCTGTATTGCGACAACAACGGGGCTATAGCTTTAGCGAAGGAACCCAGGTCCCATCAGAAATCCAGACACATCTTAAGGCGGTATCACCTGATCAGGGAGATCGTGGATCGCCAGGAGATCGAGGTCCGGAGAGTTGCATCAGAGGATAACACAGCAGATCCATTCACCAAGGCCTTGCCCCAGACTCAGTTCGAGCGGCTGATCGAGATGATAGGTCTTCGATACGCCAGTACATGGCCTTAGTGCAAGTGGGAGATTGTTAGTGTATATGCCCTAGAGGCCATTACTGTATCATACTAGCTTGTATATTACTTAATGGAAGCTTGGGATATTCACAGTTGTATATACAATCTTGCTCGAAATGGTAGTATGCTACTTGGTTTGTCTCTGCTTTAATATGTGCATGTGTTTCTTTTAGCATATTGCTGGTATACATATTAGTAGAGCCCTTAGGATCTTTGCTTGATTACCAGCGTTGTGATGGCGCTCGCACTCGTGGGAGCTGGGTAATGTATAAGCACATCCTTATACAGGTCCCTGGTCGTTGGACTATCGAGACAGGGCATCGATACTCCGGAGTAGACTAGCGTATGCGCTTCTCATCCCAGTGTGGGAGATGGTCTGTCCCACAGCCGTTAGTACGTCGTACTTGGGATAGTATGCGGGTGCTCGTTAGGTTACGAGTACACTGGACAGGACTCGTCGGGAACTGTTGGTTGGTAATATACCTATCGTCAGTTATCAGTTCCCAGGTGACATGAGTACAGCTTAGTCCGCTGACTTGACACTGTCACTTCGCCTCGAGTGTGTTCCCACTGCACTTTGATTACTACCCTACCACGGCTCAAAGGAGCTGTGCAAACAGGTAGTTTTTGGGTGCAGTCCCGAAGCACTTGGAGGCAGTGACGGTTAGACAGGATTCGTCTCTCCCGGTATTGGGGGTTGACATCGCGCTGTGTCTAGGAGAGCCATTACACGAGTAGTCCCTGGCCAGGGCAAGCGAGATATACTGGTAGGTTTCCAGTGTTATCTCAGGGTGTTCTGGGCTACACTCCGACACGACTTGTACCGCTATTAGGGGACTGACGTTCACCGCCCCCCTAGGCCCGCCATGCGATGTATCAGACGAACAGACCGGACTGTACGGAGACTGTCACATACAGGCTCAGTAGGAGTGCAGATGGGGTTCACCTCGTCAGTCTTCTTATCGACATCTACCTGGGGACCGTTACGTACAGCTAGTGCCGCTTGCGGTCTGTGGTTAAACCCACTGCCAGCGTAGTGTCGAGTCTTTAGAGTCCCACACAGAGAGCTATTCGCCTTTAGGCAAAACGAGTAGAGGTCGCATGGTTTTGCGACAGGGTTCGTTCGCATCCGCGCACTTGTGCACGTTTGCTGTCCGGACAGTCTATACTAGCGGGCTTTGGTTTAAGCCGGATCCTAGTATATGATTTGAGATTGGTTTTTCTCATTGTGTTCGTGTTCCTCGGATCACGAATGCGGGTGCGTATGCACAGTTGCTTGAGATTGGGGGAGAGGACCTTGTTTAGGGTTAATGGCCTTTGTCATTTTATTAACCCTATTGTTTTTGTGTGGATTATTGTTAATTGATAATTAGCTTAATTATTGTGCATGGTTGTTGTTGACAATTTG
This sequence comes from Agapanthus africanus, assembly GCA_030015575.1. NCBI lineage: Eukaryota > Viridiplantae > Streptophyta > Magnoliopsida > Asparagales > Amaryllidaceae > Agapanthus > Agapanthus africanus. Next base: position 662,694,264 of record CM057342.1, on the reverse strand, counting down.
ACTTCATTGACTTGTTGACCATGTTGACAACTTGACCATAATCATTTCATTTGGAAGATGCTCTTTGATCTTTGCAAAAATGAAATGATAATGGTCAATTCATGATTTATCATGACAATTTTCAAGCTAATTATCTAATTAAACTTATCCTCACATATTAGTGAGAATGGCTCACTATTTTTCTCATTCTCTCATTTTCTTTTCTCTCTCTTGCTCATCCTCTCCCTCAAGCTCTCTCCCTCTCATGTGTTGAGAAACAAAAAGCTTGAGAAAAACCCTCTCTTGATCTTCTCTACTCACTTCTAGGGTTCAAGTCTTAGCATTTCTTGCACTCTAGTTACTCCTAGCTTGGAGTTGAAGCTAAAGGTGGTGGCTTTCGGGTGGATCCTTCTTTGACGGGAGAAGACAAGCAAGGTGATCCTTTTCTACCATACCTAGAAGCAAGAAGAGAAGGACTAAAGACCAAAGGTATAACCTTTCATCACTTAGCTACTTTGTAGTTAGGGTTAGCTAGTTTATGTTTAGCAAAGATCCTCACAAGCATAGTCCATGTTGCCTAAGTCATTAAAAATCCGATTTTTATTATGTTTTCCGCCTCCCCGTAAGCACCGGGGTGGGCAACACGGACTTACATGCCCTACAAGTGGCTCAATACTGACCCTTGTATACAATCCACGGGTGCGAATAAACATTTCCCTAACCAAGTCCCATCCGTGACTAGGATATGTTCATATAGTCAACAGCCCTAGTAAGTCCTCTCGACTTATAAGGAGAAAACCCTTTTGTAAGATCCTTACGACTTACAAGAGAACATGCACTTAGGAATCCTCACGATTCCCAAAGAGAAAACACACCTACAAGATCCTCACGACTTGGAGGGAGAAATACCTTTGTGAGACCCCTTATGGCTCATGAAGTCAAAAGCCTTAGTCGACAGGACCCTTAACCCTGTTTACTAAGCCGCCTTTGTTCAACATCGACAGAGTCAAATGATGATTCGCTCCTGGCAACATCCCAGTTGTAGCGGTGCTGATGTCGAAATCGGTGTATAAATCCAAGCTTGCAGCGAAAAGCCAACAAGCCACACATGCATACGAAATAGCCGAAATGATGGGGCAACTTGCGATAAAATCAGCAAGTAAAAATGTATGCATGAAAAATAGCCGAAATGATTGGGTAACTCGCAATAAAAAGCAGCGAGTAAAAATAAAAAATATAGCCGAAATGATTGGGCACCGCGAAAAATAGCCGAAATGATAGGGCAATCGCGACCTTCGCGATATAAAAGCTGAAATGATGGAGCATTGCGGAAAAAGAAATAAAATAAAAACGAAATTTATGCCTTACAGGTGATGCTACATCAATCCCTGTATACAATCCAGGGGCGCAAACAAAGAAGGGATCATACTCCTCCCCCCAAGGTTTCATCAAAAGAAGAAGCCAAATCTCGACGGGCCACAAGTGACCTAGAGATCGTCTCAACACCCGTCTCGTCACAACGGACACAACTTCAAGCGAAGCAGAACAGCGACAATTCCCAGATTCATGGCTCGGCGATATACAGATCACCAAGAGTCAAACCCCCACTCCGTAAAATGCGGATATAATCAACAAAATTCCTGGTCACGTGGAACACGGATAACGTCACTCTTTGACCCCGTGGGAAACGTACAGAGCGGATCCTGGTCCTCGCAGAGCACGGCAGTGAATCCGTGTGAAGCATCCAGAGCGGAGCCTGGTCCTCGCCGAACACGGCAGTGAACCCGTAGGAAGCATCCAGAGCAAAATTCCTGGTCACGTGGAACGCGGATAATGTCACTCTTTGACCCCGTGGAAAACGTCCAGAGCAGAGCCTGGTCCTCGTAGAACACGGCAGTGAACCTGTGGGAAGCATCCAGAGCAATATTCCTGGTCATGTGGAACGCGGATAACGTCACTCTTTGACCCCGTGAAAAACGTACAGAGCGGAGCCTGGTCCTCACCGAACACGGCAGTGAACCCGTGGGAAGCATCCAGAGCAAAATTCCTGGTCATGTGGAACACGGATAACGTCACTCTTTGACCCCGTGGGAAACGTCCAGAGCGGATCCTGGTCCTCACAGAGCACGGAAGTGAACCTGTGTGAAGCATCCAGAGCGGAGCCTGGTCCTCGCTGAACACGGCAAAGAACCCGTGGGAAGCATCCAGAGCAAAATTCATGGTCACGTGGAACGCGGATAACATCACTCTTTAACCCCGTGGAAAACGTCCAGAGCGGATCCTGGTCCTCGCAGAGCACGGCAGTGAACCCATGTGAAGCATCTAGAGCGGAGCCTAGTCCTCGCCAAACACGGTAGTGAACCCGTGTGAAGTATCTAGTGCAAAATTCCTGGTCACGTGGAACACGGATAACGTCACTCTTTGACCCCGCGGAAAACGCCCAGAGCGGAGCCTGGTCCTCGCCGAACACGGCAGTGAACCCGTATGAAGTATCCAGAGCAAACATCGGACTATGGAGTCCATAAAATCCACGGACTATGATGTCCTTAACCTCGACCGTAATGTCTTAAAACTAACGATCAACCACTATGATTCTAGACTGATTTTACCTTGGTTCAAGGGTACATCTCTTCACTCCTTTGATATTTGTCGTTGTAATTCCTCAACGTCTTCAAAGAGGTGACGGGTCCCGGTAACCACACATCGGACTGTGGAGTCCTTAAATCCACGGACTATGATGTCCTTAACCTTGACCGTGATGTCTTAAAACTAACGTCGGACTGTGGAGTCCTTAAATCCACGGACTATGATGTCCTTAATCTTGACCGTGATGTCTTAAAACTAACCTTGGACTGTGGAGTCCTTAAACCCACGGACTATGAGATCCTTAACCTTGACCGCGATGTCTTTAAACTACGGTACCTTGAAAAACATCCCAAAGCAACCCCTGACCCCATGAAATACGGATAAGGGCAACCGCACCCAGCACTTGCAGGTCCTCACGACCGGTAAGGAAGAAAACTTTCTTGTGAGATCCTTACGACTCTCAAGGGAAAACCCGCTTAGGAATTCTCACGATTCTTAAGAAGAACTTACACCTACGGGATCCTCTCGACCTGTAGGGAGAAAAACTCTCTATGAGACCATCACGGCTCGTAAAGCTCAAAAGTCTTAGGAGGCAGATCTTAACCCTGAATCCTAAGCCATCGCTGTCCTGCAAAGAGACCAAGATAAATTGTCTGCAGAACATATTCAATAAAAAGGAGACACACCATTGAGAAGAAAAATATGTCTTTATTCATAAACCAAAATGGATACAAAGTACAATTCATGAAAGAACAGAAAGAAAATACTCTCATTCAGGAGTATGTACAAAAAGAAAGGAAAAGATACAAGTTTTCAAGCCGGCGGGCGATTTAGCAATTTTGCTAGCTCATCCTTCTTTTGCTGGGCCACAGCTTCATGATTCAGGATCGCTAGAAGACGGGCCTCCGCCTGAGCCTGCTGGGCCTGATATGAGGCGAGCCGGCCTTCGAGCTCTTTCTCAGTAGCCTTGTGAACCTCGACCCTTTCGCGAATGAACACGGCAGCTTTATCAAGAGCCACCACCTCCTTGATAGACTCTTGAAGTACCCGCCAGAGTTCATACACTTTATTAGCTTTGGCTATGAGGCAGGTTTGAAGCTCGCTCAATGCCTTAGAGGCCAGCTCCCTTTCCGAGAATTTGCGGCCGAGCCTCTTCTTGCATGATGCCATGTTCGCTACACATCGCTCTATCAGATCACGCAAGCCCGCTGTCATGACCGCAGCCTCTGAAACAGGATAGGTACGCTCGGGACTGCATAAACAAGCTCCCGGTTGATAGCAATAGTCGATCTAAAACACGCGCACATCATCGGGTATGGAAAGCAACAAGAAAATTTCCGATGTATATCCTATCAAGCATGCATTCGCAACTATATGAATATCCAAGAAGAAATGATACTCGAAGCTCTGATGCGCATGCAACATGGTGGTGGTGTTCGTAATTAAAGAGAGTTCTCATGGGAAGAACACAAAGTTCATTTATGCAAGCAAAAACATACATACGAGTACCCAGCATTCATGAAAGTTCAACGTAAAGCATGTGAAAACTAATTTGAATATACTACACTAGTGGGAAAAGGTCGCCAAACAAAGGATCGGTAGCGCAAGGGTTAACAAAACAAAGAACGAGGTTCTCCATCTCTCTCTCTGCTTTCTCTAACACATCAAAGCGACGGTTCTCGCGAGGAGTCGCTGCCCATCGATTGGCGCCATGTTCGTCCGCAAAAGCAGACATAACAGCCCGCCGGGTTCTTATTTCGCTCAAAAGGTGAACTGAGCGATCTTTCAAAGCCTGAGTAATCAAGCACGCCTCGTGAAAACCCTCGAGCTTCTCTTCAGCCGTGTAGAGTATCGCCAGGGTCATCTCCGCCGGGTGAGGAGGGACGTCGGCAAGTACGGCAGCAAGAATCATCCGGAGCCAGAGAGAGCCCATTGGGAGGGGAACCCCCTACGGGTCGAGAGTTCATACACCGCTGAGTCGCATTCGTCATCGGTAAGGAGGGGATCCACCAATCGTGCGGCGAAACGCGGGATCATCTCCTCGATAGGCACTTCCCATGGCTGTCGACGAGCATGAGGGCAGTTGCAGGCCATGGCGCTCAGTTGTCTCTCAAGACAAATTACACCAAAGTGAGAATAGATTTCTCTGGGAAGAGAAAATAGGCTATGGCCTCAAGACTATAAAGAAGAGCATTAAGTGCTACGCGCGGAGAACGTTGCGTGATGGAACTATTTTCAAGGCCCAAAAAGGGGAAGGCATTGGAAATCAAAGAAAGGGAACTATTTCCAATGCTCTTTTTCTGCGTCTAATGCCATACACAGAAAAGGTAGCATGAGAAATTAAATGGCTCCATAAAAGGGCCCCACGTGTGGAGCACGTGAGCACCATGCCTGGTAAGTGCTGGAAAGTGAAATAATGCCCTACACACTAAACACATCAGCAGCAACAATAAAATAAAATGATGAAAAAATCCCATAGAAAGGCATGCAAACACAGAAGGGCATGGTAAAACTTATCATTCATGCTTTAAAAAGTTCATACAAAATGAAAAGAACACGTTTACAACGGTAAGACCTCAGACGCGGGGCATGGATTGAGGACCTCGAACATAACTTTGTCCAAGATCTTCCAGGCATTTCGAACCGCCCTAGTATGTTTTCTTTCACGGTCACAAGCGTCGGGGTCCTCGCGGATGTCCTCCACCCTCCGATAGGCGGCAAGTATGGATGATTGCTGAAAAGCCTGATGCAGGAGATCAATAAGATTGTCTCGCCTTCTCTTTGAGATCAAGTTCATCAGATACACCGAGTGTACTTTATCCTCGGCGGCGTCCAATGCCCTGAGTGGTACACCAGTACAAAATAAAGGGAGCGCTTCCCAGATCGCCTTCATGATGAGTTTCAAAAGAAGAGAGCGACGAGGGAGTAGCTGGCCATTGTACTCGTAGAAGCGGCCCATGATCTCGGCACACTGAGCGTTAGTGAATTCCTGGTTCTGGCTGCGGCCCAATGCACGAATGCTTCCGTAAGAAATGATCTCATCAAGATCATACCAATGGTCAGCCATAGTATCTGAAATTAAAATCATGAGAATTTAGTGGACAAGCCAATCAAAAAGAACGCTTGTCTAGATGGACAGTGGACTCTGCACATTCCTAGGGGAAAACACCATTGCCAGATTCTTCTCCATTGGTTGCAGGAGGACAACCCAGGGCAAGAAATGTAGGGTTCCTAGGCACTCTCAAGAGGTCTCACAAGGCATCAACCATGCCAATTTTAAAAATAACGGTGCCGAGAAACCCTAATACGGATCGTTGGCTAGAAGTTTAGGCGAACGATGCAACTAGTAAACTACTTTACTAAGAGAACGGAAATACAACCTTTGTAGATCCGGTCCTCCACCTCCATAGCTCCGCAATGAAGTCTCCTCGCTGTCCAAATGGAAACCCGGGCTCTAGCATCGGCTTCATCGGAGAAATGGGCGGGCAAGGTCGTCGGCTTCGTGCCGAAGATGATCTACGTCGAAACATCACAAGATCAAGCTCCCACTTCAACAAGTCATGAAACTTATGAAAAAAACACACTCTACTACTTGGCAAGAGGTAGAGGATGAAGAAATAGGAGGTGGGTTCACTTTAGAATTTGATTTCTCACTCATCACCATTGATGAAGTCAAGGTTCTTCATCTTGAAGAAGAAGAAGAAGAAGATGATAATGATATCATAGAATAAAAAGATTAACTTGAAAAGATAATCCCATTCATTCTTATCATAATAGTTACCATGGTTAAGTGTAGAGAATGAACCAAGGTTAAGTGAAGTGGTTAGGGTTAAGCATGAGACAAAATGGTCACATAGTCAAAGCTTCATGAAACTTCAACTAGCATCCAAAGAAAGCCACCATTCATTTATTTTGCAAAATAAATAAACAAAATAAATAAATGATTAAGCAAAAGAAAACCCTAACCATTACACAACCATGGTTTAATCTTTACACAAACCCTTGTGAGCATGTATCATCAAACATGATACAAAAAGGCGCACAAAAATATATCACATATACAATGTGCATCAAGTGAGAAAATCCTATTAAAGTGAACCAATACTAGTTAATGCAAAGTAATATATCAAATATATAATTATACATTAAATTATTAAATCAACAATTGATTCAATGATCCGGTCATGTCGCACATAACCAACTAGTATCAATAGTAACAACTTATCGAATCAACACTTGATCCGATAACCCGGCTATATCGCATATAACCGATCAATGTCACAAATCACGAGAATCGAATACAGTATCACATACTGGTATTATTCTCGGTCCCGCACACATCTCATATGTGCTCCTATTTCGTTTCGCTTGAGCCAGGAAACCTCTGTGTAGGACTCTAAAGACTCGTCAATACGCCGGCAGCAGATGATGATCATATCAAGCACCCACAAGCCGCAAGCGGTCTGCTAAACGTAACGGCCACCCGGGTATTGAGCGATCAGAAGATCGATGAGCAAGCCCGCTCATACTCCTGTGAATCCAACCAGTAACACTTACCGTACAGTCCAGTCTGATCGTCTGATATGTCGCATATCTCGCCTAGGGGTGGTAAACGTCAGACCCCAATAGCTCGATAAGTCGTGTCGATATGAGGTCTATAACAGTTCGAGAAACTACTGGTAACACTTACCAGTATATCTCATCAATCCTGGCCAGGGATTTCCGGTTATAGCCAATCGAACACAGCGCAACATCAACTCCCTATACCGGGAGAGACGAATCCCCTCCTATCGCTCATTGCCTCCATGTGACTCGGGACTGTACCCAAAAACCACCGTTTTGCACGCCCTCTTGGACGTGGTAAGGTGGAAATCAAAGCACAGTGGGAATCACACAAGACTCTATGACGATCTCGGGTCAACAGACTACTCTGTACCAGTGTCACCAGAGAACTGCCATCTGACGTATGGTATAATACCATCTGGGAGTTCTCGGCGAGTCCGTCCAGTGTACCCAGTCTCCACTGAGCACCCATATATCATCTCTGATGTCAAACACCAATGGATATGGGATCATAAATCGCCCATCTGTATGGGTCGAGAAGGTATACGCTAGTCTACTCTGGTATATCGATGCCCCGTCTCGATACACCCACGACTAGGGACTGTGAAGGATGTACTTATGGACTACTCTGTTCCCACTAGTATGATCCGCATCATAGTCCAAGTAGTCAAGTACACATCCTAAGGGCTTTACCAACATGTAACAGAGAGACAAACAGAATACACGTTAAGGTAAAGATTAACCAGATAGCAACTATCATGTCGAGCGAGAAAGTCCTCCCTATATATGTCCCAGCATCCACTACAATATACATCCAATGTACAGTAATGGCCTCTAGGGCATACATATAACTAACAATCTCCCACTTGCACTAGGGCCATCTGATAGCAGTGGTTGTAGTATCTCATACTCAACCATCCCATATAAATCTCTCTCTGGGAACAGGCCTTTGTGAGTGGATCCGTTGTGTTGTCCTCTGAGTCTACTCTCCTAACCTCGATCTCCTTGGAGATCAACCATCTCCATGATCAGGTGATACTGCCTTAGAATATGTCTGGATCACTGATGGGAGGGGCGTTCCTTGGCATAAGCCACAACTCCATTGTCTCACAATGGTTGGAACGTAGTTCATCTCATGAACCAATATACACCCAGACTTACTCTTTGGTAGTATCTTAAGTAGCGATGTATCCAGCCTTTATCATCTAGTATGCCACGGTATATAGCTTGGAACTCTTCCAACATACCGTCCCTTTACTGAGGGTAAAGACAATGCCTGCGACTGACTTTCAATCGTCTTTATCACCCTGGAACCCTTCCAGTGATTCTCCCCAGGATCGGTTGATACCATCTCACTATAACTAGTGAGAATCCTAACATCCAATTAGATCTATCTCATAGATCTAAAACCCAGGATTTAGGAGGTATCATTTTGATCCTATATGGAGAATCATTGTGATAAGCGGAGATTGACCGAGCGTAGCATAAGAAACTCCTTCCCTATCAAGAGCATGTCATCCACGTACTCTACGAGGATCACCACCATACTCCCTACTACCTTTTTGTATATACAAGGTTCATCTACCATTTTGATGATGTCAAACTCTTTGACTACTTCATCAAAACAGATGTTCCATCTCCGCGATGCCTGCTTTATCTTATAAAGCATCTTGTACACGTTTCCGCTGCTCCCACTGTCTACGAGGCCCTCTGGCTGTGTACTTATAGACTGCCTTTTCTAAAACATCATTTAGAAAAGCTGTCATGACACCCAACCACCAGATATCGTAGTCATGGTATGTAGCCGTGGTAAGTAGGATCTGGATGGACTTAAGCATAGCCACCTGAAAAGGTTTCATCATTATCCACGCCTGGTCGATGACGAAAAGCTTTAACAAGTCTAGCTTTGAAAGTCTCAACTTTTCCATCTACACCAAGTAATCTTCTCAAGATACTTGCTCCTGATGGGGATTTAACCCTTCAGATATAGCAACCAAAGTCCATACTTTGTTGGTGTACATGGATTCTATCTCAGATCACTAAGCATCCAGCCATCCTTACAGAGTCTTACTCCTGATGGCCAGCTCGAAGCTAGTTGGGTCATCATCTCATGATGCAATCCTCGCTCCCACTGTCATAGAGAAACAGAAGTATCTCTCAGGTGGGTGAGGAACCCTACTAGATCGGCGGAGAGGCTGAGGTTCGTTGGAATCTACTGAATCCTTTGGTTTTATCAAATCATCTGCTGTAGTTTGTATAGCTGGAACCTTTCCAGTTCTACATTACAGACCTTGCCTCGAGCTTGTCCGGATTTTGCTTTTAGACATAGGCCGGTCAACCCCAAATCTTAACTAACTTAAGACATGGGCTCTTCCCTTTCCATATCACATATGAAGCGGTAGGCAACTGATTTGATTGGAACCCAATTCAATAGGTATGCATCTTCTCAAGTGCATAACCCCTTAAAAGGAAATAGGTAACTCAGTATTACTCATCATAGAGCACACCATATCAAATAGGGTGTATCTGCTCCGCCCCGATATACCATCGTGCTATGATGTATGCGGAGGAGTAATGCCGAGAGAGAATCTCATTCTCCTTTAGAATAGTCCAGAATTTCCGTGCTCAAGTATTCTCCTCCTCGATCACATCAAAGGACATAATACTTATACCCGTATTTTGGTTCTCTACTTCTAACTTATATTCTGTGAATATCTCAAAAGGTTCGGACTTGTGTTTCAACAGGAACATATGTCTGAATCTTGAGAGATCATCAGAGAATGTAATGAAGTACAAAGAACCGGTCTTGGCATGTGTAGACAGGGGACCTTTATACATCAACATGTATCATCCCAAGAGTTCACTAACTCTTTCTCTGTTTCCAATAAACAGAGCTGGTGTCATTATATCTTTGTGACATGACTCGCAAGTTTCATAAGATGTAAATTCAAACTGATTTAAATATGCATCTACATGTAACTTCAGCTAGTCGGGTCGCATTGATATGACCTAGTCTACAATGCCTTAAGAAGGATTCGTTCATTTCTGGACTCTTCCTCTTGTGTGTGTTCTGTATACTATGAACTGTAGTTTGATTTAGAACATCAATGGTTTTAGATAACGTGCCTGAACTGATCAACTTTTGATATAGGAAATGTTCAAAACATTATCCAACAATACAAAATTTTATCATTTCTTTACTAATAAAGAGATAGATATGATTTTGTATATCAGGTTCGGTATCTAATAACATTCGTTCAGAATCAATGTATTTGGAATATAGGGTGACAGTGACCAACAGACTTGGCTGCAACACTTGCCCCGTTTTCTGCCTCATAAAACTTATCACCCGTTCTCAGTTCTCTACCTTCCTGTAGCCCTATGTAACATATTACATATGCGGGATCTTGATCCGGTATCATATACCCAGGACGTAAAGGACACTGAGAAACAGTTCTGCATAATGAACACACCCGAAGATGATGCATCAGCATGCACTCTCTTCGTTTGGACGGCAAGGGAATTCTGGTAATCCCCTATTTCCTGCTCTGTCTTATAACAATTATAAGTTGGAGCGGGACCAACATTCCCCAGCTCAGTATAACAAGCGGGTTCGGTCTAATATCCGTATTATTATCTTGATTAAGGAGTGATATGGTCGCTACCTGGAGAGAGAGAGAAGAAAACACTCAGCGTGCGCTCTTGCAAGAATAGATTGGTTATTATTTTATCTAATCAGGATGGCTTCCACTGTTTTTATCAAATCTTCCTTCAAACCCTAAAAGGAAAGACTAGCCGGGATTAATTACACACTACAAGTTCGTCAATCTTTTAGCCAGGCCAGTGTCGGTACTTTGAGGAAGGTGCCCTGTGCTTTCGCACGAACCTAATTACAGTAAACCTCGTTTTCCCAGAGGCGTAACCTCGTTAACACCTTTCTAGACACCTACTTGATCGGCTAATTGTAATGTGTAAAACTCTCCCAGGAGTAACTCTTACTCACAGCGGGTATCGGGATCCAACTATCTCATAGAAGGTATGCAATCTCATTGCAAATTTCAACACTTGAAATTCCCGATAATTTTGCCCCTAACCTCCTATGACCTTGACAAAGGTCAACAGACCATAGGATGCTAGTCAAGTTCAACCCGTCATTTCTTGATTGAATTAAACCCACCCGCACGGCCCTTGACAAAGGCCAACAAGGTCGCACGACTACCCTAATCCAATCTGCATCATATGCATAAACAGATAAGCACCAGTTAGCTACCGCACACTGCGCCTTGACAAAGGCCAACAAACGCAGCACGAATACTAACTACTACTTATCTGAAATGACGGAGGGCTACGACAGGTTTTTCTGAAAACCTATTGCGTAATGAACTTGATATCGTTGTAGAATCAAATGATTTTAAAATGGAGTGCTTTTGAGGCTTTTCTAGTTTTGCTAAAGGAGTCACTCCCAGTGAAGGGATCGTCGGTCCTTTCCTCGTCGAATGAGGTGCGGGATATATCACATATATCACTGTGCAAAGCAAAAACACTTAAAAGCAATCAAAAGACAAACCGAGTGTGTAGCATCTGCCAGTTATTGCTAAAGGAGTCACTCCCGGTGAAGGGATCTCGGTCCTTTCCTCATCGAATAAGGTGCAGGATATATCATATATACTGCTGTGCAAAGCAAGTACTGTAGCTACCTGTTTTATTTTTGAAATTCGATTCTACAACATCTTTAGGTTTCTTTTATTTCATTAATCACATTAATGAAGTCCCATCATTTAAGTACCTAAACATCACAGATAAATACGACGTACACTTATGCCATCCGCATTCGCCTCGATGTCCCCTCGTGCACCGTTAGGTTAGGTAACTAACGGCAGAGCGGGGCAGGGCTAGCGCGGGTGTAAAACATAAGTAACGTCTATATAATATATCATATATACTATATACAGTATCTATCACAGAATCATCACATGATCACATCACAGATATCGCAGCAGAAGAAACATATGAAATATTGGATATACTAGGACGTCCGTGTTTTCAATACGAGCCAGTATAAAACACGGATTCCACGGTCGCGATGAATAGCCAAACCCACACCCCTAGACCCCTACGAGAGCGGCAAGCAACCCTACCAATTCTAGAGTTAGGAGACCCGGACTCGACTCCTCGAGTTGGTCTCCCACTGGACCCTAGAACCCGGTTACTTGTGCTCCCCTCCTTGGGTCTATCCTAGTGCGGAAAAGTAAATAATATACAAACGGTGACATCTTCCGCAACCTGGAAGTGCCCCAATAAAAGAATATTACATACTAGTTTTTACATGAATGAAAATGAAAAACACTCATCTCACATAAAAACCCCCGGCTATTCAAACACGACGATCCAATATAACATATCCAGCAACACATAACATCACATGTCATCAACGTAAGTAAATATGCGCATCCCAATTGTCGTTGACATATAGCAACGAAACCGGCGATATCACATATTACACTTACGGTCACAGAAAAGAAAGTGTAAAACTACAACAGTTGGAATCCGCAACCACCTCAGACATCGCATGCCTGACCAAATGAATTCTTTAGACATCGCATGCCTAACAATTATAAACCCCGCATTTTAGTCTCAAAATCGAAAACACTTTTCTATACCAAGTCGGGCAATTCAACAGGATTCCCGACATCCTGATTGAATGCTCGTCGCAAACTTCAGTAGACGGCTGCACCCCCGATACCGTCGACGAAGTGCACCAAGGCGGAACACCGCTGCCGCGAGCACCCGAACGGATGCTTTCGGCGACGGGGTTCTCCTACAGTCACTTGGTCGGGGCTATGGAGTGAGGCTGTCTATTAAGTTTACCCGGCGAGTATCCGCGTACGCTACGTGATTACGACGGACTTTTGATCACATCAAAATTCCGTAGCAACCGATCAAGTGAGACTAAACTGCTATGTTTATAATATTCATTCAGTTATCTCATAACTACTTGTGAATTCCAATTATTGTATCCCATTCCGAATAAGATAGAAAATGTTAAACTTTCCGATCGAATAATCGAACACCCAAGTTTTCCCGAAACAGCTCATCACATGAAATAAGTTTAAAAACATCCAGTTCATGCCTTAGTACCAACGGTCCAGCCGTAGAAGGGTCAAGCCAACGCCTCACATGTGGCACGCCGTACTGCCCCAAACCCTAAGGTTCAAAGGGCAGTTCAAGACGGTCACATAATCGAGTTAAGGTTTGTTGTCTTCTAGAGGGACCATCGCGTTACTTGCACTACTTAGAACGTCGTTAAACTACGGAAAAATCCAACATTTGGAAATTTCCCGACATGGGAAAAGTTGGGTATTTATATCCGGTCGAACTTTTTAACATATCCAAAAAATTATCCGGAAAGCCACACAGACAAAATTTGATAATCCGATCGAACATACGAATCCCCAAAACAACCCAGAAAATTCAACTCTTGAATAAATATTAAAAATTCCCAGAAAATCCAACACCAGAAAAGAGGAATTACTGTGCAAAAATAGGAAGCTGACGTCATCATACGGCCGCGGAACCGCCGCAGAAGCCAGGCTTCTGCCGCGGTTCCGCCGCACTTTGGTGGATTCATGGGTACGGGCTTCACAGTAATTCTTACAATTCCCTGCTGATTTTTCTTCATATTTTTAATATCGAAAAACTCCAGATTTCGGAAAAAGTCCAGAGAGCATGTTTGTGTTAGGGTTTCGGGTTCGTTCGGGTTTTAAACTTCGTCTACGCATCGCCTAAGGCTCTAGTTAGGCTCTAATACCACTGTAGGGTTCCTAGGCACTCTCAAGAGGTCTCACAAGGCATCAACCATGCCAATTTAAAAAATAACGGTGCCGAGAAACCCTAATACGGATCGTTGGCTAGAAGTTTAGGCGAAAGATGCAACTAGTAAACTACTTTACTAAGAGAACGGAAATACAACCTTTGTAGATCCGGTCCTCCACCTCCATAGCTCCGCAATGAAGTCTCCTCGCTGTCCAAATGGAAACCCGGGCTCTAGCGTCGGCTTCATCGGAGAAATGGGCGGGCAAGGTCGTCGGCTTCGTGCCGAAGATGATCTACGTCGAAGCATCACAAGATCAAGCTCCCACTTCAACAAGTCATGAAACTTGTGAAGAAAACACACTCTACTACTTGGCAAGAGGTAGAGGATGAAGAAATAGGAGGTGGGTTCATTTTAGAATTTGATTTCTCACTCATCACCATTGATGAAGTCAAGGTTCTTCATCTTGAAGAAGAAGAAGAAGAAGATGATAATGATATCATAGAATAAAAAGATTAACTTGAAAAGATAATCCCATTCATTCTTATCATAATAGTTACCATGGTTAAGTGTAGAGAATGAACCAAGGTTAAGTGAAGTGGTTAGGGTTAAGCATGAGACAAAATGGTCACATAGTCAAAGCTTCATGAAACTTCAACTAGCATCCAAAGAAAGCCACCATTCATTTATTTTGCAAAATAAATAAACAAAATAAATAAATGATTAAGCAAAAGAAAACCCTAACCATTACACAACCATGGTTTAATCTTTTACACAAACCCTTGTGAGCATGTATCATCAAACATGATACAAAAAGGTGCACAAAAATATATCACATATACAATGTGCATCAAGTGAGAAAATCCTATTAAAGTGAACCAATACTAGTTAATGCAAAGTAATATATCAAATATATAATTATACATTAAATCATTAAATCAACAATTGATTCAATGATCCGGTCATGTCGCACATAACCAACTAGTATCAATAGTAACAACTTATCGAATCAACACTTGATCCGATAACCCGGCTATATCGCATATAACCGATCAATGTCACAAATCGCGAGAATCGAATACAGTATCACATACTGGTATTATTCTCGGTCCCGCACACATCTCATATGTGCTCCTATTTTGTTTCGCTTGAGCCAGGAAACCTCTGTGTAGGACTCTAAAGACTCGTCAATACGCCGGCAGTAGATGATGATCATATCAAGCACCCACAAGCCGCAAGCGGTTTGCTAAACGTAACGGCCACCCGGGTATTGAGCGATCAGAAGATCGACGAGCAAGCCCGCTCATACTCCTGTGAATCCAACCAGTAACACTTACCGTACAGTCCGGTCTGATCGTCTGATATGTCGCATATCTCACCTAGGGGTGGTAAACGTCAGACCCCAATAGCTCGATAAGTCGTGTCGATATGAGGTCTATAACAGTTCGAGAAACTACTGGTAACACTTACCAGTATATCTCATCAACCTTGGCCAGGGATTTCCGGTTATAGCCAATCGAACACAGCGCAACATCAACTCCCTATACCGGGAGAGACGAATCCCCTCCTATCGCTCATTGCCTCCATATGACTCGGGACTGTACCCAAAAACCACCGTTTTGCACGCCCTCTTGGACGTGGTAAGGTGGAAATCAAAGCACAGTGGGAATCACACAAGACTCTATGACGATCTCGGGTCAACAGACTACTCTGTACCAGTGTCACCAGAGAACCGCCATCTGACGTATGGTATAATACCATCTGGGAGTTCTCGGCGAGTCCGTCCAGTGTACCCAGTCTCCACTGAGCACCCGTATATCATCTCTGATGTCAAACACCAATGGATATGGGATCGTCCATCGCCCATCTGTATGGGTCGAGAAGGTATACGCTAGTCTACTCTGGTATATCGATGCCCCGTCTCGATACACCCACGACTAGGGACTGTGAAGGATGTACTTATGGACTACTCTGTTCCCACTAGTATGATCCGCATCATAGTCCAAGTAGTCAAGTACACATCCTAAGGGCTTTACCAACATGTAACAGAGAGACAAACAGAATACACGTTAAGGTAAAGATTAACCAGATAGCATACTATCATGTCGAGCGAGAAAGTCCTCCCTATATATGTCCCAGCATCCACTACAATATACATCCAATGTAAAGTAATGGCCTCTAGGGCATACATATAACTAACAAGAAAACCCTAAGGAGCCCCCATGGGAAGAACTTAGTTCTTCGTAGGAATTAAATTCCTTTTAAAAAGGGGAATTAAATTCCCAGAAACATTTTTTCGGGATGGAATTAAATTCCATGGATTTGAACCGCCACCATCATCTCCCTAAAGATCATATGAACCCTAAGAGAGCTACTGTTCGAAGATTAAATGGTTTTCTATTTTTGTTGATGAACTTGAATAAAAAATGGGTTCGTGTTAGAAGGCGTGAAACCCTTGGTGTGGATTTAAAATCCTGAGAGTTTTTGAAAAATATATATGAGGGTTCCTCGATCGTTCAAAGATCACTATCTGAAGAGATGGGTTTTCCCTGAACAGAGTTAAACTCTGAAGATTGTGGAGCAGAGAACTAAGCTCTGGAGAAGGAGAATTAAATTCTCAGAAAAAAGTTTGCAAGGAAAAAGATGAAGCAAAGTGGAGGCTCTTCTGAAAGGACATGGGCATTTATAGGATGGGATGGAAAACGTTTCATCTACCCTACTCCCAAGGCAGATCCGACGGTCACAAAAGTGACAGCGTTGCACTCACGTGCAGACACGTGAGAACAACGCTGTGGGGGCGTTTGTTCCCTGATTAAAAATCAGGAAAAAGCTTCAGAAGAGCCATCACGTGCTCACACGTGACCAGTGGTCACGTGTTGGCACGTGATGGTTAAGCAGCGGCCAGAGAACAGAGCGCAGAAGAAGAGAAGCTCATTACAGGGGTCACGTGCTTACACGCGACCAAGGGTCACGTGCTTACACGTGACCAGGGGTCACGTGGTCACACGTGACCGGCTTTAAAAGCCTTATTCTTTAACAGAATTAAATTCTGATGAGAGATCATTCAAATCTTTCCAAAATGGAGAAGAATTATCTGAAACCGTTGGATCAAGAATCTGAAGGTGATTAAAAATCACCAATTTATAGAAAAATCTTGGACAAGGAAAGATTTCCCCCTAAATCTAACCGAAATAACAAAGAGATATCTTTGGATTTAAGATCCAATGGTGAATAAAATTCACCTAATAATCTAAAAGCCCAGATTAATGATGGAAAATAAATCAAATCTCTCAATAAACAAATCAAATCTTTCAATGAAAGATTTGCTAAACAGATTGATTCTTTTCCTTCTCCTATAAATAGGAGCCAAAGGAGAGAGTTTTACATATATATAGAGAAGGAGAAAAACAGAGAGAGAGAGATATAGAGCCTTGGAATCTTGAAAATTCAGAAAGAAGAATTTGATTCTCTGCAAAAGAAAAACCCTAGGTAAGAAAAGAGAGGCTTCAAAGAGAATTTAATTCTCAAAAAATTCTAACTCTTATATAAAGAAAAGAACTTAGTTCTTTCTCTGGTTGAAGATCTGCAAAGTGCACATCTCCCCATAAACTGAGAATTTAATTCTCATTGGGTTGAGATCCTGCCATGCAGATTTAAAACATAGAGGAAGAATTGAGTTTTAAGAATTTAATTCTCACATAATTATAGGAATTTAATTCCTTTGAGATGAAATTAGAGTTTAACCCTATATTATAGGAATTTAATTCCTTCAGAGTGGACAGAACTAGGGTTTAACCCTAATTGAGAACTTAATTCTCTCAAACTCACAGGAATTTAATTCCCTTAAAAAAAATTAGGGTTTCACCCTATGCCAAAATTTAATTCTTTACATATATGGGGAATTTAATTCATACAGAAAAGAAATTAGGGTTTAACCCTATCTAAGAATATAATTCTTCAGAAGAAAATAGGAATTTAATTCCTCTAAAGTTTATCGCTAGGGTTTAACCCTATGAAGAATTTAATTCTTAAAAGATGAACAGATCTTTAAAACATGCAAAGAACCAGAATCACGTGCTACCACGTGACCCCTGTAAAGATCCACAGAAAAGAACTTTGAGGCAACGCCTCACGTGCTCCACGTGACCCCTGAAGGATACAAAGAAAAAGCAAACAGAAGCTATGGGCGCCCTCACGTGCTACCACGTGACCCCTTGGCAAAATCTTTAACAGTTAAAAACCCACATTCCCATCACGTGACAGCACGTGATTATAGAAAGTATTCAATACTTTTGGTAGAATAAAATAAGGGGAATCAGGGCGCTCTCACGTGTCCACACGTGACCTCTTTCTCCTTAGTGTTTAACACTAATTTGAAGACTTTGTTCCCAGTGTTTAACACTGATTTTCTTAGTGTTTAACACTAATTTGAAAACTCTATTTGCAGTGTTTAACACTGATTTTCTTAGTGTTTAACACTAATTTGAAAACTTTGTTCCCAGTGTTTAACACTGATTTTCTTAGTGTTTAACACTAATTTGAAAACTCTATTTGCAGTGTTTAACACTGATTTTCTTAGTGTTTAACACTAATTTGAAAACTTTGTTCCCAGTGTTTAACACTGATTTTCTTAGTGTTTAATACTAATTTGAAATCTCTGTTCCCAGTGTTTAACACTGATTTGCTTTAGTGTTTAACACTAATTTGAAATCTCTGTTTTCAGTGTTTAACACTGATTTGCTTTAGTGTTTAACACTAATTTGAAAGCCCTGTTGCTAGTGTTTAACACTGATTATCTTTTAGTGTTTAACACTAACTGGCTAATCTTATTCCCAGTGTTCAACACTGTTGGTCTTTAGCGTTTAACACTAGCTTTAGCCCAATTGGCTAAGTTTCTAGAGGCAAAGCCTCTCCTTCAATGAACCAACAGAGGGCCAATATTCTAAACATGATTGGACTTAGCCCAAGCTGGTCATAAGTCCTCAATTCAAACTTAACTGGGCTAATGGGCTCATAATATAATTAATTGGTCTTAGTTCCAAATTGGGCCAAAGATTATTTAATCTACCTTGGTTCAAGAGTACATCTCTTCACTCCTTTGATACTTGGCGTTGTAATTCCTCAACGTCTTCAAAGAGGTGACGGGTCTCGATGACCACACATTGATACGGACTGTGGGGTCCTTAAACTCATGGACTATGATGTCCTTAACCTTGACCGTGATGTCTTAAAACTAATGCCGGACTGTGGAGTTCTTAAATCCACGGACTATGATGTCTTTAACCTTGACCGGGATGTCTTAAAACTAACAATGGACTATGATGTCCTTAACCTTGACCGAGATGTCTTAAAACTAACAACGGACTATGATGTCCTTAACCTTGACCGTGACGTCTTAAAACTAATGCCGGACTGTGGAGTCCTTAAATCTACGGACTATGATGTCCTTAACCTTGACCGCAACGTCTTAAAACTAACATTGGACCGCAATGTCCTTAAACTACCTATCGACCGCAATGTCACTAAACTAAACAACAGGGCTCCCTTAATTGCTCTCTTGTCGGATCTAAACGATCCCGTTAAGTTGATCTTAGTCTAAAAACTAGACTGACGTATCCTTAACAAAAGTTTAAGTTGATCTGAGTCTCAAATGAAGCTAACGTATCCTTAAACCTAAACCCCCAAACCTAAATCTAAGATAATACGGATTTGGACTAGTCTACGCCCTACGGGCGACGACATAACTCAGTCTCCGTATACAATCCACGGGCAACCAAACATAAAACAAACACACACGACATGAAGTGAAATTCTTGAGAAAGAGAAAGTTGTTACAGCGATGCGATAGCGTAATTAACTGCAGGGGCTTGTGCCTGCAGGGAAGAGCGTCCCCACAATCAAAAACCCCTCAAGCGAGGAGGAATCTGACGAAGTCTGCTACATCGGACGCATCCGTTTAAACCTTCGATACACGGTGCCATAAATCAACTTGGCATCTTTGGAGAGGTAGACGGATAGCAACAATTATCATCTGCCCCGAATCTCATGCAAGATGTCCGTCGCGCCGTCTTTCGGAGGGGAACAAGACTTCCTCAACAAGCTAGGACGTTGAGAAGAAATTTCCAGAGAGTAACCGACCCCGAAGCCCCTGAATCGGCCGCGGATCCGCAGCGACTCGGCCTGACTTGGCCGCGGTTCCGCAACCGATTGGTGGCTTCATTGATTGAAACTTCAGGTGTTTTCTTCTGTTGATCTCTGGGTCTTTATATGATATATGGAATCTTATTATCTCTTCTGAATTTCTGCCAGTATTTGATTCTTTGACTTTCCTGTATTTTATCGGCAGATTCATGATTCCCGATATCACCTGAGTTAACTTTGCACAAGATCTCAATGAAGAATGTGAGATACAAAATATTATGCATAAAAATATTAAACATATAATTTCCTTCATAATGTTGATTATAATGTATAACACATGGTAAATGATATTTTGTGGATGAACTTCTAATATTTGTTATATTTATATCAAATACCTTTAGATGATTAAGAAAAGTAAGGAAATTGTCATGTTAAAAATGCACTATTTTCGACTGAACACCGTTTTCTTTATGATCTTTGTCAAGATCTTGTTGAAAGCCTCAGCTAGACCGTTAGCTCGGGGATTATAGACCAAAGAGTATCTCCAATCTATTTTATGCTGCTGTGCGAAGCGGCTGATCTTATGGCTTCTGTAGGCCGGCCTATTATCCGAGATGATCCGTCGCGGAGTGCCGAACCGGTAGATGACATGTGTCTTGAAGAAATGGAGGATGTTCTCCGTCTTCACCTCTCTTAGCGGTATTGCTTCTGCCCACTTGGAGAAGTAATCGGTCGTTGCCAATATGAACTGATGTCCCTTGGATGATACCGGTTCGATATGCCCAATTATATCGGTTCCCCACATTTAGAATGGCCAGCTAGCCAGTATTGGGTGTAACAAATTCGGATGCTGGTGGATGAAGTCCCCATGAATTAGGCATGAGTGACACTGCTTCGTATATTCAAGGCAGTCCTGAATCATCGTGGGCCAATAGTAACCCATTCTCTTGATCTTCAGCTTCATTTTTGGCCCGGCTTGATGGGAACCACAGAGTCTGTCGTGAGTTTCTTGGATGACTCTCCTTTCTTCTTCTAGTCCCAGACATCTTAGCCACAAACAATCGAATGATCTCTTATATAGAGTATCATTGATGAAGGCGAAAGACAGAGCTCGCTTTATGAGCTGATGTCTCGAAGATGCGTTTTCGGGTGTTTGATGGGATTTGAAGTAGTCTATGAAGACTTCTCTCCAATCCTTAGCCTTTTCTTCGTCCTCTATTTGGAAGGCCGCTTGTTTGGTCGCTTCCTTTCTTTCAGATATCTTCGGAGATATCTCTGCCGGTGCGAGAATCCGGCGGCTTTGCACAATGATCCTTACGTCATCGAGGTTTTCGTCGGCCAGTTATTTAGCGATATTGGGTAATGCATCTGCCTTGCTATTTTCCGTCCGCGGTATGCTTTCCAGGACATAAGAGAGGATTTGAGTCAGTAATTGCTGCACTCTTTTGCCATATTTTACCAGCTCTGGCTTACACGTCTGATAGTCGCCATTTACTTGGCTAACGACCAGCTGAGAGTCTCCATATATGAGGAGATTTTCAATTCCCATGTCGACAGCAATCTCAAGACCCGCTATCAAAGCTTCATATTCCGCTTCGTTGTTTGTTCTTGGCTCCGTTAAGGAAAGGGCAAAACACATTATCCCTCCTTGTGGAGTCACAAAGATAAGGCTTACTCCGGCTTTGATTATGGGGGTGCTTTGCTTCCGCCTCTTCATAGACGATGCCCCATCGAAGTAGAGTTCCCATCGGGTATCACTCTCTTCTTTCTCCCCGTCAATTGAGTCAAACGCGTGTTCATCCAGCAACTCGCAGTTTAAGGGAGAATTAGATAGTATCGGATGCTCAGCGAGAAAGTCAGCGATGGCATGGCCTTTTATTGCCTTGAGGGGTCGATATACTATCGAGAATTCCATCAAGAGGAGGGCCCATTTGGCAAGCCTTCCCGTTAGTATGGCTCTTGACATAAAATATTTGAGAGGATCCACCTTTGATATGAGATGGACCTCATGTGCCAAGGCGTAATGTCGAAGCTTCGTTACCGTGAAGATCAGTACCAGGCAATGCTTTTCGATGGGGAGTAATTGTTTTCTGCCCCCAAGAGAACTCCACTCAAGTAGTAGAGAGCTCTCTTCTTCCCCTGATCGTTCTCTTGTGCTTATAGAGCGCCTAAAGAACCTTCAAGGGCCGTTGTGTATAAGATGATGGGCTTTCCCTTAACTGGAGCGGTCAGTATCGGCGAGTTCTGCAGATATTGCTTGATTTCGTCCAGTGCACTTTGGAATTTACGATCCCAAACGAACGGGGTCCCTTTCTTCATTAGATGACTGTAGGGCGGCATTTGTCGGAGAGGTTAGCTATGAACCACCGGATATACGCGAGGTTTTCTTGGAGAGACCGCAATTGCTTGAGAGTTCTTGGAGAAGGCATTTCCATAATACTCTTGATCTTTGACAGGTCTATTTCGATGCCCCGGTGTCATACGATGAATTATAGGAATTTGCCTGAGTAAACTCCAAATGCGCATTTCAGAGGGTTCATCTTCAGGTTGTACTTCCGAAGGCGCTGGAACACTATCTTCAGATGCTCCCAGTGCTTCTTGTACGATTTGCTTTTCACCATGAGGTCGTCAATATAACATTCAACAATCTCGTGTATGAGGTCATTAAAGATCTTTGGCATGGTCCTCTGGTAGGTGGCGCCAGCGTTCATTAGACCGAAAGGCGTCACTTTATAGCAAAATATGCCCAGCGGAGTCCGGAAAGCAGTGCGCTTTTGGTCTTCAGGATGCATCTTTATTTGATTATACCCCGAAGATCCATCCATGAAGGAGAAGACTTCATGGGTGGATGTGTTATCGATCATCAACTAGATAACAGGCACTGGGAAGTCGTCCTTCGGATAAGCTTTGTTGAGATCCCGAAAATCTACGCAGATGCGTACTGTCTCATTTTTCTTTATTACCGGAACGATATTGGCGATCCAGTCAGGGTATTGAACTTCTTGGATGAAGCCGGAGTCGATTAGATTCTTGACTTCGGTATTGATACTCATCTCAAGCTCAAGCAGCATTCTTCTTGGTGCTTGCTTGACTGGCTTGACGTCCGGTGATATTGCTAGTTTATGCACGGCTATTTTTGGATCTAGTTTCGGCATCTCGGAATAGTTCCACGCGAAGCAGTCTTTATACTGCACAAGCACATCTTTTAATGTAGCCATCTTCTCTTCAGACAATATCTCACTGACGAACGTTGGCCTTGGCTCGTTTGCCGTCCCCAAGTCGATTTTTCTCAGGTTGTCTGCTATGGTGTATATCCCATCTTCCAGCTCTTTTGGCACTGGTGGAAATTCTGTGAACACCTCGTTCTCATCTTCATTTGCGAAGCACTCGGAGAGGTCGTCCATATTCTCGTGCTCTCCCTCCTTTGAGAATGTTATCATATGGCAGGTACGAGCTCGTTTCCAAGCTCGATGCTGATCTAGACTTTCCCTCACAGTGTAGGTTACTCTCGCCTCATGATTTTATGGCGGTGCTACCCTCCAACTGTCGGATAGAGCAAACCTGCCTTGCTGATACTGATTTTAAACCCAGTCTTTGAAAGTGAAGCAGTCTTCAAGAGGATGTCCTTTTGCTTAGTGATAGGAGCAATAAGCCGGGTATTGGACCTCGTTCATCTGTTCGGGGTATCAAGACTCCGGGAGCGTCATCATTTGATACTTCATGACAAGTTTGAATATCTTCCTTGTCTTTTCTTGAGGGAAAGAGTACTCCCGACCCTCTTTTTCATAAAAGACGGGTTTCAGCCGACTTTTTCTCACTCGCGTGGCTTCTTGGATCCGTTCGCTGTCTTTGAATGCCGTCCCCATTCTTGATCTTTTCGTTGCTTCTTCGTCGGACTTTTTCCTTGCCACGAGAGCGCACAACAGGCCGAGGGTGAAGGGCATCATTGTTTTCTCTTTCCGTAGACTGCTAAATGAGACGCTGCGTCCTGGCTTTCTCGTAAATGGCCATTTCGCGGCTGTGGTCATCCCGAACCTTTTGACCGGCTTCTCTCATTAGCTTGTCAATTTGTTCTTCGAATAACGGACTTGGTATTCTTACGGCGGGATCTCCATGGGCTGCAGAGATTTCTTCAATATTGCGGTGGGAGAATTTTGTCTGACCCTTCGCAATAGTTTGAAGCTGTTCCTGGTTGGAACAACAACATTCACCAATGGGATTGAAACAGGACCATACGGAGAACTGCCCCCAGCTCATTTTGTATGATGCCGATATCAACGTCGACCGTTTCTTACGGTCGGGATTTGATTAGCCTTAGGATTTTGCCGAGCCTGCCCCCTATTTTCTTTGAGAGCTTGAATATTCTGCCCCCTGCGTCGACCTTGGTCCTTGGCAGGTGCCAGTTGTTTGAGGACTGAGTCCGTCGGCAAAACTGCAGCTTGGGGAACCAGCCTGTGGAAGACAGACTTCCACCAGGCTTCCTCCATCGGCGTTGAGGCACCGAGGGTGGAAGGTGGGAGTATCGACCCAAAGAGAAGCCCGTTGATTTCTTGAAGAGCCGGATTGCAGATATTTGAGCTGCAAGTGGCCCATACTTGAATCCACCAAATATGACAGATCCTGAGTTGCTAGGGTGGAAGCAAACACCATTCTTCATAGAGACGAAACGCTGGTTTCAGTATCCCATCACCCAAGGGCAACCACAAACATATATACCGCGATTATTTCATCGCGGAAAAACACGACACACGAAGTGTGGAGTGGAAAGAGGAAAAGGTCCCACCGGGCGTGCCAGAATCTGTTTACCACCGAAAGCCGGGAAAGAAAAACGTCTTGCATGAATTTGGGGACGGATGCTATTTGGATTTATCCATCCACCTCTCCGAAGATACCAAGTTCTTATGGCACCATGTATCGGAGGTTTGGACGGATGCGGCCGTTGTAGCAGATTTTGTCAGATTCCCCCTTGTTGTGAGGGATTTTTGATTGTGGGGACACTCTTCCCTGCAGGCGCAAGCCCCTGCAGTTAATTACGTTACCGCGTAGCGATAACCACTTTCTCCTACTCCAGAAGGTCACTTTGTGTCGTGTGTTTTTGTTTTATTTTTGATTGCCCGTGGATTGTATACGGAGACTAATTTATGTTGTCGCCCGTAGGGCGTGGATTATTCCAAATCTGTATATTCTTAAATTTGGGTTTGGGTTGATTTAAGGATCGTTAATCTCGTTTGGGATTAAAATCAACTTAAATATTTGTTGAGGATACGTTAGTCTAATTTTAGACTAAGATCTACTCAGCAGGATTTTTGGGATCATTCAGACCCAACAAAAGATTATTTGGGTTCTATTTCTTTAGTTTAAGGACGTTACGGTTCATAAATCACCATTTTTGGTATGAGGATTTAGTTTAAGAACGTTGCGGTCCACATCTAGTTTAAGGACATTACGGTCCATTGTAATGTGCTCATGGGTTTGGGAGTGCACCAAAGAGCTATTGGTTGTCGGGACCCTACATCTCTCTGAAGACGTTGAAGAATTACAACGACATGTATCAGAGGTGTGGAGAGATGTACCCTTGAACCGAACTCCACATTGAACGGAGAGATCATGGTGGATCGAACATCATTTTAGATGCCATGTATCAGGAGATCATTAGTCATCTTTGGGACTATGATTGTTTTGGGGAGACCTGAGTATAGGAGGGCTCGGTTGATTGATAGTCAAAAAGTTTTTTTTGGGCCTCAGGAGACTTGGCTAATTTGGGTTAAGGTTGGCCCCTTATAGTGTTAAACACTAATGTATACTCAGTGCTCACGTGCTCCCACATGAGACTCTATGGTAGCGTTAAGCATTGAAAATTGAGATGCTCACGTATGGCACGTGAGGAACCCGAAAGTTGGTGTGGTGCCATTGGGTTCACTTCCCTGTCTATACATATAAGTGTTAAACAATTAAATCTTGTGGTCATCACGTGTGGACACGTGAGGCACCCCAGAGTTGGGCAATGATTCTTTGGTTTTATTCCCTTTTTCTTTTATAAGTGATAAGCACTATTGGGGGTCACATGGGATCACGTGAGGCACCCCAAAATGGGAACTGTCTTTGGATTTATCCCTCTTTTTCTTTTGAAAGTGCTAAGCATTATTAAAGGGTCACGTGGGATCACGTGAGGTACCCCAAAATGGGAACTGTCTTTGGAATTTCCTCCCTTTTTCATATGAGTGTTGAACAACTGTTTGGGGGTCACATGGGAACACGTGAGGCGCCCTAAAACGGGGACTGTCTTTGGGTTTATTCATTTTTCCTTTTATAAGTGCTAAGCAAGTGCTAAGCACTTATTTTAAAGGGTCACGTGGGAACACGTGAGTCGATCTCAGTTGTTTTTTTATGCAGGGTTAAACCCTATTTTTGTCAGAGGAATTAAATTCTTATATCTTTTGGAAGAATTATATTCTTCAAATTTAGTTCTTTCCTCTAAGTTTTGGGACTGCATGACTGAATTTCCCCGGTGAGAATTAAATTCTCAACATGTGGGGAGATCTGCTTCTGCAGACCTCAACCAGACGAACAACTAAGTTCTTTTTTTTGGAAGAGTTAAACTCTTATAATAGTGAAGAGGAGATAAAATGATCTCTAGGTCTTTTTTTTTCTTACCTAGGGTTTCTTTTCTTAAAGGAGAACTCCTCTTCTTCTCTTTTTTTGTTTCTCAAATTTTATGGTGGGTTCTCCTCTCTCTCAGACTTAAAGTCTCGGGTCCTTTATATAGTAGATGCAAGTTTGTTGATTTAGTTAAGGAAATCTCTCGTTGAGAGATCTTAATTGATTTGGGGATTTTATTTACCGTTAGATTTTTGATCCAAGGATTTCTATTTTAAAGAAAATATTTTTCTGTTTTTTAACAAGATTGAGAAAATATTTTTCCATACAGAGCTTATTCTGTAGCTTGGTAATTTTTAATCACCATTGGATTTTTAATCCAACGGTGCTCTGTTTTACATAGCGTAATCTTTCTTGTTCAGAAAGATTGGGGAAATATTTTTCCATACAGAGCTTATTCTGTAGCTTGGTGATTTTTAATCCAACGGTGCTTTGTTTTACAGAGCGTAATCTTTCTTATTTAGAAATATCTAAGGAAATATTTCCCAAATAGGGTTTTGATCCCTTTTATTTAGAATTTAATTCTATCAGCTTGGAAGGTGATTAGAAACCCTCACGTGTAGCACGTGACCCCCCATAGAATTAAACTGGTTTGCTTATATGCAACAGTCCCAGAGAAAAGGCATCACGTGTTGGCACGTGAGCTGATGTTCAGAAATGTCACGTGTGGCACGTGACCCCCACGAAGTTAAGCCCAACAAAGAGCATCACGTGCTGACACGTGAGCTTCTCTGGCCTGTTATTTTTTTAGGAAAGCCCCTATATACTTTGTATATAGATGCTTACGTGTTTGCACGCGGGGCTTAATTTCAGCCTTATTTGTTAAGCACAATACCTATAATCTTTGCTCCAAGGCGCATCACATGTGGGCACGTGATGCTCCATTAGGGGAATTTTTTCCATCTCTTTTTTATTTTATTATTATTAATTTAATTATTATTTTTTTTTATAAGGGAACAATAACGCAGCGCAAACTAATAACATAATCATCAAACGAATGGATAACATAAATGTAGCACAAACAATAAAATAATCATAACGGGAACGGATAATATAAACGTAGCACAAATAATAATATAATCATCACGCGAACGAATAACATAAACGTAGCACAAATAATAACATAATTATCACGTGAACGGATAATATAAACGTAGCACAAACTAATAATAGAATCATAACGTGAACGGATAACAAGTAAAACGAGTATAGCGTAAACGAATAATAAGTAAAGTAAGCATAGCGTAAACGAATAATAGATAGAGTAAGCATAGCGTAAATGAGTATTGTAAATAGATAATCACTTCCGAATAATTTAATCATACTTTAAAATATAACGAAATGTTGTTTAGAAATAGGGAGGCCGTGATATTTTAAAAATAGATATCCTTTTGAAATCCAAGCAGCACATCCTTTGCATTTTTAAAGTATGAACGAATCGTTATTTTTAGAAACGAGTAAAATCTATGTATTTTCATAATCTCCTAATCATGATAACTCGTAAGACTCAGAGAGTCAATAAGAAAAGACCGTATTCGGCTAACCATCACCACCTTATTCAGTATAGAATCTCATCATGTACGATGACAACAAATATTCCATTGAATCAATATCATAAATTCGTCTAGCCCGGAAACAATATAATGCACTCAATAACAGTCAGCACGGAGCTTTAGTCTACATACGAAAACACCCAGTTCAAATATTGTGGACATCTAGTCTATGTACGCACATAACATTGATCATACCATAACATATAAAGCATGACAATTGCTAATAGTGTGTACGTGTTAAATGTGTAAGTGTTCTAGTCTATACGTGTCATGGCAGTTACTAATAATGTGTATGTATAGCATGTGAGCCTGTGTTAGTGCCGCATTGTAATCATTAGTAATTATATAAGTGTCCTAATAATTGTGTTCGCAACATTATTGCAAAGTAAAGGAAACATAGTATTGGTAAACTGAGCATATATGATATGAATTATAATAAATAAAGAAGTGTTCATATTAGTTTTGGTTGTCGGGCGTGCTATACGCCATCTATCCGATTTCCCCCTTATAGATGCTAAACTACTCACAGTAATGCGGCTCGAGCTAATCAAAACCTATGACCGCTTGCCCTTCCTTGTTGACTTGGGAGTCTCCGTAATTGACCCTATAACCAATAATAATCATAAACATGCAAGAAAATTCCATCAATATCGATATAAACTCAAGCAAACTAAACATGGCGTAAAACTCAAGTTAATTAGGCCAAAAAAAGTATCAGACGTCTGAAGAAGACGTCTCATCGAGACAGAGAAGAGGGAGACATCTGAAAAATAATATACATATGTCTGCCTAAAAACACAGAGGAAATCCAGAGAAGGTGCAGACGTATGAAGTTTTGAGCTCAGATGTTTTGCGAACAATATGAAACAATCAAGAGAAAACACAGACGTCTGAAGATCAAGGCTCAGACATCTGAAAAACAATTATAAAACATAACATAGGAGTCGCAGATGTCTGAAGCTAATAGCTCAGACGTCTGAAGAAGAAAAACTGCTGCTCGAAAAACTGGAATTTGTAAAACATTTAAAAAACCAAAACTTTACTAAAAACCACCCTCTACAATCCAAAAAAAGTTGTAATCAATAAGAAAACTTCACTAATACACTACACCTACAACTAACCATTCAAAACTCCATTTGTGCAAAATTTAAACCGTAAAACCATGATTTTAAGTAAACTATATAATTTTCATGGCAAATAAAACTTAAGACTTGGAATCAAAAAGTTTACCTTAGAAGATTTTGAGCAAATGAGAAGATCCAATGCTAAAATGAGGCTACCACGAAGACTTGAGGTGGTTCTCCCTGAAGAGATAAGTTTGGAATTGGGTTTGAGGGAGAGTGAGAGATATAATATTAGGAGTGGAAGGGAGAAAGAGAGAAGAACAAAAAGGAAATGGATGTGGTGATATAGGAATGGTGAGCCTATGCCTCACTTATGCCTTCTACTGCCATGCTTTATTTAGAGAAAAAGAAAGAAGAAAAAAATATTGATGCTAAGTATGCATACCATTTTAATAAAACTCAAAATATCATAACTAAACTTTAAATTTTTTTGAAATGTTACACTCCGCCTCTGAGCTGCTCATTGATCAAAATCCTAAAAAATAAACAAATTCAACTCTAAACAACTCATA
Source organism: Agapanthus africanus (assembly GCA_030015575.1). Taxonomy (NCBI): domain Eukaryota; kingdom Viridiplantae; phylum Streptophyta; class Magnoliopsida; order Asparagales; family Amaryllidaceae; genus Agapanthus; species Agapanthus africanus. The sequence continues at coordinate 662,664,338 of CM057342.1, read as the reverse complement.
TGATTGTCCGGTTCAAATTTAGAATTTTCATGCGCTGTTAGAGTTAAATTTGAGTGTTTTTTTAGGGTTTTTGGTTGCGCTAATAAATATTTGGGGAGCATAGTGTGATACGTATGGAGCAAACCACAGAGGTGTTTTATGTGATTAATCCATTAAAATAAGTAGGGTATCCATCGTATTTTGCAGAAATTAAAAGAGATCGGGAAAAGACAAAAAAAAGTAGTATTGATGGTAATACAAAAGACCGAGACCATGAAAGTACCTACGAAGGTTTAATAGTTTGATTGGTTTTTATTTATCGGCCTCTTTCAGAAATCGAAGCTGTGATCTCTCGCTGTTGAGGAAGAAATTTTACCACATGAACTATGTCCAATTGGTAATGGGTCGTAGGATCCGTCTAATAAAGCTATTCACCTTAAAAATTAATGCGAGGACATAGACATTTGTTTTAAAATTTTCCATTTTGTAGTTAATGCTCTTTTGCATACATAATTTACATTGGAAGATTTTAGATTATCAAGATCAGAATAAGAGAAGTTTAGATCATTGAGAGAGGAAGAGGACTATGAAATGCGAAGAGCATTGTACTTTAGAGGCGAAGAATAGATACCATGCACCCCTCTTTGTGACATGTTTGTATGGGAAAACATTCCAGAATCAAGGTTCTCAAATCCATCCTATATGTAAGCTTTAGTATATACACTCATTTCAAGTTTACTTCACATTTAATGGGACAGAACATATAAACAGTTTTGAGTAAGATCTCAATAAAATTTTAAGAAAGAGTGTAGAAATAAAACGACTAGAACAAACATTTGGTTTTCCTTATTTGGATTCTAAAATACTCATAACTTCCAACATTGTAAACCCTTCTCATGCCCTTGACAAGGTTCTTTATATATTATTTTCCTCCATGTATTTCAAACACGCGCATACATGCTACCATGGTTGATAGAAGCCAAGATTTTATAAAGGTAGGAGAATGCAAATGCATCTGAAAAAACCATGACGGTGTAACATTTCAAAAATTTTAAGGTTTATTTTAGATTTTAAATAATGTTATAATGAGTTTTATTAAAATAATAACATTTATTAAATTGGATTTTCATAATTTGGTGCACACACACACATTTTCAGTTAATAAAACTAATATATACTTTTATACTAGAAGTTTTATTATACCATGGTAACCATATTATAATATTCTCATTTTCTTTAATTTCTCTAAATAATATTTTTAGGGTTTCTTTTACAGGTTGATTAAATATTGGGAGAGGGAGGCATGGGTATGGGGGAGAGAGGGGGGCATGGGTACGGGAAAATAAGGGAAGAGGCATGAGATCACCTTGCCATATGTACATCCATTCATTTCTTTTCTTCATTCGCTCCAAAATTATCTCTCTCACTCTCTCTCAAAATCCCAACCCCAAAACTTAGTTCTTCTCCATCTAAGCCATCTCCTCTCTCAAGTTCATCAACAAGAAGTCATCATCAATCTCTTAGTACGTAGTCCCATTCAACCTTGGATCTCTTATTTTCATTCCATTTCAAAAAGGTAAAAATCCATCTTTTAATAAGTTCTTAATAATTGCCATGAAAACTATATTTTCTATTTAAAAATCATGGTTTTTACAGTTTAAATCTTACACAATCAGAGTTTAAATGGTTACTTGTAGTTGTAGTGTGTTTGTGCAAGTTTTAAACCATAAAAAAACATGATTTTTAAGTAGAAGATATAGTTTTCATGGCAATTATTAAAAACTTATTAAAAGATGGATTTTTACCTTTTTGAAATGGAATAAAAATAAGAGATTCAAGCTTGAATGAGGCTACTAAGAGGTTGATGATGACTTCTAGTTCATAAACTTGAGAGAGGAGATGGCATAGATGGAGAAGAGCTAAGTTTTGGGGTTGAGACTTTGAGAGAGAGTGTGAGAGAGAGAATTAAGAGAATGAAAAAAAGAAGAAGAAATGAATGGGTGTACGGGTATCGCATGGCGATCTCATGCCTCTCCTTTTATTTTCCCATGCCCCCTCTCACTCTCTCTTCTATTCCCATGCCTTCCTCTCCCAATATTTAATCAACCAAGAAGAAAAATTCCAAAAATATTATTTAGATTAATTAAGGAAAATGCGTTGAGCATTGTTCTTGAGAGGCGAAGAAAAGATACCACCCTCTTTGTGACATGTTTGTATGAGAAAATGTTCCGGAATCAAGGTTCTCAAATCATCCTATTTCTTGTTCATGACCATGTCAGATATGTAAGCTTTAGCATATACACTCATTTCAAGTTTACTTCACATTTTACGGGACAAAAAATATAAACAGTTTTACGTAAGATCTTATTACAATTGACAGGTTGTATTTAGATATTTCCATTAATAGGTGGTATTTGAATTTGAATATGCATCATTAACTGTACCATAGAATTAGGAATTTGTTTTTATATCTTTCTTTTTTTAGCAAAACATGTCTACCCAATTATGGGGTTGATTAACTTTACCTATTGTATATATACACATCTACAGAGAATGTAATTAAGAAAATTTCTTACCATTATCAATTTCTTCATGGTATCAAAGCATCGATCCTAAGAGCTCTTTCCCTTCTTAATTTTCCCCCCAAAGCGATCAATTTTTTTTTCTTAATGATCATAATGAGTGATTAGGTTGAAAAGAACACAGAGGAAGTTCTGAATGTTCATTCTCCTTACTTCCTTCATCATTCTGATTCCCTGTCAATTGATTTGGTTTCTCTTCCTCTTAATGGAGATAACTATTCCATTTGGGCTAGATCTATGCAAATGGAATTATGAGCTAAGAATAAGCTCGGTTTTGTCAATGGTACAATCTCCAAGCCTGAAGTTACCTCCACGCAATTTCTTATTTGGGAAAGAATCAGTGATCTAGTATCATGATTGGTGCATTTTAATGCATATTTTTATGACCATATTCATCTTAATTTTACCTATTTTTTGTTGTTCCGTGTATATTTTGTCAAATATTGCAGATTACAAAGATAAAAGGGAAAAGTATGCAAAAGTCTACATGCATTGGATGTAGACTTTATGAAGCAATAAACAGAGCAAGGGTGCAAATTATCAAAAACAGCGAGTGTAACAAGATAACCAAAGCCTAGACAAAGTAACACCAGAAATCCGGGGGCCCACACTTTCCAAATTTCGGCCATGGCCGAAATTTCCATAAATCTGGTCGAATCCGGGGATAAAATTTTAAGGGATTTTTGTATTCTCTCTTATGTTCTGTAACTCATCCTTAGATTTTCCATAGCCCTTATAAATACTTTGTAATCACCATTAGTTTTTCATCTCTCTCTTTTTAGTTTCAAGCTATGGTTTTATTGAGAGATCAAGACAATTTGTAAGTATTTTATTTTAATATGCAGATTTATTATTATTTTGATTTGTTTGCAATTAAGATGAGTAGCTAAATATTTTTTTAGGGTAAGAATTGTTTTTCTATTATGGTTGGATGAGTTAATTTATCTATTTTCTTTTCTTTGTCGTTTCATTGTGAATTTCTTTTGATTAAACATATCATCTTTTTGTTATCACTCTAATAAACTAGATCGCATAATGATAGATTGACGTTCTTGAATAGGTTTAAGGATAGGTGATAACACCGAAAATCTAATTAGTTTAATAATAACGTGACGAACTAGAAAACTAATTACGGAAGGTAAGATAAGATTTTGATCAAGGAAATTCAAACTAATTAATTAGGTTAATTTTAAGCCGATAATAAGATAGTTTGTAGATTGACAACCTACAAAGCGTTTAATAGAAAGGTCAAACTAGGTTATTTATAATTAATTAGAAATATTTGGTTTTAATTGTTTTCTACATGATTATATATAATTGATAGGCCAGACCTAATCGTATGAATTATTCTTACATAAGTTGTTTGATATTTCATTGCCATATTATTTTTCCCTATGCTTTTATGTAATTAATAGATTATTAATTAAAACTACGAAATAGAAAAGAAGTAGAATCATATAAACCAACCATAATAGTCAAAGTAATTCGACATCCTAGGATCTCTTTATTATTCAAAACCCTAGATCATTCTATTTATTTGAATCTTATATTTTAAAATTTGCAATTTAATTTCTTTCATGCACTTTTATTTTATGCACTTTACTTTAGTTTTATTAAATAAATCAACCATTTTTAATATAACTTATTTTAATATTAATTAGAATTCTCAACGCCTCTCGGTGGTACGATCCGTAAGTACTACAATGGATTTACTGTGCACTTGCGGTAAATTTGAGAGACTATAAAATTTTTATCAAGTTTTTGGCATCGTTGCCGGGAAGGCTGGTAGCTATTCTAGTTAATTTTAATTCAAGTTATTTTATTTTTTTTTTGTTTTATTTTATACTGCATATTTTTGCTTTTATTTCAGGAAACCAGGAGCGGACTTGAGAACTTTGGAGCGTGCAAAGGAGAACAAACAAAATATTTCGGCTAGATTCAGCCATTGGCCATATATGAGTTTTGGCCGAATTGTTGAGGAGTTAGCAGTCCAGATTTCTTTCTCTCTGACCAAAATTTCAACCCCTGTTCGGCTCCAGTCTCTTTTTATCAATGAAGTGTCAGGAGTGCCATAGAAACGAAGCAAATCCATAGTACTTCCAACCCTCGGTCTACAGCGAATCATGTTTCCAACAGCTTTGGTTCAGGATCTTGGCTATGTCTCGTCCACAGACAGATCTTAGATCTAGCTTGTTGGTAGTAAGGTTTTTCTAGTTTCCTGTTAGTTTTATTTTTCTTGCTGTAATTTATTTCTGCATTTACTTTTCCGCATTTTAATATTAAAAGAATATAATTTTTTTATCTTTTGTGGTGTATTCATGGTTGGGGTCAAGACTAAAATCACAGATTAATTTGTCTAGATTTCTTAGATACGATGGGTGATATGATACCCGCTGCACCCACGCTACAGGATAGATGCTATCCTGTACGTATTTCTCTACCCTCTTGCATAATCCTACCACTTTTCACCGATGATTATGAAATTAAACCTGCTTTCATTAATTCACTTTCCAAATTCCACGGTCTTGAATCAAAAGATGCCTACGTCTTTATTAAGGAATTTGGGGACTTGTGTCAAATGTTTAGGTCAAAGCAGTTGGATACAGATGCTGTAAAACTTAGAATCATACCATTCGCCCTAACTATAAAGCTAAACATTAGCTTTACAGTGTACCGACCAACACTATTCGCACTTGGGAGGAATTTACTAAAACTTTCCTAAAAAAATTCTACAATCATTTTAAAACTGCTAAATTCAGAAATGAAATTAGAACTTTTACTCAAAAATCAGGGGAATATTTTTGGAAATATTTTGAACGTTTTAAAGATCTTCTAATTAAATGCCCACACCATTGTTTACCGCCAAAAAATGGAGACGAACTAGGTTAGAACGTCTTGCCTGAATTTGGGGGTAGATGCTATTTGGAATATATCCATTGTCATGCCCCGCTTTCCAGAAGACGGAAATAGGCATGTGATAAGCCCACGATATATTTGTTCCGAGAAGGTCATTTCTCAGAGTAAATACGCTAAGCGTAAAATAAGCAATATAAAATGACAAGAAATTAACTTAAAATTTAAACTTCAAAAATTTTATTTACATTCAAATTTGATATATTTACAATACATGAGTTCAACTGAAAAGGAAATACAAGAACAGAAATGTCTAAACATGTGGCGTATATAAACTGAAAGAAAAGATGAGTTAAACTAACCTTGAGTAGTGATCTGGTCGTAATCCCCTACAGCCTCTTTTATCTCCTCAGTCTCTAGACCACCTGACGAACATCCTAAAGAAGAAAGAGAAGGGTGGATGCCCGTCAGCGAACTTTCGCTCGGTAAGTTCCCAAGGAAAGGTGTGAAGTATAAATGTATAATGACAAGTTGGAAAATGGATATCATTAAACAATGGAGTATGAGATATGGTGTTTAAACATGTCATTTAATATAAGCATGGCAATTCTATGTAACATGCAGTTCTATTGGCAAGGTATCTTGAGTATGACATCATGTTTATAAGTATGGTAATGTAACATGAGCATAGTATAACATGGCCGTGTAGTGTAGTTATAGTGAACATGAAGTTCTACTCTGCGGTTACCGGCATAGCGCTGCTCTTTGGGGCGAAGGTTATGCTTAGTGTCCATTAGACTATGAAGAACTACTGGTACCGGACTATGAGAAGAGTTTAAACAAGTTATCGTTAAGATTTGCATGTAAGTGTCCTAAAAGGTCTCTACAAGGGTAAATTAATCTAACTTAAGTTAAAGGGTGAATGTCAACCAATCTCAAGAGTGTTCTCGTATCCAATAGCCTATATCCAGGGGTAAGAAACCATGGGCCCGAATCAAGTGTTAATAACGGGACTTCAACCTAGTGTTGAAGTATTCCAAACTCAACATCCTATAATCCAGGAGCAAGAAAATACGGGCCCTCATGATAAATTTCTTGTGTTAGTAGATATGGATTTATGATCCAGGGGACTCCTGAGATTTCGTTGGATTCACACTTGAACTACCCCAACACCCAATGTATTCTAGATTATAGTTAAAATTACTAGTCTTGTTCGAATCCATGAATACATCAAGCTGCAAGATTGAGTTCATGTCAAGATCAAGTATTCGTGTCAAGTGTTCATGTATTCGTGTCAAGTGTTCATGTATTCATGTCAAGTTGTATTTATGGTTCGAGTCACGTTTGTTCAAGAATAGACATTGGGTTCAGGTATTCATGTTAAGTTCAAGTGTCAAGTTCAGGTTCATGTTTAATTTCTAGTTCGAGTTCGAGTTTAAATTCACATCTGAGTCATGTTCGAGTTTGTATTCGAGTTATAGTCATTTCTTATTACTAGATTTAAATCTTTTGAACATTTTTAATCTTGTAAATTCTTAAGTTCAGGAATAATCGGACAACTGCTGCATATGGACAGCATGATTTGTGTCTTTTTCCAAGACAATTGCACTTGATGACTCCGTTAATTTGCAGTGTTGTCTAACATGAGTAGGTAAGCACTCACTTTCTCCGGCTTCCTGGGGCTCAAGAGAAATGATATCGTTTAAACCTATATTAATCTAGTATCCTTAAAGATTTATTCTTGTTTGTTTATTATGTATTTACATTGTTTGCATTTGTTTTTTGTAAAATGTTTTAATATTTTTAAAAAATAAACCTCGAGGGTGATTTATAATATTAAGAGGTTTATAAAAATGTATTTTAGTTTTAATATTATTTTAGCGATGAAACCTAATTTTTAAAAGTTTATGGTATTTTTATGAAAACTATACTTTTAGAGACTTGATGGTATTTTATTAAAATTTAATCTTTCATTTCAAAATATAATTTTCACAATTTGTTTTTTTTTTATTGAAAATAAGAATTTATAATTTTATATAATTTTCCAAAGTTTAATTTCTTTAAGAAAAATTGTATTCTTTAAAAATTGTATTCTTATTACTTTCGTGACCGAATTCTCCGCGAGGAGTTCTGAGTCTCGCTCTACTATCCCAAAAACATGCGATAATTCTCACCATCTACAAACGGGTCCCCTAACGAGAGTTGTAGAGACGTAATAGCAAAAGGTGTAAAAGTATTGATAAAAACATTTTTTGTAAAAGCAATGGTATTTTATTGTAAAACGTATTCTTTAATTTAAACATACATCTAAAATATCTTTCTATGAAACCATAGTGTATATGGTAGGGTGGCTCGTTACCTCGTGAATTTCTATAGGTATATATTCTAGTTATCGGTAAAAGGGTACTTTTAAAGTTCACAGTATTTATATGAAATTGTTCGATATATGTGATTATTTCACATGAAATTTCAATTACATGAAAAGGTAAGTGATGTAGATAACATGTTAAGGTGATATTAGAAATTTAGAGTGAAATATTAATATAGCAAAGTGTTCATACCAGAATATTGTATTTAATACCGCCCATTCTTCTGCTCGTTTGTTTATAGGCAGGTGCTTTTGATCCGTGTTTGCTACATATTTACAGGTTACAGGTTCCTAGTCCAAAATAACACAAATCATACAAAATCTCCATAGTTGTGCCAAAATCCAGAACATTTATCACAAATAGATAAAAGCCGGGTTCCGGTCATCCGCATCCGTCCAGTGCCGCTTACCAGTTCAAGAGACAAGACAAAAAAATAGTGGTCATTCGTGTCTCGGATAAGCACAGAGCATGAGAGGGGCAGCACAAGATTCAATGGGTGCGCGGAGCTCGAGGGAGATAAAGGTCAAATGAATTAAAAGTGAAGCCATTTTGGATTGTTGCAAATCTGAAGAAATATTGGAAGAAATTTGCAATTTGGGACATGTAGAACAACAGAAGATAGCAACACAAGAAACCTCACAAAAAATGACATCTCAATTCCCCCAAACAACCGCGGAACCGCGACCAATGTGGCATTTACGCGGCCGAGTTGACTCAGTGTGGTATCGTATTTGGGGGGTAAATTGGTAACTTCATTTCGGCTCAGAATATGGGTCTAGGGTTTCAGTACTCTGCCTATAAATACTCAAGTTTTGTGCCCAAGTGAGGATGCTTCTTTCTTTGTTAGATTTTAGTGTAGGTTAGCTTGTATCTTCTTCTTCCTCTTCATCTTTCCTCCATTAAAGTGTAGTGAGAGCTCTTGAGTGGAAGATCAATGAAGATGAGGATTTTTATTATCTTGTATCTTTTAATTCTTGTATTGTAATTTCAATTCTCAGTGTAATTTTATTTCTTTTTGTTAAGTAGTTGTTGTTATTTCTTTTCTTGTTTTCTTTTTCTTTTCTTGTTTTCTGTATTATTTTCAAGCCATGATACTCGACGGAGTCCCTTGCTAAGATGAGGGCCCAAGTAGTTAGCTTGCTACCATTTTGTAAAACTGTATTTTCTTCTTTCTTTTCTTCCTTGTTGCTTTGTTTTTATTTTCATTTCAATGTGTAAATAATTTCCATACTTGTTAGGGGCTAAGGAAGGTTAGTATGAGAGACGGAAAAATCCCTTGTGCTTCTTTCCGCCAAACATCCTAAAACGAACCTAGACTAAACAAACGCAACCCCCTCACTTAGGCGCGCTATACGTGACATACATCCGCGACCTAAGTCGAGAAGTCCTTTGGGCGCACTACAACGTGACATGTAGTTGTGACTTAATTGGGTTGCGGGTGTTTGGACTAGGGTTGGAAATAAGCGCACGTAGCGGAAGGACAAGGGGCACTAGGAATGGATTTAGCGTTGGAAAGTTTGCTTAAACTCGCAAATCTCATTCCTATGTCCTCCTAATCCCTGCTACTTTCTATTATCCTAACTTCATTTTAAGATTGGCAAAAGAAAAGCACAAGACTAATTCTAACTCTACTAACCAATCTTAACCCTAACAAGCTTACTTGAGCATACATGCAAACACTTAGGATAGAATTGAACATAACACATATACATTTTTTATTGACTCTTCTAAGATAAGAACGAACATACTATCATCTCTATGTGGATCGACCGGTACTCAACCGACTAGCTGCAAAGTGACACCGTCTTGATTGCGGTAAGTATAGAACTGTGTAGAACGCATATCATAAAACGCATCGCGTTTCTACTATCAATCAAATGGCGCCGTTGCCGGGGAGACGGTAACGTATTTTCTTTCTTTTAATTCGAGTTAATATTTTTTTTTGTGTATATATATATAAAATGTATATAAAAATAAATAAATATAACAAAAACCCTCTTTGTTATTTTTGATATTTTTTGTGTGCAAGTGTGCAGGCTATCTGGAGCAAATACAATAATCATTTAAGAAATCATATCATTTTATTTTGGATTAGAGAATAAATGGAGTTCAATGACCAAAGACGAAGCCCTAACTCCATAGTTTGACCGCGGAACCACGGTCAAAACTTGGATTTCCCGGCAGTTCCGCGGTTAGATTGAGGCTTCTGACCCCAATTTTTTTCTACCCTTTCTTTTTCCTTTTATCTCCTCTGTGAACTCCACTGAATTGTATTTTATGCAGATTTCTTTGCACAGATTGCGCCGCCGCCAAATAAATTTTTTGTTGTTTTAGATTTTGTTTGTTTATACGCTTTGCATATAATAATATGGACTTTAAGGGGCTTGAACATCAATTAAGATTGGGTGGGGATTTCATCACCTTTTCTAAGACCCCACAAATCACAAAAAGCATACGCATCACCTTTAGTTAATAAAAAATATCTAGACCAAATCTATAAGGACTTGTCACTCTCATTTAGGACAAGTGAGGGTTGTGGGGAATTGGCCATTTATCTAAACTTGACTTTGTGGTGCCTAGGCGGGACAAGTGAGGAGGTAATTTTAAAAGGCCCGTCTCATGGTGATTCGTGAGCGGAACCCTCCTTACCTCACTTGTGCTTACCTGGCCACAATTGGCAGTGAAGAGCCGATTCGAGGGTTATCTTGCAACTTGTCGCTTGGAAGTCTAGGAGCGGTCTAGTTGGACTTTGAATACCCTAGCTCTAGGTGATTGTTTGTGTATATTGTGATTGTGATTGTGCTTATGTAAAGTTTAGTCCCATAATTTTGTATTCTTTCAAAACAAACAATTTCGAAAACTGTAAAAACAAAAACAAAAAAAAATTCAAAATTCAAAAATTTATAAAATTCAACCACTTTCTACCCTCCACTCTTTTCATAACATGGGTACCCCAAAACGACCAACTCTTGATGAACCTTGGTACCCATAACCAGACATTTCTTCCTACGGTTCTTGGTTTGGCCGAACTTCGAACGATCTATCCATGCCCAAACTTTCATTGAGAAATCGGATAGACGCGTCTAGGACAAACTATTGGACTCCGCAATCCATTTCGTATCAACCGTTTCAACCTCCCCCACCCTCTTACGTTGATACCCCTTTTGAGAGTCATGTTCCGACTCCAAGACCCATGTCCATTGCCGACAGAATCGAACAGTCTCGTAGTCGATCTTTCACTCCTTTCACCATTTCCAATTCTTTTGATCAACAATTCCAATCACTTTCTTATCATAATCTTGATCCTAATCATATCCAACCATTCGATTCCTATCAATCCTACCCGACTTTTATACTTTTTTTAGACATCGCTTCTGAACATCAATTTGGGAGTTTCGCATATCCAAACGAATTTGAATCTTTCATCGAAACCCCTTCTCAAACCATGTCTAGTCTGGAACAAACTTTGGAACAATTTCGGGTAGCTTCTTGCCAACAGATGGAGGAATTGAATGCATCCATGGCCGCCTTCATACAATCTTATGAACCGGCTGCTAGTTTACAACTAGCTCCACATTTTCCAATGTATGATGAGGCGTTTGGACAGTTTGAGAATTTAAGTAGTGAGAGTGAGCAGTACACCCTTCCAGATCAAACATACCCGTTGCAAATTGAATTCCACAACTCCGATTTCGAAAGTCTATCGAGTACTAATGATTCACCAATTGAAGATAGAACGTTTGATGAGTTGTGCGATTTTGTAGTGTTTGATTTGCCCGATCGTGAATGGTCCATTTCAAGTGAAACCAATCCCAACCCTTTTGATCTCTACACCTCCACTCTAGAACCTGAATTGATTGAAATCCATGCTTTTGATAAGGTGTCTGAGAAATTTGATTTTCACTTGATCGAGCTTATTGACGCTGGGAATATTTTGGATGATGAACCCGCAGTTTTGGATGAGTTTTTCTCACCAATTCATCATGTCCTTTCACTTCTGTCTGGACATCATCCCGAACCATTAATTATTTTTCCCGAACTCCATATGCGTCTGGAAATTGTTAATGATGAATGAATGGATGAGCTAAATTTTAAGGAGAATTTTGAGGATAGTATTGAGGATGAAACAGTTTTACTAGATGAGTCGGATTTTCCAATTCATTTTTTCCCTTTCACTGACTGTGCACACCCTCCTGAACTTTTAATCGATACCGGTCCTTAATCACTTCTCTCCATCATTTCCATCTTTCCCACTTCGCAAGCCACCGTATCACCTTCTTTTCTTATGTCTGGTTCACCAAGTTCGGTCTACCCATGTTTTCTCACGAATCTTGTGAGGTTTGAACCCATTTCTCAACGAGTTGATAGATTAGTACAATCACTTTTTACACATCTTTCATTTCAAATTGTACTAATTTATTCACTTCATTTCCACCCTCAAGTTCGTATTCCATTTCTTTCTCCCTTCCACCATTCTTCTCCTCCACTGAGACCGTACACCGCTTCCATCCCCATATGGTCTTGCGTATTCTTCATTTCTTTTCTCTCCGCATTCTTTCACCAACCGCTGCTTTATCGTGATAAAATTTTTGAATGGTTGGTGCTAACTTTTGGCTTGTGTAAAGCCTTGTATAGATTGATACTATTCTTTCTCCCTAACTCTGAACTTTAACGTTTAAACAGTGAAAACACGGTTTTACTTAAGTTTGGGGGGAACCTTTTTGTGTATATATATTTTTGGTTTGCTTTTTCTATTGTAAAAATAAAAAAAACAAAAAAAAATAGGGGAGCGCCGACAATTTTGACTCTCTTAGTATAGCTTGACAGTGGGTGCACTGTCAAGTTTAAGTTTGGGGGTGTGCTCAGTAAGCTTTCTACCTTCGCATTCATGTGTATATTTTGCATTTGCATACTTATTTAAAAACCCATAAAAATTGAAAAAAATTCCAGAAAAATAAAATATAAAAACTTTGTCGTCAAGTTAGCTAGTAGGGTAACTTAGATTTTTATTCCGAAAATTTAGTTGATACGTTAGAAATAACTAAATCCTAGGCTTAGGAATTGAGAACCCTAAAAATAACCCTCCTTCTGTTTAACCTTGGTAAATATACGTCCTTGCAGTTTTTTCAGAAGTAGGTAATCTTGAGTTCGGTTCTTGAGTTAAGTTGAGATGAAGGGAAAATATTGAAAGCTTTATTGAAGGATAAGTCTGAAAGATAGTTCCTATTCTTAAGTCCAAATTCAGAAAGTATATACCCTACAAATCGCACTTACACGCACCTTGAAACTTGGGATGGTAGAGAATACCTAGAAATACTCTTTCCTGAAAACCTAGTATGAAAGAAAAAACGGTATTTAAAGCTAACCACCTGAAGTGCATCATTGAAAAATATATCCGGTTTTGAAAAATAAAAATAAAGAAAAATAAAGAAAAATAAATAAAGTCGAGACTTGGAAATTTCTATTTACGCTTTAAGCTCACACATTCAGTAATCGGCTGTTAGTGCCTCAAGAAGCATTAATAGTCGCATGAAAGGTGTGTGAGCAAAACCATCCATCATTAATGAAAAGAAGTAGTATTAGATATTAAGGCAAGAGTACTATAGCTTGAATTGAATTATTAAGTGTAGAGGTGAAAATTTACACACACGTGGGGGTATACAATCGATGTTTGGAGAAAAGATAGGGATAAAGAATAAGACTTATGTTTTCCGTAAAGTTGATAAAAATTCCTGATTGGAGACCGCGCTTTAGAAGGAAAACCCCAGAGATACCAAGATCTTTCTAAATTGTCAAAACATATAGGATCGGAGGTTGAATAAATAGGAGGTGTGAACATAAGGGTTAGATATTCCTAACTTAGGATGATAGAATTTCTAACTTAGATGCTAAACTGTAGGAGTAAAATCGACGTTAACTTATGAAACTAGCTTGACGGGATTTTGTGGGTAGTATCCACTGAAAACCCTCAGGAGACAACACTCCTCCTACTAGGGACACCTAGAGATTTAACGGCTTGTTGCATGAGCTCAGTGCAATCGCGTTCCCTGCGAAAGTGAGGTTAGGACTTTTTGTGAATAATTGGTTTTGCTCGGGACGAGCAAAAGTTATGTTTGGGAGTATTTGTTCATACCAGAATATTGCATTTAATACCGCCCATTCTTCTGCTCGTTTGTTTATAGGCAGGTTCTTTTGATCCGTGTTTGCTACATATTTACAGGTTACGGGTTCCTAGTCCAAAATAACGCAAATCATACAAAATCTCCACAGTTGTGCCAAAATCCACAACATCTGTCACAAACAGATAAAAGCCGGGTTCCGGTCATCCGCATCCGTCCAGTGCCGCTTACCAGTTCAAGAGACAAGAAAAAAAACAATGGTCATTCGTGTCTCGGACAAGCATAGAGCACGAGAGGGGCAGCACAAGATTCAATGGGTGCGCGGAGCTCGAGGGAGATAAAGGTCAAATGGATTAAAAGTGGAGCCATTTTGGATTGTTGCAAATCTGAAGAAATATTGGAAGAAATTTGCAATTTGGGACATGTCGAATAACAGAAGATAGCAACACAAGAAACCTCACAAAAAATGGCATCTCAATTCCCCCAAACGGCCGCGGAACCGCGGCCAATGTGGCATTTATGCAGCGGTTCCGCGACCGAGTTGACTCGGTGCGGGATCGTATTTTAGGGGTAAATTGGTAACTTCATTTTGGCTCAGAATATGGGTCTAGGGTTTCAGTACTCTGCCTATAAATACTCCAGTTTTGTGCCCAAGTGAGGATGCTTCTTTCTTTGTTAGATTTTAGTGTATGTTAGCTTGTATCTTCTTCTTCTTCTTCATCTTTCCTCTGTTGGATATAGTGCCCTCAGAGTCAATTATTGGATCACAGGCACGTGATTGCAGTGATTGAGGGAGGACCTATGCCGGTAGGACAGTCTTACTCGAGATGATAGTATGCTATCTGGTTTATCTTTATCATCGTGTACTGCTTTATGTGACCTTACAGGTCACTATTGCACGTTGATAGAGCCCCTAAGATTCTTGCTTGACTACCAGCAGTATGAGGGCGATCATATACGTGGGAGCTGGGGTCTATAAGCAAATCCTTAAAAGGTCCCTAGTCGTGGGAGTTTCGAGACAGGGCATCGATTCTCCAGAGTAGACTAGTGTATACAGTTGAGACCCCGACGAGGGGCGGTGGCCGGTCTCACAAGCCACTGGTGTCAGTTGGTTCACCTAAGATGTATACAGGTGCTCATTGGGTTATGAGTACACCGGACAGGACTCGCCGGGAACCTGCTGGTTGGGATTATACCAGACGTCAGATAGCAGTTCCCATGTGACATGTGTACAGGTTAGTTCATCGACCTGAGATCGTCATTTGTCTCGTGTGAATTCCCACTGTGCTTTGATTACTACCCTACCACGCTCAAAGGAGACGTACAAACAGGTTTTAGTTGGGTACAGTCCCGAGCCACATGGAGGCAGTGAGCGGATCTGCAGGGGTTCGTCTCTCCCGGTATTGGGGGTGAGGTCGCGCTGTGTCTAGGAGAGCCATTACATAAAGCCCTCGGCCGAGGCAGGAGATTTACTGGTAGGTATTCCAGTAGTGTCTCAGGGTGTTCTGGGCTTCACTCCGACACGACTTGTACCGAACGGACCGGACTGTACGGATATTGCACTGACAGGCTCAGTAGGGTGTCAGTATGAGTTCGCTCACAGACGTCCCTTTTGGTCAATAGCTGGTGGCTCGTCACGTATGGCTAATACCTCTGACGTGCTAGTGGTTAAATCCACAGCCATAGTATTGACGAGTCTTTAGAGTCCCCCACACACAGTTACTCAAGTTTCGGGCGAAACGTTGTAGAGGCCGTATGGAGATATGGCAGGGTTCGATCAGATACGTGCGGTATTGCACGGATCGTGATCGGACGGATTTTACTAGCCGGCTTTGGCTTAAGCCGGATCCTAGTATTAGACAGTGTAGATTTTGTCTCTTTGCATTTGTGTTCAGTAGGAATACAAATGCGGGCATGTATATGCAGTCGCGGGGTTTTCCTGTAATTTATTACGGGATCGGTTTTCTGAAGTTGCCAGTTTGCATTCCGTTCCGGCCGGTTTTCCTTTGTTCCTTCGCGGCCGGACTTTCTGGTGGAGGGGGTTATTTGCAAGTTTGCAAATAACTTATTGTGGAGGGGGTTTCTTGCATATGTGTGGCTTCATGATGGTTCTTGTCATCATGAGATTCTTTTTCCATCATCTCTTTTGCATTTATGAGATTAGAATGAGATGAGAGATAAAAGACTTTGAGGTGACTATTTTTTTTATCATTATCTCTCATTTTCTCCTTTTGATTAATTGATTCTCCACCTCTATGAAGAGGAGGCCGGCCACATCTTGGAGAGAGAGAGAGAGGGGTTCTTTTGGTGTGGGAAATTCTTCATATCATTCTTGGTTCACACCAAAATCCCAAGTTCATTTCCTTTGTTCTTTCCTCCACAATATCATGGAAACATAAACCCCAAAAAGACATAAATTCTACACTACACCTACAGTACCCTTGGATGCGTCGGCTTGCCAACTTCGCGCCCGAGTTGCCTCGGTCCAGAGGTGGGATCCCGTAAAAGAATCCGGCTACGTGGTGCCCTTTCCGACGAGGAGGTGACGGACGGAGATTCCGCGGGAGATTGGAGTGGAGACGAAGACCGAAGGACACAGATCGCTTGGTATATCTCTCTACCCATCTTTTAGTTTGCTAGTAGCTAGGTTAATGGCTCGATCCGGGTTGATAGTGCGCGGTGGTGCCGGTTTGCAAGTTTCCCAAAGTTTTTCGCTTCCGCATTTCCGGCGTCGGATCGACGGCCGGGGCGCCGCCGTGCACTTACATTGGTATCAGAGCCACGCCGTTAATCTAGTCTAGCTTGCTCTAGTATGTTTAGAACTCGATCGAACAAAAATCCCAAAATCCGTATTTTTAGTGCATCTGTTCTCTGTCGAAATTTTTTTTTGCTCCAAAAATTTTTCAGGTCATTGCAGAAACACATGCAGGCAATTCTAAGCATTCTGGGAAAATTCGATGCAATGATTCTTTAGTACGACCGCGGAAACGCGGCCAAACCCCTTGTTTGGCCGCGGTTCCGCGGTGGGAAAGTGCTGTCGTTGCACCAAATTTTCATAGTAGGCTTCTGGTTAGGAAATGGGGGTTTTGGGATATTCTTTTTGGGCCCAGATTTTCTGTGAGAGCTACAGTAGTGCTTGGGGCCCACTTCGATAAATTTGGTCGATCGAATATTTTAAACATATTAGTTCACAGTATTTACATTATATTTGCGACCGTGAATGTCATTTGATCGGTAAATCCTGTCTAACTGCTATAGCCCTCTTAGACGGATTTGCGAACGTGACATTCACGTTGATGTTCTGTGTTGTGCTGTGATGTTGCGGATTGGTCGTGGGGGATAGCTTGGATGCAATGTTAGTACAGTTTTGTTTTATATGTACATTTGATATTGCGGGGAGAGCGTCCGACATGTGGACTGCTGTCACTGCCTGTTTGTATTATTCTTTTGGGGCACGACCGGGTCGAGGTCGATGTACCCGTTGTATGTATATTTAACTTTCTGTACTAGGATTACCCCGCGGAGGGGTGCACGGATAGCCGGGTTCTAGAGGGCAACGGGCCCGCATCTCATGGCATTGAGACAGAGGGGGCTTCACTCTAGAATTGACAGGCTATTCGCCGCACTCGTAGGGGGTACAGGTTGACCCAGGAGGGGTGCCCAAGTTACCGGATTCCGTGAAGTGCTGGGTGGTCCATTCACGTTGCTGAAGGGGGCTGCCTCGCTTCAGGTTTTGGCGGGTAACTTGCCGCGCCCGTAGGGGTCTAAGATTTCATTGCACAGGGTATCCACACGACCAGGGGAACGTCGGGTTTCAGTAGCGGCTCTGTGAAACCCAGGGATCCCAGATATCTGTATTATTCTGTGATGATGGTTACTCTCTGTGATGTTGCATTTTATCACGCCTCGAGCGAATATTATATATTGATATATATACTAGTAGATGTTGTATATGTTTTGCATTCGCGCTAGTCCAGTCCCCGCTCTGTCGTTAGTTAAGTAACCTAACGGGTGATGACGGGACCCATTGGCGAATGCGGATGGCATATACGTACATCATTATTTTCGTTCTTTTGTGGTGTGATCAATTGATGGGACTGCGTTGATTCGGATCAATGCAAGATAAACAAACCTATTCTGATGTTGTTGGAACATTTTTCAAAAAGCTGTTATTGCAAGGACGTTCACTTTTATTTTGCACAGTGGTATTCTGTTGGAATATCCTGCTCCTCAGTCGATGAGGCAAGGGCCGAGATCCTTTCACCGGGAGTGACCCCTTGGATAGAAGTTTGCGTTAGGGCAATAACTTCACTATAGTCGTTTACTTTTGCTTTGCATCGTGGTATTAAGTTGGAATATCCTGCACCACATTCTACGGGGAAAGAGCCGAGATCCCTTCACCGGGAGTGACCTCTTTAGCAAAGGTTTTCGTTACTATATTTTTCTAAAAAGCTATCCGTTCCTTCAACGATATCAAGTTCATTACGTTAAAGGTTTTTCGCCAGAAACCATTCGTAGCCCTCCGTCATTTCAGGAAGGTAGCACTTAGTATTCATGCTATGTATGTTGGCCTTTGTCAAGGCATAGTGTATGGTAGCTATTTGTTACTTTTCTGCAGCATAGATAGATGTGTTGGTTTGGGACAGACGTACTACTATTTTGGCCTTCATCAAGGGTATGTACGGGTGGGTTCAAATTAACCTGGACAATGATGATTTGTCTAAAAAACTATCTATTACCGCAATCAAGAACGGCGTCGCATGAAGCTAGCCGGTGAATACGGGTCGATCCACAGGGATGTGTAAATCTCCTTTAAGTTCTTACGAGTTAATTCCAAATGGTGTTTGGATTTATAATTAAACCTAAAATTGAAGTTGTATGATACTAGGATTAGAAACTTGCTAGGATTAGGTCTGGGGAAAATTTGGTAAACAAAGATCTACATCTCTTTCCATTGCCATTAATTAAATATATCATATTAGTGTTATGGTAAATATTTATAAAGGGGATTAGGATGATTGGGATGATTGATTCTTCCTCTAGATCCTTGTCCTTCCTTTACTAATCTTTACCCTAACCTCCATGGAAAACCTTAAAATCCGGGCCTTTAGACTACGGAATCACCGCTACCTCGAGGGTAAAAGTACCGTAGGGAGCGGAATAAGAAGGTATGCATGGAGTTCTAATGTTCATAAAAGTTTGGCAATGAAAGAGATGAGAGATCTTCATCTCTCAAATCCTTCCCTATTCCTAACCCTAACAAGCGAGGAAACTACTCGCTCATTGAGGGGATGAAAAAAAACATGATTTTATTAAAGAGAGAAAACATCGATTGCAAGTTAATAAAAGCTAAACTAAATTAAACTAAGGCGAGAAAAAAATTTACCTAGAGCAGATATGAAAAACTACAACTACTGCAAGGAAAATAACCTACTTTCTTTTGATGCGCTCTAACTTCAAGAAAACAGAATTTTATTCATGAGTAGAGGCATAAGAAAATACAAGGCTTTGGGTTCTATTTATAGGACATAGAAACCCTAGGTTTACAATTGCTCCGCATGTCTACAATTACAAATATACCCCCAGAAAATCTTTCCATAGCCTCCAAGACATTTTGGTAAAAATTTCTTTCGATGAAGGCTTCATACGGCCGCGGAACCGCGGCATTGGCGCGCTTGGGCCGCGGTTCCTCGGCCCAATGGTGAGTTCAGCTGATGAAAAGTTGTGGGCTAATTCCTGGTTCTCTGGGCTTTTCATTTATTTAGTTTTTTCTGCATTTGGGCTTCTACAGTAATTCCAGATCTTCAATGAACACTTTGCAATGGATCTTTTAACCGTTTTCCTTGACAATTTGGATCTTGCGTTGCCTTGTTGATGGTGAACCGTTCTTCTGCTAGGCTTTACTAAGATCTTCCTATTTGTTGGTCAAAAATCCTTCTTTTGTGTCGTCTTTTGTGTTTTTCACTGTTTTTGCTCCCAGAACCTGTAACCTGTAACATGTAGTAGACATGGGTCAAAAGTACCTGTTTTTATTCTTAAATGCATAAGAATGGGGAATACAAAATGCAATATTATGTTATGAACAAATACCCCCAAACTTATCTTTTGCTCGTCCTCGAGCAAACTTATTATTTTATTCTCAATAAAAATCTAACTTAGCCGCACTTTCGCAGGGAAACGCGATTGCACTGAGCACGTGCACCAAGCCGTTAAACCTCTAGGTGTCCCTAGTAGGAGGAGTGTTGTCTCCTGAGGGTTTTCAGCGGATTACACCCAAAAAATCCTATCAATTCGGTTTTTCGACCTTTGTTTTCTAATTAGGTTTTCTAACAAGGAATTCTATTATCGTCGACCCGCAAATTATCCACCCATATTCTTCACACTTACTCATTATTTAACTTAAGATTATATATGTTCTATAGAATTACTTAGCTTTCGGCATTTCTTAAGTTCTCCTTCTAGGGTTTCATCTCTGCTTAGGAATTTCTATCAACTCTACTAAAGATACAAGTTCTATTCTTCATTCCTTTCTCTTATCTAAACTCTAATCACATATCCCCACGTGTGTGTAAATATCACCTCTACACTTGGAAATTCAAATCAAGCAATCGTACTCTCGTCCATTGTCCAAAGCACTTATTAATTGGTGAATTTCGCTTACACATCCTTCATGCGACCGTTAATACTTCTTGAGGTACCAACAACCGATTACAAGATGCGTTAGCACTTTAAAGCGTACTTCCTAGTTTTGTAACACCCAAGGCTTTTAGCAGTGACTCCCAAACCAGTTGGTCTAAGGCACTAGGTGATGAAGCACCCTCGCTAAATATTTTTTCTATTTTTGCAGCCTTAAGTAATCACAAAAACCAGTATCCATTTTTTTATTCTTTATTCACTTTTTTTTTCTTTTTATTTTCATTGTGCTAAGGACTTTAGACAAGAGCATTTCAAGGTCTCTTCTACTAATCCAAGTTTCAAGTTGCGTGATTGTGCATTTTGTAGGGTATATGTTTTCAGAATCTTGACTTAAGCTAGGAATTATTTTTCAAACTTATACTCTAATAAAAGTTTTAATACTTTTCCTTCGTTTCGACTTAGCCCAAGAAGTGAACCCAAAATTTGCCTATTTCCAAATAATCTACAAAGACATATACTTTCTACCGTTAAACTCTAAGGAAGGTTATTTTTAGGGTTTTTAATTTGCTAAGTCTAAGATCTAGTTGTTCCTAGTCAGTTAACCTATTTATCGAACTCAAGTCAATTAACCAAAATTGAATACATTAATTTTTATAATTTTTGAAATTTTTCAATTTTTATGGGTTTTTCTTTTTCTAATTTTTTTTTTTTTTTCAATTTTTCAAATTTTTATGATTTTTTATATAAAGATGCAATGCAGAAATTAAATATGCAAAAGAAAAAATAAAAATATATGGTATATGCAATGCAAAAGATAACTATATACACTACCCTCTCTCCCAAACTTGAGCAAAGCAGTGCCCTCACTGCCCGGCCCCACGTCGTGCTCGTGAGCGTGACCGTGATCGTTCCCCTCTAGCCAAAAGGGTTTGAATACCCCTCTCAATTTCCATCAACCGACGGTCGTGATCTCGTGCTGTCGTGATCTCGTGCTCTCGATGTCGAGCTAGAGCTAGGGGTGCGTGCGGGAATATTCTCTGCCGGTTCCGTTCGTGACAAAATATTAGTAAGTCTAGAGTAGGACGAAGTAACGCCCTCAACGAGTGGTCGAACCGGAACTCCTTCTATCATGTATGAATCAAATTCCTCGACGGGGAGGAAATAACGGCAGAGTTGGGTAACTAGCATGGGACATGGGTAGATGGTACCCCTTTTTCCCGCACCTATAGATTGGAGCAATACAGTTCACATGTCGAACCGTGGATTTTTCGTCATTAGTGTGTATACGACATGTAATGAGGGGTTGAAAAAAGTCGTGTTGTGCGAACTACCAAAGATATTGTTTTGTGCCCACCGGCACACAGTAAAAACGTTCGCGAAAAGGGTCCGTGCTTGGATACCCTTACGCGGCTCTCGTGCGCAGTCATTCCCCATCAAGGGCATATAATCCTCAAAGTGCAAGGGGTGGTCATGTGCGGGTACACGTGGTATGAGTGTGACCTCGTGGATCATGTCCCTATCAATGTGAATTACGCGATCTCCCCAATTTATTTTAATGTAGCCTAAGTTGTCAAGACTATTATCCTCCATTGATTCATAAAATAGGGCAACTAGGTCAGGTAGGGCAAACGCAGAGGAGTGATTGTAGATCAGGAAATTCCAGCCCCTCTGCTCGATTTCATGTGCAAAATATCTACCGTACACTTCGTGCGTGAAAACTGGGGTAAAATCTCTTTCAAATTGCATTTTATGTGCCATAATAACTATTTCAGAAAAAATATGCAGGAACAGAGAGGAAAGGTTCAGATATACCTCCCCTGAAAATTTCAGGGGGCGAAGACAACAGCCGGCGGCGGAAACGCGGCGTAAGGAGGCTACCGAGGCGGGGTCGCGGCGGATTTGCGGCGGCACGGCGAGAATTTTCTGGAGCAGGTCGGCGGCGGCGGCTAGGGTTTTTGGGAGAGAAAATATTAGGGTTATGAGGACAGGAGGCTCGGGTCTCTTTAAATAGAGGGGAAAGAGGGTTATTTGAAGAAAACACCCTCAAAAATGAGGATTTTATTTGCAAATTAAAAAATGTCAGCTCTCAATTCTGAAAATTTGCAATTAGGTCCAAAAATATTTATTTTTTATTTATTATTTTTTAATTATTTTTTATGGTATTTTGGGATTTTGGAAATATATATATACAAATTATATACACACCCCCAAACTTATTTGAAATAATGTTTTGGAAAAAAGAAATTTGGGGGTGAAACTGGAGGAATATTACTCAGTGTAGATCGGCTCCTGCAAGAACATGAGCTCCTCCGAAGGGTCTGCTGTGAGGAACGGTTTCAAACGATGCCCATTTACTTTGAAAAGCGTACCGTCCTCCGGGTTTTCAAGATCAACCGCACCGTGCGGATAAACGGTGCGGACTACAAAAGGTCCCTTCCACCTAGAACGGAGCTTACCGGGATGAAAATGTAACCGAGTATCATATAATAAAACCTGTTGACCAGGTTTAAATGTCTTTCGCAAAAGGTTTTTATCATGAAATACCTTAGCTCGGTTCTTGGCAATTACGGCATTATCATATGCCTCATCCCGCAGCTCTTCTAGTTCATTTAACTGCAGCTTTCGGTTCCTGCCCGCATCTCCTAAAGATAGATTCAGCTCTTTAATAGCCCAAAATGCCTTGTGCTCAATTTCTACTGGGAGGTGGCAAGCCTTCCCGTAAACAAGTCGGTAAGGAGACATGCCAAGATCGGTCTTGTATGCAGTACGGAAAGCCCATAGTGCATCGATTAATTTGAGTGACCAATCTTTACGGTTTTTAGAAACCGTTTTCTCCAAGATTTGCTTAATTTGCCGATTTAAGACTTCGGCTTGCCCACATGTTTGGGGATGGTATGGCGTTGACAGCTTATGGGTGATAGAGTATTTGCGCATTAAGGACTCAAATGTCCTATTGCAAAAGTGAGAACCATTATCACTTATTATTGCTCGAGGGTGCCCAAATCGAGAAAAGATGTGTTCTTTTAGAAACCGAACAACAACCTTGTTATCATTCGTTCGACTAGGCATAGCTTCGACCCATTTTGAAACATAGTCAACAGCCAAAAGAATATACACATTTCCAAAAGAGTTAGGAAATGGTCCCATGAAGTCTATACCCCAAACATCAAAAATATCTACAACCAAAATTGGTTGGAGCGGCATTTCGTTTCTCCGCGATATCCGGCCCAAGTGTTCGCACCGGGAGTAAGTTTTGCAGTATTCAAATGCATCTTTGAAGAGTCGTGGCCAATAGAAACCACACTGCAAAACTTTCTCGGCTGTCTTCTTTGGGCCAAAGTGCCCGCCACATGCTTGATCGTGGCAAAAAGACAGCACACTCTTAACCTCAGTTTCAGGCACACACCGACGAATGATTTGGTCGGAACAATATTTAAAAAGACAAGGTTCATCCCAGTAAAAATGTTTTACTTGGGACAAAAATCGAAGTTTATCTTGTTTCGACCAATCTTTAGGTATCAAGCCGGTGGCTAAGTAGTTTACAATATCGGCGAACCATGGTTCGCAAGAAACGGTCAAGAGCTGCTCATCGGGAAAAACATCAG
This sequence comes from Agapanthus africanus, assembly GCA_030015575.1. NCBI lineage: Eukaryota > Viridiplantae > Streptophyta > Magnoliopsida > Asparagales > Amaryllidaceae > Agapanthus > Agapanthus africanus. The sequence continues at coordinate 662,640,195 of CM057342.1, read as the reverse complement.
TGATAGGAAGTTCAAGAGTAGGCGAAGAAGGAAGTCGTGAAAGGTGATCGGCCACTACGTTTTCACATCCTTTTTTGTCCCTTATAACAAGGTCAAATTCTTGCAGCAAAAGGATCCAACGTATTAGCCTAGACTTAGCATCCTTCTTCGCAAAAAGGTGGCGAAGAGCTGAGTGATCCGTGTACACTATAACTGGAGAGCCGATTAAATAAGGCCGAAAATTTTCAAGTGCAAACACAACCGCTAAAAACTCTTTTTCTGTTGTTGTGTAGTTTAATTGGGCCTCATTTAATGTTCGGCTAGCGTAGTAAATTACATGCGTCATCTTGTTAATGTGCTGTCCAAGAACTGCACCAATGGCAAAATCTGATGCGTCGCACATAATTTCGAAAGGGTGCGTCCAGTCTGAAGATGAAAGAATGGGTGCAGAAATGAGTGAGTGTTTCAAAGACTCGAACGCTTCCATGCATGTTGAGTCGAAAACAAATGTAGTGTCCTTGGCCAATAAGAGAGTCAAGGGTCTAGCAATCTTGCTAAAGTCCTTGATGAACCGTCTATAAAAACCAGCATGGCCAAGGAAATCTCGGATATCTTTGACGCATTTAGGAGGAGGAAGATTAGAAATGACTTCAATTTTAGCTCTATCAACCTCTATGCCGTGTTGCGAGATGACATGTCCTAAGACAATACCTTCTCTTACCATAAAGTGGCATTTCTCCCAATTCAAAGTTAGGTTCTTCTCCCTACAGCGGGTAAGAACTGCGTCAAGATGTCGTAAACACTCATCGAAGGAGTCACCAAAAATGGAGAAATCATCCATAAATATCTCCAAAAACTTCTCCACCATGTCCGAAAAGATCCCAATCATACACCGCTGAAATGTAGCGGGCGCATTGCATAACCCAAAGGGCATGCGACGATAAGCAAAAGTGCCAAAGGGACAAGTAAATGTAGTCTTGTCTTGATCCTCTTTGGCTATGGGGACTTGGTTATAACCGGAATAGCCATCTAAAAAGCAGTAGAACTCGTGCCCCGCCAATTGTTCTAGAATTTGGTCAATGAATGGTAAAGGAAAGTGGTCCTTCCTTGTCGCGGCATTGAGTTTTCGGTAGTCGATGCAAACTCGCCACCCTGTTTGGGTGCGAGTGGGAATTAACTCATTCGCCTCATTGGTAATGACCGTGATGCCCGATTTCTTTAGCACGACATGAATGGGGCTAACCCATTGGCTATCCGAGATAGGGTAAATGATACCACTATCAAGACATTTAACAATCTCCTTCTTGACCGCCTCTTTCATAATGGGGTTGAGGCGTCTTTGTGGATCCCTTGCCGGCTTGGCATCATCCATCAAGTGTATATGATGTTCAACTATGAGGAGACTAATCCCCTTGATGTTCGCCATAGACCAGCCGAAAGCTTGCCGATTATTGTGTAAGACCATTAAAAGAGCCTTCTCTTGCTCGAGAGCTAAAGAGGTCGATATGATAACTGGTAAGGTCTCATTCTCACCTAGATAAGCATATTTTAGGTGTGACGGCAAAAGCTTTAGTTCGAGTTTAGATGGTGAAACAATGGATGGTAACAATGGAGTAACTGTTTCAAACTCGAAGGATTCCATCAAAGGTTCAAATCGAGTGTACGCTACCGAGTCGGATGGTTCAACTAACTCATCCGAAAAAGCAAAAGACTCAAACTCGGATGGAGAGTCTTGAAGATCGTCAACAAAGGTGAAACACTCATAATCTTTGTCCGTCGTGAAAGCTGTGTCGGATTCTAGGAGGAACGCACTAGTGGCGTCATCATTGCTGTGATCAAACATAAAATTTTCGAACTCACAGTCCTCCTCCGCGATCTCATTGATCGAGCACACATCAAGTACGCTAGAATTAGGCTCGCAAGGCTGACATCCTAACTTGAAAATGTTGAGTTCAACTGTCATATTGCCAAAAGATAAATTCATTGAACCATTACGACAGTTGATTACCGCGTTAGAAGTCGCGAGGAATGGTCGACCAAGTATCACCGGAATTTGATTACGGGGGTTAGCGACAGGCTGTGTATCCATAACAATAAAGTCAACGGGGAAAATGAAATCCCCTACTCTAATTAACATATCCTCCAACTCTCCCCTAGGATGGGTGATTGATCGGTCGGCCATTTGGAGAGTGCAATGAGTGGGCTTAAGCTCTCCAACGCCTAATTGTTCGTACACCGAAAAGGTAGCAGATTGACACTAGCACCAAGATCTAATAGTGCTCTATTGATGGTCTTGTTCCTAATTGTGATCGAAATAGTAGGACAACCGGGGTCCTTGTGCTTTGGGGGTAAAGAATTAACAAGAGCATCGCTAACAGCACTAGCCACAAAAACTTTCTTTGGTACTTGTGACTTCCTCTTTTTGGTGCATAAGTCCTTTAAGATTTTTGCATAAGAAGGAACTTGTTGGATTGCATCCAAAAGAGAGATATTTATGCTAACCTGTTTGAACAACTCTACAATCTTCTCTATCTGTGGAGTTGGTTTATTGGATCTCAACCGATTTGGAAAAGGAACATTTTGAAAAGTTGTTGAGTCCAATTTTTGCGGATCAGATTGTTGAGTTGGAACGGAACCCCGTGTAGATGTGTTCGTGTTGTGAGAAGAGGGTCCGTTCGAGCTAGAAGAAGTAGAGCCATGTGAAGGATGGAGAATAGGCTCTGACGAAGAAGAAGAAGAAGGTGAAGAAAATGAAGAAGGACCACCGGCAGGGGTGTCATGGTTAATACCCACATTGTTTTGCAACACTTTTCCGGATCTCAACGTAGTCACAGCATTTACGTTATGATTTTGCTGTTCATGTGCAACATGTGCGTGACCGGGATTTGGGAGTGGTTGAGACGGAAGCTTTCCTTTCTCTTGCTCTTTCAATGCTGCGTTGAGTTGTGCAATTTGTGCCTCAATAGCTTTGATGCTTTGATCGTGTGAGGCACTGTTTTGCACCAAAGATTGAACAGAAGTCTCTATCCTCGCTGTGGACTGTGCAGATTGCTTTAGGAATGCTTCTAGACTTCTTTCGAGCGAGCTAACAGCATTTTGAGGGGGAACATAATTGTTGGGTACAAAATTGTTCATTTGATTAGGGTAAGGTTGCTGTTGGAGAGGTTGCTGAAATTGAGTTTGTGGAGGTGCTTGTTGTTGTGGAGGAGGAGCCCATTGAAAATTGTTGTTTCCTTGGGATTGTTGATTTTGGTTCCAAGCGAAATTAGGGTGGCTCTTCCAACCCGGATTGTATGTCGAAGAGTATGGATCATTTCTTTGTCGTTGCTGAAAGGAAGTATTGACTTGATCCTGTCCTTGAGTAGATGCAGTGTAAGGACACTCTTCGGTGAGATGTGATGGATCCGAACAACAAGCACAAACAGTTCGTGGAGGCACAACAGGAGCAGGAGAAGGTGCTGAGATTTTGGTCTCAAGCGCTTTTAGCTTTTTCGTAAGAGCGGCCATCTCGGCCTTCATAGCAATTGACATCTCTACTTGATATATGCCTGCCCTAGGTTGACCAATAGAAGATGATGATGTGGTCTTGGTGCTCTCCCACTGAATTGTTTGCTCACTAAGATCCTCAAGAAACTGCCACGCTTCCTCACTAGATTTGGACAGAAAGTGACCTTGACTAATGGTTTCTAGCAACTGCTTCGTTGCCGGGTTCAATCACTCGTATAATGTTTGGCAAAGTTGCCATCTTTCGATCCCATGGTGAGGGCATTGAACGAGTAGGTCTTTGAATCTTTCAAAACATTTCCAAAATGGTTCGGCAGGAAGCTGTGAAAATTGTATAATCTCATTACGGATTTTAGCAGTTTTGTGATGAGGATAGAAATTTTTAAGAAAAGCTTTCACAAACTCGTCCCAATTTCTAATTGAGTGTGATGCGGTGCTGTATAGCCACTTCTCGGCTAGGTCACATAAGGTGAAAGGAATGACCCTTAGCCTTATAGCGTCATCACTTAATTGGGTAGTTTTCATCATGGCGCAAACGTTTTGGAATTTGTTGATAAAGATATATGCATCTTCGGATTCCAAACCATGAAACTTAGGCAGCATATTGATGAAGTGGGGTTTGATCTCAAAATTGTCCCCATTAGCCGGTGGGAGGGAAAGACAAGTAGGAAGGGCGGTGCAGACGGGGTAGAAAAGATCCTGAAGCGCGACTCATGCGGGCGCTTCAACAGGCGGAAGATTCGGGTTATTCGCACCTAACGGAGGTGGAATCCTTCCTGTCGGTAAGGTGTTGTTAGGATCGTATCCCGACATACCTTCGGAAGAAGAATGTGATGGTGAAAGTGAAGAAGTGGACAGGATTTCGACTTCGGAGTCGAAAGGTTCGTCGGTCGGTACCAACGAAACACGGACTAATCGGGCGCTAGGGTCCCTAGTCCAACCGGACATACACTAAAAGGGGTAGTGTAGTCGAAAGATGAAAGACAGAATGTGGAGGTAAGGAAACGTCAATGAGAAGAAGTGGTGTAAGTGAGTGCAAAGATTCTTTAGCGACAAGTTGCAAGTTTTGAAAAGATTTTTCCTTTTTCTCTTTTTTTTATGTGTGCTTTTTGCAAAAAGATTTTTTGAAAAGAGACTAATGACACAAATGCAATTAACCACACATGCACAATCAGGCCTAAGTCTAGGGTCACCTAGGTCAGCTAGACAGCTCCTAACTGTTCCAAAGGGCTAGAGATAGGGCCTCAAACCGCCTCTTCACCGTCAGTTGCGGCCAGGTAAGTGCCAGGTAAGTGGGAAGGAACCACACTGTGGGCCTAATTAAAAACCACTAGCCTTGACACACTTGCCTAGGCACCGCAAAGACAGGTTAGGATAAACGGCCGATGCCTACACTAGTCCTCTGTCCTATTGAGCGCGACGTTCTTAGGGCTGAGTCTAATATTTTTTAATTAAGAGTGGTCAATGCAAATGCTTTAAGTGATTTTTGGGGTCCTGGGAAGGGTGATGAAATCCCCACCCAATCTGAATTGGTCAATAGCCCCTTAAAGTCAGATTAAAGTATGTAAAGCAGTAAATCACTTACAATCAATTTGCTATTTAGCGCGGCGCAAAGAATCCTGCAGAAAATCAATTATTGGAAGGGGGAAGAAGATTTTTAGCGCAAAGAATCCTGCAGAAGATTTGGCAAAAGATATATGGGGATTTGCAGAGGGGAGAATGAGGAAGCAAACCGAGCAAATTTCGCGCAAGGAAGACTCCAGACGACCGCGGAATCGCGGTTCTGACCAGGTAATTGCCGCGGAAACGCGGCTCTTTGGGGGCTTTGGGTCTCCAAATTTCTTCAGCTGCTCTGTACTTTCAATCTCCTCCTGTTTTGATATGTCTTTTTCTGTTTTGCCTTCTGTGTTGTTTCAGATCCGTCAAACCTGCAAAAATTCACAAAGAAAACCCTTCAAACAATAAAAGATGATAGAATATTTTTTATATTTTTTTGATTTTTCAGATTTTTTTTTATATATTAACCCGAAATTACAAAAAGAAAATTTTACGCCATCCCCGGCAACGGCGCCATTTGATTTAGAGATGTTTTGTCGATCAAAAATATTTACCGCAATCAAGAACGGCGTCGCATGAAGCTAGCCGGTGAATACGGGTCGGTCCACAGGGATGTGTAAATCTCCTTTAAGTTCTTACGAGTTAATTCCAAATGGTGTTTGGATTTATAATTAAACCTAAAATTGAAGTTGTATGATACTAGGATTAGAAACTTGCTAGGATTAGGTCTAGGGAAAATTTGGTAAACAAAGATCTACATCTCTTTCCATTGCCATTAATTAAATCTATCATATTAGTGTTATGGTAAATATTTATAAAGGGGATTAGGATGATTAGGATGATTGATTCTTCCTCTAGATCCTTGTCCTTCCTTTATTAATCTTTACCCTAACCTCCATGGAAAACCTTAAAATCCGGGCCTTTAGACTACGGAATCACCGCTACCTCAAGGGTAAAAGTGCCGTAGGGAGCGGAATAAGAAGGTATGCATGGAGTTCTAATGTTCATAAAAGTTTGGCAACGAAAAGAGATGAGAGATCTTCATCTCTCAAATCCTTCCCTATTCCTAACCCTAACAAGCGAGGAAACTACTCGCTCATTGAGGGGATGAAAAAAAACATGATTTTATTAAAAAGAGAAAGCATCGATTGCAAGTTAATAAAAGCTAAATAAATTAAACTAAGGCGAGAAAATAATTTACCTAGAGCAGATATGAAAAACTACAACTACTGCAAGGAAAATAACCTACTTTCTTTTGATGCTCTCTAACTTCAAGAAAACAGAATTTTATTCATGAGTAGAGGCATAAGAAAATACAAGGCTTTGGGTTCTATTTATAGGACATAGAAACCCTAGGTTTACAATTGCTCCGCATGTCTACAATTACAAATATACCCCCAAAAAATCTTTCCATAGCCTCCAAGACGTTTTGGTAAAAATTTCTTTCGATGAAGGCTTCATACGGCCGCGGAACCGCGGCATTGGCGCGCTTGGGCCGCGGTTCCGCGGCCCAATGGTGAGTTCAGCTGATGAAAAGTTGTGGGCTAATTCCTGGTTCTCTGGGCTTTTCATTTATTTAGTTTTTTCTTCATTTGGGCTTCTACAGTAATTCTAGATCTTCAATGAACACTTTGCAATGGATCTTTTAACCGTTTTCCTTGACAATTTGGATCTTGCGTTGCCTTGTTGATGGTGAACCGTTCTTCTGCTAGGCTTTACTAAGATCTTCCTATTTGTTGGTCAAAAATCCTTCTTTTGTGTCGCCTTTTGTGTTTTTCACTGTTTTTGCTCCCAGAACCTGTAACCTGTAACATGTAGCAGACATGGGTCAAAAGCACCTGTTTTTATTCTTAAATGCATAAGAATGGGGAATACAAAATGCAATATTATGTTATGAACAAATGACGGGTAGAACTTGACATGTGACTTATGATATGTTGGCTTTCGTCAAGGTCATAAGAGCATGGGGCAAAAATCACATCGGGAGTTTCTAAAGAAACTGAAACTTGCCAGATATGCGCATACCTTCTGGAGTGTGATAACGTGAGCGGATTCCATCACGTTATCATGCGATGATAGTTGGATCCCGATTCCCACTGATGAGTTGGTTTACTCCTCGGGTGATCCCGACTAATTCTTCTTTCAGGTTTGGAGGAGAATTTGACGGTACAGTGGGAGGTTTCCTGATTAGATAAAGTGATAACCATTCTGATCTAGGCTAGAGTGCACGCTGAGTGTTTCTTTTCTCTCTCTCTTTGGCAGTGACCATTGACCCGACCCTAGACTATGACTCAGTGACCAAGATTAACCAAACCTTCTTACAAGACTGGCTTTTGGATTGTCAGAGTTGCATACCTCATTGCCACTCCTACTTTTACCCTTTTCTCCAGGACAACCCGTATTACTACGAACATCCACTTCCATTGGATAAAACCATCGTATGGTTATATACGAACTCGAAAGAATTTATTCGAGGATGGTTTCCGGTTCTGGAGAAAATGAATAGGACTATTCAGTTGTCTTTTCCTTTTACCTTCTCTCAGGTTGCGAGTACTCCTTAGTTTAGAAGATAGTACACCTATTACGCAAATTGGATAGTCTTCTTCCAAACCTTAGGCTGGTGCCGAACGGTGGGGAATGAAGAAAACCAATTAGCATAACGATGGTGTACAGAAGGTATTAAGTAAAGACATATCAAGGGATTAGTAAGAGGGCAAAGTAAATTGCGACTGCTATTCACGACCGAACCAAGTATTTCTTCGCCAATCCTAAATCACCTTTGTATTTCTCCAGGACACTCCGTATCACTACGAAGATCCACAGTTTATTGGATACTCCATCGTATGGTTATATACGAACTCAAAAGGAACTTGTTCCAATTCGGGGATGGATTCTGGTTCAGGAGAAATAGGAATAAGTTCTATTCGGTTGTCTTTTATCTTCATCTTCTCTCGCATTGCGAGTGCTCCTAGGATTAGGACAGTACACCCATTATGCTTATTGGATAGTCTTCTTCCAAACCATAGGCTGGTGCCGAACGGTAAGGAAGGAAGAAAACCATTTAGCCTAAGAGGGTGTACAGAAGGTAATGACTAAAGACATATAAAGGGATTTGGAGAGGTGGCAAAGAAATATACGGTTACAGTTGTGAATCTGGATAATGGAAGAGGCATTACTAGGAATACCGGGATACCCCATCGAAACATTTCAATGTTTCAGTTTCACTGTGTACTGTTAAAAGTAAACTGATTTCCCAATTAGACACTTGCTCCAGGGTATATATTTACCAGGTTTGATTCTCACATCTGTATGGTTTTACAGATGATGAGTGGGCGTAAGTTATTGGAAATTAGGTGATCATCCTCATTATATCGGGATTCGTTGTAATTGGTGAAATTTGAGGAAGTCACCTGGGTTGTTTGCCGGACGGCAAATATTTGGTTTTGAATATCCGTTGTTATGCACCAATTTCAAATTGATATATCTGTACGTCTATTTTCATAGAGTGAGATATAACTTTTTGAAATTATGTCTATGACATTTACCTATATCAGTGGATGGTTAGATAAGGAGCATTAAACAGCGGTGTAATTCTTCATAACCATAAGTACAGTTTTCAACTTACGACACAAAGGAATTGAGTTATTACACTCAGGGGACTTATACAGAGTATTGTATATTGTCCAGTGTCCATCAGGACAGAGGGGTTGGTCCTCGTACTATATTCGGTTTACTTATGACTTCTCTAGTTCTTAGACAGGTGTTTCGTAGAAACACATGGTCTAAGTTTTGAGAAGTTATAGGTGTATGAATAAAGTAGAGAACCAGGAGTTGCAAGTATCGGGATTCTTCAAGGTGATCGATGATGTAGATACTTGTGTATGGCATTCAGTTGATAGTAATGATTAAGAGAACTTGCTTCTCTTTCAGGTTACTCATAATTGGAAGTACTCCTAAGTTGAGTAATGTTGATCGGCCTCTTTCCATTTAGTTGACATGCACTGGAGACAGCTGCATGATTTGAATCTGGTTCAATTAAATCAGTGCCTCTGTTTCTGTGTTAGATATAGAACAGTTCATATATTAACATTGTTAAGATACGGGGAGTTGTCCAGCTTATGCTTAAAACTAGACTCTGGATGACTCAAGGCACGTTTATGTAATGGCTGTTTGTGGGTTGACCCAGGCTATGACGAGGGTTGACTTTCTACCATCTGGAAGATCAATAGTGATATTATTCTTGACCCGCCACAGTTTTAATAAAAATGGATCTTTTTTTCAGAAAAACAGTAGTGGGAGTATGGTAGAACTGGAAGTGATTCCATAACCGCAAACGATTACTGAAAATTTGATAGGAACCTAAAGATTCAATCTGGTTTGACATTCCATTGGCCACTCCGCAGATACGGTGGGTAACCTCAGGCACCCGAGAGGTACTCCGGTAGCCTCAAGGACGGTGACAGGGAGGTTCTTGTTTACTCAGACTTGCCATTACTGTTGTTCCAGACTGTGAGACCCGGCAGGAGGATGAGTATAGCTTCGTTCTAAACTTGCTTTAGAAGTGTACATGTATATGACTCTGCCAGAGGGTTGTTGTGGTCAATGGGAGCAGCGGAAGCATTGGTGGACAAGTGGCTTATGTCTATTTATAGACTAAAGCAGATATAGCGGAGATAGATCATCTATTTCTGATGTGAAGTCATAGGTTTGACTTCATCAGAATATGGGATGGATCTGTTAAGAAGGTAGTAGGGTATGATGTCCTGGTATTTGGATGACATACACAGAGTAGGAAGTGAAATTCCTATACTACGATCGGTTATTCTTTGGTTGTCACACAATGGTTTCTCCACATAGGACTTGGATATTATATCAGACATTCTGGTTACTAGATCTATAGTTTTAGATCTAGATTTGGGTAGTTTCCCAATCTGGATACTTAGACAACATTCTATGATTATTTAGAATGGACGACTCCTGGCACGGTAGTGTACCTGCAGGTGATGGAGTCACCCTCTCTAAAGGTATCTTACAGACTAAAGGGGAGAGGGATGTGCATGATTGGCAGATCAGTTGCTTAGGCAATTGAGTCAATCATGAGATGTCAAGTACCACACCAGATGTTGTTTTTGCAGGAGATGCAATAAGTTGATATTGATCCAATCCTGGAGAAACAATCGGAAGCAGTTTTAGAACATAAGTTGATGTTCTTGGGAAATGATAATGGCAGCCTCTTTTGGGAGACAGTTATCATTCCAGGATTCCAAGGTGACCTGGTTGTCAGAGTGACTGTCAGAGTTATAGTTTTCCCTCTGACGAGGGGCAGTATTTTGGACAGGTGGTCCAGGTAGATACTGAGAGAAGGCATGGCGCAGGATACTGATTAAGTTCAGTTGACTATACAGTCTGAGAAGTTTGGATTTGCAGTTCATTTATGAACTAGGTCCCATCAGACATCCAGACATTCTAAGACAGGTATTGCTCATTTCGGGAAATGGCTTTCTCCACGAACTTGAAATAAAGAGAGACATAGAAAGAAACATCAAAGCGGATCCACTCACTGAGGCTATTCCTCGAACGCAATAGTTTCGCAAACGAGCTTTGTGAGACTGATTAGTAGAGGAGTTGGGTGTTCGGTATCACACGGGCTGTGAGTATGCGACATCGCAATAATTAGCCTTGAGTGCAAGTGGGAGATTGTTGGATATAGTGCCCTCAGAGTCAATTATTGGATCACAGGCACGTGATTGTAGTGATTGAGGGAGGACCTATGTCGGTAGGACAGTCTTACTCGAGATGATAGTATGCTATCTGGTTTATCTTTATCATCGTGTACTGCTTTAGGTGACCTTACAGGTCACTATTGCACGTTGATAGAGCCCCTAGGATTCTTGCTTGACTACCAGCAGTATGAGGGCGATCATATATGTGGGAGCTGGGGTCTATAAGCAAATCCTTAAAAGGTCCCTAGTCGTGGGAGTTTCGAGACAGGGCATCGATTCTCCAGAGTAGACTAGTGTATACAGTCGAGACCCCGACGAGGGGCGGTGGCCGGTCTCACAAGCCACTGGTGTCAGTTGGTTCACCTAAGATGTATACAGGTGCTCATTGGGTTATGAGTACACCGGACAGGACTTGCCGGGAACCTGCTGGTTGGGATTATACCAGACGTCAGATAGCAGTTCCCAGGTGACATGTGTACAGGTTAGTTCATCGACCTGAGATCGTCATTTGTCCCGTGTGAGTTCCCACTGTGCTTTGATTACTACCCTACCACGCTCAAAGGAGACGTGCAAACAGGTTTTAGTTGGGTACAGTCCCGAGCCACATGGAGGCAGTGAGCGGATCTGCAGGGGTTCGTCTCTCCCGGTATTGGGGGTGAGGTCGCGCTGTGTCTAGGAGAGCCATTACACAAAGCCCTCGGCCGAGGCAGGAGATTTACTGGTAGGTATTCCAGTAGTGTCTCAGGGTGTTCTGGGCTTCACTCCAACACGACTTGTACCGCTTTTGGGGGTCTGACTTTTACCAACCCCCTAGGCCCGCCATGCGATGCTCATAGACGAACGGACCAGACTGTACGGATATTGTCACCGACAGGCTCAGTAGGGTGTCAGTATGAGTTCTCTCACAGACGTCCCTTTTGATCAATAGCTGGTGGCCCGTCACGTATGGCTAATACCTCTGACGTGCTAGTGGTTAAATCTACAGCCATAGTATTGACGAGTCTTTAGAGTCCCCCACACACAGTTACTCAAGTTTCGGGCGAAACGCTGTAGAGGCCGTATGGAGATATGGCAGGGTTCGATCAGATACGTGCGGTATTGTACGGATCGTGATCGGACGGATTTTACTACCCGGCTTTGGCTTAAGCCGGATCCTAGTATTAGACAGTGTAGATTTTGTCTCTTTGCATTTGTGTTCAGTGGGAATACAAATGCGGGCATGTATATGCAGTGGCGGGGTTTTCCTGTAATTTATTACGGGATCAGTTTTCTGAAGTTGCCAGTTTGCATTCCGTTCCGGCCGGTTTTCCTTTGTTCCTTCGCGGCCGGACTTTCTGGTGGAGGGGGTTATTTGTAAGTTTGCAAATAACTTATTGTGGAGGGGGTTTCTTGCATATGTGTGGCTTCATGATGGTTCTTGTCATCATGAGATTCTTTTTCCATCATCTCTTTTGCATTTATGAGATTAGAATGAGATGAGAGATAAAAGACTTTGAGGTGACTATTTTCTTATCATTATCTCTCATTTTCTCCTTTTGATTAATTGATTCTCCACCACTATGAAGAGGAGGCCGGCCACATCTTGGAGAGAGAGAGGGAGGGGTTCTTTTGGTGTGGGAAATTCTTCATATCATTCTTGGTTCACACCAAAATCCCAAGTTCATTTCTTTTGTTCTTTCCTCCACAATATCATGGCAACATAAACCCCAAAGGGACATAGATTCTACACTACACCTACAGTACCCTTGGACGCATCGGCTTGCCAACTTCGCGCCCGAGTTGCCTCCGTCCAGAGGTGGGAGCCCATAAAAGAATCCGGCTACGTGGTGCCCTTTTCGACGAGGAGGTGACGGACGGAGATTCCGCGGGAGATTGGAGTGGAGACGAAGACCGAAGGACACGGATCGCTTGGTATATCTCTCTACCCATCTTTTAGTTTGCTAGTAGCTAGGTTAATGGCCCGATCCGGGTTGATAGTGCGCGGTGGTGCCGGTTTGCAAGTTTCGCAAAGTTTTTCTCTTCCGCATTTCCGGCGTCGGATCGACGGCCGGGGCGCCGCCGTGCACTTACATCCTCCATTAAAGTGTAGTGAGAGCTCTTGAGTGGAAGATCAATGAAGATGATGGTTTTTATTATCTTGTATCTTTTAATTCTTGTATTGTAATTTCAATTCTCAGTGTAATTTTATTTCTTGATGTTAAGTAGTTGTTGTTATTTCTTTCTTTGTTTTCGTTTTCGTTTTCTTCTTTTCTGTTTTATTTTCAAGCTATGATACTCGACGGAGTCCTTTTCTAAGGTGAGGGCCTAAGTAGTTAGCTTGCTACCATTTTGTAAAACCGTATTTTCTTCTTTCTTTTCTTCCTTCTTGCTTTGTTTTTATTTTCATTTTAATGTGTGAATAATTTCCACACTTGTTAGGGGCTAAGGAAGGTTAGTATGAGAGACGGAAAAATTCCTTGTACTTCTCTTCGCCAAACATCCTTAAACGAATCTAGACTAAACAAACGCAACCCCCTCACTTAGGCGCGCTATACGTGACATATAGCCGCGACCTAAGTCGAGAAGTCCTTTGGGCGCACTACAACGTGACATGTAGTTGTGACTTAATTGGGTTGCAGGTGTTTGGACTAGGGTTGGAAATAAACGCACGTAGCGGAAGGATAAGAGGCACTAGGAATGGATTTAGCGTTGGAAAGATTGTTTAAACTCGCAAATTCCATTCATATGTCCTCCTAATCCTCGCTACTTTCTATTATCTTAACTTCATTTTAAGATTGGTAAAAGAAAAGCACAAGACTAATCCTAACTCCACTAACCAATCTTAACACTAACAAGCTTACTTGAATATACATACAAACACTTAGAATAGAATTGAACATAATACATATACATTCTTTATTGACTCGTCTAAGATAAGAACGGACATACTACCATCTCCTTGTGGATCGACCCGTGCTCAACCGGCTAGCTGCAAAGTGATACCGTCTTGATTGCGGTTAGTAGAGAACTGTGTAGAACGCATATCATAAAACGTATCGCGTTTCTACTATCAATCACAAAGTTGACAAAAGTTGTTTAAAAGAAAAGATTACAAGTTAACTCCACTTTTGTCGGTAGGTTTTAAGAATTGGTTTGAGGTAAAATGAAAGAGAGAGGAAGGGACTTACGGGGTGTGTAGCGTTGAGAAAAGAGTAAGAGATAGAAGGGAAATCTTCGTGATGTCGTGGTAGCGCCGGAAATGGCTCCGGTCTTCAACGGAATGAACTTGGATTGCTAACTCCACTTGACTAGAATTAACCTCTTTCTTAAGCTTAGGAATTTGGAGAGTTTTTGAAAAAAATTCAAAATAGGGGAGAGATAGAGGGTAGGGTGGTATTTTTAAGGATGAATATAGGTATAGAGTGAATTAAAAAGAAATAAAATTTGGAGTAAAGAAAGTGTAAATGGGTAGATGAAGGGGTGGACTGCTCTCTGTTTAATTTCAGAGAAATCAAACAATAAAATAGAGTGGAGGGGAGATGAAGGGGTGCACGGGCGAAGCACGGAGGCATTTGGATTCATCAGAGACGTCGGTAGCAGTCGAAACAGAGAAATGGACGGTTGGATTTTGTCCATCTATCTTGAGGTTTAAGCTATGTGCTTTAATCTGTGTTAACTCCTCATTTATCACGTTTGATTTTTCTGAAACTTTTTGATTCTCCATGAATTGCATGTGGAACTCTTGTGCTTCCGAAAAATTAAAAAGAAAAATATTAAAAATAATTGGGACTGATGGGATTCGAATTTGCAAGCTATGGGACAACAGTGTAGAGGCTTAACTAGTGAGCTACAAAGAGTTTCTTGTTCATAAGTTATCAATAATAATTTATAACTCAAAATCGGAACAGGAATACACTCTTTTATTAATATTGGATCAATAAAAGTGTATAAGAATTTTAGGTTCGTTACATACATCCACCTCTCTGAAGATGCCAAGTTGATTTATGGTACCGTATATCGGAGATTTAGATAGATGCGACCAATATAGCATGACTTATCAGGTTCCCCCTCTTTGAGGGGTTTTTGATTGTGGGGACGCTCTTCCCTGCAGATGCAAGCCCCCGCAGTTAATTACGCTACCGCATTGCAGTAACAACTTTCACCTGCTTTAGGCAGATCACTTTGTGTCGTGTTATATTATTTATTTTGGGGTTTTCCGTGGATTGTATACGGAGACTAGTTTATGTCGTCACCCGTAGGGAGCGGATTAGTCCAAATCCGTATATATTAGATTTGGGATTGAACCTAGGTCATATGCTCCATCAGATCAGGGGTTTAGAGATCAACTTAAATATATGAACGTATGGGCTAAAGATACATTAGTCTTATAGAAGACTAAGATCAACATAGAAGTATGGTTAAGTATTATTAATTTTCTTTTAAATTAAGATCAATTTAATAGGGGTGAGCATATAGGCTCGGTTATAATGAGCAATATGGGCTCAAGAAGTTTATAGCTTCAGAGACTCGGCCAATTTTGGGCTCAGTCTTGGGCTTTTATATTACCCAATATTATATACAATTTTGGGCTCAATCTTGGACTATGGATATAATATCCATATCATGTTCTGGCGCTCACGTGGATACCACGTGGGGCGCTAAGCTTCTGGAATTGCTATATTAGTGCTAAGCACTTAGTTGTTTACACTATGGATATAATATCCGAATCATGCACTGGTGCTCACGTGCTTTTCATGTGAGTAGTGCTAAGCACCCGTTCATACAATGCTCACGTGAATATCACATGATGTGCACTCTGTTGGATATGGTGCCCTCAAAGTCAATTATTGGATCGTAGGCACATGATTGCAATGATTGAGGGAGGACTTATATCGGTAGGACAGTCTTACTCGAGATGATAGTATGCTATCTGGTTTGTCTTTATTATCACTATTACATGTTGATAGAGCCCATAGGATTCTTGCTTGACTACCAACATTATGACGGTGATCATATACGTGGGAGCTGGTAGTATATAAGCGCATCCTTAAATGTCCCTAGTCGTGGGAGTTTCGAAACTGGGCATCGATACTCCAGAGTAGACTAGTGTATACTGATTGAGTCCCCGACGAGGGGCGGTGGCCAGCTCTCACAAGCCATTGGTGTTAGTTTTTTCACCTAAGATAGTATACAGGTGCTCATTGGGTTATGAGTACACTGGACGGACTCACCGGGAACCTGCTAGTTGGTATTATACCTATTGTCAGATAGCAGTTCCCAGGTGACATGTGTACAGGTTAGTCTGTCGACCTGAGATCGTCATTTGTCTCGTGTGAGTTCCCACTGTGCTTTGATTACTACCCTACCACGGCTCAAAGGAGTCGTGCAAACAGGTTTTAGTTGGGTACATTCCCAAGCCACATAGAGGCAGTGAGCGGATCGTCGAAGATTCGTCTCTCCCGGTATTAGGGGTTGATGTCGCGCGGTGCACGGGTGGCCATCACCAGAAATCCTTGGCCAAGGTAGTTGAGAATTACTGATCTAGATCAGTAGTTTCTCAGGTGGTGATGGGTTTCATACCGACACGAATTATCGCGTTGTTAGGGGTCTGACTTTATTCATCCCTTAGACCCGATATGCGATACTCATAGACGAACGGACCAGACTGTACGGATATTGTCACTGTCATGCTTAGTAGGGTTTCAGGATGAGTTTGCTCGTCAGCTTCCCTTTCGCTCAATACATTGGCAGCCGTTACGTACAGCTAGTACCACTGACGTGCTTGTGGTTAACCCACTGCCAGCGTATTGATGAGTCATTAGGGTCCCCCATAGAAAGTTTCTCAAGTTCGGGCGAAACGTTGTAGAGGCCGTATGGTTTTATGGCAAGGTTCGATCATATATGTGCACTTGTGCACGGATCATGATCGGACGTATCATACTGGCGGGCTTTGGTTTAAGCCGGATCCTAGTATTAGATTTGTTGGATTACTTTCGTCTCATTGTATTAGTATTCAGTCGGAATGCGGATGCAGGTATGTATATACAGATGAGGGATATTCTTGTGATCCGTCACGAGTTTACTTTAGTTGATACCATATCTTTTTGTTGGTTTAAACATTTAGTTTAAATGTTTAATTGTGAGGAAAATGTGAGTGCAAGTTTTGTCCATTTACATCAATTCATGCCACATGCACACGGTGACTCATGGTCTTGGTTTATGTGACCATTTATTGTGACATGGATTGATTTTGGGGGTA
The DNA here is from genome assembly GCA_030015575.1 of Agapanthus africanus. Lineage (NCBI taxonomy): Eukaryota > Viridiplantae > Streptophyta > Magnoliopsida > Asparagales > Amaryllidaceae > Agapanthus > Agapanthus africanus. The sequence goes on along the minus strand of CM057342.1, from coordinate 662,623,194 downwards.
ATTATGATTAGTGGGGATATTTTGGAGAGAGAGGGGCTGCCAAGTATTGGCTTGGGGTTGGGTTTTGGGTTATTGATATATATATATATATATATATATATATATATATATATATATATATCTCAAAAATATCACACACAGCATAAGTCATTTTATTTTCTTCTTTCTCTTTCTTGAGCTCACAACTTCCATCAATGGCATCTTCTTCAATCTCCACCCATCCCTCTCATGAATTGAGAATCCATGGGTGTATTGGGACAAAGTTATCACACACATTCTCTACTTCACCTTGGGCATGTCGGCTAGCAAACTTCATGTCCGAGTTGCTTCGGTTTGAAGCGGGAGCCCGTATAAAGATTCCTCGACATGGTGCCACTTCGACAAGCGAGACCGGAGAGCGAACTTCGTCGGGGTAGCCGTGACAAGCATGGGACGGAGATTGAAGACCGAAGGACACAGATAGATTGGTATAATCTTTGAAACCCCTTTACAGTTTTGCTAGTTAACGGTTAATGGTTCAATCCGGGTATTTGGTTATGGTAGCGCCAAATTTGAAAATTTTTTGCTCCACATTTGGCCTCGGATTGACGGCCGGGGCGCTGCCGTAACCCAACATAGTATCAGAGCCACCCATTAACTCTTGCTATCTTGTTTAGACAAGGTTAAAGTATCGAAATCGAAACAAAGCCGAAACAACACCCACTGCATTGCAGTTTCTGTCGATTTAAAAAGTGTCTTCAAAAATTATTTAAACAAGTTCAGAAGACTACTTAAGTGACTACTAGAACACCCTGCAAACACGATCCCTAACTCAAATATTGGACCGGCCACATAAGCTTAAAATCCGAGGAGGCCGACCTTGGTTTAAGCTTTGGGCTTGATCTTTGCTGTGTGGTTTAGTCTCTGTAATGTTGGTGCAGTGGTGTTGTTTGTTTAGCCCAATTTGGATATGGTTTTATCAGGTTGTTTGGGGCTATTCGAGGGTTATTTCGAAGTCGATATTTTCTAATATTGTTTAAATTTTACAGTGCATTACATTTCTATCTGCGACCGTGAATGTCATTCGAGCGGTAAATCTTGTCTAATTGCTATAATCCTTTTAGACGGGTTTGCGAACATGACATTTACGTTGATGTTCTGTGTTGTGCTGTATTATTGCGGATTTGTCGTGATGGATAGCTTGCGTGCAATGGTAGTGCAGTTTGGATTTATTTGTACATTTGATATCGCGGGGTAAGCGTCCGACATGTGGACTGCCGTCACTGCCTGTTTGTATATTATTCTTTTGGGGCAAGATCGGGTCGAGGTTGATGTACCCGTTGTACATATTTTCTTTTCTGTACTAGAATTACCCCGCGGTGGAGTGCACGGATAGCTGGGTTCTAGAGGGTAACGGGCCCGCATCTCATGGCTTTGAGACGGAGGGGGCTTGTACCAACCCCAAACTTCCTGTACAATTTTCTGTACAAATTTTTTCAAAATTACAGAAAGAGGTATTTTTGCCTGAGCACAAGATAATAGTTTGTTTTGCTTTTTAATAGCAAGCAAGAGCTTGTAGCTCATTGGTAAGACTTTGCACTGCTGGACCAAGCCACCAGAGTTCAAATCCCACACCCCACATTATTTTTTAATATTGTTTTATTTTGAATTTTTAGAATACCAAGAGTCTACACGTGCATAACTCGTAAAACCCCACTACACATGTAAAAGTAAATGTCCCAGGGAGTAGACCAAGTAATGACGGACCCACGGCGACAACCCCGGCCTTGACTCGGCCCGAGTTGGCCGGCGACTCGGCCGGCGCCGCCGGCCGGATTCGGCCGGACCGCCGGGTCGTCAACATGAAATATCTGCCTCTTCATCTTCCCAGTACCCCTGCACACTTTAATTCTGTAGATCGGTTCCAGATCCCCTTTAAATCACATTAAACCCTATTTTAATACGATTTTTATTACAAATTTCAATTCAACCTTTCACCTACCCTAAACCCTAGCCTTACCCTATAAATACAACCTCTAAACACACCCCCATCACTTCAAAATTCTGATCAAAACTCTCAAGAAATACCTAAAAGTTTAGTGTGCATTTGGAGTTAGCGAGGGAGAAACTTCGGCGATTTTCCGACGACAACCCTAGGAGCTTCCGGCGACGAAACGACGCACCGGCGCCTCCAACCGTTCCCTCTTCCTCTCTTATAACCTACAAATCCGTAAGTCCCACCTCCCTCTTCTATTCTCTCATCTTAAAACATCTTTTAATAAAACCCGACGGAATCGGAGTTAATCCAATGTCCAATACGGTTCTTCATAAAATCTCACTTTTTCTTAAATACAATCATACTAAACCCTTCCATGTTGACTATTAATCATTAACAAACATGTTGAGCAAGTTTCATGGAAATATATTTTATTTTGTAATTTTTACCGCTCCTTTTCAGTAAAATACCATGTAGTTTAATTTCGACATTAAAACATCACAATCTTGCTATACCTTTAGATAGATCACGAGGTAATGACCTACCTCTTCACAACACTCAGATGCGACATAGCATAATAGTTTCGGGAACCTAGAATACGGGAAAACAAAACCTTTCAAATAAATACCATTTACTAATAAAACCATTTTCTAAAAAGATTAAGTATTTTACAAATGTTTGCGAAGTGCCGCTACAACCCATTTTGGGGAACTCGACTGGGATGGTGCAGATTATCACACATCCCTGGGCTTAGTAGTGTGATATGCAGACCTCCGTAAAGAGGATTCGGTCTCGAGAGATTTAAAATACGTATATCTTAAGAAAATGAGATTTCTAGAAATATAATATATACTAATTTATATATATATATATATATATATATATATATATATGTATGTATGTATGTATGTATGTATCATTAGAATATCTATTTTGTGATAATATAAATATTCCAACTTTCTTCTAAAAATCACAAGAATCACTTTACCTTAAAATACCATGAATTTCATACAAGTTCAATATTACAATTAAATGCCATATATTATGAAAAATATGTTATTTTCACTAGAAATATCATAAGTATAAAATATACATCTATGATAACTCTAAAGACAATAATTAAATACTTTGGGTGTAATTGAAAATTATACAAAAGTATTTTTACATAAAAACCCCTCAAGTTCTATAAATTACCCTAAGGACCCTAGTAAATATAGGTTTAAGCGGGACCAATCTCTTAAACCTCAGGGAGCCGGAGAAGTGGGTACTTGCCTATTTAAGGTAGACAACTTAGCAACGGTGTTATCAACACGGTAATCGTCTTTGAAAAGACACAAATCCTGCCGCCTATGTGCAGCGGTTACCGATAACATCAAAACAATCAGGACTTCAATTTCTTTTCTAATTGTTCTGACTCAGACTGAGTCTCATTATAATAATCTGACTTGAATATGATTCAAGTATGAAATTACAAAACTACAATTCAACATGAATCCATGAATCCATATATTCAATCTGTATTGACCGAACCGAACCATAGATATACTTCCATTTACATGATTCTCCAGTTACATCCATGATTCTCTAGTACATCCATTTTACTGATATCATGGTTTCGGCAAGTCATCCAAATATACAATCTATATTACAATTCAATTACAAGTTAAAATACAATACAAACAATACAATCAAGACATCGCGGGGTTTAAGGGGTAGAATGGTACGGAAGGTGTTAAAAGTGACACGAGATCGCAAGATTAAGACACCTAACCTGAATCCAATTGCCGTTGTTCCGGGTTGTATAACAGAGCCTTGTACATTCCGTTTGCTCTAGTGTTTAGCATATAGAGACTCCTCTCGTATACACTGTCATTCTTCTGTACCAAGCTACAAACAACAGCATTAACCATATAATACAACTTTAAAAGCTACTTTCTCTTTCTCTCTATTCTATTTCTCCCTTATCTTTGGGACTTACCGAGCGATTGTTTGTTGACGACATTTTTTCTCTTTCTTCTTTGGAATGTTGTCAGATGATCTGGACACTCAGGAGATCGAGCCTACTAGTGAGGACTTGGACCAGCTTTCCTACGACCCAGAACTCTAGCTTCATTGTACAAACTTTTATTTCAGTACTTATCATTTCTGTTATGCCACTGTTTAGGCATTGCTTTCATCAGATGTATTTACTTTCCATGCATTGTACAAAAGAATGTGAATAAATAAAGTTGTTGTTTTATTATATCTTGTCTCTTGTTCATTTATATTTATATTGCTTAGATACGCTTAGCGTATTTACTTCAGAGTAAATACGTAGCGGCCTCGTCGCTTCCTCTGCCCGTATACTGGGAAGCGGGGCATGACAGGTTTTGTTGGTGGCCCATGCAGGTCAGAGCTGTATGGAATACTACCATGCAGTTCTGTTCTGCGTGAACAACCTAAGCAATATAACACAAGAACCAGCAACTAAAATATTCTTTACAATTCATATTCCTTGAATCTTATCATTCCATATAATTTGAATATGTCCTAACCTAAATTTTTCTTCAAGGTTATGGATTCCCCAAACAACACTAGCACCAATGTCAACAACACACCTCAGCCACTACCACTCACACCTGCCGTCCCTGCTCCGTTCAACGAGCAAACGGTTCTGCTTGAGGCAATCCGCAGCCTCCTCGAGGGACAGCAACAGCAGACTGCTCTTTTAATGAACCGTCCCGAGGCATAAGCTCCTGGGGTGAAGCAATTCTGGGCTTTGCACCCTAAACAGTTCTCAGGAAAGGAGAGCCTACTGGTTGCTGAAGAATGGGCTTAGAGTATTGAAGATGATCTGACAGCAGCACAAGTGCCAGAAATAGCTTGGGTTCGTATTGCAAAATTACATCTCACGGACAATGCACGGAATTGGTGGAAAGCGGAAGAAAGCCGTCTTGATCAACCCATCGAATGGAAGATTTTCCGCGACATGTTCGACGCTAAGTACTTTCCTGAGACTGCCAGATTCATCATGGAACAGAAGTTCATCCATCTGAAACAAGGTTCGATGTGGACCAAGTCAGTAGATGAATATGACGCTGAATTCACCATGCTCAGTCGGTTTACGGCCCATCTCATACCGACTGCTGATATCAGAGCAAGAATATTTCAGCAAGGGTTGGACCCGGAAATCCAAGCTGCTTTAGCTACAGGGGATTTCCCAACCCATGATTTGGCGTTGAAAGCTGCCCGAAGATACGAGGCAGTGGTGAAGAAGAAGGGCGGACCTCAATTTGCCGGAGTGAAGCGCCCTGCTAATCAGATGGCAGGAGGAGCCTTTTCAAGGCCAACGGTTGAACCCCGAAGACCGGAAGAAATTAGTAACCAACCAAGTCCGGACTTTTGCTACTACTGCCATAGAAAGGGACACTTGTGGAAGGACTGCAGGTGCGCAAAAGGCCTGTGCCTAGTTTGTGGCGTGTCCAATCACAGAATTGAGACCTGTCCATATAGATACAACTCAGCTCACACACCCACCTGTTAGTGTATATGCCCTAGAGGCTATTACTGTATCATACTAGTTTGTATATTACTTGATGGAACCTTGGGATATTCACAGTTGTATATACAATCTTGCTCGAAATGGTAGTATGCTACTTGGTTTGTCTCTGCTTTAATATGTGCATGTGTTTCATTTAGCATATCGCTGATATACATATTAGTAGAGCCCTTAGGATCTTTGCTTGATTACCAGCGTTGTGATGGCGCTCACACTCGTGGGGGATGGGTAATCCATAAGCACATCCTTATACAGGTCCCTGGTCGTTGGACTATCGAGACAGGGCATCGATACTCCGGAGTAGACTAGCGTATGCGCTTCTCATCCCAGTGTGGGAGACGGTCTGTCCCACAGCCGTCAGTACGTCGTACTTGAGATAGTATGCGGATGCTCGTTAGGTTACAAGTACACTAGACAGGACTTGTCGGGAACTATTGGTTGGTATTATACCTATCGTCAGTTATCAGTTCCCAGGTGACATGAGTACAGCTTAGTTCGCTGACTTGATACTGTCACTTCGCCTCGAGCGTGTTCCCACTACACTTTGATTACTACCCTACCACGTCTCAAAGGAGTCGTGCAAACATGTAGTTTTTGGGTGCAGTCCCGAAGCACTTGGAGGCAGTGACGGTTAGATAGGATTCGTCTCTCCCGGTATTGGGGGTTGACATCGCGCTGTGTCCAGGAGAGCAATTACACAAGTAGTCCCTGGCCAGGGCAAGCGAGATATACTGGTAGGTTTCCAGTGTTATCTCAGGGTGTTCTGGGCTACACTCCGACACGACTTGTATCGCTATTAGGGGACTGACGTTCACCGCCCCCTAGGCCCGCCATGCGATGTATCAGACGAACAAACCGGACTGTACGGAGACTGTCACATACAGGCTCAGTAGGAGTTCAGATGGGGTTACCTCGTCAGTCTTCTTATCGGCATCTACCTGGGGACCGTTATGTACAGCTAGTGCCGCTTGCGGTCTGTGGTTAAACCCACTGCCAGCGTAGTGTCGAGTCTTTAGAGTCCCACACAGAGAGCTATTCGCCTTTAGGCAAAATGAGTAGAGGTCGTATTGTTTTGCGACAGGGTTCATTCACATCCGCGTACTTATGCACGTTTGCTGTCCGGACAGCTTATACTAGCGGGCTTTGGTTTAAGCTAGATCCTAGTATATGATTTGGGATTGGTTTTTTCTCTTTGTATTCATGTTCCTCGGATCACGAATACGGGTGCGTATGCACAGTTGATTGAGACAGAGGAAGAGGACTTTGATTAGGGTTAATGACCATTGTCATTTTATTAACCCTAATGTTTATGTGTGTATTATAATTAATTGATATTAGCTATATATATATATATATATATATATATATATATAATTGTGCATGGTTAGGGTTGTTGACATTTTGACCACACTTGACTTGTTGACCTTAGTTGACATGTTGACCATCATCATTCCATATAAAAGATGCTCTTTGATCCTTGCAATTTTCATTTAATGTGAAATGATAATGGTCAAGTCTTGATTAACCATGACAATTATCTAGTTAATTATCTATTTTTTATAATTCACACATATATGTGAGAATGGCTTATTATTCTCTCATTCTATCATATACTTTCTCTCTCTTGCTCTTCCTCTTCTTCAAGCTCTCTCCTCTCATGTGTTGAGAAACACTTGAGCTTGAGAGAAAACCTCTTCTAGTTAATCTTTACTCTCATCTAGGGTTCTAGGATTAGCACTTCTAGCACCCTAGTTACTTCTAGCTTGAAGTTGACGCCAAAGGTTGAGGCTTTCGGGTGGATCCTTCTTCGACGTGAGAAGACGACAAAAGTGATCCCTTTCTACTACTTCAAGGATCAAGAAGAGAAGGACACAAAGCCCTAGGTATAACCATTTTACCCTTTAGCTAGTTTCTAGTTAGCTTTAGCTTGTTTTTGTTTAGCAAAGATCCTCCTTTGTCTAGTCCATGTTGCCTAGAGTAGTAAAAATCCAATTTTTATTCCGTTTTCCGCCTCCCCGCAAGCACCGGGGTAGGCAATGTGGACTTACAACGGTATCAGAGCCTAACTAAACATAAACTAGCTAGGTAGTAAAAGTGTATAGAAGTTTGATCGGAAAAATCGAAAAACCAAAACATCAAAACCCTAAGTTTCTGTTGAAATTTTTTCTGCTCAAAATAAAATAAATCTTACGTCAAAAATCATCTCAGGTTTTTGTGAAGAAAGCCACCAAAAACGATCCAGTGAATCGCTCAAAGCGCGGCGGTTCCGCGGCAAAAGCATGCCTATTGCCGCGGAACCGCGGCCGTTTTGACTCGGTTCTGGGTCGGGTTTGGTGCAGTGTTTTTCTGGCTTGGTTTTGGGATTTTTAAGATGGTTTATTTGTGCCCAGGTTTTCCAGAAAAGAAATTTATTTTTGGGGGCCTATAAATCCGTATTTTTGATCGAACTTCACTACACTTTGACTAATGGGTTATATCTGTGATGTTTATATGTATTGAACGTCGGCTAATCGCTATATGTCGATTAGTGGGGGTTATACATATCTGTGATCTGTGTTTGATGATGGTATGTGTATATGAATGCGTTGGATTGTCGCGGGTGAATAGCCGGGGTGGATGTGAGATGAGTGTTTCTTTTTCTTTCATTCATTGTAATATGTAAATTGATGTATTATTATTTGTATGGCCGCACAACCGGGTCGGGGTTGTAGCCGTCATTGTATAATTCTTTTTACTGTTTTTGCTCCTAGTATAGACCCATGGAGGGGGTGCACAAACTACCGGGTATCTTGAAGTGCCGAGTGGCCTACTCACGGTGTTGAGGGAGGTTGCTTCGCTTCGGGTACTTGGCGGGTAGTTTGCCGCACCCGTAGGGGTCTTGGGTGGGGTATTTGGCTATTCACCGCGACCGTGTAATCCGCTTTTCGTTGCAGGCTCGGACGGATTGCGGATTCCTAGTATATCCAATGTATTCATCTGTCATCTGTAATGTCTATCATTGCTATATATTTATATATGATAACTATTTAGGCGTTGCTTATGTTTTACAGCCGCGCTAGCCCAGCCCCCGCTCTGTCGTTAGTTAAGTAACCTAACGGGTGATGACGGGGCCCCGTGGCGAATGCGAATGGCATAAGCGTACATCATATTTTGGTTGTTTTCTGCAATGGTAGGATTAATTGATGGACGCATTAAAAGAACTAATGCAAGAAAATAAACCAAGTAAAAGTCGATTGGAACACTTTGAAAACCACTCGGTTCTTTTTAAAACTAAACTTTTAAACGCGGAGCTTGAACCACTCCTTTTAAAAGCTATCTCGTTCCATCGATTATATCAAGTTCACTACGTTCACGGTTTCGCCAAAACCATTCGTAGCCCTCCGTCATTCCACATGAATGGTCAAAAAGTATTCAAGCTATGTATTTTGGCCAAAGTCAAGGCATAGTGATTGGTAGCTATTGGGTATTCATGTGCAGCATAGATAGATGCGTTGGTTTGGGACAGTCATGCTGCCATTTTGGCCAAAGTCAAGGGTAGGTACGGGTGGGTCCAAATTAACCAGGAGAATGATGGGTAGAACTTGACATGTGACTTATGATATTTTGGCCAAAGTCAAGGTCATAAGAGCATGGGGCAAAAATCCACATCGGGAGTTTCATAAGTACTGAAACTTGCTAGCACTGCATACCATTTGGAGTGTGATGATTCTGGTAGGATTCCTTCGGTTTTATCACGCGATGATATTTGGATCCTGATCCTACTGTGAGTATATGCTACTCCTCGGGAAAACTCTCACTTAACGATCAATGCTATAAACCAAGTAGGTGTCTAGAAAGGTATTAGCGGGGCTACTCCCCCAGGGAAAAGAGGTTCTTAAATTAAGGAACTTCGCGAAAGCGTTGGAAAACCTCCCTCGAAGTACCGACACTGGCCTGGCTGAACGGTTAAGCAAGTATTGTATGGTGAGATTGATCCCGACTAATCCTTTCTTTACGGTTTGAGAAGGGATTCGAGAGACAGTGGGAGCCATCCAGTTTAGACAAACTAAAAACCACTCTAAACTTGCAAGAGCATCATGCTAAAGTGTTTCTTTTCTCTCTCCTAATTCCAGCGACCATTCAACATGACCGGACTTAAGTTATTACTAGATAAAAACATACTGACAGGGCCAAACTACAAAGATTGGCTCAGGAATGTTAAGATGGCAATCACTTACGACAAGTTGGGGTATGTCCTTACCACCAAAGCTCCCCCTGTCCCAGGTCCCACCTCCAGCGTCGCGGATAAAGAAATCCGTAAGACATGGGAGATCGATTGCGCGAAGGCCAAATGCCTCGTGCTTGCCTCGATGGACAACGAACATCAGAGGAGGCATGAGAATATAGACCTAGAGTCCATATTTCTCTATACAAAAGAACTGTATGGAGAGCAGTATCGTATCGCAAGATACGAAGTGTCGAAGAAGCTATTTTCGGCAAGATTGGCCATCGGATCATCGGTAGGGGAACACGTGCTTAAGATGATTGGCTACATAGAGGAGCTCGCGGACCTTGGGACCACGTTGGAGAATGAACTCTACACTGATTTGATTCTCCAGTCCCTTCCTTCCTCTTACGCCCAGTTTGTCTTAAACTTCAACATGCAAGGAAAGGAGGTTGAACTTTCCGAACTTCTGAACATGTTGAGGAGTGCTGAGGGCACCCTACAGAAGGGTAGGGAGACATCCACTTTGTTTGTAGAAGGATCTTCCTCTTCTAGGTCCAGGGCGAAAGCCAAGGGTAAGAAGAAGAAAGCCCCCGCCAAACCAAGAGGCGGTGTCAGTAAAGTGGATATGAAGGGAAAAGGAAAGGCAACAAAGGTAGCGGGAAAGCTAGTGGGGAAGGAAGAATGCTTCTACTGTCACAAAAGTGGTCACTGGAAACAGGATTGCAAGGCTTGGAAGGCCAGAACACAGGATTTGAAGCGAGTTGCGGCTTCAGCTTCAGGTGTGTATGTTATTGAAAACTGTCTATCAATAAACTCTACATCCTGGGTATTGGATACCGGATCAGGATCTCATATCTGTAATTCTTTGCAGGCGTTGAGAAAGCGTAGAGTTTTGAAGGCAGGTGACATGACCCTCAGAGTTGCAAACGGTGCTAGCATGGATGCTGAGGCCGTAGGGGACTATCACTTGGGATTGTCGGATGGACACTTTTTGGTTTTGTGTAGTTGTTATTATGTACCAAATGCAACCTGTAATATCATTTCTGTATCTTTATTATCTAAAGAAGTTTATGAATTTGCATTTGTAAGTAATGTAGTGAACATTCACCTTAATCAAGTTTTGATTGGGTCAGGTACATTGAACAACGGTATATACGTATTAAACCAACCACAGATTTTCAATGTCCAGAATACACACAAAAGAAAGTCTCCAGAAATCAATAAAACTTTCTTATGGCATTGTAGACTGGGTCACATCAATGAGAGAAGGTTGACTAAGTTACATGCAGAAGGATATTTGGATCCGTTCGAATATCAATCGTATGCAACTTGTCAATACTGTCTCAAAGGAAAGATGACAAAGACTCCGTTCACTGGACACGGAGTAAGAGCGAGCAAGCTCTTGGGACTCGTACACAGCGACGTGTGCGGTCCAATGTCTACACATGCACGAAGCGGTTATTCTTACTTCATTACTTTTACGGATGACTTTTCAAGGTACGGTTATGTCTTCTTAATGAAACATAAATCCGAGGCTTTTGAAAAATTCCAGGAATATAAGAATGAAGTAGAAAAACAAACAGGCAAAAGTATCAAGGCACTGAGATCTGATCGAGGTGGTGAATACTTGAGTGCCGAGTTCCTGGGTTACTTAAAAGAGAATGGAATTCTCTCTCAGCTTACTCCTCCATACACTCCGCAACATAACGGTGTATCGGAGAGACGGAACCGAACCCTATTGAATATGGTACGGTCCATGATGAGTAACGCTGAGTTGCCGCGATCGTTCTGGGGATATGCGCTAGAATCAGCTGCATACCTTTTGAACCGAGTTCCAACTAAGACTGTGCCTACTACACCATATCAAATGTGGTGTGGGAAGAGACCCTATCTTAATCACATTAAGACATGGGGATGTCCAGCTTTTGTAAAAAAGCAGTATGCGGACAAGCTCGAGGCACGCTCAGTACAGTGCAAGTTTGTGGGATATCCAAAGAACTCCAAGGGATATTTCTTCTATTGCGAAGAGTAACAAAAGGTTTTTGTTTCTCTCCATGCCCACTTTCTAGAACACCAGTTCATAGAAAAAGAACTAAGTGGGAGCGCAATAGAACTGGAAGAAATTCCAGAACCACGAGCTATTACTGAAAGCTTAGTAGAACCAGAGGGTTCGAAAGATCAGGACATTCCCACGCCACTCCGCAGGAGTAGTAAGCAGTCTCATCCGCCCGAGAGATACTACGGTTTTCTCATTGACGGGGATAGAGAGGATTGCATCATAGACTGTGATGAGCCTACTAGCTTCCAGCAAGCCATTCAGAGCGTCGACTCGGTAAAATGGCTGGATGCAATGCGGACCGAAATGGAGTCCATGTACACCAACAAAGTTTGGACATTGGACATTGCTCTAGATGGGGTAAAACCCGTAGGATGCAAGTGGATCTTCAAAAGGAAGATTGGTGTAGATGGACAGGTTGAGACCTATAAAGCTAGACTGGTTGCAAAGGGTTTTCTTCAGCGACCTGGTTTGGACTATGACGAAACCTTTTCTCCGGTAGCTATGCTGAAATCCATTCGGATCCTTCTTGCCATTGCTGCCTTCCACAATTATGAGATTTGGCAGATGGACGTAAAGACAGCTTTTCTAAATGGACATTTAGAGGAGTGTGTCTATATGGACCAGCCAGAGGGTTTCATTCAGAGTGGGAGCAGCGGAAAGGTGTGCAAGTTGCTTAAGTCCATTTATGGACTAAAGCAGGCATCGCGGAGTTGGAACATCTGTTTTGATGAGACGGTCAAGGAATTTGGCTTTATCAAAAATCCAGATGAACCATGCATCTATTGTAGATTTGTAGCGAGAACTGTAGTATTCCTCGTTTTATACGTGGATGACATTCTCTTAATAGGAAATGACATTCCTATGCTACAATCTGTCAAGGGGTTCTTGTCACACAGGTTCTCCATGAAAGACCTGGATGATGCCTCATACATTCTGGGTATCCGGATCTACCGTGACAGATCCAAGAGGATATTAGGACTTTTACAGTTCAGGTACATCGACACCATACTGAAGAGATTCAGTATGGAAGATTCCAAGCGCGGTAATCTACCGGCTTGTCACGGGATCACCCTCTCCAAAGAGATGTCTCCCAAGACTGATTTGGAGAGGGATCGCATGTCTATTATACCCTACGCTTCTGCGGTAGGCTCTATAATGTATGCGATGTTGTGTACCAGACCGGATGTGGCTTATGCACTAGTGTGGTAAGCAGGTATCAGTCAAACCCTGGGGAGAAACCTTGGATAGCGGTAAAGAAGATTCTCAAGTACCTGAGAAGGACTAAGGAGATGTTCTTGGTGTATGGCGGAAAAGACCTCCAGATGGAGGCCTTTGCTGACTCCAGCTTCCAGAGTGACAAGGATGATTCCAAGTCCATGTCGGGTTTTGTCTTTACCCTCAATGGAGGGGCGGTGTGTTGGAAGAGCTCCAAACAGGAAACCGTTGCTGACTCGACTATGGAAGCAGAATACATCGCTGCATCTGATGCCGCAAAAGAAGCTGTCTGGATAAGGAAGTTCTTGAAAGAACTTCAGGTGGTTCCGTCCATTGTTGACCCAATACCTATGTATTGCGACAACAACGGGGATATAGATTTAGCGAAGGAACCCAGGTCCCATCAGAAATCCAGACACATCTTAAGGCGGTATCACCTGATCAGGGAGATCGTGGATCGCCAGGAGATCGAGGTTCGGAGGGTTGCTTCAGAAGATAACACTGCAGATCCATTCACCAAGGCCTTGCCCCAAACTCAGTTCGAGCGGCTGATCGAGATGATAGGTCTTCGATACGCCAGTACATGGCCTTAGTGCAAGTGGGAGATTGTTAGTGTATATGCCTTAGAGGCCATTACTGTATCATACTAGTTTGTATATTACTTGATGGAAGCTTGGGATATTCACAGTTGTATATACAATCTTGCTCGAAATGGTAGTATGCTACTTGGTTTGTCTCTGCTTTAATATGTGCATGTGTTTCATTTAGCATATCGCAGATATACATATTAGTAGAGCCCTTAGGATCTTTGCTTGATTACCAGGGTTGTGATGGCGCTCACACTCGTGGGGGCTGGGTAATCCATAAGCACATCCTTATACAGGTCCCTGGTCGTTGGACTATCGAGACAGGGCATCGATACTCCGGAGTAGACTAGCGTATGCGCTTCTCATCCCAGTGTGGGAGACGGTCTGTCCCACAGCCGTCAGTACGTCGTACTTGAGATAGTATGCGGGTGCTCGTTAGGTTACGAGTACACTGGACATGACTCGTCGGGAACTGTTGGTTGGTATTATACCTATCGTCAGTTATCAGTTCCCAGGTGACATGAGTACAGCTTAGTCCGCTGACTTGACACTGTCACTTCGCCTCGAGTGTGTTCCCACTGCACTTTGATTACTACCTTACCACGGCTCAAAGGAGTCGTGCAAACAGGTAGTTTTTGGGTGCAGTCCCGAAGCACTTGGAGGCAGTGACGGTTAGACAGGATTCGTCTCTCGCGATATTGGGGGTTGACATCGCGCTGTGTCCAGGAGAGCCATTACACAAGTAGTCCCTGGCCAGGGCAAGCGAGATATACTGGTAGGTTTCCAGTGTTATCTCAGGGTGCTCTAGGCTACACTCCGACACGACTTGTACCGCTATTAGGGGACTGACGTTCACCGCCCCCCTAGGCCTGCCATACGATGTATCAGACGAACAGACCGGACTGTACGGAGACTGTCACATACAGGCTCAGTAGGAGTTCAGATGGGGTTACCTCGTCAGTCTTCTTATCGGCATCTACCTGGGGACCGTTACGTACAGCTAGTGCCGCTTGCGGTCTGTGGTTAAACCCACTGCCAGCGTAGTGTCGAGTCTTTAGAGTCCCACACAGAGAGCTATTCTCCTTTAGGCAAAATGAGTAGAGGTCGCATGGTTTTGCGACAGGGTTCGTTCACATCCGCGCACTTGTGCACGTTTGCTGTCCAGACAGCTTATACTAGCGGGCTTTGGTTTAAGCCAGATCCTAGTATATGATTTGGGATTGGTTTTTTCTCTTTGTATTCATGTTCCTCGGATCGTGAATACGGGTGCATATGCACAGTTGATTGAGACAGAGGAAGAGGACTTTGATTAGGGTTAATGACCATTGTCATTTTATTAACCCTAATGTTTATGTGTGTATTATAATTAATTGATATTAGCTATATATATATATAATTGTGCATGGTTAGGGTTGTTGACATTTTGACCACACTTGACTTGTTGACCTTAGTTGACATGTTGACCATCATCATTCCATATAAAAGATGCTCTTTGATCCTTGCAATTTTCATTTAATGTGAAATGATAATGGTCAAGTCTTGATTAACCATGACAATTATCTAGCTAATTATCTATTTTTTATAATTCACACATATATGTGAGAATGGCTTATTATTCTCTCATTTTATCATATACTTTCTCTCTCTTGCTCTTCCTCTTCCTCAAGCTCTCCCCTCTCATGTGTTGAGAAACACTTGAGCTTGAGAGAAAACCTCTTCTAGATAATCTTTACTCTCATCTAGGGTTCTAGGATTAGCACTTCTAGCACCCTAGTTACTTCTAGCTTGAAGTTGAAGCCAAAAGTTGAGGCTTTCGGGTGGATCCTTCTTCGACGTGAGAAGACGACAAAGGTGATCCCTTTCTACTACTTCAAGGAGCAAGAAGAGAAGGACACAAAGCCTTAGGTATAACCATTCTACCCATTAGCTAGTTTCTAGTTAGCTTTAGCTTGTTTTTGTTTAGCAAAGATCCTCCTTTGTCTAGTCCATGTTGCCTAGAGTAGTAAAAATCCGATTTTTATTCCGTTTTCCGCCTCCCCGCAAGCACCGGGGTGGGCAACGTGGACTTACACCACCAACTACCCGCAGCGACCAGCTATCCAGGCTCCTGCAACTCGTCCTGCACTCCCAGCACAACCTTCACGTGGATTTCCTTCACAGCCAAATCGCCAATTCCAACAGGCACTGAGGAACATGCCTCGAGGATAGAGGAATGTGCCTCCAGCTTGGAGGGATGTGCTACGGCGACAGACATTCACTTTAGCAGCCGTAGAAGCCGAGGCTGTAGGTCGAGGTAACACTAGTAAGTCTCTTTCACATTTTTAAAACCCTTGTATCACTTTGATATTTTTCATACACTATCAGTACTTTAGTCACCAAATTTTCCTTGAATCTGTTACACTTTTCTTTTACAAATTTCGAGGACGAAATTTTTATAAGGAGGGTAGAATGTAACAACCCCAAACTTTCTGTACAAATTTTTTCAAAATTACAAAAAGGGGTATTTTTGTCTGAGCACAAGATATAGTTTGTTTTGCTTTTTAATAGCAAGCAAGAGCTTATAGCTCATTGGTAAGACTTTGCACTGCTGAACCAAGCCACCAGAGTTCAAATCCCACACACCACATTATTTTTTAATATTGTTTTATTTTGAATTTTTAGAATACCAAGAGTCTACACGTGCATAACTCGTAAAAACCCCACTACACATGTAAAAGTAAATGTCCCAAGGAGTAGACCAAGTAACGACGGACCCACGGCGACGACCCTGGCCTTGACTCGGCCCGAGTCGTCCGGCACCGCCGGTCGTCAACATAAAATGTCTGCCACTTCATCTTCCCAGTACCCCTGCACACTTTAATTCTTTAGATCGGTTCCAGAGCCCCTTTAAATCACATTAAACCCTATTTTAATACAATTTTTATTACAAATTTCAATTCAACCTTTCACTTACCCTAAACCCTAGCCTTACCCTATAAATTCAACCCCTAAACACACCCCCTCACTCCAAAATTCTGATCAAAACTCTCAAGAAATCCCTAGAAGTTTAGTGTGCATTTGGAGTTAGCGAGGTGCGAAACTTCGGCGATTTTCCGACGACAACCCTAAGAGCTCCCGGCGACGAAACGACGCACCGGCGCTTCCAACCGTTCCCTCTTCCTCTCTTCTAATCTACAAACCCGTAAGTCCCACCCCCTCTTCTATTCTGTAGTCTTAAAACATATTTTAATAAAACCCGACGGAATCGGAGTTAATCCGATGTCCGATTCGGTTCTTCCTAAAATCTCACTTTTTCTTAAATACAATCATACTAAACCTTTCCATGTTGACTATTAATCATTAACAAACATGTTGAGTAAGTTTCATGGCAATATATTTTATTTTGTAACTTTTACCGCTCTTTTTCAGTAAAATACCATGTAGTTTAATTTCGACATCAAAACATCACAATCTTGCTATACCATTAGATAGATCACGAGGTAATGACCTACCTCTTCACAACACTCAGATGCAACATAGCACAATACTTTCGGGAACCTAGAATATGGGAAAACGAAACCTTTCAAATAAATACCATTTACTAATAAAACTGTTTTCTAAAAAGATTAAGTATTTTACAAATCTTTGCAAAGAGCCGCTACAACCCATTTTAGGGAACCTGACTGGGATGGTGCGGATTATCGCACATCCTTGAGCTTAGTAGTGCGAGATGCAGACCTCCGCAAGGAGCATTCGGTATCGAGAGATTTAAAATACGAATATTTTAAGAAAATGAGATTTCTAGAAATATAATATATACTAATTATATATATATATATATATCATTAGAATATTTATTTTGTGATAATATAAATATTCCAACTTTCTTCTAAAAATCACAAGAATCGTTTTACCTTAAAATACCATGAATTCCATACAAGTTCAATATTACAATTAAATACCATGTATTATGAAAAATAGGTTATTTTCACTAGAATATCACACGTATAAAATCTACATCTATGATAACTCTAAAGACGATAATTAAATACTTGGGGTGTATTTTGAAAATTATACAAAAGTATTTTTACATAATACCCCCTCAACTTCTATAAATTACCCTAAGGACCTTAGTAAATATAGGTTTAAGCGGCACCAATCTCTTGAGCCTCAGGGAGCCGGAGAAGTGGGTGCTTGCCTATTTAAGATAGAAAACTTAACAACGGTGTTATCAACACGGTAATCGTCTTTGAAAAAGACACAAATTCTGCCGCCCATGTGCAGCGGTTACCGATAACATCAAAACAATCAGGACTTCAATTTCTTTTCTAATTGTTCTGATTCAGACTGAGTCTCATTATAATAATTTGACCTGAATTTGATTCAAGTATGAAATTACAAAACTACAATTCAACATGAATCCATGAATCCATATATTCAATCTATTCAATCTGTATTGACCGAACCGAACCATGGATATACTTCCATTTACATGATTCTCCAGTTACATCCATGATTCTCCAGTACATCCATTTTACTGATATCATGGTTTCGACAAGTCATCCAAATATACAATCTATATAAAAATTCAATTACAAGTTGAAATACAATACACACAATACAATCAAGATATCGCGGGGTTTAAGGGGTAGATTGGTACGGAAGGTGTTAAAAGTGGCACGAGACTGCAAGATTAAGACACCTAAGCTGAATCCAATAGCCGTTGTTCCGGGTTGTATAACGGAGCATTATACATTCCGTTTGCTCTAGTCTCTAGCATATAGAGACTCCTCTCGTATACACTGGCATCCTTCTGTACCAAACTACAAAAAACAACGTTAACCATATAATACAACTTTAAAAGTTACTTTCTCTTTCTGTCTATTCTATTTCTCCCTTATCTTTGGGACTTACCGAACGATTGTTCGCTGACGACATTCCTTCTCTTTCTTCTTTGGAATGTTGTCAGGTGATCTGGACACTTAGGAGATCGAGCCTACTAGTGAGGACTTGGACCAGCTTTCCTATGACCCAGAGCTCTAGCTTCATTGTACACACTTTTATTTTAGTACTTATCATTTATGTTATGCCACTGTTTAGGCATTGCTTTCATCAGATGTATTTACTTTCCATGCATTGTACAATAGAATGTGAAAGTTGCTGCTTTATTATATCTTGTCTCTTATGCATTTATATTTATATTGCTTAGATACGCTTAGCGTATTTACTTCAGAGTAAATACGTAGCGGCCTCGTCGCGTCCTCTGCCCGTATACTGGGAAGCGGGACGTGACAGGGCTTCACTCTAGATTTGGCGGGCTATTCGCCGCACTCGTACGGGGTACAGGTTAATCCAAGATGGGGTGCTCAAGTTACCGGATTCCGTGAAGTGCTGGGTGGTCCATTCACTTTGTTGAAGGGGGCTGCCTCGCTTCTGGTTTTGGCGGGTAACTTGCCGCACTCGTAGGGGTCTAGGTTTTCATTGCACATGCTATCCACACGACCAGGGGAACGTCGGGTTTCATTTGCGGCTTAAAGGAAACCCGGGGATCCCAGATTATCTGTATTGTTCTGTGATGCTTATTACTTTCTGTGATGTTGTATTTATCACGCCTGGAGCGATTATTATATATTGATGTATATACTAGTAGATGTTGTATATGTTTTACACCCGCGCTAGTCCTGTCCCCGCTCTGTCGTTAGTTAAGTAACCTAACGGGTGATGACGGGAACCGGTGGCGAATGCGGATGGCATATACGTACATTATGTTTTTTTGTTCTTTTGTGGTGTGATTAATTGATGGGACTGCGTTGATTCAGATCAATGCAAGGAAAACAAACCTATTCGATGTTGTTGGAATAATTTTAAAAAGCTGTTATTACTATGGCGTTTTCTTTTGTTTTGCCAGTGGTATTCGGTTATGAATATCCATCACCTCATTCGACGAGGCAAGGGCCGAGATCCCTTCATCGGGAGTGACCCCTTGGATAGAAGTTTGTGTCAGGGTAATAACTTCACTATAGTCGATTACTTTATGCTTTGCATCGTGGTATTCAGTTTGGAATATCCTGCACCTCATTCGACGAGGAAAGAGCCGAGATACCTTCGCCGGGAGTGACCTCTTTAGCAAAAGTTTTCGCCACTATACTTTTGTAAAATCACTTGGATTCCTTCAACGATATCAAGTTCATTACGTTAAAGGTTTTTCACCAAAAACCAGCCGTAGCCCTCCATCATTTCAGATAAGTAGCACATAGTATTCGTGC
The DNA here is from genome assembly GCA_030015575.1 of Agapanthus africanus. NCBI lineage: Eukaryota > Viridiplantae > Streptophyta > Magnoliopsida > Asparagales > Amaryllidaceae > Agapanthus > Agapanthus africanus. Next base: position 662,603,368 of record CM057342.1, on the reverse strand, counting down.
GGTGTTTGTTGTCCAAAGTCAAGGCATCGTGTGCGGTAGCTGTGTGTTGCTTGTCCGTTGCATGGACATGCATTGGTTTAGGACAGTCGTACCACTTTGTTGGCCAAAGTCAAGGGTGTGTGCGGGTGGGTCTAAATCAATCAGGACAATGACGGGTAGAACTTGACTTGCGGATTATGATTTGTTGGCCAAAATCAAGGTCATAAACCGCTTGGGGTAAAAACACACATCGGGAGTATCAAACATACAGGAAACTTACCAGGCATGCGCATACCTTATGAAGTGTGATAACGTGAGTGGATTCCATCACATTATCATGCAATGATAGTTGGATCCTGATTCCCACTGATGAGTTGGTTTACTCCTCGGGTGATCCCAACTAATTCTTCTTTCAGGTTTGGAGGAGAATTTGAGGTTACAGTGGAAGACATCCTGATTAGATAAAGTGATTAACCATTCTGATCTAGGTTAGAGTGCACGCAGAGTGTTTCTTTTCTCTCTCTCTTTTTGGCTGGGACCATGGCCCGACCCTAGACTATGACTCAGTGACCAAGTTGACTGAGCTTTCTTAAAACACTGGCTTTTGGATTGTCTGAGTTGCATACTTCATTGCCACTCCTTCTTTTACCCTTTGCATTTCTCCAGAACACCCCGTATCACTACAAATATCCAATTCCATTGGATAAATCCATCGTATGGTTATATGCGAACTCGAAGGAACTTGTTCCAGATTCGAGGATGGATTCTGGTTCTGGAGAGATTGAATAGGACTATTCAGTTGTCTTTTCCTTTTACCTTCTCTCAGGTTATGAGGGCTCCTAGGATTAGGAGACAGTACACCTATTACGCTTATTGGATAGTCTTCTTCCAAACCATAGGCAGGTGCCGAAAGGTAGGGAATGAAGAAAACCAATTAGCCTAAGTGTGGTGTACAGAATGTAATAAGTAAAGACATATAAAGGGATTAGAAAGAGGGCAAAGTAAATTGCGACTACTATCATTCACGACCAAACCACGTATTTCATCGCCACTCCTACTTTACCTTTGTATTTCTCCAGAACACGCCGTATCACTACGAACATCCACTTTCATTGGATGCATCCATCGTATGGTTATATACGAACTCGAAAGAACTTGTTCCAAATTCAAGGATGGATTCTGGTTCAGAAGAAATAGGAATAAGGTTTATTCAGTTGTCTTTTATCTTTACCTTCTCTCAGGTTGCGAGTACTCCTAGTATTAGGAGAGTATGCCTATTACGCTTATTGGATAGTCTTCTTCCAAACCATAGGCTGGTGCCGAAGGGTAGGGAAGGAAGAAAACCATTTAGCCTAAGGGGTGTACAGAAGGTAATGAGTAAAGACAAATAAAGGGATTTGGAGAGATGGAAATGAAATATACGGTTACAGTCATGATCTGATAATGGAAGAGGCATTACTAGGAATACTCGGATACCCATTTGAAACATTTTCATGTTTCAGTTTCACTGTGAGTTGTTAATATAAAACTGATTTCCCAATTAGACCCTTACTCCAGGGTATGTATTTACCAGGTATGATTCTCACATCTGTATGGTTTTATAGATGATGAGTGGGAGTAAGTTATTGGGAATTATGTGATCATCCTCATTATATTGGTATTCGTTGTAATTGGTGATATTTGAGGAAATCGCCTGGGTTTTTGCCGGACGACAAATATTTGGTTTTGAATATCCGTTGTTATGCACCAATTTCAAAATGATATATCTGTACGTTTATTTTATAAAGTGAGATATAACTTTTTGAAATTATGTCCATGACATTTACCTATATCAGTTGATCGTTAGGTAAGGAGCATTCAACAGCGGTGTAATTCTTCATAACCACAGTACAATTTTCAACCTACGACGTACCGGGTTTGAGTTATTCAACTCAGGGAACTTATACAAAGGATTGTATATTGTCCAGTGTCCATTAGGATAGAAGGGTTGGTCCTCGTACTATATTCTGTTTACTTGTAACTTCTCTAGTTTTTAGACAATTGTTTCGTAGAAATACAAGGTTTAAATTTTGAGAAGTTATAGGTATAAGAATAAAGTAGTGAACCATGTGTTGCAAGTATCGGGATTCTTCAAGGTAATTGAAGATGTAGATACTTGTGTTTGGTATTCAGTTGATAGTAATGGTTTTGAGAAACTTGTTTCTCTTTCAGGTTACTCATAATTGGATGCACTCCTAAGTTGAGTAATGTTGATCAGCCTCTCTCCATTTAGTTGATATGCACTGGAGACAGCTACATGTTTTTGAATCTGGTTCCAATTAAATTAGTGCTTTTGTTTCGATATTAGATATATATAGAATCAATTTATATCTTAATGATGTTAAGGTATAGGGAGTTATCCAGCCGATGCTTAAAACCAGAATCCGGATAAACTCAAGGCACGTTTCTGTAATGGCTGTTTGTGGGTTAACCCGGGCTTTGACGAGGGTTAACTTTCTACCATCTGGAAGATCAATAGTGATATTGTTCTTGACTTGCCACAGTTTTAGTAAAATGGACTTTTTCAGAAAACAGTAGTGGGAGTATGGTAGAACTGGATGTGATTCCAGAACCGCAAACGATTACCGAAAATTTAATAGAACCTAAAAATTCAATCAGGTTTGACATTCTATTAGCCACGCCGCAGATATGGTGGGTAACCTCAGGCGCCCGGCGCCCGAGAGGTACTTCAGTATTCTCAAAGACGGTGACAGGGAGGTTCTTGTTTGCCCAGACTTGACACTACCGTTGTTCCAGACTATGAGACCCATCAGGGGATGAGTATAGCGTTGTTCTAAACTAGTTTTAGAAGTGCACGTGTATATGACTCCGCCAGAGGGTTGTTGTAGTCAGTGGGAGCAGTGGAAGCATAGTGGACAAGTGGCTTATGTCTATTTATAGACTAAAGCAGATATAGAGGAGATAGATCATCTGTTTTTGATATGACAGTCATTGGTTTTGACTTCATCAGAATAGGAGATGGATCTGTTGAGAAGGTAGTAGGGTGTGATGTCCTGGTATTTGGATGACATACACGTTGTAGGAAGTGAAATTCCTATACTACGATCGGTTATACTTTGGTTGTCACACAGTGGTTTCTCCACATAGGATATGGATATAATATCAGGCATTCTGGTTACTAGATCTATGGTTTTAGATCTATATTTGGGTAGTTTCCCAATCTGGATACTTAGACAGTATTCTAAAGGTATTTTAGAATGGTAGACTCCTGGCACGGTAGTATGCCTGCAGGTGATGGAGTCACCCTCTCTAAAGGTGTCTTACAGACTAAAGGGGAGAGGGATGTACATGATTGGCATATCACTTGCTTAGGCAATTGAGTCAATCATGAGATGTCAAGTACCACACCAGATGTTATTTTTGCACCAGCTGCAATAATTTTATATTAATCCAATCCTGGAGAAACATTCGAAAGAAGTTTTAGAACATAAGTGGATGTTCTAGGGATTTGATAACGGCAGACTCCTTCGGGAGACAGTTATCATTCCAGGCTTCCAAGGTGACCTGGATGACAGAGTGATTGTCTGAGTTATAGTTTTCCCTCTGACGAGGGGCAGTACTTTGGACAGGTGGTCTAAGCGGATACTGAGGGAGGTGTGGCGCAGGATACTGACTAAATTCAGTTGACGATACAGTCTAAGAAGTTTACTGGATTTGGAGTTCATTTGTGAACTAGGTCCCATCAGATATCCAGATATATTCTAAGATAGGTATTGCTCATTTCGAGAGATGGCTTTCTCCGCAAACTTGAGATTAAGAGAGACATAGAAAGAAACATCATGGCGGATCCACTCACTGAGGCTATTTCTCGAACGCAATACTTTTACAAACGAGCTTTATGAAACTGGGAGTTGGATGTTCGGTATCACAGGGGCTGTGAGTATGCGACATCGCAATAATTAGCCTTATGTGCAAGTGGGAGATTGTTGGATATGGTGCCCTCAAAGTCAATTATTGGATCGCAGGCACGTGATTGCAATGATTGAGGGAGGACCTATACCGGTAGGACAGTCTTACTCGAGATGATAGTATGCTATTTGGTTTGTCTTTATCATCACTATTACATATTGATAGAGCCCATATGCTTCTTGCTTGACTACCAGCATTATGATGGAAATCATATACGTGGGAGCTGGTGGTCTATAAGCGCATCCTTAAATGTCCCTAGTCGTGGGAGTTTCGAGACTAGGCATCGATACTCCAGAGTAGACTAGTGTATACTGACCGAGACCCCAACGAGGGGCGTTGGCCAAGTCTCACAAGCCATTGGTGTTAGTTTGTTCACCTAAGATAGTATACAGGTGCTCATTGGGTTATGAGTACACTGGAGGGACTCGCCGGGAACCAGCTAGTTAGTATTATACCTATTGTCAGATAGCAGTTCCCAGGTGACATGTGTACAGGTTAGTCTGTCGACCTGAGATCGTCATTTGTCTCGTGTGAGTTCCCACTGTGCTTTGATTACTACCCTACCACGGCTCAAAGGAGTCATGCAAACAGGTTTTAGTTGGGTACAGTCCCGAGCCATATGGAGGCAGTGAGCGGATTGTCGGGGATTCGTCTCTCCCGGGGGTTGATGTCGCGTAGTGCACGGGTGGCCATCACCAGAAATCCTTGGCCAAGGTAGTTGAGAATTACTGATCTAGGATCAGTGGTTTCTCAGGTGGTGATGGGTTTCATACCGACACGAATTATCGCGTTGTTAGGGGTCTGACTTTATCCACCCCCTAGACCCGATATGTATTGGATATATATGCCTTAGAGCCCTTCATTGTATAGGATACTGGGGATATGTATGTACATAACAGTCTTGCTTAATATGATAGTACGCTATTTGGTTTGTCTTTATCTTAACATATGATATATTTTGTTTAGTATTCATACATATATACATGTTGATAAAGCCCATAGGGTGTTTGCCTGACTACCGGCGTTGTGATGTCAGTCATACTAGTGGGAGATGGATAGTCAATAGGCACATCCTTAGATGTCCCTGGTCGCAGGAGTATCGAGACTGGGCATCGATACTCCAGAGTAGACTGGTGTATACATATCTAGAACCTGAGGAGGGGCGATGGATTGGTCCCGCAGCCATTGGTGGAGTGCACCTAAGATTGTATACAGATACTCACTGGGTGTGAGTACACCAGACAGGACTCGCCGAGAACTGACTGGATGGTATTTATACCTAACGTCAGATAGCAGTTCTCAGGTGACATGTGCAGATAGTCCGTTGACTTAAAGTCGTCATTTGTCTCGTGTGAGTTCCCACTGTGCTTTGATTACTACCCTACAACGGTTCAAAGGAGTCGTGGAAACAGGTTTTAGTTGGGCATAGTCCCGAGCCACGTGGAGGCAGTGAGTGACTGTTAGGGATTCGTCTCCCCGGTATAAGGAGTTGATATCGCACAGTGATCGGTTGGTCATTACCATAAGTCCCTGGCCAGGGCTGATTGAGAATTACTGATAGATTGATCAGTAGATACTCGAATGGTGATAGAGCCATACCGACATGACTTGTACGGTTATTAGGGGTCTGACGTTTACCACCTCCGTAGACCATACATGCGATACTCTTAGACGAACAGACCAGACTGCACGGATATTGTCACGCACAGGCTCAGTAGGAGTTCGGATGGGTATCCTCACCGGCCTTCTTATCGACATCTACCTAGGGACCGTTACGTACAGCTAGTGCCGCTTGCGGTCTGTGGTTAAACCCACTGCCAGCGTAGTAGTTGAGTTTTTAGAGTCCCACACAGAGTTTTCCCAACTCCAGGCGAAATGATATAGAGGTCGTACGGTTTTACGACAAAGGGTTCGGACACATACGTGTTTAAACGCACGTACGACATTCGGATAGTTTTTACTAGCCGGCTTTGGTTTAAGCCAGATTCTAGTATCGGGTTATTGGATTTATACAGTCTATAGTTTTTCCTTGTTTTCACGGATGCGAGGGGCGCTCTCGTAATTTTCCGGGAAGCTTCTAGAAGGATGGTGACTAAGGGGGTTAAGATGGCATTTTCATTAAATGCAAATTGTGACTCATTTGTGTGATTCACTATGTCATTAATGCATTATTTATTGCTTAATGACTCACATAGTGAATCACTCATATTGAATTAATGAAGCATGGTGAATAATCATTTATATTCATTTATTTGATAATTCATTATGTTTCATATATTCAAGTGAGAAGCTTTTTCATTATCATTATCATCTCCACCTTCTCTCTCCTCAAGTTCACTTCTTCTTCAAACCCTAATCCTACCACTCATGAGTTGAGACCAAGGATTAGGATAGACTAAACACTCCATAACCTAACTTTACATCATCTTAGTTACTTTGATTAGTAACTAGAGAAACTAAGTAACCTCAAGTTTAGAGGTACTAGCTTGGATTAGGGTACTCGGGTGGATCATCTATTACGGAAAGGAGGCCGAGGAGGACGTAGAGATCACAAAGACGAAGGACTAGAATCATTAGGTATAATCTCTTTACATGGTAGCTAAGAACTCTATGGTTGTTGTTAATTATCGTTTTGAAAAGATCTTCGGTTAGTCGATGTATGCTTCCAGAACAAGATCGTTTTTCATATTTCCGCCTCCCCGCAATTCGTGGGGTGTTGCACATCGACTTACAATGGTATCAGAGCATCACTAAACAATAATTAACTCACTTGCAAAGGCGTATGAATTTCGAACGCAAAACAAATCGGAAAATACATGGATATCATATAGTTTCTGTCGATTTTAAATGAGGTCCAAAAATTTTTCAGGGACCTCCAGAATGACCAGCATGAAAATATAAGAACACAGAAGAAAAATGGGCTCCTGAATCGGCCATTGAGCCGCGGAACCGCGGCCGATCCCACCGATCCGCCGCGGATCCGCGGCCGAGTTGGGGCCGATTCAGCCCAGTTTTCCTCTTTGCATCTTTTGTGATATTTTGTATTTTCTGGTATATTTTATTTTCTGCTCAAATTTCAAATTTACAGAGAAGATTTGGAGTAGAATTTAATATGTTTAATCGATCGAAATTATACGATGTTTGCTTGTTTGATTATATCTGTGAACTGTATTATGTGTTCGTAAATCTCCCCTAACTGCTAGTATGTCGGTTGGCAGGGGGTTGCACATATCTGTAATGTTTTAACTGTTTGTGATTATGAACTCTATTGGACTGTTGTGATGATTAGCCGGGGTTTTGTGATGGGTTTTTGTATTAATTCATTCGATGTAATTGTAATAAGTTGTAATATTATTTTGCGGGGCACATCCAGGTTGCGGTTGTAGCCACCATTGTATTATTTCTTTTTACTGTTTTTGCTCCTAGGATAGACCCAAGGTGGGGTGCACAAACTACCGGGTATTTCAAAGTGTTTAGTGGCCTACTCACGACGTTGAGGGAGACCGCTTCACTTCGGGTACTTGGCGGGTAGTTTGCCGTACCCATAGGGGTCTAGGTGGGGTAATGGCTATTCATCACAACTGTGTAATCCGTCTTTTCTTACAGGCTCAAAAGAAACGCGGATTGCTTGCATATCCAATAAAGTTTATCTGTGATCTGGAATGCCTATTATTGCGTCTGACGAATGTACAATATCTATATATGATAGCTATTTAGACGTCACTTATGTTTTACACCCGCGCTAGCCCAGCCCCCGCTCTGCCGTTAGTTAAGTAACCTAACGGGTGATGACGGGACCCCGTGGCGAATGCAGATGGCATAAGAGGACGTTGTATTTTCGTTGTTATCTGTAATGATAGGTTAAAGATGGGACGCATTATTTTTAATGCAAAGAAAAATAAAACCTAAACTGAATCGTTGGAACAATTTCTAAAGCCACTCGGTTTTCTTGAAAAAGCAAATTTTAAATGCGGAGCTTAAACCACTCCTTTTAATAAAAGCTATCTTGGTTCCTTCGATCAAATCAAGTTCACTACGTTAACGGTTTTTTGCCAAAAACCAGCCGTAACCCTCCGTCGTTTCAAATAGACAGCACATCGTATTCATGCTATGCTTGTTGACCTACGTCAAGGCATAGTGAATGGTAGCAGTGTGGCTTGCTTATTTGTTGCATAGATAGATGCATTAGTATAGGACAGACGTACAGCCTTGTTGGCCTACGTCAAGGGCATGTACGATGTACCTAAATTAATCAGGACAACGACGGGTAGAACTTGACTTGCGTCTTATAACTTGTTGGCCTACGTCAAGGTCTATAAGAGCTTGGGGTATAAAAATCACATCGGGAGTTTCAAACATAAAGGAAACTTGCAGATTTAGCATACCTTCTGGAGTGTGGTGACTAGAGTGGCTTCCATCTAGTGCATCATGCAATGATAGTTGGATCCCGATTTCACTGATGAGTAGGATTACTCTCGAGAAACATTCTCACTTAACAATCAATGCTATAAACCAAGTAGGTGTCCAGAAAGGTGTTAGAGGGGCTACGCCTCCAGGGAAAAGAGGTTATTTAATTAAGGAACTTCGCGAAAGCGTTGGAAAACCTCCCTCGAAGTACCAACACCAGCCTGGCTGAAAGGTTAAGCAGGTATTGTGACGTGTGATTAAATCCTGACTAGTTCTTCTTTTAGGTTTTGAAGAAGGATTTGAGGGAACAGTGGGAGCCATCATGTTTAGATAAACTAATAACCAATCTAAACTTGCAAGAAGCATATGCTGAGTGTTTTCTTTTCTCTCTCTCTAGCAGCTACCATGACAGGACTAAAACTATTACTTGAAAAAAATATACTGACCGGGCAGAACTATAAAGATTGGCTAAGAAATGTCAACATTGCACTGACTTATGACAAAGTAGCATATGTTACCACCGTTGTTCCTCCCCTTATCCCTGGGCCAGATTCCTCAGTTGTGGACAAGGAAGTTCGCAAAACTTGGGATCTAAATTGTGAGCGAGCTAAGTGTATCGTGCTGGCGTCCATGAACAATGAACTCTAGAAACAGCACGAGAGTATGGATATTGTATCCATCTCTCTCCATGTTAAGGAATTATATAGAGAGCACTCCCGTATCGCAAGGTACGAGACCTCAAGGAAACTCTTCCAGATGAGGTTAGCTCCAGGATCGCCTGTAGGAGAGCACGTCCTCAAAATGATCAGCCTCATTGAGGAACTCGCAAACCTGGGATGCGTGCTAGAGAATGATTTGTATATCGACTTGATTTTGCAGTCCCTTTCCCACACCTTCTCTCAGTTCGTGCTTAGCTTCAACATGCACGAAATAGAAGCTGATCTTCCAAAGCTCCTCAACATGTTGAGGGTAGCAGAGACCTCCTTGAAAAAGGAGAAGGCCCCCGTTCTGTATGCTGGCCAATCATCCTTTTCTAAATCTAAAGCGAAAGTTAAAGGGAAGAAGAAGATGAAAGCCATCAAACCGAAAGGTGGGGTCAAGAAGGTGCAGGGAAAGAACAAGGCAGGAAGGGTGAAAGCGGATATAAACGAATGCCTTTATTGTCATAAGCAAGGGCACTGGAAGAAGGACTGTATAGCCTTCAAGGCAAAGGACACGAAGCAAACGGTTGCTTCTGCTTCAGGTGTGTTCGTAATCGAAAATTGTCTTTCAGTAAACTCTACATCATGGGTACTTGATACCGGTTTTGGTTCTCACATCTGTAATTCATTGCAGGATCTGAGAAATAGTAGAGTACTGGGGGCAGATGATATGACTCTCCGGATGGGCAATGGAATGCATGTAGATGCTGTTGCAATAGGGGAGTATCACCTAGGGTTGACTAGTGGGCACGTTTTGGTGTTGTACAACTGTTTTTATATTCCCAGTATGCTGTGTAATATTATATCAGTATCTTTGTTGTCTAATAAAGGATATAATTTTGCGCTTGAAAGTAATGTCATGAATATTCTCCTAAATCAAGAACTGATTGGGTATGGCACACTGGAAAACGGCATATACATACTTAATCAACCTCGAATTTTCAATATTCAAAACACACTTAAAAGAAAGGCTCCAGATTCAAATCAAGCCTTCCTATGGCATTGTAGACTTGGTCATATAAATGAAACAAGGTTGACTAAGTTACATAAAGATGGTTATCTAGATCCGTTTGAATATTCATCATATGCAACTTGTCAATCATGTATCAAAGGAAAAATGACCAAATCTCCGTTCTCCGGACACGGAGCAAGAGCTACTGAACTCTTGGGACTTGTACACAGTGATGTATGTGGTCCAATGTCTACACATGCGCGAAGCGGTCACTCCTACTTCATCACTTTTACTGATGACTTCTCTAGGTATGGACATGCGTTCTTAATGAAACATAAATCAGAGGCCTTTGAGAAGTTTGAGGAGTATAAAAATGAAGTAGAGAAACAAACTGGTAAAAGCATCAAGACACTTCGATCTGATCGAGGTGGAGAATACTTAAGTACCAGTTTCCTTGAATACTTAAAAGAGAATGGAATTCTCTTTCAGCGTACTCCGCCTTATACACCTCAGCATAATGGTGTATCAGAAAGGAGGAATCGCACACTATTAGATATGGTGCGTTCAATGATGAGTAGTGCTGAGTTACCACTTTCCTTCTGGGGATTTGCTCTAGAATCAGCGACATACTTATTGAATAGAGTTCCAACTAAGTCTGTGCCTACCACTCCATATGAAATGTGGAGCGGGAAGAGACCATATCTCAAGTATATCAAAATATGGGGGTGTCCGGCATATGTTAAAAAGCATAAACCGGACAAGCTTGAGTCACGATCGGTTTTGTGAAAGTTTGTAGGATACCCCAAACATTCAAGGGGGTACATGGTCTACCACACTGAAGAACAAAAGGTGTTTGTCGCTCGCCACATTGTCTTCTTAGAGAGCGAATTTCTTGCAAAAGAAATTAGTGAGAGCGCGGTAGAACTGGAAGAAATTCCAGAACCTCAAACTGCTACCGAAGACTTAGAAGAACCTCAGATTTCAATAGAACATGACGAACCAACGCCACTCCGCAGATCTAGTAGGCTTTCTCATCCTCCAGAGAGATACTATGGTTTTCTTCTAGATGGGGATCGAGAGGATTGCATCATCGATGATGATGAGCCTACTAGTTTTCAGCAGGCTATCACGAGTATTGACTCGATGAAATGGTTGGATGCTATGAGATCCGAAATGGAATCCATGTACACCAATAAAGTATGGACTTTAGAAGTTGCTCCTCCTGAGGTGAAACCAGTTGGATGCAAATGGATCTTCAAAAAGAAGATTGGTGCACTTGGACAAGTGGAAACCTTCAAAGCTAGACTCGTTGCAAAAGGTTTTCGTCAAAGACCAGGATTGGACTATGATGAAACCTTTTCACCTGTAGCTATGCTTAAATCCATTCGGATCCTGCTTGCCATTGCTACCTTCCATGACTATGAAATCTGGCAAATGGATGTAAAAACAGCTTTTCTAAATGGACATTTAGAAGAGAGTGTTTACATGGATCAACCAGAAGGTTTCTTAGACAGTGGGAGCAGCAGAAGAGTGTGCAGGTTGCTTAAATCCATCTATGGATTAAAGCAAGCATCGCGAAGTTGGAACATCTGCTTTGATGAGACAGTCAAAGAGTTTGACTTTATCAAAAATTTAGATGAACCATGTATTTATAGGAAGATTGTAGAAGCAGCAGTAGTCTTCTTCGTTTTGTACGTCGATGACATACTGCTGATAGGGAATGATATCCCTACGCTATAATCAGTAAAGCTCTTCTTGTCACAGAAATTCTCCATGAAAGACTTGGGTGATGCAACCTACATTTTGGGCATAAAGATCTATCGTGATAGATCTAATAGAATGTTGGGACTTTCACAGTCCAGGTATATTGACACTATACTAAAGAGATTTAGTATGGAAGATTCCAAGCGCGGTAATATGCCCGCTTGTCACGGGATCACCCTCTCCAAAGACTGATGAAGAGAGGGATCGCATGGGCATTATACCCTACGCTTCAGCGGTAGGATCTATAATGTATGCGATGTTATGTACAAGACCGGATGTAGCTTACGCACTTGGTGTGGTAAGCAGGTATCAGTTTGACCCAGGTGAGAAGCATTGGATAGCGGTAAAGAACATTCTCAAGTACCTGAGAAGGACTAAGGAGATGTTCTTAATTTATGGTAATGGGGACCTCCAGGTAGAGGCTTTTACCGACTCCGGCTTCCAAAGTGACAAAGATGATTCTAAATCCATTTCGGGTTTTGTGTTTACCCTCAATGGAGGGGCGGCATGTTGGAAGAGTTCCAAACAGGATACCGTCGCAGACTCAACTATGGAGGCTGAGTATATAGCTGCTAATGAAGTCGCAAAAGAGGCTGTCTGGATGAGGAAGTTCATCTCTGAACTTCAGGTGGTTCCGTCCATTGCCAATCCAATACCTTTGTATTGTGATAACAATGGGGCTGTAGCATCGGCGAAGGAACCCAGGTCCAATCAGAAATACAGGCATATCTTAAGACGGTTTCACCTGATCAGGGAGATCGTTGATCGTCGGGAGATCGAGGTACGGAGAGTGGATACAAAAGACAACACAGCAGATCCATTCACAAAGGCCATCCCTCAAGTTCAGTTCGAGAGGCTGTTTGAGATGTTGGGCATGCGGTACTCCAGCAACTGGATATAGTGAAGACAGTGGGTACTCATTGCGCCAATTATAGGCCTTAGTGCAAGTGGGAGATTGTTGGATATATATGCCCTAGAGGCCTTCATTGTATAGAATACTGGGGATATGTATGTACATAACAGTCTTGCTTAATATGATAGTACGCTATTTGGTTTGTCTTTATCTTAACATATGATATATTTTGCATAGTATTCATACATATATACATGTTGATAAAGCCCATAGGGTGTTTGCCTGACTACCGGCGTTGTGATGGCAGTCATACTAGTGGGAGCTGGATAGTCAATAGGCACATCCTTAGATGTCCCTAGTCGCAGGAGTATCGAGACTGGGCATCGATACTCCGGAGTAGACTGGTGTATACATATCTAGACCCTGAGGAGGGGCGATGGATTGGTCCCGCAGCCATTGGTGGAGTGCACCTAAGATTGTATACAGATGTTCACTGGGTGTGAGTACACCGGACAGGACTCGCCGAGAACTGACTGGATGGTATTTATACCTAACGTCAGATAGCAGTTCTCAGGTGACATGTGTGCAGATAGTCCGTTGACTTAAATTCGTCATTTGTCTCGTGTGAGTTCCTACTGTGCTTTGATTACTACCCTACCACGGTTCAAAGGAGTCGTGTAAACAGGTTTTAGTTGGGCACAGTCCCGAGCCACATGGAGGCAGTGACTCACTGTTAGGGATTCGTCTCTCCCGGTATAGGGAGTTGATATCGCACAGTGATCGGTTGGTCATTACCATAAGTCCCTGGCCAGGGCTGATTGAGAATTACTGATAGATTGATCAGTAGATACTCGCATGGTGATAGAGCCATACCGACACGACTTGTACGGTTATTAGGGGTCTGTCGTTTACCACCTCCCTAGACCATACATGCGATACTCTTAGACGAACAGACCGGACTGCACGGATATTGTCACGCACAGGCTCAGTAGGAGTTCGGATCGGTATCCTCACCGGCCTTCTTATCGACATCTACTTGGGGACCGTTACGTACAGCTAGTGCCGCTTGCGGTCTGTGGTTAAACCCACTGCCAGCGTAGTAGTCGAGTCTTTAGAGTCCCATACAGAGTTTTCCCAACTCCAGGCGAAATGATATAGAGGTCGTACGGTTTTACGACAAAGGGTTCGGACGCATACGTATTTAAACGCACGTACGACATTCGGACAGTTTTTACTAGCCGGCTTTGGTTTAAGCCAGATTCTAGTATCGGGTTATTGGATTTATACAGTCTATAGTTTTTCCGTGTTTTCACGGATGCGAGGGGCGTTCTCGTAATTTTCCGGGAAGCTTCTAGAAGGATGGTGACTAAGGGGGTTAAGGTGGCATTTTCATTAAATGCAAATTGTGACTCATTTGTGTGATTCACTATGTCATTAATGCATTATTTATTGCTTAATGACTCACATAGTGAATCACTCATATTGAATTAATGAAGCATGGTGAATAATCATTTATATTCATTTATTTGATAATTCATTATGTTTCATATATTCAAGTAAGAAGCTTTTTCATTATCATTATCATCTCCACCTTCTCTCTCCTCAAGTTCACTTCTTCTTCAAACCCTAATCCTACCACTCATGAGTTGAGACCAAGGATTAGGATAGACTAAACACTCCATAACCTAACTCTACATCATCTTAGTTACTTTGATTAGCAACTAGAGAAACTAAGTAACCTCAAGTTTAGAGGTAATAGCTTGGATTAGGGTACTCGGGTGGATCATCTATTACGGAAAGGAGGCCGAGGAGGACGTAGAGATCACAAAGACGAAGGACTAGAATCATTAGGTATAATCTCTTTACATAGTAGCTAAGAACTCTATGGTTGTTGTTGATTATCGTTTAGAAAAGATCTTCGGTTAGTCGATGTATGCTTCCAGAACAAGATCGTTTTTCATATTTCCGCCACCCCGCAACTCGTGGGGTGTTGCTCATCGACTTACAATATGTGATACTCATAGACGAACGGACCGGACTGTATGGATATTATCACTGTCAGGCTCAGTAGGGTTTCAGGATGAGTTCGCTCATCAGCTTTCTTGTCGCTCAATACATTGGCAGCCGTTACGTATAGCTAGTACCACCGACATGCTTGTGGTTAAACCCACTGCCAGCGTATTGATGAGTCATTAGAGTCCCCCACAGAAAGTTTCTCAAGTTCGGGCGAAACGTTGTAGAGGCCGTATGGTTTTATGGCAGGGTTCGATCATATACGTGCACTTGTGCACGGATCATACTAGTGGGCTTTGGTTTAAGCCGGATCCTAGTATTAGATTTGTTGGATTACTTTCGTCTTATTGCATTTGTATTCAGTCGGAATGCGGATGCAGGTATGTATATACAGATGAGGGGTATTCTTGTGATCCGTCATGAGTTTACTTTAGTTGATGCCATAAACATTTAGTTTAAATGTTTAATTGTGAGGAAAATGTGAGTGCAAGTTTTGTCCATTTACATCAATTCATGCCACATGCACATGGTGACTCATGGTATTGGTTTATGTGACCATTTATTATGACATGGATTGATTTTGGGGGTAATTATGATTAGTGGGGATATTTTGGAGAGAGAGGGGCTGCTAAGTATTGGCTTAGGGTTGGGTTTTGAGTTATTGATATATATATCTCTCTCTCTCTCAAAAATATCACACACAACATAAGCCATTTCATTTTCTTCTTTCTCTTTCTTGAGCTCACAAATTCCATCAAATGCATCTTCTTTAACCTCCACCCATCCCTCTCATAAGTTGAGAATCCATGGGTGTATTGAGACAAAATTATCACACACATTCTCTACTTCACCTTGGACATGTCGGCTAGCAAACTTCATGTCCGAGTTGCTTCGGTTTGAAGCGGGAGCACGTATAAAGATTCCTCGACGTGGTGCCACTTCGACAAGCGAGATCGGAGAGCGAACTTCATCGGGGCAGCCGCGACAAGCTTGGGACGGAGATTGAAGACCGAAGAACACGGATCAATCGGTATAATCTTTGAAACCCCTTTACAGTTTTGCTAATTAACGGTTAATGGTTCAATCCGGGTATTTGGTTGTGGTAGCGCCAAGTTTGAAAAGTTTTTGTTCCTCATTTGGCCTCGGATTGACGGCCGGGGCACTGCCGTAACCCAACACACTCTCTGTTTAGTTTTTCTTTCCAGTGCTCACATGCTTTTCATGTGAGATTTTTATGTCTCGAATGGCTTCTTTTGGGGCGCTCATGTGGATATCACATGAGTCGTTGTTTTCTTGGGTCTTCTCGTGCCTTTTATGTGAGCCTTTGTTTTCTAGGGTGTTCACGTGTCTTTTACGTGAGACTCTACCATTTTCATGCAAAGATCAATTGCAAGAACTAAGTTCTTTTTTTGTGAGAACTAAGTTCTTAGTGCGATAAAAATCCTATCTTTAGATAAAAACATATCTTAAAGGAACTAAGTTCCTTCTTTTTTCCGTGTTCTTTTCTTCTATTCTTATGAAGGGTTACAAAACAGCATAGTTTTCCCCTAGATCTTGAATCTGAAGAACAAAATCTTCCCGATGAGAATTAAATTCTCAACTTGTGGGAGATTTGTCCCAGAAAAAGAACTAAATTCTTTTTAGAGGGTTAAACCCTTATATATGTATATGATAGGTAAATGAGGTTATTTTATCTCTTTTTCTTTACCTAGGGTTTTGGAAGGAGAAAGATAATCTTTCTTCAAAAAGAGAATTAAATTCTCAGTTGTTTGTATAGAGGAGCAGAAGCTTATATAGGGTTTTTTGTCTATGAGACTTGAAGTCTCGGGTCCTTTATATAGGAAAGGAAAAACTATCAATTAGTTTGAGAAAATCTCTCATTGAGAGATATCAATTAATTTAATCGATCTCGAAGGTCACTTGGGGAATTTTATCTACCGTTGGAACTAAGATCCGGGGAACTTTGTTTAACAGAAAAATATTTTATGTACGTTTTAGCAAGGTTAGGAAACTATTTTCCTAACAAAGAATTTAATTTTATCTTCTGATTTGGTCGGTGATATTGTAATCACCGTTGGATTTTGAATCCAGAGGCTCTCTGTTTAATAAAGAAAATCTTTCTAGTATTAAAAAGATCAGGGGGAAATATTTCCCCAAATAGAATTTAGTTTTAAATAGAATTTAATTTTATCTGAAGTTAGCACTTCAAACTGATGCGCTCATGTGTCTTTCACATGAGGGTTGTCACATATATATGGTAGCAACGCTCACCTGCTTTGCATATGAGCGCTCACGTGTTTAACACGTGGGGCCTGTATGGGTTTTAGTTTTATCTAGATTCAATACTCATATGTTTTGCATGCGAGCGCTCACGTATTCAACACGTGGAAACCATATCATAAAATTTAATCCTCCTTGAAGCCGGAGATCACATACTTTGCATGTGAGCGCTTACGTGTTAAACACGTAGGAGAGTTTCATTTCATCTTATCGTGATTTTCTGAGTCATCTTCTTCTTTTCCAACACTTTCTTTTGGTCAGAACTTGGAAATCGTTCCAACGTACACTATGTGCAGCATTTTTTGTGTTAAGACTTGAATGCTTCTTTTTATAATTTGAAGAAGTGCTCATTTTCTCCTTCACTTTCACAGAGAAAGAACCATTTTCGTAGAGAAAGAATCATGGCTTGTAATCGCCCACATGCTCCTAGACAGCCACCCATTGGGGAGATTATTTCTCGTTTCGCTCCACGTCTAGTGAATTCCGCTCTTACGGATACTCGGTGCGACATAGTGATGCACGAGCTCATGACCCGTAAGGGATCTCTTCCCGCCGGCTGTATTTGATTTCGAATGATCTTCTTGGCCATCCTCGACGATATTCCTCCTCATCCGGCGGAGATAACTCTAGTGACACTTGACGCGGCAAAGGAAAAGATTGACTGCGTTCACAAGGCATGCTTGATTACGAAGCCTCTGAGGGACTGCTCGATTCACATGCTGAATCAAATACGGGCTCGGCGGGCTGTCATGTCTTCTTTTGCCGACGAGCACGACGTTGACAGGTGTGGAGGGACTCTTCGTGAGAACCATCATTACGACATGGTAGAGAAGGCCAAAAGGGAGTTAGAGAACTTTGTATATTGTTTTATTAACCCCTATAGTTCCGATCCCATGTTTGATGAACTTTTCCTTGTAGATTGAAATAAATATTTAAATGCATGTTTATTATTATTTGATGAACTTTTCACGTTAAACAAATACCCCTACTACTTTGCCCGCGTAGGTATAAACGTGGGTTAAGTAGCGCAAAGTACACGACTGCTCTCATGACTTTCATAATTTGAGAAGGTATTGAGCGAACATAGGCGTCACAATTCTACATCTTGAACCCCGTGATTTGCACCTTTCAGCCTTTTATGGCGTCTTCATCCTCCAATTCTTCATAGATAGCCCATAGATGGTATACAACAGTCAATATTGACAGTCCGCAGGTCTGCGATGGCTTAGAAAACGGGTTTATATCCACGTCGCCTAAGGCTTTTCAACTTTATGAGCCATGAAGGTCTCATAAAGATGTCTCCCTACGAGTCGAGAGGATCTCGCAGGTGTATCCTAACGTGAAATATAGATAAACCCCTTTCGATATAGGAGTCCGTTAGGTTTGTGGTACTGGGTTAATTCCATCATACCGTTACGTTGGTTGATATTTTCTCGACATGCAGTCGCTTAGGTTGCGGCTCAGTAGCTACACGTTTGCGGTATCTCTGATCCTTTTTGAGGTTGGACAAGACGTCTTCAAGTAGTCCTCTTAGGTTGGAATATTCATATTACCATTAGAAGATCCAGCGTTAGGTATTGCCGTGGCACTTTACTTGAGGTTAGGCTCGATTTGGAGCCCTAATGAGTCATAACTGTGCCCTTCTAGGATGGGATGATCTCCAATGGTCTTTTAGGCTTGCAATCAATAATCGAAATTAGGCATATGCTGTCACTTCGCTTTTTCTTTGGTGTCGCGCCTATCCTTCGTTGAAGTAGGGTAAACATCCGTATGACCTCTATGTCGTATGTATCTGTAACGATCATAAAATTTCTATATTTTCGCGTATTATTTTTTTAATAAAATCAATTATTTATTTTTGGTATATTTTGTTTTCTAATAAATATATTATTTTATCACTTCATCTATTTTATCCATTTTATAATTTTTCAAAGCCCAAACCCAAGCCAAGCCAAATCCATTTGATTTCTTTCTTTTATTTTTCTAAGTCCACTTTCTTTTCAATGTACGACATATATTTAATTCTTATTAAATATGTGCATAAACAACCTTTTAGCTTATTGGTTAGTTATTCCATAGGTCACATGTTCAAATTCTCATTCTTGCAATTATTTTTTTAATTAATTTTTATCTTTCTCATACAAATGAGACCTTTCATTTCATCTTCTTTTTAGCTCCCAAAATAATTAGAATGGTTATGAGCTATAACTTATTAGAATTATGGTGGCCAAAAACCTTTTTTATATGTCACTCTTCTTTCTTTTCTTCATCTCACATTTCTATCATTTCCCATCTTTCTCTTCATCTCTTCTTCATCCCATCTTATCCATTTCCTTTTGATAAATTCTAAAAATAAAATAAAATAAAATCTCTTTTCGCTTAAGCTTAGAGAAGCACCGGTTACATCAAGCTTCAAAGACTCGGTTGAAGATTTTATCTAAACGGTGAGCCTGTTGTTATACCAACTCACATAACCTGTAAGTCCATTTTCTCTCTCTCCATCTCTTTCACTCTGTTATTGTGTCTTCTCCATGGTTTCATTTTCTTGACTGCGGTACCTAATCGAGTGCACGCGTGGGCGCGCACACACACACACACACATATATATAAATGAATATAGTTACATACATATACATATACATACATACATATATATATATATAAAATATTGTTTGTTTCTACTTAATCTTCATGTTTATTCATTGTTTTCTTATAGAATAAAAATGCCTCAATGTCATAGATTTACTTTTATGTTAACTAGAAATATCATGGGCTGAATATAAATAAACGATGCGCGATAACAGAACTTTACATAAACTCTCTTGAAATTAGGACTTTCCTGGTATATAACGTTGTCGAAATTCATGATCCATATATTGACATTAGGGGACCCAATTTAA
Source organism: Agapanthus africanus (assembly GCA_030015575.1). Lineage (NCBI taxonomy): Eukaryota > Viridiplantae > Streptophyta > Magnoliopsida > Asparagales > Amaryllidaceae > Agapanthus > Agapanthus africanus. The sequence goes on along the minus strand of CM057342.1, from coordinate 662,583,550 downwards.
AGTATATATTGCATTTGCCGTTTATTTTATAATGTTTAATTTTTTATATAAAAGAGAAAAACGAAGCTGCAAATAAATCCAGTAGTTTTGTCATCTTTAAATACGGTCCTAGATAACTTTTGTCCTTAAAATAATTTTTAAAAATTAATTTTCACTTATAGAAATCCTAGAAAAATTAGGATAAATAATATATAGAATTTTAGGTTTACATTAAAAATTTCATATCAACCCGAATAACGGTTTAGAAGTTGCATAGTTTTTTTTATTCACTATTTTTAAAACCAGAAAACTGCCAATAAGGGTATTTTTTGAGAGATCATAACTCTGTAATCGTTGATCCAAATTAAGTGTTTTCATATGTTTTGAACATCTACATTGAAAGATATAGATTTTTTTTGTTTTAAGTTTTTAATGAAAATCGATGGAAAATATAGAAAACTGCGTTATAATATTAAGCGACGAATCTGGACAGAATCTGTCCAGATTCACACATTGTTTTTAAATAGGACATAACTCAAACTCCCGATATCCATTCGTGAAAAACTTTAGATGTGTAGATGAACAATTGATAGAAATATAATTTCCTGTATATTATAGTACTTTTAAACACATGAAACAACTCGATATAGGCTTCGCAATATAACATATAGTTGCTGTCTAGAAATCTGAATTTCTGTTTTAAACGCTGATATTAAAACGATCATAACTAGAGCTTCAGAAATCCAAATCGCGTGAATCTTAGTGTTTTGGATAAGTACTCCAAAAGATATAAATTAACTCAAACTCATTTTAAGAATGTGTGATGGTGCTGAACAGATTCTGATCTGTTTTGCGCGACGATACGAAAACTTGTATATATCCCAAACCGGTAGTCGTATTTAAGCGAGACTGGAACTCAAGTGTGAATGACACTTAAGGCTATGTTTTCGTTTATATTCTGACTTCAAATGAGTTGATTAACTAGTCGTACATATCACATAATTACAACATTGTTTTTGGACGTTTCTTGTATACTTATCTCATATCATGTTCTGTGATTGCTTATCTATTTTTATCTATATGACTTGTGATTAAACCATTACATACTAGAATTGACTTGATCTTGATACGACTCAATCATGAATACTTGAACCCAGTATGTACACTTGAACCAACTTGACTCGAACCATGAATACAATTGGCATGACTTGCACTTGACATGACTATATGAACTCAATCTTGAAAACTTGATATCATACATTACCTTTTGTATTCATGGATTTGATCAAGAATCATAACATTAATAATAAACTAATAAACACGGGGTGTTAGAGTAGTTTGAGTATGAATCCAACGGAATCTCATGAGTCTCATTAATACAAATCATGTTGCTGTGGTACCGGGCTGAAACTGTACAAATCATGAATTCACGAATGAGGGCCCGTGTTTCCAAGCCCCTGGATGATAGCCTGTTGGGTTTGGAATACTTCAATCACAATTGAAGTCCCGCTATTTTGGGCCCGTGATTCCTTACCCCTGGACGATAGCCTTGGGTTCGAGAATACTCTTGAGATTGGTTGGCATTCACACTTGAACTCACATTAGTTGCTTTTACCCTTTTAGAGACCTTTTAGGACACTTACATGCACTTCATGTTCACTATACCTACACTCCACGGTCACGCTATACTTGTTTACTATGCTCATGTTATATTGTAATGCTTACATAGTTATCATTAACATTACCATGTTATACTTGTTCATATTTTATTTCCATTCATACTATGTCACATGTCACCTTGCATATTCATTTATATACTTTCACATCTCATCTTTCTTGGGGACTTACCGAGCGCAAGTTCGCCGACGGACATTCCATCCATTTCTTTGTTTCCTTGGAATGTTCGTCAGATAATCTAGAGATTGAGGAGATCGAGTCGAGTCTGGAGGATTACTCTTAACTAGCGGAGTAGACCGACTACTAGTTCTTTCCTTTCAGCTTTTACTTCCGGTATGCTACTTGTTTAGGCACTTTCCTTTATGCATCTTTGTTTTCAGACATCATGTATTCAGTTTGAAACTTGTGAAAGTTGGGAATGTAAATATATAAAGTTGGATTTTCATTATCATGTCTTTTCTTGTCATTTTATATTGCTTATATACGCTTAGCGTATTTGTTTTAAGAAATAACCTTCTCGAAATAAATACGCCGCGAGCTTGTCACATGTCGTTACTTCTCTTTTGGGAAGTAGGGCATGGCAGATTTTATTGGTGGCCCATACAGGTCAGTTTTGCATGAACATCATAAGCAATATATTGCAAGAATTAATGAAATTCAACAACTTTTACATTCCTTGCATTTCAATTCCATTGAATCTCATCTTATTCCTTAAATCCATCTTCACTTTTTACTTCCTTGAATTCAACCTCTCGACTTTTGAATTCTTAACTCTAGTTCACCCTTCTACTTGTATCTCTTAGGCTTATTAGCTTAGTTGGTTAGATCATAGATTGACGAAGCTTGAAAATGTCATCCTTAGCGTTTCCCATACCTTTGCGACGTACCTCTCGAGAGAATTTGGCGGACGAAATTATTTTAAGGAGGGTAGACTGTAACGACTCACTATACTTGAATCTATCTCAATTTTTTCATTTGATTTTCATGAAGATCATTTCTTGCTTTCTTAAAAATTCATTTCTGTGTCTCCTTATATTTATTTGACCATCTTTTATATTCAATGTTACTCTCTTATCTATTAGAGTACCGACTGGTGGAGCAACGACGAAATATGATCACATTTAGTTTCTTTATGCTGTTACCATATACTTTTAAGTAATTTCGAGGACGAAATTATTTTAAGGAAGGTAGAATGCAACGATCATAAAATTCCTATATTTTCGTGTATCATTTCTTTAATAAAATATTATAATTATTTATTTTTGGTATATTTTGTTTTCTAATAAATATATTATTTTATCACTTCATCTATTTTATCTATTTTATAATTTTTCAAAGCCCAAACCCAAGCCACGACAAATCCATTTGGTTTCTTTCTTTCTTTTTCTAAGTCCACTTTCTTTTCAAGGTACGACATATATTTAATTCTTATTAAATATGTGTATGAACAACCTTGTAGCTCATTGGTTAAGTCCTTGCATTATTATTCTATAGGTCATAAGTTCAAATTGTCATTCTTGCAATTATTTTTTTTTATCAATTTTTATCTTTCTCATTACTTACAAATGAGACTTTTCATTTCATTTTCTTTTTAACTCCCAAAATAATTAGAATGCTTATGAGCTATAATTTATTAGAATTATGTCGGCCATAAACCTTTTTTATATGTCACTCTTCTTTCTTTTCTTCATCTCACATTTCTATCATTTCCCATCTCTCTCTTCATCTTTTCTTCATCCCACCTTAGCCATTTCCTTTTGATCAATTCTAAAAAATAAAATAAAATAAAATCTCTTTTCCCTTGAGTTTGGAGAAGCACCGGTTCCATCAAGTTTCAAACACTCGGTTGGGGATTTTATCTAAACGGTGAGCCGGTTTTTATACCGACCTACACAACCCGTAAGTCCCTTTTCTCCCTCTCCATCTCTTTCACTCTGTTATTGTTTCTTCTCCATGATTTCATTTTCTTGACCGGGGTACCTAATCGAGTGCATAAACACACACACACACACACACACACACATACACACACAAATATAAATGAATAAATTTACATATATATTTTTAAAATATTGTTTGTTTATACTTAATCTTCATGTTTATTCATTGTTTTCTTATAGAATAAAAATGCCTCCATATCATAGACTTCTCCGTTAACTAGGAATATCATGTACTGAATATAAATAAACGATGCGCGATAACACAACTTTACATAAGCTCTCTTGAAATTAGGACTTTCCTGGTATAGGACGTTGTCGAAATTCATGATCCATATATTGACATTAGGGGATCCAATTTGAAGTATATATTGCATGTTCCGTTTATTTTATAATGTTTAATTTTTTATATAAAAGAGAAAAACGAAGCTGCAAATAAATCCAGTAGTTTTGTCATCTTTAAATACGGTCCTAGATAACATTTGTTCTTAAAATAATTTTCAAAAATTAATTTTCACTTATGAAAATCCTAGAAAAATTAGGATAAATAATAGATAGAATTTTAGGTTTATAGTAAAAAGTTCATATCAAACCGAATAACGGTTTAGAAGTTGCGTAGTTTTTTTATTCATTATTTTTAAAACCAGAAAACTGCCAATATGGGTCTTTTTCGAGAGACAATAACTCTGTAATTGTTGATACAAATTAAGTTTTTTTCAGATATTTTGAATATCTACATCGAATAATGTAGATTTTCTTAGTTTTAAGTTTTTACTGAAAATCAACGCAAAATATAGAAAACTGCGTTACAATATTAAGCGACGAATTTGGACAGAATCTGTCCTGATTCGCACACTGTTTTTAAATAGGACATAACTCGAACTCCCGATATCCGTTCGTGAAAATATTTAGATGTGTAGATGCACAATTGATAGAAATATAATTTCCTGTATATTATATTATTTATAAACGCATGAAACAACTCGATATAGGCTTTTCAATATAACATATAGTTGCTGTCCAGAAATCAGAATTTTTGTTTTAAACCCTGATATTAAAACGATCATAACTAGAGCTTTAGAAATCCAAATCGCGCGAATCTTAGTGTTTTGGATAATTAATCCAAAAGACTTACAATTTTCTAATAATTTTTCTAACCTGAAATCCGATAAAAATTAACTCAAACTACGTTTTAAGAATGTGTGACGGTGCTGAACAGATTCTAATCTGTTTTGCGCGACGATACGAAAACATATATATCTCCCAAACCGGTAGTCGTATTTAGGCGAGACTGGAACTCACATGTGCATAACACATAAGGCTATGTTTCTTTTATATTCTGACTTCAAATGACTTGATTAACTAGTCGTACATATCACATATTTACAACATTGTTTTTGGACGTTTCTTATATACTTATCTCATATCATGTTCTATGATTGCTTATCTATTTTTATCTATATGACTTGTGATTAAACCATTAAATGCTAGAATTGATTTGATCTTGACACGACTCAATCATGAATACTTGAACCCAGTATGTACACTTGAACCAACTTGACTCGAACCATGAATACAATTGGCATGACTTGCACTTGACATAACAACATGAACTCAATCATGAAAACTTGATATTATACATCACCTTTTGTATTCATGGATTTGATCAAGACTTATAACATTAATCATAAACTAATAAACATGGGGTGTTGGTGTAGTTTGAGTATGAATCCAATGGAATCTCATGAGTCCTATCAATACAAATCATGTTGCTGTGCTATAGGGATGAAACGGTACAAATCACGAATTCATAAATGAGAGCTCGTGATTCCAAGCCCCTGGATGATAGCCTGTTGGGTTTGGAATACTTCAATAACAGTTGAAGTCCCGCTATTTTGGGCCCGTGATTGCTTACCCCTGGACGATAGCCTTGGGTTCGAGAATACTCTTGAGATTGGTTGGCATTCACACTTGAACTCATGTTAGTTGCTTTTACCCTTTTAGAGACATTTTAGGACACTTACATTCACTTCATGTTCACTATACCTACACTCCACGGTCATGTTTTACTTGTTTACTATGCTCATGTTATATTGCCATGCTTACATAGTTATCATTAACATTACCATGTTATACTTGTTCATGTTTTATTTCCATTCATACTATATCACATGTCACATTGCATATTCATTTATATACTTTCACATTCCACCTTTCTTGGGGACTTACCGAGTGCAAGTTCGCTGACGGGCATTCCACCCATTTCTTTATTTCCTTGGAATGTTCGTCATATAATCTAGAGATTGAGGAGATCGAGCCGAGTCGGGAGGATTACTCTTAGCTTGAGAAGCAGACCAACTACTAGTTCTTTCTTTTCAGCTTTTACTTCCTGTATGCTACCTGGTTAGGCACTTTTTTTTGCATCTTTGTTTTCAGACATCATGTATTTAGTTTGAAACTTGTGAAAATTAGGAATGTAAATATATAAAGTTGGATTTTCATTATCATATCTTTTCTTGTCATTTTATATTGCCTATATACACTTAGCGTATTTGTTTCGAGAAATGACCTTCTCGGAATAAACCCGTCGCGGGCTTGTCACATGCCGTTACCGCTCTTTTGGGAAGTGGGACATGACAGTGTCGCCGTCGAGATCTGGGGTTAAGAATATGCCATTACTCTAGTTTTATATGACCCTTGCACCCGCACCCTGTTGGAATGAGGAAGAATGTCAAGATAGTATCTAGACTATAGATGTGCCGTCAAGACGTAGTTCTTCTTTTGAAGAAGTATGGTGGGAAAATATGATTTCTTTTCTTTCATTTGTGCCCATGGATTGTATACAAAAGTTAGCATGGGCCTACTTGCAGGGCAATTTTTTTCGTTATGCTTTATCTTTTCAGCTTCCCATATCGCAGAAGTTGCAATTGCCCAATCATTTCGGTTATTTTTTCGCAGTGCCCAATTATTTCGGCTATATAATTTTTTATTTTTACTCGCTATTGCGAGTTGCCCAAACATTTCAGCCGTTTCATATGCATATATATTTTTGCCCGCTGAATTTTATTGCGAGTTTCCCCATCATTTCGGTTATTTCATATGCATATTTTTTCTTACTCGCTGATTTTATTGCGAGTTGGGGATTTGGAATCCGATCCCAATCTTGGCATCAGTATCGCTCCAACTGGGATATTACCAGGAGAAACTCATCATTTGCCGTTACTTATTTGGACAAAGGTGGCTTAGAAGACTGGTTTAGATTTCTGTCAACTAAGGCTTTTTGACATTATGAACCGTTAAGGTCTTATAAAGGTATTTCTCCCTATGAGTCGTGAGGATCTCATAGGTTTATTTTCTCCTTAGAAGTCGTTAGGGCCCCTAAGTGTATTTTACTCTTGTAAGTCGTAAGGATCTTACATGAGTATTTTCTCCTTGCCATTTGAGGGGACTCACAAGTGTCATTCACCTTATCGAGCGATATTTCTCAATTTTGGTGGGACTTGGTTGGAAATATATTTATTTATGCCCGCGGATTGTATACAAGAGTCGATATTAGACCACTTGTAGGACATAAATTTGTTGGGTTATGATGGATTAAGAACAAGTTTAGATCCCTGTAACTTAAGGCTTTTGAATTCTATAAACTGTGAGAGTCTTACAAAGGGTATGTTCTCCTTTGAGGATCTCATAAGTGTATTTTCTTCTTAGGGATCGTATGGATTCCTAAGTGTGTTGCTGCTTTGTGAGTCGTAAGGATCTCACGTAGGTGTTTTTTCTTTATAAAGTCGAGAGGACTTTGCAAGTGCACATTTTGTTTCTCTCAACGAGTTTGCGCCTTTCCGGGTTTTCACAAGCTCGCCAGTAGCCCTGCTATTTTTACTCACGGCGCCCTTTCGGGTTTTCATCTGTGCTCATTTTTCTTGTGGACATACCTTTTTTTGTCATAGATGACCTTACGTTGCTCGAAGAGACAAGCGGCCCGTAAGGTAACGCACTATCAGCATTAGATCATGACTTTTCGAAAGCCTGCATCATTGGTAGAGCTTGCCGGCCGGTGGGAATTTCAGGCGTAGCTTTGTCGATGGGACCTGGGAGAGATATGGTTTGTTTATACCCATAGATTGTATACGGTCGATCATATGGCTTGTACTGTAGGGCCAAACATATTAGTTTAGGGACAATTCGGTCCATCATCATGTATATCATGAAGAATATGTGGGGTAACATATTAGTTTAGGGACATCTTGGTATAATATTCCCTTGTTCAGGACGAAATGATAGTTTAAGGACATTTCGGTCCGATACCAGTTTAAGAACGTAGTGGTCCAATAATATCATGCACGAGATGACATATTAGTTTAGGAATATTTCGGTCCAACATAGGATAGTTTAAGGACATTTCGATCCGATACCAGTTTAAAGACGTAGTGGTCCATAGGAAACATGAATGGAGTATGGCTTGTTTATGCCCATGGATTGTATAAGGGGATCAATATGGAGATCAGCCGTAGGGCCAAACATATTAGTGTAAGGACATCATGGTTCAATATTAGTTTAGGGACATCTCGGTCCAAAACTACGTAATGGGGAGCATACGACTTTCAGAGTTTTGAATCAAGAAGATAGTGAGAGGACGCAAGCATTGTCATCTATCATTGATCTAAGTCGCGACTCTTCATGCGTAGTACTTTTTGAAGAATCGGCCGTTTATGGGTCGGAATAACCTTTTCTCATGCATATCCATGAGCAGATAAGCTCCACCTTGGTAGAACTTATTCATGATGTACGGGCCTTCATAGTTTGGTTCGAACTTCCCCCGTTTTGCATGATTGAGGATCATTGGTCTTTTGACAACCAGCACGAGTTCGCCTTGGCGAAATGTTCTCGGCCTGGTTAGTCTTTCATATGATCGTGTCATCCTTGCCTTATAAACTTCCAGATTTTGATGTGCTATAAGGCAGATTTCATCGAGAGCATCAAGCTCCTCGAGCCTGAGCATTTTCTTCATCAGTTAGCTCGTATTGAACCGCCACTCGTTATGAAGAGAGTTCTATCTCCAGTGAGAGTACTGCTTCCATGCCAAATTGTCACGCCCCACTTCCTAAAATACCAAAATTTTGGGACGTAACAAAGCTATCCATACTACCTACGGTAATAAAACATCCTTCCATAGTCACACTAAAGCTGTCAATCAGCAATCAAGAATAATAAACTACTAAATCTATCCATTACATGTCCAATAGCCATAAGAACAATAACTGGAAAGACAACGGAACTAATAAAGATCTAAGGAATAACTAACCATCAATAAGAGCTATATTAGTGAGATGGTCCTCACTGATCGGTGTTCCGGTCGAAGTACTCACGTGCTAAGTAAAGTATCTGGGCCATGCAAACCCAGACGTCAGTGCATCATAAATATCATAATAATAAACTGAGTAATGTACTATAAAGTGTTATGTGCAAAAATGACGTATAATTATAAACAAACATTCACAGGTGATATATCAGTAGGCTATAGGTATCTCACGTGTATCCTAAAGTCTGCGGTTCTAGGTTTACTATCCTACAGGTATTTGAAACCAATTAATGGAATTCTCGATGTAACTCAATAGTATCCTGTGCGTGTCCGGGACCACGGTCAAGACCCTCGGGGCTGAATCCGAGATGTGCCGCTAGGCAGTAAAAACAATATCATGTACAAATGAATGATGTCAGCAATATCATTCCGGGGCCTGAAGGCCGTATTAACTGATCAGTCTCTTGAAAGTAGTGAACTATTGAGTTACAAGTCGGGTTTCACTTTTGATTTCCCTTTTCCACCCTGCTTTCGTGTTCAAGTCAGGTATCAATAGAATGTCTGCCTAATCCCAACACAGAAACAATCGTGTACTGGTCTTGTCTAGCAAAACAACAAGTCAGGTCAATCAGGATAACAAAAATAGTACAGTCATTGGTTAGTATTACATGCAGCAGTTATGAACATGATAACAAAAATAGTATAGTCTGTCAGGTTACAAACATGTCAAGGATAATGTAATCATATCATGTACAGAATCAAGATAATAGTATTAACAGAGATAGTATATTCAATCCGATTAATAACTATAAAAATGGTGTTGATTAACCATGCATAAGAAAGTTTCGTTCAGAAATTCAGCGTCATCCTGATTTGTAAAATAGCTTAAAAATAACAAACGTTCTCCAAAAGGTACGTGTCATATACCAAAACAAAGCCAATTCACTAAGGTTTTCATTTTTATAAGTTAAATTATCTCAGGTTGTTCCTACAAAAAGTTATGAAGCTCTAAATTGAAAGTTTGTTGCTGGAATTTCCCTGGACAGTAGTTCAGATGTACTTTCATTTACAGTTTACCATATTTAAACAATTTATTTTGCAAGTAAATATTTCACAGGGTTATAGTATTCTGAGTTAGATTCGCAACGAACTAAAAAACATGTGCTAATGATTTTCTATGATTTATAATGAATTTTATAAGATAAGGTGTACAGTAAATTCCAGATTTGCCGTATCCGCTTGGCGATGTCGTTTCATGTGTAAACTATAATATTTTCAAACTATATTTTGCATAACGTTATAAAATGCAGATTATAAACTAATTAACAATATATGTATTATATAGATATAAACGATATATTGATAATAATAAGAATTATTAAGACGATATATATATATATATAATTATAGCATGTCGCATTATATAGATATAGTTGTATGATGATGATAATAATAATAATAGTACAACAACATATAAGTAAATTGAGTAAATCATAGTATGTAGCAAGTTGTAAACTTGCCTCGACACAAACACGATGAACGTAAGCAACACGACGCTATACAAATCAACACCAAGCTTTGATGGCTCAGTTAAGTTTCTAGGATGCAGCTGGAGTTGCGTCGACGAGGATGGTTGTGGGCTTGAAGAACGAAGAAGGAGAATATATAAATTGATGAGGGAGATATTTAGTTAGAGGAGAGAGAGAAAGAGATATGTTATGTGGAGAGAGAGAGAGATTTATTTTATAATATATATATATATATATATATATAGTAAGTTATATGTGTCTTATAATTTTATATAGATAATATCAAACTACAATCCGTCTCCACCAAAATCTTATCAAAAATATATTTTGGAAAAATAATACATATACGTAACCCTTTTAACTATAATGCAAGAATATTATTTAAATATCCTATACCCCTCTTTTAAAATTTATAAGGATTTATATATATATATAAGAAATATTTGGTATCTAGATATCTTGAGATTTAAACATAATAGATAAATGCAAAAAATAAGATATGGGAAGATTAACGATGTGATGACAGTTAGCAAAATATAACTTATCCTTAACTTGTGGCTACCCAAAAGATATATGGTGATTTAGATATTATATATAGATATATTATACTAGATTCACATAGATTCAGTTTACTGATAAATATCAGATATAATCTACCACCATACTGGGTTTCACACATGTGGATCGAGTTGAACAACTACTACTACTATTCGAATCACTCGCAACCCAAAAGAATAAAATATAAAAAATATAAAGCAAGTGTTAAAATACCAATTAATGTCGTATTACCATACTAGGGTGTTACATTATACCTAACTACAAAAGAATTTCGTCTTTGAAATTCATGAAACAGGAAAAGATAAGAAGATACTGATCTAAGGAAAGAGATGTGTAAACTTTTGTCGAATCTCATCTTCACGTTCCCAAGTAAACTCTTCATGCAAAAGATTTCCCCACGAAACGAGTACTAAAGGGATTACTTTATTCTTGAGAACCTTTTTCCATCGATCCACAATAGCCATCGGTTGCTTATCATATGTTAAATCTTCTCTCACTGTCAGTTCCGAGTGATCAAGGACGTGCTTCTCATCTCGAACATATTTGCGGAGTTGAGATACATGAAACACGTCATGAACACCCGCCAATAATGGTGGTAAAGCCAATCGATAAGCTACCTTCCCAACACGTTCAATGGTATCGAAAGGCCCTATAAATCGAGGACTAAGCTTGCCTCGACTGCCAAATCGGATTAGTCTCCTAGTCGGTGATATCTTCACGAACACAAGATCACCAACAGCAAACTCCAAAGGTCTTCTTCCAGTATCAGTCCAACTTTTTTGTCGATCTTGTGCCATCTTCATATGATCATGAATCAAGCTAACTTTCTTCACAGTTTGCATAATGAGTTCCGATCCCAACAAAATTCTTTCTCCAACATCGTCCCAGCAAAATAGAAAGCGACACTTAAGACCGTACACCGCTTTGAATGGAGCTATCTGTATAGTCTCCTAAAAACTGTTGTTGTATGAAAACTTCACTAAATGTAAATGATCCTCCCACGAACCCTAGAAGTCCTCTCAACATATCTTCAGAGTTTGGACCGTTCTCTAGGGCTGTCCATCTGTCTGAGGATGATAAGCCATACTAAATTTCAAGCGAGTTCCTAAATTTTCCTGTAGACTCCTCCAAAAGTGTGAGAGGAACCGAGTGTCATGATCAGAGACGATACTTACTGGTACTCCATGCAATCTCACAATCTCCTGCATGTACCTCTCTGCTAAAGCCTCCGTCGACTGACCAACTCGAAATGGTATGAAATGAGCTGACTTGGTCAGTCAATCGACAATCACCCAAACTGCATTATTGCCCTTTGGACTCCGTGATAATATTGTCACGAAATCCATGGTTATCTTTTCCCACTTTCATTGAGGAATCGGAAGTGGTTGCAACAAACCAGCTACCCTTTGATATTTAGCCTTGACTTGTTGACGCACCAAGCATCTCAATACGTAACGAGAAATCTCTCTCTTCATGCCTACCCAACAAAAGTATTGTCGTAAATCTCTATACATCTCCGTGCCTCCTGGATATACTGAATATACAAAACTATGATCCTCCTTCATGACATCTTCACGAACTTCACCTTCAGGTACACACAAACGACTTCCATATCTTAAAGAACCATCTTCATGAATCAATAAATCCGTTCGAAGTCCCGCTTCCACTTGTTCTCAAATTTCTGCAATCTAGGATCGCGCAACTGTGCTTCCTTAATGCTATCAATCAAGAATGACTGTACTTGTAACTGCATCAACTGTCCCGAAGAATATAGTAGTATAAGCTCTAACTCGAATATCTGAAAATATGTTATAATCTCCTTCTATGCAGTCAACATCCGTATCACTGGCAACCGACTTAAAGCATCCGGTACTAAATTAAATTTCCCCGGATGGTACTTTAGATCAAGATCATAGTCAGCCATCAGTTCCAACCATCTACGTTGCCTCATGTTGAGCTTTTTCTGTGTGAACACATACTTTAGACTCTTGTGATTAGTAAACACTTCTACCCTTTCGCCTAATAAGTAGTGTCTCCAACTCTTCAGCACAAAGATCACTACTGTTAGCTCCAAGTCATGAGTTGGGTAGTTCTTCTCATGAGTCTTTAATTGCCTCGACGCATAGGCTACAGCCTTTCCATGCTGCATCAAAACACATCTCAAGCCTTTTATAGATGCATCACTGTGAATAACTAATCCTACGGAATCATCTGTCACTGTTAAAATATGAGCGGTTGTCAATTTTTGCTTCAGCACTTCAAAGATGACGCACATTTCTCAGTCCAAACAAACAGTACCCCCTTTCGTGTTTGCTTGGTCAAAGGTTCTGCTATCCGAGCGAAGTTCTCTACAAACCTTCTCTAGTATCCAGCAAACCAAAGAAAACATCTGATTTCCTCCACATTCTTTAGAATTGGACAATTGTGAACAGTTGCAATCTTTTCGGGGCCAACTTCAATTTCATCTCCGGATACAATATGACTCAAGAACTTCACTTTTTCGAACCAAAACTTGCACTTGCTTATCTTAGCATATAATTCTCCTTATCTCAATGTCTGCAGTGCGACTCTCAAGTGTTCTTTGTGCTCTTCTTTGCTCCTTGAATAGACCAGAATGTCATCAATGAATACTACCACAAACTGATTTAAAAAATGGAGAAAAGATCTGGTTCATCAAGTCCATAAATATCGTCGGTGCGTTAGTAACTCCAAATAGCATAACTAAATACTCGTAATACCCATATCGAGTTCGGAACACTGTCTTGCAAATGTCTCCTTCTTTCACCCGAACTTGGTGATACTCTGATCGCAAATCCTGCTTCCAAAATACTCTCGCTCCACTGAGGTGATTGAATAATTCTCCTACGCGAGGAATTGGGTATTTATTCTTAATAGTCACCCGATTTAACTCTCGATAGTCGATGCACATTCTCCGCTTGCCATCTTTCTTCTTGACCCATAGAACTGGAGCTCCCAATAATGAACCACTGATGTGAATCCAATCCTTCTCTAATAATTCAGAAACTTGTCTCTTTACCCTTTCCAGTTCCACTGGTGATATCAGATAAAAGCCTTCGAATTGGCATTGCTACATGAATAAGATCAATCGCGAACTCCATATCTCGTTTTGACGGTAAACTCAAGATGTTCTTGAACACATCCATGAAATCCCAAACTGCTATCAACGCTTTATCTGCAACTTGTTGATGAATTTCACTTTTCGGCTCACACACAAACAGTTCCCTTCACCATGAATTTACAGGTATGTTCTATAACTCGTGGGTTAACAGCCAACCACACTTCTGATGCGCTACTCTAATAAACTGAGGCGGGTTCATCGAAACTTGTTTAATCAAAACATTTTACATCTGATCGGTCTTGAAGCGGTATGTAATACTGCAATCATTATATACTCTTCCGTGTTTCTTCTTGTTCTTCGAAACGCAGATGGATTGGTCACTACGGGATAAGGGGAAAGATGAAAGATATATCGTGGTCGTTGGATTCAATTTCGCGATAAGACATAAACTCGTAAGCAATGAAACCGAGAGAAGATAAGATAGTACCATGAACATAAGTTAAGAAAATGAATCAAAATAAGATTCCAGATTACCTAAATAGAGCACCGCATTGTAATCATGCCACGGTACACAGTTACAATCACATAACTCCATTCAAGTCGGCCAAATTCTAGTATCAAAATCGAAGGAATAGGAGGGGAGAAACAATAAAGAATCAGGAGAATTCCAAGCTGAGATACAAAGTCATTTCCAAAACGTCGAGATAAAAGAGTTTAAGGGAAGTATAAGATTCAAGAATTTGAATGACAAGACAATATTGTGGCAGGCCATGTTCCTAAAATTCTGGGTTTGGGGACAATGTATTGGGTACTATTCCCAACTATAAATTGGACCAAGCCCAGCTAACCTAAAAGCTATGCTCTGATACCAACAAAACCTTGTCACGCCCCTCTTCCAAAATACCAAAATTTCGGGACGTAACAAAGCCAGCCATGCTATCTACGGTAAGGAAATATCCTTCCACAGTCACATTAAGGCTGTCAATCAGTAATAAAGAACAATAAATTACTAAATATATCTATCACATGTCCAATAGGCACAAGAATAATAACTGGAAAAGATAAAGGAAGCAATAAAGATCTAAGGAATAACTAACAATCAATAAGAGCTATATCAGTGAGATGGTCCTCACTGATCAGTGATCCAGTCGAAGTACTCATATGCTAAGTAAAGTATCTGGGCCATGCAAAACCAAGACGTCAGTGTGTCATAATATCATAATAATAAACTGAGCAATATACTATAAGGTGTTATGTGCAAAAAATGACGTATAATTATAAACAAACACTCGCAGGTGATATATCAGTAGGCTATAGGTATCTCACGTGTATCATAAAGTCTGCGGTTCTAGGTTTACTATCTTACAGGTATTTGAAACCAATTAATGGAATTCTCAATATAACTCAATAGTATCCCGTGCGTGCCTGGGACCACGGTCAAGACCCTCGGGGCTGAATCCGAGACTGCCACTAGGCAGTAAAAACAATATTATGTATAAATGAATGATGTAAGCATCGTCATTCTGGGGCCCGAAACTCGTATCGACTGATCAATCTCTGGAAAGTAGTGAACTGTTGAGTTACAAGTCGGGTTTCACTATTGATTTCCCTTCCCCCCAGGTTTCATTTTCAAGTCAGGTATCAGTAGAATGTCTACCTAATACCAACACAGGAAAAATCGTGTGGTGGTCTTTTCTAGCAAGATAACAAGTCAGGTTAATCAGAATAACAAGTCAATATTGTTGCATCGGTAAGTATTACAGGCAGCAGGTATTAACATAATAACAAAAATAGTACAGTCTGGCAGGTTACAAGCATATCAAGGATAACGTACTCATATCATGTACAAGATCAAGATAATAGTATTAATAGGGATAGCATATTCAATCCGATTAATAACTATAAAAGTGGTGTTGATTAACCATGCATAAGAAAGTTTCGTTCAGAAATTCAGCGTCACCATAATTTATAAAATAGCTTAAAAATAACAAACATCCTCCAAAAGGGACGTGTTATTTACCAAAACAAAGTTAATTCAATAAGGTTTTCATTTTTATAAGTTAAAGTATCTCAGGTTGTTTATACAAAAAATTATGAACACTCGAAATTGAAAGTTTACTGCTGGAATTTTCCTGGACAGTACAAAAGTACCTTCAATTACAGTTTATGTTATTTAAAAAACTTATTTTGAAAATAAATATTTTACAGGGTTATAGTATTCTGAGTTAACTTCATAACAAACTAAAAAAAAATGTGCTAATGATTTTTCTATGATTTATAATGCATTTTATAAGGTAAGGTGTACAGTAAATTCCGGATTTGACGTATCCGCTTGGCGACGACATTTCATGTGTAAACTATAATATTTTCAAACTATATTTTGCATAACATTATAAAATGCAGATTATAAACTAATTAACAATATACGGATTATATAGATATAAACGATATAATGATAATAATAAGAAATATTACAAATATATATATATATATATATATATATATAATTATAGCATGTCACAAGTTGTAAACTTGCATACACTGTATATTATAAAACCGATTAACGTTAAATAACTACGGTGTATAAATTATATAGATATAGTTGTATGATAAAAATAATAATAATAATACGACAACATATAAGTAAATTGAGAAAACCATAGCATGTAGCAAGTTGTAAACTTGTCTCAAAACAAACGTGATGAACGGAAACAACACGACGCTATACAAATCAACACCAAATTTTGATGGCTCAGTTAAGCTTCTAGGATACAGTTGGAGTTGCGTCGGCGAGAATATGTATGGGCTTGAAGAAAAAAGAACGAGAATATATAAATTGATGTGAGAGAGATTTAGTTAGAGGAGAGAGAAAGAAAGAGATATGTTATGTGGAGAGAGAGATTTATTTTATATAACACACACACACACACACACAGAGAGTAAATTATATGTGTCTTATAGTTTTATATAGATAATATCAAACTACAATCCGTCTCCACCAAAATCTCATCAAAAATATATTTTGGAAAATAATACATATACGTAACATCTTTAAGCATAATGCAAGAATATTATTTAAATATCTTATACCCCTCTTTCAAAATTTAAAAGGATTTAAATATATATAAATCTAAGAAATATTTGGTATCTAGATATCTTGAGATTTAAACGTAATAGATAAAAGAAAAAAAAAGATATGCGAAGATTAACCATGTGATGGCAGTTAGCAAAATATAACTTATCCTTAATTTGTGGCTACCCAAAAGATATATGGTGATTTATATATTATATATAGATATATTATACTAGATTCACATAGATTCAGTTTACTCATAAATATCAGATATAATCTAGCACTATACTGGGTTTCACACATATGGGTCAGGTCGAATAACTGCTACTACTATTCGAATCATTCGCAACTCAAAAGATTAAAATAGAAAAATATAAAGAAAGTGTTAAAATACCAATTAATGTCATATAACCGTACTAGGGTGTTACACAAACACCAATGTATATGGTGTTGTATTTATGGTCGTTTTGAACGTTATTCGGTATACCCAAATAGCTTCATACAGTCTCTCGTACCAGTCCTTCTTGTTCTTGGACACCTTCTTCTTTAAAATCTTGATCAAGGTCTTCTTGAATTCTTCAGCTAAACCATTGGCCCAAGGATTATAGATTGAGGAGTATCTCCAGTCAATTTTGTGTTTCTGTGCAAAGCGGCTTATTTTATGGCTTCTATATACTGGTCCGTTATCCGAGATTATCCGTCGCGACGTGTAAATGACATGAGTTTTGAAGAAGTGGAGGACATTTTCCGTTTTCACCTCTCTTAGCGGTACTACTTCTGCCCACTTAGAAAAGTAGTCGGTTGTTGCTAGTAGAAACCGATGATTTCTGGATGACGCTGTTTCGATATGGCCGATTATATCTGTTCCCCACATCTCGAACGACTAACTAGCTACTGTCGGATGCAGCGAATTTGGATGTTGATGTATGAAGTCCCCGTGTATTTCGCACGAATGACACCGCTTTGCATATTCGAGGAAGACTTGGATCATCATGGGCCAGTAATACCCCATCCTTTTTATCTTGAGCTTCATTTTTGTCACGCCCCACTTCCCGAACTACGTAAACACGGCACGTGACAGAGCCAACCATGCTAACTATGGCTATGAATAATCCCTCCATAGTCACATTATGGCCGTCAATCGGATATTAAGAACAGTAACTAACATCTAACTAACATATATCCATCTGCCACAGTAAATAAAATCAAGAAATGCATATAGCAAAAACGAATCAAGATCCAAATAAAATAATCTCTAAATCACGTCCCTTATGGGTTCACATCGATAAAAATAAAACTGCGGAAATGAAAGAAACTAAGCATATTTAAACTAAACATTTAGCTCCTCATTGCTCGGCTTGCTTGCTAAAATACTCCTGATCTGCCTACGATAATGTCAGAGGAACTGAGCCATGCAAAAACCAGACGTCAGTGCACCATAATATCAAAATAATAGTAATAACCATGATAGAATGCTATGATTAAACACGAGTGCAAATAAATAACACAGGTATATAACAGTGAGGTATAGCTATGTGATGTGTATCCTAAAGTCTATGCTTCTAGGTTATCTATTCTATAAGTTTTTGAAATCAATTTAATAGAATCATCGATGTAACTCAATAGTATCCTGTGCGTGCCTGGGACCACGGTCAAGTCTCTCGGGGCTGAATCTGAGACGTGCCGCTAAGCAGTAAAACAGGTATCATGTACAGATGAATGATGTCAGCAATATCATTTCGGGGCTGGCCAAGCCCGTATAGACTAATCAGTATCTGGAGGTATCGAACTATTGAGTTACAAGTCAGGTTTCGTTATTGATTCCCCTTTCCCCCCAGGTTTTGTGCAAGTCAGGTATTGATGATGTAAATCTAATGCCAACACAGGATCAAGTAGGTATAAGTCTTGTCTATGTAGACAACAGGTCACGTCCGTCAGGATAACAAGTCAGGATTGACAGCATTAGTATTAATACAAGTAATAAGTCTGGTAAGGGGTCGTGAACATGTCATGCAATGTATATTAACCAAAATAGACACCAAATGTAAAACTGTAACCAATATCGAACCACGGTAAACACAACTAGTATCAGATTAGATATGTATCTATCTGTAATAACTATTTTGTGTCTATTACCATGTATATTGCAAACTAGATAAAACACTGAACTGATATAGTTGTATGATAATATTATGATGATCCGGCATGCAACTAGATAAACCGTTATCGGTACGAATACAGGCTGATAATATAAAACTGTAAATCACTACTATTTTCTGAATATTAAAACGTATGTATTATAGTCAAGCATATAAATATCGATTTAAACAAAATAGCATGTTGCAAGTTTAGAACTTACCTGATCAAATCTCACATCGAGATACGGATATCATGATCCAACGCCGAGTAACGTCACGATGCAAAACTCACGTATGCAGGACTTGACCCGGCTGAGCAACTGCGTGACGTAGTAACTGGGCTAGACGATGACGGTGACTAGATCATCTAGATCGTCGGCGACGTGCAACTCCGGCGAACTCGATCGGAAAAGAGAAGAAGAAGAAGAAGAAGGTGATGGCGGGGTTGCTGGTGTTTTGGGGATAGGCGAGGAAAGAAGAGATGGTGACGGCGAGGTGACGGAGTGGCCGACGGTGACGAGGTGTTATGGCTGTGAGGGTTGAAGGTGATCGAAGATGAGAAGGAGGTGCGGCGGTGGTGGTGTGTGAGTGCTCTAGGGTTGTCGACGAAACGAGAAGGTATATAAAATATATATTTAATTTTCTATAAAAACTCTCGACTCTCTGTGTGTCTCTCTCACTCACTCCGTCCCCACCTCCCTCTCACTCCCATATATATATATATAATATTATATATATAATAATAATATTTATCATAACCCTCTCCCCCTAGTTTTCTTTCTTCTCCCCTCGCCAACTCTGAACCCCAACCCATGCCCCGTCGTCCCCTCTCATTACCGTCCCCCCTCTCTCTATCATCCTTACTTCCTCGTCCTCCCCCCTGCCTCACCATCACCTCCTCCTCCTTTCCCGAACACCACCCAAGCCCGATAACCCAAGTCAGAACCCACCTTCAACCCCTTCGTCTCCGACCTCGTCGTAGGAACCCGACCACCACCCTCACCCTCCATCATCTCCTGGTCTCGTCGGCAACCCCAGAGCACCCGCACACCACCACCACCGCACCTCCTTCTCATCCCCGATCACCTTCAACCCTCATGGCCACGACACTTTGTCACGCCCCGCTTCCCAGTGTACGGGTAAGGAGACGCGATGAGGCCCGTTACGTATTTACTCCGAAGTAAACACGCTAAACGTAATTAAGCAATATAATGAATGTACACAAGAAAAAAGACAAGAGATGTAACTGAACATCAACTTTTATTAATTTAACATTTCTTTACAAGTACAACTGAAAATGTAAATACAGAAATGGAAAGCAATGCCTAAACAATGGCATGAAAGAAAAGTAAAGTAAGTACAGGTAAAGCCTAGTGGTCGTGCTGCTCAGGGGTCTGCTCTAAGTGCTCCTGGCTGGTCTCGAAATCTTCAGAGTTGGGTCCGCCTGACAACATTCTAAAGAAAGAAGAGAGAAGGAATGTCGTCAGCGAACAATCACTCAGTAAGTCCCAAAGAGAGATAGAAATAGAGTAAACAGATAAGAGAGTATATAACTAGTAATGTTTGATTATAATATTAATGCAGTTGTTTGTAGTTTGGTACAGAATATGCCAGTGTATACGTGAGGAGTCTAACTTACACCGTGGACTTTGATAACCCGTATTACAAGGCTCTGTCGATAAAACCATGGAACAACGGCAATGGATGTATAGATACGTCGTTTAATGACCATCTCGTACCACCTTTAACACATTCTGTGCCAGTCTATCCCTTTAAAACCCCATAATGTCTTATTGTATTGATGTAATGTCATGAATGGTTGTATACGACTTTCCGAAACCATGATATCATGTAAACAGAATGGATTTAAATGGATAGTCATGTAAATAGAGTAATCCATAGTTCAGTTCAGTCGAGTTAAGTTGATATAGATTGTATTCTGGTATTTATGGATTCATGTTGTATTGTAGTTATACTTGAATTGAATTCAAGTCAGATTATTTTCAGATAAGACTGAGACTCTTCCTGAGTCAGACACTTTACAACGAACTGAAGTCCTAAATTAGTTTTGATGTTATCGGTAACTACTGCACATGGACGACAGGATTTGTGTCTTTTTCCAAGACAATTACTGTGTTGATAACACCGTTTTTAGGTTGTCTACCTTAGATAGGCAAACACCCATATTCTCCGGCTCCCTGATGCTCAAGAGAACTGGTCCCGCTTAAACCTATATTTACTAGGGTCCTTATTGTAAATTAATATAACTTAAGGGGGTTTTACGAAAAATAGTTTTGATATATTTTCAAAATACACCTCAAGTATTAATTATCGTCTTCATGGTTTTCATAGTTATAAATTTTTATAAAATCAAATATTTTAGTGGATATAACCTAAATTTCATTGTATATGGTATTTTAGTGAAATATTCGAATGGTATTGATTTGTAATGGTAGTTTCATGAAATTTGTGATTCTTTTGATTTAGAAAACATGGAATATATATATTGTATACTTAAAGTAGATATTTTGATAATATATATATATATATATATATTTATAAAAAAACAGAACTTATTTATTAAATAGAAATCACATTTTTCTTAAAAATTGCATTAAAAATTCCATCAAGATCGGATGCTCAGCGAGGAGGTCTGCATCTTGCTCTACTAGGCCCAAGGATGTGCGATAACCCGCACCATCCTGATCGGGGTTCCCCAAAATGGGTTGTAGAGGCGCATTTGCAAGGAATTAAATAATACACTTTTAAAGAAAACAGTTTTTAAATATTTATGGTATTTAAATGTAAACTCATATTTTCCCACAAACTAATGTTCCAAAAGTCATCGTGCTATGTCAAAAATGTGTGTTGTGATGAGGTAGGTCATTACCTCATGAGTTTTCTAAAGGTAATATGGTCAAAATGAATAAGCAATGCCGTATGTAAACATGATGGTATTTTACCGTAAAACTGAAATAGAAGTTGCAATACATATTATTTTGAGATGAAACTTGTTCTAATGTGTTTGTTTATGATTGCTAAACAATATACAAAATGATTGTAAATTTGTTATTATGATAAATGGTGTTTTTAGTTAAATTAGAAACGGAAGTCGGATTAATTCCGCTTCCGACTAGTTTTGAAAATAGAATTCGTTTTAATAGAAGGAGAATAGGGAAAGTGGGACTTACTGGTTGGAATTAGAGAGAAGAGGTAGAGGGAGATTTTAGGATCGCCAGGGAGTCGTTTCGTCGTCGGATTCTTCCCGAAACGTCGCTGGAACTTCGACCTTGGTTAACTCCACTTGAATAATTTCTTGGACTTGAAATTTTTAGAGAGTTTTGATACTAAATTTCAGAATGAAGAGGGCCAAAGTGTAGGGTTGTATTTATAGAAGAAATTAGGGTTTAGGTGATTAATTAAGAATTAAAAATGCATTAAAATTTGGTTTAATGGTGATTTTTAATTCTCTGGATAATTGCAGAGTAAACAAATATAATGGGAGTTAAGGGGGGAGGCCAAGAGACTAGGGCAAAGAAAAAAATGGGGGCAGTACTTACAGGAGGCCAACGGCGCTGGCCCCTTGGACAAATCTAGCCGGTCTAATCCGGTGAGTTGGGGTCTCGATCTTTTCCACGTATCAAAGTTGTCTCATATACCTCAGTGTGCATATTTGATTTTGTTGTGACTTTTCTTTTTACGTGTTTTGCACGTGTAAAATTTTGAGTTTCTAAAAGTTTAAAAGAAAAATCAATAAAAATATTATGTAACTGGGAGGATTCGAACACAGGGGCTACGTCACAGCAGTGCAGGGCTTTACCAATAAACTACAAGCGCTTTCTTGCTGTTCAAAAGCAAATTAAATTTATAACTTGTGCTCAGGCTTAGGTGCTCCTTTATGAATTTTTGAAAAAAAATCTGTACAGAAAGTTTAGGGTTGTTACACACTTCGTCGCCGTCGGTCTTCCCGTCACCTTGCCGCTACCATCTCTTCTATCCTCGCCTACCCCCAGAACACCAGTAACCCCGCCATCACCTTCTTCTTCTTCTTTTCTTCTTCTTTCTTTCTTTTCTTCTCTTTTCCGATCGACTTTGCCGGAGTTGCGCACGTCGCCGACGATCTAGAAGACCCAGTCACCGTCGTCGTCTGGCTCAGTTACTACGTCACGCAGTTTCTCAGCCAGGTCAAGTCCTGCGTACGTGAGTTTTGCATCGTGACGTTATTCGGTGTTGGAACGTGATATCCGTATCACAACTTGAGATTCGATCAGGTAATTTCTAAACTTGCTACATGCTATTTTGTTTAAATCGATATTTATATGCTTGGCTATAGTACATATGTTTTAATATTCAGCAAATAGTAGCGATTTACAGTTTTATATTATCAGTCTTTATCCGTACCGATAATGGTTTACCTAGTTGCATGCCGGATCATCACAATATTATCATACAACTATATCAATTTAGTATTTTATCTAGTTTGCAATATACATGGTAATGGACATAAAACGGTTATTACAGATGGATACATATGCATCCTGGCATTAGTTGTGTTTACCGTGGTTCGATATTGGTTACTGTCACGCCCCGCTTCCCAAAGTACGCTAAAGTGGGCACGTGACATAGCCAACCATGCTACCTGTGGATAGGAAAAATCCTTCCACAGTCATATTACGGCTGTGGAGATATCAAGAACAGGAAAGTAAACTAACTACCTAGTACATGTCCATAAGCCAGAGTAAAAGAATCAAGAGATAACAATATGCGGAAGCCAAAAGTTACAATAAATGAAACACCTGGAGTGAAACTACGTACCAACAGGAACCTCACCGCTCGTCTAACAGCGGCAAAACTCCTAATCAGTCTGCAGCAAGGTAGAAGAATCTGGGCCATGCAAAACCCAGACGTCAGCGCGTCAAGTGATCAAGTAATAACATAGTAAACAGGCAATGCGAATATAAACATGAATAAAGCAAGGGTAACAATAATATAAATCAGAGCAGTACAGGGTAGTGTGCAGTGGGTAAACTGGATTGTTCTATCAGGTTCTTTGTTCTAAAGTCTTTGAAACCAATTGATGAATCATCGATGTAACTCAATAGTATCCCGTACATACCCGGGACCACGGCCACAATATTCTCGGCTGCAGCCGAAACATGCCGCTAGGCACAAAACAGTAATGTGTACACTCGATAGTATCCCGTACATACCCGGGACCACGGCCACAATATTCTCGGCTGAAACCGAGACATGCCGCTAGGCACAAAACAGGAATGTGTACACTCAATACAGGTAGTGAACTGTCGAGTTACAAGTCAGATTTCACCTTTGATTTCCCCATACCCCCAAGTCATATGTGTATGTCAAGTCAGGTATCCAGTAATCAAGAAACTAATGCCAACACAGGATCAGGTAAACAGGTTTGTATGGATAGACAATAGGAACGGTCCATGAGAACTACATGTTATGTTTGTTGGCATTAGACACAAGATCAGGTAACAGGAAAAGCCATGGTACATCAGGTCAAGCCAGGTAATGTATAAAGGTGTCATGTCATGTCAAGAGTGTACGGTACCATGTCATGTCAAGTAGGAAGTGTAACAGGTCATGTCAGGAAGCACAAGATGTCATGTGGGTGCTCATAATCAAACTAACATAAGCATGTGTATAAATAAACAAACATGAGTACTATCAGAACAATGAACTGGAACATGTAATATGATATGCAAATAGATATAATTTCAAGGATATGGATGCACAGTTATCGATTAGGGTTACATTTATAGTTCCAATATTAATTAGGATACAATTTATTAAACATGGAGTGTTAATATCACATTATTATGTAGTAATGTGATCTATGGATGCAATTATATGTATCTTAAATGCGATGGATGCAAACGGGTATCCGAAAAGTTATAAAACTATAAAATGGTAATGTGGGATGTACAACTAAGCAATATGTGATGTAAATATTGATATAATAATATTAATATGGATAGCATATTCAAAGCGATTAATAACTATAAAAGTGGTATTGATTAACCATCAAGCAAGATAAATGAAATAAGTGCCACACTACGTTCGAACGGTAACTGAAATTAGTAGCATTGGGCTCGGGTGTTACATTATACCCAACTACAAGAAGAATTTCGTCCTCGAAATTCCAAGAATACAAAGATAGATAACTACAAGAAAAGGTGAGGACACTTCTGCCGGATTTCATCTTCTCGTTCCCAAGTGGACTCTCCATGCGAGTGATTACCCCAAGAAACAAGCACAAGATGGATTACCTTGTTCTTAAGAACCTTTTCCCTTCGATCCACGATTCCAATCGGTCGCTCCTCAAAAATCAAGTCTTCTCGTACTGTTAGCTCCAAATGATCCAATACGTGTGTTTCATCTCGAACATACCTACGGAGTTGAGATACGTGAAACACATCGTGCACATTCGCCAAGGACTGCGGTAACGCAAACGATACGCTACCTCACCAACACGCTCCAAGATCTCAAAGGGTCCAACGAATCGAGGACTAAGCTTTCCTCGACTTCCAAAACGAATCACCCTCTAGTCGGTGATATCTTCAAGAATACCAAATCACCCATGGCGAACTCTAGAGGTCTTCTTGACGTATCTGCCCAACTCTTCTGTCGGTCCTGTGCTGCCTTCATATGATTTCTGATAGGGTTAACCTTCTCAACTGTCTGCACAACCAAATCTGGTCCCAATAATCTTCGTTCACCGACATCGTCCCAACAAACAAGTGAACGTCATTTACGACCATACAAAGCTTCAAATGAAGCCATCTGAATAGTTTCCTGAAAACTGTTGTTGTAAGACAACTCCACCAAAAGTAGATGATCCTCCCAAGACCCCTTGAAGTCCAACCTGCATGCTCTCAACGTATCCTCAAGAGTTTGGATCGTTCTCTCCGACTGACCATCAGTTTGAGGATGATAAGCTGTGCTAAACTTCAATCGAGTCCCCAAACTTTCCTGTAGACTCCGCCAAAAGTGTGATAAGAACCGAGTGTCCCGATCGGACACGATGCTCACCTGTACTCCATGCAATCTTACAATCTCTTGCATGTACCGCTCTGCCAAAGTCTCTTTTGATTGACCAACCCGAAAAGGAATAAAATGAGCTGCCTTGGTCAATCGGTCAACAATCACCCATATAGCATGGTTGCCTTTTGGACTTCGCGGTAAAGCCGTCACGAAATCCATGGTTATATGTTCCCACTTCCACTGAGGAATCGGAAGTGATTGCAATAAACAGCAACCCTTTGATATTCAGCCTTAACTTGCTGACACACCAAGCACTTTGCCACAAAGCGAGCAATCTCCCGTTTCATGCCTTCCCACCAGAAATGCTGTCGAATATCTCGGTACATCTTTGTGCCTCCTGGATGTACAGAATAAGCTGAACTGTGTGCCTCCTTCTTAAGCTCTTCATGAATATCTCCCTTTGGCACACACAAACGGGTACCAAAGCTCAACGAACCATCTTCGGGGATTAATAAATCTGTTCGTAGTCCGGCTTCAACCTATCCTCGAAACTTTTGCAGTCTAGGGTCCTGCGATTGTGCTGCTTTAATATTCTCGATCAATGATGACTGTACTTACAGCTGCATCAACTGTCCCGTAGAATGCGATAGCACAACCTCCAAGTCAAATCTTCGAAAATCTTCAACGATCTCCTTCTGCGTAGTTAACACCTGAATTGCTGGTAACCGACTAAGCGCATCCGGCATGACGTTAACCTTCCCCGGATGGTACTTAAGATCAAGATCGTAGTCAGCCATCAGCTCCAACCATCTACGCTTCCTCATATTAAGCTCCTTCTGTGTGAACACATACTTCAAGCTCTTATGATCAGTAAAAACTTCGACCCTTTCGCCCAGAAGGTAGTGTCTCTAAACCTTCAAAGCGAAAGTCACAGCCGCAAGTTCCAAGTTATGAGTTGGGTAATTCTTCTCATGGGTCTTCAACTGTCTCGATGCGTATGCTACAACCATCCCATGCTGCATCAAAACACATCCCAATCCTTTCCCAGATGCGTCGCTGTGAATCACCAATCCTCCGGAATTGTCTGGCACGGTCAGAATAGGGGCGGTTATCAACTTCTGCTTCAACGTCTCGAAAGCTAACGCACACTTATCCGTCCGTACAAAAGGTACCTCCTTGCGCGTAAGCTTGGTTAACGGCTCCGCCAGACGAGCAAAGTTCTCCACAAATCTTCTGCAATACCCGGCGAGTCCAAGAAAGCTTCTTATCTCCGCAAAATTCTTTAGAATCGGCCAATCACGAACTGCTGCTCTTTTCTGGATCGACGGCAATTCCATCGCCAGACAAAACATGCCCCAAAACTTTACTTCCTCCAGCCAAAACTCGCACTTGCTCATCTTCGCATATAACTTCTCCTGTCTCAACGTCCGCAGTGCGATCTTCAAATGCTTAGAATGTTCCTCAAAACTCTTCGAATAAACCAGAATATCGTCAATAAAAAAAAACCACGATAAACTGGTCCAAGAACAGTGAAAAGATTCGGTTCATCAAGTCCCTGAATACTGCCGGCGCATTCGTTACTCCGAAGGGCATCACTAAGTACTCGTAATGTCCATACCGAGTTCGGAACGCCGTCTTGCAAATATCTTCTGTTTTCACTCGGACCTGATGATATCCGGATCGCAAATTCAGCTTTGAGAATACCCTCGCGCCACTAAGCTGCTCGAAAAGTTCGCCAATGCGAGGGATCGGGTACTTGTTCTTAATAGTCACCCGGTTTAATTCTCGATAGTCGATGCACATCCTTCTTGTGCCATCCTTCTTCTTTACTAGAAGAACTGGAGCTCTCCAAGGCGAGTTACTGCTTCGAATCCAACCTTTCTCAAGCAATTCAGCAACCTGTTTCTTGACTTCTTCCAATTCTACTGGCGCCATTGGATAATACGCTTCGGATACTGGCGCTGCCCCAGGAATAAGATCAATTGCGAACTCCACGTCTCGCTTTGGCGGTAAACCCGATATATCTTCAAACACGTCCATAAAATCACGAACAACAGCCGGCTCTTCACTTTCATCACTTCCATTGATGCAAGAATATTATTTGTCGGCCTAGCCCTAAACTCGACTGGCCCGACAGAAAAACTCCCCTTCATTCCAGATAAACTCTGCTGCTCTCGGCTGCCGCAAGTACTTGTGAGAAAGTGGTCAAACCCAGGGAGACAATCTGCCTCTGGATGTCCACGTCCAGGCTGCGCATGAACCTCCGTATCCTGTCTGCATCGTTGGCAACTAAAGGTCCAGCGAAACTACTGAGTCTCGTCCATTCTGCTGCATGCACATTTACGGGTGCTCCCTTCTGCTTTAGTCCGATGAACTTCTCTTCCATTTCCTCCCGTGCAGTCCGCGGGAAGAACTTCTCCAGGAAACTCTTCGAAAAATCCGCCGACTTGATCGGCTTGGGCAAACGGTTCTCTTCTACAAGCCACCATTCTCGGGCGTAATCCACTAACTGAATGCATACCACATCAACTCTTTCTCATCTGGAATCTGTGCCGCAATAAGCAAATTCTCTGTGTCAACTAGCCACTGCTCTGTTGGCAACGGCTCCTCCAATCCAGTAAATGTATACAGACCCAAACGTCTGAAATCTTCTACTGTCCCTACTCGGTCAACTGGCTTAGCTCCAACATTGTTCACAGACTGCTGAACGATCTGCAAACCTTCCTGAAATGAGTCCGCTTGCTGCTGGATCAGCTCGGTCTGTTTCTTTTGATTCTCCAGCATTCCCCTTATCACTCCAAGCATGGCGGCTTCGTCCACACGCCTTGGTACGTCTTCTAATTCATACCGGCCATATTCCTGAACTCAAAACACCCAACATTAGCATGATGATAGATTCTGAATATAGATCAAGGCTAGAACTCCAAGATACTTAAATAGAGTGTCGCATTATAACTATGCCGCGGTATCATAGCCACAATTACATAACTCTACCCAAGTCGCCTAAGTCCTAGAGATAACAAGGAATCAGGTTTCGAGTCGATATGCAAAGGAAGTTTGCACATCGTAAAAGATATAATCAGGAAGAATATGATTCAAGAATGGTAAACGGTAAGGTGGCAGGACATGTTTCCTAAACACGGGTATTCTGATTCGTGTATTGGGTACAACACCCAACTACAAAAGAATCAACCTGACTATCCTATGGCTCTGATACCAAAAGAACCATGTCACGCCTCGCTTCCCAAAGTACGCTAAAGTGGGCACGTGACATAGCCAACCATGCTACCTGTGGATAGGAAAAATCCTTCCACAGTCACATTACGGCTGTGGAGATATCAAGAACAGGAAAGTAAACTAACTACCTAGTACATGTCCATAAGCCAGAGTAAAAGAATCAAGAGATAACAATATGCGGAAGCCAAAAGATACAATAAATGAAACACCTGGAGTGAAACTACGTACCGACAGGAACCTCACCGCTCGTCTAACAGCGGCAAAACTCCTAATCAGTCTGCAGCAAGGTAGAAGAATCTGGGCCATGCAAAACCCAGACGTCAGCGCGTCAAGTCATCAAGTAATAACATAGTAAACAGGCAATGCGAATATAAACATGAATAAAGCAAGGGTAACAATAATATAAATCAGAGCAGTACAGGGTAGTGTGCAGTGGGTAAACTGGATTGTTCTATCAGGTTCTCTGTTCTAAAGTCTTTGAAACCAATTGATGAATCATTGATGTAACTCAATAGTATCCCGTACATACCCGGGACCACGGCCACAATATTCTCGGCTGCAACCGAAACATGCCGCTAGGCACAAAACAGGAATGTGTACACTCGATAGTATCCCGTACATACCCGGGACCACGGCCACAATATTCTCGGCTGAAACCGAGACATGCCGCTAGGCATAAAACAGGAATGTGTACACTCAATACAGGTAGTGAACTGTCGAGTTACAAGTCAGATTTCACCTTTGATTTCCCCATACCCCCAAGTCATATGTGTATGTCAAGTCAGGTATCCAGTAATCAAGAAACTAATGCCAACACAAGATCAGGTAAACAGGTTTGTATGGATAGACAACAGGAACGGTCCATGAGGACTACATGTTATGTTTGTTGGCATTAGACACAAGATCAGGTAATAGGAAAAGCCATGGTACATCAGGTCAAGCCAGGTAATGTATAAAGGTGTCATGTCATGTCAAGAGTATACGGTTCCATGTCATGTCAAGTAGGAAGTGTAACAGGTCATGTCAGGAAGCACAAGATGTCATGTGGGTGCTCATAATCAAACTAACATAAGCATGTGTATAAATAAACAAGCATGAGTACTATCAGAACAATGAACTGGAACATGTAATATGATATGCAAATAGATATAATTTCAAGGATATGGATGCACAGTTATCGATTAGGGTTACATTTATAGTTCCAATATTAATTAGGATGCAATTTATTAAACATGGAGTGTTAATATCACATTATTATGTAGTAATGTGATCTATGGATGCAATTATATGTATCTTAAATGCGATGGATGCAAACGGGTATCCGAAAAGCTATAAAACTATAAAATGGTAATGTGGGATGTACAACTAAGCAATATGTGATATAAATATTGATATAATAATATTAATATGGATAGCATATTCAAAGCGATTAATAACTATAAAAATGGTATTGATTAACCATCAAGCAAGATAAATGAAATAAGTGCCACACTACGTTCGAACGGTAACTGAAATTAGTAGCATTGGGCTCGGGTGTTACAGTTACGAATTTACATTTGGTGTCTATTTTGGTTAATATACATTGCATGAAATGTTCACGACCCATTACCATACTTGTTACTTGGATTAATACTAATGCTGACAATCCTGACTTGTTGTTCTGACGAACGTGACTTGTTATCTACGTAGACAAGACCTGTACCTACTTGATCCTGTGTTGTTATTAGATTTACATCATCAATACCTGACTTGAACACAAAACCTGGGGGGAAAAGGTAAATCAATAATGAAACCTGACTTGTAACTTAACAGTTCGATACTTCCAGATACTGATTAGTCTATACGGGCTTAGCTGGCCCCGGAATGATGCTGCTAACATCATTCGTCTGTACATGATACCTGTTTTCCTACTTAGCGGCACGCCTCAGATTCAGCCCTGAGAGTCTTGACCGTAGTCCCGGACACGCACAGGATACTATTGAGTTATATTGACGATTCCATTAAATTGATTTTAAAGACTTGTAAAATAGATAACTTAGAAGCACATATTTTAGGATACACATTACATACCTATACCTCACTGTTTTATACCTTTGTTATTTATTTGCACCCATGTTTAATCATTGCATTCTATCATGGTTATTACTATTATTTTGATATTATGACACACTGACATTTGGGTTTTGCATGGCCCAGTTTCTCTGACATTATCGCAGGCAGATCAGGAGTATTTTAGCAAGCAAGCCGAGCAATGAGGAGCTAAATGTTTAGTTTAAAGATGCTTAGTTTCTTTTATTTCCGCAGTTTTATTTTTATTGATATGAGCCCATAAGGTACGTGATTCATAGATTATTTTATTTGGATCTTGATTTATTTCCGCTATATACATTTCTTGATTTTATTTATTGTGGCAGATGGACATGTGTTAGTTAGATGTTATTTACTATTCTTGTTATCCGATTGACAGCCGTAATGTGACTATGGAGGGATTATTCCTAGCCATAGGTAGCATGGTTGGTTTTATCACGTGTCGTGTTTAAGTATTTCGGGTAGCGGGGCATGACAGGGTTTGTTTGGTATCAGAGGCATAGGATTTAGGGTTAGTCGGGTTTTTTTTGTAGTTGGGTATTGAACCCAATATACTAACCAGGAAACCCGGAATTAGGAATATGTCCTGTCACATTACTATCTTGTGAGTCTTGAATCTATAGCTATCAATATCCTGTTTATTGAATCATGTTTATTGTTATTACTCCCCTTCAGTGTCTTAGTTTCAGAATCATGGCGGATAGAGATTTGCGGTCATACCAGAGGCAAGTTGATAACGCCGCATTACTTGGAGTTATACGTGGTATGCTTGAAAACCAGAAGCGGCAAACTGAGCTAAATCAGCGGCAGGCCTAGGATTTCCAAGAGGGTCTGAGGACGGTCCAGCAGTCTGTGGTTACAGCAGCACCCATGCCAACACAGTGTGAGGGCACCGTGGCGGACTTTAGAAAGCTCGGTCTGTCTATATTTACAGGACTGGAGGAGCCATTGCCAGCATTGCAGTGGCTAGTTGATACTGAGAACCTGCTTGTTGCCACGCAAATTCCCGATGTGAAAGGGTGGATGTAGTACGCATCCAATTGGTAGATTACGCTCGAGAGTGGTGGCTCGTAGAGGAGACCCGTCTGACCAAGCCGATCAGTTGTGCAATTTTTTCATGAAGTTTCTTGGAGAAATTCTTTCCGCAATCTGCTCGGGAGGAAATGGAAGAGAAGTTTATTAGCTTGAAGCAGAATAGCGGATCCGCTGACACACATGCGGCTGAGTGGACTCGGCTAAGTAAATTTGTGGGGCCCTTGGTTGCCAATGAGGCAGATAGGGCAAGACGGTTTATGCGTAGCTGGATGTGGAGATTCAGAGACATATCATATCTCTGGGATTGACCACCTTCTCCCAAGTTCTCAAGACAGCCAGGAAGCAGCAGAGTTTATCGGTAAAAGCAAAGGGTAATTTACAGCAAGAGGTTTAGTGCGGAAGCCGGCGTTTACACCAAACAAAGCTTTTGTACGCAGAAGCATTCCGGTAAACAAGCGAGGCACTGTACCTATGAAGAATCCTTTTGTATCCGATCAGAAAAGGGGTACGATTTGTGACTTTTTCTGTCTACCCGGACACACGTAGAAGGACTGTCGAAGGAGGCTCAGACTTTGTTTATTTTGTGGATCAGCTGACCATACCATCAGTGCTTTCTCTTCGAAGCTACAATCAAAAGACGATATTCAGAAACCATCGAAGAAGCAGATTCATGGGCAGAAGATGATCACTCAGAGGCCTAATCAAGCACAGGCCTTCACCTTGACTGCCGAGGAGGCTAAGGCGTCAGATGATGTTGTTTTAAGTATCCTACTTGTTTATAATTTTCCCGCATTAGCATTATTCAACTCAGGTGCATCCCATTGCTTCATGCCATCCAAGTTTATTAGTGCACACTCTATTCCATACATGGCAATGTCTAGTTGCTGGGACATACATAGTGGGAATGGGAGAATCGTATCCAGCAGGGAGTGCAAAGGTTGCTCGATTGTTATTTGCGGACGGGAGTTATTCGAAAATTTCTTGGTGATTGATACAGGTAGCTATGATGTTGTCTTGGGAATGGATTTTCTTAGCTTTCCACGCTCACATTGATTGTAGGGCAAAGAAAGTGATTTTCCAGACTCCCGGACATCCGGAGTTCATATTTTTGGGAGGTAGCAGATCTGTCGGGCCATTCGAATTTAGGGCTAGGCCGACAAGTGCTGTTCTTTCGTCGATGGAAGTAAATAAGGAAGAAGTACCGGCAGTAGTTCGGGATTTCATGGATGTGTTTGAGTACATCTCGGGTTTACCGCCAAAACGATATGTGGAGTTTGCGATTGATCTTATTCATGGAGCAGCGCCGATTTCAAAGGCTTATTATCCAATGGCGCCGGTGGAATTGGAAGAGGTAAAAAGATAAGTTTCTGAGTTATTAGAGAAGGGTTGGATTCGCAGCAGCGGTTCACCAAGGGGAGCTCCAGTTTTTCTAGTCAAGAAGAAGGATGCAATGCGGAGGATGTGCATTGACTATTGAGAATTAAATCGGGTGACTATTAAGAATAAGTACCCAATCTCTCGCATTGGCGAATTATTCGATCAACACAGTGGCGTGAGGGTATTCTCAAAGTTGGATTGGGTATCATCAAGTTTGGGTGAAATCTGAAGATATTTGCAAGACAGCGTTCCGAATTCGATATGGGCATTATGAGTACTTAGTGATGCCATTTGGAGTTACTAACGCACCGGTAATATTTATGGACTTGATGAACCAAATCTTTTCACCGTACCTGGACTAGTTCGTAGTGGTGCTTATTGATGATATTCTGGTTTATTCGAGGAGCAAAGAAGAGCATGAAGAACAATTGAGGATTGCACTGCAAACGTTGAGAAAAGAAAAGTTATATGCTAAGATGAGCAAGTGCGAGTTTTAGCTCGAAGAAGTTCTTGGGTCATGTTGTATCCGGAGATGGAATTGCCGTTGACCCTGAAAAGATTACAGTTGTTCATGATTGGCCAATTCTAAAGAATGTGGGGGAGATCAGAAGTTTTCTTAGGCTTGCCGGATACTATAGAAGATTTGTGGAAAACTTCGCTCGAATAGCAGAACCATTGACCAAGATAACACGAAAAGAGGTACCATTCATATGGACTGAGAAGTGTGCATCAGCTTTTGAAGCGCTGAAGCAAAGATTGACCACCGCTCCTATTCTGACAGTGCCAGATGGTTCTGGAGGACTGATTATTCACAGCGACGCGTCTAGGAAAGGCTTGGGATGTGTTCTAATGCAGCATGGGAACGTCATAGCCTATACGTCAAGATAATTGAAGACTCATGAGAAGAACTACCCAACTAATGATTTGGAGCTAGCAACAGTGATTTTTGCTCTGAAGATTTGGAGACACTACTTATTGGGCGAAAGGGTAAAAGTATTTATCGATCACAAAAGCCTCAAGTATGTATTCACACAGAAAGAGCTCAACATAAGGCAGCGTAGATGATTAGAGTTGATGGCTGACCATGATCTTGATCTAAAATACCATCCGGGGAAAGTTAATATAGTGCCGGATGCTCTAAGTCGGTTGCCAGCGATACGGATGTTGACTGCATAGAAAGAGATTATAGCTGATCTTCAGAGTTTCGAATTAGAGATTGTACTGCCAGATTCTTCGGGACAATTGATGCAGTTGCAAGTACAGTCATCCTTGATCAATAATATTAAAGCAGCGCAGTCGCAAGATCTAAGATTGCAAAAGTTTCGAGAACAGGTAGAACCGGGACTTCGAACAGATTTGTTAATTCATGAAGATGGTTGGTTACGATATGGAAGTCGTTTATGCGTGCCTAAAGGAGATGTTCATGAAGAAGTCATGAAAGAGGCTCATACTTCCGCATATTCAATGCATCTGGGAGGCACGAAGATGTACCAAGACTTACGATAACATTTCTTGTGGGAAGGCATGAAAAGAGAGATTGCTCACTATGCATTGAAGTGCTTAGTGTGTCAGCAAGTCAAGGCTGAATATCAAAGGGTAGATGGTTTATTGCAACCACTTCCGATTCCTCAATAGAAATGGGAACATATAACCATGGATTTTGTGACAGCATTACCATGGAGTCCAAATGGCAATAACGCAGTTTGGGTCATTGTCGATCAATTGACCAAGACAGCTCATTTCATACCATTTAGAGTTGGTCAGTCGACGGAGGCTTTGGCAGAGCGGTACATGCAAGAGATTGTGAGATTGCATGGAGTACCCGTGGGCATTGTTTCGGATCGTGATACTCAATTTTTATCACTCTTTTGAAGGAGTCTACATGAAAGTTTGGGAACTCGCTTGAAGTTTAGCACGGCCTATCATCCTCAGGCAGATGGCCAGTCTGAAAGAACGATCCAAACTCTAGAAGATATGTTGAGAGCATGCATGTTAGACTTCAAGGGTTTGTGGGAGGATCATTTGCACTTAGTGGAGTTTTTATACAATAACAGTTTTCAGGCAACTATACAGATGGCTCCATTTGAAGCATTGTACGTGCATAAGTGTCGCTCGCCTGTTTGTTAGGACGATGTTGGAGAAAGGAGATTATTGGGATCGGATATTATTGTTCAAACAGTGGGGAAAGTTAACGTGATACGAAATCGAAGGTGGCACATGATCGACAGAAAAGTTGGGCTGATACTGGACGAAGACTATGTAGTTCGCAGTTGGTGATCTTGTATTCTTGAAGACACTGGACAAAAATCTTGCAGTCGGTGATTGATTGGTGTGTTTTAAAAGAGTGTTCATGTAAATATAGTAACCGTAATTAGGACGGTGTCGCTAGTAGCTAGCCGCGATGAGTACTGATCGTCCGCAGGGAAACGTGAACCTTTTTCTTAATTTAGACGAGTTGATTGAAAGATGGGTTGATTGGTTGTAGATCTATTTTAATACGGATATAGATTTTATAAAGAAGAGGCTTGTAGGGTTCATATGACTTAGTAGTAATGGATGGCTAATTAAAAATGACTCATTTTATCTTTTAATAGTTTAAAACTAGATCGATAGTGATTAATGTGGATTAGGGTTCTTTTGGAAGAAACGAGGGTTTCCCCACTCCTAACCCTTGATCTTGCATTGATCTATATTCATGTCTAGCCCATAACAAAACAAGTGTTAATCTAATCTTAAATCGTGGTCGAGATTATCAATAAATTGGTAGCGAGCCTGTTCAGTTGATAAAACTGCACATTAATTATGACATTTTTCCTACTATTTTTATATAATAAAAGGTGTTTATTATAATATATGACACATATGAAGGTTTATCTATAAAAATACTATTTTCATGTGTTTATATATTATAATTAACATTATGAAGGAAAAAATAAGCATATAATATCCATGTAACATTTGGCCCATTTAATATGCTTACCTTATTAAATACCTTTGACCAATTCTCTTAAAACTAAAATATCATGACAAATGGTTAAAGATAATATCTCAATAAAAATAAATTCTACCAACATTATTTATTGAGATAATTGTGCAGAAATTATTTTAGGACTGGAATCAAGGAAATCCGAATTGTCGAGATCAAATCTGCCGAAATAGTAAAGTAAATTGAAGAAATCAATTCTGGTAGAGACGTAGAGAAGATTTTCAGATTCCAGATACCAAAATAGTCTACATGTGTCACCAGAAGAAGCCTCAAGAAAAACGAACCCACGATCCCCCTAATCCACCGCGGATCAGCGGCCAAACCCACCATTACGCCGCGGTTCCGCCGCACTTCTGAGGAGTTAGGGCCCTGGATTTTCTGGTTGGGATCCTAACAACTAGTTACCATATATGGAAAGTCATCATATTAGGAAAGTTACCATATATGGAAAGTTACCATATATGGAAAGTCGCCATATTAGGAAAGTTACCATATATGGAAAGTCACCATATATAGAAAGTCACTATATTAGGAAGTCGCCATATATGGTAACTAGGTTTTCTTCTTTGAGGGCTATATAAAGGACCAAGGGCTAAAGTTAGAAGGCATCAAGCTGAAGAGATCACGAAGTCCAAGACAGGCTCACGCATCCAGGCTGATCATCAACTGTTCGTCTACCTCCTTAGAAGAGATCGAGAAGCGAACTAGCATTTGTAATCATTTTCTAAGAGAATAAAGTTTAAATGAATTTTGTTGATTAATAAAGATAGTTCTTTTTCTTATTCTATTTCTTTGTAGTTTCAATATGATTTCTCTCTCCATCTCTTCTTCTCCCAACATGCGCGAGTAATTCTTCGCTTGTTAAGGTTCATAGGATTAGGGTAGATTAATGGATGATGAAGATCCTTAAACTCTTTTTAAATCCTATAAAGTTTATAAACTTTATCAAAAGAATAGTTAACATCCTAATCGGGCGCGCTATCAATTCATTGCTAGTTTCGACCGCGATTAGAGATTAGATTAACAATTGTTTTGGTAAAAGCTAGATATGAACGGAGTTCCATGTCGAGATAGGGGTTAAGAGTGGGAACCCTTTTCCCTCCAGAAACCCTAATCTACATGCATCACTGTCTTTCTAGTTTTAAATCTATTAAAGGATAAAAAGATTAATCTTTAATTAATCATCCATGACTACTAAATCTTAATGAACCCTACAAGCCCCTTTTTAATATTAAACTTACATCCGTAGTTAATCTAGATCTATATTTTGCATCCGTGTTTAACGTAGATCTAGATTCTACAACCATTCTTCACCATTCTTTATTCTCCCTCGTCTCCTAATCAACAGGCCTAAAGTAAGAATAAAAGGTTCCACGTTTCCCAGAGGACGACCTGTACCCATCTCGGTCTAGCTACACGCGGCACCGTTATTGATTGTGGTTAACTACTACAAACACTACTCTAAAACAAGAACAATCAAATGGCGCCGTTGCCGGGGATACGTGCATAATTTTTTTATTCTTACTATTTGTGTTGAATTCTTATTCAATCTACATCATAAATAAACAAAACTGCAAATTGTATATTTAACGAATTGTGTGTGAATTTTGCAAGGAGATCTGGAGTCACAGACTTGAGGAAACAGAAAGCCAGAGACATTCATCAAGATCCAGAGGAGTGCAGGAGGCCACGTAGCAAAATTCATTACCTGATCCCTCTACTCCGCGGCGCAAGCGCGGTGAAAGAAGCCTTTTGGCGGCGGAACCGCAGCTGTATAGGGGATTTAGGGTTCCAAACTTCTCTGGTATATTTTCTATATCTTTCTCTCTCCTCTGAATCTTCCAAAAATATTTTCTGCAGGATTCTTTGCAAAATATCGCCGCTCAAAAATTTTTTTGCAAAGTTTTGTTATTGGTTTGTTATTTCATATTTTAATACGGATTTTTAAGGGGCAAAGACCAAATCCAGATTATGTGGGGATTTCATCACCCTTCCTAAGCCCCACAAATCACAAACCGAGCATCTGCATCAACCCTACATTAACATAAAAAATATCTAGACAAGACTCTAAGAACTGTCGCGCTCATTAAGGACAAAGGAAGGTCGTGGGTAATTTATCGCTTATCCGCATTACTTTTGTGGTGCCTAGGCAAGTGTTTCTAAGGCAAGTGGTTACTTAATTAAGGCCCGCTATTTTTGGTGATTCGTATAGCAGATACCTCCCACTTACCTGGCCACAAGAGTAGTAAAGAGGCGGTAGAGGATTGATCCTGCGGCTTGTCCTATGGAAGTTTAGGAGCGGTCTAGAGACTTGACCTAGGTGACCTTAGTTCTAAGGTTGTTTGTGCATTTTTGTGTGATTTGTCCTAAAGTCCCACTTTTTCAAAACAGACCAATTTTAAATCACACACACGCTGCCACTTGCACTAAACCCGCTTAGTGCATGCTCGGCTGGACACGGGATTTTAGTGCCCGTCTTGTCCGCGTTCCTGCAATCGACTCCGAAGTCGGTGCTTCTTCATCTTCTTTTCCCCCACCACACACCACATCAACCGAGATGGACTGCGCTCCATCAAATTATAACACCACGCTGCCACCGCCCGTTGGTGAGCAGAATCCACCCCGCATCTCTCTCCAAGAGAGATGCTATCCTATCCGTAGTCCACTTCCTACTTGTCTATCCATTCCACCAGCCAACGAGGATAATTTTGAAATTAAACCCCACTACATCAATCTGTCGCCCAAATTTCATGGGCTTGAATCTGAAGATGCGTACGTTTTCATCACTAAATTCGAAAACGTATGCGCAATGATGGGTACGTCACAACTGTCTGTGGATGCTATGCGCTTGAGACTTCTCCCATTCACTATGTGCGACTTGGCAGAAAAATGGCTTTATAATGCTGTCGCATACTCTATCACTAACTGGGATGAATTCGTAATTGCATTTCTTAAGAAGTTTTACCCAAACCATAAGACTTCCCATATTAGGAGCTAGATCAACCAGTTCACCCAGCTTCCCAATGAACCATTTTGGAAGTGCTTTGAACGTTTCAAGGATCTGCTTGTCCAATGTCCTCATCATGGAATACAAAGATGGGATTTGTGCCGAATTATATATGAGGGCATTAATCCAGCGACAAAGCAGATGCTTGAAACAATGTGTCAACGCAATTTCAAGTCCAAAGACGATTGTGAAGCTTGGAATATCTGGAAGACCTCGCTGAAAACATTTTGCAGTGGGAAAGCGTAAGACCACCTTCATCTAGGGGAGGTATTCATCAGCTCGATGTTTCCATCACAGTAAAAGCCGAAATGGCAGCGATGCAGAAGAAACTCGACGCTATTGAGAACAAATTCTCATCAGTCTCCCTAAATCAGGTAACGCTTCCCAAGACAGTGTGTGGTTGCTGTTCAGATCCTTCATACTTGACGGAAGAATGTCCTATGAATGCACCGTTTCAAGGTCACAAGCAAACTAATGCTGCTTTTCAGCAGCGACCTAGAAACGATCATTATTCTTCCACGTACAATCAAGGATGGAGGAATCATCCTAACTTCGCTTGGAACCAAAACCAACCCCAAAATCAAAACCAGTTCCAAAGCAATTATCAAAGTCCTCCACCATAGCAACCACAACCACAAAGTCAGCACCCCTTTCAGTCGCAAATTTTTCAAAATCCGGCCAACACTTCCGCACCGTAACTGGCCGGTACTGATAACTCTTCACTCTCACAAACTTTGGATTTGTTTATGAAACATTCCATTCAAATGTCGGCTGATATGAAGTCTTCTATTGATACCATAAAGAAAGACTCCGCCTCCCACGGTGAGAGTATTAAATCAATAGAAAACCAAATTGCAAAGTTGAATGCCGCAATGAGTGCGAGAGAGAAAGGGAAACTCCCATCTCAACCCCTACTGAATCCTGGCCATTTACAAAATCATAACGTGAGTGCCGTTACTACGTTGAGATCGGGAAAAGTGCTGAATAACCGAGTGGGTGAGAAATTTGATGATGTTAGTGACACCAATGATACCCCAGCTTCTACTTCTTCCCCTAATTCGTCTAATCTCCAACCTTCATCTGAGCCTATTCTCCGTTTTCACTAAGGCTCGAACACTTCGCCCGATCTATCTAAGACGATTCCCACTCTAATTTTGGGATCGAATCCGTCCCCACAATCTTCTCCACAAATGTTGGACCCAAAACTTATTAATCAAGCTCCATTTCCAAACAGATTAAGGGCCAACAGACCTAATCCACAAATGGAGAAGATTGTGGAAATGTTTAAGCAAGTTAACGTAAATATTACTCTCCTAGATGCTATTCAACAAGTCCCATCTTATGCAACAATCCTTAAAGACTTGTGCACTAGGAAGAGAAAAACTCAAGTGCCTAAAAAAGTTTTCATGACGAGTAATGTTAGCACAGCTTTTACCCAGCAAATACCAAAGAAACGTAAGGACCCAGGCTGTCCTACCATCTCTATTTCTATTGGGGGTAAAAATATTAATCATGCTTTACTCGATCTTTGCGCTAGCGTTAACTTGCTTCCTTATTTAGTATACGAGCAGTTAGGGATTGGAGAGTTGAAACCCGCCCATTGTACTCTCCAGATGGCAGACCGGTCAATCACCAAACCTCGGGGTGAACTAGAGGATGTGTTAATTAAAGTCGGGGAATTCATATTCTCTGTGGACTTTATTGTTTTAGACACATAGCCTGTGGCAAACCCACGCAATCAAATCCCGGTGATACTTGGTCGACCCTTCCTAGTAACTTCTAACGCTGTAATTAATTGTCGTAATGGTTCTATGAACTTATCCTTCGGGAAAATGATAATTGAGATTAATATTTACAAGCTAGGAAGTCAACCATCGGAACCTTCTGCTCATTTGCTTGATGTTTGTTCTATCCACGAGATAGCTCCCGAAAGCTGCATGGATGAGGAACTTTGCTTTGATGATCTCGACAACACTAATAAGACATCATTTGATCTTGCACAACTTCATAGTGAGGATATGTTCAATGAGTCCGTCCCTAAGTTTGAATCAGTTGACTCATCGCAAAAGTCAGTAGCACTTTCCGAGTCAATATCCTATGCAAGTTTTGAACCTCTTAGGGAGTCCGAATATCATTCCCTTACCCCACCTTCTATTGTCTCACCGCCAATACTTGATCTCAAATCGCTACCTTCTCATCTTAAATATGCATATTTAGGTGAGAATGAGACTTTGCCAGTGATTATATCCGCTTCTCTAGCTTTAGAGCAAGAGAACGCACTTTTGGCAGTGTTGAGATCGAATCGGCAAGCATTTAGTTGGACAATGGCTGACATCAAAGGGATTAGTCCCTTAATTGTTGAACATTATATACATCTGATGGATGAATCCAAACCAACTCGAGACCCACAAAGACGGTTAAATCCCGTTATGAAGGAGGCGGTAAAGAAAGAAATCGTCAAGTGCCTTGATAGTGGTATAATTTACCCTATATCTGATAGCCAATGGGTAAGTCCAATTCATGTAGTCCCTAAAAAGTCTGGCATCACGGTCATAACTAATGAGGCTAATGAGTTAATCCAAACACGCACCCAAACTGGGTGGCGCGTATGTATTGATTACAGAAAACTCAATGCCGCGATGAAGAAAGATCACTTCCCTCTACTTTTCATTGACCAGATGTTAGAACGATTAGCTGGACACGAATACTATTATTTCTTGGACGGATACTCTGGCTATAACCAGGTCCCCATCGCCGAAAAGGATCAAGATAAAACCACATTTACTTGTCTTTTCGGTACTTTTGCTTCTAGACGCATGCCCTTTGGGTTATGCAACGCTCCCACTACATTTCAGCGGTGTATGATGTGGATATTCTCAGACATGGTTGAGAATTTTCTGAAAATTTTTATGGACGATTTCTCCATTTTTGTGGACTCGTTTGAGGACTGCCTTCGTAATCTTGACGCGGTTCTTACCCGCTGTAAGGATAAGAACTTAACTTTGAATTGAGAAAAATGCCATTTTATGGTCCAAGAAGGTATTGTCCTTGGACACATAATTTCACGAAAAGGTATTGAGGTTGACAGAGCTAAAATTAATGTCATCCATAACCTCCCTCGTCCCAAATGCGTCAAAGATATACTATCCTTCCTTGGTCATGCAGGATTTTATAGGAGATTTATTAAGGACTTTAGCAAA
The DNA here is from genome assembly GCA_030015575.1 of Agapanthus africanus. Taxonomy (NCBI): domain Eukaryota; kingdom Viridiplantae; phylum Streptophyta; class Magnoliopsida; order Asparagales; family Amaryllidaceae; genus Agapanthus; species Agapanthus africanus. Next base: position 662,540,343 of record CM057342.1, on the reverse strand, counting down.
ATTGGTAGACCCTTAACCCTTCTATTGGCCAAGAATACTACATTTCACTTCGATTCGGATTGTGAGGCTGCTTTTGAATCGCTTAAAGGATTGCTCACTACATCCCCCGTTCTATCATCTCCGGATTAGGACCACCCGTTCGAGCTTATGTGTGATGCATCATATTTTGCTATTGGTGCGGTCTTAGGACAGCACATTAATAAGATACCACATGTAATTTACTATGCAAGTAGGACCTTGAATGATGCACAAATAAATTACACAACCACCGAGATAGAACTCTTGGCAGTTGTATTTGCATTAGAAAAATTCAGGCCCTACTTGATTGGCTCGCCAATTATGGTTTACACTGATCACTCCGCCCTACGACACCTCTTATCGAAGAAGGATCCTAAGGCCAGGCTAATACGTTGGATCCTGTTGTTACAATAATTTGATCTTGTCATCCGAGACAAGAGTGGATATGAAAACGTTATAGCCGACCATCTTTTACGCATCACTTCTTCACCAATTTTGACCGTGTCGATAAATGACTCATTTCCTGACGAACAGCTCTTGACTGTATCCTATGAACCTTGGTTCGTGGATATTGTGAATTATCTAGCAACGGGACTTATTCCTAGCAATTGGTCGAAACAAGACAAACTTCGATTTCTATCCCAAGTAAAATACTTTTACTGGGATGAATCTTATCTGTTTAAGTATTGTTCCGATCAAATCATTCGCAGGTGTGTCCCTAACGATGAATTCAAGAGTGTGTTATCATTTTGTCATGATCAGGCATGCGGCGGTCATTTTGGTCCTCGAAAAACGGCGGAGAAAGTTTTGCAATGTGGATTTTTTTGGCAAACATTATATAAAGATGCATATGAACATTGCAAAACTTGTCCGCGATGTCAGCATTTGGGTCGGATTTCACGAAGAAACGAGATGCCACTCCAACCTATATTGGTTGTAGAAATATTCGATGTTTGGGGTATTGATTTTATGGGCCCTTTTCCCAACTCTTTTGGGAATTTATATTTCTTGTTAGCGGTTGATTATGTCTTGAAATGGGTGGAAGCAATACCGTGTCGCACTAATGAAAACAAAGTTGTCATTAAGTTTCTTAAAGAAAATATCTTTTTGTGATTCGGACACCCCCGCGCTATAATTAGCGACAACGGGACACATTTCTGTAATCGGTCTTTCGAGGCTTTGATGCGGAAATATTCAATCACTCACAAACTTTCTGGGCCCTATCATCCCCAAACAAACGGGCAAGCTGAGATCTCAAATAGGCAGATCAAACAAATTTTGGAGAAGACGGTTTCTAAAAACCGTAAAGATTGGTCAACCAAATTGACGGATGCTCTTTGGGCATTTCGCACTGCTTATAAGACCGATCTTGGTATGTATCCATACCGCCTTGTGTTTGGGAAGGCATGCCACCTTCCTGTCGAGATTGAACATAAAGCAATGTGGGCTATTAAAGAGCTTAACTTCGATTTTGATCAAGCGAGCAGCTATCGGAAGCTGCAATTGAATGAACTAAGCGAACTCCGCGATGAAGCTTACGATAATGCGGTGATAATAAAGAACAGGACTAAAGTATTCCACGATAAAAAAACCTCTTTAGAAAAACCTTCACATCGGGGCAACAAGTCCTTCTTTACGATTCCCGTCTCCATTTTCATCCGGGTAAGCTTAAATCTCGTTGGAAAGGACCTTTTGTGGTGCGGTATGTACACCCGCACGGGGCAGTAGAAGTTGAAAATTTGAAAAACGGTTCAATTTTTAAAGTAAATGGGTATAGATTAAAACCGTATTTCTCTGCTGACCCAGCGGAGGAGCTCCAGTTTTTACAGGAGCCACTTTATCAGAACTGAATTTCCTCCGCCTCACCTTCATGTTTTGGTAACATTTGCTCATTTTAAGAATGGAGGTGAGTGAAAATGGACTTAACTGAATATCTGTGCATGCCAAAGAACAACTTTGGGGGTAGTTTTCATTTAACTATTGTTTTACCCCTTTTGTTTCTCCCAAAATATACATGTCCATGCTTTCAAAAGACAACATCAGTGAGGACACTGCTGAAAACAGGTTTGGGGGGAGATTTGTATTCACTGAATTATCTTTGACACTGGGCATTCAAATTTTTTTTTATAACAAAAGAGTAGAAAGTGAAAAATTATATTTAAAAGATAGGAATAGTTTAAGAAAATTAGAAGTTTTCTTAAACGAACTAGTAATAAGTAGTTATGAGCTGTTGTCCCAAGGGTTAGTAAGATGAAAGAAGTCACTAATCTGAGAATAAAAATAAATCTGAAAAATAGTTCCTATTCTGAAAGCCGAATATTTGATTGTTGATACCCTACTATATGCACTTACACATGTCTTGAAACTCGGGATAGTAGAGGATACCTTGAAATGCTCTTGTCTAAAAGCCAAAGTATGAAGGAAGTAAAAAATGAATAAAAGATAAAATGGTGGGGAAAAATGAACACTGGTTTTGTTATTACAAAGGCAGCAATAAAAAATATAGCGAGGGTGCTTCATCACCTAGTGCCTTAGACCAACTGGTCTGGGAGTCACTGCTAAGCCTTAGATAGTGCAAGACGAGGAAAACACTAATACACCTAATCAGCAAGCACATGAGTAATCTATCGGTTAGTACCTCAAGAAGTATTAACGGTCGCATGAAAAATGTGTGAGCATATTCTATATAAATATCGATTAAAAAGTACTAAGGCTGATGGGCAAGAGTATGATAGCTTGAATTGAATTCTCCGAGTGTAGGGATGTCTTTTACACACACGTAGGGGTATATGATCGATATTTGGATGAAAGGTAGGAATGAAGAATAAAGTTGATAAAACTGCACATTTATTATGACATTTGTAAAAACTCCATTTTTAATGTACAAAGAATTGATTTAAATTCAATGTATACTTGGAGAATTTATTGCAGCTGATATCTCTTTAAGTATTTATTTCACTCCATAATTACAAGAAGGAGCTTGTAGCTCATTGGTAATACCTTGCACTGCTAAACCAAGCCATCGGAGTTCAAATCCCATGCCCCACATTATTTTTATATTTATTTTGTTTTAATTTTTTTTGGAAGTCAATGGTAAAAAGACCATAACTCCCAAAATATGTACAGGATAACAAAAAGTAAATATACCAAATTGTACCCCCGAAGATTCCCCGGCCATTGGACCCCTGACTCGGCCCAACTCGGCGCCGCCGGCCGGCGACTCGGTCCGGCGCCGCCGGCCGGACTTGGCCGGACGACCGAGTCACCAATAGAGAAAAGTTGGGTCTTGACCTAGTCCACCCTCCTGCATACTCTAAATGCTTGGATCGGTTATCATTTGGCCAATAAATCCCTTTTACTCTTATGTTTAATGAATTTTTAATGATTTTGTATATTTTTTATAATTTTTTTTATTAAAAACCCTAACCCTAGCCTAACCCTATATAAACCCCCATACCCTCTACCCTCTCACCCTACATTCCTAAGTCCACTCTCTAAAAATTTCAAGAGAACTTGGTACGTCGGAAAACGAGCGAAAGGCGAAGCGCTGCCGAAATCGACGGCGAAATCCCAGCGATCGTACATGACCTCTTCACGACGTTTCGATGCACCGACAAAACCACTACCTTCCTATCACTCTCTAGCGTTGTCCAAACCCGTAAGTCCTCTTTTCTACCTTTCTTTTCTTCCATTAAAATACGACTTTTCAAACCCGACGGAAATCGGAACAAACCGATTTCCGATTCGGTTTTCTATCAAAACTCACTTGTCACTAATTCCATAATGCTTAAACATATTCATGTTGACTGATAATCACTTAAAAATCAATTTGGATAAAATTTCTCACATGAAATGATAACTTTTGCAAAATACCGTATTTTCGCACTTAAATACCATAATGTTTAGTTTTCACATTTAACCCCTAAACTTTGCTATACCTTAAAATAGATCACGAGGTAATGACCTACCTCCACACACACGCAAATACAACCCTAATTGATATCATCAAATCTTAGAATACGATAATACAAGACTTTACATTAAAATACCATTTTCTTTGTTAACCTTTTCCGAAAGTTCTAACTTTTATACAATTTTAAAACAAAATCTTTTAATAGGAAAATACGATATGTCATGGACATCGATCGTTTATCTAAACCTGACTTTGTGGTGTCTAGACAAGTGTGTCTAAGGTGAGTGGTTACTTAATTAGGGCCACTACTTGTAGTGGAGAGCCTCCCACTCACCTGGCACTTACCTGGCCGCAATTGGCGGTGAAAATGCGATTTGAGGCTTCTAATGACTTGTCGTTTAGACCAATTAGAAATAGGCTAGTTGGCTTAGGAAACCCTTGAATCTAAAATATGGAAATTTACACCCTTTTGCAAATAAATACCTTATCTTTATAAAACCGTTTTCTAAATGATTAGTATTTATTAAATCTTTGCAAAGCGCCACTACAACCCACATTTGGGGAACCCGTTAGGGATTGTACGGTTTATCGTGCACCCTCGGGCTTAGTAGTGCGAGATTCAGACCTCCGCAAGGAGCATTCGGTCTCGAAAGGTTTAAAATACGACATTTAAGAAAAATGAGATTTTTGGAAATAAAATATTTATTAAAAATTATTCTTGTATAAACATATGTATATTTATCATTTAAACACCTATTTTATTATAAGATAAAGTTTCCACCTTTTCCTAAAAATTATAAGATTAAAAGTTACATTAAAATACCATGAATTTCAAATAAATCAATATTGCAGATTAATACCTTTATTAGGATATATTCACTAGAAATATCACTAAATAAAATCACGCTCATTATAACTATAAAGACGAATAATAAATACTTGAGGTGTATCTTGAAAACTATACAAAAGTATTTTTACATAAAACCCCCTCAAGTTTTATAAATTACAATAAGGACCCTAGCAATTATAAGACTTCGATTCACATTTCTTTTAGTCTGACTCGGGTTTGAGTCTGATTATTTCTGACTTGAATATGATTCAAGTCAATCTATATTCTTTAATATTCCAACTCAATATGAACACATGAACCCCAGAATCCAGTTAACAATCTATACAACTTGACTGAATCAAATCATGGATATACATCCATTATTCCGTTATTCCATTTACCTGATTATGCAGTTACAACATGTTTACTGATATCATGGTTTTGGTCGGTCATCTAACTTACACAATACAATACAACAATACTATCAAAACACTACGGGGTTTAAGGGGTAGATTGGTACGGAAGGTGTTAAAGGTGGCACGAAATGGTCAGATTAAGACACCTAACCATATTCCGTTGCTGTTGTACCGTGGCTTAACGGTTCCTTGTACATTTCGTTTGCCCTGGTCTCTAGCATATAGAGACCTCTCTTGTATACACTGGCATCCTTCTGTACCAAGCTACAAACAACAACGTGAGCATAATATTCTACAACATAATACTTTAGAAAATACTCTTATTCTGTCTTTCTAATTCTTCCTTATCTTTGGGACTTACCGAGCGACCTGTTCGCTGATGACATTCTATTTCTTTCTTCTTTGAATGTCGTCAGGTGCTTTGGACCCAGCAGAGATCGAGCCCACCGGTGAAGACTTGGAGCAGTTTCACGAAGACCCCGAGCTCTAGATATTGTACCTTGTTCTATTCAGTATTTTCATTTCCTGTTATGCCACTGTTTAGGCATCGCTTTTCATTTCAGTTGTATTTACTTTTCATGCATTGTACAAAAGAATGTTATTAATAAAGTTGATATTATTTCTATATCTCTTATCTCTTGTGATTTCCTTTATATTGCTTAGATACGCTTAGCGTATGTACTTCTGAGTACATACGTAGCGGACCTCGTCGCGTCTCCTTCGCTGTACACCGGGAAACGGGACGTGACAACATTTTTCCTACTATTTCTATATAATAAAAAGTGTTTATTATAATATATGACACATATGAAGATTTATCTGTAAAAATACTATTTTCATGTGTTTATATATTATAATTAACATTATGAAGGAAAAAATAAGCATATAATATCCATGTAACATTTGGCCCATTTAATATGCTTACTTTATTAAATACCTTTGACCAATTCTCTTAAAACTAAAATATCATGACAAATGGTTAAAGATAATATCTCAATAAAAATAAATTCTACTAACATTATTTATTGAGATAATTGTGCAGAAATTATTTTAGGACTGGAATCAAGGAAATCCGAATTATCGAGATCAAATCTGCCGAAATAGTAAAGTAAATTGAAGAAATCAATTCTGGCAGAGACGTAGAGAAGATTTTCAGATTCCAGATACCAAAATAGTCTACATGTGTCACCAGAAGAAGCCTCAAGAAAAACGAACCCACGATCCTCCTAATCCACCGCGGATCTGCGGCCAAACCCACCATTACGCCGCGGTTCCGTCGTACTTCTAAGGAGTGAGGGCCCTGGATTTTCTGGTTGGGATCCTAACAACTAGTTACCACATATGGAAAGTTACCATATATGGAAAGTTACCATATATAGGAAGTCGCCATATTAGGAAGTCGCCATATATGGTAACTAGGTTTTCTTCTTTGAGAGCTATATAAAGGACCAAGGGCTAAAGTTAGAAGGCATCAAGCTGAAGAGATCACGAAGTTCAAGACAGGCTCATGCATCCAGGCTGATCATCAACTGTTCATCTACCTCCTTAGAAGAGATCGAGAAGCAAACTAGCATTTGTAATCATTTTCTAAGGGAATAAAGTGTAAATGAATTTTGTTGATTAATAAAGGCAGTTCTTTTTCTTATTCTATTTCTTTGTAGTTTCAATATGATTTCTCTCTCCATCTCTTCTTCTCCCAACATGCGCGAGTAATTCTTCGCTTGTTAGGGTTCATAGGATTAGGGTAGATTAATGGATGATGAAGATCCTTAAACTCTTTTTAAATCCTATAAAGTTTATAAACTTTATCAAAAGAATAGTTAACATCCTAATCGGGCACGCTATCAATTCATTGCTAGTTTCGACCGCGATTAGAGATTAGATTAACAATTGTTTTGGTAAAGGCTAGATATGAACGGAGTTCCATGTCGAGATAGGGGTTAAGAGTGGGAACCCTTTTCCCTCCAGAAACCCTAATCTACATGCATCACTGTCTTTCTAGTTTTAAACCTATTAAAGGATAAAAAGAGTAATTTTTAATTAATCATCCATGACTACTAAATCTTAATGAACCCTACAAGCCCCTTTTTAATATTAAACTTACATCCGTAGTTAATCTAGATTTATATTTTGCATCCGTGTTTAACGTAGATCTAGATCCTACAACCATTCTTCACCATTCTTTATTCTCCCTCCTCTCCTAATCAACAGGCCTAAAGTAAGAATAAAAGGTTCCATGTTTCCCAGAGGACGACCCGTACTCATCTCGGTCTAGCTACACGCGACAACGTTATTGATTGCGGTTAACTACTACAAACACTACTCTAAAACAAGAACAATCAGCGCCCTATAAGGAGGTTAACATTTGTTTTGCTAAAATTTATAGACTTTAAAATGTATAAAAGGAGTTGAATGATTTTATCATCCATTGATCTACTCTATGTTAGTTGTATGTATGCCCTAGAGGCTATTATTGTACATATGATTTATATTATAGTGGATGCTTGGACATATATAGAGAGGACTTTCTTGCTCGACATGATAGTATGCTATCTGGTTGCTCTTTATCTTAACATGTATACTTGTCTCTTGATACTGTCTCATGGTTACATGTTGGTAAAGCCCTTAGGATGTGTACTTGACCACCAGGATTATGATGCAGATCATACTAGTGGGGCCATGGTAGTCCATAAGTTCATCCTTTAATGTTCCTAGTTGTGGGTGTATCGAGACAGGGCATCGATATACCAGAATAGACTAGCGTATAAGCTTCTCGAACCATGAGATGGGCGATGGATGATCCCAAATCTATTGGTGTTTGACATTAGAGATGGTATACGGGTGCTCAGTGGAGACTGGGTACACTGGACGGACTCGTCGAGAACTCCTAGATGGTATTATACCTGACGTCAGATAGCAGTTCTCTGGTGACACTGGTACAGGTTACTCTGTAGACCCGAGATCGTCATAGAGTCTTGTGTGATTCCCACTGTGCTTTGATTTCCACCTTACCACGTTCAAGAGGACGTGCAAAACGGTGGTATTTGGGTACAGTCCCGAGTCACATGGAGGCAATGAGTGATAGGAGGGGATTTCGTCTCTCCCGGTATTGTGGGTAGATGTCGTGTTGTGCTCGATTAGCTATAACTGGAAGTCCCTGGCCATAGCTGATTTAGAGATTTACTGGTAAGTGTTATCATTAGTTTCTCGACCCGTTATGAGCCTCGTATCGACATGACTTATCGAGTTATTATGGTCTGACGTTTACCACCCCTAGACTTGATATGCGACATCTCAGACGAAGAGACCGGACTGTACGGTAGTATTACGGACAGGCTTTACAGGAGCTAGAGCAGGCTTACTTGTTGATCTTCTGATCGCTCAATACCCGGGTAGCCGTTACGTCCAGCTAGTACCGCTGACGGCTTGTGGTTGCTTGATATGATCATCACCTACCGCCGGCGTATTGACGAGTTTTTAGAGTCCTACATAGAGATTTTACTGGCTCAGGCAAAACGAAGTAGGAGCACATATGTGATATGTGCGGAACCAAGATTAATACGAGTATGTGATACCGTATTTTATTCTCGCGATATTTGTATTGGTCGGTTATATGTGATATAGTCGGGTTATCGAATCAAGTGTTGATTCGATAAGTTGGTACATATAATATTAGTCGGTTATATATGATATAGCCGAATTATTAAATCAAGTGTTGATTTGATAATTTAGTGTATAATTGTATATTTGATATACTAGTTTACATGAACTAATATTAGCTCACTTAAACATTTATTTTTCTCACATGTGCACACTTAATATATATGTGACATATATTAATTGTGTTTTATTTTTGTGTCATGGTTGTTGATACATGCAATATGGGTGTATGAGACTTACACCATGATAAAGATAATGTAGGGTTTATTTATGGTAATTCAATTATTAGTTGGAAATTTGTCACATGGCATGAAGTTTTGAGAAGCGTTGAGAACCATTGACTTTGTCCACTAGTTTTGTCTTACACTAGATATTTGTTAATCCAACCATTATCTAAACTCATGGTTAAGTCTTTACATGAGTAATATTAGATATTTTCTCACCCATGGTTGCCATTGACTCACACAACATTGTAACGTCTTGAAATTTCGTTTAGAATATTTTCGCGTTAATTAGCAAGTGTGCGTGTTTTATATATATTTATAGGGTTATTAATTATTTTTAGTCGGGTTTACCCTAAGTGTGAATTTTTGTGTTGAGTGTACACATGCACACTTAGCCAATTTTGGTGGCCTGGGTTCTTATTGTTATTATGTTAATCCTTTTCATTCCTTGCATGGTTGTAATTATCCCCCACCCATTTTAACTAGGTAACCCTTTTTAATAATTCAAATTTTGAATAGAAAATGAAGGTATGGTGGTTAGGTAGAGAAATTGGACTTTTGTTGACCATTATCCCCTCTCTTTTCTCTCTCCTTCCCCTTTCAGATTTCCTGCAGGGGAGCTGCAGAAAAACCCTCATCTTTCTCCATTTTCTCTTCTCTTTTCATTTCTCTTTAGACCCTCATTCAAACCCTACACAAAAATCTCATAATTCCTTCACACAAACCTTGATTTAGTGGCTCTTTTGAGGTGTTTGGAGCAAATCAGTGCACCTGAGGCTAGAGCTGGAAATTTTGGGATTTTCTAAAGTCTTTTGAAGGTATTACACTCATATTTAACATCCCATTTCATAACTTGTTGTATTTTAGCAAAATATCACCTTGTTATGCATGTTTTGTGCTATATAAGGGGTTTTAGTGAGGTTATGTTAAAAATTAGTTTTTTATGGCTTGATTAGCTTGGTAATGTGATATTAGTGTGGTTTTAGCCTTGGGTTTGTTTCAGATTTCACAGATATACCCTAAAGTATCATTTTAGTGTAAAAATGGAATTTTTAACTAGAATTGGGGTTCTGCTAGATCTGCTTGTGCCCGGATTATTTCAGAACGCTTTTGTAATTACTGTGGTATGTTCATGGGGTATAAAGTGCGCACACAAAACCTGGGAGTCCCTCTCCCTACCCAGGCCGCCGGAAAAAGAGTTCTGGCCGCAAATTGCGGCCAGATGGGTGAGTTGGGGGTTGGAGCTTGGGCAGCAGGAGTCTGCTACTATTTTATGATCATTGGTATATATATTTTTGTAATATCAATTCTGTATAAAAATCTGGAGTTAAAAACCTATTTCTCGTATTTTAAATCTTCGCGACACACGTGATACGTGTGTGGTTTTGGGGTTTCTGCGTATCGCGACGCGTCGGGTTAGCTTCAGGCGCGTAATCACACGTTTTAGCGTATCGCGCACACGCGCGCTTGGTTTGCGACGCGGGTTTCTAGTGTAATCTTAAATGTCGTGTTTGTATGGTTTGGGGCTTATATGTGATATATTGTGTAATTCTAGGTTCACAGGCGAGTGAGACGGACGCTGCGAAGAAGGGGAAGCAAGTCGTCGTCTACACTTAGCGCGAGACTTCGGTGAGTAGATTAAACATCTACGGGGATATCGCCCGCATGGCGTTATGCGTAAGGGCTGATAGGACCTTATAGCTACATATTGCATTTACCCACATTGACTGTTCATGGATACTGTTGTTGCATACTGCATTCCCTGCTATATGTATATAAACTTAGAATTGATAGAACACCGCACTATTACTAACGGTTCATGTTGTACGAGCACTAATCTGCATGTTACACACACACCGTTAGTAATTGCCATGACACACTCACTGTAGAATTGCCATGATCATTATACTGTAGTTCATTTCACATATGATTCGATATGATTTTCATAGAAATTGGGAGCCGCATGTTGTCTTTGAAAACTGAAACTATCTTAAGAAAAGCGGTTTCTCCCTTGTACCTATATTATGGCTTGATGTACATAGCACATCGTATTTGATTTACTCATTGGTGTTGGATTTTCATGTGATTTCTGGTTTTAAGGACCGTGGAATTATTTAAGAAAAGATGCACTATTTGAAAACCCGGTTCCTCGTGATATGATATTTTGGTGCGTCCACCACGCGTTTTCTCGGTGCTGAGACGTGTGCTTGAAACCCGATTCGTGGAGTGGATGATCCGTTTGCGGGTTCGTGGTGGACCCGGTATGGTTCCCCTCGGCAAGATGATTGATGGATTTTGCCGATTGAGCCTGGAGGTGGGCGAGTACCTACCGGTGATTGGTTGGACCTGGCGGTTATCCGGAGGATACTGACCAGAGTCGAGAGATGGATGCGGGATGATCCGTACTGCCGGGGCCGAGGGCCGATACCGCAGACGGAGCCCGTGGGCTGATCCGGACTTACGGGGCCTGATATATGAGAATTTGCGTGTCGATGCTGGACACGAGTATTTTATGATATTTTGAGTGTCGATGTTGGGCACTCGTGGTTCTCAGAGATTTACAGGATTTGAGGGCCGAGAAGAGTGCCGGCGCCTGAGTTTATTTGGGATTTGGGTGCAGTTTTGGGCACCGATTATTTTCCACGATTGATATTCGGTGTAGATGTTGTTCATCCCATGCTCAGCATTGATTATCATGTATCTCATCCTGTAGTTATTTTACCTGACAGAGCATTTGCATGATTATTGCACCTACTGCTTATCGCATATAGATTTACCTGCTGGCATATGATAGAGTAGCGCAGTACATGCATGCTCGCGATTACCTTTATATGTTATCTCTATTCACGAGTTGGCAACTCACCTCCGTTGTGCCACAGTATTTGCAGGTTGCCTATCAGAGTAGTCGCGGCAGGCTGCCTTTTTGCATCTTTTGGCTACAGATACCACTACAGCTGGTGCGAGAGCTATTTTGCTATTAGGTGGGTTGTGGTATCTGGTTACTTTTATTGTACACACTTTTTTATCTAGTATTCTCCATCTACCATTTATGTACTTGACTTAGAGACGGTGTGAGGACGATGATGTACATTATTTGTATTCTGGTGTCGAGCTCGTGGGAGCCGACTGTATATATGCAGTTTATTATTCTGTGATGTTTACTTATTGCTCATTCTTCTCTACGGCGTCGTATATTACTGTTGTGGTGGTGGTTTCCGTCGTTGGGCATGATTGCTCCCGTTTGGGGATCTCTATTTCATTATATATCATTTTCACTTATATCCTGTTTTATACCTGATTTTCGGGGTTACTTTTACAAAGGAAATGCTGCCAAAATTATTATAAGGATAATTTAACTTTAAAAAGAACTTTATTGAACTATTAAGGTTTTCTAAATGTTTTAATTGAATGTTTTCAACACTCACTACCTTTAAATGGTTTTGATTTCTGGGTTCGGCTTACTCAGTCGTGTTACGCCTGTAGACGTTGCGTGGTTAAGTGCCGGTCACGAGTCGAAATATTCGGGTCGTGACAAAGTTGGTATCAGAGCGTAGGTTTTACCTTTCGGAGTGTAGGATGACCCTGGATGACCCTGGTATGATAGAGTAGGTAGCTGAAGCAGACTGGCGTAGCGTGCGTATGTTCCTCGGCATACTCACGACACGGTACTCTGCCAAGGAGACCTTAGGACTTATTGATTTAAATTCCTTTTTGAGTATATACATTCTTGCGATTCGATTTCCATATCCTTATCGAATCCTACTTTTCCTTTCAGCCATTATGCCGCTAACGACTACGAGGGCGCAGAGAGCGGCCGCGAGGGCCGAGATTCGAGTTGATTCGTCCGAGACGAGGACTGATCCGTGTAGTACACCGGTTGTACCCGAGCAGGCTATTCCTCCCGTGATAGATCAGATCGCCATGTTAGGGGCTGGTATGCAGGAGATGCGCCAGACGGTGGGATCCAGTATGGAGGAGATGCGCCAGATGATGGGATCTCTAGTAGAGACACTTCGAGCGCAGCGACCAGAGGTAGTTCCACCCGTTACAGAGACCACGGTGGTACCCACAGTACAGGCAGTTGCCCCTGCAGATACAAAGGTTATCTCGGTATCGTTATCAGAGTTTATGAGGCTGAAGCCTCCGGTCTTCACAGGCACCGATGCGGCCGAGGACCCACAGTCTTTCATTGATAGGATGGCTCAGATATGCCGTTCCCTCAGATGTACAGATGCGAGATGGGTTGAGTTCGCGAGCTTTCGCCTGGAAGGTCTTGCGCAGAAATGGTGCGAATCAGTCGAGAAGGGCAGAGCAACAGGTCTTCCTCCTATGACCTGGACAGAGTTCGTGGCGCTATTCCTTGCCCGCTTTCTTCCACTGAGCGTCAGAGATGCTAGAGCACGCAGGTTCGAGTCCTTACGCCAGACTCCGGAGATGTCAGTGGCAGAGTATGATGTGCTGTTCATAGAGCTATCTATCTATGCCCCGTATCTAGTGGCTACCGAGGAGTTGCGAGTCAAGAGATTTGTTCGAGGCTTGCTTACACCACTGTTCCTTGCGATCAGCGCGCAGCATTACGAGACATATGCAGCAGCGGTAGACGCAGCCCTGTTAGTCGAGGAGCGCCTTACTGAGACTTCGGTAGTTCCAGAGCCGAAGAGAGTTCGTACTGGTATATCAGCACGGAGACAGACATTCAGACGCCGCGACAGGTATCGTTCAGGTACGAGGAGTGGCATAGATTCGGGACGAGGCCAGATGTTTAGTTCGTATCCACGGGAGAGTCAGCAGTCGTCGCGAGGTTGCTATAGATGCGGCAGTCTACTTCACCTCGTCAGAGATTGTCCTGAGATACACCGGAGGGAGACAGCAGCACCGCACGTCACCTTACCACCTTCACCACCCCAGAGGGCGTTACCTGTTGTTCCTACTGTTACTCCGCGTCAGACTTATACACAGAGAGGTCGTTGGCGTGGAGGAGTTGCTCAGAGAGGAAGGGATGACCGAGGTAGAGGACAGTCAGTCACAGGTGGAGGACAGGCGCGAGTTTTTTCTTTGACGCATCAGGACGGGCAGGCGTCCAATGCGGTGGTCTCAGGTATCCTTCCAGTATGTTCTGTTGATGCACACGTGTTGTTCGATCCCGGATCCACGCACTCATACGTATCCACACATTTTGTGCCGAGTTTGAGTAGAGAGTCTGGTTTGCTTGATCAGCCGCTTGTTGTGACCACTCCTGTGGGAGAGTCGTTTGTTGCTAGGCACGTGTTCCGATCCTGTACCGTCTGTATTGGCGAGAGAGAGTTGCCTGTCGACTTGATCCTTCTTGAGATGTTGGACTTTGACGTTCTTTTGGGCATGGATTGGTTAGCCACGTGCTATGCTTCTGTAGACTGCCGTGAGAAAACAGTTAGATTTTGTTTTCCCGGCGAGTCGGTTTTTGTTGTGTTGGGGGACCATGGTGCCACCCCACACAGTGTGATTT